>OZ012739.1:417005984-418323532 GCA_963859935.3 Lathyrus sativus
GTGTTTATTTTGCTTGATAGCATGATTTCATTTTCTGTCTGTATGATTGCAGTTTACTGTTTTGCTGGATAGCATGTTGTTTATTTCAGTATGATTACTGTTATTTCATGACTGGCTTGAGGTCGAGACGAGCTTGTGGAGGCTGAAGCCCCACACACATTTCCTCCCTCACTTGCATTGCATGCATTTTACTGTTAAAGCTGATGCTTTTGTCTGTTTTGGTGTATCATTGACATGATCCCTTAGGACTCTCATTTCCTATGATGAGGATTTGATGATAGACTTTTAGGTTGAAACCTATGCATGACAACATCTAAGAGTTCCCTATTCAAACCTCAACCATAGGATGAATCCATGGCATGACAACAGTAGGACTTGATAGTCCCCCTCCTAGTTGAGCCTGTTCTCTTCTCATCTCGAAACAGTTTAAGATACAGTAATCATGAATGATTTCTTTCGTACGTTACGAGCCTTAAGCTATCTGAGAAAGGATTGTGGGAGAGTTTCTTTTCCATAGTCTGGATGTTTAGTATGGTACCCTTTGGGTGACATGCGACGCATTCACTCTCAGGTCATAGTCTCTAGTGCGGTTGAAATCGCAAACACAATAAAAAACACTTCTTTTAGGAGATAACCCGTAGTTTCCCGAACTACGTTTGCTCTGATCTTTCATACCAGATGAAAGTACGTAGGCATAGGATGCGACGTCCTAGCGAGCAACCTTCCCCATCTTCACCCGTAGTTAGCCGAACTACGTTGACTCTGATTTCTCATTCTCTGATGAGAATACGTAGGCATAAAGTGCGACGCTTTGCCGAGTCATTTTTCTTTTCTTTTTCAGCCAGCCTTGATAGGTAGATAGATTATAACCAACCCGTCCAAGTAAACAAACAAGCGAGGATCCCGTCGAGTACGACGGACGTGAGGGGTGCTAATACCTTCCCCTTGCGTAACCGACTCCCGAACCCAGACAATGGTTGCGACAACCTTGTCTTACCCTTATTCGTCAGGTTTTTCCGATCGTTTCCTTTCCCGCTCTGAGGGATAAATAACGAAAGGTGGCGACTCTTCTGTTATGCCGGCACCTGATTTTCGCAGTAGCGACAGCTGGCGACTCTGCTGGGGAAGCCACTGATTAGTTTCCTAGGGATCCAACGTCCCGAAAGCGAGTCAGTTTTGGGATCCAACGTCCCTTAAGAGAGTCAATCCTATCGTTTGTATGTTTGCTTGTTGGGTTGCGTTTATTTACCGCATTTTTACTTCTCGCACTTTATTTCCCGCATTTTATATTCAGTAAAATATGATTATTTGTGCTGTTGTGGGATGGGAGTTCTGATTGAGTGAGAAGCCAGACCCAGGCTTGAGTGCACCATAGACTTAGAGTGGAAATTAGTGGGCGCGTGCTTGCTTTGCAGGCACTAGTGTCTCATGAAATCCACGCTCAGACGAGGTTCATCCGGTTGGCTTCACTTTCAACCCTTTGGGTTGAGACGGTTGCTGGTTTGGTGGATTGTCGACTCTGGGGACCGATCATTTGTGATTCAGCTAAGTGAGGCCTCTTCAGGACTTGATGATGCCACTCCTTCTGGGAATCGTATCATCAGTTTTGAAAGTCTGTGACGCTGATGAACGCATAGGATGCCATACCTTGAGTCAGTCTAGGTCCATACCTGTGAGCGGAACTGGGTTTATTACAGGAAACTTAGACCTTCAGACTACCTGGTTTTCTTGACAGCAAATCAGTTATGTTGGGTTCTCAGTTACAGATGTGTTCTTGATAGAGCAAGAGTTTGGTCAGAGGATCTTATCATCGGGTGTTCGTCTGTTCTTGATAGAGCAGGCTTTGATCAGTGTATTATCGTCAGTGGTTTGTTCTGGACGGAGCAGATTTTGAGTGAGGTCTGAAGACCTCATCGGCAGATGTTATTTGTTCTTGATAGGGCAGATTTTGAGTGAGGTCTGAAGATCTCATCAGCAGCTGTGTGTTTGTTCTTGATAGGGCAGATTTTGATTTGGGGTCTGAAGACTTCAACAGATGTTTCTTGATCTTGCGCCCGGGGTCCTTATTATCATGCACTTACTCTTGACAAAGCAGAATTTTGATCTCGATCCTATCAGATGGTTATTCTCAGCAGATCAGATCAGGGGTTTTACACCGGGGTTTCGTCCTCATCAGTGACTGTTGATACCGAATCTCCACAGCAGCCACCTGGATATATTATTGCATACCTGCATCTTGCATTAGTTTACGCATTCATCTGCATTCCATTAACGTGTGTCTGTGTTGCAGGTACCGTTTCCCCGATCCAGGATTTCCCGTCTCCTACTGTTGTTATGGCTTCTCTCAGGAAGACTGTTGCGTACAAGTTCCCGACCCCCGATGTGTCGAAGCTGACTGGTTTGATAGCCCTGGCAGGGAATTCTGTGAAGGATAGGTTCAGAAAGTCTTATGGCAAGTTGCTTAGTCTGGTCTACAAACCCTCTGCGTCTGAGTTGAATGGGTTACATGCTCTCCTGCAGTTTTATGATCCTCCCTTGAGGTGTTTCACTTTTCATGACTTCGTTCTCGCGCCGACATTGGAAGAGTATGCTGATATGTTGGGTGTGCCTATCAAAAGGCAGATGCCTTTTGTCCACATGGATGCTGAGCCTGATCTGGTTAGCTTGGCCTCCTCACTCCATTTGAGCGCTTCTGAGTTAGTGGTGACGAGTTGGAACAAGGTCCCAGGGTTCTCTCTGCAGTTTCTGACAGCTAAGGCTCAGCAGTGTGCCAAGGACAAATGTTGGGACGCCTTCAGCGCCATCCTTGCTTTATGCATATATGGCATCATCCTATTTCCCAGCATGCCTGATTTCGTAGACTTTGATGCATTCCATATATTTGCTTCAGGGAATCCAGTCCCTACTCTGATCGGAGACGTTTACCATTCAGTGCATTATAAGAATGAGAACCGGAGAGGGAAGAATGTTTCGTGCTGCGTACCGTTGTTGTACAAGTGGTTTGATAGTCACTTGCCCAAGAGGGGTTCTTCTGTCTTGTCTGCAGCCATGACTGAGTGGCCTGAGCGTCTGATGAGCTTGTCGGCAGAAGACATTGTTTGGTTCGTTGACAGAAGCAGGTTAGGCACCGAGATGATCTTCAGTTGTAGTGGGTTTCCTAACGTACCTCTGATAGGTAGGAAGGGTTGCATCAACTACAACCCATCATTGCTAGTTCGTCAGTTTGCATATGCTTTGAGGAATCCACCGAAGGAAGAAGAGGTACGGGAATCTCTGTACCTCACGGGTATTCTAGAGGGGGAGTTGTTGTCCAAGCTTCAGTATGCGTGGAACAATATCAGCACGAGAGGAAAGTCTTTGTTGGGGAAGAGCGACAACCAAGCTTATCCTCCTTATTCAGATTGGATCAGAGCCAGAGCCAGCGCTATAGGGATGCCATTCCCTCATGTCAGACCAGAGAGTCCTCCACCAGTCAAAGAGCCTACCACTGTGTCCATTCATCAGCACAACCAGGTATTAGCTGAGCGTGATGAACTGAAGAGGGAAAATGCAGAATTAGAGAAGGAGTTAGCTCATCTTCGAAGTGAGAGGAACGAAGCCGTGCATGCTCTCAAGAAGCAAACAGAGTCGGTGAGCCAGCTGGGTGCAGACTTGGCAAAGCAGATTGCTGATCGGGAACGCTTAGGTCAAGACTTCAGAGCTGCTAATGATGTGCTAGCTACGAAGAAGCAGCATTTGGAGGAAGCATACCGGAGAATATCTAAGTTCGACCAGCATTGGAAGACTTCCATGGCCGCCAGGAAGGAGCGAGAAGACAAGCTGATGCTGCAGATTTCTAAGCTAGAGACCGAGGTGAAGGACAGTGAGCGGAGGTTTGATGAAGAAACCGCCCGCAGGTACTCCGCTGAAGCCCGTCTCAACAAAGCCATTGCTAGCCTGAAGGAGCATAAGCTGATGTTTGAGTCTAAGAAGCGGAAGCTGGAGGATTGCTTTGGTGAGGGCGCTTGGGAGAGTTCAGTTCAGGGGCTTCAGCATACTATCAGGCAGAGGGAACTACTCGTCGAGGGGTTGCTCGCTTCGCCAGATCATTCAGAGACAAAGGAGTTATTAGCAGAGTATCGCGCCCGTGGCCGTACTTGAATAGTTATATCCCTGTTGTTTTGATCTTTGATGTACGCTGACCATCACCAGATTTGTTGGCTGAGGTCATGCTGTTGATTTGTACTCGCTGATACTGTGTACAGCCTTGACAGGCCTTTCCATATATATATGAGATTGATGTTTCCATGATTGGGCTCGGATTTCTTCTTCCTCTTGTTATTATCAGCACCGTCACTAAGGCACTAGGATCGGGGAAAAATCTCCCACGCACACAGACACACGCATGCATCTGCATGAAGCATATTTGCATAGTGTATATCTTATTGTTTTTCCTAACCTTTATTGTTGACAGGTTTTTCAGGTTCCGCGCTGCTTTCGATCTCCAGGATTGATCAAAGACCCATCCACCGCTACTCAACTCGCGCTAATCAGACGAGAATCATGGACCAGGTACAGTCAGATGTTCAAGAGCTCCGTGAGCGGATGGATCGTTTTATGGAGCTGATGCAGGTAGTCGCGAATGGTCAAGATCAGCTTCGTACTCTTGTTCAACCTCTGATCTCCAGGGTTGACAGTAATGGCATACTTCACGGAGGGGCCGTGCCTACTCCTCCTCAAGGGGATACTCCACAGAACGTTGTTCCTGCTGCCGGGGGCAACGGCAGTGCTAACGGCAATCTGATGACTAATCTCGGACTCAACGCGGCGAGCGCCGTCAATGGTAGTTTGGGAGCCAATGTTAACATGGGGCCGGTCAACGGCAATGCTGGTGCAGGAAATCTGGTGGTGCCTCAGCCGTGGTTGGAGGACCATCAGGATGATATATTCTCTCAGAGAGGTATAGAGGCAGAGTTGAATGCCGAGGCTCGACTCAAGTTCAAGGCGCTGGAAGACAAGATGAGGAGCATAGAAAATCAGAACACATTGGGCGTTGACATGTCCAACCTCGGGTTGATTGCTGACTTTAAAGTACCCCACAAGTTCAAGGTGCCTACCTTTGAGAAGTATAGGGGCACCACTTGCCCCCGGGTCCACCTCCGATCTTATTATAGAAAGATGTCCGCTTATTCTGACGATGAGAAGCTGCTGATGCACTTCTTTCAGGATAGTCTTTCTGGGCCATCACTCGAATGGTATATGGGCTTGGAGCCCGCTGTTGTGCGCACCTGGAAAGAGCTTGCAGAAGCGTTTGTTCTCCACTATCAATATAATAGCGACTTGCCTCCCAACCGAGTTCAGCTTCAGAATCTCTCACAGCGGAACAATGAAAGCTTCAAAGAGTACGCCCAGCGGTGGCGTGAATTGGCTGCCCGGGTTCAACCACCGATGGTTGAGCGTGAGTTGGTACAAATGTTCGTGGCTACCCTTCCCGGAATCTACTATGAAAAGCTGGTCAGTGGCATGTCGGGAACATTCTCGGCTCTTATCACTTTGGGCGAGCATGTTGAGAACGGTATAAAAATCGGAAAAATTCAGGGCGAATCATCCTCAGCTGGAGGAGGTAGCAAGAAACCCTATACTGGCAAGCGTCGAGAGGGAGATGCCAGTGCTGTCACTAACGCTAGGAGAAAGGGCAAGGGCCCTCAGCCTCAGATTGCTAGCATAAACATCCCAGCTGCTCCGCCGCAGCCGCAGCCGCAGCCGCAGCAACCTCAGCAGCAGAATAATCAGGGGTATAAAAGATATCAGAATCGGGCTCCTATGGCAAGCCGTCAGTTTGATACTCCACCTATGTCATATGCGCAGCTTCTGCAAACTTTGCTGCAGCTTCAGCTAGTTCAAAAGAGGACGTTGGCTCCCTTAACAGGGGCGCCACCACCGGGGTATGATGCCAGTGCTACTTGTGAGTTCCATACTGGGGCACCTGGCCATACGATTGAGAATTGTAAAGCTTTTAAGCACAAAGTCCAGGACTTGGTGGACGCCAAGGTTATCAACTTTTCTGACAGCGTGCCCAACGTCACCAAGAATCCGATGCCTCATCATAAGGGGGGCGGAGTGAATGCTGTTATCACTGAAGAGAGTGCGGACTTACTGACTGATGTCAAAGATTTGAAAACCCCACTTAGTTTTGTCAAGGCTAAGTTGCTGAAGAAGGGCTTCTTTCCTGGATGCGGGGAATTATGTATGGGTTGTGCTACACTTCCTGACGGATGTGAGCAGCTGATCGAAGGTATCCAAAGTCTGATGTCCGAGGGTATTTTGCAATTCAGCCGGAGCGTCGAGAGTGCATCAGGGGAAGTCGTGCTGAAGCAGGCAGACGAAGTTGCTACTATTACCATTCCTCGCCACCCTATTACTATTTCTGCGCCTCGTCCGCCTACCATCACCATCACCAGGGCCGGACCAATCCCATTCGAGAGTACTAATGCCGTTCCATGGCATTATGGCGCCGAAGTTTATTGTAATGGTCAGAAGATAGAGCTTGAGCCGTTCGGATCAACTGCGCAGAATCTTACTGAAGTCAGTGGCATCACTAGAAGCGGAAGAGTGTTCGCACCAGCAGAGGTTGCAGCAGAGAAAGTGGTCCGGGCTGACGATGTGGATAAGGGTAAAGGTAAAGCTGTTGAAGAGGTCCCTGCAGGGGCAGAGAAGGAATTGCTGGTTAAAGATGCTGAAGAGTTCATGCGACTAATCAAGAAGAGTGACTACAAGATTGTAGATCATCTTCATCAGACTCCGTCAAAGATCTCGATTCTTAACTTGTTGCTGTGCTCTGAGGCGCACCGCAATGCATTGCTGAAGGTATTGAATGCTGCATACGTGCCGCAGGAGATATCAGTAAATCAACTCGAGGAAGTAATAGCCCATGTCAATGCTGGTAATGGGCTGGGATTTACAGATCTGGAGCTGACTCCTAAGGGAAGAGATCACAACAGCGCCTTGCACGTCTCAATAGAGTGCAGAGGCACGATTATGTCACATGTCCTGGTAGATACGGGTTCCTCGCTTAACGTGCTTCCGAAGAAGGCACTGATGAAGTTGGATACCCGGGGACTGCTGTGCACGCCCAGTGATCTGGTCGTGAAAGCCTTTGACGGAACCAAGCGCCACGTCTTCGGAGAATTGACCCTGCCAATTCAAGTTGGTCCAGAGACGTTCAACACAGTTTTCTATATCATGGATATCATGCCCGCCTATAGTTGCCTTTTAGGTCGGCCATGGATCCATTCTGCTGGTGCCGTGACGTCCACGCTGCATCAGAAGCTTAAATATGCTGTTGGGGGCAGCATAGTGACAGTCTGTGGAGAGGAGGACATCATGGTAAGCCACCTGTCGTCCTTTAAATACGTTGAAATGGATGGTGAGATCCATGAGACTCTTTGCCAGGCTTTTGAAACCGTCAGAGTGAAGGAGGTGGCTCCCGTCGTCGCAGAGAAGCAAGAGTTGAACCTCTCCTCGTTTAAGGAAGCTAGAGCCGTTGTCGAAGCCGGTTCTACCCCAGGATGGAGGCATGTTTTGGATATACCAATCAAGCAGGATAAGTTTGGATTGGGATATTCTCCGCAAGCTGAAGCTTCATCTTCTTCTGGTAGCTCGTCTCGTGGGAAAGGGCCGATCCTATTCACCAAGGGGGGAGTAATCTTCGAGAGTATCAATGCTGCGTCGGAGGACAGCGGGGACAGTGATTGCGATCTTGACGCCTGGATTCAACCGAGCAAGCCAGGCGAGCGCCTCCACAATTGGACCATCAAGGAGATTATCAAGCTGACAAGTGAAGACTAATGATTTGCTTTTTACAATCTTTGTACAACCCTATGTCCTGCCCGGGGCATAGTGGTTTTACTGTCAGGGCCTTGTTGGATTATGTGTATGCATTTTGTTAATAAATAAAAGGCGTTTTCTTCGTAATCAAATATTGTGTTCCCTGTTATTCTTATTTTATGTTTATTTCGAAAAACAGCAAAATGGCAACGAGGTTCGTGCAGACCTGCATATTCCTGCTTTAAACTTAACCCTTGTTATTGCAGGATCCACGTAACAGACGACATCGACTCTGGACCCTCTACGGCTTACTACGACTTTGATTGCCCGATCTATCAAGCCGAGGATGAGATTGATGAAGACGAAGACCTTCCGGAAGAGTTGGCTCGCTTGTTGAGACAAGAGGAGAAGGTTATTCTGCCTCACGAGGAGGATATTGAGATTGTAAATCTGGGTTCTGAGGAGCTCGTCAGAAATGTCAGAGTTGGGGCTGCGCTGCAAAATGATGTCAAGCATAGGCTGGTCGAGATGCTTCGAGATTATAGTGACGTCTTTGCTTGGTCATATGAGGATATGCCCGGACTCGACACTAATATCGTGGTACATCGCTTGCCGTTGCGAGAAGATTGCCCTCCAGTCAAGCAGAAGCTCAGGAGGACGAGACCAGACATGGCTGTAAAGATCAAAGAAGAAGTCCAGAAGCAGTTGGACGCAGGATTTCTAGCCGTTACCACTTACCCTCCGTGGGTCGCCAACATAGTGCCTGTACCGAAGAAGGACGGTAAGGTACGCATGTGCGTCGATTATCGGGATTTGAATAGGGCGAGCCCTAAGGATGACTTCCCGTTGCCTCATATCAATGTGTTGGTCGACAATACAGCCCAGTTTTCCGTGTTTTCGTTCATGGATGGCTTCTCCGGTTACAATCAGATTAAGATGGCACCGGAGGACATGGAGAAAACGACGTTCATTACCCCCTGGGGAACATTTTGCTATAAGGTAATGCCCTTCGGTCTGAAGAACGCAGGGGCCACTTACCAGCGAGCAATGGTAACTTTGTTTCATGATATGATTCATCATGAGATCGAGGTCTATGTTGATGACATGATTGCAAAGTCCCAAACGGAGGAAGAGCATCTGGTCAATTTGTTGAAGCTGTTTGAAAGGCTTAGGAAGTTCAGGCTGAGGCTGAATCCTAACAAGTGCACTTTTGGAGTGCGGTCCGGGAAGTTATTGGGGTTTATCGTTAGTGAACGAGGTATTGAAGTTGATCCTGCGAAAATAAAAGCTATCCAAGAAATGCCAGCGCCGAAAACAGAAAAAGAAGTTCGTGGTTTCCTGGGCCGAATAAACTACATTGCGAGGTTTATCTCTCAGCTCACGGCCACCTGTGAACCGATGTTCAAGCTTTTAAAGAAAGATCAGGCGATTACTTGGAATGAGGATTGCCAGAAGGCATTCGACAAAATAAAGCAGTATCTTCAAGAACCTCCAATCTTGATACCCCCAGTGGCTGGACGACCATTAATCATGTACCTGACGGTTCTGGAGAATAGTATGGGGTGTGTTCTCGGTCAGCACGACGAGACGGGCAGAAAAGAGCATGCCATTTATTATTTGAGTAAGAAGTTCACTGAGTGTGAATCTCGATACTCGATGCTGGAAAAGACGTGTTATGCATTAGCTTGGGCCGCCAAACGTCTACGACAGTATATGCTCAACCACACCACTATGCTGATTTCGAAGATGGATCCGATCAAGTACGTCTTCGAGAAGCAGGCTCTTTCGGGCAGGATTGCCAGGTGGCAAATGGTGTTAACAGAATATGATATTCAGTACGTCTCTCAGAAAGCCATTAAGGGAAGCGTATTGTCTGATTACCTTGCCGAACAGCCAATCGAAGACTACCAGCCGATGAAGTTCGAATTCCCTGACGAGGACATTATGTTTCTCAAGGCGAAGGATTGTGATGAGCCATTGCCCGATGAGGGGCCAGATAGGAAGTCTCAGTGGAAGTTGATATTCGACGGAGCGGTTAATTCCTATGGAAGTGGTATCGGGGCTATCATTACGACTCCTCACGAATCCCACATCCCTTTTACTGCGAGACTGACGTTTCCAGTTACCAACAACGAAGCAGAGTATGAAGCATGTATTATGGGTCTAGAAGAGGCAATTGATTTGAGAATCAAGAATCTAGACATATATGGTGACTCAGCACTTGTAATCAATCAGATCAAAGGGGAGTGGGAAACTCGTCAAGCGAATCTAGTGTCGTACATGAATTACGCCAGGAGGTTGCTTCCATTCTTCGATCGAGTGGAACTTCATCATGTACCCAGGGCTGAAAACCAAATGGCTGATGCCTTAGCCACGTTGGCTTCCATGTACAAAGTCAATTATTGGAATGAGGCTCCAAGAATTGTACTTTCGCGTCTTGATAGACCGGCATTTGTCTTTGCAATCGAGGATGCCACTGACGGCAAGCCATGGTTCCACGACATCCAGACCTTCCTCATGACTAAGGAGTATCCTGCGGGTGCGTCTACCCAGGATAAGAAGACTCTGAGGAGGCTATCCGGAAACTTTTATCTCAATCCTGACGGAGTGCTGTATAAGAGAAACCACGATCTCGTGCTACTCAGATGTGTGGATGAAAAAGAGGCGAGTATGCTCATGGAAGAGGTCCATGAAGGCACATTTGGTACGCACGCCGGCGGGCACGCCATGACGAGAAAGATCCTGAGAGCAGGGTATTACTGGCTGACTATGGAGTCGGATTGCTTCAGATTCGCGAGAAAGTGTCACAAATGCCAGATCTATGCTGATAAAGTTCATGTGCCGCCGTGCCCATTGAATGTCATGTCCTCCCCTTGGCCGTTCTCCATGTGGGGCATCGACATGATAGGCAAGATCGAGCCCACCGCATCCAATGGTCATCGTTTCATTCTGGTAGCTATCGACTACTTCACCAAGTGGGTGGAGGCAGCCTCGTACGCTAATGTGACCAAGCAGGTGGTAGCTAAATTCATAAAGAGGGACATCATCTGTCGCTATGGAATTCCCGAGCGGATCATTACTGATAATGGTTCGAATTTGAATAACAAGATGATGAAAGAGCTGTGCCAGAGCTTCAAGATTGAACACCACAACTCATCTCCTTACCGGCCGAAGATGAATGGCGCTGTTGAAGCGGGCAACAAGAACATCAAGAAGATGGTTGTGACGTACAAAGATTGGCACGAGATGTTGCCGTTTGCCTTGCACGGTTATCGTACGACGGTGCGTACGTCGACCGGGGCAACTCCTTTCTCCTTGGTGTATGGTATGGAAGCTGTCCTACCGTTAGAAGTGGAGATTCCCTCTTTGCGAGTTTTGGTTGATGTAAAACTTGATGAGGCAGAATGGATTACGAATCGCTTGAACCAGCTCAGCCTGATGGACGAGAAAAGGTTAGCATCGATTGCATTTGGTCGTCTGTACCAAAGCCGAATGAAGAAAGCTTACGATAAGAAGGTGCGTCCTAGAAGCTTTCAGACGGGAGATCTCGTCCTGAAGAAGATTCTTCCGCCGCACTCCGATCACCGGGGCAAGTGGACTCCGAATTACGAAGGGCCGTATGTCGTCAGCAAGGTCTTCTCAGGAGGAGCTTTGTTGTTATCCACGATGGATGGTGAAGATTTTGCATCCCCGGTGAACACGGACGCAGTTAAAAAATACTTTGCTTGAAAGAGACCCGCTGGACAAAAAAGAAAGAGTCCAGGCAAAAAGGGGGCATCCCGGTGAACCAAAAACAGAATAAAAGGTTCGGGCAAAAATTAGGGATATATTGAAAAAGGTACACCCGCGAAGTCGAAAACCTACACTGGGCGGCTTCGGCAAAAAAGGGTATCCCGGTGAACTGAAAACCCGAAAGGGCGGTTCACGCAAAAGTTAGGGATTTGAATAAGCAAATGACTGCGTTCCGCGTGTGGACTTTCATTGTTTAGTGGTTCGGAAGACCTGAGGGCCGTTTATCTGAATCAATCTCTTCCAAAGCTGAAGCGTCGGAGAGGTATCAAAGTCGAGTGGGTCTTAGAGGGACCAACTCATGGTGTTCGTCTACGCCTCGATTGCCAACATTTGTATATACTGATGTATATTTATGTTTTCTTTTTCGTGCGGCTTCCTCATTCCAGGAGTTTGCCTCTGTTGTAAAACATTTTTGCCCATTCAGGGGTTCATCATCAATAAAATGCACATTATTCAGCAATTCTACTTGTCTGTTTAGCATTTATCTGTTTTGTTTACGAATGAAAACGCCGATGTTTTTTTGATAAAATGCGCATACATAAACTTACGGGCCTAGGCCCATTGATTGTTGAAACAATTGATTAACTGAATATTGTCACGAGATAATAACCTGGATAGGACCCTTTGAGGAGGGAGTCTTGTTTTGTTTGTTTGTGTTGTTGCAGGAGTAGCACCTTCCGGAAGATGTGCAGAGCGCACCCCCGAAGCAGGATTCTTCCCCAGCACCGGGTCACAAGTGCAGATTTTATAGAAGTGTTCGGGTGCCGAAGCTCGTGTTTCCCCAGTAAAGTCTCCAGTGGAATTGAGATTCCCCACCAGAGTCATGTTCTCTCCTGAAGTTGGGTGATTCCCTCTTCCCCAGTAGAGTGTTGGAACGGCTGATGTTGTATTCCCCTGCAGAGTTGTACTCTCCCCCGAAGTCAAATGATTCTTTCTTCCCCAGTGAAATTGAAATTCCGCACCAGAGTCGTACTCTCTAGTGAAGTAGAATGATTTCTCTCCCCGACTGAGTCCACAGAAAAGCAGAAGCCTTGGAAGCAGTTGAGACCATGAGTGGATTTTCCCTAGCAGATGTTGAACAGCCAATGCTGTATCTCCCAGAGTCGTACTCCCTTTGGCGAAGCAGAATGACTTCTCCTTCCTCAGCCGAGTTTGCAGATGTCCAGGAGGGCCGAGTCCTTGAAGGTTGATCAGATCATGATTGGTCTTTCCCCAGCGGAGTGTGGAGCAGCTGAAGTTGTTTCCCCACAGAGTGATCATCCCCAGAAGAGTTAGCCGAGACGGCCACCCAGTTCACTCCCGTGATTGACATCACTTTCCTTCAGTAGGTTCAGGTTCTCGTAGAGCTTCGTCCCCTGCAGAAATCAGCTGAAGTTGTTTGCCCCGCAGCGGTCCGCGGAAGATCAGTTCCCCAGACAGAGTCCGATTGGTATCGGCGTGCCCACGTTCTCCTCAGCAGGATGATTCCTCTACCTGAGTAGTTCTTGTCTCCTTGACAAAAGGGTTTCCTCCCCCCAGCATTCAGTTTGCTGACGGGATCGCATCATTGTGCATGACTGCATAGCATTTAACACTGCATAGCATTTAACACTGCATAGCATTTAACACTGCATAGCATTTAACACTGCATAGCATTTAACGCTGCATAGCATTGTGCATGACTGCACAGCATTTAGCATAAACGCATAGCATTTCCACCGTGTGGAGCATGGCGCAGAAGCATACGCATCACGAGCATGATCTAGGTCATTGCTATTCTTGCCTTACAGGTCTTCAGCCGAAGGATCAGTTGCTCAGGAGGATTCCTGACATTCTCTCCAACGAGGTCGATTTCTTGAGATGATTCCCAAGACCCCGGTGTAATCCCCAGTCGCTCGCTCAAGATGATTTTTGAGATCCCCAGCGAAGTCTTCAGTTCGAGATGATTCTCGAATTCCTCAGCAGGGCCGTTTGCTTAAGATGATTCTTAAGACCTCGGCGCAGGTTCCCGAATGGTTTGCTCAGGATGATTCGTGAGCTCCCCAATAGCGTCCCCAGCAAGAGTTACCCAGGAAGATTCCTGGAATACCCAACAGAATGTTTGCTCCAGAAAGGTTATCAGTTCAGGACGATTCTTGAAGATGCCCGACAGATCTGTTTGTTCAAGATGATTCTTGAAGTCCTTAGCAGCGTGATATGTCTGCTCCAACAGTGTTGTCTAATCTAAAGATTGACTGCGTAAACGCCTGAAGGCGGTATCAGAAGGTTCCTGTGAGCTCAGATGTCCTTGTTGATGAATCAACGTGTGGCTGAAGACAAGGTTCCAAGATTTTGTATTCAAAGTGATCCGTGTTGGCCTGAAGACCAAGTCAGTTATCCTGAGGTGATGATTGATTGCGATCAAGTGAATAGTATTTCTTCTGACTGAAGTCGAAGATGTTTCTCCAGCTGAAGCGGAGTTTGCCTGAAGGCAAAGTGTTTGAATCCCCGAAGAGTCATGAATGGCTCAGGATACCACTTCTCTGACTGAAGTCACAGATTTCCCAAGCTGAAGCGAAGGTGCCTGAAGGCAGGGTTATCCCCAAGGTCATGAATGACCTAGGATTCATTTTTTCGGACTGAAGGCCGAAGTATATCCCTGACTGAAGTCACGGATGCTCTATAGCGGAGGTGGAGTTGCCTGAAGGCAGATCTATGCATCCTTGAAGGCCAAGGATGCTTTTTCTAGCTGAAGCTGGAATAGCCGACGGGCAGGGTTTCATCTATCTTCAGAAATGCTTGAAGATTCTCCAGCGGATCCGGAGTGGCCAGGGGCCAGGGTTCCATCTATATTCAGAAGTACTGGAAGATCTTTTCTAGCTGAAGCTGGAAGTGGCCAGGGGCCAGGGTTTCATATATCTTTAATGTTGAGGTTCTACGGCGGGCAGCGTGCAGCAGTATTCCGATGTTCGTTATGGTTCTGAGGGTGACCCCCAGATCAGAGTGTGCTCGGTTAAGTCTCTCAGTCCCAGCGGAGTAGTTTCAAATACGCAAGTGTACCTTTTGTTCCATTCACCAGGGGTGAACCCCAGGTCAGAATTGTTCAGGGTTGCATCAGTTGTCCAGCGGCGAGGTTGGATGTTTGTTCGACGGCGAGGTTGAACGTTTGGATTTGGCGGCGAGGTCAGATCATCATTTGTCCAGCGGCGAGGTTGGATGTTTGTTCGACGGCGAGGTTGAACGTTTGGATTTGGCGGCAAGGTCAGATCATCATTTGTCCAGCAGCGAGGTTGGATGTTTGTTCGACGGCGAGGTTGAACGTTTGGATTTGGTGGCGAGGTCAGATCATCATTTTGTCCAGCGGCGAGGTTGGATGTTTGTTCGACGGCGAGGTTGAACGTTTGGATTTGACGGCGAGGTCAGATCATCATTTGTCCGGCGGCGAGGTTGGATGTTTGTTTGACGGCGAGGTTGAACGTTTAGATTTGACGGCGAGGTCAGATCATCATTTGTCCGGCGGCGAGGTTGGATTTTTGTTCGGCGGCAAGGTTGAACATTTGGATTTGACGGCGAGGTCAGATCATCAGTTGTCCGGCGGCGAGGTTGGATATTTGTTTGACGGCGAGGTCAGACCCTTTAAATACCCAGTAAAGATGTTTGTTTCCGACGGCGATGTCAGATTCCGTTTTCCAGCGGCGATGTTGGGCATGTCAAGGTGATCCAGTCTTCTGACGGCGATGTTAGGTGATGCAGATCCTTCTAGTTTCTCCAGCGGCGATGCAGGGTATTCTATCAGATGTGTTTCTCCAGCGGCGATGTTGGGTATTTTGGTGATTCAGGTTTAGGTCTCCGGCGGCGATGTTGGACCCTTGTTTCCCCTAGCTATGGTTGTTCTTGACGGCGATGTCAGGTGATTTAGGCTTCCAACGGCGATGTTGGGTGTTGTGGTTGTCTGAAGGCAGTGTCAGAAGAATTTAATGTGGATAACTGACGGCGATGTCAGATCAGTATTTCCCCAGATAGTTGCCGTGCAGCTATCGTTCCAGTGTTCGACAAGTTGAGCAGTTGGCAAATTTTCGGGTTTACCGATATTCAACCGTCTCGCACCTTGATTGGTTGAGAGTCGTTCACTTCTCACCCAGTCAGGTTCAAGCCGTTTGAATAGGGGCAGCTGTTGCACCCCAAAATTTGACCAACAATTATTTATCCATCTAGTGTTTGAGAGTTGATACCTTCATCAGAAAGTTCAAGAGATCCTCAGAGGAAGTGGATTGAAACCAGGGTTGTGTGCTTCATAGCTTGAGAGTTATGGGTACCCCTCAGATGATTCTGAGACTTTGAGAATGAACTTGATGTTTTGAGAAAGCCTATGAGATGTCTTGATAGCCATCATGAAGCCCAGAGAGGTCATTAGGCAAGAATTCAGAAGATTCAACCATGAATGGTAGAATTAGGGTTTTGACTGGGTCAACCCTAGATCAACTGAAAATTTGGAGAAGGTTGAGACCTAATCCAAGGGCCATGAGATCATGGAATGATGCATAGAGATGTTATAAGGATGATTCCTAGACCAACTCATCATGATTGAGGAGTTTGAGAAGTTTCAAGTTAGGGTTTCTGAGGATTGTCAGTGCAAAAGCCCTAATTTGATCCCTATTTTCCAGGCAGTTTTAGCTCTAGATGTGATTGATATCTCCTCTTCCCCACAACATGAATGTTGTAGAGCTTGTTCTTAGATTTAATTTGAGTGGTGGAAGTCCTTGATAGGAGTTGCAGAGCTCAAGTTATGGTTTTGACAAATTACAGGTCAGCAGAAGTATGTGAATCTGGGTCCTTGAAAGTCACCCAACTTGCAGACAACTTTTGCCCTAGTAGGATGATTCCTATGATCTCTTGGTCAACATGAGTGTTGGAGGGCATCTTCTTAGCTTTAATTTGAGTGGTAGAAGTCCTTGATAGGATTTGTGGAACTCAACTTATGGTTTGAACAAGACAGGGGTATTTTGGTCATTTGTCAGTTATAGGTCATTTTAGCCAATGCCCAAAACTCCTATTTCCAAGCCTCAAATGAAAAAACTCAAAACATGAAAGTTGTTCAAAATGTGATTTTAAGTCTAGAAAGAAGGTCACAAATTGTTGGAAAAGCTCATAGCATGAAGTTGCATGATTGGTCAAATTTGAACTAAAAATGGCATATAAGCTTGAAAAGTTGAATTTGAAAATTGGTTTGGAGGATCTAGGAATCCAAAATAGGTCATCCAATATATCATTTTGATTGGAAACATCATTTTGAGAACTTTGGTTCAAATAGATTTTTCATTTGAGGCCTAAAAAAGGGACTTTCTTTGTAAATCTATTACTTGCATTATAAGGCAATGTTGAAAAACCTTACACAAGCCAAATGTAAGGGCTGATTTCCTTCATACACACTTAATATCTCATGTAAAGACATATTCAAGGGATTTTGGCAAGGTATGAAAGAAGATATCATGATATTTCAAGTTCTCATGTGGTGATTTTTTCAACACTTTCTAGATGATTCTAGAATGATCTAGTTGTTTCCATCCATCATTATAAAAAGAGTGAAGCACAAGGAGGAAAAGGTTGGTGATAGCAAGAGGATTCAGAGGGGAAAGAAAGAGAGAGGCAGCCATTGAAGAGGTTTCTTCAAAGTGAAGCAATTCTGATTTTCTTCCATTGTAGATCTTCCCCTTCATCACAAGTGCAAACAGAAGGCTATTGATCATCCAAGGACCATTTGGAGGAAGTTTCAAGGCCTGAAAGCAGCCACACGAGTCTCCACCATAACCTCTTGACAGGTTCTTTCTCATCACCATTCTCTTAAGTTATGTAGTTTTAATTAGCTTTATAGGTCTAGAACTGGTGCATTAGGTTAAATGATGAAGTTCTGAGAGTTAGAGCCCGATCCATGGTAGTTGATGGCAGGGTCAAGAAAATTTGATCTCCAAGAATTGGCTGGTTTGTGAGTTTCAGTTAGCAAGAACTAGCTTAGAATGGTTAGGGTATCGTGTAGAATAACTGTAGACTATTGGATTCAAGGATTATGGAAGGTTGACATCAGGTGCATATGGTGGAACTTTGATCTTGCAAGCTTCTGTTGGGATTATCTAGAGAGAATCAGGAAAAAGTACGCGTATAGTCTTGTTCCTCTTGATTAGTAGAGTCGTTTTCGTTTTGGAATCGTGGCATTTCATCCACTGAGCAGAGAGAACGAAGAGAGGAAAGGTCTGTGCATGAAAGGGGGTCTCATGAAACCCTAGGTGGCTGAAGGTAGGAGATGAAATCTCCACCGTTGGAGTGTTTTGAAATTTTAGACTTTGTCATCCAATCGCACGGTCCTCATTCGCCCAGAAAACGGAGGGAATTTTCAAAAACCAAAACGCAGCCGTTTGGTTTAGTGACTGATCCTGGGCCCAGCTGTTCTATTCGCACCCCCCACGCGCGTTGGCCCAATTGAAATGAACTGCATCCACTTCTATTCTCACCCCCTCTCTCCTTCTCTTGTATTATTTTATTTTTCAAATTTCTTTACATTTCATTAATTTTCTAAAAATCATAACTAAATGAAAAAATATTATTTTTAACTCATTCTTTTTTTAACATTTTCATTAAAATGTCTAGAAAATTAAAAAATATAAAAATTGCATTTTATATTTTAATTGGCATTTTTTGCATATTTTACAAATAAATGCACTTTTTAACCATTCATTTCATACATGGATTTGTATATTTTTGTTCATGCATTTAGAAATAGATTTTTTGCCCATTCTTTTTTGTGGTGATTCATATTGCATTGTAGTATTCTCTGGATTTATTACTAGATTTGTGGATTAAAATTTGATGTATTTTGATTGTTAGACATTTAGGTGCTCTAATTAGGGTTTTAGGTTGTATAGGTAGACTTGAACAAATTTGTTTTGGGGTTTATAGGCCAAATTAGTGTATGGGGAATATATGGGTTAAGGGTAAGTATGTATAGAATCCCCTAGAATTTTGCTAGGATATTGTATGGTGTTTTAGTATTTTTCATTGATTTTGAAATGTATGGATAGTATGTGTGTTGCTTAAAGGCGTAAGTTGTATTGTTGTGTTTTCTTTCCTTCTCTTTTGAGTGTGTGAGTTTTGAAGATTGAGTTGAAGACCTTGTGAATAATCATGGAAGCTTTGAATACCTTGCAGAGGAGTTTAGCATAGCTTTTGTTGTTTTGTTTATAGGTTTATAGGTGCATAGGCAGAGCCCTAGATAGAATACTTTGTTCAATAAACAAGGAGTGTCTTGTTCACCTCCTTTCTTCTCTGTGACATAGAGTCCCTTAAGGGTATTCACCTCTCTCCTTTGGAGGGATTAGTGACCTTGCCCTGTAAGGTAGAACTCTAAGAGAGCCTCTCCTTTGATGTTAAGTCCTCAATGGCATCCTTTGGAAGTCAGTGAGCACTGTAACATCCCCACCTCATCTTGTTAACTGATTCTTGTTTGCTGGAGCATTGGAGCCATTGAAGATAGAAGCTAAGGCCTTGAAGAGGATGCTTCCTTGAAGATTATTGAAGTCTGAAGACTCTGTGAAGATCAAGTTGATGCCTGAAGATCCCTGAAGATAGTGAAGCCTGAAGGTAGAGCTGATCCAAGGAGCTGAAGCTCAAGGGAGAAGATGAGTTGATACTCATGTTGCAGGGTTGATACCTGGAAAGCAAGTGATCTCTGAAGTCTGAAGACTGGGTTGCTGCTGGAGGAGCTGAGGCTTTCTTCTGTTTTCTTTGATGTATTGTGTGTTTTGTCTGATTTGTCTGCTGCATTAGATTAAGCACATTTAGAATAAGTTCAGTCTAAGAGCATGGGTGCATCTGATTGTATTGTTACTGCCTGGCTTTGCTTGCAGGTATTCGGTAGAGCCCAGCTCCCTTGCCCATGTGTTTATTTTGCTTGATAGCATGATTTCATTTTCTGTCTGTATGATTGCAGTTTACTGTTTTGCTGGATAGCATGTTGTTTATTTCAGTATGATTACTGTTATTTCATGACTGGCTTGAGGTCGAGACGAGCTTGTGGAGGCTGAAGCCCCACACACATTTCCTCCCTCACTTGCATTGCATGCATTTTACTGTTAAAGCTGATGCTTTTGTCTGTTTTGGTGTATCATTGACATGATCCCTTAGGACTCTCATTTCCTCTGATGAGGATTTGATGATAGACTTTTAGGTTAAAACCTATGCATGACAACATCTAAGAGTTCCCTATTCAAACCTCAACCATAGGATGAATCCATGGCATGACAACAGTAGGACTTGATAGTCCCCCTCCTAGTTGAGCCTGTTCTCTTCTCATCTCGAAACAGTTTAAGATACAGTAATCATGAATGATTTCTTTCGTACGTTACGAGCCTTAAGCTATCTGAGAAAGGATTGTGGGAGAGTTTCTTTTCCATAGTCTGGATGTTTAGTATGGTACCCTTTAGGTGACATGCGACGCATTCACTCTCAGGTCATAGTCTCTAGTGCGGTTGAAATCGCAAACACAATAAAAAACACTTCTTTTAGGAGATAACCCGTAGTTTCCCGAACTACGTTTGCTCTGATCTTTCATACCAGATGAAAGTACGTAGGCATAGGATGCGACGTCCTAGCGAGCAACCTTCCCCATCTTCACCCGTAGTTAGCCGAACTACGTTGACTCTGATTTCTCATTCTCTGATGAGAATACGTAGGCATAAAGTGCGACGCTTTGCCGAGTCATTTTTCTTTTCTTTTTCAGCCAGCCTTGATAGGTAGATAGATTATAACCAACCCGTCCAAGTAAACAAACAAGCGAGGATCCCGTCGAGTACGACGGACGTGAGGGGTGCTAATACCTTCCCCTTGCGTAACCGACTCCCGAACCCAGACAATGGTTGCGACAACCTTGTCTTACCCTTATTCGTCAGGTTTTTCCGATCGTTTCCTTTCCCGCTCTGAGGGATAAATAACGAAAGGTGGCGACTCTTCTGTTATGTCGGCACCTGATTTTCGCAGTAGCGACACTCATAGCATGGATTGGCATGATTGGTCAAAAATGAACTAAAAATGGCTTATAAGTTTGAAAAGTTGAAATTGGAAATTGGTTTGGAAGATCCACAAATCCAAAATAGGCCATCCAATATATCATTTTGATTGGAAACATCATTTTGAGAACATTGGTTTAAGTAGAATTTTGATTTAAGGCTTTAAAATGGGTGATGCTTTGAAAACTTGTTACTTGAAAAAGAAGGCAACTTTGAAATAGGTTGCACAAGTGAAAGAAAGGGCTGATTTTCATTCATTCCTTCTCAATATCTCACATAAGGAGAATTTGACACAAGAATAAGGACTTGGTACATGAGATATGGATCATTCAAAATACCATCACATGATACTTTCCACACTTTTTTAGCACCTTCTAGATGAATCTAGAAGTTTCCATCCATCATTATAAGAAGGGTGATCTTCATTGAGTTCAAGGTTGGTGATAGCAAGAGAATTCAGAGGGGAGAGAGAGAGAGAAGCATCCATTGAAGAGATTTCTTCAAGTTGAAGCAACTCTGGTTTCCTTCCATTGCATACCTTCTCCATCATCACTTGACAGGTTTCTTTCTTTCCTTCTATCTCCTAATTTATGTAGTTTTAATTAATTTTATAGGCATAGAACTGATGCATTAGGTTAGAGGATGAAACCCTAGGAGTTATAGCACGATCCATGGTAGTTGATAGCAGGTCCCTGAAACTTTAATCTTCAAGAATTAGCTAGATTGTTAGTTTTAGTTAGCAAGAATTGGTTTAGAATAGTTAGGGAGCTTGTAGAATAATTGTATGCCATTAGGTTCAAGGTTAATGAAGGTTGATGTCAGGCGAATTTCATTTGGACCATGACCTTGTAGGCTTCTGTTGGGATGATCTAGAGAGAGTTAGGGAAAATGGTGCGTATGGTTGTGTTCCTCTTGATTAGTAGATGATTTTTCGTTTTGGAATCGTGGAATTTCATCCACTGAGCAGAGAGAACGAGGAGAGGAAAGATTGGTGCATGGAGGGAGGTTTTCTGCAAAACCCTAGGTCGAGCTGGGACGATGACGGTTGGCCGTTGGATGAGTCCCCAGGCTTTGACAAAATCTCCCCATCTAACGGCCCAGATCGCTTGAGAGAACGGAGGGAAAAATTTAAAAATGAAACGCAGTGTTTTGTTAAGTAACGCGCCTGGGCTTATCTGCTTCCTATCCGCACCCCCCCCCCAATTTCTGGCCCATAAAAAATGAACTAGTGAACCCTGCTACTCGCACCCCCTCCCCTTTAATTGTTTTATTTTCTTTTTAAGTCTTTTAATATTTTTAGCATCTTGTAAAAATCATAAATAAATGAAAAATAATCATTTTTGATTTCTTGTTTTTTCTATGATTAGATATAAGTGTGTAGAAAATAATAAAAATAAAAATGGAATTTTATTTTTAATGTAGAATTTTTGGTGGTATTTTCTTTCATATAGTGTATTTTCTTTCTTTTAGTTGATACCTTATTTTGCAAGAATTGTTTTAGGACCTTCCTTTAATCTTTTTAACTCATTATTTTTTGTGTAATTAGATGATGAATCATAGTTCCCCATAGGATTTATTCTAGATTTTTAGATTAGAATTTTGATTAGTTTAATTAGGGTAGCTTTAGGGTATCCTAATTAGGGTTTAGGTTGTGCATAGGTGAGGAAATTCATTTTCTTTAGATAGTTTTGTCTTGATTTTTGGGTAGAGGCACATGTAGATGTTATGGGTAGATGTTGTAGACCCTTGTGAATAATTGATAGATTTTTCCCCATTAGTTTAGCATTTTTAGGTATTTTCTGAAGTTGCCTATTGATTTTGTCTGTCTTGTGGTTATCTGTGCACCTTTGGGGTTTATTGTGGGGAATTTGTTGTGGGGTTTGTGTTGTCTTGAAGACCTTGTTGGAGAGCATGATGAAGTGAAGATTGTAGATCAAGACTCAGAGACCCAGAGCTTAGCTTGTTCCCTGTCTGTGAGGTTTGAGATCCTGAAGTTTGAAGGAAGTTCATGGTACTTTCCTGAGGAAGGCACTATGAATGACTTTCATCCTTTCTTCTCACCTCTTTCTTAAGTATCCAATAATGTTGGAGCCAACTTGTGAGTTTAATTTCTCCTGAGGAGGAATGTAAACTGATCACATGTTGTTGAGCCACATGGGATACAACTCCTAAGTGGAAGCCTCCTAGTACTTTCTTGAGGAAGGTCCTATGGGTCTATTCACTTAGTTCCATTAGTTTATCTAGGATTTATCAAGTATCCAATGATGTTGGAGCCAACTTGTGAGTTTAATTTCTCCTGAGGAGGAATGTAAACTGATCACAGTTGATGAGCCACATAGGATACAACTCCTAAGTGGAAGCCTCCTAGTACTTTCCTGAGGAAGGTCCTATGAGTCTGTTCATTTAGTTCCACTAGTTCAGATAGGATTTCCTAAATATCCAGTGATGTTGGAGCCTGCTTGTGAGTTTAGTTTCTCCTGAGGAGGAATGTAAACTGATCACAGTGGTTGAGCCACATAGGATATGACTCCTGAGTATACACCTCCTAGTGCTTTCCTGAGGAAGACACTATGAGTCTGCTTACTTAGCTCCCTTTCTTTGGTAAGCTTGTTCTGAAGCTTGAAGACTGGGATTGATTTCTTTTGGTTAGGTTTTTCTTTAGGGCTTTGCTTAGATTTGGTCAGGATTCTGTGTTAGGGTTAGGATTAGAGAGTAGATTGATGCTTTCTCAAGTAGGTGTTTTGTTTGCCTGATGGCACTTCATTTCTTTTGTCTGTATATTGCTTGATAGCATGTTGTTTATCTTCAGTATGATTACTGTTATTTCATGACTGGCTTGAGGTCGAGACGAGCTTGTGGAGGCTGAAGCCCCACACACATTTCCTCCCTCACTTGCATTGCATGCATTTTACTGTTAAAGCTGATGCTTTTGTCTGTTTTGGTGTATCATTGACATGATCCCTTAGGACTCTCATTTCCTCTGATGAGGATTTGATGATAGACTTTTAGGTTGAAACCTATGCATGACAACATTTAGGAGTTCCCTGTTCAAACCTCAACCATAGGATGAATCCATGGCATGACAACAGTAGGACTTGATAGTCTCCCTCCTAGTTGGGCCTGTTCTCTTCTCATCTCGAAGCAGTTTAAAATACAGTAATCATGAATGATTTCTTTCGTACGTTACGAGCCTTAAGCCATCTGAGATTAGATGTTTAGTATGGTACCCTTTGGGTGACATGCGACTCATTCACTCTCAGGTCATAGTCTCTAGTGCGGATGAGATCGCAAATACAATAAAAAAGCACTTCTTTCAGGAGATAACTCGTAGTTAGCCGAACTACGTTTGCTCTGATCTTTCATACCAGATGAAAGTACGTAGGCATAGGATGCGATATCCTAGCGAGCAACTTTCCCCCATAACCCGTAGTTAGCCGAACTACGTTGACTCTGATTTCTCGTTCCAGACGGGAATACGTAGGCATAAAGTGCGACGCTTTGCCGAGTCATTTTTCTTTTCTTTTTCAGCCAGCCTTGATAGGTAGATAGAGTAAAACCAACCCGTCCAAGTAAACAAACAAGCGAGGATCCCGTCGAGTACGACGGACGTGAGGGGTGCTAATACCTTCCCCTTGCGTAACCGACTCCCGAACCCAGACAATGGTTGCGATGACCTTGTCTTACCCTTATTCGTCAGGTTTTTCCGATCGTTTCCTTTCTCGCTCTGAGGGATAAATAACGAAAGGTGGCGACTCTTCTGTCATGCCGGCACCTTATTTTCGCGCAAGCGACAAAACCCCATAAAGACTTCTAGGAATTTGTAGACCAACTTTGAATTACAATCCACTTGTCACGTCCCTGTGATGCTTGCCCCACCCTTGCAAATATTGTACCTACATAAGTTGGTTAGTTGCAATAAACATGCACACAAAAGAATATAAGGATATCATGCAAGAAAATGCAAAAAGAGGTGGGATCCTATGGTCAAAAATTAGGGTGCAACAACCTCCATCCACCACCTCTCCCTCTCGCAACCTTTCTCACCTAAAACCTCGGTCCCGCACCGAGTGCATTTCAAATTATTTTCACAACAAAAAATTGAATGGTCGTGGAGTGGTTAGGCGTAGGCCTTCTCCTATCCCGAGTGCTGACGTTTACCGTAGGGTTCTCTGTCGCAAAGCACTTACCATTCAAAACCAAAAACATCTTTAATAAGAGAACGAAGTTCCCTTTGTATTGAATTAAAGAGAGAGGATTGGGTGTAGACCTCTTCTTCTCCGAGCGTTGGGATACCCACTATAGTGAGGGTGGTTTCGACGCTCGTCTTTCAATACGAAGACGCCTCGTTCGCCACACCTTTTTATAACAAAAACTTTGAGACAATGAATTGGGTACTACCCGTAGGGGTTACTATCCGAGGACCTATCTCGCCCCAAAAACAATCTCATCAATCAAACATGACACCTTGCCTCGTATGGCGAAAACCAATCTCCCAAATGATATGTTACGTCCGTTCTACCGCAAACAGGTACGCATAAGTCTCCAAACGAGCGAGCAGCAAAACACCTAAACTGCTAGAACGCGTACGATAACATCATCCACAAAACACATCGGTTATCCGCACCGTAGGCACGAACTATGTTGCTCTGATTTCTCATGCATTTTGAGAATACGTAGGCATAAGATTGCGACAATCCTAGCGAGCACCCTTTTTCTTTTTCACCCTTTCCCAGAAAGGCATGCTACGTCCGTTCTACCGCAAACAGGTAACGCCTAAGTCTCCAACGAGCGAGCAACAATACACCTAACTGCTAGAATGCGCACGATAGCAGCGTCTACCAAGACTTCCCCGCACACCGTAGGCTGAACTACAGCTGCTCTGATTCTTTACTTTCTCAAGTAAAGATACGTAGGCACAAGGGCCACAATCCTTGCCGAGCATATTCCCCCCATATCTGTAGTTCCCCGAACTACGTCGACTCTGACTTTCTATTGAGAATATGTAGGCATAAGACTGCGAAGTCCTACCGAGTCTGTTCTTTCTCTTTTCTTCCCCGTTCTCTCTTTCCTCCTAACTTTCATGTTTCTAACCCTTCTTTTACCCTGTGGAGCACTTCTTATAGCATAATGTTTAAGTAAATAAATTCACACATCGACAAACAAAAGGTTCCCATCGAGTACGATGGATGCGAGGGGTGCTAATACCTTCCCCTCGCATAACCGGCTTCCGAACCCGTTCATGGTTGCGAGACCATCTTATCCGTTCTTTTCCTAAGGTTTTCTCGATATTTTCCTTTCCCATCATGGGATAAATAAAGTTCGGTGGCGACTCTTCTATCTATCTTTTTCGCCTCCCCGTCGTTGCGCGATGCATTTTTCGAGTAGCGACAGCTGGCGACTCCACTGGGGACCCCTAGCGAGCCAAACCTAGTTTGTTTGTCGCATGTTTGATGTATTTGCTTTTATTATTTATTTGTGTTCCTTTCTAACCTGTGGGGTTTATTTGGGTTGGTTTGTAAGAACAAAAGCTTTCTACCCGAGCTTTTCGAGTATACACTAAGATTAGGAGGTGGTTTCTTTCTGATTTGCGAGACTTAGGACTCGTTGAGTTGGATCGAATCCCACCGCTCAGATGAGACCCTTTGGGATGATTATGTCTTACGTGTAGTCGTAACGGCATCTTTATTTCCAACTTGGGAGTCCGTGACTCTGAGGACCTTCTGTAGAACCTTATTCCGAAGGTTGCTAAAACATAACTCTATGTTCATCCTTTGAAAGGATTACCGTCTTACGAGTAGTCGTTCTGATGGAAAACTTTTGAGGGTTAGTGCATGGGACTTTGTTTTAAAATCCTTTGGGATACCCTCTTATAAGCCAATAGATTGCCCACCCAAGGGGATAGATACTTTTTTGTCTTGCAGGATTTGTGACTTTAATCCTTGATGTTGATCTGTTCTCGTGTGCACTCATTGCATTGCATTTGCATAAGCATCTCTGCATCATTTTGCATTTTCTTCCCTGACCAAGATGCCAAGCTTACCCATCCTTTGTCCATAACCTGCAGTCGATTTCCCGACACTCCTGCTGAACTCGTGAGAGCTTTGAAGCGTTTGAAGCAAGAGGAACGTAGACGCCTTGAAGGACCAATCAAACAAAGCAAGCTGAGATAGCTATGTCAGAGAACGATCGCCAGGGTGTTGAGTCTCCACCAGGATTTACTGTGACGACTAATCCACTGTATGATCTTCCGCCGGATGGCCATCCTCCGCAAGTAAACGTTCTTACTCGACCCCAGAGGATGCCAACGACCGATCCCATGAAAGAAAAGCTTCGCGCCCTTGAGGAGACAATTCAAGCTATGAGAGTGTCTGACATGCCCGACCTCGATGCTGCTGATATGTGTCTAGTGCTAGATTTGGTGATCCCTCTGAGATTCAAGATACCCAACTTCGAGAAGTACACAGGCTTTAGTTGCCCGAGGCGTCATTTGGTGATGTACTGTCGAAAAATGACCCCCTACACTCATGACGATAAGCTAATGATTCATTATTTTCAAGAAAGTCTGAGTGGAGCATCATTAAGTTGGTACACAGACCTAGAAAGAAGTCATATCCAATCATGGAGGGACCTAGCCAACGCTTTTCTAAAGTTTTATCAGTTCAATCTAGATACTCCTCCCACCCGCATGCAGTTGCAAAACCTATCTCAGAATGAAAATGAACCTTTTAAAGGATATGCACAACGGTGGAGAGAATTTGCAGCAAGGGTGCAACCACCACTTTTGGACAAGGAACTGATTGACATGTTCATCAACAGTTTGCATGGCTCTTATCTTGAAAGAATGGCTGGTTGTACGCCATCAAGCTTCTCTGACCTTGTGATTGTAGGAGAGCGCCTCGAAAGCTACCTCAAAAGTGGACAAATCCAAGACGCCTCAAGCAGTCAGGACAATGAGATTGAATCTTTCGACGATTTCCATGAGGAAGAGAAGGATGAAACTAATGCATTAATAGCAAATATTGAGTACTCTCATGATGTACCAACAAAACTCTGTGGTCCCTCATCTGCTCAACAGGCACCGTTACCAGTGCCATGTTATTCTTATGGGAAATCAGCCATGCCTAAAGCTTCATCCCGTAAACTGTGGGTCACTCCTCAAGCAAATCAACGAGCCCATGGCCGAAGTTATCAAAATCAGCGCCGAAATCAGCATAGGCCCAACAACAACTTGGAAAGAAGGACTGCTCCTCTTCATCCGGTCCCTATGTCGCACAATCAGCTTCTCTCGCATTTGATTCAAAACTCATTGGTGGAGCCTAAAACTCTTAAGCCTGTGCCAGAACCTTACCCTCTTGGGTATAATCCCAATGCTCAGTGTGGATATCATGGAGGATCCATGGGGCACTCGACTGAAGAATGCAAAGCCTTCCAAGCCAAGGTGCAACAACTAATTGACAAAGGGTACATCTCTTTTCCAGAAGGAAGTTTGGTTGTCCATGTCAACCTCTCAGCTGTCTAAACTCAAATATTTCAAGGGTCATTTCCAAGAAGCCAGTGGTCTAGACAGGCAGACGTCCTCAACATTGGCAGTCCTTGAACGCTTTTATCATTTGCATCTTGTAGTTTATTTCCTGTTAATTGCTACTTGTGTTTAAACATTGTTGTTTTGAATGGTAATATTAATGGAGTTATTATGCATTTTCCGAATCAGTCACGTCGTATTCACTCATTATTTCCACTTATCACAGACACATACACTTTTATCCACTCCACTTCATCACTATTGTGTTTAGCAAATATTGGAGGGAGGATGACGAAAACGAAATACCCATAATAGCAAACTGTATGCTTTCAGACATAATCTCGTCAATGATGTACAGGCATTGTTTCAAATCCCCTAAACACCGGAGATATAAGGAGTTAATCCCTAGTCAACCACTTCGAGCCTAGAAGTAGGAGTTTCCTTCGGATATTCAAACCCTTACACTCAACCGGGGGCAGGGTAGTTGTTCAGTTAGTCCACTATGCATAAAGCAAAATCCAGAAGACGGTTGTTCATCAATGACCCACGATATGGCAGTCACAATTCGCCAACAAAATCAAAAAATATCAAAAGCCTGCTAAGTCAAACACCTCAAAAGGGGACTTAGGCAAAAATCAAGGCTATCCCGATGGATCTGACAAGCAAAGTCAGTCCATGCAAAAGTTAGGGATCAAAATAAAAATCAAAAGAGGTCCTCAAACCCTCAACCAAAAACAAAATAACATTCAGTGGTCACCCCAAAGGGTCACTGACATCCTTCAAAAAGCAAAATAAGGTGGCTGCCATTTCAAGCAAACCTTGAAACCATCAAGCTTACACCGTCAAATAGGTGTAGAATTAACTGAACGTAGGACTGGAAGTCATCAAGAAGAAGGGGTGGGTACAAATTAACTTTGAGCCTAATATCCTTTGTTTCTATAACCGTGAGCCAGACCACGCTACAACCCTCAAAAGACCTAATTGAGGCAAGATTTAATCTGAAAGCATACTATCGCAAGGTTGCATAACCTGACTCCCCACATATTTGTTAATCATCAACTTTGGTGTCAATATCCTTGCTATATCTTTTACACCAATCAAATTAGCACAACATTTGGACTAACGGTCCATTCGTCTCACTACCACGACACTCAATAAACGACAATTCTTTCAAAAAACTTGCATGAAATTCGCATTAAGATTGCCATTCGTGAACAAACAATTTCAAATTGCAAGTTAGTAGTTGGCATCAAGGAAATTCCAACACGAAGCAGTCAAACAGGACTTGACCATTTCAACAGTCTGGATCAGAATCGAGCATACTTTGTGACCTTATGGATCTGAGGCATTGACATCCCGTGAATTTGGAATCAGTCAGTCTCAGGAAAATCCCCAAACATCAGTTGATTATGGGGCAAATCATTCAAGAAGCGGTTGATCATAAGTGAATCACGCCAATCAGGGGAAGGCCACCCAGAGTTTCTTTAACTTAAGGATAGATCTCTCCAATGTTCAATCAGGATAAGTCAAGTCGCTTCAAACACTCTTTCAAGGGCAAGCTACCTCAAGAGTACATTGAAGACAAATACCACACGAATCGGTTAATCAATGATGAATCCTTTCATGGTACAAACTCTGGGACAAGCCATCTCGAGGTCGCCTCATTGCAAGCTACTCAAGCAAGTTTCATTTTCATCAGCAACTGTTGAGTTCAAAACGAGTGTCGGGGAATCGTACCGTCACCTCACCCAAATAACCTTAACCTTCCAAAAAGGTCTTGCTGTCATTGGATCCTTCATCCCACGACCTATTACCAGCCCAATTCGAAACCTTCAAAGTCCAATTCTTGTCTGGAAAACCTTCAAACCAGTCCTCGTCTGGTCAACCTCCGCTGAATACCAGTTCCCGTCCGGTATATGTCAGCTTTCAAACCAGTCCCATCTGGTCTACCCTCCGCTGAATACCAGTTCCCGTCCGGTATATGTCAGCTTTTAAACCAACTCCCATCTGGTCACCCTTCCTTTTAGCCTACCATTTCACCAGTTCTTGTCTGGTAAACCTCATCCCAAAGTCCAGCTCCCATCTGGAAAACCACAAAATCGGCCCTCCTTCAGCTTAACCTTTCGCCAACCAGTCCTTGTCTGGTGGTATACCCTCCGAATACCAGCCCTCATCTGGTACTTCAAACCCAAAGTCCAATCTACATTGGCAACCACCCAAGTCCACCCTGTCGGCACATGCATTTCCATCACCCATATGCAATCGTGTGCATCATACGCATCGCATTCAACATCATAAGCATCTTGTATCATATGCATCCCAGAATCATATCATACTCTTCCCTAGCTCTTGCATCTCCGCATATTAGCATTTGCATTTTCATTTCCGTTTATGGAACACCATTATCATCAAGCATCCGTATATGCGAGGTTAAATCCAGGATTAATCTCAAAGATTTTCAAGATCATAATCAGCCCAGTCAGGGGCATCTTCCGCAAGAGTGTTGATAATCCCCACAAAGTTGTGCAACTTTTGTTGGGCAAACTCAAGAGCTTCAAAGCAACATCCAGCCCGGTCAGGGGCATCATCTACAAAGACTGTGGGTACTCCCACAAGATTCCAGAATATCAAAGCAAAATTCAGCCCAGCCAGGGGCATATTTTCAAAACCATGGGTGTATCGCATGACATATTTCAACCTCGTGGTTAATCAGATCTTCAAATCAACATTCAGCCCAGACAGGGGCGTTTTCAGTAAATCCATGGGCGTTCCCCAGTGAGTTGTCTCCAACAGACATCAACGATAAGTGGCAATCTCTTCAGAGAAGCTTATCCCCTACATCCTTTTGGGTGTTAGGTTTGTTTATATTTCAATTCTCAAACTTTTGTTTTCCTTTTCGGACAAATTTAGGATATTCTTTGTATCTAATTGACTTCTACCTTGAAAAATGAACGCTGCAGCAATTCATCTTACTCGGTCTAAGCCAATTAGATAGGGGCATCTGTCATACCCCAAATTTGCCCGCCAACTTTTGTAAATATTTTCGCATTTTTATTTTGCATTTTTCATTTAATTTCATACCTTTTAGACACATGTCCGCCCCGATTGGGCATTCTTCAAATCTAGACTTTTTTATCCAACAGGAGCGCGACACGTGGCCTAAGGGTATTTTTGTAAATTTTAATCCCATGTTTATTCTCTCATTTTTCTTTCTAATATTTTATTTTGTATATGTTTTTATTTTAGCTTTTCATTTAGATAATCAATTTGTTTTTTATTATAACTTGTAAATAGTTTTATTTTTTAAATAGAGTTTTTTTTTAGATTATCTTTTTAGGATTATTTTTTTATTAATTTATTTACTTATTAGAATTTTATTTTTAGTGTAAGATATTATTGATAGTTTAATTAGTATTTATGATCATTATTAATATTATTAAATTAGGATTGATTTATGATCATTATTAATATTATTAAATTAGGATTGATTTGTTTCATTATTAATAGTCAGATTTTGTTTAGTTAAATTTTAATAATTTAGATTTTATTTTCTTAGTTTAATTTAGTTTTAATAGAAGTTTAGTTTTTTAGAGTTCTCTTTTAGATTTAAATATGATTTAGTTTTTTTATAATTTTTATTAGAACCTTTTTTGTTTGTTTGTAGAAATAGCTTTTTAATAGTTTAATAGAATTTGTTAAATATATGATAGTTTTTTAAATAGGTTTATTTTATAGGTTTGGTAGAATTATTTATAATTTAGTTTAAATAGATTTTTTTTATATTGTTTTAAATAGAAATAGATTTTTATTGTTAGTTTTCTTGTAGTTATTTATTTATTTACTTATTAGCTTAGATTAAAGTTTTTTCTTAGAGTTATGTTATTAGGATTTTAATAGACTTTTAGAATAGGTTATTTAGAAATAGAATAGAATTTTATTTGTTTTTAGAATAGATTTTATTTTATTTTAATAGTTAAATAGAATTTAATATAGAATTTTATTATTTTGTTTTAGATAGAAAATAGAAGTTAGGTTTTAAATAAGATTTATTTATTTATTTATTTGTTTAGAACTTTTTTTTAATTATTATTTTAGATTAGTTATTAGAATCAATAGATATTATTTTTTAGTTTTATTATTTAGCTAGTTCTTTAGTTTTAAAATTAATTAGAATTTAATTTTAGAATTAATTGGTAATTATTAGTATTATTAAATTAGGATTTTAGAATTAATTAGATTTGATTTAATTTAGGATTATTTTAGGATTTTAGAATTAAGTTAGTAATTTTAGAGATATTTTAGGATTTTAGAATTAAGTTAGTAATTTTAGAGATATTTTAGGATCTTAGATTTAAGTTAGTTTTTAGAATTATTTTAGGATCTTAGATTCAAGTTAGTAATTTTAGAGTTATTTTAAAGTTTTAATAGAATTATTATTTCTTTAGTATAATTTTTAGAAATAGTTTATTTTTAGAATATAGATTTTTTTATAGAAAATAGTTTAGATTATTTTATTTTTTTAAAAATAGATTTTAATTTTCTTGTTAGAAATATGTCTTATTAATTTTAGGATAGAATTAGTGTAGAATTAAGTTACCATTAGGATTAGTTCTATTTCATTAACCAAACCATTTTTCTAGTACAGTTTCAATTAATTAAAATTAAATCAAAAAGAAAAAAAACAAGTTGATGGACACTTGGCAGCCGTATAAAGGATGCTTCACTATTCATTGTCTCTACGATTGAACCCTAAAAAATTGCAGCCGCCGAACCCCTCTTTCAACCACCGTAACTTCCTCATCTCCTTTCCTCACAAAAATCTTCCAACATCGAACCCAGAACACCATTACCTTCCCTTATCATCAACCTCCATTAAAGAACATCACAAACTTCAAATCTTTAATCTGAAACCCTTCCCATATCTTAGCCGTCGAAGACTTCTGAAAGCCTCTTTTCGCGAAACCATTCCGCCGTTCATCAACTCCAACATCCCATAAACAACCACCATCCTAAATCCCTTTCCCGTTTTCATCGAATCATCAACCAACTCAACCTAAACTTCAAACCCAACTCATAAATTGATACCCATAGTTTTCAAAACCAAGAAATCAGAAGAAAATAAATGAAGAGAAACTGAAACCCAACAAAACCAAATCAAAGCAAAAGGGAAAGAGATAAGGAAAGAAATGGTGGAAATCTGGTAAGCTGAGGGGTTGCAATCGGACGGAGCTTTGAGCGGACGAAGGTTGTTGTCCTTCTCGCGTTCCCAAATGACGTTGTTTTCATTTGTCCGTTTTGTTTCATCGTGAAGTCTTTAATCTAGCTGTTTTTTTGGTCTTTTAAGAATTAAGTTTCAACATGGTGATGGGCTTGAGATTCACCTTTTATTTCCTTCTTAACGTTTTTTTTGCTGATGGAATGATGGGCTTCCCATATGATTTCTACACATTCTTATTTATCCAAATCCCCTGTTTGGTTATGTAAATATATACATATAAATTATTATTTTGTAAATTATTATTAATTAATATGTATATATTATTTTCTTGTTTTATTTCTCTTTGTAAATATTATATACTATTCTCATATTTTATTTTATTTTTTTAAAATATTTTTTTTTCTATTATATATTTTCTTAGAGTTTATAAGTATATTGTCTTTTTTAAATTTCAATTTTATTTAGAAGTTTTATTAATTTATCTTTTTGAATATTTATATTTTTAGAGTTGTTTTCATTTCTTATTTGTTATTGGGTTATTTATCTCATTTCACCCGTTTTGGTCGATGACGACGCTTCCATAAATCGATTACTAAGTCAATATATTGATAAGTATCGTTGGATCCGAGACCACCCCATTCTCTTCTCATCTCTTCTCTATTTAAATTTCATTTTGACTTATGGATCGATGAAAGCTTTTTATCCGCAAGCGTCAGATTTTCGAAGTCGATAACCTTCCCGATTTCAAATCTATGGGGGATGACCATTGAAGTCATCTTCCTTACTTTGGGATCGCGATAGGCTACCTTCGATTAATCGGCATTTTGTTTGCGGTTAAGACGAGATCTCATTCTTTGCGTCCCGATTCAATCAACTAACCAATATACCACTGCTTTAATTTTCTGTCAAAATATACAACTGCTTTATTTTCTGTCAATATACAACTGTTTTATTTTCAGTTATTTATATTCTCGTACATATTATATCTGTATATTATTATTATCTTGTAAATATTCAACACTTGTACATTATATAAAACACTTAACAAATATCGAAACCGTAAAATTTAAATTGGTGGATTGTTGATTATATATCTTGTATATTATCCATTTCCTGTATATATTCGAATTTATCTCATCTCTTTGGCAGGTTATCAAATCTTTTCAATAAACAAATAATTCTTTGTATTGAATTAAAAAGAGAGGATTGGGTGTAGACCTCTTCTTCTTCGAGTGTTGGGATGCTCACTGTAGTGTGGGTGGTTTAGACACTCGTCTTTCAATACGAAGACGCTTTCCATCCATTTTCTCTCCTAAAACCTCGGCTCCGCGCCGAGTACATTTTCAAAACCTCGGTTTCGTACCAAGTCCATTTTCAAATCTCATTTTCCAAATTAAATTCTCTTTGTATTGAATTAAAAAGAGAGGATTGAGTGTAGACCTCTTCTTCTCCGAGTGTTGGGATGCCCACTGTAGTGTGGGTGGTTTAGACACTCGTCTTTCAATACGAAGACGCTTCCACCCCTTTTGCTCCTAAAAAACCTCGGCCCCGTACCGAGTGCATTTTCAAAACTATTTAATAAAGCAATAAATTCTCTTTGTATTGAATTAAAAAGAGAGGATTGGGTGTAGACCTCTTCTTCTCCGAGTGTTGGGATGCCCATTGTAGTGAGGGTGGTTTCAATACTCGTCTTTCAATACGAAGACGCTTCCACCCCTTTTGCCCCTAAAAAACCTCGGCCCCGTACCGAGTGCATTTTCGAAACTATTTAATAAAGCAATAAATTCTCTTTGTATTGAATTAAAAAGAGAGGATTGGGTGTAGACCTCTTCTTCTCCGAGTGTTGGGATGCCCACTGTAGTGAGGGTGGTTTCAATACTCGTCTTTCAATACGAAGACGCTTTCACCCTTTTTCTCCTAAAACCTCGGTCCCGTACTGAGCGCATTTTCAAACCCCTTCAATAAGGAATCATTTCTCTTTGTATTGAATTAAAGAGAGAGGATTGAGTGTAGACCTCTTCCTCTTCGAAGGTTGGGATGCCCAATGTAGTGAGGGTGGTCTCGATATTCGTCTTTCAATACGAAGACACGCCTCCATCCACCACCTCTCCCTTTCACGACTCCCTTTCGCAACCTTTCTCACCTAAAACCTCGGTCCCGCACCGAGTGCATTTCAAATTATTTTCACAACAAAAACTTGAATGGTCGTGGAGTGGTTAGGCGTAGGCCTTCTCCTATCCCGAGTGCTGACGTTTACCGTAGGGTTCTCTGTCGCAAAGCACTTACCATTCAAAACCAAAAACATCTTTAATAAGAGAACGAAGTTCCCTTTGTATTGAATTAAAGAGAGAGGATTGGGTGTAGACCTTTTCTTCTCCGAGCGTTGGGATACCCACTGTAGTGAGGGTGGTTTCGACGCTCGTCTTTCAATACGAAGACGCCTCGTTCACCACACCTTTTTATAATAAAAACTTTGAGACAATGAATTGGGTACTACCCGTAGGGGTTACTATCCGAGGACCTATCTCGCCCCAAAAACAATCTCATCAATCAAACATGACACCTTGCCTCGTATGGCGAAAACCAATCTCCCAAAGGATATGTTACGTCCGTTCTACCGCAAACAGGTACGCATAAGTCTCCAAACGAGAGAGCAGCAAAACACCTAAACTGCTAGAACGCGTACGATAACATCATCCACAAAACACACCGGTTATCCGCACCGTAGGCACGAACTACGTTGCTCTGATTTCTCATGCATTTTGAGAATACGTAGGCATAGGATTGCGACAATCCTAGCGAGCACCCTTTTTCTTTTTCACCCTTTCCCAGAAAGGCATGCTACGTCCGTTCTACCGCAAACAGGTAACGCCTAAGTCTCCAACGAGCGAGCAGCAATACACCTAACTGCTAGAATGCGCACGATAGCAGCGTCTACCAAGACTTCCCCGCACACCGTAGGCTGAACTACGGCTGCTCTGATTCTTTACTTTCTCAAGTAAAGATACGTAGGCACAAGGGCCACAATCCTTGCCGAGCATATTCCCCCCATATCTGTAGTTCCCCGAACTACGTCGACTCTGACTTTCTATTGAGAATACGTAGGCATAGGACTGCGAAGTCCTACCGAGTCTGTTCTTTCTCTTTTCTTCCTCGTTCTCTCTTTCCTCCTAACTTTCATGTTTCTAACCCTTCTTTTACCCTGTGGAGCACTTCTTATAGCATAATGTTTAAGTAAATAAATTCACACATCGACAAACAAAAGGTTCCCATCGAGTACGATGGATGCGAGGGGTGTTAATACTTTCCCCTCGCATAACCGGCTTCCGAACCCGTTCATGGTTGCGAGACCATCTTATCCGTTCTTTTCCTAAGGTTTTCTCGATATTTTCCTTTCCCATCATGGGATAAATAAAGTTCGGTGGCGAATCTTCTGTCTATCTTTTTCGCCTCCCCGTCGTTGCGCGATGCATTTTTCGAGTAGCGACAATTACTTAATGATTTTGTTTCATGGTTTTGTGGACTCAGTTGAATGGTTGTTGCGTTTTTCTTGATGATTCTGTTTAGACTTAGTTTTGGAACAGAGATTTGCAGATAGATTGTTGTTGATGATCTGGTGATTCTGTTTCAAGTTATTTTCAGATTTCAGATTGTTTGGCTGACCTGGATGTGATTTGCAACTTCGGATATCCAGATTTTTATGTCTGAATTGGGTTTGGCTGGATTTGGATATCCATATTGGTTCTGTTGGATTTACTTTTGTAAGAACACAGATTGTTTCTTCAGTAATATCTCTATGTTTTGATGATAACACTTATGAATTTTGTATTCAAGAATTATATACTCTAAATTTGTTCTAGACTGTTTGCTATAGGTACTAAAGAAAATATTCTTAAAGAGCAAATTTGGATCTGAACAATGATATTATGAAAGGCTTCAAAGGTTCAAGAGCATCTTAAATGAATATCTGAACGCTGTCTCCAGAAGAATATGAGTGTTGTCTACTGAAGATTCTGAAACAGAATCCTCTAAAGAATAGAAGACTCTGAGAGTTCAGAAGCTTAGTCATCATAAGACTCTGAAGATACTGCGCTGCATAGTATTAAGAATCTGATATAGAAGACTCTGCTCTGACAGAACTACACGCTCGAGCACACAAGCTGCATATACTCTGATTCAGCATAATTTGAAGAACATCCCAAGACTCTGAAGATCCAAAAGATCTCTACTCTGGAGATTCTGAAGATCCAGACTCTGATGTTGATAGCTGAACTTACTTAGTGAAGAAGATTTGAATATGTCCGTTGGCATATCTCAACAGCTCTTTCCTCTTTTATGCTAGACACAAGAACACAGACAAAAAGGTTTTATCTGTGCATTCCATTCTAAGGAAAGTTTCTGCAACGTGAAGACAAAAGGCACCAGGCTTTTTCAGCACAGTCTCCAACGTTGAGAAGACTTCATGGATCTAAGTGCCTATATAAAGAAGTCCACTCCATCTTCTTCAAAAGACGAACTTCTTGCAAAAATCACTTATCAAAGCATATCTCTCAAAAGCTCTTATATTCTATTTGCTATAGCATTGTTCTTAAAACTTAAGAGAAATATCACAGTTGTGATAATAGCTTTTTAGAAGCATTCTTACTCTTGTAATAGTTTTACATTGATTGTAAAAGGTTTCCTTAAGAGGATCCAGTTGGGATCAGTAGCTCTTGAGAAGACTAAGAACAGTTGTTCTTAGGTGTTACTATTGTAATCTGTTTGATTAAATAGTGGATTAAGTCCTTGACTGAGAAAGGCAAATCACTCTTGAGAGGGTGGACTGGAGTAGTTGAGTTCAACGAACCAGGATAAAAATAACTGTGTTTGAATCTTTGATTATTTGTCATACTTATTCAACCCCCCCTTCTAAGTATTTTCTCACCTTCAGTTGGCATCAGAGCTCCGGTTCTGCGTGTGCTACCACTTAACCGTGTCAGTAAAGATCCAGTGAGAAATGTTACTTTGATATATATTTGTTTGTCATTATGGGTGATGCTTCTACATCCAACATTAACAACAAATATGAAGAAAGGGATAGAATCAGCACAAAGCCTCCTATGTTTGATGGAGAGAAATTTGATTACTGGAAGGACAGGATAGAAAGTTTCTTCCTTGGTTATGATGCTGATTTGTGGGACTTGGTCATTGATGGCTATGAACATATCCTAAAAATGAGGGTGGCAAGAAAATTGATAGAAAATCAATGACAGAAGCCCAGAAGAAGGATTTCAAAAATCACCATAAGGCTAGGACAATATTGCTTAATGCAATCTCTCATACTGAGTATGAAAAGATTACTAACAGAGAAACAACTCATGGAATGTTTGAGTCACTTAAAATGACTCATAAGGGAAATTCTCAAGTGAAGGAGACCAAGGCTCTGGCGCTTATACAGAAGTATGAAGCGTTCAAAATGGAAGAATTTGAAAATATAGAAACTATGTTTTCTAGATTTCAGATCCTCACAGCTGGTCTAAAAGTTCTGGACAAGGGATACTCCACATCAGATCATGTAAAGAAAATCATCAGAAGTCTACCTACCAGATGGAGACCAATGGTGACTGCCTTGAAGATGGCTAAAGATCTGAACAAGATCTCTTTAGAAGAACTCATCAGATCACTGAGGAGCCATGAAATTGAGCTTGAGGAAGATGAACCTCAAAAGAAAGAGAAAGGTAAATCTATTGCTTTAAAATCTAATAAATCTACTAAAGCTTTGCAGGTTATTGAAGAAAGCTCTGAAGGATCTTCTTCTGAAGAAGAAGATGAATTATCCATGCTGTCCAGAAGGATCAACAAACTCTAGAAGCACAAGGGAAAGAAGTTCAACAACTTCAGAAAATCTGATCATAGAAAGGAATCTTCTAGGCACAGAAGATCTGGCAAGAAAGAAGTTGTATACTATGAGTGCAAAGAACCTGGGCATTACAAGAATGATTGCCCCAAACTTCAAAGAGAAAACCCCAAGAAGAAGTTTGACAAAAAGAAGAAGGTTCTGATGGCAACATGGGATGACTCAGATGAATCTGAATCATCTTCTGAATCAGAAGAAGAATGTGCTAATGTTGCACTGATGGCCAGCACAGATGATCAGGAAGAGGGAACATCGGGATCTAAAGCTGAATCAGACTCTGACTCTGAAGAGGTATTTTCTGAACTCTCCAGAGCTGAACTTATTGAGAATTTGTCTGAAATGTTGGAAAGCTACAGCAAGATCAAACTCAAATACAAGAAGCTGAAAAGCAGTCTTGAATCTGAGATTGATCTTCTGAAGACAGAACTTGTTGAGCAAAAAGAAATTAATCTGAAAATCAAAAATGACTTTGAAATAGCTCAACAAGAATCTGAATCTGAGACTAAGTCATGAGAAAACATTTTAGAAAAATATGACTCTAGCTTTCAGATATTCCTTACTAAGAGCATAGACAGAAGTAAGATGGCTTCTATGATCTATGGTGTTAGTGGGAACAACAGAAGAGGTATTGGATATGAATCTTCCTCTGGAAGTAATCCAAAATCTGTTGACAAACTCTTCATCAAGAAGACACCTCTGTACTCTCAATTTAAGTTTGGTCACTTAAATGACATTAAACACACAAGCTCTCAGAAGAATACTTATGTGTTTAAACCCAAGGCAAGTCAGAATAAACATTATGTTGAAAAACAGAAGTTTAGACAAACCTATAAACCAACTAACCCTAAAGGACCCAAGAAGATCTGGGTACCTAAGAGCAAAATAATCCTTGTTGCAGATGTTCTTAGCAGCAAGGTCAGGACGCCAGTCATGGTACCTGGACTCTGGATGCTCACGACACATGACAGGAGAAAGGTCTATGTTCCAAAGCCTGGAACTTAGATCTGGAGGTGACGTGAAGTTTGGAGGGAACCAGAAAGGCAAGATCATTGGATCTGGCACCATTGGAAATGGTAAACTTCCCTCTATTACTAATGTTTTACTTATTGAAGGGTTAAAACATAACTTATTGTCCATAAGTCAATTAAGTGACAATGGTTATAATATTACCTTTAATCAAAAATGTTGTAAAGCTATTAGTCAAAAGGATGGCTCTATCCTATTTAGTGGTAAGAGGAAAAACAACATTTATAAAATAAATCTTTTAGAACTTAAAGTTCAGAATGTTAAATGCCTCTTGTCTGTTAATGAAGAGCAATGGGTCTGACACAAAAGATTGGCGCATATTAATATGAGACGTATATCTCAGATTAATAAACTTAATCTTGTCAGAGGACTTCCTAATCTGAAGTTCACCTCAGATGCTCTTTGTGAAGCCTGCCAAAAAGGGAAGTTTTCAAAATCATCTTTTAAATCAAAAAATGTTGTTTCTACCTCCAAGCCATTAGAACTACTTCATATTGATCTGTTTGGACCAGTGAAAACTGCATCCATCAGAGGCAAGAAGTATGGATTAGTCATTGTTGATGACTATAGCAGATGGACATGGGTAAAGTTCTTAAAATACAAGGATGAGTCACACTCTGTGTTCTTTGACTTCTGCAAACAAGTCCAGAATGAGAAAGATCTTAAAATTATTAAAGTCAGAAGTGATCATGGTGGCGAATTTAAAAATAAACATTTTGAAAAATATTTTTCTGAAAATGGCATTGCTCATGATTTCTCCTGTCCTAGAACTCCACAACAAAATGGAGTTGTAGAAAGGAAAAATAGAACTTTGCAAGAAATGGCCAGAACCATGATCAATGAGACTAATCTGGCAAAGTATTTTTGGGCAGAAGCAATTAACACAGCTTGTTACATTCAGAACAGAGTGTCTGTAAGACCTCTTCTGAAAAAGACTCCCTATGAATTGTGGAGGAACAGAAAGCCCAACATTTCTTATTTTCATCCTTTTGGATGTACTTGTTATATGCTTAACACTAAAGAGAATCTTAACAAGTTTGATTCCAAAGCACAGAAGTGTTTCATGCTTGGTTATTCTAAACGCTCTAAAGGCTACAGAGTATTCAATACTGAAACACAGATTGTGGAAGAATCTATTCATGTAAGATTTGATGATAAGATTGGCTCTGAAAATCCAAAGCAGTTTGAAAGTTCTGCAGATAGAGAAGTGATTCTCACAGACTTTGAAGGCTCAGAGGCAGAAAAGGCTAAAGAGAAGGAATCTGAAGCAACTCCAGATGCTATTCTCTTATCTTCTCAATTGGACAACTTACACATTTCTGAAAGATCAAATGTCAGAGGATCTTCTTCCAGAATCAAGGCATCTCACCCAGAAGATGTGATTACTGGAAAGAAAGATGATCCAATTAGGACAATGTCGCGGTGAAAATCGGATACCAAACTATTGATTAGTTTGAATCTTTAATTCATTTTGCAACCGAACTTTGATTTGTCCAAAGGAAGGGATAAAGATCGAAATTCCCACAATGCAATGCAAATGCAAGGTTTAGAGAGTTATAGGTTCGGGGGTTGGTTAAACTTAGGGAAGGTACTAGCATCCTAAGTTTCTGTAGTACTCTACAGGAACCTCTTGTTTTATGTTTGTTTACTGCTAAGTGTTATCTGCTTAATGGTTGAAAGACCCTAGGGGTTTATTTCTAAGTATACTCGATAAGGCATCGCACCTTGTGCCTACATATCCTTACGGGAGTGGAATCAGAGTATGTTGTAGTTCACCCTAAAGGGTTAAAGGAGCTCTTTGACTGTGGTCAAAGTTCCTACGGGTTTAGGGTAGTTGATTGATTGGGTCTAGGAGAAGAGATGAGTCTTCATGTTAAGGGAGAGATAACCACCACAAATGTAAAAGAGAAGGGTTGTAGGAAATGGTCTTTGCATCGTCTTAAGAAAAGGTCTTACATACTCGGATGGTCGCCAAGTATGCCTTTGTCGTTCTTAAGGCAAAGTCCCTACATGTTTGATTGTATTGTTGTGGGGGTGGAGATTATATCTCACTTAAGATGATTAACATCTATTCTCTAATGTGTTTGAAAAAGTTGTATTATGTTGATTGTGTTGTTTCTATGTTGTAGAAAGATAAAGACAAGGTCCTTCCTATGGGGTAGGTCCTATCCTAAGCGATCAACTTGAAGAATCAAGGATCGAGGGGAACATGATGCTTATGATGTGCAACTACACACAACGTTGAATTATGTGTAGGTTTTTCCTTTGGACGGAATGCAATGCATGGATAGATATAATGACTTGCAGTAAAGATAAATTGCAGAAAGATAAGCCATACACGAACGCATGAGAGCGCTGAATGAGTATGTGTGCATTGTGAATAAGATAAAGCAGATAAAGATAAATGTAAATACGCATGAAAGCGCTATGGGGTATGTGTCGTGAAGTGATTGCGCGCAATTGATTTTATAGTTGAAATTAATTAAGTTGTTTTTAAAAGTGGCATTATAAAAAGATTAATTGTCGAGATTGATTATGAAATTGACTTTAGTTGGAAATAATTTTAAATAGGATTTACTAAAAGTTCTTTTTATGAATATCATCAATAAAAAGTCAATTTAATTTAAAAGGGGATTTATTATTATTTATTTCTAAAAGGTTACTATTATTTTGCGATGGAAGTAGATTAAATCGAATTTTATTTAAAAGGGCTGAATAAGTTTTAGATGAAAGATTAAGCATCTAAAAAATAGGAGTTTTTGTGAATAATTTTATTTGATTAAAATGAAAAAAAAAGTTAAATCATTAATATATTAACCATTAATACGAATTAAATTGAATTAAGGTTTTTCAATTAAAGGTATAATAGAATGAGTTGTATACTTTTTTTATAAGTAAAAAGGGTTTGGTTAATAAAGTGTTTTTTTTTTATTAGCCATTATTTAAATAGAAAAGTTATTTATCAAAATTAAAGTTGTTTAGAAAATAAAAAAAAGTGAATGGTTATATAAATGATAGAAATTAAGTTAAAGAGATAAATTTGATTAAGATTAAAGGTTGTTAGTTATCTTAAAAGATTAATTAATTTTTTTTAAAGAAAATTAAGGGGTGATTAAGGTGGCTAATGACGTGTGTGTGCAGTGATGTGAGTGGATAATATATTGGATTACAATAATAAACAAAAATTAAGAAGAAAAAAAAAAGGGGGGGGGGGGGGGGGGGGGGAACGATGAACCCTAATTCAACGAACCCCCAAACCCCCTCTTCTTTCTCCGCGGCCAACTCCACTCGATCGCCTCTCGCCCTGAACCATTCTTTCTCGTCTTTCAAATTCTTATTCTTCTAAATCCTGAAACACAACAAAACAATCAACAAGTTCAACGCTTTTGCAAGATAATGAGCGGTTACCGAAGATTGGCGAAGCGGTTGATCAGATGCGATGGAGACTCGGGCGACGACGGCGATGGGATTTCGCGGTGATGGATGCGAGGGTTTGGACCGTCAAATCTGCGGCGGATGATTGAGAGAGATAAGTTTCCTCACTTTTTAGGGTTTTGATTTAGGATTTTGTGTGGTTTTTTTTCTGTGTTATTGACTTCGTCCCCCTTTTCCTTCTCCCTTCATCTCTTTATATAGGTCCTGGGTTTGAGAATGGTTTTGAATGCTGATTTGGGATTTCCAATTTGGGACCAATCATGTTTGAAAACTTTCCTCTTTTTAACCGATTGTAGTAATGATCCAATTAAATGACATTCCCATCTTGTGATTTTCTTTAATTCGGAAATTGGATTCGATTTGGTTCTGAATAGCATATCCTATCTTCAGAGAATATCCTCTAACCGTTACTTTCTGATGTGGCAGGTACAGGTGGAGAAGATCTTGGGCTTCATCATTGCTTGCCTGATTATATGGTAACTCCCTTTCTGCAATTGGTTTCTCGTCGTGCCGGTGATATAGCCGCTTACTCACAAACAGTTTTGACATCCAGTTGTTTTGAAACGCAGTAAAGGTTAATAACATAAGGTAGCTGCTTTGTTGTATGCTGGTTTGTCGTTGTGTTCATTGGTTATCCTGAGACCATACTAACGGTTGTTGCCCTTCTGGTTGGTACACTGCTGGCTTTGTTTGTAGTCATTCGTGAGGGCGAACTAATCCAAGTAAACATGTACAAACAGAGGTGGCGGAGTTAACGTCTTGGTATTTATTTTTTGTGTCAGTTCCTAATCATTCACAGGTATCTTTTCAAGCTCAGAGTTTGCTAAGAGACTGGTTAATTTCTTGGTGTAGGGGTTTTGGTGCAAGGGCGTTTTAGAAGGTGGGATTCAATGGATTTGGCAGATTCAATTCTTCAATCCTTCACTAATGTTGTTGGTTTGCTGCTGATTTCCTATCAAAGTCTTCTTTATTTTGTTATTTTTGTTAAATGCTGCCAATAGCTGCTAATCTCTCTTATTGATCCTTGGATGATCTTCTTTCAGGAAACTTGCATCTGTAGCAGTTACGGGTGGTGTCCTACATCCACTTCAGCTTATTCTTGCCTTAGTGAGGGTACTGAAGATTGAAGGTGAGTGAGGCATTCCTGGTGTTTTGAAAATCTCTTATTCCTGTAACGAAATGTTGTTGTTGTGAGCTTTGGAGGCTAGGTTGCTGATATTGGACCTTCATGTGGTTTGAGGTCTCTTTCAAAGAACTCTTTTTTTGTTTATAGTTGCTGCAATGGACTTTATCTTCCACTGATTATAAGTGATAGTTTTGTTGGCTTTTTCAGGATTAGTCTTCATAGGGCATTTAAATAGCTTCGAGCATGGGCGAAATGTGCGTACTTCTGTATTGTCGGTTTAAGATAAAGCTCTTCCTCAGCTCTTATTACAGCCAACTTGCTGAAGCGAGGAGGACGACGATTGTTATTTGTTCTTGGATTCTTCGGCGAAGCGTTTCGAAATTGGGTTGTTTGAAATGGTTCTTGGCTCTGCAGGTGACTTTCAACGCAAAGATCAGCTGCACGTGCACAGAGTGGATGATATGCTGCTCGACACGAAATGTTCGAACATTGGGTGCAGGCACCATAAGATACGCCACATGTGCTGCATAACAATCTCCAATGGTTCTTGCCGATTCTGCTCAGTCCATCAAAGGGCTCCATTTTCTTGACATCAGCTAAGCAAACTTCGCATATCCACATCGCGCAAGCCAAAATGAGCCTACCGGCCATCTGTAGTGGGCCTCATTGCACCACCGAACAGGTGTTAGTTAAACTCCTTCACTCATGTTATAATTCATTAGGGCGTTGCCTTTCTTTTTGACCAATGCTTGGTTGCTTAATAGGAGAATACACTAGCGGTTAAATGATGTGCTCTTCTTGCATTAACTCTTCCTGAATCGTTGCTGATAGTTTGACAGTTTCACCGTGTTGCCGTGATTGGTTGACGACTGATGTTGAAGAACTTGCAAATATTGGAGAGCTTGGATGTTGAAGAAATGATTGCTGCTGCTGTTACGTACCATTCCTGTTGCTATACACCGAGGATGCAACCGATACTGTATCCTTATCAGGTGGGCTTACTTCATTGGAACTGCAGCCTATCTGATTGACTCTTGTTAGTGCAATTTCAAACATGTCTCGTGGATTTCGGTAACGGCATCAGAGCTTTAGCAGATGGTATCAAGACAAATCAATCCACCGAGATAATAAAGGATACCCTTTAAATTAGTTTTAGACTTTATTCTTTTTCAATTTAATGTATGAACACCACTCGAATCATTTGTAATCATTCACGGTGACGTAATGAGATCGGATACAGTCTTGTTAGAAGTTCCTCTCAAATTTAGAATAGCTTTAGATACACAGTGATGTATGCTTCCTTCAAATATTTTAGTTCAAGTTAATGAAGGGATATTTAATATTTATCCTTTGCAGTGTTATAACTTAAGACCATGAATGCCCGTCAACTTGCAATCATTGTAGTTTTTTATCCTTCACAAATCTACCGTGCTCAAACCAATGCTGATAGGAATACCTCTTATAATTGGATTTCTGTTAGACTCGGACCTTGCATACTTGCAATGAAACGTTGAATTAACTTAATGGCGAGATTTGAATCACTTCTCGAACTTAAAACCTGATGGAACTCGTCCTTCCCATCAATCTTAATCTTGAATCCATAATGTCTCGCCCCAGAAGGCCACATGAAACCGGTCAGAGATACCTAAAAAAAAACAGAATGATCTTGTACATACTTATTAGTTGTGAGGAAAAAAAACATACATATTAAAATAAAGTCAAATAACAATGGAAAATACACAGAACGAGGTGGGATCCTACGGTCAAAAATTAGGGTGCAACAGATGCCCCTATTTAAGTTACTCCTATTCGGAGATATGGAGATTTAAATCTTCGTCTCGACGAGATAGGAGGGACTTAAATACGAACATTGCGCGAATTTTTGGCCATAAGAAACCACCGAACGCATATGATATGCAATGATATGAAAATGCAGGACGGACAAAATATGTAAGGAAGAGGTCATTGGGGATGTACTGGACGCGACATGCTAGACAGAAGAACAACAGATCCAACAAGGCGGGACCCTACGAGGACATGGACAATCACTCATGGGAAATCTCCAAACGTGCAACAGTAACTCATGCATCAGGGATGCAGTGATTTTGACGATTTGTGATCGAAAGATACTTTTGCTACCGAGGTGGTGGTCAATAGTAACTCAAAATGGATCTCTTTTTTTTATTGTTTTGTTTTATATTTTGTAACTTAGCTGAAACGGTAAAATGTATAACCTCTCCTGGCATCATGGTACGGGGACCATGAGCTGGTCTCGGTTTCAGATGTCAAACTTCCCCTTGCTCCATGGTATGGGAACCATGAGCTGGTCTCGGTTTCAGATGTCAAACTTCCCCTTGCTCCATGGTATGGGAACCATGAGCTGGTCTCGGTTTCAGATGTCAAACTTCCCCTTGCTCCATGGTATGGGTTCCATGAGCTGGTCTCGGTTTTTGATGTCGAACTTCCCCTTGCTCCATGGTATGGGAATCATGAGCTGGTCTCGGTTTTTGATGTCGAACTTCCCCTTGCTCCATGGTATGGGAACCATGAGCTGGTCTCGGTTTTTGATGTCAAACTTCCCCTTGCTCCATGGTATGGGAACCATGAGCTGGTCTCGGTTTTTGATGTCAAACTTCCCCTTGCTCCATGGTATGGGAACCATGAGTTGGTCTCGGTTTCAGATGTCAAACTTCCCCTTGCTCCATGGTATGGGAACCATGAGCTGGTCTCGGTTCCTACCCAAAATGATGGAAACTCGTGAGAGCGTCTTCAAAGAGGGGTTGTAAATTTGTAGATTGTAGATGTAACTGTAGTTGTAAATTGTAATGTTGATGTAGATGTAATTGTAGCACTGTAGAATTGTTGATGTAAATGTTGTAGATGTAATCTTGTAATTGTAGAATTTTGTAGATGTGATCTTGTACTTGTAATTGTAGATGCAATTTGTATTGAATTGGCAATTTGTAGAATGTGCACCGGGGATCTTCAAAAGAGTTGTAAACCGGTTGATACGTGGAGTGTCCTCTTGTGAGGAGATATGTCATCGATTGTACTCATAATGAACTCTCTGAGGAAGATCATTTTTGAGGTATCTTTGCTGTAATTGTAGAAGAAATGTGGAATTGTAGTAGCAGAAATCCTCAAATGGGGAAGTATCTGTAATGTCCTTTGACTTGATAATCTTGAAATAATCCACTGGGGATAGACAGATTGTCTTGAGGAAGTTGTTGTTTGTCGTTTTGAGAATAGATCTGCCCAAAACGAGCTGCTCAAGTAAAGAGATCTTCTGTCATTTAGTTGTAAGTTGTTGAGTGGATCTTGTAATGTTGCTGAAGAAATGTCACGTCTTCGAATGGTGATCCTCATAATGTCAAAGCGCAAGATAAATGCACTTTTGATCCATGCTTAAAAGTTGGAGATGTTCATAGCGTGATTGTCAAAGACCGGAGTTCAATTCGGGAAATAACCGAAGAGAAACTGTCAAGCAAGACTCAACCATAGAGGCATAAACTCCAATGGGAATGTACTGAAACAACTGTCTTCCACGAGGATCAAACTTCGTGGGGAAGTAGAAATATTGAATTTTTCTGCTTAGGGCTGACAACTCTATTTGGAAGGAGTAAGACGCGCCCAAAATACTCAAGGGTAACCACAATCTAAGAGATAGAGTGAAACAAACAAAGGATGCACAAAATGCAAATGTTATGCTATCTACTTATATGATATGTGTATGCTTATGTTGACAAGACAGACGAAAGCAAAGACCGAATACGAGATAAATGTCCCGAAATAAACATCCGACCAATCTTCAAAGATAGAAGTACCACTGGGGTAGATGAGGAACTAAATATAGGATCCCAATCCTGCTTCAAAACTTCAAAATTTCTCTTGAGAAAAGCGATCAATCCAATTGGGGATGTAACATCTTGATAAGCTTTGTATGAAATTGTAGACGGAGGTACCCAACCGAAGTTCATGGGGATAAAATAAATATCCTGGGTCTTCGTAGTTGTTGAACATGTTGGGATTGAGCTTCCTGAGGATGAAATATACATCTTGTGCTCCAATCTTCAAATGCCCCAAGTCACATAGTTTAAGAGGAAAGTCTCGAGAGGATTTTATAGAAAACATGATGTCTAAATACCCCACTGTTTTCAAACTCTCTAGAGATTCACCGAATCTCGACGTAACTGCCCCTGATTGGCGGTAAGTGAGTCCTTGGATTTCTTCTAGCTGAACCCAAGACTTGCGCGGATGAAATTTTCTTTGGGAAGAATGACTTGCCCCAAGTCAGCAAAGTCTTCAAATATCATCATCAATGTCTGTATGTCGTCTTTCTAAGATGTCAAACGTATTTAGCACATTTGAAATATCCATTCTGAAATGGTTAATGCAACACGCGTTTGTCTTGAAGTTTTGAAAAGGGGTATCGCAATAACTTGTGATCGAAACCACTAGTTAGGATACAAATTGAATCATTGTTTATAAAGCCGATTTAAATTTGAGCATAGCTCAAGGAGTCAGGAAACAATATCTCATCGAGTATGCTTTCGAATTAACCTTCCTTCAATTAGGACTTTGAAGGATGTGTATGGGCTTAATTTATGACTTGTAAAATGGAGGGAGAAAGGGTTAGTATATTTGTGCCCACCCAATTTTTGAAAGATGTTCATCATTTTTGATATTACCCTGCCCCAGGTTAAGAAAATGATGTTTCGGTTTGGGAGAAAGAGAACAAATCCTCAATCAAGGTTTAAAAGAAAGGGGTGACTATGTCAGCTTTCAGGAGGTTTAAAATAATGCTTTATATCAGTAGGGTTTTCATTCGAAGCATACAACAAGAGATCACGTGTTTTACTTCATCATCCTCCTTCCAATTCTCTGTCAGAGCAAGAGAATGGGTAAAAGTCGGCGTTATAGATAATTTTGAAAAAACTATTTGAGTGAAACGAATGGGCTTCTTCAAGACAAACATTTATTGCATTACTTACTCAAAACAGAAAGTTCTTACATGCAAAATATGCTTTCAATCAAAGAAATAAACACACAAACAAACGAAAGAAATATAAAGTTCTTCTGAGAGCCCTTTCCAGGATCTTTATTGTGCTTTCATGTAGACAGGAAAGATATGCAGAAATGTCTGGTGCGCAGCTTTCAGACACGGCGTTGACGACCTTGAATCATGCCTGGGGAGGATGAACCTTGTCGAGATAGGGGGCTATCTCGTACATAAGGGACGGAACCCAAAAAGAACAAGACTCTATCTTTGACCAAATTTTGGACGTCTGCTTTCATGCCGTAACAACTCTCAATGTCATGCCCTGTAGCACCTTGATGATACAGGCAAAACTTGTTGGCATTGTACCAGTATAGAAACCTCTTAGGTACCTTGGGTGGGGCTTTAGTCTGGATATGCCCTCTTTGAATTAGAGCTGGAAACAAATCAGCGTACTTCACCGGGATAGGATCAAACTGATGAATTACTTCTCTTGGTCCATCTGGAGTCATCCTTTGATACCTTTTCCGAAATTGTCGATGCTGTGGTTGATCTGGAGAGGCCAACCTCTGCCTAGGATGTGGTTGTTGTTCACGCTGAGCGGGCATCGCATACTGATGCTGAGGATGGGGTACCGGAGCTATGAATTCTCTGGAAGGTCCACAGTCATCTCTATTGTTCGGGGCTATACCCAAGTTGTGATGGTATTGCCTCACAAAAGCAAAAGTTAAGTCTTCCCAAGACTGAATGTGATTCACTTGTAGCTTCATATACCATGTTAACGGTGCTCTACCCAAACTTTCTTGGAAGCAGTGAATCAATAGTTGGTCGTTCCCAAGATAGGCGGTCATCTTCTGACAAAACATCATCAAATGATACCTTGGAAAAATTGTACCTTTGTACACTTCAAAGGCGGGCATCTGGAATCCCGGGGGGATAACTGAGTTTGGAACTAGGTGCGGGTCATGAGCATGAAAATCAGGCGCACGGTTCCTCTTCATTATTTTCCATCGTTCCTCGAAGTCACGAAATTCATTCTTGAATGCTGTAAGCTCTGGATCATCCATTTCCTTTTCTTGCACAGGCTGAAGTTGCACAGGAACAAAGTCGTCGGAGGGACGGCGAAGTGTCAGATTAGACCTTACTCTGAAGCTAGTCGTGTGATCCATGTCTTTGTTCTCCTTACTATCCTTTAATGATACTTCCGGCTTGGTCAGATGGTAGAGACGGCGACTGACAGCAAAGATGGAAACCGAAATGAGCCACAACAAAGGAAGGACACATGCACAAAATGTAAAATGCCATGCTAAATGAAGAATGCATAATGCAGATGCAGGAGGAGACTTCAAGAAACTCAAAGTGTTTTTTTTTCAGTGTTATAATTTAGGATAATTGAAAAACTTTTTATTTTGAGAAACGACGAAAACAAAGTACTCTTTCAGAGTTTATTACAACAAAAGCAAAAGAAAGCTTAGAACTCTACTCCATGGTCTTCTTTGTACGGAGCTCCTCTGTTAGCTGATCAATGCGCTCCTGCAGCGCCGCTTTCTCGATGATGAGTCGTTCCACACACTCTTTCCAAGCCATGGTAGTTGAGGGGAGATCATCATTGGTGACAGTACTTGAAGAGGCATGAGAAAATAAATCCCCTTGTGCCTTTCTCTTTCTGGCAACTTCTAATTCTGGTGTCTTCTGAAGTCTTTCCTTCTCTACTTTGAGGGTGAAGAACTTATTCTTCCAGGCAGTCCTCAACTTCCGGGCTTCATCCAAAGCAATCCTTACTTGTTCAATTTCGTCCATATCAAACCAGTCGGGGTCATGGGGAGATAGTACCATAGGTTCATGGAAAGGAAAAGGCATCTTGAGATCGAGGGCCCTTTCTCGCACCCAATGTAGATACTCTTCAGAGACAGCACAATCGGGGTATCCTGAAGCAGCTGTTCCTTCCCTGTCAATGTATTTCCATGTATAAATGATGACAGTCTTTAAATCTAGATCCTCTTCTCCTTTGAAATAGATCTCTTCCAACGAAATTGGGTCGGGCACTTGGATCATAGGGTGTCCAAACTGTCTACGGGCTAAGGCGGGATTATAGCTTATACATCCCTCTCTTCCAATAAGTGGTACATTGGGGAATCCTCCAATGCTAGGAATCATAGGCATGCCTCCATAGGCGGGATCATACCAGACAATGTCCGAATGGGTGAGGGCCATAAGTATCTCGGACCATCGAGGTGTTGCTACTTCATCCCAAAGGGACGGGTACCGAGTCAAACGAGCGATGAACCATGAGTACAGCAAAGCGGTGCAACATACAATGTGTCCTCCTCCTTCAGCATTCCTCGAGTGGATCGAGAAATACGTATCAGCAAGCAATGTGGGTACTGGATTTTTGAGTATGAACAGCTTGATTGCATCCATATCAACAAAATCGTCAATTTTAGGGAACCAAAAAGTCCCATAGACCAACAAAGCGAAATTGGCTTCCGATATGAGAACCTCCTTTCTTTCAGCATGGTAACGGACTTTTTCGATCAAAAAGTCGGCGGGGAACCCAAGGACTCCTTCCTTGGTGGTTAAGTGTGCCTGAACATCTTCTAGGCTGAGATGGGTAGCGTTTGCAATTTCTTGGTGACTAGGCGTGTCTTCCCTTCCGGTGAATAGAGGTCGAACAGTCACAGGCATCTTCAAAAGTTCTGAGTACTCTTCCAAGGTCGGCATCAATTGGTAGTCTGGAAAAGTGAAGCAGTGGTACATCGGGTCGTAAAATTGAACCAATGTTTCCAACAATCCTTCTTTCATCCTTAGCTCGAGGAAACGGAAAACTCCTCCATATTCTGCTGCGAAGGCAAAGCGATCCTCGACGAGTTCGGCTAGTTCTCTCAAGCTTTCGAGGTTGGGACTCTGAAAAGTGTACTTCAAGGTTTCTCTTCTGAAATCCATGATTACAACACCTACAGAACGAAATTGAGTTTCTTGAAGTGAACAATGGAAAAAGAATGCAATGCAAGATGATTAGGACTTCATGGGATTCCTCTATTTATAGGCATTGCGGTAAAAGAAAACGTTTTATTAAAGTTGAAACGGACTACATAAATATTCTTTTAAAGAGTCCCAAATAAAAGCTAAATAAAAGCTAGTAAAGACACTAAAGAAGCTTTGAATGCTGCTGCTTGAGCTGCTCTTCTAGTTGCGCCTTCTCACGGATAAGGTTGTCCACAATTATTTTCCAGATAGTGCATTGTGGGTCGGAGAAAAATAAATCCTCCATGACTTTCCTCTTCTTGCAGGGGAGTAGCTCTTCATTCTTCAATCGTAGCTGTTTCTGAAGTTCATCCTTCTCCTTATGAAGTTCATCCTTCTGCTCTTGAAGTTCATCCTTCTCCTTTTGAAGTTCATCCTTCTCCTTCTGAAGTTCATCCTTCTGCTTTTGATACTTATTATTTTCTGCCACTGATACCTGGTACTTGTTCTTCCAAGACTCCAGCTCATGTAGAGACTTTCTTAAAGACACCTCTAACTCTTAGGCTTTAGACATAAAGACATAAGTGGGCTCTCTCCTGGGAGCTATGGGATCCTGACGGGAATAGGGCATCTTTAGATTGGTTGCCCTTTGTCTGACCCACTGGAGGTATGGTTCTAGAGACACACAGTTAGGCTTCCCTAGACTTCTCTTCCCTTTCTTGTATACCCTACGCCACGCGTCCAGAACTCTTCCTAGAAGCTCTATATCATCTTTGAAGAACATACCCTCTACTTGAACACTCTTGGGAGGTTCCTTCAACGGGTATCCCAACTGTCGACGGGCTAAGATAGGATTGTAGCTGATTCCTCCATCAAAGCTGAGCAATGGTACATTAGCGAAGTCACCGCAGCTATCAATGATCAATACTCCATCATACACTCGGCTGTACCAATCAATGTCGGAATGGGTCAAAGCCATAACCCTGGGAGACCAATGCTCTTTGCCAATGTTTGTGAAAGAGCTAGACTTCGGCAAGTGCGAAATAAACCACTTGTAAAGTAAAGGTACACAGCAAGTAATCATCCCTCCACCACGGAGGTTTCGGAGATGTATAGAGTGATATGCATTTCCCAACAGAGTTGGTACTGGGTTGTTCTTCATAAAGATCTTGAATGCCTTGAGATCGATGAACCCTTCGAAACTTGGGAATAAGAACAGCCCATAAACAAGCAAAGCAAAGATTGCCTCAAACGGAGCCTTATTAGAATAACCAGCATAGAATGAAGCCTTCTCGATTAGGAAACCTGTCTTTAAACCAAGAATTCCATCCTTAGTAACTAGGTTGGCTTTGACGTCAGATACCTTCAAACGGAGGGCTTTAGCAATATCTTTCTCATCAGGGTCCTTTTCCAAGAAGGGGAAAGGAAACTCTTCTAGAACAGGCAGACCAACCAAGAAAGAATACTCTTCCAATGTAGGTAACAGCTGAAAGTCTGGAAAGGTGAAACAATGGTAGAGAGGATCATAGAACTGTAGTAAAGTGGCAAGAAGTCCTTCGTTCACTGAGCAACCCAACAAGGATATCAGCTTCCCATACTTGGTCTTGAATCCTTCTTGGTCTTCGATGAAACCCCACAACTTCTTTAGGTCATCCAATTTGGGACTCTTAAAAGTATATTTCACAGTATGTCTTTTATCTGAAGTCATAGTGACCTACAATGTCCATAAACGAAAGTAAATCCCATGAAGTCCAATGCAGAATGATATTATATGAATGCAGCAAACACAAGTATTCACATAAGGACAATAAAGATAAACAAACAAGGGGGCGCCCTAGGTTCGTAACGAGCATGGAGTAAAGGTGTACCCTTCCCAAAAGGTTTAAGGACTAAATGTTGTTTGTACCTGTAGAACAAGGTTCTAATAAGGTTCCCAAAGTCATTAGCCCATCTTTCGGATATTATCAACTTCCCAAGTACTCGGGGGTTAATAATATTCTCAAGAGAACTTCTTTTGAGTGTAGCATCGCGTAGCACTATTTCGGGGGTACCCCCTCATAGCCTCGCACTACGTCCTAATAAAGGCCAAAGTTGGGTTAAGGTAACTACGGTCCTCAATATCATAGGCTCCAAGTCAAAAATAGTGAGTGTCTTCACGATTAATCGTTCAACAGTACTATTTCGAGAAGGCCTCAACTGAGCGGGATTCTCGATTCAACTTAGTAGGGATTCCACTCCCTATAAGCCTCCTCGAATATATCCCATCCTATCTTAATTTCTCTCAAAGTTCGGGTGTAGAACTTTATCTCACCACTCAAGGACAACAATCCCAAAAGAAATACAAGAGAAAGCATGTAAACACATAATCAAGTAGGCAGATATATAAAGCAGTAAACAAATAAGAAAAGATAGGGAAACCCACTAGAGAGTCCCCAGTGAAGTCGCCATTTCTGTCGCAGTGAAAATCGGATACCAAACTATTGATTAGTTTGAATCTTTAATTCATTTTGCAACCGAACTTTGATTTGTCCAAAGGAAGGGATAAAGATCGAAATTCCCACAATGCAATGCAAATGCAAGGTTTAGAGAGTTATAGGTTCGGGGGTTGGTTAAACTTAGGGAAGGTACTAGCATCCTAAGTTTCTGTAGTACTCTACAGGAACCTCTTGTTTTATGTTTGTTTACTGCTAAGTGTTATCTGCTTAATGGTTGAAAGACCCTAGGGGTTTATTTCTAAGTATACTCGATAAGGCATCGCACCTTGTGCCTACATATCCTTACGGGAGTGGAATCAGAGTATGTTGTAGTTCACCCTAAAGGGTTAAAGGAGCTCTTTGACTGTGGTCAAAGTTCCTACGGGTTTAGGGTAGTTGATTGATTGGGTCTAGGAGAAGAGATGAGTCTTCATGTTAAGGGAGAGATAACCACCACAAATGTAAAAGAGAAGGGTTGTAGGAAATGGTCTTTGCATCGTCTTAAGAAAAGGTCTTACATACTCGGATGGTCGCCAAGTATGCCTTTGTCGTTCTTAAGGCAAAGTCCCTACATGTTTGATTGTATTGTTGTGGGGGTGGAGATTATATCTCACTTAAGATGATTAACATCTATTCTCTAATGTGTTTGAAAAAGTTGTATTATGTTGATTGTGTTGTTTCTATGTTGTAGAAAGATAAAGACAAGGTCCTTCCTATGGGGTAGGTCCTATCCTAAGCGATCAACTTGAAGAATCAAGGATCGAGGGGAACATGATGCTTATGATGTGCAACTACACACAACGTTGAATTATGTGTAGGTTTTTCCTTTGGACGGAATGCAATGCATGGATAGATATAATGACTTGCAGTAAAGATAAATTGCAGAAAGATAAGCCATACACGAACGCATGAGAGCGCTGAGTGAGTATGTGTGCATTGTGAATAAGATAAAGCAGATAAAGATAAATGTAAATACGCATGAAAGCGCTATGGGGTATGTGTCGTGAAGTGATTGCGCGCAATTGATTTTATAGTTGAAATTGATTAAGTTGTTTTGCTATACTGTGAATTGATTTTAGAGGAGACCGAATTGTTTTTAAAAGTGGCATTATAAAAAGATTAATTGTCGAGATTGATTATGAAATTGACTTTAGTTGGAAATAATTTTAAATAGGATTTACTAAAAGTTCTTTTTATGAATATCATCAATAAAAAGTCAATTTAATTTAAAAGGGGATTTATTATTATTTATTTCTAAAAGGTTATTATTATTTTGCGATGGAAGTAGATTAAATCGAATTTTATTTAAAAGGGCCGAATAAGTTTTAGATGAAAGATTAAGCATCTAAAAAATAGGAGTTTTTGTGAATAATTTTATTTGATTAAAATGAAAAAAAAAAGTTAAATCATTAATATATTAACCATTAATACGAATTAAATTGAATTAAGGTTTTTCAATTAAAGGTATAATAGAATGAGTTGTATACTTTTTTTATAAGTAAAAAGGGTTTGGTTAATAAAGTGTTTTTTTTTATTAGCCATTATTTAAATAGAAAAGTTATTTATCAAAATTAAAGTTGTTTAGAAAATAAAAAAAGTGAATGGTTATATAAATGATAGAAATTAAGTTAAAGAGATAAATTTGATTAAGATTAAAGGTTGTTAGTTATCTTAAAAGATTAATTAATTTTTTTTAAAGAAAATTAAGGGGTGATTAAGGTGGCTAATGACGTGTGTGTGCAGTGATGTGAGTGGATAATATATTGGATTACAATAATAAACAAAAATTAAGAAGAAAAAAAAAAGGGGGGAACGATGAACCCTAATTCAACGAACCCCCAAACCCCCTCTTCTTTCTCCGCGGCCAACTCCACTCGATCGCCTCTCGCCCTGAACCATTCTTTCTCGTCTTTCAAATTCTTATTCTTCTAAATCCTGAAACACAACAAAACAATCAACAAGTTCAACGCTTTTGCAAGATAATGAGCGGTTACCGAAGATTGGCGAAGCGGTTGATCAGATGCGATGGAGACTCGGGCGACGACGGCGATGGGATTTCGCGGTGATGGATGCGAGGGTTTGGACCGTCAAATCTGCGGCGGATGATTGAGAGAGATAAGTTTCCTCACTTTTTAGGGTTTTGATTTAGGATTTTGTGTGGTTTTTTTTCTGTGTTATTGACTTCGTCCCCCTTTTCCTTCTCTCTTCATCTCTTTATATAGGTCCTGGGTTTGAGAATGGTTTTGAATGCTGATTTGGGATTTCCAATTTGGGACCAATCATGTTTGAAAACTTTCCTCTTTTTAACCGATTGTAGTAATGATCCAATTAAATGACATTCCCATCTTGTGATTTTCTTTAATTCGGAAATTGGATTCGATTTGGTTCTGAATAGCATATCCTATCTTCAGAGAATATCCTCTAACCGTTACTTTCTGATGTGGCAGGTACAGGTGGAGAAGATCTTGGGCTTCATCATTGCTTGCCTGATTATATGGTAACTCCCTTTCTGCAATTGGTTTCTCGTCGTGCCGGTGATATAGTCGCTTACTCACAAACAGTTTTGACATCCAGTTGTTTTGAAACGCAGTAAAGGTTAATAACATAAGGTAGCTGCTTTGTTGTATGCTGGTTTGTCGTTGTGTTCATTGGTTATCCTGAGACCATACTAACGGTTGTTGCCCTTCTGGTTGGTACACTGCTGGCTTTGTTTGTAGTCATTCGTGAGGGCGAACTAATCCAAGTAAACATGTACAAACAGAGGTGGCGGAGTTAACGTCTTGGTATTTATTTTTTGTGTCAGTTCCTAATCATTCACAGGTATCTTTTCAAGCTCAGAGTTTGCTAAGAGACTGGTTAATTTCTTGGTGTAGGGGTTTTGGTGCAAGGGCGTTTTAGAAGGTGGGATTCAATGGATTTGGCAGATTCAATTCTTCAATCCTTCACTAATGTTGTTGGTTTGCTGCTGATTTCCTATCAAAGTCTTCGTTATTTTGTTATTTTTGTTAAATGCTGCCAATAGCTGCTAATCTCTCTTATTGATCCTTGGATGATCTTCTTTCAGGAAACTTGCATCTGTAGCAGTTACGGGTGGTGTCCTACATCCACTTCAGCTTATTCTTGCCTTAGTGAGGGTACTGAAGATTGAAGGTGAGTGAGGCATTCCTGGTGTTTTGAAAATCTCTTATTCCTGTAACGAAATGTTGCTGTTGTGAGCTTTGGAGGCTAGGTTGCTGATATTGGACCTTCATGTGGTTTGAGGTCTCTTTCAAAGAACTCTTTTTTTGTTTATAGTTGCTGCAATGGACTTTATCTTCCACTGATTATAAGTGATAGTTTTGTTGGCTTTTTCAGGATTAGTCTTCATAGGGCATTTAAATAGCTTCGAGCATGGGCGAAATGTGCGTACTTCTGTATTGTCGGTTTAAGATAAAGCTCTTCCTCAGCTCTTATTACAGCCAACTTGCTGAAGCGAGGAGGACGACGATTGTTATTTGTTCTTGGATTCTTCGGCGAAGCGTTTCGAAATTGGGTTGTTTGAAATGGTTCTTGGCTCTGCAGGTGACTTTCAACGCAAAGATCAGCTGCACGTGCACAGAGTGGATGATATGCTGCTCGACACGAAATGTTCGAACATTGGGTGCAGGCACCATAAGATACGCCACATGTGTTGCATAACAATCTCCAATGGTTCTTGCCGATTCTGCTCAGTCCATCAAAGGGCTCCATTTTCTTGACATCAGCTAAGCAAACTTCGCATATCCACATCGCGCAAGCCAAAATGAGCCTACCGGCCATCTGTAGTGGGCCTCATTGCACCACCGAACAGGTGTTAGTTAAACTCCTTCACTCATGTTATAATTCATTAGGGCGTTGCCTTTCTTTTTGACCAATGCTTGGTTTCTTAATAGGAGAATACACTAGCGGTTAAATGATGTGCTCTTCTTGCATTAACTCTTCCTGAATCGTTGCTGATAGTTTGACAGTTTCACCGTGTTGCCGTGATTGGTTGACGGCTGATGTTGAAGAACTTGCAGATATTGGAGAGCTTGGATGTTGAAGAAATGATTGCTGCTGCTGTTACGTACCATTCCTGTTGCTATACACCGAGGATGCAACCGATACTGTATCCTTATCAGGTGGGCTTACTTCATTGGAACTGCAGCCTATCTGATTGACTCTTGTTAGTGCAATTTCAAACATGTCTCGTGGATTTCGGTAACGGCATCAGAGCTTTAGCAGATGGTATCAAGACAAATCAATCCACCGAGATAATAAAGGATACCCTTTAAATTAGTTTTAGACTTTATTCTTTTTCAATTTAATGTATGAACACCACTCGAATCATTTGTAATCATTCACGGTGACGTAATGAGATCGGATACAGTCTTGTTAGAAGTTCCTCTCAAATTTAGAATAGCTTTAGATACACAGTGATGTATGCTTCCTTCAAATATTTTAGTTCAAGTTAATGAAGGGATATTTAATATTTATCCTTTGCAGTGTTATAACTTAAGACCATGAATGCCCGTCAACTTGCAATCATTGTAGTTTTTTATCCTTCACAAATCTACCGTGCTCAAACCAATGCTGATAGGAATACCTCTTGTAATTGGATTTCTGTTAGACTCGGACCTTGCATACTTGCAATGAAACGTTGAATTAACTTAATGGCGAGATTTGAATCACTTCTCGAACTTAAAACCTGATGGAACTCGTCCTTCCCATCAATCTTAATCTTGAATCCATAATGTCTCGCCCCAGAAGGCCACATGAAACCGGTCAGAGATACCTAAAAAAAAACAGAATGATCTTGTACATACTTATTAGTTGTGAGGAAAAAAAACATACATATTAAAATAAAGTCAAATAACAATGGAAAATACACAGAACGAGGTGGGATCCTACGGTCAAAAATTAGGGTGCAACAGACAAGATCCTATCTCAGAACATCTGAATCTTCGTTGTTTGGCTTAGTGTCAATAATTGAACCAACAACTGTGGATGAGGCTCTGAAAGATAATGAATGGATTATTGCCATGCAAGAAGAGCTAAATCAATTCACCAGAAATGAAGTTTGGGATCTGGTTCCTAGACCTAAAGGATTCAACATTATTGGAACAAAACGGGTCTTCAGGAATAAGTTGAATGAAAAGGGAGAAGTTGAAAGGAATAAGGCAAGGCTGGTTGCTCAAGGTTACAATCAGCAAGAAGGAATTGACTATACAGAGACTTATGCTCCTGTTGCCAGGTTAGAGTCTATACGTTTACTCATTTCTTTTGCTGCACAGAATAACATCACTCTATATCAGATGGATGTTAAAAGTGCCTTTCTTAATGGTATTATAGAAGAGGAAGTATATGTCCACCAACCTCCTGTTTTTGAAAGTGAAAACTTTCCAGATCATGTTTTTAAACTAAATAAATCTCTTTATGGTTTAAAACAAGCTCCCAGAGCTTGGTATGAGAGGTTGAGCAATTTCCTTCTGGAGAAAAATTTTATCAGAGGAAAAGTGGATACAACTTTATTCTGTAAAACTCTTAAGAAAGATCTGTTGATTTGTCAAATATATGTAGATGATATTATTTTTAGATCAACAAATATTATGCTTGGAAAGGAGTTTGCTAAATGTATGCAGGCAGAGTTTGAGATGAGCATGATGGGAGAATTGAGATTCTTTTTGGGAATCCAAGTCAACCAGACTCCAGAGTGCACCTACATACATCAGACCAAATATGTTAAAGAGCTTCTGAAGAAGTTCAACATGGTTGATAGTAAGATGGCAAAGACTCCAATGCACCCTACAAGCACTCTTGGTAAGGAAGAGGTAAGTAAGAAGGTAGATCAGAAACTCTACAGAGGTATGATAGGATCTCTTCTATACTTGACTGCTTCTAGACCTGATATTCTGTTTAGTGTCTGCTTATGTGCAAGATTCCAATCAGATCCTAGAGAATCACACTTAACAGCTGTTAAGAGGATTCTAAGGTATCTGAAAGGTACTACTAACATGGGTCTGTGTTACAGAAGATCTGATGAATTTTCATTAGTTGGATTCTGTGATGCTGATTATGTTGGAGACAGAGTTGAACGTAAAAGCACTTTTGGAAGCTGTCAGTTTCTTGGAAGTCATCTGATCTCATGGTACAACAAGAAGCAACCCACTATTGCACTATCAACTACAGAGGCAGAATACATTGCTACTGCTGAATGTTGTACGCAGATGCTCTTGATGAAGAGTCAGCTAGAAGACTATCAGATCTATGAGAGTAATCTTTCTATCTTCTGTGATAATACTTCTGCTATATGTTTGTCAAAAAATCCAATCTTACACTCTAAGGCTAAACATATATAAATTAAACATCACTTCATCAGAGACTATGTTCAGAAGGGTGTAATAAATCTAGCTTTTGTTGATACAGATCATCAATGGGCTGATATTTTCACAAAACCCCTTGCTGAAGATAGGTTTAAGTTCATTTTGAAAAATATTTGTATGGATTTTTGTCCAGAGTAATATTTATCAGAGGCAACTTATCAGATGCAAAATGTTTAAAGATCTGAAGTATTTCATCTGATTATTTGTTCATTTATCTTTGATTGATTTATTTATGTGAAACGCTGAACTAACAAACTCAGAAGATCTGAATGTTGGAAACGTTTCATTTCTTGAGAGACATCAGATGCACATGCAAGCAAACACGTGTCACTCATAATCTGAAAATATGGAGTGCTCTACTGAATTGACGTTTGAGGTATTGCTTTGAAAATCTCATTTTTCTTGGATTTCCCCCCATTTGTCGTATCTTTAAATTGAAATGATTATTTTCATTAACTGTTATGTGTAAACGTGCGTATGTGTCTATTGATGTGCCCAATGTTTGATTTTTTGGTTTTCTATAAATACCACCTATCACACCACTTTCACACTTTTCACACTCACTACACTTATACATTTTTGCTCACTCTTCAATCTCTACCAAAACCCTAAACCCAAATCAAAATCTTCTTCTTCATCAATGGCTTCTTCATCAAATGGTACTGAAATCTCCAACAACAATATAATGTACAAGGAACCAGTATGCACTCTATTTACTCCAGTTGTGGATCTTGAGGTTCTGTGCGAGAGTTTCATTGATCTTGAATCAATAAAAGAAAATGGGTTTGACCTAACAACGGCCATTAAAGCTCAAGGCTGGGAGAAATATTTTGATAGACTGATGGGTCCTGTGTACCCAACTCTTGTGAAGGAGTTCTGGATTCACGCTAATGTTGGTCCTAAGTTCATTCACTCATCTGTCCTTGGGAAAGAGATAGTGATCACTGAGAAACTGATCAGGCAGCTGTTTAGTTATAAAGAATCTGATGGCGTTACAAACCTAGCCTTTGCACGTATTGATATGGCTAAGGTGTATGAAGAGACTATTGTATCTGGAACACAAACAAGCAAGGTTAAAGATCTGAAACCTATCTATAGGATCTGGGCGAAGATATTTATGAGTACAATATTTCACAGAAAGTCATCCAACTCACCAGACTATGTGAGTACAGAGCATTTGTACTTCATGTACTGCATCAGCAAGAATACTAAGGTGGATCTGCCCTATCTGATTTTCAGTCATCTTCTGACTCATGTCAAAGAGACTAGAGAAGAGATCAGAGCTAAAGCTGAGAAAGTTAGAACTTGGATACCTCTGGGATGACTTATTTCAGACATCCTTACAGAGAATCAGTTGGTGAAGCATCTGACAGATGCAAAAGGGACAGAGGATCTGTCCTACATCATTGGATCTGAGATAAACAGACTTACTCTGAAAAGAATGAAGATCATTTCAGAGCTGAATAGTAAACTAAGGAAGATAAACTCTTAGGAGGTCAATGGCAGAAGGATACCAGTAGAAGATTTTCCAATGTTCAGCGCAGATGAACCAAAAGGTATTGTCTGGGCTTACATTGCAGATTGTCTGAAGAATGGAATTCCTCTACCTGCTAACCTTGTTCAGAAACAAAGAGAAGAATTTCCCAATCAGATGAAGGAAAGGCGTAGTAAGAGAAAAGCTGAAGAAGGCTCTGTTCAGAAGAAAAGGAAAGAATCTGAAGTTCCAAGGAAGAAGAAGAAAGGAGTAAAGAAAGTCAGAATCAATTCTAGAGATGCTACTCTGGAAGAGATAAGAGACACTATTCATCAGGTATTAACATCTGATCCTACACCTGCTGTTCATTCACCCCTTCCATCACCTCAACTTAGACATAGAACTTCTAACCCCCAACCATCTGCAAACCTTTCATCTGAACCACCTTCATCTCCCCCAGTACATTCACAACCATCTTCTGTACCAACAACCTCTGACCCCCAACCTTATACTACATCTGAACCCCCTCAACCTACTTCACCAAAAATTCCACAACCAGAAATTCCCCAACCAGATATAATCATCTCAGAACCAAACCAACCAGAGACTGTTCAATCTGAACACTCTGCACAACCAGATCTACCAGAAGATTCAAATCTTTCTGAAGATATTCTGGATATCCAACCCCTAAATCAATCCATTAACATTTCTTCAACATCTGTTCACTCAGAAGAATCTTCTGATTGTGAATCATCTGAATCATCTGATTTTGAACCAGAGTCTCTCAAACAAGCTCGTTTTGACATTGCTATGAAGGAACATGTTAACATTTCTATGTTTCAAACTTCATCATCTGAAACCCAAACCATCCCTCAACCATCTGAAACACATCTATCTGAAACCCAAACCATTCCTCAACCAACTGAACTCCCTCAGTCTGACACCCAAACATCTCAACCAACACCACCTCAACCACAACCATCTGAACCTACACCATCTGAACCTACTCCTATTAACACTCCTAATCCTAAACCCTCTGAACAGTCAGATCTAGGATCATGTGTTAATACTATGTTTGAAATATTCAAGAAGGAGATAGATTCTGAGTATGCTCGTGTTAAGGAAGTGTGCTTGTCAAGTTTGGATCCGGCTGTTTCAAATGCTTCTTGGAAACGTTTCATCTGGATGTTCAACAAAGCTGCTTTAAAAGTTAGAGCTAAATGTTCTAAGCTTGCAAAGACTCAGATTGCAGAGTTAATCAAGATAACTCTGATGAACATTCCTCCTCCTCCTCCTGTGTTGCTTCTAGAAGCTGCTCCTCCAGAGGCTCCTGCATCTGAAATGGTTGAACAAGCTTCTGAAGAGAACCAGTCTGAGAAGAACACTGCTGCTACTGCATCTGCTTCTTCTTCATCCGTGGTCACAGACCTTGTGAATGATGTCAAGGAAATAAAAGATTGGATGGTAAAGCAAGAGAAGACAACTGATGAGATCAAGACCTGGATGTCTAAGCAAGAAGAGTCAACTGCCAAAATGACAGAGCTTCTGACCCTTATTGCCTCACGCCAGACTTAGTTTTATTTGATGTTTTTGCACATGTTATTGCTTCTGTTGTTTTCTTATTGTTTTGTTAGGCTTTTTTGGCATCTATCTGTTCTTTTGTGACTCTGTTTGATTATGAACTCTGATCTGTTTAAATGAAAGTTGATGTTTTTGCTTCTATATGCTTTTTTTTCTTCTGTATCTTTATGTCTTTAAAAATCTTTTTGATTATGACAAAAAGGGGGAGAAAAAGAGAATCTGATTGTTCAACCTATAAGCAATTACTAAAACTGAAATTCAAACATTTTATTAACTTACTTCGAATTTAAGTCTTTCAGATTACATTGATATATCTGATATAATTCATTGAAGTTACCCTGAGACTTTTCCAACCAGAACCTGATCTTCCAAAGCAAATCTGAGTATTCAATCAACTCTGATATCTTATCTGATACCTTTACTCTGAAAGATAATTCAAGCAAGATGATAACCAGGCGCTCTGACTAAAGGAAGTCATAATTATCTGGCATCAAGATTTGATTCTGAAAGTCAAACCTCTTGCATCAGGCTCTGAATCTGAAATATACTTAATCAAAAAGGGAAGTGTTTTATTCTATTAGAGTATTCATTTCAGGGGGAGATTGTTAATCTCAGGGGGAGTTATAATTCATACTTTTTATTGAACAAAATTTCTCATGTTTTGTCATCATCAAAAAGGGGGAGATTGTAAGAACACAGATTGTTTCTTCAGTAATATCTCTATGTTTTGATGATAACACTTATGAATTTTGTATTCAAGAATTATATACTCTAAATTTGTTCTAGACTGTTTGTTACAGGAACTAAAGAAAATATTCTTAAAGAGCAAATTTGGATCTGAACAATGATATTATGAAAGGCTTCAAAGGTTCAAAAGCATCTTAAATGAAGATCTGAACGCTGTCTCCAGAAGAATTTGAGTGTTGTCTACTGAAGATTCTGAAACAGAAGCCTCTAAAGAATAGAAGACTCTGAGAGTTCAGAAGCTTAGTCATAAGAAGAATCTAAAGATACTGCGCTGCATAGTATTGAGAATCTGATATAGAAGACTCTGCTCTGATAGAACTACACGCTCAAGCACACAAGCTGCATATACTCTGATTCAGCATAATCTGAAGAACATCCCAAGACTCTAAAATCCAAAAGATCTCTACTCTGGAGATTCTGAAGATCCAGACTCTGATGTTGATAGCTGAACTTAATTAGTGAAGAAGATTTGAATATCTCTATTGGCATATCTCAACAACTCTTTCCTCTTTTATGCTAGACACAAGAACACAGACAAAAAGGTTTTATCTGTGCATTCCATTCTAAGGAAAGTTTCTGCAACGTGAAGACAAAAGGCACCAGGCTTTTTCAGCACAGTCTCCAACATTGAGAAGACTTCATGGATCTAAGTGCCTATATAAAGAAGTCCACTCCATCTTCTTCAAAAGACGAACTTCTTGCAAAAATCACTTATCAAAGCAAATCTCTCAAAAGCTCTTATATTCTATTTGTTGTAGCATTGTTCTTAAAACTTAAGAGAAATATCACAGTTGTGATAATAGCTTTTTAGAAGCATTCTTACTCTTGTAATAGTTTTACATTGATTGTAAAAGGTTTCCTTAAGAGGATCCAGTTGGGATCAGTAGCTCTTGAGAAGACTAAGAACAGTGGTTCTTAAGTGTTACTATTGTAATCTGTTTGATTAAATAGTGGATTAAGTCCTTGACTGAGAAAGGCAAATCACTCTTGAGAGGATGGACTGGAGTAGTTGAGTTCAACGAACTAGGATAAAAATAAATGTGTTTGAATCTTTGATTATTTGTCATACTTATTCAACCCCCTCTTCTAAGTATTTTCTCACCTTCAACTTTATGACTTGTTTGGCTGAACGAAAAAATCATTTTTTACGCGGAAACACTTTTCTCAAAACTTTTTCTCTCTCTCTTGGAAAAATTTTGAACAGATTATTGCCGGATTTTGCGAGGTTGAAAAGTGGAGTCGGGATCTGGCGGCGACCTTGTCATTGTTGCCCTCCCGACACGCCCAGTGATGAAACTTTTCTGAGGGTGTCGAAATAACCGAAAACCGCTTTTTTGATAAATTTAGTTCTAACCAGTTGACGATTTTTCTGACGTTGTCGGTTTTGCAGGTTTGAAGATTTGGAGATTGATGATCGGACATGAAGACAATTAGGAACTTTAGGAAAATTAGGAGTTTGAATTTACTTTGTAATTTTCAAAAATGCAAATTGTAATAAAGAAATTGAATAAATAAATTTAATAAAATGAATTCTTAATTTCTGACTCTAAATTCATTTCATATTTCTTTCGAATAAACTTGACGTTCCATAACCCGAATTCGGAAATTAACAACTTTGCGCCATACTTGAGATTAAATTCTCTCCAACGTAACTTCTGAGTTGAATCCCTTGCAAATTAAATCGTACCGGATGATAAAATTGGTGAATATGGCCTTGAATAGATAAACAGAGAAATTCAATTTAGTAGCGAAACGAACTTTCTTCTGCATCTAAAATCTTGATTGTGTCATGAATAATCTGACTTTGTAACCTGAGTCGATTCAACTAAAACTTGCGATCAAACCAATTGAATATTTATTATAAACTTCATGCGAACCGAAATTCCATTGTTCCTCTAAAATTGACTAGTAACCAGTAGGAAAAAACAGGAGAACGTGCATGTGTCAGAATGAATTCCTTGAAACTGATTCTCACACCGATTCAACCCAAATTCTTATAATTTCAACGCCCTTAAATCCATACGGTTTATGGATCGAACAAAATTTTTGAATCCGACTGACGACTAAATCCTGGTTCTCGAATAAAATACTGTGTCACGATGAATTTAACGTCAAACATTCACCTATTCTCAGATAAAAGTTGCATGACTCGTCAAAAGTTCAGGTGTGATCGGCTGATACTCTAGGATAAAAGGTAAAACAGGATCCACATGGCGGTAGGATTAGGTAAACAAAAATGCTGGAGTCTTCAGGCCAGGATCTAAACTTCTGGAAATTCCTCCAACAAAGAGATTGACGGGATCTTTAGGAACTATTAGAAGATATACGGGTTAACACCGCCTGTGTGCCAAAATAAATGGACTTTAATGGGAAATGCTCTGACAAGTTTCTAGAGAGAGAACTACCACTTATCGTTGGAAGGGACTTATATGCTAAAATGGATAAGCTCTCAAATAAAAAGATTGTCGCTTATCTGGGGATAACGGATGAAATGATTAATAAGCTCCTCTGGATGGACTATCGCTCATCTGGTGAAAATAAGCTTCCATGAACAAAACATGATTCAACTTCTTCTTTAACTAAATGGTTCATTTAGAAAGGGTAAATAAACTTCCCCACACTTCAAGGTTTGACGCCCTGAGTAGGTCTCAGTTTCTTCTTTTACTAAAGGGTAAAATAAACCTCCCCACGCTTCAAGGTTAGGTGCCCTGAATAGGTCTCAGTTTCTTCTTTTACTGGAAAAAGGTAAAAGGTAATGGAAACAAGTTTCTCGAGGGAGATGGAGACTTGTTGCTAGTCATAATGAAGATAGGATAAGCTTCTCAGGCAAGAAATGCTGCTTATTTGCAAGGGTAGCAATGATAAGCTTCTCGGATGAGAACTATCGCTGAACGCTGTAAAATGTAATAATATATGGTAAGTTTCTCAGACGAGAACTGGTGCTTATCTACAAAGGCGTCGTAAGAGGCTCTTCTTGAAATATAGTGCAAAATCAATGCACGTCCAGGTAGGTTCGGCGACCGACGGGACCAAAGTTCCATCTAGAATCGAGCTAGAAAGAATCTGTCAAACAAGATTCTATTGAGGAACTGGACTCAAATGGGGATTATCTTATCCTAGCGCGGAAAGATAACTGAAATCACCATCGTCCACGAGAGTTGAACTTTGTGGGGAAACTAGAAGTAATAGGTATTTTATGTTTATGGCTGACGATCTACTTGGAGAGAGCGGGCAAACCCAATTACATGGTGGCAATGACAAAGGACAACGAGGCTGGCAAACATGCAGATGCTAATGTGTATGTCAATGTGCACGAAGATGAAATGAAATGAGTATGTAACTCTGATGCTCAGGCACATGCATATGCTAACAAAACACACGAGAGGAGGAAATTGGAGATGAAACAAACATCTCGACAGGGATACTCGGCAACCTCTGCAAAAGTACATCTATCAAAGGATAGGAAAAGTTGACGGCGGCACCAAATCTTGCTTAAAAGTTCCAACTTTTTTGGGGAGAAAATAAATCCACTTGGGGATTCGATATCATGACTTCACATGGGAATACGATATCATGACCTCACTGGAGAGTATGATATCATGACTTCACTGGAGGGATTGCTATCATGACTCATAATCAGCCAAAGAAAATCTTAGGATTAGAGACTTTTGGGGATAAAATAAATATCCTCTTCATAGGGAAGATGTGGAGCTTGGCAGTTTCATGGAGAAAAGTGTAGCGACTTCCTGGGAATAATACATCAACTTCCTGTGAGAAAGGTACATCCAACTTCCCTAGGGATAAAATAAATCAAACTTCCCTGAGGAGAGTTCACCAGACTTACTGGGAAGAATTCACCAAGCATCCCTGGGGAAAGTATTTTGACTTCTTGGGGAAAATGGCAATCTCCTGGGGAGAACTCCCTGAGGAAAAGATGGCAGCCCCGGTGAGGAACAGATGATTCCACTGAGAGTGGGTCCTCGAGAACCTGTGTCATTTGGAATGTACCGGAGAGATCTCTGCAGTCTTGAGAGTCACTAGGGATTACCGGGTCAATCCAAAAGTGTTGTCAGCTTATAGTCTCGTTGGGGACTGCGCCGAGGCAATGATTTAAAAGTGCTTCTGCAACAATGAGACTTATTGGGGAATGAAGAGATTCTTCAGAGATTTCCACAAGTCAAAGTAACTTTTATTTTTCAAATACGTTTTCGAAAAACGATTTTAAGTTTTGAACTTTTCACTTTCAAAATTTTATTAACAAATGGCATTTTGCATAACAAAATGAAATAGAGATAACGTGAACAAAGAAATTGAATAGCAAAAGGTTTAATTGTATTAATGAATGGTAGCTTGCTAAAGGCATAGCTTCATGGAAAGTTACAATTTGAAATTAGCAATATGGGAAATGTTACATTGATTCCGAGGACACCTACTGACCCTAATAACTAAGACTACCCAAAATCCTGCTTCTGACAATAGCGATTGGATTGGAATGGATCTCGTCTGCAAAATATCTGCAATTCTTGGTGTCATCTGATGCAGTGAAATGCCTTGGTCCCTAACTTTTGGCTGGACCGCCCTTTTGGGTTTTCAATCCACCGGGACGCTCATTTTTGCCTAAGCCGCCCTTTCGGGTTTTTAACTTAGCAAGCTGTAGATTTTTTAAAATTTTTCTCTTTAGGCATAATATTTTCGAACTATATCAGAGTTCACGGGATGTGCGAGCTCTTCCCCATCCATCGTTGTAAGAATTAGCGATCCCCCGGAGAAGACTGTCTTCACAACAAATGGGCCTTCGTAGTTGCGCATCCATTTCCCACGCATGTCTTTATGAAACGGCAAGATCTTCTTGAGTACGAGTTCTCCTTGGCGGAACTCTCAGATTCAGACTTTCTTGTCAAAGCCTCTCTTCATCCGATTCTAATATAGCTGACTGTGTCACATAGCTGTCAAGCGCTTTTCTTCTATTAGATTCAGCTGGTCAAATTTGTCTTAAACCCAATCGGCTTCATCAAGTTTGGTTTCCACCAACACCCTTAAGGAAGTTAACTCCACTTCGATGGGGAGGACGGCGTCCATTCCATATACCAATGAGAAAGGGGTTACCCCTGTTAAAGTTTGTACTGAAGTTCTGTATTCGTGCAAAGCGAATGGTAACATCTCATGCCAATCCTTGTAAGTCTTGACCATCTTTTGCAAGATCTTCTTGATATTCTTATTCGCAGCTTCAACAGCTCCATTCATCTTAGGACGGTACGGAGAAGAGTTGTGATGTGCAATCTTGAAACTTTCACACAACTCCTTTATAGTCTTGTTGTTCAGATTGGTACCATTGTCTGTTATGATTCAGCTTGGAATTCCATAACGGCAAATAATTTCTTTCTTAATGAAGCGGGCAACAACTTGCTTGGTCATAGGCATAGGAAGCATCTTATACCCATTTGGTGAAATAGTCAATAGAAACTAGAATGAATCGGTGACCTTTGGAAACTTTCGGCTCAATTGCCCCAATCATGTCAATACCCCACATGGAGAAAGGCCACAGTAAAGTTAAAATGTTCAACGGTGCAGGAGGTACATGCATCTTATCAGCATAGATTTGGCACTTGTGACATTTCCTGGCATACTGGATACAGTATGATTCCACGGTTAACCAGTAATATCTAGCCCTTAAAATTTTCTTAGACATAGCATAACCGTTGGCATGAGTTCTGAAGGTTCCCTCATGAATCTCTTGAAGTAACATGTCTGCTTCACGTCTGTCAACATATCTAAGTAGAACCATGTCGTAATTTATTTTGTATAACACATTGTTACTGATGAAGAATCTGGAAGCCAGTATTCTCAAAGTCTTCTTGTCGAGATTAGTAGCGTCAGGTGTATACTCTTCATTGAGCAGATAATTCTTAATGTCACGAAACCAAGGCTTGTCATCAGTCTCATCTTTGATCACCTGACAGTAAGCGGGCTCGGTCTTCCATTCGATTTGAATGATTGGTGCTTCATTAACCAGTCTGACTTTCCATATTGACGCTAACATGGCTAAAGCATCGGCAATATGATTTTCAGATCTCGGAACATGTTTGAACTTAATCTCATCAAATTATTTAATCATTTCAACAATGTAGGCTCTGTAAGGGATTAACTTCTCATGTTTGGTCTCCTATTCACCTTTCACTTGATAGATAACCAAAGATGAATCTCCACTCACTTCGAGAAGTTTGATTCTGAGGTTAATAACTGCTTCAAGGCTAACAATTCATGCCTCATATTTGGCGATATTGTTTGTGCATTCAAAGTCTAACCTTGCTGTAAATGGAGTATAGCCACCTTTTGGATTCATCAAAACGGCGCCTATGTCATACCCACTGTAATTTGAGGAACCATCAAACATCATCTTCCACCAGAGACTCGGCTCAGGACCTTCATTGGGACCTGGCTCTTCGCAATCATTTGTTTTCAACATGATGTCTTTGTCAGGAAAGTAAAACTTGAAAGGCTCATAATCTTCAACTGGCTGGTCTACAAGATAGTATGATAAGATACTTCCTTTGATAGCTTTCTGAGTTACATACTGGATGTCATATTCTGATAACAACATGTGCCAACGAGCAAGTCTTCCAGTCTGAGCAAGCTTTTCAAAAATGTACTTTATTGGATCCATTTCGAGACCAACAAGGTAGTGTAACAAATCATGTATTGCCTGAGACGCCTAACAGCCTATGATAGCGCACAACAAGTCTTTTCCAAAAGTGAATATCTGCTTTCATAATTAGTAAACTTCTTGCTCAAGTAGTTAATGGAATGTTCTTTTCTTCCAGTCTCATCGTGTTGCCCAAGTACGCAACCCAAAGACCTCTCAAGAACAATGAGGTACCTGAACAGTGGTCTTCCAGGAACCGGAGGAATCAAGATAGGAGGATCTTGCAAATAATCCTTAATCTTTTCAAAGGCTTGCTGACAATCAGAATTCCAATCAATGGTCTTACCCTTGCAAAGCAACTTGAATATCGGTTCACAGGTGGCAGTCATGTTAGAGATAAATCTGGAGATGTAGTTCAATCGTCCAAGAAAGCCTCTGACTTGTGTTTCAATCTGCGGAGCAGGCATGTTTTGAATGGCTCGAACTTTATCAGGATCTACTTTGATTCCTCGTTGTCTGACGATAAAACCAAGTAGTTTTCCGGATCTAATGCCAAAAGTACACTTAGCAGGATTCAGTTTCAACTGGTACTTCCTGAGTCGTTCAAACAGTTTCAAAAAATGATCCAAATGGTCCTTTTCGTTTTGAGATTTGGCAATTATGTCGTCCATATAAACTTCTATCTCTTTATGCATCATGTCATGAAAGAGAGTTGTCATGGCACGTTGATATGGTGCCCCTATGTTTTTCAAACCAAAGGGCATAACTTTGTAACAGAAGGTTCCCCAAGGGGTAATGAATGTAGTCTTTTCCCTGTCGGTAGGATCCATCTTGATCTGATTGTAACCGGAGAAACCATCCATAAACGAGAAAATTGCAAAATTGGTTTTATTGTCAATAAGTGTATCAATATGTGGCAGAGGGAAATCGTCCTTCAGACTAGCTTTGTTCAAATCCTGGTAATCTACACACATTCTGACTTTACCATCCTTTTGGGCACTGGAACAATGTTGGCAACCCAATCAGGATACTTCGCAACTGCAAGAAAACCTACATTCAGCTGTTTCTTAACCTCATCTCGAATCTTCAAAGCCATGTCAGGTCTTGTTCTTCGAAGTTTCTGCTTGATAGGTGGACATTCTGGCTTAAGCGGCAACTTGTGAACGACAATATTCGTGTCTAAACCAGGCATATCTTGATACGACCATGCAAACACATCAACATACTCTCTTAAAAGCTTGACCAATATCTGCTTGACCTCGGTCCCAAGTACTGTACCAACCTTGACCTCTTTCTTGTCTTCATTTGTGCCAAGATTAATCAAATCTACCTGCTCTTTGTGCGGTTGAAGTTCTGTGTACTCGTACTCAACTAACTTTGCCAGTTCAGTGGGTACTTCAAAATCTTCTTCACCCTCGTCTTCAGCTTGATAAATGGGTAAATCCCAGTCAAGAGTGACAGTAGAGTCATTGGATTCAACAAGGTTTGTGATATCACTGCATGTTGGAAGGCTTATTTTATTAAATGCTCAAAGAAAAATGCAAGAGAACGAAAATGCTTTTTTTTTGTTTTGAAAAGATTGCGAATTTCATTTTAAAAGGTGAAAACGAAAAAATGCTAATGAAACAAATTGGAATTGAACAAAATGTGTTTATTAATATTTGTTTTAAAAGTGAAAGGTGACCCTACAAAGTGATCTAATAGCCTTGGGCAGAGCTATAGAGTTGAAAACATAAATGAAAACATTAAATTACTTTGAAATGGGAAAATAATAGGAATCTCTATAGCCTCCCAGTTGCTCAAAGTTGCATCGCTCTTGAATACCAGGTTGCTCAGGTCTTCATCTTCATCATGGTTGCTGATAGCATTGACTTGGAAACCTTCGCTGACAAACACTTCTTGGATAATCTTCGGACGCCCTTTGACAATTGAGGAAGCTTTATCATGAGTTGGTTTGTAACCCAACCTGTGGCGATCAGTCTTGGTCTTAATGTCGATTACGTCTCCCCGACCTTCAGGAACGCCCCTGTCGATCGTCGATCTGGTGCTCTTCAAGGATGCAAAAGATGGATTACTCTGGCCCTCTGTCTCTTCAACTTCCAATAGAACAGCATTGGCGGTCTCAAGTGCTTGGAAAGAAGTTTCCAAAGCGTCTTCATCAGCCTCAATATAACAAAAAGAAGATAGATTGCTCACCATCAAGTCCTTCTCACCATGTATGATAACTAGCTTTTCATCGACCACAAACTTCATCTTCTGATGTAGAGTTGAAGTTACTGCCTCAGCGGCATGGATCCAAGGTCTTCCAAGTAAACAACTATAGTTGGGATTAATGTCCATGACTTGGAAAGTGATATTGAAAACATGCAGACCAATCAAAATCGGAAGTTCCACTTCTCCAATCACAGATATGCGAGAACCATCAAAAGTTTTGACGATTAACGAAGTAGGCTTTACCACAGTCTCTTTATAAGCCAACTTGGTAAGAACTCTCTTAGGTAGGACGTTCAAAGAAGAATCGATATCCACAAGCACCCTTGATAAATTATCCTCTTGACACTTTACTGATATGTGTAAAGCACAGTTGTGATTCGGCGCCTCTCTCGGTAGCTCTTCGTTACTGAAGTTGAAAGTATTACAGGCAGTAATATTGGCAATCACGCTATCGAATTGGCTGGTAGTAATGTCATGAGCGACATGAGCTTGGGTCAACACCTTCTGTAAAGCGTTTCGATGAGCGGGTGAACTCATCAACAGAGACAGGATAGAGATCTTGGAAGGAGTCTGATGAAGTTGATCAATAACCTTGTAATCGCTCTTTTTAATGAACCTCAAAAATTCAGCATCTTCATCACTCTTAACTGCTTCTTTACCCTTGTCTTTGATAGGCACAGTAGTAGGGGTAGTTGTTTCCTTAGGCGGAGCCTCAATGAAACGGGGAGTATAAACACGACCACTGCGAACCATCCTGCTTGCTCAGCTATATTAGTCACAGTTTCATCATCAGTCTTCACTTCTTCCCTCGGAATAACCTTCCCAGATTCTTTGTCAATCATAGTCACGTCGTATTTCAAGGGTACAACCTTAGGATTGCTGAAAGGAATTGGACTTGGCTTCTGAATAATTATCGGCTTTGGCTGATCCCCTGTAGGAGTAACAGGCTTCGATATATTGAACACTGGCTTGGCAGAACTTGCCCCTGGCAAATTAGACACTAGCACCTTAACCTTTAGTTCTGGCAAGTTGAAGACAGGCTCAATCACGACAACTTCTGTTAGACGATGGCGCTGATCTAGAAGGGGGGTTGAATAGATCCCTTATTAAAAAACCAGTCGGCACTACCAATAAAATTAGTTTTAAAAAATTGTTTAATTTGCGGAAGCGGCAGTGGAAAAATTACCCTCTATAACGAACCGTTACTAGAAAACAGGATATGCGTCTAGCCTATGGATGTTGATAATGAGCAAAGAGAATCACCATACTAGTTACACTATTAATTGATTTATATCACTACTTGGTATGACTAGTTCCAATGCCTCAAAATGCCAACAAAATAAATGGACAGCACACGAGAATTTTGGTTCAGACAATTTATCAAACACTTGGCGTGTGGAGCACTCCAAGTGAGTTTTGCTTTGAGTAAGTAGCTCTAGTTTCCTTGTACAATAAACTATTGTACTAGAGTCAAAATTAATTTAGCACTTGCTCAAAACAGTCATAAATTTGATAGAATTGTTTGTACGAAAATCACGCAAATATTAAGCAAAATGAAAATGCAGAAAGTAAAAGGCACAAGGATTTGTTGAGGCAGTTCCTCTGTCGTCCTCGCTTCGGGGTACGTCTGCCCTCAATTCTAGCAATAGAATTGAGCTCATATAATATAAATGTAACCTGTTGTTGAATCCATTATACAAGAATAGAATAGCAAATGCACAAACAAACTCCCTTGTTGTTGAAGATGCTTTATCTTCTTGTCCCTTGATTCAAGTCCAATCAAGTCCTTCGATAGTTTGTGTTGAACCTCCAATTACAGCTCTTTGGTTGAACAACCTTGCGTTTTAAAACCCCAGCCCAGCTGTTCTCAAACACTTACTTATCGAACCTGAACCTCTCCTTCACAATTCACCGATTACCGCTACTAGATCGACGGAACCCACCGCTCCTCTGTCACCTTCACTCAGCTGAATATATGTTGAGAAGATTCGTACCAAAAACCCCCAAATTCAGAGAATCTTTGAGGACAAAACCCAAAAGGTTTTATTCAAGAAAAATATGCCAAAAACTCAACCCGAACCGGATTCCCAATCAACGGCTTCAGACGTTATCACTTCAAACAATCCATAATGCACAACAAAGATTATTGTGTGTGATTGTTGTGGTATGAAATGTAGAAGATGAAGATGATGAGAACTAATGGCACCTCTTTCACTTTTCTTGTTTTGCAATTGATTAAATTGTTATGAAATGAAATGAGCAACTTTCTATCTATATCATGTCAAAAATAACTAACAAAACCACTTTTCAAAAATGATAGACAGGCCAAAAATTATGCAGCAAACAGCGAACGGTCGACCTATGCAGAAGGCAGCGGTCGACCAGAGCTTAACATGTGAAAACAAATTCAGCAAAATAAATGTCTATGCGTCGACGAAACAGGACTATGCGTCGATGCAAAGCCTTCATTTTTTGACAAATAGAAATGATAACAGTATGCGTCGACCGATAGGTCGACGTGCGCCAACCCGTGGAAAATGCACTTTAGAGACACCTTCTATGAGTCAACCGAAGAAGATGAATGGTCGACTCAAAGACCTGTATTTTGCAAAAATGCTTAATTTTATGTTTTTGGCTCTTCTAGATGCAACATATAATACACCAATGATGTTTGACTCAAATGACACTAGTTTGATGACACAATATGCAAGCAAATGAGACACAAGAGATAAGGTATACTTGTGCATTGTGGTGATAATGCCAAGTATCAATTCTTCCATGTGTTTGCGTTTTGACATCATCGAAACATGCATGTACAGTATATGAGGCTTTGCCCTCACATACTCCCCCTTTTTTATGATGGCAAAACATGTGAAACCAACATGTTTGATGTGCGGAATTATCCTCCCCTTGGCTTAATGCCTTTATTTGCAACGTCTTCATTTGTGACTCTTCATGGTTTTAATATTAGCTTGGCACACTCTTCTCCCCCTTTTACAACATCAAAAAGAAAGAGAGATCGGTTAAGAAAAAAAATGCTCAAATCAAAATATGTACAACAGGTAAAAACAACATTTAACAATTATCCACACATGATAACGTCAATGATCAAGAAACCAATAGATTAAAGACAACCATATAACAATAAAACTCATAACGATTGTTGCTAAGTAATGACATATAAATTCAAAATGCAAGTCATTTCCATAATGATTAAGTATATAGTACAATGCAAAAGAACAAGACAACATAAAAGAATGAAATGCAAGGATGCTAAATGCATAGGCTTCAATATATCCTCCCCATGAAGTGTTGGCCTCTTCCATGATACGGATTCGCCATGTCGGTAAATTCCAAAACAACATTGTTCAAGGTATTGAAGTTTTTGGAGATGACCCGATACTGACTTTCAGATGATTCAACTAGAGCATCTGACTGTTCATTGATATTCGAGGAGAAAGTGTTGAATCTTTCAGTTTGTGTCTCGTATTAACTTTAAAGTTGGGCGAGACGCTCATCCTGAGCAGTCATGAAGGCACGTTGCTCTAATTGCATGTCCCTCATCATGTCTAGAAGTTCTAAAGAATGTTTTTGCGAAGGGTTTGTGAAGTGTGGTTGCGCTTCATAACCCCACTAGGGAGGTTCCTCATAACCATAATTTTGAGATTGTGCATGACCCCACTGCGAAGTTTCTTGATACTCCGAGTATTGTGGGGGCTGATAATAGTCACGCAATGTTGTTCACACGGTACGTTGCCACTGGCCCTAACCTTGCTCATTACCTTCATTTGTGGGAGGTGTGTGTTCGACCCAATCCTCATTTATTTGATCGGCAACTTCCATTGGTTGTCGATCATCTTGCTCATCTTGTTCTTCGTCTTCTTCCTCTTCATCCTCGTCACTTTCCTCATCACTCTCACTGAAATCCTCTAACCAAGAAGTAGTAGCTTTAACAACAAATTTGTACCGCTGTTCATCATGAAGCCAAATATAACCCATCGTGGTAAGAGTTTTGTGACAAAACTCTTGATCCAAAGTGAGCGATTTATACGGAAACTCTGGAAATACAACCTTGGCGCTCGTTAGGATCTCTTGGATAACTGACCCATAAGAGAGAGTTGTACCACGACCTGAGTCCCTTAGAGCGTAAATCCTACTTACAATATAGTAAGACCAATTAATTTTAATCTTGTTTCTCAGAATGTACATCAAATAAACTTTAGCCTGATCAACACGATAAAAACCACCTTTCTTAGGCCGCAGAATGCGTGCCACTATCCATTGCAAGATCATATCTTGTGGTTCCAATTTACCTGTGGTGACGGTCTTCGGAAATAAGTCGCTTGCCACAATATGAGCAGCATACGGCTTTTTCAACATAGAGTTCAAAGTTGTCTTGAACTCATAGCCTTCCACCGTGTAGGTGTCAGTGACCTCAAAAAGGCTTGTCCGAATCAAGAGACATATCAAAGTACTTTTTCCAGATAGCAGTAGTGACACTAACCTTTGTATTGCCAACCTTAGTATGAAATTGAGAACCCGAAAACTTGCCATGAAGACATGTGTAGAAAATGCGTACAAGGTCTTCATTATACTTTTCATTGCACTCCAGAAAGCTGTTTATCCCTTGAAAATCAAGAAGGCTTACTATGTGAGGGATGTGCATGCGCTCCGCAGATAGGCGATAATAAGCGTGTTGCTTGACCACAAATCTCTTACTAAAATTTTTGGTGAAGCTTTCGTTAAATTCCGGAGGAACTAACTATACGACGAAAATTGGAAGGGATGCAGATGAGGAGGCCCTTGTAGATCGTTTACCTGTCACTCTTCTGGAAGCCATGGTTGTTGATGTCAAAGAGATGAAGAGAAAGATAGGTTGATGATGATTTGCAAAGATTGGAGAAGATTCTTGAATGTGTTGAGAGGTTTAGGAGTTTTATCCTTTTTGTAGGAGCTATTTAAGTTTTGGGAAGAGGAGAGTGATAGAGTATAGGTGTAATGTAGTGTCAAGTTTCAATGCAAATATACTGATTCACAATTAATGGGTCATCAAAAATTGAAATAATGGGAATTTTGAACGATTTTTTAAAAAAAATTGACAATTTTCGCGCGATGCGTCGACCGCTCCTTGTATGCATACTGTGTTAAAATTTACACGTTCAAAACTCAACAGGTATGCGTCGACCGATAGGTCGACCTGAGCATACCCGAACGAAACTTTAATTTCTAGGACACTTTTGTGAGTCGACCGAACCCTGTTTGGGTCAACTCATGCAGACAAAATAAGTATATTTTCATATTTATGATCATATAAGCAACAAGGATACATAAATAACCAGCCACAACAAATATCAAGCATTCAAATAGACAAGATACATATAATATGACATATATGACAAATGTAACACAAAATTTGACGCATCTTGTGAACATGAGAATCGAGAGAGAGAGAGAGAGAGAGAGAGAGAGAGAGAGAGAGAGAGAGAGAGAGAGAGAGAGAGAGAGAGAGAGAGAGAGAGAGAGAGAGAGAGAGAGAGAGAGAGAGAGAGAGAGAGTTGGGGAATGATATCACCTTCATGCCAAAAGTAGCTTGAAGAACATACAAGTATACTTACAAAATCTTCATTTGGTTAGAAGTCTGATGACCAAAGTAGGTATAAACATAGATGAATAAACGATGTGTAAGAAATATTACTAAACACGATCCGAAATGTCGAGAATACCAAGTTCTCTTCGGATATGAAAGAAAGGTTCAGTAGCAAGCGGTTTTGTGAAAATATCCGCTAGTTGATTTGTAGTGTCAACGTGTTCAAAAACAACATCGCCTTTCTCCACATGATCCCTAAGAAAATGGTGTCGAATTTCGATATGTTTAGTGCGTGAATGCAGCACAGGATTCTTGGTAAGATTAATGGCACTTATATTGTCACAAAAGATCGGAATACGCTCAAGTTTGAGTTTAAAATCTAACAATTATTGCTTAAGCCATAAGACTTGAGCACAACAATTGTTGGCGAAAACGTGTTCTGCTTCGGTAGTTGATAAGGCAACATAAACATGTTTCTTGCTATGCCAACTAACCAGAGAGTTTGAAAATAAGTGACAAGTACCACTAGTACTTTTCCTATCCGAGTTGCACCCGGAAAAATCGGAATCGGAGAATCCAACCAAGGACTAATCGTTTCCTTTGGAATACCATAGCCCATACTTTGGAGTACCCGAAAGGTATCAAGTATGCGCTTAACAACTTTTAAATGGGATTCCTTAGGAGAAGATTGATATCTAGCGCACATGCAAACACTAAACATAATATCGAGTCTAGAGGCGGTAAGATAAAGAACAGAGTCGATCATACCTCGATATCTTTTTAGTTGTACGTCCTTACCACTTTCATCTTTATTCAGATTTGCACATGTCGGCATCGGTGTGTCAATGGCTTTGGAATTTGCCATGTCAAACCTCTTGAGAAGCTCAAGACAATATTTTGTTTGACTTACAAACGTTCCTTCCTCAAGTTATTTGATTTGTAATCCGAGAAAGTATGTGAGTTCCCCCATCATACTCATCTCGAATTCTCCCTGCATTAGGTTAAAAAAACTCTCTTACGAGATTCATGTTAGTTGATCTGAATATAATGTCATCAACATAAATTTGCACCAAGATTAAGTGTTTTCCTTGACGCTTAATGAAGAGGGTTGTGTCGACCTTGCCTCTTGAATAACCTTTATCAAGTAGAAACTTGCTTAGGAGCTCATACCAAGCCCTATGGGCCTGCTTAAGTCCATACAAGGCACGTTTTAACTTGTATACATGATCGAGATATTCATGAGACTCAAAACCCGGAGGTTGGGCAACATAAACTTCTTCATTAATATAACCATTAAGGAATTCACTTTTTACATCCATTTGAAATAGCTTAAAAATTTTCGCACAAGCGAAGGCAAGTAAAAGGCGTATAGCCTCGAGTCGGGCAACTGGCACGTAAGTTTCCTCATGGTCGATGCCTTCCTCTTGGTTATACCCTTGCGCTACTAAACGTGCCTTATTGTGGATTATTACCTCGTTTTCGTCCAACTTGTTCCTAAACACCCATCGGGTGCCGATTACTCGATGACCTCACGGAGGAGGGACAAGGTCCGAAACCTCATTTCTCTTGAACTGATTGAGTTCCTCTTGCATAGATAAAAACCAGTGCTCGTCGAGTAAGGCTTCTTTAGGGTGTTTAGGTTCCATTTGTGAAACAAAAGCAAAGTGATAACATAAGTTACTTATCTTAGACCGAGTCGTAACTCCCTTTGATATATCACCGAAGATATTGTCGATTGGATGGCCTTTGGAAGACTTTCAAGCTGGAGGGAGATCATCTTTTGTAGACGGATGAACTTCCTCGGTTTCCTCATGAAGGTCATCTTTCTCCTTCTCAATTTTGACTATGTCGGGTTGATCAATTCCAGGCTCGGCACTATTGAGTATGTCTTTTGAAGATACACCTGCACCATGAACAACACTAACTTTTCGGACATCTCTCGGATAAGACTCATTAAATGTTACGTGTACAGACTCTTCAACAGTAAGTAATCTCTTATTATAAATTCTATAAGCTTTACTTGACTGAGAGTATCCGAGGAAGATACCTTCGTCAGCCTTGGAATCAAATTTGCCTAAGTTTTCCTTTCCATTATTCAACATAAAACACTTGCAACTGAAGACATGTAGGTAAGATACATTTGACTTGCGCCCTTTTAAAAGTTCATACGGTGTTTTATTTAGAATGGGGCAGATGAGCACCCTATTCAAGACATAACATGTCGTACTTATGGCGTCGGCCCAAAAATATTTAGGTAATCCACTTTCATTGATCATTGTTCTCCATAACTCTTCTAAAATGCGATTTTTGCGCTCCACAACCCCATTTTGTTGAGGAGTAAGTGGAGCGGAGAAGTTGTGATCAATTCTGTGTTTACCGCAATATTTTTCAAATAAGTGATTCTCAAACTCACCTCCATGATCACTCCTAATTGCTATGATATTTATGTTTAATTTATTTTGAGAAAGCTTAGCAAATTTTTCAAAGGCATCAAAAGTATCACTCTTGCTAGTCAAAAATATAGTCCAACAGAATCTAGAAAAGTCATCAACTATCATAAAACCGTAATAATTGCCACCTAGGCTTTTAATTCTAGATGGCCCAAATAAGTCCATTTGGAGAAGCTCGAGAGGTCTCGTAGTTGAAACGATATTTTTAGATTTAAAAGAGATCCTCATTTGCTTTCCCATTTGACAAGCATCACAAAGGTGATCCTTGGTAAACTTTATTTTGGGCAGACCTAAGACTAGATCTTTTGAGACTACTTTGTTAAGCAAGTCAAAGTTGACATGTGTTAAACGTCTATGCCATAACCATGAATCTTCACTCATTGTCATGAGACATTTATCACTTGTCAAAGATACTTCATTAAAGTCTAGCATATAGATATTGTTTACTCTTAGGCCATTAAACACACTTTTCATTTCATCATTATGCACAATTTTGCAACAATTTTTTTAAAATGATAGATTGTATCCTTTGTCGCATAATTGGCTAATGCTAATGAGATTATGTTTAAAACCCTCGACAAGCAATACATCAGATATAGTAGTGGAAGAAGGGTAACCTACACTAACTTTTCCAAGTATTGCACCACGACTGTTATCTCCATAGGTTACATACCCCTTCTTCTTTGCCACAAAGTCGATGAAGAGAGATATGTCTCTTGTCATGTGTCTTGAGCAGCCACTATCGAGAACCTATCTTCTCTCGGTGGTCTCAAGATGTTGTACCTATGAAAAACAATTAACAAGAGTAGGTATCCAATGGCTTATTGGGTCCTAAGTTGTGAGTGACAAACGGGTCGCATTTGGGCAACCATTGATAAATGTCGTTAGGAATCAAAAATCTTCTAAAACGGCATTTAGCAATGGAATGTCCTTTCTTGCAACAATATAAACAAGAAAAGTTAACTTTTGAATTACATTTGCTATCGTGATCTCTTACAACATATTTGTATTTTTTATATGGATTAACCATACTCTTTCTAAAATCAGATTTATCGATGGAAAAAGTAATTTTGGGCTCTAGAGCCTTATTAAGTTTGGCATTTAGGTTTCTTACTTCATTTTTCCAAATATAACAAGTGTCACACCCAAAGTTAACTATTATACTTCTTAGATCCTCACAACCTGCTTTAGTACTTTCCACTACGGAAGCTTTAAGTGCCTCAAGTTTTTTTTCGGACTCTCGAATCTTTTGCTCTAAGTGAACAAAAATTTGATTATTTAAGGCAAGCCTTTTAAAGGCTTCTTTTGCTTCACAATGTAAAGTATTAAACGCAGTTTGTAATTCAAAATGAGACATTTTAGAAGAATTTTCATATTTGGCATGTCGTACCTGATTTTTTTGTTCTTTTGATGGGTGGAAAGACACAGATTTACGGATTCATCTTCATCACTTGAGCTTTCATATTGGGAGGAATCGCTATCGCTTTCTCAAGCTATATACGCTCTCCTCGGTTTAGATTGCTTCTTGTGTGATCTATTTCTTTTCCTTTTCTTTGCCCTTTTTATTCAAGGGACAATCCGGTTTGTAGTGTCTGGTCTTTCCGCAAGTATAATATGACCATCTTATTTTGTTCCCCTTGGTGTCATCACTTCTAGAGTATCTAGATTGTTTCCGGAAGTTGACAAGATTCTTCTCGGAGTGTCGGATGCCGTTTTTTTTTAACATAGTGGTTCTAACGCTTTACAAACAGCCTCATGTCCTCACTCTTGTCATCCTCTTCGTCGTCACTCGACGTGTAATCACTATGCTCATTAGATTGAAACTTTGAGGAAGAAGTCTTGAGAGCAATAGACTTCTTTTCAGTATTCTTTTTTATCCTTCTTTTCATGTTGCTCTAGGCTTAGAAGCACTTGTTCGTGCTCTTGCAGCTTTCCAAACAATGTTGTGAGATCTAAAATTGTGAGGTCGTTAGCTTCTTTGATGGTGGTTACCTTCGGTTGCCATTCCCTGTTAAGACATCTCAAAATTTTGTCAATAGCAACATCATTGGCAACTGGCCTACCTAGTGAATGCAATCTATTGATAAGATGAGTGAATCTCTTTTGCATGTCCGCAATGGTTTCCCTTTGCTCCATGTAAAAGAGATCGAACTCTTGTGTTAGCGTATTGATTCTCGCTAGCTTAACATCATTGGTTCCCTCGTGGGCAACTTGCAATGAGTCCCACATAGCTTTTGCTGTTAAACAATGAGAAACCCAATCTTCTTTTCAAACAAACATTTTTCAGACCAAAAAGTGTAAATATTTTAAAGAGCTCCTATAGAGTACTATAGACGTTTTGGGTGCTAACACATTCTCATTGCGTAACCAACCCTCTTACCCAGATCTTTGTTCTTGTTCTTGTTTTAGAACTCTTAGGTTTTATTCGCTCTTTTTTCTTTCTCTTTTGGATAAAATAAAAGTACGGTGACGACTCTTTCATTTTTGAGTTAAGTTAATTGATAGGTTACACTCACAAATTTCCCTGCTACACATATCCCTGCTACACATAATGCTAACACCTTTTGAAAGTATTAACATTGAGATGATTGTTGTGTTTTTATTTCTAGTTGTTGAACTAGAATATTGTCATAACTAATTATCTTGTTTTGAATTTTGTATGGTAAAACTCATGGATCTCATTGTGATTTAGTGCATTAAATTGTTGCAGTTAGTTTTTGTAGATAAATTGTTTTTATCATGGTAGAGCATTTGTATGCTCATACGTGTCTTTTTTTAAAAAGAAAAATAATTTTCAGTTAATTCGTTTTTACTAATTATGTTTGAAGTTTTTTTAATTAATTACTTTAGTAAGTCAATTGTTTTTTGGGCTAAATATGGTGATCTTTTAAAATAAGACCATTTGTTTATTTTTGTTCTCTACACGTCCCATTATTAATATTTTTTTATTACTGTTTTATGTATTATTATTATTATTATTATTATTATTATTATTATTATTATTATTATTATTATTATTATTATTATTATTATTATTATTATTATTATTATTATTATTATTATTATTATTATTATTATTATTATTATTATTATTATTATTATTATTATTATTATTATTATTATTATTATTTTCTCTTGGTTGAATTGTTATTTTAGATTGTTAATTGGATAATTTTCAATTGATTAGCCGATTGCATTGCGAATTCGGGACATAAACATGATTTTACTTTCAAAATCCGTATGGACGCATAAATTTTAATGACTGATTATGTATAGAGTGATTCTCACATGAATCCACTCTAATTGAGTTTAACATGGGTCTAAATTTTGTTGCCTTCGATTTCGGTTGGTTTTTCTCCCGTGGTTTTCTCTTGGGCCTTCTTACAACAAACACTCTTTTGTTTATATTTGTTGATTGAGTTTGATTTTGATTATTTAATTATACCTTATTCCTCATTTAACAAAATATACCCCAATTCCCATAATGTAATAATTTTATCGTATTTGTCTCGATCATGCTTTAATGCCTTAAACCCTTTTTAAAAGAAATAAACTCTCGATCCAACGTCGAACCATTTTCCACCTTGTAAGTTGACTGCTTTCTAAGCATCACCATCAAAAAATTTGTCACAATACACAACATTCAAAGCTTACTCCTGGGCTTCCTTACAGTGAGACCTATTTGATCAATTATTACTAGTTGGTCATTTAGAAGACCATCCCACTTTGTTAGTACACACGATTAAAACTCAATTCAATTGTTTGTTCATTTATCGAAACCATAAATTATACAAGTTATACCTCTTGTAAGTTGAGTGCTTATGCCTCGCCATCGACCTTACCTTATACCAATTAGGATCTCCTTACCATTTAGTTCAAACCTCGATCAACCGTCAAGTATTTTCTTCAAATCAAATCAATATACTTAACCAAACTTAAACACAATTTCAATAAGAGATGAAAAGGGAGTTGGAATGGAATATTCGATTTCTCTACTCAATTTTTTGGGCCCAAGGAGCCTTTCTTAAGTTCAAACAATTGTCTTCTTTAAAATATTTACAATCCGATTCACATCAAATATATTTTCTCAAAACTTAGATGAAAGAGAGAGAGAGAGAGAGAGAGAGAGAGAGAGAGAGAGAGAGAGAGAGAGAGAGTCAAACCTTTGATTCACTCCCCCGACTACTTGGGCCCGATAAGCCTTTCTTAAGCTTCGAGTAGTCGTCATCCATTTAAAACACTCTAACTATATCAAAGCTCTTTCATAATATAAGATAAAAAGTAGAGAGAGTCAAGCCTTTGACTCATTCTCTGGATTACTTGGGCCCGAGGAGCCTTTCTTAAGCTTCAAGTAGTCCTCGTCTGTTAAAATACTTTAATTATCTTCATCATTTAAAACACTTTCCAAACGCAACCTCTTTTCGAGATGAAAAAGAGAGAGAGCTAAGCCTTTGACTCACTTTCTCGATTACTTGGGCCCAATGAGCCTTTCTTAAGTTTCGAGTAATCATCATCCAATTAACTTACTCTAACTATATCAAAATCTCCTTTTGCAATTAAGGTTGAAAACGAGAGAGAGTCAAGCCTTTGACTCACTCCGCCGATTACTTGGGCCCAAAGAGCCTTTCTTAAGCTTTAAGTAATCGTCCTCTAAAAAAAACATACAATACATCAAACTCTCTTTTCTCGCCCCGTGCGATCGAAACTTCTCAAGACACTAATTCCTTGCCCTCGTGCGATCTACATTTCAAATAACTTTATCAAAAGAACATTATTTAGTCCCTTCTTCCGCATATATAAACTAGTGTTTCAGCCTCCCCTAACGAGCAGACAAGTCAACATTTAGCTGTTAGAATATGACCTAAACTCTCGTTCGCATAAAGAACAGAAACCAACCAACCGTAGTTTTTCGAACTACGGACACTTTGATTTCTCATTTGTCAATGAGAATACGTAGGCATAGGATTACGAGATCCTAGCAATTTACCTTCCCTCCATCTTCCGTTTCCCCTCTATCCTTTCCCGTACGACAGCTCTAATTTCTTATTCTCGTCCGAATGAGCATATGTAGGCACAAATTCCCAAATCCTTGGCGAGCACCCTAGCAAAAAACACCCTTTTCCCCTAGAAGCAAATCCCTTAGAAGATAACAAACAAGTGACACTAACTTTTCTCGAATTGAATCAAGAGGTTCTCGTTGAGTACAACAGACGTAGAGGATGCTAATACCTTCCCTCTTGCGTAACTGACTCCCGAGCCCGAAACATTGGTTGCGACGACCTTGTTTCTGTCCTTTCGTTTTTAAAAGGTTTACTCGATATTTCCCTATTCCTTCTTGGGATGAATAAAGCTCGGTGGCAACTCTATTTTCCGTGACCTTTCGCGAGGATCGTATTTTTTGAGGTACGACAGTAACCAGAACTCACACTTGGATAACTTCGCATACAACTTATTCTCTTTTAAGGTTTACAACACAACCCTCAAATGCTCCACATCCTTTTCATCAGACTTAGAATATATTAGAATGTTGTCGATGAGCATCACCACAAGATGATCTAAGTATGGAGGTAATATTATATTCATGTCTTCACAATAAAGGGGCCTTCGTAATTGGGCATCCATTTCCCATGCGTGTCTTTATGAACTGGCAATATTTTCTTGAGTACAAGTTCTCCCTGACGGAACTCTCAGATTCAAACTTTCTTATCAAAGGCTCTTTTCATCCGTTTCTGGTATAACTGACCATAGCACATCACAGTCATGCACTTCTCGTCTATGAGACTCAGCTGGTCAAATCTTTCTTGGACCCATTCTGCTTCGTCAAGCTTGGTTTCCACCATTACTCTCAAGGATGGTATCTCTACTTTGATGGGGAGGACGATGTTCATTCCATACACCAATAAGAAAGGGGTTGCCCCTGTTGAAGTTTGCACTAAAGTTATGTATATGTGCAAAGAAAATGGTAGCATTTCATGCCAGTCCTTCTAAGTCTTTACCATCTTTTGCAGGATTTTCTTGATGTTTTTGTTTGCAGCTTCAACAACTCCATTCATTTTAGAACGGTAAGAAGCAGAATTGTGATGTGCAATCTTGAAACTTTCACATAACTCCTTCATGGTTTTGTTGTTCAAGTTGGTCCCATTATCTGTTATGATTCGGCTTGGAATTCCATAACGGCAGATAATCTCTTTCTTGATGAAGCGGGCAACCACTTGCTTGGTTACGTTGGCATAAGAAGCAGCTTCTACCCATTTTGTGAAGTAGTCGATGGAAACTAAGATAAATCGATGATCATTGGAAGCTTTAGGCTCAATTGCCCCAATCATGTCAATGCCCCACATTGAGAAAGGCCACGACGATGATAAAACATTCAACGGTGTTGGAGGTACGTGCACCTTGTCAGCATAAATTTGGCACTTATGGCATTTCCTGGCATATTGGATGCAATCAGATTCCATGGTTAGCCAGTAATATCCAGCTCTTAGAATCTTCTTAGACATAGCATAACCATTGGCATGGGTTCCAAAGGTTCCTTCATGAATCTCTTGAAGTATCATGTATGCTTCACGTTTGTCAACACATCTAAGCAGAACCATGTCATAGTTTCTCTTGTATAACACATCATTGTTGAGGAAGAATTTGGATGCTAATCTTCTCAGAGTTTTCTTGTCAAGATTAGTAGCATCGGCTGGATACTCTTGCTTTAGCAGGTAATTCTTAATGTCATGAAACCATGGGTTTTCATCAGTTTCTTCTTCAACCATCTGACAGTAGGTAGGCTCAGTCTTGCGTTCAATTCGAATGAGTGTGGCATCATTGACGAATTAGACTTTCCACATTGATGCTAACATGGCTAGAGCATCGGCAATATGATTTTCAGTCCTCGGAACATGTTTGAAAGTGATCTCATCAAAGTATTCAATCATTTCAACAATGTAGGCTCTGTATGGGATCAATTTTTCATCTCTGGTCTCCCATTCACCTTTGACTTGGTAGATTACCAAAGCTGAATCTCCACTCACTTCATGAATTTTGATTCTGAGGTCAATAGCTGCTTCAAGGCCAAGAACGCATGCTTCATATTCGGCGATATTGTTTGTATATTCAAAATCTAACCTTGCTGTAAATGGGGTATAACCACCTTCTGGATTCATCAGAACGACGCCTATGCCATGCCCACTGTAATTAGAAGAACCATCAAACATCATCTTCCAATAGGAACCCGGCTCATAACCTTCATCAGGACCTGGCTCTTCATAGTATTTCACTAACATAATGTCTTCGTCAGGAAAGTCAAACTTCAAAGGCTCATAGTCTTCAACTAGTTGGTCTGCAAGATAATCTGACAAGATACTTCCTTTAATAGTTTTTTGAGTCGCATACTGGATGTCGTATTCGGATAACAAGATGTGCCAACGGGCGAGTCTTCCAGTCTGAGCAAGCTTTTCAAAAATGTACTTTATTGGATCCATTTTCGAGATCAACAAAGTAGTGTGACAAATCATGTATTGCCTGAGATGCCTAAAAGCATGTGCTAGCGCACAACAAGTCTTTTCCAAAAGTGAATATCTGTTTTCACAATCAGTAAACTTCTTGCTTAAGTAGTAGATGGCATGTTCTTTCCATCCAGTCTCATCGTGTTGACCCAGTATGCAATCCATAGACTTCTCAAGAACAGTTAGATAAATGAAGAGCGGTCTTCCAGGAACAGGAGGAATCAAGATAGGAGGCTCTTGCAGACAACCCTTGATCTTCTCAAATGCTTGTTGACAATCAGAATTCCAATCAATAATCTGACCCTTGCAGAGTAACTTGAATATTGGCTCACAGGTATCCGTCATATTGGAAATGAATATGGAGATATAGTTCAATCGTCCAAGAAAACATCTGACTTGTGTTTCAGTTTGCGGAGCTGGCATGTCCTGAATGGCTCAGACTTTATCAGGATCTACCTCAATTCCTCGTTAGCTGACGATAAATCCAAGTAACTTTCCAGATCTAACACCAAAAGTACACTTAGCAGGATTCAATTTCAACTGGTACTTCCTAAGTCATTCAAACTGTTTCAGTAAATGATCCAAATGGTCCTCTTCATTTTGGGATTTAGCAATAATATCGTCAACATACACTTCAATCTCTTTATGCATCATGTCATGAAAGAGAGCGACCATTGCTCTTTGATATGTTGCCCTTGCCTTTTTTAAACCGAAGGTCATGACTTTGTAGCAATAGGTTCCCCAAGGAGTAATGAATGTAGTCTTTTCTTTGTCGTCCGGATCCATCTTGATCTGATTATAACCGGAGAAACCGTCCATAAAAGAGAAAACTGCAAAACTGGTTGTATAATCCACAAGTGTCACAATATGTGGCAGAGGGAAATCATCTTTTGGGCTTGCTTTGTTCAAATCCCTGTAGTCTACACACATTCTGACTTTACCGTCCTTTTTGGGTACTGGCACAATGTTGGCTACCCATTTAGGATACTTTGCAACTGTTAGGAAACCTGCATCAAGTTGTTTCTTAACCTCATCTCGAATCTTCAAAACCATGTCAGGTCTTGTTCTTCGAAGTTTCTGCTTATAGGCGGGCGTTTTGGCTTCAGTGGTAACTTATGAACAATAATATCAGTGTCTAAACCGGGCATATCCTGATACGACCATGCAAACACATCAACATATTCCTTTATAAGCTTAACCAATCTCTACTTGACATCATCCCCAAGTGTTGTACCAATCTTGACCTCTTTCTTTTCTTCATCAGTGCTAAGATTAATCAAATCTACCTACTCTTTGTACGGTTGAAGCTCAGCGTACTCGTACTCAACCAATTTTGCCAGTTTAGTGGGGAATTCAAAATCTTCCTCACCCTCATCTTCATCTTGATAAATGGCCGAATCAAAGTCAGGAATGAAAACAGGGTCATTGGATTCAACAAGTTTTGGGATAACACTGCATGTTGGAAGGCTTATCTTATTAAATGCACCAAGAAAATGCAAGAGAAAGAAAATGCTTTTGTAGTTTTTGAACAGATTGCCAATTTCTTTTTAAAATGGTAAAAGCGAAACAACGGTAAATGAAACAACAAGAATTTAACAAAATGCATTTATTAATGTTCTTTTGAAAAGTGAAAAGGTGACCCTACAATGTAGTCCAGTAGCCTTGGGCACATCTATGGAAGTTTTTAAAAGAACAATTAAAAAACATTAAATTACTTTGACATGGGAAAAATCACGGGGATCTCTATTTCTTCCCAGTTGCTAAAAGCTACATCGCACTTGAATACCAAGTTGCCCAGGTCTTCATCATCATCATTATCTTTGATAGCATTGACTTGGAAGCCTCCGCTGACAAACACTTATTGGACAGTCTTCGGACAACCTTTGGTAGTTGTAGGAGCTTTATCATGAGTTGGTTTGTAACCCAACTTGTGGTATTCATCTTTGTGTTGCACCCCAAAATTTGCCTAACCTTTTTTTTACCTAGCTTGTGTTTCATTGCATTCATTTTAGCTTTATCATCTGCATTGCATTGACATGGGTGCATGAGATCAAGAGGTATGACTACCAACAAAAGACTACCAAGGTTATGAAGCTATCTAAGAGTCTTTATTCAAGTATCCAAGGGTTGATATCCTCATCAAAGAAGTCAAAGATCCTCAGAGAAGTGGTTGAAGCCAAATGTGCACATCTCCTAACTTGAAGGTTATGGGAAGTCATCTGATGAGGTTTAATCCATAGATATGGACCTAGAGCCTTGAGAGAGCTTATGTGATGGCTTGAGAGTCATTGTAGAGCTTGGATAAGGCATTGTTCAAGTTATAAGAAGCTACAACCAAGATTGGTACCACTAGGGTTTTCATTTGGTCAACCCTAGGTCAACAGTTGATTTGAAGAAGGTTGAGACCTAATTTCAAGGCCATGGGACCATGGAAGGATGTGTTGAGACACACAAGGGATGATTCCAATACTAACTCATCAAGGATCAAGAGTGTCAGGAGTTCCCAGGCTAGGGTTTCTAAGCTTGACAGTGTAAAATCCCCTAGTTTAGTGCCTAACTTCAAGACCACATAACTCAAGATGTGATTTTCATCTCACCTTGACCCCAAATGGTTGTTGTAGATAATGATCATAGCTTTAATTTGAGTACTAGAAATCCTTGATAAGGTTTATAGAACTCAAGTTATAAAGCAGACAAGTTACAAGTCATCAGATGAATGTGATTTTGGTACTTGAAAGTCAACCAACTTCCATGCCATATTTTACCTAGAAGGAAGCTTCTCCTCAACTTCAGGCCAACATGAATGTTGTTCCTTATCTTCTTAGCTTTCCAAAGAGTACTAGAAGTCCATGATTGGATTTGTAGAACTCAAGATACATTGCTTGCAAGCTAGGGGTATTTTGGGAAGTTGAAATTACAAGTCATTTTGGATTATAGGTCCATTTCACCAACTTGCATACCTCAAATGAAGATTTATCCAACATGAAAATTGTTCAAAATGATGTTATTTACCCAACCAAGCACCAATAATCCATTGATATGGGTTGTAATGAAGAGTGATTGAAGGAATTTTGCAAAAGGGCATTTTAAAGGCATTAAAGTGGGAAAATTCAAATTAATTCATATGGGCTTAAAATTATGCAAACTTGTGCATATTTTGAGTGCAATTGATGTTTTAAGAACTTTGGCATTATTGGAATTTCAAATTTAGACTTGTTTCATGGTCATTTCATGTGTTACTTAAGAGTGAAGCAACACTTCCAACACACACCATAAGATGGAATTAAGGAATCAATTTTGGCCCTTCATGTTCATAGTGTATTCAGCAAGCTAAATGAACTGAAATGGAAGCTTCCATACACCATTTTCGTAACTGTCATGAAGTGAAAAAGAGAAGAAAAGTGTAAAATTGAATTGGATCATAGAGCCAATTTTGGGCCTCCATTTCAGCCCAGATAAACTCTATATAAGATTTTGAGTGAGTTCAGATGAAGGTTGGTGATGGATTGAGCAAGAACAAGTAATACACAGTTGGAAAAGTTAGTTGTGAGTGATTTTCGATTTTGGAGATTGAGGCACTTTCTAAAGAAATTGAAGGTTCAAGAGGCATCTCCCGACATTGTTGAGTGATTCTGCATAACTTTGGTCAAGAATTCGTTACTGAATCCACCACTGTTGAAGCACTTTATCAGGTTTTTACATTTCACGATTACTCCTAAATTATGGTGAATTAGGTAGCAATATGCATGTGGTTAGGTTGCTGTTAGATCCTAGATGATTTTAGGATTAATCTTGAGACTGTTTGAGAACTTTTTTGCTGATACACCAAAACTTATATAATTCGGTTAGGCCTTGTTCTTGATTGAAATCAAGATTTGATTATGGATTTGTGATCAGTGTAAGGTGTATATTAGATTAGTGGAAAGAATTTAGAGTTTGGTGATGATTTTCAGAATGGCATCTTTTTTGTTTGGCTTCGTATAGCCTTGATCTTTGAGAGAAAACAAAAATGGATGCTGGCATGTTGTAGTACATGGAGAGATGAAGAGATTGGTACCATTTTTGTGAGATTTGGTGATGTTTGATGTTCTGGTTATTTTCCCCTCACCGGAGAAGACGACCGAAGTCTTCTCCGGCCGCCACGTGAACTTCCCTCCCTTTTTGGCATTTGAAATGAAGAAGATGATGTAATAGCCACACGATCTGACTGACTTGTGGACTTAGTAAGCGAGTCCAATGCGTGTTATTCATTCTCATACGTGTAGACTAGGGTTAGAGGACGTGGCATGTTATAGATCATTGGATATGACTACTTTTGGATTACACGCTCAGGATTAGAGTGTATGGTATAGTGTAGTCAGCTGAACCACACGCGAACATGAATGAAACGCGTCATTTCATTTAATCCACTCAGCGCATACGTGGCGCGCTCTTCTCCCTTAGATTCTTTGACTAGTCTCTTAATCCTAGGGCTGTGTTATTTTCGCTGGTTTTTTATTTCTTTTAATTCATTTTCTTTTTATGTTTTATTGATTGATTCATTTTAATTCATAAAAATAGGAAAAATCATCAAATAATTCTGAAAAAAAAGCATGAATGATCCTTGACGTTTCCTTTAATTTTTTGAGCATTTTAATTTCATTTTTGATGCATTTTGGATTTTCTGTGTATTTTTCATTTAAATAGTCATTTAAATAATGTTAGAAATACATGATTGCCTTGCTGATTTTTGTACTAGATCATGGTTATGATTTAGGATCTGAATTTTTGCATGATTGCTCTAGAAATATTAAGTGACCCTTAGATATTTTTCTTGGATTTTAAGGGTTCCATCTTGATAGGATTTGAATGGATTCTTTAAGACCCTCCCCATTTGAACTTCACATAACACACTTTAGGTTTAGCATTTAGATAGTGCCCTTAAACTTAGAGTTAGGCTCTGATTTTTCTACCATAGGTTCATAATAACCCTAGGAGACCCTAGGATTTTTGGTAGAGTATTTAGGGATGATTTCCTATTTTAATTAGATTTTACATGGTGACTGTTTTTCGGATGACCCTAACCTAGCATACCACATAGTTTGACTTCAAATGTGATCTTTAGCCAACTTTAGATCCCTCAATCCTTCTTGCTAGTATAGTGAATAGGTTGACACCTTTGTAGAAGAATTTTCAAGGCTTGATAGTGTTCATAGATCCCTTAGGGTAGATATCCTTTAATGCTTAAAAATTGAGGTTTCTTTAAGAGCTTTAGGTGGATGATTCCCCTTCCTTTGAAGTTTTTCCTTCATTATTCCTTATTTCAATTCCTTTGATCCTCCTTGGGTGAAAGCCTCATTCCTCATTAGGAGGGATGATGTGCATTCCTCATTGAGTTTGAGCTTTGGATGGATATCCAGATGACTTGGTGGGTTCCCTAGGTTCACACCATATTTCTCTTCTCTCTAGTCCAATTCTGTGGATCCTTTTTGGGTGAGCCCAATTCCTCCTTAGGAGGAATTTTGGGCATTCCTCAGGAAGTCTGAGCCTCAGTGGATTCTTGTGCTGATGCACACCGAGCTTAGCTTAGTGAGTTGATTCTAACCTTGTTCCCTTAGTTTGTTTTCTCCCCGTTCCATATTTGATTCCTTGCTGTGATGCATTTAGGATAAAGCTTCATGAATAGATACTCTTATTTAGGTGCATGATTGCATTAAAGGTTGAGATGTGCTTGTGGAGGTTTTTACCCTACACTATTTCCTCCCTTTGCTTGATTGCTTATCTGCTTCATACTTGCCTCTGCTTGTTTGCATTGAAGGTTGAGGTGATCCTCCCTTGCTTGTGTGTTTTCTTTCTTTTATGTTTGCATTAGAAGTTGAGGTTTCCTCCTTCTGCTTGTGCTGATGCATTACATTTACATGTCTTTATCTTAGTAGCTTGATAGCTTTGTATTCAGATTTTTGCTGGTGTTTACCTTTGACATGTTCCCTTAGGATCTCTAACCCCTCTTCTTCAAGATAGGTTATGATAGACTTTAGGATGAATCCATGCATGATAACATTAAGGCAGATTCCATTTCAAACTCAGCAATAGGATGAATCCATTGCATGACAACAGTAGGATGCTTGATAGTTTACCCTGTATAGACCTTTCTCTTTCTCATCTCCAAACAACATTAAAACACATAATAAAGGCAAATTTATACCGTACGTTACGAGCCTTAAGCTACTTAGGAAGTGGCGATTAGGGGGCCTCTCCTCAATTACCTAGAGTGTTTAGTACACGCCCTTAGGGCGATGTGCGACGCATTCGTTCCTAAGTCATACTCTCTAGTGCAGTATGAATTGCAAATATTAAAAAAAAACACTTCTTTCGTAAAAGACAAGAACAACATTCAAACCTCCTTTTGCCCCATGGGCTCTTAATTCAAGGAAAACCTTTTCTAACGAAAAGAGTGCTGTTAAGCTTCAGCCCTACCGTAAACATGCATTGTCCCTAACTGCTGGAACTGTTGTTTAACTTTACTCAGGTAAAAATATATGAATCAAAACCTGTGTTTCGTTATCCCGAACTACGTAAGCTCTGATCTTTCATACTAGATGAAAGTACGTAGGCACAAGACGCGACATCTCGGCGAGCAACCTTTCCCTATTCACCCGTAGTTAGCCGAACTACGTTGACTCTGATTTCTCGTTCCATACGAGAATACGTAGGCACGAAGCGTGATGCTTTGCCGAGTCACTTTTTTCCTTCTTTTCTTTTGAGCCAACCTTGATAGGTAGATAGATAAGCAACCTTTCAGATAAACACAATAAGCATGGATCCCATCGAGTACGATGGACGTGATGGGTGCTAATACCTTCCCCTTGCGTAACCGACTCCCGAATCTAGAGATTTGGTTGCGATGACCGATCTTATCCCGTTTTGCAAGGTCTTTCTTGATCGTTTCCTTTCCCTTCTTAGGGATAAATAACGATAGGTGGCAACTCTTTTGTTGTGCCGACACCTCTTTTTCGCAGTAGCGACACTTTGTCTTGATATCTATTACTTCCCCCAACCTTTAGGAATGCCTCCTTCGATGCTTGATCTGGTACTCTTGAAATATGGATTACTCTAGCTAACTGTTTCTTTGACTTCCAATAGGACAGCATTGGCGATCTCGAATGCTTGGAAAGAAGTTTCCAGAGCGTCTTTGTCGGCTTTTATGTTACAGAAAAAAGACAGGTTGCTTACCATCAAATCCTCTTCACCGTGTATAATAATCAGCTTCTCGTTAACCACAAATTTCACCTTCTGATGTAAAGTGGAAGACACAACACCAGCAATATGAATCCATGGCCTTCCAAGTAAACAACTGTAATTAGGGTTGATGTCCAGTATTTGGAATGTGAGGTTGAACACATGTGTTCCAATCAAGGTCGGTAGCTCAACTTCTCCAATCATAGTTCTGCGAGACCCATCAAAAGCTTTAACTATCAACGAGGTAGGCTTCATCTCAGTATCTCGGTAAGCCAACCTGGTAAGAACCCTCTTAGGTAAAACATTTAGAGAGGAATTGGTATCTACAAGCACCCTTAATAAATTATCCTTTTGACATTTCATGGACACATGTAAGGCACGGTTGTGATTCTGACCTTCTTTTGGTAACTCTTCGTTGCTAAAGCTAAGAGTATTGCAGGAAGTAATATTCGCAATCACACTATCAAATTGGCCGGTAGTAATGTCTTAGGCAACATGAGCTTGAGCCAATAACTTTTGTAATGCAGTTCTATGAGTCGGTGAACTCATCAGTAGAGACAAAATTGAGATTTTGGAAGGAGTCCGATGAAGCTGATCGGTGACTTTGTAATCATTCTTTCTGATGATTCTTAGGAACTCAGCGTCTTCATCATTTATAGCCGCTTCTTTCCCTTTATCTTTGGCAGGCGCAGTAGCAGTTGTTTCTTTAGGCGAAGCCTCATTGAAACGGGGAGTATAAATACGACCACTTCGTGTCATCTTGCTTGCCCTAGATATGTTGATCACATCTTCACTAGCAATATTCAAATCTTCCCTCGGAATAACCTTCCCAGATTCTTTTTCAATCATGGTCACATCATATTTCCAGGGTACAACTTTAGAGTCACTGAAATGAAATGGATTAGGCTTCTGAAATATCACTAGCTTTGGCTGATTAACTGTATGAGGAACAATAGATTCTGGCATTTTGAACACATGCACTGTAGAGTTTGACCTTGACAAATTGAAAACTAGCACTTTAGCACTTGGTTCAGGTAAGTTGAAGACGGGTTCAATCACAGCAACTTCATCCTTCTTCACTTTACTAACCACTTGTAAGAAACCATTGTTGATCAACTTCTAAATATCATTCTGAACCAACATACAACCCTTGACGTTGACACCACAAACTGTACAATCATCATGGCAAGCATTCACTAAACCGACTTCAAACAACTTTGTATGGAAGATTTAGAGAGGAGTCTTGATCTGAGAAACATCAAGGATTAGGCTCTCGTCAGATACATTTTCAATAGCATTAACAGCCCCATGATTAGGCAAAGGATTGCTTTTAACATTCGGTTGAGTATCATCAAAAGACAAGATCTTATTTTCCATTAATTCCCTTACAAGGTGTTTGACAACATAACAACTTTCTAGATCATGGCCAGGCGCACCCTCATGAAATAAATAATGAGCGGCAGTGTTATAATTAGTTGGCAGCAGATTTGGAGGTGGACCCAAAGCTCTTGTAGTTATCAAACCTTGTTGCACTAATGAAGGGTACAACTCGGTATAAGTCATTGGAATAAGAGGAATCGACTTGTACTGTCTCCCGTTAGGAACATTCTGGCGAGGTGCCTGATTCTTTGATTATTGATAGGCAGGAGCATTGGGCACTCGTTGATAGTTGGATGGAACTTGTGCAGGCTGATAACCAGGAGGTTGTTGATAGACCGAAGGCTGATAGACAGAAGCCGGTTGCACAGATTGATATGCAGGAACTTGTTAATTGAAAGCAGGTCTAACATCAGCCACATATGGTTGTTGAGCAAACTGGACAGAGTAACCTTGTTGTTGAACATAATTTTGCTGATGTTGCCAAGGTTGATTTCTTCGTCTGCTTGCAGTTACGGCATTAGTTTCACCCTCTTTTTTCTTATGAGAATTAAATGAAGGCTTCTTGGAATGGTCTTTATTGGAGCTTGCACCACCAGCAGTACTTGACATCTTCCCACTTTTCAGACCCAACTCTACCTTCACACCAACACCAACAATGTCAGAGAAGTTTGCAGTCACACTACCAACCATTCTTTTGTAAAATTACAGACGAACAGTGTCAATAAACCAATCAACCAACTCTTTTTCAGTTAGAGGAGGTTCCATTTGCGAAGCAATTTCTCTCCATCTCTGAGCATACTCCTTGAACGATTCAGAACTCTTCTGAGACATACTCAGCAGTTGTCTTCGATCAAGAGCCAGATCCATATTGTACTTGTAATGTTTGATGAAAGCATCAGACAGATCTTGAAAACTCTTAATACGAGTTTGATCCAGAGTTAAGTACCATTTTGATGAAGCACCCTTCAAAGTGTCTTGGAAATAATGAATCATCAACTTACCATTTTCAACATAAGCAGCCATTTTACGGTAGTACATAATCAAGTGACTCTTTGGACATTTAGCTCCTTCATAACGATCAAAGCTAGGAGTTTTGAACTTCGAAGGAATAACCATACAAGATACAAGACAAACTTCTCTAGCAGCAGCACCAAAGATTTGATCTCCTTCCATCATTCTCAACCTTTTGTCAATAGTTTCCACATTTTCCCGGAGTTTTTCATGGCGCTCATCTTCATCTTCTTTCACGCCAGTGATGTCATATACCAGTTCATTGAAGTATGGTTGCACATGAGTATGAACAGTAGCTGGTGCAAAAGTCAGAATCACTTGCAGAGTCTCAGAAACCAAAGGAACAACTGGTTGAGCAATAGGAACTGCAGCAGGAGTTGACACGAAACCAGGTGGAAGACCATAAGGAGGTACACTTGTAGTAGCAACAGATGGTTGAGGATCCACAACAGCATTGGTAGTCTCGGAAACAACAGTGGGCTGAGTATCCATCTTCGCACGTATAACCTGTAACATCTCCACAATCTGCCCCACACTTCCTCAAAGATCTTCTAATTCATTGCTAACACGATCAAGCTCTTGATTTTGTTCCGCCATCTTTTTACGAGCTCGAGCTCTGGTGTTTTACTGGTGCAGAGGACTCAGGGTGACAGAACTGGAAGGCGAGAGAACCGAAGATAAGAAACCCGGAAGGAAAATTCATATGCAAAAACAAAGATGAAATGCAATGCAATGGTTTCAAGGATTTCAACGGCCAGTTGCAAATATTTTAAAGAAAACTAAAAAAGTTTTAACTTTTGAAATTTTTATTGGATTTGCAAAGGACTGACAACTGAACTCCTTGAAACCAGGAATGTTATGATGCTTGAATGCAATGCACAAACACACAAAAGCAAACAAAGTCCTAGGTTAGAGGGTCATGAGCATGGAGCCATGGTCTACCCATCCCGAAAGGTATGTACTAACGGTTAATTGTACCTGCAGAACAAGGGTTCTAAGCGGTACCCAAAGTCATTAGTTCATCTTTCGGATATTATCATTTTCCCAAATAACTCGGTGGTTAACAATATTCTTAAGAGAACCTCTTTTGAGTGTAGTATCGCGTAGCAACTATTTTGGGACTACTCCCTCATAGTCATCGCATTACATCTTAATAAGGCCAAAGTTATGTTTATAACTACGGTCCCCAGTATCACAGGCTCCTAGGTCAAAAATAGTGAATGTTTTCACGAACAACAATACTAATTTTCAAGAGGGCCTCAACTGAGCGGTGATTCTCAAGTCAGCTTGGTCGAGACTCGCTCCCTATAAGCCTCGTCGAATATATCACCTTCCTATCATAATTGCACTCAAGCTCGGGTGTAGGACTTATCTCACAACAGCAATATAACCCAAAGCAGGTATAGACATATATAAATAGATAAATAGATAATATATACAAAATAGCAAGCATAAATAAATAAGATATGGCTAACCCACAAAGAGAACTACTCCCTAGTGAAGTCGCCATTTTCTACTGCGGTGAGAATAGGATATCAAATTATTGATTAATTTGAATCACAATCTTAGATTCACAACCGGTCTTTGATTTATCCGAAGGAAAGGTTAAAGAAAGAAAAACCTAAATTTGCATCGTAAACACAATGCGTGGAAATCTAGCGTACGGGGGTTGGTTAAGCCTAGGGAAGGTATTAACATCCTAAGCTTCTGTAGTACTTTACATGAACCTCTTGTTTAAATGTGCTATTTGGTATTCTATCTGTTAAAGGTATGTTAAAGGGTTGAAAGGAAACGAGAAGGACCTAAGAGGTTAGTTCTAAGTATACTCGCCAAGAAATCGCATCTTGTGCCTACGTATCCGAGGTAAGGGATGAAATCAGAGTATTCGTAGTTCCCCTCAAAGAGGAAGAGGAACTTCTTGATTGTGGTCAAGGTTCCAGGGGGGTGTAAGTGTTCATACGGAAGTACTTACATGGAGTGCGGCGACTCTGAATCTATGTTGAGAGTTGAAAAAGGGTAAGTAAGTATTCCTCGGCGGGAACTTAGATGGAGTACGGTGACTCCTGATCCTAAGGCTAGGATAAAGGGTAAGAATGTCCACGGCGGGATGCTGAGGTGTGAGTACGGCGACTCAGATCCTAAGGCTAGGATAGGAATAAGGTGAAAGTATTAACATGGCAGTCAAAGGGGGTTACCTTTCCTTCAGAATGATTAATTGAGTGATAGAAATATTAAAGCAAATGATATACAAAAATGTAAAAGAATAGGTAAGAGTGCATGAATATGCAAATTGATATGGCTACGAAGTTAAGTTCGAATGACAACAAGATAAGTTAAATTCGTGTTAATGAATTATGAAATTATTTTAGTGGATAAAGGTGAAATGCCTAACCTAAAGTCTTGAATGTTTTTATTTATTTTTGTTTAAAAAATTAACTTAAATGGAAATTAAAGAAGAATTGATTGATAAAATAATTTCTAAATAAAATCAATTATAGATATTAAAAAGAAACTAAAGTGTTTTAAATTATTTAATTCTAAAATTATTTTAAATTAATTAAAATCAATTAAATCTTAAAGAACAATAAAAATTAATTAAACTCTAAACTAAAAAAAATGTTTTTGTTTATTTTTAGTTATATATATCTTTTTGGGTTCTTTATTTATTAAATTAAAAAAACTAAAATTAGTTTAATAAACTTTATATTCTAAATATTATTTATTATTATTATTATTTTTATATTGTTATATTTTCTGATTTTATATTTTTATTAGTTAGTTTTTGTCAGAGTTTTTTTACTATATTCGGCCAGACCTATAAATTACAAAAATAAGAAAATGAAACAAAAAAACAGAAAAAAAGACTAAAATAATATAAAAAAATGGGTTGGGCTGGTGGTGGTCAGACTCACCAGACCCAACCCGACCCAACACAACAATGAAAAGGGGGGAAGAGGGTTTCTCAGTAAACCCTAAAACTTTCCCAAAACGGTGCTTCTCAAATTCTTCTCCCTCTCTCGCTCTCTATTCTCTCTTCCTCCATTCTTTCTCTTCTCCTTCGCGGCCTCACTCTTTCTCTTCTTCCTTCTCGTGTCTCTTCGTTCTCGTGATCTCTTCACTCTCTTCTCTCTTCTTACTTCTTCTTCGTCTCTCACCGATTTTTTCTTTCTCTCTTCTTCCCCTCCACCTCTGTTTCTCACTTGCGGTCTCTTTCTCTTTTTGTTTCTTTTCAACTCTTCTTCTTCTTTTCCTTTTCTTTCTCCCTCAAGATTCTTTCTTCTATTCTCCTCTGTTTCTCTTCTCCTTTTCGTGAAACCCTAAACAAAAAACAAAGTAAACGATGGTCAAAAAGAAATGGAGAGAGAAATTATACCCACGTTGAAAATGATGGTTTTGATTGGAAGTTTTCACGGAGGCAGCGACGGAACAATAACTCAAATGATAAGTTTCTTCAAACCCTTTTCTTTAGCCGTTTTAGGTGTTTTAGGGATTTGTGTGTTACTGTGATTTTCGCTTGTGAATGTTGTTCTGTGGATCTTCTGTGTGTTCGTGAAATTGTTGATTTATAGGTCCAAAATTTTCTTCAAATTAAACTTGTTTCCTTTTTTTACAAGACATGTTTGAACACATTGGATATCATGCTTGTGCTTGATTTGGCAAGAAAATGAAATCAAATCCTAGCATTGAACATGTTTGGGACTGGTTTTGGAATATTATTCAATATTGTCTTATTGCATTTTCGATTATTTCCACTTTTGTCACGACATGTTTGTAAGTTATTTTATGAAAATCAAACACAATCTATGATGGTTGTTTGATACACGACTTAATTGGATGGTTTTCTTATTTTCCAGGCTATTGAACTCTCATCTGGTCGTGATGAAAACTAATGGTGCGGATGAAAGTCATGTGACAGTGAGTAAAGATCGTGAAGACTGCTCTGCTTATTAGGTTCAGAAGGTCATGTCGTTTCCAATGCCTTCAGAGTTAAGTCCAAGTAATCCAAATACTTGTTCTCTTCTCTTGTTCTTAGGGCGTGAGATTTTGGAACAGGGTTGGGATTTGTAGAATGAGCCTTGATCTGTTTTCAATTCTGGATAAATTTGGATGTAAATAAACCTTTGACCATTCTGAAATTTCTCCACCTCTCGTTTGCATCTTAATGTGAAGATTTAGGACTTAGATTGGTGTATATTGTAATGGTTCTTAATCATTTAAAGTTTGTTAAGAGTCATGTGAACTTGCAGACCACTTTGTGTCCGGAAGACCTTGTAATCTTAGTGTTGTATTGTAATGGAATTATCTTTGAGTTTGACTTATTGCAAGTTTTTCAATGTAAATCTCTAGATCTCATACATTATAATATTATGAATTTTGGCATTCATAGTAAATCCTATCCCATGAATCTTGAATTAGAACTGATCCTTCTTGAATTTAAAACAAAATGAACTTGAATTGTAAGGCTTTGCAGAATCTTAGATACATGGGCCTCGGTCTTGCACTTGTGATGGACGAAGTTAATTTGAAACCTTTAACTTGTGTACTTCGAATTAAACTTGGATTCTTGGGTAAGGGCTTTATGAATTCGTGACGTGATGTCGTATGAATCAGATATACGTCCAAAAATTATGAGCTTGAAAATGGGCAACATTATGACTTGAATGCATCATAACTTGTCCTTGAACATAGTGAATTAATTTTTGTAAAGAACATAACTCTTGGGTTCTATTTTGAAACTCTCGAGAGTTCAACCTCATAATTTTATCTAACTTACAACCTTAAACCCTCAACAAGAAGAAAAACCAATTCCTTCTTTTGGGATCAAAAGACCATAGCAATTCAAACTCTTCAACAAGACTAGGGTTAAACTTGAATTCCTTCTTTTGGGATCAAAAAACCATAGCAATTCAAACTCTTCAACAGGACCAGGGTTAAACTTGACTTTCTTTAACCCTTGACTTTCTTTACATTAATTACAGCTCCAAGAGGCTACACATTCTAATATGATGAAGTCTTGGTCCACACAATGGCAACACACTCTTCTACATCCATTTTGAGAATACTATACACAAACTTGTCATGGCCAAACCATACCCCATGCCCTTGTAATGGCTGGAAGATCATGAGAATGAGGGTATATTCTTCTTTCATATCTACAGGGATTCAATATATTCTTCTTTCATATCTACAGGGATTCAACACAATTTGTAGGGACTATGAGGGACTATGAGCATACAAAAATAATTGTGCTAAAATGGTATGCGAATGATCAATGAATCTAAGTGAAAATTTTGGGGCACGACATCTACCAAACAATAAAAATGGTGAGAGCTTCAACTCAGGTATCTTCTTTTCCCCCGATCTGAACCGATTTCTTCTTTCTCTGTTCTTCAAATCACTCATCCTCCTCCTTCTTGCGACTTTTGTGAATAATCTTGTTGAGTATGATAGAGTGAACCAAGGTTTATCTCAAGCTTACTGAGCTTCAATGGGAAAACTCAACAAAGCTTAAAAGAATATAGAGCTTTAGATGATGTTTAAGGTATTTTCTGCAGAGTAATGTTAGGTTTTTTTCTCGTCCTCTTGTGAATGAACAATGGGGTTTATTTATAAGCCTAGAGAATGGGATATTGGTGGAATTTTACTGGAATTGGAAAGATTTATTGACAATTAATGAGCAATAAATGAACATATTTGAGAACTAATATAGAAGTGAATTTGAAAAGATTCATTTTAGTCCCACATTGAAGGGAATAGAAATATTAGTAGTGTTTATATATTCCAATTTTGTCAATTGGGTTGGGCCCTAAAGGGCACCCAATTTTGTTAAAGGAGTGAGGACACACCCATGACCAACAAGACACACACGCGCGCGCGCGCCTCCGCCGTCGTCCGTCTGGCCGGCCGGGTCAGCTCGGCTCGGTCCGGTCTAGATGAATTATTTTTTGGACCCGAATTTATATAATTTAATTATCATTAATTAATTAATATAATTCGGTGGAAAATTAATTAATAATAAATATTAATTAATTAAGAAAATAATTGGTCAGTAACTTCCAGATTCAGTCCTCCACGAATTTCTCATTCTCCCACCATTTTCTCCACTCACCATGAATTTCTCCCCACTCAGGTGCAGGTAGCTGCCTATAAATACAGGGTACAAATTCAGTAGTGGGCACATCGGATTTCACAAGTTCACACGAATTTTGATTTCCTTCTTCTCTCCCTTTATTCTCTTCATCTACAATTTTTTCTTTTCTTGATTGGTTATTTGCGCCAGATACTAATTTAGAAAGGTGTATTTCTAGAGCGATTTATCAGTGTGCAACTAATAATCGTAAGTTTTTTGAACGGGCTGTTTTATCTTGGAGGCGTCGGGGCTATTTTATCCTGAAGGCATCGTCGTAAATCGACTGCTTTGCATAATTTGGCAGTACGGCGAAACGTCTTAAAGAAAGCGACCTAGTACGCGACTCGTCCCGATAATTTCCTTGTGCCAAACTCAATTTTTCAAATTCGAAAACAACAATTTTAAGACGTTTTAATAACTTCCATGGCAACTGAGGAAATTATCGGTTCTACTGCGGCCGCTTCGGTCTCTGATAAACCTTTCAGGTTTGAGGGTTCCAATTTCAAACGTTGGCAAGCTAAGATGAAATTTTTCTTAACTCTGAAAAAGGTTGCCCACGTTCTGACTGAGGATATCCCGGTTGTCCCTTCTGCATCATCTGAACTACCTAATGGTAACTCACTTGCAGATTCAGACGAGATTTCCAAAATGTCTGACTCAGATGCTGCAAAAGCTAAGGTTGCAGCAGATGCTGCAAAAGCTAAGGCTACAGCAGATGATCTACAGCTCCGAAAAGAAATCGCCTTATGGCACGAGAATGATTATCTGTGCAAAAATCACATTCTGAACATCCTTGCTGATGATCTGTACGACTACTACAGTAGCTACAGAACTGCTAAGCAGGTTTGGGAGGCTCTGCAAAGAAAATACGATACTGAAGAAGTAGGTGCGAAGAAATTTGCTGTCAGCCGCTACATAAACTACAAGATGGTGGATGAGAAGTCGGTGGAAGCTCAAAGCCACGAAATTCAGAAGATTGCTCATGAGATAATTACAGAAGGTATGCCCCTCAATGAACAATTTCAAATTGCTGTAATTATTGACAAATTGCCCTCTGGTTGGAAAGATTTCAAAAATGTGCTTCATCACAAAACAAAAGAATTTTCAATCGAGAGTCTGATAACTCGCCTCCGAATTGAAGAGGAGGATCGAAAACAAGATCAGAAAGAAGAAGTCTTAGTTGTGTCTAACAACAAAAAGAAATTCGGTGCGGTTCTGAAGCCTACGGGTAAACCTTTAAAGAATCAGAACCGCAATGCTATGAACCGAACTAAGAATGGGAATCCCTCTAGGGCCCCATCGGCTCCATTTGCTAGGCAACAACCACCACCTCAAAGAAATGATGCTCCGGTTTTCTCTTGCTACAACTGTGGGAAACCGGGCCATATGGCAAAGAAATGTAGGAGCAGGCCTAAACCTGCAGCTGGCTCAAATGCTCAGGTTAACCTGACTGATGAGCAACCCATTGCCATGATCACTGAAATCAACATGGTTGGTGGAAGTGATGGTTGGTGGATAGACACTGGCGCCACTCGTCATGTCTGCTATGATCGTGCTATGTTCAAGACATACACGAATGCTGAAGATAAGAAAGTGTTGTTGGGAGATGCTCACACCACTAATGTTGCTGGAATTGGAGATGTTGAGCTGAAGTTCACTTCAGGAAAGACCTTGATCTTGAAGGACGTCATGCATGTTCCTGAAATTAGAAAGAATCTTGTTTCTGGTTTTCTTTTGAATAAGGTTGGGTTTAGTCAAACTTTAGGGGCAGATTTGTACACCATCACTAAGAATGGTAATTTTGTAGGAAAAGGGTACGCCACTGATGGCATGTTTAAGTTGAATGTTGATTTGAATAAAATTTCTCCTTCTGCTTACTCATTGTGTGACTTTAATATTTGGCATGGTAGACTTTGTCAAGTTAATAGACGAATCATTTCTAATGCAAGCAACATAGGCCTAATCCCTAAACTAAATGTCAATGATTCCAATAAATGTGAATTTTGCAGTCAAGCTAAAATAACAAAAACTTCACATAAATCAATTATAAAAGAATCTGACCCCCTAGATCTTATACACTCTGATATATGTGAATTAGATGGAAGTTTAAATAGAAATAATAAACGTTATTTTATCACTTTTATTGACGATTGCTCTGATTATACTTATGTATATCTAATGAAAAATAAAAGTGAAGCGCTTGACATGTTTAAGGTGTATGTAACTGAAATTGAGAATCAATTTAACAAGAAGATTAAGAGACTTCACAGTGATAGGGGAACCGAATATGACTCTAGCTTGTTTAATGATTTTTATGCTGAACATGGTATTATACATGAAACGACTGCTCCATACTCTCCTGAAATGAATGGTAAAGCAGAAAGAAAGAATATGACTCTTACTGAACTTGTAGTTGCAATCATGTTAAATTCTGGTGCTGCACCTCACTGATGGGGGGAAATTTTATTGACTGTTTGCTATGTCCTAAATAAAGTTCCCAAGTCAAAAAGTAAAATCTCACCTTATGAGATATTAAAGAAAAGACAACCAAATTTTTCTTATTTGAGAACTTGGGGCTGTCTGGCTTATGTCAGAATTCCGGATCCGAAACGAGTTAAACTTGCTAGTAGAGCCTATGAATGCGTATTCATTGGGTATGCAGCAAACAGTAAGGCATACAGGTTTTATGACCTAAATGCCAGAGTAATTATAGAATCAAACGATGTTGAATTCTTTGAAGACAAATTTCCTTTCAAATCGAGAAATAGTGGGGGCACACAATCGAGTCACATTCCTGTGATAAAAAGCACTGAAAGCAGCGAAAATGTAGAAACAGAACTTCGAAGAAGTAAAAGAGCAAGAGTTGCTAAAGACTATGGGCCCGATTATGCGGCCTATAATGTAGAAGAAGATCCAATAAATCTTCAAGAAGCACTGTCATCTATGGATGCAGACTTATGGCAAGAAGCCATTAATGATGAGATAGATTCTCTAGAATCTAACAAGACCTGACACTTAGTAGACTTACCCCCGGGTTGCAAACCAATTGGTTGTAAATGGGTTTTGAAAAGGAAACTAAAACCTGATGGAACGATTGAGAAATACAAGGATCGCCTTGTAGCCAAGGGTTTTAGACAAAGAGAAAATATAGATTTCTTTGACACCTTTTCTCCGGTCACTAGAATCACATCCATTAGGGTACTCATTTCAATAGCAGCCATTTATAACTTAATAGTACACCAAATGGATGTTAAAACAGCTTTTTTAAACGATGACTTAGAAGAAGAAATCTATATGGAACAACTAGAAGGGTTTGTGATCCAAGGACAAGAAAGCAAGGTCTGTAAGTTAGATAAGTCTCTGTATGGACTAAAACAAGCCCCTAAACAATGGCATGAAAAGTTTGATAACCTAATGATAATTAATGGGTACAAAGTGAATGAAAGTGACAAGTGCGTTTATTACAAATCTGAGAATCGCATTTGTACTATCATATGTCTATATGTAGACGATCTCCTTATATTTGGATCAAACATTCAGGCCATTAATGATATGAAATCATTGTTATGCAATAACTTTGATATGAAAGACCTCGGAGAAGCAAGCGTGATCCTGGGTATCAAGATCACGAGATCCGACCAAGGAATTTCTTTGGATCAATCTCACTATGTGGAGAAGATCTTAAAGAAATATAAATACTTTAATTGTAAACCTGCGTGCACTCCGTATGATCCAAGTGTGAAACTATTTAAGAACATTGGAGAAAGTGTCAAACAAGCAGAATATGCGAGCATCATTGACAGTCTTAGGTATGCCACTGATTGTACTAGACCCGACATTGCATATGTCGTAGGATTGTTGTGCAGATTTACAAGTAGGCCGAGTAACGAACATTGGCAAGCTATTGAGCGAGTAATGAGGTACCTTAAAAGGACTATGGACCTCGACCTACACTATCAGAAATTTCCTGTTGTACTAGAAGGGTATAGTGATGCAGATTGGAACACCTTATCGGATGATTCCAAAGCTACTAGTGGTTATATATTTAGTATAGCCGGAGGAGCTGTATCTTGGAAATCAAAGAAACAGACCATTATGGCACAGTCCACAATGGAGTCTGAGATGATAGCATTAGCTACAGCTAGTGAAGAAGCAAGTTGGTTAAGATGCTTGCTAGCTGAGATTCCTTTATGGGAAAAACCTATACCAGCTGTGTTGATCCACTGCGATAGTAACGCGGCTATTGCAAAAGTTGAGAACCGTTATTATAATGGTAAAAGACGTCAAATTAGAAGAAAACATAGCACTGTTAGAGATTGTATCTCTAAAGGAGCTGTGAGAGTGGATCATGTACGCACTGATGAGAACTTAACAGATCCTTTGACGAAAGGATTAGCTAGAGAGAAAGTCCATAATACTTCCAAAAAGATGAGACTAATGCCTATAAAGCAAATGGTTACTCATGATGGTAACCCGACCTAAATGACTGGAGATCCCAAGACTTAGGTTCAATGGGTAATTACAAGTTGTGAGTAATATGAAAATGATCATGCAAGTAAAGCATGAATCCTGAAGTAATGAGAGGATGAGATAATAGAAACTCTTAATGAGATCTATACTCTGTATGAGGGAGTACCTAGGCTACAGGAGTACTCTTGATAGATTCACCTATGTGACTGTGAAACTGAGGCCGATTCCTATGGAATTTCGAGGCAGAATTCCTAGAGCATTCACTAAACCGGGATACACGTGCAGGGCCACCTAAGCACGGGCTACAAGAATACACCTTACGGAAAGGTTGTGTGCGGGTCTGATGTCCGAGATAGAGTTCAAGACAATGGTGTCACTCTTGTTGAATCAGAATCCTACTCGCTACACTAAGGTTCAAGTCGTAGACACCTTTGCTTATGCTCAACCTTAGAAACGCCTGACGTACTTCTAAAATCTCTTTTAAATTCAAGTGGGGGAATGTTGGAATTTTATTGAAATTGGAAAGATTTATTGACAATTAATGAGCAATAAATGAACACATTTGAGAACTAATATAGAAGTGAATTTGAAAAGATTCATTTTAGTCCCACATTGAAGGGAATGGAAATATTAGTAGTGTTTATATATTCCAACTTTGTCAATTGGGTTGGGCCCTAAAGGGCACCCAATTTTGTGAAAGGAGTGAGGACACACCCATGACCAACAAGACACGCGCGCGCCGCCGTCCGTCCGTCCGGCCGGCTCGGCTCAGTTTGGTCCGGTCTGGTCTAGATGAATTATTTTTTGGACCCGAATTTATATAATTTAATTATCATTAATTAATTAATATAATTCGGTAGAAAACTAAATAATTGGTCAGTAACTGCCAAATTCAGTCCTCCACAAATTTCTCATTCTCCCACCATTTTCTCCACTCACCACGAATTTCTCCCCACTCAGGTGCAGGTAGCTGCCTATAAATACAGGGTAGAAATTCAGTAGTGGGCACATCAGATTTCACAAGTTCACACGAATTTTGATTTCCTTCTTCTCTCCCTTTATTCTCTTCATCTACAATTTTTTCTTTTCTTGACTGGTTATTTGAGCCAAATACTAATTTAGAAAGGTGTATTTCTAGAGCGATTTATCAGTGTGCAACTGATAATCGTAAGTTTTTTGAACGGGCTGTTTTATCCTGGAGGCGTCGTCGTAAATCGACTGCTTTGCATAATTTGGCAGTACGGCGAAACGTCTTAAAGAAAGCGACCTAGTACGCGACTCGTCCCGATAATTTCCTTGTGCCAAACTCAATTTTTCAAATCCGAAAACAACAGATATGATACGTGTGAGGTGAGATTTTGGGTACGAGTGAGGGAATCATTCCATTAGAGAGTGATGGGAGGTGGTATTGGTGCTTGTACAAGCTTGATTGGGTGGGATATTCAGATAGGGGAGTTGAGGGAAATTCCTCTTCATTTTGTCCTTTCTGCCTTCCAGAAGCTCATGTGGTCCCCGCTTTGTATTTGGGATATTTGTGATTTCTTCTTGAACGTGACTTGCCCACATGTTAACTTATTTACCATTGTTGCGCCAAGTGATCTTCCTGGTATTGTGCTTATTTGGTATAATGTGAATCGTTTAATTATAAACTGTGAATTAACCCTGCTTAATCATCTTCCTTTTCATGTGTGTCCCATAACCTTTGTGCGAGGCATGGCAAAAATCCACAAGGATGACATGAATTCCAAAGGTAATAATGCTGAAAAGAATTACATAGACTTTACTTTCTTTGATTCCCAAGTGTTCACCAACTTTGTCAACTGTTAAACAACTCGCAACATTATCGGTTATTTTTTATTTGATATTATCGATTCACTAACACTTCTCCAAAAAATTCTACAGCTATCCTTGGTGACAACTTTCTCATGAAGCACACACAAGAAGATGGTGGCAAGGCTTGGCTAACTCTGGTTTTGGTAGGGATTATATTGCTTGGAATCGATCGAGATCCTTTTGTCGGTATGACCTTAGGAATGGCTTGGTATCTTTCTTGGTAAGCCTATTATGCTAAAAGTCCTATTATTTATGCATTGCTTTTCTATTATGTTTTATGCATTTGACAACTTGGTGATGACGCGTAAACATAGTCTTGGCCTGCTTTTACTCATGCATTTTGCTTCTTTTGTGCAGCTATTTTTTTAGCTTGGGGTTTAGCTCGGACGGTGGTAACATTGATAGTTTGAATACAGGGAGAGCTCTGTCAATAATTCTTGGCTTAATGCTTTTCTCATTATTATTTCTCGTATATATAGAGGTTACAGGACTATATTGGTAATTACACTAAATAATTACATTTTAATGAGAACAAGTCAATTTCTAATTTGTTTCCTTTATTCTAGAAACAAACCCTTATTCTAGGAACAAACCCTTATTCACATCCCCCCTCAAATTGATGCTGCTTGTCAATAAGCATCAATTTGCTAACAAGAAACTGATGACGTGGACGCGGAACAGCCTTGGTAAGAATATCTGCAATCTGCAACTGAGTACTGACATGAGGAAGTGATATGATTTGGTCATCATAAGCATCACGAATTGAGTGACAGTCAACTTCAATATGTTTGGTGCGTTCATGAAAAACAGGATTCGCAACAATTTGGATGGCACTTGTATTGTCAGCATAAAGCGAAGTTGGCTCTATTTGAGGAAATCCAAGTTCAGCCAAAAGACCACGAAGCCAAATTATTTCAGAACAAGCAGCAGACATGGCACGATACTCAGATTCAGTAGAAGATTTAGAGACTCTCGCTTGTTTCTTACTTTTCCATGAGATCAATGAAGAGCCAAGAAACATGCACCAACCAGTGACAGATCGTCGAGTAACAGGACACCCTACCCAATCTGCATCACTATAAGCACTCAATTTAGGAGCAACTCCACTAGGAAAGAATAAACCACGATGAGAGCTTCCCTTCAAGTAACGAATTATACGACGAACTGCTGCCAAGTGAAGGTGGCGAGGAGAGTGCATGAATTGACTTACTTGTTGAACAACAAACGATATGTCAGGGCGAGTAATAGTCAAGTAATTAAGGCTACCCACGAGTTGACGATACAATAAGGGATCAGGCAACAGATCACCATTATCACGATGATATTTAACATTAACCTCAAGCGGAGTATCCACTGGATTAGCCGATTGGAGACCAGCCATGGAAATTAAATTTGTGGCATACTTGTGTTGATGGAGGAATATGCCCTTGGATGTAGAATGAACCTCAAGACCAAGAAAATAATGCAAATTACCAAGATCTTTCATATGAAACGCTGCTTGTAACTGCTATTTAAGGCTTTGAATGGAAGCATGATCAGAACCAGTAATAATCATATCATCAACATACAGAAGAAGTAGGACAATTCCAGTAGACGTTCTATGAATAAATAGAGAAGAATCATACTGACTCTGAGTAAAGGAGAACCCAATTAGAGTGGAGCGGAATTTTTCATACCATGCTCTAGGTGCTTGTTTCAAACCGTATAAGGAGCGTTTAAGCTTGCACACACCCTTAGATGATGAAGATAAACCTTGAGGAGGAGTCATATAAATGTCTTCCGCGAGGTCACCATGAAGAAAAGCATTTTTCACATCTAATTGATAAAGAGCCCACCCGTTAGAAGCAGCTATAGAGAGTACTGTACGAACAAATGTCATTTTAGCAACCGGTGCAAATGTCTCATCATAATCAATTCCATATTCCTGCTTGTTTCCTAAGGCAACCAAGCGAGCCTTGAAACGGTTGAGGGACCCATCCGAATTCAATTTCACAGAATACACCCATTTGCAGCCAATGGGTTTGACATCTGGAGGACAAGAGACAATATCCCATGTGAAATTCTCTTGAAGAGCTCGAAGTTCCTCATTCATTGCTTTTATCCAACATACATCTTTAACAGCCTGTGAATAATAAGTAGGAATAGATATGCCAGAGAGGGTGGCAGTCAGAGAAGTATGTGCTGAATCATACCTGTCTGGTGAATATCTGTCTGGTGCTCGAGATATTCGAACAGAACGTCGTGGTTCAACCCTTACAGGATCAGGTGGCGGTTCAGCGCCGGGAAGGGGTGTGGGAACCTGCTGTTTGTGTTTTCTGACATATACATGACCTGGTTTATAACGCTCTATAGATTGAGGCATAATAGAGAACTTAGGAAGAGTAACAATATCATTCATGACAGGAGAAACGCATGGAAACATAAACTGATTATAAAAAAATGTCACATTCCTAGAAATGCGAAAACGATGGTTAGTGACATCATAACACACAAATCCCTTATGTGAGTGACTATACCCCATAAACGCACATTGAACAGACTGTGCTCCAAGCTTATGTCTTTCAAATGGAGGTAAGTGCACAAAACAAACACATCCAAAAATATGTAAATCATTATAACTAGGCTGAATTTTAAAAAGGCGAAAGAAGGGAGAATCAAAATCAATAACCGTAGAAGGAAGACGATTGATCAAGAATACGGCTGTGGAAAGAGCCTCAACCCAAAATCGGGATGGCACAGAAGCTTGAAGAAGTAATGTGCGTGTTACATCAAGCAAATGACGATTCTTTCGCTCTGCCATCCCGTTTTGTTGAGGGGTATTGGGACAAGACCGTTGAGACAAGATCCCTTTTTGTTGAAGGTATTCCTGAAATGCATGAGACATATACTCACCTCCCGAGTCAGATCAAAAAATTTTAACACTTGCTTGAAATTGATTTTCAACATATGTCAAAAACTTCTGAAACATAGAAAACACTTCAGACTTAGATCTAAGAAAATATATCCAAGTAAAGCGGATGTAATCATCAATAAATGTGACAAAATATTTATAGTGAGCATGAGATGTTGCAGGAGACATTCCCCACACATCACTATGAATCATCTCAAAACAAGTAGAAGCACGATGAGCGCCTGACGGAAAAGGGAGGATTTTACTTTTAGCCAATTTGCAAACAGAACATGAAATAGGAGTAGTACACGCATGTTTATTTCCCAACAAACCAGTTTTAAATAAATGAGACAAAACAACAGAATTTGGATGGCCTAATTTTCTATGCCAATCCTCATAAGAGTTCAAAACAGTATTACATGCAAAGGATAAATGACTAGAACTAAACTGGAGTGGAAACAATCTTCCCACTTTAGGCCCCTTCGCGATCACCTTTCCCGACACCTGCTCCTGCACAAGACAACCAACACGAGAAAAACTAACATTACAATTGTTATCCACCAATTGACCAGCCGACAATAAGTTGGAAGCAAGTCCGGGTGATACAAGCACGTCACGAAAGTTTGAGTCTATGTCACCAACATCAGTGATAGAAAGTTTATTACCATCAGCAATTTGAATTTGCTGATTACCATTATAGGAATGTACATTTTGTAAGTATTTAGAGGAACCCGTCATGTGATTGGATGCACCAGAATCAAGAAACCATGATTGAGAATTATTAGAAGACTTACCCTGAATTCCCAAGGCTGAAAGAGCAGAAAGTACCATTTGGTGAATCATTTCAGGTTGTAGAACACTACCGGTACCAGTACTGAGAGGACCAACTTCAGAGTTGGTAGTGGCATGGAATGCTTGAGTTGGACGTTGTACTGGTCGGGGAGGACGTGTGGGACAGTCAAAGATGATATGACCCTGTTGTTTGCAATAGTTGCAAAACTTCTTACTGCAATTGCGAGCTACATGTCCAAATTGTTTGCAAGAAAAACATTGAACTTGTCGCATATCACGACCCTTTCCTCTACTTTGAGCAGCATATGCAATTGCCACAGGTTCGGAACTAACAGCATCATGAGACATGGTTCCTTGCATAAGTAGACGTTGTTCCTCCCTTAGAAGTTCACCGACACAAGTATCCAAAGATGGAACAGGATTCCTATTGAGCAAAGCGCCTCTAACAATCTCGAATTCTGGACGAAGTTTCATGAGAAATTGATCTCGCCTACTTGTGTCGTAGACCTCTTGAACAACAGTGAGAGAGGTTTTGGGAACATTAGCATGTATAATAGCAGAGTGTTCTGTCCAGAGATTCAGAAAACCAGAATAGTATTCTTGAATAGGTAGGTCACCTTGTTTGTAGTTGGCTATGTCTAGCTCCAATTGAAAACGTTTTGCCGAATTGTCCTGGTTGTAAATGCGCTTCAGATAATTCCATATTTCTTGAGCAGTTGAAAAGGAGCGCAAATTATTTATCATCTGAGGATCAATACTATTGAGAATCCAAGTGATGATTTGAGCATCTTGAGTTTCCCATACATCTGAAGCAGTTTTATCCGTCGGGGCCTCAGAAACACCATCTAAGTGACTCCATAATCCCTTTCCTCTAACATACATCTTGAATTGAAATTCCCAAGCCGAATAATTCTTGCCGGTGAAACGAACACAGAAGTTATCTCTTTCTTTTTCGGAAGCCATTGAAATTATGTTGTAATTAGATTCAACCTCACTATTGATGTATTACTATAATAATAATAATTATTATTATAATACTTATTATTATTATAATAACAACCTGCAACCAAAAGGAACAAAGCTCGTGCAGTACCACCAATATATCCCAAGAACAGTACCACTCGTGAAGCCGTAACAATTCCAATGTTTCAATTTGGAATTAGCGGCGGAACCAAATTATAACCACAAACCACAAACCAAATTAAAACAAAATTATAACCACAAAAAACAAACCGGTCATGACCTAGAATCAATATTCGTGAAAGGAGGATCGCAAACAACCGAAGTAAGCCGAAGCCCTAAACCCAGAATCACGATGACAATCGACGCTAAACGAATTCCACGGGGAACGATCAAGAACCAGAAACGAAGAAACAACAAACTGAATTGATCAGGATGTTGTCACAGAACCAAGAGAAAAAAAAATCAGAACCAGAAAATCACAGGTTTGATCTACGAGGCTGATACCATGTCAATAATTCTTGGCTTAATGCTTTTCTCATTATTATTTCTCGTATATATAGAGGTTACAGGACTATATTGGTAATTACACTAAATAATTACATTTTAATGAGAACAAGTCAATTTCTAATTTGTTTCCTTTATTCTAGAAACAAACCCTTATTCTAGGAACAAACCCTTATTCACAAGCTCTCCCAACTGCCTTATAATGGTAGGAACTTGGTTCATCTTATTTTGCAGATTTTTATTGTGTGAGGCTTTATGACTTTGTGTTAAAATTATTTTGCAGGTACAATGCTCTTGGTATGAACTATGTGGGGTCAAAGGCGTCTGTGACTTTGTTTTGGTGAGTTTTAACAACTTACATGATGCTAGAGGTTTTAGATGAGAGATTTGGCGTAGCATGATAGAACCTAGATTATAGAATTATTTTTGGTATGAAGAAAAGATCAATGGCTTCCCTCAATGGGGTTTAATTTCTTAGCCTTATCCTTCAAAAGCCTTGTATGGTTTGTAATTTTAAGACCTCTTTGTAGTTTTCAAAAAAGGAATTGTGATCTCACGTTTTTTAACAACCTCTCCAATTGTGACTTAAAATATTATCTTGAAACACAAACAACTCCTTGCTTTGTACATCCTCTTAATTCTGTCTTGAAAAAAATATCCGTACTGATGAGACTAACAATGAAACAAATTAATTTGTACAATGAATACTATGGGCGGTCCGTTTCTCGAAAATAACTTGTATGGTGGTTTTGAACTTCTAAGCATGAAACAAACTTGGCCAATTTAATCAAGACATTGGAGGTAACATGAAAATTGAGTCATCATTACCACTTTTTGATATAATCCTCGGACAAGATCTTGGCTTGAATTGTGCCTTTTGATCACACAATGAGCATATTACTTAATATGCACCTGGCCTAAAAAATGTCTCCAAATTCTTTGAATTAATTCAAGCTAGGATCAACTATATTTAAACACGACCAGATGGCATTTATCATCAAAATGGAACACAACTTGGATTTATCTTGAAACATGGCCTAAAACTACTAACCAATTAATCATGCCTTGAAATGATCCAGTTACATAATTTAGGCACCTGATCTTATCTTGAAATGATCCTAAAAACGACGGCATATCTTTCTACATGAATTCAACATGCTTGCAATCATCCCTTTGAGAAAGGTCATGGGGAAACAAAACTGCTTAGCATAATACAATAAAAAAAGTAGAACAATTTTGAGGTATGACAAACGCCTAAGCCACCAACTCTAAAGCATCAGCAATTGCGCGATCGTTTTTTATAATAATTACTCTACACACCAGTAAACAGACATTAGAAGAAACAACACATCGACAGTGTACACACACATATCGCATACTAGGGAACAATTAACATGTCAAAAACCTGGTCGGATGGACCGACCTATTATGATACTACTATCTAGCAACCGCAGCGCGAAATATTATGAATTTAAAACAACTATACACATAGGGTGTCACACAAACATAACACAAACCAGTTCCATAACACGAGTTAGATAAAATTTGTAATAATTAAAACACTTGCCATCACATGCTCGCCTATACATAAGCTCATCGCAGCGGAAAATAAATCAAATAAGTAATTCAACAAACGATTGAGTCTCATAACACTTTCTCTTAAACATAAAACTTGGTCATAGAAGAATGCCTTCAACAAAAACAACATCAACAAAATAAAAAATAATAGAATATAACATTTTCCCGCCCAGTGTTACAAATCAGAGCAACAAAATCTAAATATCGCATAAAACGGGAAAAGAAGAATAACCTCAACGCCACCTTCCAACTTTTATTAGCTACTCAGTTACCTTCTCGTTTGTATCCCAAGAAGAAGCATATAACCACACAAAAAACAAAGGGATGAGAATACGATCAAAACATATAATGGTACAAAAGTATGTAAGGGTAGCCTAAGCAAACATTAATAATTACATAATTCATTCACATCATTCCAGCATAATTCATTCACATATAACCACATGAGTATTCTCAGCCACCAACATCAATATAATCATTCTATTACATATGCAGACAATGCATGCAATGCATTCAACACCAAGACTCTACATGCACGTGGTAGCATTATGGACAACACAAGTCCATCTCGCCTCTGAATTCCCTCCATAGAACCAGAGCACACCAATTCGCTACTAACACTTTTAGTAGCGCTCAATCGATTCCTATAAGGACATCGAAATATATAGATACAAAAGAGATGTTATATTATATTATGATTTGATACTTTTCGAATGTTTTGTACCAAAAAACATAGGTGTGTCTTTTAAACTAATTCTCCAATTTAACTCTCTTTACTAATGGTGCCTTGATCCTATTTTAGTAATAAGTGGCTAAAAAACATATCAGATGGAGAAGTTGAAAGCTTCAAGGTTGAGCAAGTTGCATAAGTAATCCACAAGACACAGTTTTTCAAACCAAATTATGCTATCGTGATCATTGACTTCTTGTTTCGACATTGGTATTTCTTTCTTTTGCATTTGTTTTGTTATTCTCGGGTTGTAAAATGAAACATTAATGATTAAATGTTGTGAAATCGCAGATACATAAGTTTTGAAAATGATGGCATTTAGATCTCTTAAGAAGCTTAAAGATAAGAGATTGGTCATGAAACAAAGAGCATCATATTACTTATTGAACCTAGTATATTCATATGTTGAGTAGAGTATCTTGGTTATGGCAGAGTTAAAATTTTTGATTGCTCTCATAATGAAAACATTGAATGTGTATTTGTTGTATTTTCATTATAAAAAATGATTTTGTTGTGTAATCTATGAGTTATTCTATCTCAAATTATTAACATTAAGATGTTTAATCGATTTTTTTGAACAATTATTAAGCCATAAAATATGTTCTTCACTAGAAGAGTTTTAATATATTTTTACACATTATTAACCATTTGTGGAGGTTTTTAATATCCAAAAACAAACTCCTCTCGTTTGAATATTTTATCAATTTTTCAATACAAATGTTGAGTCAGTTTGTACCTTAATCGTTGTTGTTAAGCTACGACATAATAATTTTTCACAAAATTTGATGGAAAATATCAATTAAACTAACAAGTGTTTTTAAATGATTAAAATATAACATTTTTTTAAATAAAAAATTAAAAAAAAATTAAATTAAGTTAAGAGATACATATCATGATTAATTTTAATGTATATATATATATATATATATATATATATATATATATATATATATATATATATATATATATATATATATATATATATATATATATATATATATATATATATATATATATATATATATATATATATATATATATATATATATATATATATATATATATATATATATATATATATATATATATATATATATATATATATATAATATAAGAACTTTGATTGTTCTAGAAATCACTCCCAACCTTTTTCTTAATGATGCCACATCACTATTTTAGGGGAATTTTTTGTCTAATAGGAATTAATTCTAACTGAATTTGTGTTTGATTGAAACAGAACAACACTTAATGCACTATATTTACCACTTTTGTGCTAATAAGTTATCAAACAATAACAAAAGCAATTAGATTTTGACTTTTGGGTAACCAGAATTACATTGAGTCTTTGAGAATGGATAACAAAGAAAGCTTCTTTAAAGCATATTAGAGTTGGACATAATTTTTCATTTCCAATGCTACAACCAATCTGTACCACACAACCTCTATCTTTTTGTTCTTCAAACTCAAAACTGCTCAACTTCAAAAAACCTCTAAACCACAACATCAGTTTTTTTGGATTTTTGATTCAACATGGCGATAAAAAACATGCAGATTTCTGAAGATAGAAAAAACACAGATTCCCTCTTTTCTTTTGGTTTCGATTCTCATTCTTCTCCTTTACTTTTGTTTTAGATTCTTTATTTTGTTACTGTGTTGTGTTTGGTTATCGCGATAAAGGAACCCAATCATGGTATTGAAGTTCTGAAACCAAGGAAGACGGAAGAACACCAACGAGCTATTGATGTTCTAAATCCAACAACAAAGGTTCTTATTAATTTGAAAGTTTCCTCAATAATATACATATGACATTTTCATACCATGTTCCGATTTTTGCACTTCCTTTCATGTTTATTTATTTTGTCTGATTGTCATTCATCTTGAAGTACATATGTGTTTTGTAGAAAAAGACCTCACGAAGGAAGAAGAAAGAACGTAAGTGATTTATTAAAGTTTTGAATCCAACAACAAAGGTTCTTAGTTTTATTTTATCTCTTTGTATTTTCATTTGGCTGGGTTCAAGTTTGTAATGTTACTATATCATAGTGGGATGTACGCCCACAATGTGTTTGCTTAAATTCTATAATAATTTTGTTGTGAATTAGATGCCTTGAAACAAAATATAAAAGGTTTCTTTATGGTCAAGAAACACACAAGGTTAGGGTTAACAAAGAAAACAAGATAAGGCAACAAGGATTGGTTATAAACTGTTATTCTTTCCTTACTCTTAGAACAAGATTACAAGTATACAATAATAACAAAATAACCTCTCTCACTTGAAATTAGGATTTTATCTTCCTATTTTTCCTTATTCAAGATTGAGAAACTAGTATCCTATTTATAAGAAAAATAGCACACTAACCTAATGAGATTTTTAACAATTACCCATTACAAGCTAACTTAGGGTACAAGCTAACTTATACAATTTGGCTTACAAGAAAGACTCAATTCAACATGCTAACAACCCTAGCAATATTGACTAATGCATGTTAGAACAAACTTCGACTACAACACGCACTACTCCGACAACAGCATGCAAACAAACTTCAACCTCATGCTTAATTCTTGTCGAATCGGAAGCTACCCTTCGACCATACTAGAGTCAGATCCAATATCTCACAAATCTCCACCTTGGATCTAACTCTATAACATCAAGAAACTAGCTTTCTTCATGCAACTTTATCAACTGCATACAATGGAAAACTTACAACTGGGCAACATCTTGGTGATTATATCAGCAGCATTATGATTTGTCGAAACCTTCAACACTTGGACTTCTCCATGCTCAGTTACCCCTCTAACAAAATGCAGCCTCACATCAATGTGCTTAGTTTGCGCATGATATGCTGAATTCTTCGACAGGTGTATTGCACTTTGACTATCACATTTAACAATGATAGCTCGACCTTGAAGTTTTAGCTCCTTTGCAAAACCTTCAAGCCACAATGATTCCTTCACAGCTTCAGTTAGGGCGATATATTATGCTTCAGTGGTTGATAAGGTAATGACCTTCTAAAGTGTTTCTTTCTAACTGATTGATGTCCCAAACATAGTGAACACATATCCAGAAGTAGATTTTCTTGAATCCATACAACCTGCACAATCAGAGTCGACATATCCTTCGATTGCTACTTTACTATATTCACTCAAGGCTCCACCATAAATTAAGACTCTATTCAGAGACCCATTTATGTACCTTAGAATCCACTTTTATGCTTGCCAGTGAGCCTTTCCAGGATTCACCATGTACCTGCTTACAAGACTTACTGCATATGTTATGTCGGGTCTAGTAAGACCATAGCATACTTCAAAGAACCCACTATGTTAGCATATGGAATGATATTCATATAAGTTCTTCCAACATCAATGTTGGAACATTGCTCTACACTTAGCTTGAATTGAGGGTTTATCGGAGTTATAATAGACTTTGATATTCATATAAGTTCTACCTCTTGAGATAAGCATAATTTTGATTGCTTTCTATCTCTTCGGATGTCAATCCCAAGAATCCTGCACGCATCTCCTAGACCCTTCATGTTGAACTCCTTATTGAGTTTAGCCTTTACCCTCGTTACATCTTTGACATTGTTGCTTGCTATTAGAATATCATCCACATAGAGCAACAATATAACAAATGAATTACCCGGTCGAAATCTGAAGTAAACACAGTGGTCGAACTGACTTCTGATGAAACTTATGTGTGCCATGAACTTGTCAAATCTCCTATTCCATTGTCGAGGAGATTGTTTTAGTCCATATAAAGATCTTTTCAGTTTGCACACATAATCTTCCTTCCCCTTTTCGACATACCCCTCAGGTTATCTCATCAGGATTGTTTCATCTAAATCACCATATAAGAACGCAGTCTTCACACCCATCTGTTCCAGTTCAACTTCGAATTGGGCCACCATGGAAAGCAACATTCAATTGGATTTATGCTTCACAACAGGAGAGAACACATCATTGAAGTTGACACCTTCTTTTTGAGTGAACCCCTAGTAACAAATCTTGCCTTGTATCTCTTTGACGCCACTCCTTTGATTCCTTCCTTAACTTTGAAAATCCATTTACAGTTGACTAACCTGGCTCCAGCAGGTTTCTTGATCAATTTCCAGGTGTTGCTATCATAAAGAGATTTCATCTCATCATCCATGGCCTTCAGCCATTCAGCCTTCTTTCGACTCCTCATAACTTCCTTATAGTCTCTAGGTTCTTCGTCTAGAACCTCACTTGCAGAGGTTAAGGCATAAGCTATAAGATATGCATACCCAAGTCTCTGAGGTGACTTGATGACTCTCCTCGACCTACCTATTACTAGTAGATAGTCATTATCAGTATCCTCATCTTCAACATCTTTTGCGTCTTCTTCGACTTCATCTGGGGTACGCAATTCAGCATTAACATGCTCCATCTCAACATGAATTTCTCCCTGTTCCAGCTCTTTGTTAGCATCAACAGTTTTCTTGAAAGCCATTTCTACTTCATTGAAAACTACATCTCGACTAGTGACACACGTCTTGTGACCTGGCTCTAGACACCATAACATATAAGCTTTGACTCCTTCAGGGTATCCCATAAACATGCATTTCAGAGCTCTAGGTTCGACCTTGTCTTGCCTAATATGAGCATAAGCCACACAACCAAATACTCTCAATCTGTTGAGACTAGGTGGATGTCCTGACCAAACTTCTTCAGGTGTGTTCATTCCCATAGAATTTGATGGACATCTATTTATCAAGTAAGCTGCTGTCAAAACAACCTCCACCCAAAACACCTTCTTCAATCCAGCACTAACCAACATGCATCTAACCCTTTCAAGAATTTTTCGATTGAATCTCTCAGCTAAGCCATTTTGTTTAGAAGTACTTTCTACAGTCTTATGCCTTACAATCCCAGACTCAACATAGTAACTTTTGAATGCTTCGTTGCAGAATTCAAGGCTATTGTCGGTTCTCAACCTCTTAACCTTTATGCCAGTTTGAGTTTCAACCAGAATCTTCCAACTTTTGAAATTCTCAAAAGTTTCATCCTTAGTCTTCTGAATGAATACCCATAGCATTCTAGAATAGTCATCAAAGATGGATAGAAGATACCTTGCACCTGAGTGTGAAGGATTCCTTGCAGGCTCCCAAAGACCGACATGAATGTAATCCAGGGATCCATGTGTTCTTTGCTTTCCTTTGTTAAACTTCGCCCTACAGGATTTACCAAATACATAAGATTCACACAACTCCAACTTTTTGAATTTGTCACCTCCTAGTAGGTTCTGCTTCCCCAATTCGACCAGGCCTTTTTCGCTGACATGGCCCAATCTCATGTGCCATAATTATGTCTTCAACACAGGTTTCGTGAATGCAACATTTGTCGAACCACTTATAACCTCATCCTCAGAGGTATATGATCGGTGGTTTTTACACGTTATTTTACCGTTTATGTCATTTAATCATTTGTTTTGTCTTGTCGCGTTTTAGTTGTTTTTATTACATTTTACGCGTCAATTTGGAATTTTCACTGTTTCTAGCTTCAGGTATACAATAAAGGAGAAGTAGAACAAAAACCGGGAAAAAATGGCAAGATTTCAGAAGAGTTTTGTTGTGAAATCTTTAGGAGTCTGCATGAAAACGATCATAACTGGAGTTCCGGGAATCCTTTTGAGTCGTTCTAAAACCGCCGGAAAGCTAAGAGAGAGAGCTACGACTTTCCTGTTGGAGTCGAAGTCAGATTCGAAACAGGGTAGCAACACGGGTGCCCGTGTTGTGTGACACGGCCCGTGTTGCAGGATGTGCTCAGAAAAGGCGATTTTTGGAGAAAAAACAGTGGCACAACACGGGTGCCAGTGTCGTGTGACACGGCCCGTGTTGTGACACCTGGGACTTGCAAATTTCACGCGAAAAATGTGTCAGGAAGCCAACACGGGCGCCCGTGTTGCTTGACACGGCCCGTATTGCAGGAAGCGCTTTTTTCCCTATTTTTCTTGTATTTTTGACTCTTGTGATCCCCGAGGGTATTGGGGGTATTTCCCTAGTGATGAGTTTGAATTGAGACTATTTGATACGTGTTTGGAGAAAGAATAAGGGGCTTTTGGACAGAAAAGAATTTCACGATAAAGATTGCAGCAACCAAGGATTGGGGGAAACTGAAGGGTCTCATGAGCGGAAGCTATTGAAGATCAAGGCACCCCTATTATCTGTAATGTTGAATCTAGTTGTTGATTTTATTTTTATTATTATGAGTAGCTAAACCCCCCAATGCTAGATGGGTGTCCCTGATTTGACTATGTAATGACCTTGACCTTAATAATGGATTTCTCTGCTCTCTAATCATCGTTGTTATTGTATTTTGTTTTATGGCTTTTCTTATCTGACAAATGAGAATATGAGGTTAACCTTAGGTTTGGAAAAACAATTGTTAACGCGTTTATACGATATTACTATAGTAGATATTGCCTAGGAATGAGGATACCCTATAGTAACCGTAATGTTTTAGATAATGTAAATTGCTTGGGATTGTTCCTATACTGCAAAGGAATTGGGGTATAGGGAGAATACCAAATGGTTTTCTGCTAAGGAATTAGAGTCAACTAATCTTTAAAACCGGTCACGATTGAATTGAGCAAATATTTCTAAAAACTTAGGATTGAGGTTGTTACAAGGTTATTTCATACACCTTACTCTAGCATGCTTCTCATAACTGTCTAAAACCTTTATTTTACTGCTTTTACCTTTTGGCCTTTAAAATTGTAAGAAACAAACCAAAACCCCTATGACTTTTTGTTCAATTGTATTATTTTAGAACTTGTGTTCATACGCAGTCCGCGAGATCGATATTCGGGGAATTTCCCCTTATTACTACATCGGTACAATTAGTAGACTTGTTAATTTACCGGTCAAGTTTTTGGCGCCATTGCCAGGGACTGCCAGAATATAAGTTAGATCATAATTCAATTGAAATTTTGTTGCTCTGCGACCAAAATTTAATCTTCAGTTTTATTTTTTTATTTGTATTATTTTGTTACTACTAATCTGCGTCTAACATTTTCATGCGAGGAGACCCCTCAGCTAATTTTTCTTTGGATGCAGAAATTGAAAGGACTCTACGCGAAAGACGTAGACAAGCGAGATTGTTAGCTTCAGAAGAAGAAATTGTTTTTATTCATTCAGATTCAGGTTCGAAACCAGAAGGAGACACTGAAGCTATGGCGGATCCCCCACCAGCAGAGAGACTTCTTGGAGACTATGGAGGGGCCCATGCTCAACCCAACCGGATGACCATCATAAATCAACCGGTGAATGTGGCACATTTTCAGCTACATCCGTCTACCATTCGCCAGTTGGAGAGCAAGCCTTTCTCTGGAAGAATCAACGAAGATGCAAACAAGCATCTACAGAGATTCCTAACAACTACCACATCTTTGAAGATAGAAGGCCATTCTAAAGAGGCCAAGAGACTTGTTATGTTTCCGTTCACACTGACCGATGATGCGAAAGAATGGTTCTACTCACTTCCAGCTGGGAGTATCACAACATGGCAAGAAATGGAGAACGCATTCCTCAACGAGTATTTCCTTGCTTTAGTGTTTATTTGAAAAAGATACGACATTGTCAATTTTAAATAAAAAGAAGGGGAATCTCTGGGAGATGCATACAAGAGGTTTAAGAGGTGTCTGACTGCATGTCCAACTCATAACATGGATGCCACAGAGCAGATGCATAATTTTGTGAATGGTTTGAGAATCAAGACAAAACAGCTTATTGATACTGCTGCCGATGGCTCAACTAATTTCTCAACAACCACTGGTATCAAGAGGATCATAGAAGTAATTGCCGCCAATGAGCATCTTGAGTTGTATGATCGCACTGTGAACCAACCAGAGGGTAAGATTGATTTGAAACTAGCAGAACAAGTGGTGAACATGGAAGATCGAATCAAGGCTGAAGTGGAAAGAAGGCTTAAAGGGATGAATGTGAGTACTGAAACTGTAGCTCAAGTTCAACCTGTCCAAGCTATTAGTTGTGAGGTTTGTAATGGTCCCCATTATACTGTGCATTGTCTTGCAACTACCCAACAAGTTGAAGAGATAAAATTTTTGAGGAAAAACAATCCTTATTCCAATACATATAATCCAGCATGGAAGAATCATCCTAACTTTTCCTGGAAAGACCCAAATCAACCCCCATATCTGCAACAACAACAACAACAACAGGCTCCTCAAAAAGTAGAATGGGAGTTAGCTATTGAAAGAATGGCATCTCAAACTATGCAATTCCAAGAAGAGACCCGAAACATTCAAAGGAACAACACAACTTCCATCAAAAACCTTGAGTCACAAATGGGACAGATAGCCCAACACCTCTCAACACACGCTCAAGGAACCCTCCCGAGTGTGACAGTACCGAATCCGAAAAATCAAGAGAGTATTAATGTTGTCACAACAAGAAATCAGAAAGTGATAGAAGAGGAGGAAACAAAGGAGGACGAATGCATAGAGGTGGAACTTGAGGTAAAAGAAAAAATAAAAGAACCAGAAGAAGTTGTACTATCTGAAAAGTCAACTGGGGAGAAAAAGAAAGAGGAGATCAAACCGAAAATCAAATTACCGTTCCCTCAAAGAGTTACAAAGAAGGATCAGAATGAGAAAGACTTCAGAAGGTTCAGTGCAATGTTCAACAAATTGGAAATCAACATGCCGTTCTTTGAAGCACTTGAGCAAATTCCTTTATACAAGAAATTCATGAAAGAGGTTATAGGCAAAAAGAGACCAATGGATGAAGAACCGAAGACCACAACTGAGCAATACAAGGAAATATCACAAGAAAGGAAAATACCCATCAAGATGAAGGATCCTGGACCAGTTGTAATCCCTTGTACTATAAAGGATCGAACTTTTAAGAAAGTCCTAATTGATTCAGGTGCTAGCGTGAGTCTCATGCCGTTATCAATTTTCAAAAAGCTGGATATTGGAAAAGTGAACGATATGGGAACAAGCTTGAAGTTTGTCGACCACACAACTAAGAGGGCATATAGGCTAGCAGAGGATGTTCTAATGACAATCGATAACTTCACTTACCCAGTTAATTTTCAAATCATGGATATACCGGAGGATGAAGAAACTTCGATCATACTTGGCCGACCGTTCTTGCTTACTAGTCGGTGCAATATTGATGTGGAAAAAAGTACGCTCACTTTGAAATTTTTTGATGAGGAAATCACCTTAAAAGCTCAAGAGGTTCGAAAGAAAGGTAAGGAGAAAGATGTCAAACCTTCAGTTGGGAAGATCAACACAACTAAGAAGGGAAAATGATCAAAACCATTTCAAGTTGCTCTTATTTTTGAACCGGCACAATACTCTGTTGCGAAGAAGTCGAGCAATAGAGTTTGGAGGCTGAAGTACCCCCCATAATAATGGGGAGTCGATCGTCAAGACATGCAACGTTAAATGAAGCGCTGCGTGGGAGGCAACCCACGGTTTTATGAATTGATGTTGTTTCTTTTATTGTTATTGTTTTTGCAGGAATAAACGAGATTTTACAAGGGAAAACGTGGAAGCAGCGAAGAGGTACTGGATTACTTGTCGACCCCTCTGTGAGGATCTCTGTGAGTACACCTCTTCTTGTCTTGATTATTGAACATTGAGACAATGTTTAGTTCAAGTTTGGGGGAGGTTTTACCGTTTTGAATTGTCTATTTAAACACCTTTTTATTTTTAAGTTCGGTAAAAATCACATCGAATTCGCCCATATGGAGACCGTAAATTTTTTTCTTGTGATTAGTAGGTGTGTAAGGTAGTCAAGAAAGTATTTAGAGTTCAAGGGAAGTGGAGTTTGAACTAAGGAACTTGGGAAAGTTTGGAAATTGAGGTATAACTTGAACACCCTAGGTTCCCCAGAGTAAGGAAACGAGTCCAACGTGTAGATTTGTGCCATAGTACTTGTATTTGAAAAGTATACCTCGATTAGTTCATTGTGATAGTCCTGCATAAAAAAAAATGTTTTTAGAATGATGTGTGGCACCAAAAAAAAAAGAGTTGAATAATGACGGTAAAGACAACCTGTCCTTCTAAGTTGGGTAACCCTCACCCGCTTGTTTAGCCTAACGGCGGTTGAATCTCTATAGTCGTCCCAAAGTGGACTAATAAACGCCTGTGAGCGAGAAAAAGAATAAAGGTGCCACAGAAAAAAAATCTCGAGCAAAAATGTGCATGCCTTAATCTGATTATCCGAATGAAAGGGGTGGAAAATCGAAGAAAAGACTTAAGCCCAAAGCATAGTTGGAGAGGTGGCCGAAAGGGAGATTTAGGTCCGTAAGTTTACTGCGGTATGTGTTTATGTAATGCCTTCGTTAACAGATGAGTACCGAAAGAGCTAGTTTGAGCCGATCGAAACTAAGACTCACGTATGAGTATCGACACGCCTTACACCCTGAACCCTTCACTTGATGTGTTGTTTGACTTGAAAATTATTTATCCAAGCTTTTTGCTTGAGGTCAAGCAATGGTTTAAGTTTGGGGGAGTTTGATCGGTGGTTTTTACACGTTATTTTACAGTTTATGTCAGTTAATCATTTATTTTGTCTTGTTGCATTTTAGTTGTTTTTATTACATTTTACGCGTCGATTTGGTATTTTCACTGTTTCTAGGTTCAGGTATACAATAAAGGAGAAGCAGAGCGAAAACCGGGAAAAATGGCAAGATTTCGGAAGAGTTTTGTTGTGAAATCTTTAGCAGTCTGCACGAAAACGATCATAACTGGAGTTCCGGGAATCCTTTTGAGGCATTCTAAAAACCTCCGGAAAGCTAAGAGAGAGAGCTATGACTTTCGTGTTGGAGTCGAAGTCAGATTCGAAACAGGGGTGCAACACAGGTGCCCGTGTTGTGTGACACGGCCCGTGTTGCAGGATGTGCTTAGAAAAGGCGATTTTTGGAGAAAAAACAGTGGCACAACACGGGTGCCCGTGTCGTGTGACACGGCCCGTGTTGTGACACCTGGGACTTGCAAATTTCACGCTAAAAATGTGTCAGGAAGCCAACACGGGCGCCCGTGTTGCTTGTCACGGCCCGTGTTGCAGGAAGCGCTTTTTTCCCTATTTTTCTTGTATTTTTTACTCTTGTGATCCCCGAGGGTATTGGGGGTATTTCCCTAGTGATGAGTTTGAATTGAGACTATTTGATACGTGTTTGGAGAAAGAATAAGGGGCTTTTGGACAGAAAAGAATTTCACGATCAAGATTGCAGCAACCAAGGATTAGGGGAAACTGAAGGGTCTCAAGAGCGGAAGCTATTGAAGATCAAGGCACCCCTATTATCTGTAATGTTGAATCTAGTTGTTGATTTTATTTTTATTATTATGAGTAGCTAAACCCCCAATGCTAGGGGGGTATCCCTGATTTGACTATGTAATGACCTTGACCTTAATAATGGATTTCTCTGCTCTCTAATCATCGTTGTTATCGTATTTTGTTTTATGGCTTTTCTTATCTGACAAATGAGAATATGAATTACGGTTAACCTTAGGTTTGGAAAAACAATTGTTAACGCGTTTATACGATATTACTATAGTAGATATTCCCTAGGAATGAGGATACCCTATAGTAACCGTAATGTTTTAGATAATGTAAATTGCTTGGGATTGTTCCTATACTGCCAAGAAATTGGGGTATAGGGAGAATACCAAAGGGTTTTTTGCTAAGGAATTAGAGTCAACTAATCTTTAAAACTGGTCACGATTGAATTGAGCAAATATTTCTAAAAACTTAGGATTGAGGTTGTTACAAGGTTATTTCATACACCCTACTCTAGCATGCTTCTCATAACTGTCTAAAACCTTTATTTTACTGCTTTTGCCTTTTGGCCTTTAAAATTGTAAGAAACAAACCAAAACCCCTATGACTTTTTCTTCAATTGTATTATTTTAGAACTTGTGTTCATACGCAGTCCGCGAGATCGATATTCGAGGAGTTTCCCCTTATTACTACATCGGTACAATTAGTACACTTGCTAATTTACCGGTCAATATACAAGCCTTATTTCTTCACGCCTCTAAAGACTTCCTTCGACCCCTTCAAGACTCTTAAGATACTTTTTTCTCCTTGAAAAACATATCCCTTTCTATCGAATTCACCAAGAGAAATCAAATTTCTCTTCAAGTCAGGTACATACCTGACTTCAGTCAATAACCTTATTGACTCATCATGGAGTTTTAATCTCACAGATCCAATACCTGCAACTTTGCAAGATTTGTTGTTTCCCAACAGCACCGATCCACTATCTTGATCACATAGCTCCTCGAACAATTCTCTGTTTGGAGTCACGTGCCAAGTGCAACCTAAATCCATAATCCACTCTTTTCTCAAGTTGCCACTTGAAACCACAAGAACATCATATGAGTCGAAGTCATCTTGAACAATGGTTGCGTTGCCATTACCTCCATGATCTTTCAGGCATTTAGAGCACACCTTTATGCTGACCTTTACCTTTCTTCTTGTCGAACCTACCATCCTTTCGGAAGAATTTTCCCTTAACGACCCTTCACCCACCGTCAAAGGTTTGTGCTCCTCTTGTTTGTTCAAGTCCTTAGAATAAAAGGCTGATTGAACTTCTTCAAAGTTCAGAGACTCCCTTCCATAAAGAGAGTTTCTTTGAAGTGAGCATGTGTTCTGGGAAAAGCACACAGCATCAATAGTGCTTGATCTTCATCATCGATCTTCACATCAATAGTTTCAAGATCAAGAATCAACTTGTTGAACAAATCCAACTACTCCGCCAACACTTTGTCTTCATTCATATTAAATGAATACAAAGCTTGCTTCAGGTAGAGTCGGTTCACCAGAGATTTGGTCATGTACAAACTTTCAAGTTTCACCCATAATCCCAAAGTTGTAGTCTCTTTTGATACTTGTCGAAGAACCTTATCACCAAGGCTCAACAATATTGCGATGGGGGCTTTCTCAATCATGCCCGTCTTTTCTTTTTCCTTTAATGCAATGTCCATGGCTGCCTCTCCCTTCAACTCTTCCAAACAACCTAGCTGAACCAGTAGGGCTTTCATCTTTAAGCGCCATAGACCGAAGTCGTTCACTCTGGTGAACTTTTCAATCTCATACTTTGTTGAAGGCATCTTTTCCATGCTCACCGCACCAGTTTGTTGTGAATCGAATGACTTGAAACAAAATATAAAAGGTTTCTTTATGATCAAGAAACACACAAGAGTTAGGATTAACAAAGAAAACAAGGTAAAACAACAAGGAACAACAAAGATTGGTTATAAACTGTTGTTCTTTCCTTACTCTTAGAACAAGATTACAAGTATAAAAGAATAACAAAATAACCTCTCTCACTTGAAATTAGGATTTTATCTTTCTATTTTTCCTTACTTCAAGATTGAGAAACTAGTATCTTGTTTATAAGAAAAATAGCACACTAACCTAATGGGCTTTTTAACAATTACCCATTACAAGCTAACTTAGGGTACAAGCTAACTTATACAATTGGGCTTACAAGAAAGGCCTAATTCAACATGCTAACAACTCTAGCAATATTAATGCATGTTAGAACAAACATCGAATACAACACGCATTACTCTGACAGCAGCATGCAAACAAACTTTGACCTCATGCTTAATTCCTATCGAACCAGAAGCTACCTTTCGACCATACTAGAGTTTGATCTAATATCTCACATATTTTTTTACTGAAACTGAAATCTGGTGTTTCCTTTGCCCAGGTGGGTAGTATACCTGAGGCTGTCATTGATCGTCTTTCTTTAGTCACTCAAATGACAAAGCACATTTGTGTTAGAGCATCTGGAGGAAAGACTACTGTGTCTGAAATAGGACAAGTTTTCCCAATTTTTTTTGCTCATACTGTTAGGTTGTAAACCATTTCAACAAATATTGGAAGACAAAAAGAAGAGTTGTGGTATTGTAGTTTAATGGTTTCTTAGCATGATCTGACTATTTAGTCTCATGTTTATTATTTGTGAATAATCTTGGAGACAAGACTTCTATTTGGACTTAAATGAGGATAACAGAAAAATAACACCCCAAGACTATTTGTGAATAATCAAGGGAACAAAAAATATATAACTGCCAAAAATGAGGTATATTTCCTATCCTAATAAAAGATTCAATGAGATGATTTTTGTATAAGCTATTCATTCCTACTAGTGCGCTTTTGTTCTAATAAACTACACAACCATGTTATTTGATGTATTATTTCATTCTTGATGTTTGAATTATGTGTCTTCTAATAAATTATTATTTTTGCACTATACCAAAAAAGGCAAAGTATTCACATTTATCAGAGTAAAATATTAAACACCATAAATATCACCTCAAAGGGCGTACATTTCTCAATAAGTTCAAATATAGGTTAAAGCTCCGTAAACAACGGGTTTTCCCAAAAGATATCAAAAATTGCAGCGAAACTCAAAAAGGCATAATCCAAAGTTTTCCTTATACGGGAGCATAATCAAAATAACCAAATCAAATAAATCATGGTTTAACTCAAAGACCCCAACCCGATGTTACACTATCAGAGCAAGACCCTCTAAGTTAACCAAAAGGCCAACAACTCAAAACTCCGAAAATATCCTCGACGATGTCCACGGCTAAACCTGGTCATCTGCATGTTACCCATGTGGAGGCAACATTCAAATAGGCAGGGTGAGTAAAACGATTCATAATAATCAATGTAGGAAATCAATATATAAAATGGCGTCATTTTCATATTCAGCATCACCATATTCATCAATGAACATCAAAGGCCACAACATCATAAATTACTCAAGATCATCTCATAAATGCAAATGTAACAAGACTCAATGCATGTGGTACCAATCATCACAACTCGATGGACACTGGGCCATCAACCATCCATAGATCCCCATCAATAGGATCAATTCTACTCGAGAATTCGGAGCACATCAAAATACCTCACATCTGCACAATGGGATTGAAGCCAAAGAAATCAAGGTCCTGAACCAAAGTCTGGATGCACATGAATGCATGATGCACGCATCAATAATCATCCTCATAATAACATCATAGGTGCATCATCATTCGTCATAGTCATCATCATCAAAAATCATATCATTATAGAGTCATCAAAACTCATGGAATTATCATCATAGCTCATCATCATTACATCATCGTCATACATCATGTCATCATAGAATCATCAAAACCCATGGAAATATCATCATAGCTCATCATCATTACATCATAGAAATCATCATAAAATAATGTACAAATCACATAGAATCACAGTCATACTCACAGTAATTCATCATACTATCACATATTAATCACATAGAATTCATAATTATACTCATGGTAATCATCATACTATCACATAGAATTCATAATTATACTCATGGTAATCATCATACTATCATGTATTAATCACGTAGAAATCATAGTCATACTCATGGTAGTTCATCATACAATCATTTATTTAATATCATAAAAATATTATAAAATAAATTATATTATTTATACTATGTTATAGCCCTATTCATTAGCTTTCCAATACTTCGAACGGGGGCCAAAACAGACTTACAGATCAAAAGTTACGTTCAAAACGATTTCAACCGAAAACATGAACTGTCGTGACGGACAACATGCAATTTTCTGTGATTTTCACTGTTGGAGGCCTTTCGGACCTCCGATTTCGATTCCGTAAAACCTCAAACTCTCATAAAATTACAACCCATTCAACACTGTAATTATCTCAAGTAAATTTACAATTTTAATACAATTAAACCATCTAATCATTGTTTTAATACAATCCTGTATCATATTTACGCCTCTAATTCCCATAATTCCCTACAAATACCTCACAGTCATTAGAGTTTCTCACTATCAAATTTCCCTACAGGGTTAAACAAATGTCAACCAGATTTTTGGCCACGAAGGCCTAATTTCCCTTTAACCCAAATAAATCCCTATACGGTTAAAACCTCACAAATAGGATTTTTGGCCACGAAGGCCTAATTCTCTTTATCTCAAAATCTGCCTCAAACTCTTTAAACCCTTAAATCGGCCTTAAATACATTGAAATGGTACATTGGAAACAATGAAGGCAATACTCCCCATACCTTAATTGCCGACTCTAAGTCTTCTCTAATCTTTCAGAAAACCTTTCGAAACTTTTGCCTCAAACCTCCTCCTCAGAGCTCTGACTTTAATTCTTTTCACGGTCTAACAAAATGAATCATAATCCCATCACAATTCTTTTTTGTTAAACCTAACTTTGGGCCTATAATTTGGGTTTTTCCAATATTACCCTCACTAACTCCTCTTCAATTGTCCAATTTGCCCTTAGTTAAATTTTATTTATTTAAATTAATAATAATACTAATAATATATTCATATTATATACTATTATTTAAATAAATAACTCAAAACGCCATAATTCTCAATAATTCATACCAACCACCAAAAATCACCAAAATGCGAATATTCTTATTTAAATAAATTAAATAAATATTTCTAATAAAATTTGGGGTGTTACACTAAAGGTAAAGGTTGTACTTTTCTTAAGTAAAAAGCGCTACTATAGGCATACTTTTAGCAGCGTTTTCCAGAAAAGCGATCGCTTTTTCCCCCAACCTTTAGCAGTGCTTTTCAAAAGTGCTGCCTAAAGTGTATTTGCTTAATACTTTTTAGCAGCGCTTTTTCAAACAAGCGCTCTCTATTTCCCCACCTTTAGAAACGCGTTTAAAAAGCGCTGCCTAAAGTGTATTTACTGAATACCTTTAGCAGCGCTTTTTTTATAAAAGCGCTGCTTATTCCCCCCACCTTTAGCAGCACTTTTTTAAGCGTTGTCTTCCCCCCCCCCCCCCCCCCCCATATAACAGCGCTTTCAGAAGCGCTCTTCTTCCCCCCCCCCCCCCCCCTTTTTAGTAGTGCTTTTTCAAGAAAGCGTTGTTTTTTCTTCACGTCATTGAATTTGTTTTTCAAAAAAATCACTTTTTCATAGCGTTTTTTGGTAAAAGCGTTGTCTACTTTTCATATTTTTAGAAGTGATTTTTGTTGAATTATGTTGCACCATTTTGTATAATTTTTTCCATAAACCTGCTTATAACAATTACATTCACCACAAGCCTTGATTTCAATACTTTGGCCTTATATATACCATAATCATTGTAATTCAACACATAAACCTGCTTATAATCATTGTAATACAACACAAGCCAATCCTCACGACAACTTCACAAATACATTCACTATACATAATTACAAAATCGATAACTCTACAAATACATTCACTATACATGTAATTACAAATTCCATATTTCCGGACCCTCACAACAACTAACTTCTAGATCGAAGTATATCAACAAATTCTAAAACTACATACGACTTCCAGAAATATAATTATCCAGTAGTATGTACATAACATCACAACAACATAAATCTCTATAAACTCCGATCAAAAGACAGAAAGACAGTATATATAGCATATACAATTCTCATCCCAAGAATATATTGACACCATTCCTCCTTAATTTCTTCCAATTTGTCTTTCGAGTAAGTATCACACTTGAATTCATCAAAGTACTATATAATATAACATAATATGCATGATTTAGTTTTAAAACTAATTACTCAGATGAAATATCGGTTAAATATTAAAATAAATCATATAAGTTATAAATCCATAACATGTTTGGAATCTCTATTTAACCAGAATGAATAATTTCCTTCATAAACCTCAATACAAAATATCTGCAATCAACCCCGTTACGCTGACGGGGACACTATAAATGGAAAAAGCAAACGAATATATATCATTATATATAGCTTAACTAGTTTTATCAAGTAGAATCACTATAACAGTCAAAATTATGAAAATATACCTGCACTCTGATCCAGCTAATGTTGTTAGCCTTCCTTTTTAGCATTGTTGCTTGTCTTTGTGATCGAAATATTTGTATAGCTCTAACATAATATAAACGAATATTTAGAACAATTTCACACAATAAATAAAGATAATTATTCAGAACAATATATCTCATCACTTACGTATCAACCATATTCTTCATATTTGGATATTTTGTTTGATCACTATCCAATGAATCCAGATAATACACTATTTCTTTTATCGGATTAATCGCAACCAGCAACCAGTATCTATTGTAAAATAAGAAAAAAGTTTAGACGAAAATATTATATAGAATGTAATAAAACGAATAATTATAATAACTGAATTTAGAATGAAATCTAACACATGGTCAATATTATATGGCAAAAAATACAACTTCTCTGTATCTGTGGCCATAAATGCTTGGACTAAGTAATCTCTGACTACATCTGGAGTGTGATCGATTAATTGTGTGTTGATACAGCTAGAAGATAAGAATGTGAATCTCTCTGTCAATTGATGCGGGACCAATAACTTATCATACAAGAACCTTAAATAAAAACATAATCAACATTAGAATATTCATTAAAATGAGAAAATAAATTGTTTAATTATTTAATTAAAATTGATCGGAGTACCTGATGTACGAATGCATAACACCGATGTCTAATTCAGAATGTTGGAAAATCTGATCCAAATCCTCTTTAGCAATTGTTTCGGCATAAGAAAAACTGAAAATACCTTCATTCATAGGTATTTGACAAATGCCACCCTCCACCACATCTGTTGTTCCTACATATGTTTCAAGGCACAACCTAAATCGAGGAACAAATGCTTTTTTGATAGATTCAGGCATCTTACCCTTGCTGACTTGTTGCAACTCTTGAGCATGAACCTAAAAGTCATATAAGTTAGGTAATTAATGTATAAGATCGTAAAGCTATTGAAAATGAAGGATATAATTGACATTTTCTATGCAGATATATCACTTAATGTAGTAGTACATGTTTTTTTGATGCAGCTGACTCGGTTTCCCGCACAATCCCCTTATCTTTTGATTTGAATTTTGTAGGAGTCTAAGACCATCATGTAAATAAATGGTACGTAAATGTAAGAATACTTACATGTATAGGTCGTAAAACATTTGAATACTACAAGGTTCATAATGGTGTTCAACCTACCTCATCATCTATGAAAATGAGATTTGACGGCCATGCAACATACGATCCTATTGCGTCTCCCACCAATGTTGCATCCGAAACATCTTCTGGTATAGGCAATAACGCACCCCCTCTAAAGCAATATCAATCGATACTTTTAAAAATCCAACAGGGAGCGGTTTATAGTGAAGTAAGTCTCCCAAAGTGTTATGCATTTTTCCCTTGCCAACCATGCGATAAGTCGGTGACGATAAATAGAGCCGACAAGGTGAAATGTCCTAAACCAATAATGAATATGATTAATGTGTCAATTAAGAAAATTGTGCTAAATTAATTTCAAAGTAATATATATAATTACCTCGGGAAGCTTCTGCTAAAAATTACAATTGATACTATCTTTGTCACTAGTATCTTTACACTCTGGACCGCGCCTTTCTGACATGTATCTCTCTTTGTCCTTTTGCAATTCATGAATTTGAGCTTTCAATTCTTCCAACGACTCCATCACTTGTTTATTGGTAGGATTTTTATTCTTTGGTTGCTTATACAATTTTGTTGGAGTGACACCAAATCCCTTACCCCTCACACGACCAGAATACTCAAGAATATTTAACACTCGACTCAGTACGGTCCTGCAATCATCATCCTCAACTGCAGTTATAGTCTAGGATAGACTCTCCTGAAATATAAATAAAAGCATAAATATATTATACACTTTTGAGTTTATGACAGAACTAGTGTCGTACTTACACATTGCTCAAATACTTGTTGAACTAATTCCTAAACGACTCCATCTATATCCACACGGGCAACCTTCCACAAAACATGGTCAAGAAGAGATGTTGCATCACTTTTCTCCTCTTCTAATTACAAATTAAGACAGATAATAAGCTTCACTTTTCTCATATTCTAACTATATCATATTAAATCATTTATATATACTTACTATTTTTTGTTGTAAGCGTGCATATCCCAAACACCCTTTTTTATATGGATACACAGGTTTTGATGCTCGTTGCCGACTTATGTAACACCCTGATTCTGATTTCCCATTTTTGTTGAGTCCTTTATTTTATTTGGGTGATTATTATTTTATTTGTGGAGTTGGTGTGTTAATATGTTATGTTTGCATATTATGTTATTTTATCGTTTTGGAGAGTTTTCGGGGAAATTAGGTTGGAGGGTATTTTAGATATTTCTTAATTAAAATAAGTTAGATATTTTGTGAGAAAATGAATTAGTAGATGTTTTAAGATAAAATGAATAAAAGGAATATAATATAAATATATATAAGAGAAAGTGGAGAGAAAAGAAAAGAAAAGAGAAAGAAGAGAAAAAGGAGAGAAAGAAAGAGGAAAAGGAGAAAGAGGAGAAAGAGGGGAAAAGCTTGGAAAGCTCCAAATCAACTTCTAGGAATCGATTTAATCGGGTAAGGGTATAAAATATTATTATCTTATCAATGTATATCATTATATATGTGTGTGTTTGGATTGTTTGGATGTTTTCCCCATTTTTCCATTTTAGGTCGAAATGGTTTAATCGATAGAAACCGATGTTTTTACGGTTAGAATTTGGAATAGTTGGCGTAGTTTAGTCGAGGATTGTTGGGCTAAGACTATTCGAACTTGTTGGATTTAAATCGGGTGAATTTGTGACCTTCTCTCATTTTTGGACAGTGAGGGTTTTGGTGTATCGTAGAGCTCGCTAAGCGAGTGGCTAGCGAGTGAGGTAGCGAGGGGTTCGCTAGGCGAGCACCTAGTGAGCTGCCAGCGAATGGTCCCAGACTTGGGAAGAACCAAATGATCAAACCTCGCATGGAGCGAGTGAGGTAGCGAAGTGCTCGCTAGGCGAAGCAGTAACGAGCAGGTAGCGAACACTTCCAGTAGCATATTGACAGCCTTCGCTAGCGTGTTCGCTAGGCGAAGCAAGTAGCGAGGGTTCGCTAGGACCTCGCTAGGCGAGCAAGGTGGCGAGCGTGACAGAACAACATTTTATTTTTGTTTCCATCAAACATTGATTCTTCGATTCTTCGATGAGTAGCTTATGTGTTTTTATATGATGTGTTGTGGGTAGCCGTATGGCGTGAATCCTAGATTGTGGAATGTATGGTGAATTATGGCCTTTGGGCAAATATATGCATTGTTTAAATTAAATGGAAATGCATGATATGTGTGATAAGAGTTCGTAGCCGTTTAGGTGGTAAAGCGATGCTCGTTGCCGTGTGGCGTGATTGATGTGTATATACATAGATTTTATGTGATAGTATAAGATGAATGCGTGAATATATATTGTGAATATGTATGCATTTCGAGAATGTCATAAGTCATTTTGCATGTGAAGCATCATGAAGTGCATTCTTGTGTTGTGGATTCTAATGAGAATCTGTTGTAACATCGTGTGCCTATGTGAGGTGTGAGCGATGATTACAACACGATTGTGTGCCCGTGTGGGGTGTGAACAATCGAATTGTGTGCCCGTGTGGGGTGTGAGCAATCGGATTGTATGCCCATGTGGGGTGTGAGCAATCCATAAATATTGTGTGCCCGTGTGGGGTGTGAGCAATGGGTGAACATCGTGTGCCTATGTGGGGTGTGAGCGATGGTTCCAATAAGTTCCTGAGTGAACTTGAGATGATTGAGTCAGTACCGCATTGCATTTGCATAGGTCATGAAGTCGGTCTCTATGATTTGCATTTATCATCTTTATAATTGTGAATTGGTGAATAAACATAAATGTAAATGTTTATGTGGAAATGATGTGAATTGTGGAAGCGTGAATGATGAATATGCTTGGTTTTATACCTATTTATATATATACATTATAATGTATATGAGTGAATTGTGAATGTATGCATGGTGAATATGCTTGGTTTGATATCTATATATATACATTGTGATGTATATGATGGAGTTGTGATGAATTGTGGTGAGAATGCATAATATGTGTATTTAATGCTAAGATATATATGATTATATGCATTGTTATTATGATTATATTTCTCACCCTTCAGCTGTTTATGGTGCTTTATGAGGCATTGTAGAGTAGGTTTGCTGGAGGTCTTTTTGTGAAGCGTGTCTTCATTCTTTTGGTCGGCCGGCTCTGATATGTAGCACCGGGTAGCTAGGATGTTCTTGATTATTTTGTGACACATTTGTATATGTATCTTGTTGATGAATGTTTATGTAAACATGTCTGTTGATGTGGAGTCATGCTGGATAATATATATATATATATATATATATATATATATATATATATATATATATATATATATATATATATATATATATATATATATATATATATATATATATATATATATATATATATATATATATATATATATATATATATATATATATATATATATATATATATGTTTGATGTTATTCAATGTTTAGATGTTTCCGCTTTTATTCTAAATATTGAGATATGGGTGTAAGGACTAAGTTCCTCTGTTGCAAAGTTACCCCACTGTTGCATATCTATTGTTGAGCAGGTGTTGTATGTTTTAATTTCAAGCATAATGTGATGCGCCTCTTTTATACCATGATTATAATTATACTCTGATGAAATTTTTAATATGTGCCTAAATGATTATTTGATTATTTGGGGGTATAGAAATGGGGTGTTACATTAAGTGGTATCAGAGCCAGTGTTGAGTCAGTTGTGTCTGTCTCGTTGTTGTGTTGGTTAAACCGTTGTTTAACCTTGTTTTTATTTTTGGGAATGATCAGAATATGGCTGGTCGTAACGACAATGCGATGACTGCTGCTTTGGAAGCAATGGCTAGGGCGGTGCAGGGTGCGCTGAACGTGAATGCTAATGACGAGTTCAGGAAGAATCAACCACTGGTCTTCAAAGGAAGATTTGATCCCGATGGTGCTCAGATTTAGTTGAAAGAGAATTAAAGGATCTTTAGAGTCATGGGTTATGCGGAGGAGAATAAGGTGAGGCTTGGGTCTCACATGCTGAAGGAAGAAGCCGACGATTGGTGGGTCGGTATGCGTCAAGTGCTTGAGGTGGATGATGAAGAGATAACTTGGGATTTATTTCGTATTGAGTTTTTGAGAAAGTATTACCCTGAAAGTGTGAAAGGGAAGAAGAAGATGGAATTCCTGGAACTGAAACAAGGTAGTATGTCCGTGGTGGACTATACTGCTAAGTTTGTGGAGTTGGTTCAATTCCATCCTCACTATGCTCCAATTACTGCTGATTTCTCAAAGTGTATTAAATATGAGAATGGTTTGCATCCTGAGATTAAGCAAGCTGTGGGATATCAAAGGATAAGAAGGTTTACGGATTTGACAGAATGTTGTAGAATCTTCGAGGAAGATAGCAAGGCTCGTTCTACACATTACAAAGGTTTGAATGAGAGGAAGGGAAAGCAACAAGCTAGAAGTGGACCTTATGTGACACCTGTTGATAAAGGCAAGCATAAGGGAAACTTTGATAATAGATTTGGAGGAGGAGGTTCTGGTTCCGTTAAGTGTTACAAGTGCGGTGAAATGGGTCATAAATCTTTTGAGTGTGGAAAGACCGTTGTGAAATGTTCTAACTGTGGAGGCCTTGGGCATGCTACTACAGATTATAGAAGGAATGTAGTGAGGTGCTATAATTGTGGAGAAGTGGGTCACATTAGTACTAAGTGTACTAAGCGGAACAAGCTCAAGCGGGCAGAAAGGTGTTTGCATTAGCTGGGTCAGACACTACTAGTGAAGATCGTTTGATTAAAGGTACATGCTTTATTAATAGTACGCCTTTAGTTGCTATTATTGATACTGGAGCGACTCACTCGTTCATTTCTCATGAGTGCGTTAAGCGTTTGAATTTGTTTATGACTTCTTGGGGAGGTGAGATGGTTATTGAGACTCCTGCTTCGGGGTCGGTAACTACATCTTTGGTGTGTGTAAGTTGTCCTTTGACCATGTATTATAAAGAATTCATTATGGATTTAGTGTGTTTGTCGTTGGAGGGATTGGATGTAATATTGGGTATGAACTGGTTGCAATGTAATAGAGTTCATATAGATTGCTATCACAAGTTGGTGAGGTTTCCTTCTTTGGACGATAATGAAGATGAGATTTTTCTATCCACTAAAGAGTTGAAGAAATTTTAGCGGACGAAGCTCAATTGTTCGGTTTGTTTGCATCACTGTCGGTGGAGAGTAAGGTTGAGCTCGATGTGTTTCCAGTGGTGTGTGATTTTCCAGAAGTGTTTCCGGAGGATATTACGGATGTACCTCTAGAAAGAGAAGTTGAGTTTTATATTGATCTAGTTCCTAGTACTAGACCAGTTTCGATGGCACCGTATCGTATGTTGGCATAGGAGTTGGTAGAATTGAAGAAGCAGTTGAATGACTTATTGGAAAAGAGATTTGTAAGGACAAGTGTTTCTCCTTGGGGTGCTCCGGTATTGTTGGTAAAGAAGAAGGATGGGAGTATGCGGTTATGCATTGATTATCGACAATTGAACAAGGTGACAATTAAGAATAAGTATCCGCTTCCAAGGATCGATGATTTGATGGACCAATTGGTTGGTGCGCGTATTTTTAGCAAGATTGATTTGAGATCAGGATATCACCAGATTTGTGTGAAAGAAGAGGATATTCAAAAGACGGCTTTTAGGACATGGTATGGCCATTACGAATTTTCCGTGATGCCATTCGGGGTTTCTAATGCGCCGGGTGTGTTTGTGGAATACATGAATCGTATTTTTCATGAACAATTGGATCATTTTGTGGTTGTGTTCATCGACGATATTTTGGTTTACTCTAAGTCTCAAGAGGAGCATGAAGAGCATTTGAGGATTGTGTTACAAATTTTGAAAGAGAAGCGATTGTATGCTAAGTTGTCGAAATATGAATTTTGGTTGTCGAAAGTAAGTTTTCTTGGACATGTTATTTTCGATAGTGGTATTAGTGTTGATCCATCCAAGATTGATGCGGTGATGCAATGGGAGGCTCCTAGATCGGTTACGGAGATTCAAAGCTTTTTAGGCTTGGCGGGTTATTATCAGAGGTTTATTGAGGGATTTTCGAATTTGGCACTTCCGTTAACGCAATTGACTTGTAAAGGAAAGGCTTTCATTTGGGATATTAATTGTGAAAAGAGTTTCATTGAGCTAAAAAGAAGATTGACGACGGCGCCGATCTTGATTTTACCGAATCCGATGGAACCATTTGTGGTTTATTGTGATGCTTCTTGGACAGGTTTAGGTGGTGTTTTGATGCAAGATGGAAAAGTTGTGGCATATGCTTCAAGACAATTGAGAGTGCATGAAAAGAATTATCCTACACATGACTTGGAGTTAGCGGCAGTGGTGTTTGTTTTAAAAATTTGGAGGCACCATCTTTATGGTGCAAGATTTGAAGTTTTTAGTGATCACAAGAGTTTGAAATATTTATTTGATCAAAAAGAATTGAACATGAGACAAAGAGGGTGGTTAGAACTTTTGAAGGATTATGATTTTGGTTTGAATTACCATCTGGGTAAGGAAAACGTGGTGGCCGATGCTTTGAGTCGGAAGTTATTACATGTGTCTGTATTGATGATGAGAGAATGGAACTTTTGGAAAATTTTAGAGACTTGAGTTTAGTTTGTGAAATGACGCCGAGAAGTGTGAGACTTGGTATGCTACATGTTACGAATGATTTTCTTGCAACCGTATATGAAAATAAAAAGTTGGATTTGAAGTTCGTTGATTTAATGATGAATGAGAATGAGGATTTCAAGGTTGATAATTTTGGTGTTTTGAGATTCCGTGGTCGTATTCGTATTCCCGATGATGCGGAGTTGAAAAAGATGATATTGGAGGAAGGACACTGAAGTAACTTAAGTATTCATCCGGGAGCAAATAAAATGTACCAAGATTTGAAAAAAATCTTTTGGTGGTCCGGATTAAAGAGGGATATAGCTCAATTTGTGTATGCATGTTTAACTTGTCAGAAGTCTAAGGTGGAACATCAGAAGCCTAGTGGATTGATGCAACCGTTGGATATTCCAGAGTGGAAATAGGATAGTATATCGATGGATTTTGTTACGGGATTGCCGAATATGCAAAGAGGTCATAATGCTATTTGGGTAATCATTGATAGGCTTACTAAATCTGCTCACTTCATTCCAATTGATATTGGTTATCCTTTGGAGAAGTTAGCCGAGATTTATGTTCTTGTGGTTGTGAAGTTAAATGGAGTTCCTAAGAGTATTGTATTAGATAGAGATCCTAGATTTACATCGAGGTTTTGGGAAAGTTTACAAAAGGCTTTGGGTTCTAAGCTAAGACTGAGTTCGACTTATCATCCACAGACGGATGGTCAAACCGAGAGGACAATTCAATCGTTGTAGGATTTATTACGTGCATGTGTGCTAGAGCAAGGTGGTGCTTGGGATAGTTATTTGGCGTTGATTGAGTTCACCTACAATAACAGTTTTCATTCAAGTATAGGTATGACACCATTTGAGGCTTTGTATGGTCGGAGATGTCAAACACCTTTGTGTTGGCATGAAACCGGTGAGAAGTTGATAGTTGGACCGGAGATGGTACAACAAACGACGGAGAAAGTGAAGTTTATTTGGGAAAAGATGAAAGCTTCTCAAAGTAGACAAAAGAGCTATCATGACAAGAGAAGGAAAGATCTTGAGTTTCAAGAAGGCGACCATGTATTTTTTAGAGTTACACCGATTACGGGTGTGGGTCGTGCTTTGAAGTCGAGGAAGTAGACTTCTCATTTTATTGGTCTGTATCAGATTACTGCACGAATTGGTGCTGTGGCTTATCGTATGGTGTTGTCTCCGAATCTTTCAAATTTGCATGATGTATTCCATATTTCGCAACTTCTGAAGTATGTTTCGGATCCATCACATGTTATTCCTATGGACGAGGTTGAAGTGAGAGATAACCTTATGGTTGAAGCTTTACCGATTAGGATTTTAAACCGCGAAGTTAAGAAGCTAAGAGGCAAGGATATTGTTGAAGGTGAGAAAATACTTAGAAGGGGGGTTAAATAAGTATGAAGATAAAAACTTAGAAGTAAAAACTCAAGTATTTTTATCCTGGTTCGTTGAACTCAACTACTCCAGTCCACCCTTTCTAGAGTGATTTGCCTTTCTCAATCAAGGACTTAATCCACTATTTAATCAACTGATTACAATAGTAAGCACTAAGAACAACTGTTCAAAGTCTTCTCAAGAACTACTGATCCTAACTGGATCTTCTTAAGGTTTTCTTACAATCAAATGTAATAATAAATACAAGTGTTAAGATGCTTCTAATAAAGCTTTATCACAACTACGATTTTTCACTTAAGATTAAGAACAAAGAAATAATTCTAGAAAGAATATATGAGTTGTATGAGAGCTTTGATAATGAATTCTTTTCAAGTGTTTCGTCAACTGAAGAAGATGAGTGGAGACTTGCTTTTATAGGCATAGTGATCCAAGAGTATTTCACGTTGAGAAGTGTGTACCAAAAGGTCTGAGTCTTTTTGTCTTCACATCAAGTGACCTTTCCTAGAAGAAGAAAGCACAGAGAAATCCTTTTTGTATGTGTTCTTGTGTCTAGCATAAATAAGGAAAGAGTCGTTTGGATATTCCAACGGACATAATCTTTGAATTCTTCTTCAACAATTTTCAGCAAGAATCATCAGAGTCTAATTTGATCAGAGCCTTCTGACGTTGATCAGAGTTTTGCTGAATCAGAGTCTTTGCAGCAAGTGTGCTTTTAGCGTGTATAAGTTCAGAGCAGAGTTTTGGGTCAGATCCTCAGTACTGACCGTGTTAGTACTATCAGAGTCTTCTGAAGTAACTATGCTTGAAAACTCTTCATACAGAATTCTTCATTGGTTCAGATGCTTCTGACTTGCTTTAAATTCTTCTGGAGCTTCTGCTTCAGATCCTTCTGGAGCTTCTACTTCAGATCCTTCTAGAGGCAACACTCAGAATCTTCTGATGGTAGCGTTCAGAATCTTCTAAGAAATGCTTCTGATGCTTCAGAGCCTTGCATATTTCTTATGTTCAAATCTGATTTGCTTCTGGAGTGATATTTACTTTAATATCTGCAGCAAACATTCTTAAGCAAATTTTAGAGTATATAGTTCTTAATTACAAAATTTCATAATAGTTATCATCAAAACATAAAGATATTATTAAGAATCAATCTGTGTTCTAACAATCTCCCCCTTTTTGATGATGACAAAAACATCAGAAATTTTGTTTAATTCTAAAGAGAATAAGTATAACTCCCCCTGAGATGATGAACCTGCCCCTAAATTAAATATTAATAAGGAATAGAAACTTCCCTTTTTGTATTGAGTATTCTTTTCAGAATTAGAGCTTGATTGTTCTAACCATTTGATCTTGCATGTTTCAGAGTTAGAGTCTGATAAGTTAAATATGATCTGGGAGTCTCATAGTTTCTTTTAAAGAGTATACTTATCAAATGTTCTGAAATACTCAGATATTATGTTAGATAAAATTGATATGTCTGAAGTTTCATTCTGGTAGAGTTTAGTTAAACAATTCAGATCTATTTTCTCCCCCTTTTTTGTCATAAGCAAAAAGTAAGAACTTTTAACAGACAAATAAAAGAAAAAACAAACAGGATAAATCATGTAGAGAAAACATTGAGTCATTCATTCATTCATTCAGAGCAAATAATACAAACATCAGAAAATAGTCAAGTACATGTGCAAACATCAGATGCAAACATCAGGGGAAAAAATAAACTAAGATTGTTTTGACAAAATCATCTTCAACAGATCCGTGATCTCAGAAGAGGACTGTTCTTGTTTTGACATCCACTTATCCATGGTTTCATTCTTCTGATCTTGTTTGGACATCCACTAAGCTATGTCTTCAGACTTCTTATCTTGCTTAGCCATCCATGACTTAATCTCTGATTGACCAGTTTCCAGAACTGCGATCTTATCTTTAAGATCTGGATACTCTTTCTTGATCTCAGATGAAGAAGGTGGGACAGATTCTGAAGCATGAACAGAGTCAATTTCCATAGGGGATTTAGAGTTAGGAGCAGCAGATCCATAGGGATGTTCTACCGGAGTCATAGCCAGAGAGTTGTCTTCAGATGCATATTCAACGTTTACTTCTGTATCACAGACTTCAGATGATGAAGGGGCATCCTTAAGAAGCAATGGTGCAGATCTTTTAACAGTCCAGAACAAACTTCTAGTAGTTTCAGCAAATCTGAGCTTCGCATCATCAGAACATACGTTCTTTAGATTTGATGCTACAGTATTGAATCTGTTTATGAAGCCATTCCAAATGGCATCAGATTCATTTGCATCCATTATTGATGAACACTTCCTTTGTACAGAGCCTAAATACATCTCTATTTCTTTCAAAAAACTTGTAAATAAATGATCAACATTCAACCTAGGTTTTGGGTTTAGAAAAGTTTCCAATGTGATTGGTTTGGGTTGGGGTGAAGGTGGAATGGTGAATTTTGGAATGGTGATCAGAGGACGAGGGTAAAAGGGTATGAATGGAAGATCAGATGAATTGTCAGGTTTTGATCTGGTTAAAGCATTCAATAGATATGGTTTTGCATTTGATGCATAGGAAACAACATCAAATGGGGTATCAGAGTAAAGAGTGAATGCAGATTTATCAGATAAAATAGGTTCTGATGAAATCACTTCTGGCAGTTCTTTAATATATGTTTGAAGAACAGATGGTAGAATGATGGTAAGTTTGGGTTTAAGAGGAGTGATAGTGTCAGATGGTTCAATTCTGGTGTAGAAATTTTTGAATTTGAAACCAGAGGGAAGTTTGTCAGATGAAAACAGTTTACACGAAGCAGAGGGTACACACTCAGATGTCCTTGGCTTAGGTGTTGGGATAGGATTGGGAATGAGAATTTCAGAAGAAACAGGTGGTTCTGGTTGGTTAACTTCAGAATTTCTGTGAGAGGGAGATATCAGAAAATCTAGGTAAATATCAGATTCTGATGAATTTGAGGATGTGGTTGGAGTGTAAGACGTGGAGGACACTTCAAAAACAATTTTGAGAGGTGTAACGTTTAGAACCTCTGTCTCAGGGATATTGGTTTCAGATGGGTTGGTTGATTCTGATGGATTCTCAGAAAGTTTTGATGGAGGTTCAGATGTAGGTGGTTCTGATGTAGGTGGAGCAGATGCAGGTGGAGCAGATGTAGGTGGATCAGATGTAGGTGGAGCAGATGTAGGTGGATCAGATGCAAGTGGATCAGATGTAGGTGGATCAGATGCCACTTGATTAGATTGTATAGTTTCAGAAAGAACATGTGCAGATGTAATAGGTTCAGATGTGTTTGATTGAGGTTTTTCTGGTTGTGGTTGTTTTTCTGGTTGGTCCGTTGGTTTTGTTATAGGTGGTGGAGTTGGATTTGCTGGTGTTGTTGTTGTTGATGTTGGTGCAGATGATTGATTAGTAGAAGGTTTTACAGGTGTGGTGGAAACAGGATCAGATGATTTTTGTGGGGAAGGAACAGAGATATGAGATGGAGTAGGAACAGATTGTTTCTGAGTAGGAGGTGGTTTTGGAATAGACTTGAATGTTGATTCATTTAAAACAATATTATTGAAAGAGGATATAAAAGATTTGGTACCTTTAATCTTGATACACTTTGTGGGAACAGAGGGAGCGTCTCCAGATGCTTTCCTCTTGATCAGCTTCTGAGGCTTGTCAGCAACTTTGGGCTTCTTCTGAACAGCCACTGCTTTTGCTTCTGATTGACCTATTTTCCTTGTGTTCTCATTTCCTCTATCAGGCATTGGTTCCCTTGCTCTTTTTAGAATATCTGCAGGAACTGGGGTTCCATCTGCCTTGCAAGAATCAATATACCTTACAATTATTTCCCTTGGTTCTTCAGCACATAATAGTGGGTAGTTTTCAACTGGGATTCTCTTTTGACTAAGTTCAGAGATATTCAGCTTCCTGGGTGCTGATGTGAGTTCCTCTACAATTTTTAGTCTCTGAAGACTCTTGGCATTCAGAGGTTTCCCAACAATAGATTCAAGTTCCTCCTTTACTCCAGCAGCATACAGAGCAGTCACCAGTCCATTTTCTGTCAGAATATCTGAAATTAACCTTCCAAAGGGAATCCATGTTCTGATCTTCTGACCCTTATCTTTTACAGATTCTCTTGAAGCATTAATATAATTCCATAAGTGCATGAACAGAATGTAAGGAAGATCTACCTTGGTGCTCTGACTTAAACAGTACATGAAGTAGAGTTGTTCATTGTTCACATAGTCTGGAGAATTTGTAGATTTTCTGTGATGAATGCATCCCATAAAAATCTTTGCCCAGATTTTATAGTCAGGCTTCAGATCTTTAAACTTGTTAGAGGCCTGTCCAGCAGTCATGACTTCCTCATAAACTTCTTCCATGTCTACACGCCCAGCTGGCAGATGAGATACTCCATCAGTCTCCTCATATCCTGTGAGTTTCCTGATTAGATCTTCTGTAATTATAATCTCCTTACCCAGAACAGAAGACAAGATGAATTTGGGGTATACAGAAGCATGTATCCAGAATTCTTTCACCAGATGAGGGTAAACTGGTCCAAATAATCTGTCAAAGTATTTTACCCAGCCTTGAGCATCAACTATTGAACGAAATTCAAATCAATTTTCAGCTAATGAATCAAATTCCACCATTGATTCATAGAGAACTTCAAGTTTGTCAACAGGAGTTAACAAAGTCCTTTTAGGTGTCGTGTATGGAACCACACCCATATTTGCAGAAGTAACTGCAGCCATGGTTGATTGAAACTGAGCTACTGTAGAAGATGAGGTTGCCATTGAAAATGATTTTGACAAGGGTTTAGGGTTTTTGTGAAGAGAGAAAAGAAGACAAAAATGCATAAACTGACTTGTGTTGTGAAAAGTGTGAAAGTGGTGAGAGATGTGGTATTTATAGAAAACAATTAGGCATACAAACAGACAATCAAGGCACCTTCTCACACAGCAATTAATGTCAATTAATGAAAGAGAATAAAAATCATTTCAAGCATTAATTGATTATGACAAATTGGGGGGAAAATCAAGATTTTCAATATTCAAACCATACCTCAAACGTCTCTTCAGTAGTGTACACGCCATCTTTGCAGATTTAGAGTGACACGTGTTTGCTTGCATGTGCTTCTGAATTCTCTTGAGAAATGAAACGTTAACCAACGTTCAGATCCTCTGAGATTGGTTAGTTCATATACACACAAATAAACATAAATCTAATAAGCAACAGATGAAATACTTCAGAGTGATAAACATTTATCATCTGTAAAATTTGCTTCTGAAAAATATTACTCTGGACACAAATCCATACCAATATTTTTCAGAATAAATTTGAATCTATCTTCAACAAGGGGTTTTGTGAAAATATCTGCCCATTAATGATCTGTATCAACAAAGGCTAAGTTTATAATTCCCTTCTGAACATAGTCTCTGATGAAATGATGCTTAATTTCTATATGTTTTGCCTTAGAGTGTAAAATGGGGTTTTTAGACAAACATATAGCAGAAGTATTATCACAGAATATAGAAATGTTACTTTCAAATATCTGATAGTCTTCTAGCTAACTTTTCATCCAGAGCATCTATGTGCTACATCCAGCAGCAGCAATATATTCTGCCTCTGTAGTTGATAGTGCTATTGTGGGTTGCTTCTTGTTGTACCAAGAGATTAGATTTCTTCCTAGAAATTGACAACTTCCAGAAGTACTTTTTCTTTCCACTCTGTCTCCAGCGTAGTCAGCATCACAGAATCCAACTAATTTGAAGTCATCAGATTTTCTGTAACACAAACCCACATTAGAAGTACCTTTCAGATACCTTAGAATCCTCTTAACAGCTGTTAAGTGTGATTCTCTAGGATCTGATTGGAATCTTTCACACAAGCATACACTGAACAAAATGTCAGGTCTAGAAGCAGTTAAGTAGAGAAGAGATCCTATCATACCTTTGTAGAGTTTCTGATCTACTTTCTTACTTACCTCTTCCTTGCCTAGTGAACTAGTTGGATACATGGGAGTCTTTGCCATCTTACTATCAGTCATGTTAAATTTCTTCAGAAGTTCTTTAACATATTTGGTTTGATAAATGTAAGTGCACTCTGGAGTTTGGTTGACTTGAATTCCCAGAAAGAATCTCAATTCTCCCATCATGCTCATTTCAAATTTTGCCTGCATACATTGAGCAAACTCCTTTCCCAGCATGTATTGGTAGATCCAAATATGATATCATCCACATTTATTTGACAAATTAGAAGATCTTTCTTAAATGTTTTACAAAAGAGTGTTGTGTCCACTTTGCCTCTGATGAAAATTTTCTCCAGAAGAAAATTGCTTAATCTCTCATACCAAGCTCTGGGAGCTTGTTTTAAACCATACATAGATTTCTTTAGTTTGAAAACATGTTCTGGGAATTTTTCACTCTCAAAACCAGGAGACTGGTGAACATAAACTTCTTCTTCTATAATACCATTTAGAAAGACACTTTTAACATCCATATGATATAGAGTGATGTTATATTGTGCAACAAATGAAATAAGAAGGCGTATAGATTCTAACCTTGCTACTGGAGCATAAGTTCCAGTGTAATCAATACCTTCTTGTTGACTGTACCCTTGAGCAACAAGCCTTGCCTTATTTCTTTCAACTTCTCCTTTCTCATTAAGCTTATTTCTGAAGACCCATTTAGTTCCAATTATGTTGAATCCTTTTGGTCTTGGAACTAAATCCCACACATCATTTCTGGTGAACTGATTTAGCTCTTCTTGCATTGCAATAATTCAATCATTGTCTTGCAGAGCTTCATCTACAGAAGTTGGTTCAATTACTGACACTAATCCAAATAATGATGCTTCAGATGATCTGAGGAAGGATCTTGTTCTGATAGGGTCATCCTTCTTTCCAATGATAACATTCTCTGGATGATAAGCTTTGATTCTGGAAGATGATCCTCTAACAGTTGATTCTTCAGAAATGTTTAAGTTGTTCATCTGAGAAGTCAAAGGAATTGCATCTGGCGTTGCTTCTGGTTCCTTCACTTGAGCTTTGTCTGCCTCTGAGCCTTCAGAGTCTGTGAAGACTACTTCTCTATCTGCAGAGTTTTCAAACTGCTTTGGCTTTTTAATGCCAAGCTTATCATCAAATCTAACATGAATAGATTCTTCCACAATCTGTGTCTCAGTATTGTATACTCTGTAGCCTTTAGAGCGTTCAGAATACCCAAGCATGAAACACTTCTGTGCTTTAGAATCAAACTTGTTCAGATTTTCTTTAGTATTCAACATATAGCAAATACATCCAAAAGGATGAAAATATGAAATGTTGGGCTTTCTGTTCTTCCACAGTTCATAGGGAGTCTTCTCCAGAAGAGGTCTTACAGACACTCTGTTCTGAATGTAACAGGTTGTGTTGATTGCTTCTGCCCAAAAGTGCTTTGCCAGATTAGTCTCATTGATCATGGTTCTGGACATTTCTTGCAGAGTTCTATTTTTCCTCTCTACAACTCCATTTTGTTGTGGAGTTCTAGGACAGGAAAAATCATGAGCAATGCCATTTTCATTAAAATATTTTTCAAAATATTTGTTTTCAAATTCACCACCATGATCACTTCTGACTTTTATAATTTTGAAATCTTTTTCATTCTGGACTTGTTTGCAGAAGTCAAAGAACACAGAATGTGACTCATCCTTGTGTTTTAAGAACTTTACCCATGTCCATCTACTATAGTCATCAACAATGACTAATCCATACTTCTTGCCTCTGATGGATGCAGTTTTCACTGGTCCAAACAGATCAATATGAAGTAATTCTAATGGTCTGGAAGTAGAAACAACATTTTTTGATTTGAAAGAGGATTTTGAAAACTTCCCTTTTTGACATGCTTCACAAAGAGCATCTGAGGTGAACTTCAGATTAGGAAGTCCTCTGACAAGATTAAGTTTATTAATCTGAGATATACATCTCATATTAATATGCCCTAATCTTTTGTGCCAGACCCATTGCTCCTCATTAACAGACAAGAGACATTTAACATTCTGAACCTTAAGTTTTGAAAGATTTATTTTATAAATGTTGTTCTTCCTCTTTCCACTAAATAGGATTGAGCCATCCTTTTGACTAATAGCTTTACAACATTTTTGATTAAAGGTTATGTCATAACCATTGTCACTTAATTGACTTATGGACAATAGATTATGCTTTAATCCTTCTACAAGTAAAACATTAGTAATAAAGGGAATTTTACCATTTCCAATAGTGCCAGATCCAATGATCTTGCCCTTCTGATTCCCTCCAAATTTCACATCACCTCCAGATCTAAGCTCCAGACTTTGGAACATAGACCTTTCTCCTGTCATGTGTCGCGAGCATCCAGAGTCCAGGTACCATGATTGGCGTCCTGACCTTGCTGCTAAGAACATCTGCAACAGGAATTATTTTACTTTTAGGTACCCAGATCTTCTTGGGTCCTTTTAGGTTAGTTGTTCTGAAAGTTTGTCTAAACTTTTGTTTTTCAACATAAGGTTTATTCTGACTAGCCTTAGATTTAAACACATGAATGTTCTTTTCAGAACGAGTGTGTTCAATATCATTCAAGTGACCAAATTTAAAGTGGGAATATAAAGGAGTCTTCTTGATGATAATTTTATCAACAGGTTTTGGATTTAAATCCTTTCCAGAGGAAGATTTATATCCAATTCCTTTTCTGTTATTTCTGCTAACTCCATAGATCATAGAAGCCATCTTGCTTCTGTCTATGCTTTTAGCAAGAAACTTCTGAAAGCTGTAATCATATTTTTCCAAAATATTTTTGCATTCAGACTCAGTTTCAGAATTAGAGTCTTGTTGAGCTAATTCAGAATCATTTTTCAATCTTAAGTTCTTTTCATTTAGCTCAGCTACTTCTGATTTGAGAATATTATTCTCAGATACAAGATTGCTTTGAAGCTTCTTATATTTGAGCTTACTATTGTTATAGCTCTTCAGAACTTCTGATAACACCTTGATAAGTTCATCTTTAGTGAGTTTAGCCATTACCTCTTCAGCGTCAGAGTCAGATTCAGAGTCAGATTCAGATCCTAAAATTCCTTCCTCCTGATCTTCTATGTCTGCCATCAATGCTACGTTGGCACATTCCTCTTCTGACTCAGATTCAGATTCAGATGTATCTGAATCATCCCAGGTTGCCATTAGAACCTTCTTCTTCTTATCAGATTTTCTTTTAGGCTTTTCTTTCAACAGCTTTGGACATTCATTTTTGTAATGCCCAGGTTCTTTACATTCGTAGCAGACAACCTCCTTTTTACCAGATCTTCCGTGTCCAGAAGATTCTTTTCTTTGGTCAAACTTCCTGAAGTTTCTGAACTTCTTTCCTTTATGCTTCCAGAGTTTGTTTATTCTTCTGGACAACATGGATAATTCATCTTCGTCTTCAGATGAGGATTCTTCATAGCTTTCCTCTATTACCTGCAATGCTTTAGCAGATTTATTAGATTTTAAGGCAATTGACTTACCTTTCTTTTGAGGTTCATCTTCCTCAAGTTCAATTTCATGACTCCTCAGTGAACTTATTAGTTCCTCCAAGGAGATGTTGTTCAGATCTTTAGCCATTTTCAACGCAGTCACCATAGGTCTCCATCTGGTAGGTAAGCTTCTGATGATCTTTTTCACATGATCAGCAGTAGAGTATCCTTTATCCAAAACCTTTAGTCCAGCTGTAAGTATTTGAAATCTGGAGAACATAGCTTCAACAGATTCAACTTCTTCCATCTTGAAGGCTTCATACTTCTGAATTAGAGCCAGAGCCTTTGTTTCCTTGACTTGAGAGTTTCCCTCATGAGTCATCTTCAAGGACTCAAACATATCAAATGCAGTTTCTCTATTTGTGATCTTTTCATACTCAGTGTGAGATATTGCATTTAACAATATTGTTCTAGCCTTATGGTGATTTCTAAATTCCTTCTTTTGGGATTTTGTCATAGATTTTCTATCTACTTTCTTGCCATTCCCATCAATGGGATGAACATATCCATCTATGACCAAATCCCATAAATCAGCATCATAACCAAGGAAAAAACTTTCAATCCTGTCTTCCCAATAATCAAATTTCTCCCCATCAAACATAGGGGGTTTAGTGTTGATTCTGTCCCTTTCTTCATATTTGTTGTTAATGTTAGATATTGAAGTATCAGCCATAGTAACAACTAAATATATATCAAAGTTTTTCTCACTGGATCTTTTTTGTCACTTTGAAGTGGTAGCACACACAGAACTGGAGCTCTGATGCCAACTGAAGGTGAGAAAATACTTAGAAGGGGGGTTGAATAAGTATGAAGAAAAAAACTTAAAAGTAAAAACTCAAGTATTTTTATCCTGGTTTGTTGAACTCAACTACTCCAGACCACCCTTTCTAGAGTGATTTGCCTTTCTCAATCAAGGACTTAATCCACTATTTAATCAACTGATTACAATAGTAAGCACTAAGAACAAATGTTCAAAGTCTTCTCAAGAACTACTGATCCTAACTGGATCTACTTAAGGTTTTCTTACAATCAAATGTAATAATAAATACAAGTGTTAAGATGCTTCTAATAAAGCTTTATCACAACTGTGATTTTTCACTTAAGATTAAGAATAAAGAAATAATTCTAGAAAGAATATATGAGTTGTATGAGAGCTTTGATAATGAATTCTTTTCAAGTGTTTCGTCAACTGAAGAAGATGAGTGGAGACTTGCTTTTATAGGCACAGTGATCCAAGAGTATTTCACGTTGAGAAGTGTGTACCAAAAGGTCTGAGTCTTTTTGTCTTCACATCAAGTGACCTTTCCTAGAAGAAGAAAGCACAGAGAAATCCTTTTTGTCTGTGTTCTTGTGTCTAGCATAAATAAGGAAAGAGTCGTTTGGATATTCCAACGGACATAATCTTTGAATTCTTCTTCAACAATTTTCAACAAGAATCATCAGAGTCTAATTTGATCAGAGCCTTCTGACGTTGATCAGAGTTTTGCTGAATCAGAGTCTTTGCAGCAAGTGTGCTTTTAGCATGTATAAGTTCAGAGCAGAGTTTTGGGTCAGATCCTCAGTACTGGCAGCGTTAGTACTATCAGAGTCTTCTGAAGTAACTATGCTTGAAAACTCTTCATACAGAATTCTTCATTGGTTCAGATGCTTCTGACTTGCTTCAGATCCTTCTGGAGCTTCTGCTTCAGATCCTTCTAGAGGCAACGCTCAGAATCTTCTGATGGTAGCGTTCAGAATATTCTAAGGAATGCTTCTGATGCTTCAGAGCCTTGCATATTTCTTATGTTCAGATCTGATTTGTTTCTGGAGTGATATTTACTTTAATATCTGCAGCAAACATTCTTAAGCAAATTTTAGAGTATATAATTCTTAATTACAAAATTTCATAATAGTTATCATCAAAACATAGAGATATTATTAAGAACCAATATGTGTTCTAACAATTGTGCTTGTGAAAGTAGCGCGGGGAGGAGCTTCGGAAGGCAATATGACTTAGGAATTAGAGAGTGGGATGCGAGAGTCGTATCCGGAGTTGTTTGGATCAGGTAATATTTTCGAGGACGAAAATTTCTAAAGTGGGGAGAGTTGCAACGCCCTGATTCTGATTTCCCATTTATGTTGAGTCCTTTATTTTATTTGGGTGATTATTATTTTATTTGTGGAATTGGTGTGTTAATATGTTATGTTTGCATATTATGTTATTTTATCGTTTTGGAGAGTTTTCGGGGAAATTAGGTTGGAGGGTATTTTAGATATTTCTTAATTAAAGATAAGTTAGATATTTTGTGAGAAAATGAATTAGTAGATGTTTTGAGAGAAAATGAATAAAAGGAATAGAATAGAAATATATATAAGAGAAAGTGGAGAGAAAAGAAAAGAAAAGAGAAAGAAGAGAAAAAGGAGAGAAAGAAAGAGGAAGAGGAGAAAGAGGAGAAAGAGGGGAAAAACTTGGAAAGCTCCAAATCAACTTCTAGGAACCGATGTTTTTACGGTTAGAATTTGGAATAGTTGGCGTAGTTTAGTCGAGGATTGTTGGGCTAAGACTATTGGAACTTGTTGGATTTAAATCGGGTGAATTTGTGACCTTCTGTCATTTTTGGACAATGAGGGTTTTGGTGTATCGTAGAGTTCGCTAAGCGAGTGGCTAGCGAGTGAGGTAGCGAGGGGTTCACAAGGCGAGCACCTAGCGAGCTGCCAGCGAATGGTCCCAGACTTGGGAAGAACCAAATGATCCAACCTCGCATGGAGCGAGTGAGGTAGCAAAGTGCTCTCTAGCCGAAGCAGTAGCGAGCAGGTAGCGAACACTTCCAGTAGCATATTGACAGCCTTCGCTAGCGTGTTCGCTAGGCAAAGCAAGTAGCGAGGGTTCGCTAGGACCTCGCTAGGCGAGCAAGGTGGCGAGCGTGACAGAACAACATTTTATTTTTGTTTCCATCAAACATTGATTCTTCGATTCTTCGATGAGTAGCTTGTGTGCTGTTATATGATGTGTTGTGGGTAGTCGTATGGCGTGAATCCTAGATTGTGGAATGTATGGTGAATTATGGCCTTTGGGCAAATATATGCATTGTTTAAATTAAATGGAAATGCATGATATGTGTGATAAGAGTTCGTAGCTGTTTAGGTGGTAAAGCGATGCTCATTTTCGTGTGGCGTGATTGATGTGTATCTACATGGATTATATGTGATGAATGCATAAATATATATTATGAATATGTATGCATTTCGAGAATGTCATGAGTCATTTTGCATGTGAAGCATCATGAAGTGCATTCTTGTGTTGTGGATTCTAATGAGAATCCATTGTAACACCGTGTGCCTATGTGAGGTGTGAGCAATGATTACAACACGATTGTGTGCCTGTGTGGGGTGTGAGCAATCGGATTGTGTGCCCGTGTGGGGTGTGAGCAATCCATAAATATTGTGTGCCCGTGTGGGGTGTGAGCAATCCATAAATATTGTGTGCCCGTGTGGGGTGTGAGCAATGGGTGAACATCGTGTGCCTATGTGGGGTGTGAGCGATGGTTCCAATAAGTTCCTGAGTGAACTTGAGATGATTGAGTCGGTACCGCATTACATTTGCATAGAGTCGTGAAGTCGGTCTCTATGATTTGCATTTATCATCTTTATAATTGTGAATTGGTGAATAAACATAAATGTAAATGTTTATGTGGAAATGATGTGAATTGTAGAAGCGTGAATGATGAATATGCTTGGTTTTATACCTATTTATATATATACATTGTAATGTATATGAGTGAATTGTGAATGTATGCATGGTGAATATGCTTGGTTTGATATCTACCTATATATATATATATATATATATATATATATATATATATATATATATATATATATATATATATATATATATATATATATATATATATATATATATATATATATATATATATATATATATATATATATATATATATATATATATATATATATATATATATATATATATATATATATATATATATATATATATATATATATATATATATATATATATATATATATATATATATATATATATATATATATATATATATATATATATATATATATATACATTGTGATGTATATGATGGAGTTGTGATGAATTGTGGTGAGAATCCAGAATATGTGTATTTAATGCTAAGATATATATGATTATATGCATTGTTATTATGATAATATTTCTCACCCTTCTGCTGTTTTATGGTGCTCTATGAGGCATTGCAGAGTAAGTTTGCTGGAGGTCTTTTTGTGAAGCGTGTCTTCATTCTTTTGGTCGGTCGGCTCTGATATGTAGCACTGGGTAGCTAGGATGTTCTTGATTATTTTGTGATACATTTGTGTATGTATCTTGTTGATGAATGTTTATGTAAACATGTCTGTTGATGTGGAGTCATGCTGGATGATATATATATATATATATATATATATATATATATATATATATATATATATATATATATATATATATATATATATATATATATATATATATATATATATATATATATATATATATATATATATATATATATATATATATATATATATATATATATATATATATATATATATATATATATGTTTGATTTTATTCAATGTTTAGATGTTTCCGCTTTTATTCTAAATATTGAGATGTGGGTGTAAGGACTAAGTTCCTCTGTTGTAAAGTTACCCCACTGTTGCATATCTTTTGTTGAGCAGGTGTTGTATTTTTTAATTTCAAGCATAATGTGATGCGCCTCATTTATACCATGATTATAATTATACTCTGATGGAATTTTTAATATGTGCCTAAATGATTATTTGATTATTTGGGGGTATAGAAAGAGGGTGTTACAGCTTACATCACTCACAACCTGAAAAAACAAGTTTAAGTCATATCAGAACTCGTGTGGAAGAAGTATATATATTATACATTGTTCATGATAAGTTAGAATTACATGGAATTCTTGGGTTCTTTGCTTGGCAACAAATGTTTCTCATTCTTCAAGTGAAATCAAATCAGCATACTTCTTTGGACGCTCTGATTCGACAAATTTTCCATCAGAATCCTTAAGAAACGTGTTCGTTAAAAACGCTTGAAATCCTCTTAGTCGTTTTTCGGCCAATTGAAGACAATACTTTTTCCGGTCGTCATCAATATTAAAAGACCTCTGCAAAAAAATTAACATACATATAGTATATTAGTATAAGTAATTTAAAGAAATAATCGTCGACATAATTAAAAAATATCAGATATCATACCTGTATCTTGCTCCATATTTTTTCTTTAACTGGTTTCAACGAAGTAATTCTCCAATTATTGCAAGTGATTAGAATTTGCGAACGAACAAGTTCCCCAATGTAACTTGTCAATATCGCACCGTTAGGCTCAATTAATTGATATGTTTCATTCCAATGCACATCATACTTTTTACCTTTATCTCTTGCACGAATGATTCCTTTCGTAATCATTATTCCTCTTGTAATGTCTCCTTCCACATCTTGTGCTGGTTCGTTTCCATCATGTGATTTTTCCTTCTTGCTAGCCATAATACCTGTCATTCAGAAAAACAAAATTATGAAATAAATGACAAATATATATGAAAAGAAAAACATATAAATAAGAAATATATAAATAATAAAAACATATATATAATTTTATTGAATGACATAATATATAATTTTATTGAATGATATACTATGTAATTTTACAAGTACCTTTGTCACTAACATCTCTTTCTTTTCTTTGTTGGAATGTGGTTTACTTGTCTCTTAACAACACAGACAGATGGATTGATCCAAATTCCCTTGTTATGATCATTTCTAATATATGATTCGTCCGCTCTAATATTCTCATCTTGATCATCTATAATATAAGATTCCTTCTCAACATCAATATTACCCTGATCTCCAATGTTATCATCGATTACTTTGTTGGAAAAAAGAACTATAGAACATTTCGTACTTGTCGGATTAGTGACATAGAACACTTGTTGAGCTTGCGTGGCTAGAATAAAAGGCTCATCTTTGTACCCCACCTTATTAAGATCCACTTACAAAAATCCTGACTTATCCATTCGTATGCCACTATTATTTTCAACCCATTTGCATCCAAATATAGAAATCTAAAATGTCTCATAATCAAATACCCAAATGTGTTTGATAACCCTAAAATATGACAGATTTGCATATTTGGGGTTTAAGTCCTTCACACTTGAAATGTGCATTGCTTCAGCAAGCACAACGATACCACTATTTTGCGTTGTACTTTTATCATCTTGTTCTTTGGTATAAAATGTGTATCCATTAATTGCGTATGCGCTATAAGAAAACACATGAAAACTTGAACCATATGCTAAAAATCTCAACCTTTCTGTTATTGAAGCGGGATCAAAATAAAACTTTGAAAATATATGATCCTTGAACCATGTTATAAAACTTCGATTGTGCTCACGTACTATCCAATTTTCATTTCTATTCAGATTCAAACCTTGGAGAACGTCCTTGTGCATTTCAACATACAGCTCAACCTCAATGTCATTGTGCGGAACATACAAGTGCACTTGCTCGCGTTCATCCCTTGAAACTGTCACAACTTTATTTCCAATTAACTATTTTCCTACTATTTTTCCAACAACATGAGATTTTGGGAGGCCAATGGATTGAACATTGGACAAATATTCAGTACAAAACTCAATCGCTTCTTCAACAACATATCGTTCAACAATACATCCCTCTGGTCGACTTCGGTTTTTCACATACCCTTTCAATATTTTCATATAACGTTCAACAGGGTACATCCATCTCATATAAGCTGGTCCACACAATTGTGTCTCTTTCACGAGATGAACAACTAGATGTACCATTATGTCAAAAAATGATGGAGGAAAATACATTTCAAGCTCACACAAAGTAATAACTATTTCTTTTTGCAATGTTGGTAAGATCGCAGGATCGATCACCTTACTACAAATTGACTTGAAGAAAAAACACAATTTAGTTATTGCACTTCTTACTTTTTCTGGAAAAATAGAATGTATACGTATTGGTAGAAAGTGTTCCATTATAACATGGCAATCATGTGTCTTTAAACTCTTTAACTTAAGGTCTTTCATAGAAACAAGTCTTCTAATATCTGAAGAGTATCCTTCTGGAACTTTAACTTCACTTAGAAACTTACACAATATCTTTTTCTCCTTTCTAGATAAAGTATAAGCAGCAGGTGGTAGATATGTTCGATTTTCTTTCTTCAAGGGTCCTAATTCATTTCTTATTCCCATCACAACCAAGCCCTTTCTTGCTATAAGTTCATCCTTAGACTTTCCTTGTATATTGAGTAACGTACCAATAACACTTTGTTAGATGCCCAATTGTGCTTATTTGAGCTATCAAATTTGGGCATCTTTCGCTCCTTTTTGTCCTAAAAATGTATTAAACCGCCTCGCTTTTGTTGATTATGCATCATTGTGTTAAATGCTTTTGGTCCCTTTGATTTGTGTGCTATTGTGCAGGATTTGAGCTTGAAAGAATATAATTTGAATACACAAGAGAGTTGACAAAGGAATCAAGCAAAGAAGAAGAGCAAAAGCTGGTTCGCTAGGCGAACACCTGGCGAGTGAGTAGCGAGTGTTTGCTGCAGCCTCGCCCAGTGAGCTGTTAGCGAACACTCCCAAACTTGGGCAGAAGCATTTTTGGCATCATTCGCTGGTAGCAAGCAGATGGCGAAAGACTCGCTAGGCGAGCTCCCAGCGAGCAACTCCAAAACCAATCAAAGCATCCTTCGCTGGCTGGTTCGCTGCAGCGAAGACATAGCAAAGAAAAATAGAAGAAAATCTGCAGTCCTCGCTAGCATGTTCGCTAGGCGAGGCTGTAGCGAGCGTTCGCTAGCAGTTCGCCTGGCGAGCAGGTAGCGAACGTGCCCAGAATTTCCACTTACTATAAGTAGCAGGGGCTACTTTTTGGACATTATCTTTTTTTTATACTTGTTTTTACATAGTTTTGCTAGAGAGTGAGATTTTGTGCCCTAGAACACTTTTGGCTCTCATTTCTTCATCTCTTAACATATTCCAACAAAAAGAAGGTGGATTCTCATCCAAGTTGGATCATTCGACTCGGATGTTCATCAAACTTATTTCGAAACTTCTTTTGCAAGCTACCATGGAAATGAGTGGCTAAGTTCTTTATTTTGTCAAGGTTAGATGTAGGTGATCATTAAGCTTTGTATGTATATGGATGATCCTCATTTGTAAAACTCTTTGATGATTAATATATGGTGAAAACCTTGTTTTATTTATAACCTTTTGTGTTGGTTCATGATTGAAAGATATTTTCCAACTCTTGACCTAGGTTTTCATCCATCTCCTTTCTTGAGCTAGAAATATTCTTGAATGTCGTTGTTCACTAAAATGTTAAACCTAAATGTTGTCATTTTGATAGATTGTGTGAGAAATCAACAATGGATCAAAATAGGAAATATCACAATGTGAGTTAGAGATAATCATATTGGGAGGATATTGCGAATGTGTTTATCATTAAAAAGAGTTTATGCATTGTTGATCGAACATATACATGCAAAGTGATTACCGAACCCTAACTTTGATAATCTTTATTTAAATCGTAAAACCAATATTTTACCGCAGTTCTTACTTTTATGCAAAGCTACCGTGACTTAAAACCAAACCCCCTTTTGTTACTTTAAAGTTACGAATTTATCAACCGTCGAACGGCAGCAATATCTCATTTTCCCTGTGGAGACGATAACAAAAACCCGACACTTTACCACTGTTCTAACAAAATGGCGCCGTTGCCGGGGAACATGAATTGATATTGCAAGCATCGCAATAGTTGCTGAATTTTTTTGACTTGTGCTTATAATCTGTTTGGTTTAGTGTGCAACCTTTGTTTTATGCGAGGACAGATTCCTGAGGACCAAATTCTTTTTGATCCCGAGATCGAAAGAACCGCAAGGAGACTAAACAGCAGAACAAGACGGAGGAGGCAACAAGCTAGGCAAAGACAAGAGCAAGGAGAAAGTTCCTCTACACCACCACCATCACCACATTTCACACCAATTATGGCAGCACCTCCACAACCACCACCTCCAGTTTCCACTCCATGCACAAACAGTCCAAGACATACAACTCAGTTCGCGCGGAATCTTCAAAACGGAAGACAAGCTGAGATGAAAATGGGAATCCTAACTCTAGTCTATCAAAATCCTTTCACGGGACTAGACCATGAGGATCCGCTCACCCATCTTACAAAATTCTATGAGATTGCTGGCGCAACGGGAGCAACAGAAGCTGACGAAGAGTCATTGTTTAGGAGACTATTTCCTCATTCCTTGATTGGGAAAGCGAAGGAGTGGTACCTTGATCAATCGACAACAATCATGACAGATTGGAATCTTCTAGAGGAGAAGTTTCTTGAACGTTTCTTTCCACATAACCGATTCATGGAGGCTAAAACTGCGATTGCAGTATTTTCTCAAAGAGCTAGTGAATCACTAAACAAAGCATGGGAGTGATACAAATCTATGTTAAGAAAGTGCAAGGGACACGGTTTCGACGAGCTCACTCAAGTTCATATTTTCCGCAATGGACTCCTTTCGGTTCACAAGACCTTATTGGATGCTATGGCGGGAGGTTCTTTGATGTCAAAAAGTGCAAATGATGCAATTGCAATTATTGATAAGATGTCACTTAATGATAATCAAGGGAATCATAACCGTGGGGTGACTCAAAGAAAACCGGGTGTGCTCGAGTTAGGGACAAATGATGCTATTCTTGCGCAAAACAAGCTTATCTCTTAACAAGTGGAACTCTTAACTCAACAAATAAAAGAGTTAAAAGAACCTTCAAAAGCTAAACAAATAGCTTGTTGTGAGCTTTGCAAAGGTGAACACGACACCGGATTTTGTCCACCTCCCGGATTCGAAGAAGTGAATTACATGGCAAATCAAAGAGATTATCAACCGAGGCAACATCAACAACAACAACAACAACCACCGTATCAACAACAACACCACCAAAATCCACAACAACAAAACTATCAAGGCAACCAAGGGTACCAACCTAGGGGAAACTATCAACATAACCAAGGTTATGGGGGTCATCCTTCCAACCGTCAAAATCCCTATCAAACTCAACAACCACCGGTCGTAGCTTCAAAATTGGAAGAGGCATTGATGCAATTCATGCAAATGTCAATGGCGAATCAAAAAAGTAACGATGCGGCAATTAAAAATCTTGAGACTCAAGTTGGTCAACTTGCTAAGCAATTAGCGGAACAACAATCCGGACCATCTTTCTCGGCAAATACGCAAACAAATCTTAAGGAGCATTGTAAGGCTATAAAGACGAGAAGTGGAAAAGAGTTGGTTGACGAGAGTGAAAAAAGAGAGGTAGAGAAAAAAATTGATGATATTGATGGTGAAGTTGGGAATTGGAGCGAGGAGGAAGTTGAAAAGAAAGAAAAATTGGTTGAAGTTGAAAATGAGAAAAATGGTGAAGTTGAAAATAAAACAAGTGAAAAAGTCATGGTGGAAGAAGTGAAGAAGAAAAAAGAGCGAAATTCTAGAAGGAAAGAGGTAGTGAGCACTACTCCGGTCCAAAATTTACCTTATCCACATGCTCCATCTAGGAGAGAAAATGAATGTTATTACGCCTGGTTCATGGATATCTTTAAACAACTTGTTGCACCCCAAAATTTGCCCAACTTTTCTTTACCTGGCTCATGTTTCATTTCATTCACATTAGCATTATCATTTGCATTTCATTGACATGTATGCAGGAGATCAAGAGGTATGATTACTAATCAAGGGCTATACAAGAGTTTGAAGCTAGCTAAGAAGGTTATTCAGGTGCTTAAGGGTTGATATCCTTGTCAGAGAAGTTAAAAGATCCTCAGAGTGAATGGTTGAAACCAAGGTTGTGTGCCTCCTAGCTTGAGAGTTGTGGGAGCTCCTCAGATGATTCTGAAGCTAAGAATGTGGACTTGGAGCCTTGAGAGCGCTTATGAGACGTCTTGGAAGCCATCATGAAGCCTAGATAGGTCATTGTGCAAGATTAAGAAGACTCAGCCATAAGTGGTGTAATTAGGGTTTAACTGAGTCAACCCTAGGTCAACTGATGATTTGAATAAGGTTGAGACCTAATTCAAAGGCCATGTGATCATGGATTGATGCATTGAGATGCTATAAGGATGATTCCAAGGTCAACTCATCATGATTGAAGATTCTGAGAAGTTTCAAGCTAGGGTTTCTAAGGCTTGACAGTGTAAAATCCCCTAGTTTGACCCCTATCTTCAAGGCAGTTTAGCTCAAGATGTGATTGTCATCTCATCTTGCCCCCGACATGAATGTTGTATAGCTTGTTCTTAGATTTAATTTGAGTACTAGAAGTCCTTGATAGGATTTGTAGAACTCAAGTTATGACTTTGACAAGTTACAGGTCATTTGAGGTATGTGAATTTGGGGGCTTGAAAGTTACCCAACTTGCATCAAACTTTTGCCCAAGAAGGATGATTCCTATGGACTTTTGTCAACATGAATGTTGTTCCTTATCCTTTTATCTTTCTAGAGAGTACTAGAAGTCCTTGATAGGATTTGTAGAACTCAAGTTATGGCTTTGACAAGTCAAGGGCATTTTGGTCATTTGGAGATTACAGGTCATTCCAATCATAAGGCCATAACTCCTATTTCCAAGCTTCAAATTGAAAAATGTTCAACATCAAACTTGTTCAAAATAATTTTTTGAGGCTAGTAAAGAGGTCATGAGATGTTGGAAATGCTTGTAGCTCAAAGTTGCAAAAATGACCTAAAATGAGAGTATAAGTTAAATAAACCAAAGTTGGAAATTGATATTTTCAATCTACACATCCAAACCATGGCATGTAATATATCATTTTGACTCTAGAAAACATTTTAAGAACATTGGTTTAGCCACATTTTTTATTTGAGGTCTAATTTGTGGACTTGCTTTGAAAAATGATTACTTGCATATTAAGTAACATTGGCAAAACCTAGAATCAAGGCATGAGCAAGGCCCTTTGCAAGCTAAACACTTTCAAAATGTCACTAGGGGAGAAATTGGAGGAGAATGGGATGGATTCCAAGCTGCAAAGGGAACTATGCATATCATGGCATATGGTTGAAAATCTCATGACATGAGAGATTGAAACTCTCACTAGAAGGATCTAGAGGGTTCTAGATCATCCACAGATGTTCTATATATTGAGTAGAGGTGATCTGATGCCAAGGTTGGTGATGATTGAAGGAGAGAGCATAGATTGAAATTGAAATTGCATAGCTTGCAATTGAATTCGGTTTCGCCAATTTCTTCACTTTCCATCCATTTTCTTGATTGCAACTCCTTCCATGGATGCTAGGGATTGAATCCAGATCATAATCCAAGAGAATTCGTGGCTGAATCGTGTATGAGCAATTGAATTTTTCCACCTGCAACTCACCATCGGGTTTCAAGATTCAGGAGTTTTCAACCAGTCCTATTGCATACAGAAGCAAGGAAAGGATCCATTGATCGTGTCTGGAAGGTTGGAGAGCTTGATTTAAAGGTTTAGTGCATATGTTCATCCAAGATTTTCAGGTTAGTAACTTTCTTCCTCTAGCATGAATTAGGTAGAATCAAGATGAATTAGGGTGTTAGATGCATTGTAGAACGGTGTAGGAAGGTTTTCAGATAGTTAATTTGAGAATTAGTGACCAATTAAGGATGTTACCATTTTCGGTTGAGAGTTGGTTATGGCGAATCTTGAGGTTTCAGAAAGAATTAAGGGCATGAATGAATTCATGAGGGAATTTGGGACATGTTTGATTAAGGGATCGTGGCCTATGATGGACTCTATGTTGAACTAGGGTTGTGGAATGGTGACCAGAGCACCACCGGTGGTGGCCGTAGCTGCGCGCGAAGTTCAGAGGTTCAAAAGGTAGAAGATGACTCTAGAGACATTGGATGTGGTGAGACCTTTGACTGAAGACATGATCCAACGGCCACGTTTTAATTTCAAGTTGTAAAGGATCTGAATTAATGAAACGCATCGTTTCATTTAGTAGCTGATGCTGGGCTTAGTGAAATAACTGATATCCACACCCCCCTCATGGCCCAATCCATTATTTGAACTGATTTTAGTTTCTATCTGCACCGTGTGCTTGTCCATTTTATTTTGATTTTCATTATTTTTTTCATTTTATTCATGGTTCTTGAAAAAATCATATAAAATTGAAAATTTATCCAATTAATCCCATTCTTTTTGCATTATATTCATGATTGAGTCTAGTATTTTTCAAAAATAAAATATTTTTATTCCATTCATTTTCTGATTTTATGGGAATTTTACATTTTAATTGATATTAAAATGGTTATGTTTGATACTTAATTTTGTGGAATTTTGTGTGATCATGTGGTGATGATTTTGATCCTGATTTTTTGTGTGTGATTAGTTTAGGCATGTATGCTCCCATAGAATTTTTCTCACATTTTTGTGATGAAAATAGGTGGTAGTTTAGGTTGAAACCTTTAGGTGCTTCCTTTTAGGGTTTAGGTTTAGTACCTTGTAGTGTAGAATTTCTTTCTAGGTCTTATTTGATGATTTGATCTCTGGAATTAATATGGTAGAGTCATGATTAACCTAGGTTCCCATAGTGATTTTTGTAGGATTTTACAATTGGTTTTAGTATGTTAGTTAGGATTAACTTTAGTACTAGGTGTCGCTACTGCGAAAATCGGCGCCGGCTGAACAGAAGAGTCGCCACCGTGCGTTATTTATCCCACGGGAGGGAAAGGAAACGCTCAGAGTAAACCTCGCACAACATGGGAAAGGTATGGTCATCGCAACCAAAACCTGGGTTCGGGAGTCGGTTACGCAAGGGGAAGGTATTAGCACCCCTCACGTCCGTCGTACTCGACGGGATCCACGCTTGTTTTCGGGTATGGATTGTTATTCTATCTAAACTATAGGTCAAGGGTTAAAAGAAAATAAAATGACTCGGCAAAGTATCGCACTTTATGCCTACGTATTCCCGTCTGGAACGAGAAATCAGAGTCAACGTAGTTCGCCTACCTACTGGAAAGGAGGGGAAGGTTGCTCGCTAGGATATCGCATCCTATGCCTACGTACTTTCATACAGCATGAAAGATCAGAGCAAACGTAGTTCGGGCCACGTACGACACAAGTCTGCCTTGATTGATTTTATTCCTTCTGAAAAAGGGTTTTCTTGATTAACAGTCCCGGCGGACAAAAATTGACATTTTGATGAGTTCACATTCTTTTACGGAAGAAGTGTCTTTTATTGTGTTTGAAATCTTTATGTGTTTTTCTGTTTGTTTTGAGAAAGAAGAGACAGAACTCTAACCTACGGTTGCGAAGGGAAACAAACTAACCTAATGTTATCATGCATGGGTTAAGACCTAATGTCTATCATATTCCTCTCTTGCACAGAGAGAAACAGAGATCCTAAGGGAATAGACGGAAACAGAAACAATAGCAGATATATAATAAAGCAGTAAAATGCATGGATGCAACAGTACAAGCGAGGCAAGGGAGTCCCACTCAACCTCGAACCTAGAAAACAATAGGCAAAAGTGAACAGGCTTCACTTTCAACCCAACAGGGTAAACAGCAAACAATACAGTCCAGAAAACCAATCAATACATCAAGAAATGAAATACAACAGCATCAGCAGCTCTGACTCAACATCTGACTTCAAGTAATCTCCAATCAGCTACAGGCTTCAACAAGCATCAATCTCCATCTTCATGACCTTCAGGCAAGGGCTTTGATCATCTGTCTTCTGTCTGCAATGGCTTTTCTTCAAGTTCAAACCTCCAGGATGAGGAATCAGTCACAAGAGTGAAGTGAATGAATGTTAGACAGTTAATTACCTACCAAGGGTGGTTCATCAACTGTTAACATTAAACAGAAAGTTTCCTCTCAAAAGTTCTATCTTTCAAATATATTCACTGATCCTTCCAAAGGAAGGAGGTGGATATTTGAAAGAGACTTTGAATCATAGAGAAAGGATGGATGCAGACAAGGCATTCCATGTTTGAGAAACAAGCTTTCTAATCTAGAACTCTGCCTAGCTCCTAAACCCTAGTCTCCTCAGCAGCTGCTAGCAAGAACTTCCTCTCCAACTCTGGCAGTTGATCTTCAATCCCTGGATCTCCAATGGTCTTCATCTCCTCAAGTCTTCAGCTCTCCCAAATCCCCAGACAATCCCAATACCCAAGCAAGCAAGCAATAATCCCCAGAGGGCACACCACACCAGTCAATCAGACATACACAGAGTACATTAATAGCAGTAGGGGAATCCTGACTTTTTCTAAGGGGATCTAATAACTACCCATAGCCCCTATAGTCCCATAACTAATCTAGTCAAACCCTAAGTCCTAAGGGAAATGAAATCAAACTTCTTAAGTCATCACCTAAAAAACCCTAATTTGTTCATGTTGTTCAAGCCTACATTAAGCACCTAAAATTAATTTCTAAAAATGGGAACTAAATTGTTTCTACAAGTTCAATATCTCATCTAAGCAACCTAAAAAGAATGAACAAAAAATATGAAAGTATCTAATAGAACAAAAATTAACAAAATCATGCATGAAATGAAACTATTTAAAATGTCATTTATTTAGAAAATATGAGAAAAATATCAAATAAAAATAAAATGCAATTTTTACTTTTTTATAATTTTCTAGACAGAACCAAGAAAATATAGAAAAAACAACCACTAAAAAAGAGTTAATTTCCTATTTTATATGATTTTTTAAAGTTGGTAAAAATTAAAATGAATTAAAAAACTAAATTGAATTAAAATGAGAGGGGGGGGGGGGGTTCATTAAGCAAACACGCTCAGTTCATACCAGGATGGGCCAGCAATGGTGGGGTGCGCGTAGCAAGTTTGAATGAAGCCCAGAACAATTCAGAATTATTGAAAATAAAAAAACAAGCAGGGGGTGCATTCAGCATGGTTTTCACGTTCAAATCATAATGGGCTTAGTACTGGGGGGTGGGGATATCACTAAACACCTAGGCCCGCCCGTTTCATTAAATGAAACGGTGCGTTTAGGGCTCCTATTCTCTCCCTCCAAAATTCTGAATTAAACGCCAGCCACTCGATTGGTTCCTGGGTCAAAGGTCCAACAAGCAATGGACGGTCCTGATTGCGTCTTCAACCTTGGATCTATGAGAACTAGGGTTTCCCTCCATGAATACACATGCACGAACCAACTTCAACCTTTCGGTTCTCTCTCCACAGTCCATGAAACACCACGATCTAAACATGAAAATCACTCCAAATTCTTCCCTCTACAAGACTATGGTGGTAGTTTGTTTTGAAACTCAGCAAATCACTCAACCCGAGCGCATGACATCCTTGGTTCCATGAAAATACTCTGCAACTCATCCTCAAGAACCTCAACCAAACCTATACTAATCTCTTCTATACTTAATGGTGATTATTCTAATCTATCAAACTAACATTATAATGCACTCTACTACAAGTTCTAAGTCCTAACAGTTCTAACAACCTGCTAACAATTATCACTAAACAGCACCAAACTCATCCTAATCGTTCTACTAACAACCTAGATCACATCTAAACTAATAAAACTATGCTAAACTAACTAAATCAAGCAATGGCAGAGAAAATGCACCTGGTGTGAAAGCTTGGAAATGGATGTTGAACTCGTGGATCTGAGGCTTCTAATGCTTGGATCTTGATCAACTATCTCAGTGCTTGATTCTGTATGCAACACCTTGATGATTCTTGCCTTGGATCTTGCTGTCCACTTGAAATTGCAATTTGGATGTTGATGATTATAGTGCTCGAAAATGGATCAATTTCAATCAGATCTTTGTTGATCTTTAGTCCATGATGATGATTGAATATGATGGAATCAATGTTGATGAGAATTGATGTTGAATTTGTGAAATTTGGATGGAATTGCAATAAGAAAGAATAGAGAGAATTTGTGAGATTTTTGGTGAAAAATGAATCCAACCCTTGCTCAATTCTGATTTCATGAATATATAGTGCTCAAATGAACTTTCTAGAACCATCTTGCAACTTCCCTTGCATTCCAAATTGAATCCATTTTGGTTATGTTTCTTCAAATGCAAGTAACCATAAATAACTTTGATTTTTTCCACTAAGCTCAAAAATGTACTTGAACCATTGTTCTTAGAATGTGTTTTGGACCCAAAATAATATATTGGAAGTCTCCATTTGGACTTATAAATCTCTCAAACCATTTTTCACTTTGACTTTATTTAAGTTATAAGCCATTTTAGTTCAAATTTTGACCAATCATGCAACTTCATGTTATGAGCTTTTCCAACAATTTGTGACCTTCTTTCTAGACTCAAAATGTCATTTGGAGCAAGTTTGATGTTGTAAGTTTTTCCATTTGAGGCCTCCTTGTATGAGTTTTGGACATAGGTTAAAATGACCTGTAATTCACAAATGACCAAAATACCCTTTGCTTGCCAAGACCATAAGTTGAGTTCCACACATCATATGAAGGCATACTATACCATTCTAGAAAGCTAAGACAATGAGGAACAACTCTTATGTTGACCAGAAATTCATTTGAAATCTCCTTGAGGGGTAAAGATTGCTTGGAAGTCAAGTCACTTTCACAGACAAAATTTCAGATACCTCAGATGACCTGTAACTTGCAAGGACCATAACTTGAGTTCTATAAATCTCCTTGATGTCTTCCACCACTCAAATTAAAGGTCTTGAGATCCTCTACAAGTTTCATGTTGGCCAAGGATCCATTTGAAGCTTGCATTTTGACTTATCTTGCTTGGAAATTTGACCTAAACTAGGGGATTTTACACAGAAACCCTAATTTAGAAGCTCCTCTTCTCCTTGATTTCTCTTGAATTCTTCTTGGCATATCTCCATATCCTTCTTCATATGTTCAATGATGAACCCCACATCTCTCCATTAGACTTGAATGCCCCTTAAATCAGTCAATTGACCTAGGATTGACCTAGGGTTAACCCAGATGAAACCCTAGTTGACTGCCTTCAGCTATAGCTCTTGTGCTCTCATCAATGACTTGTATCCTTCTTTAAATGACTTGCTAAGTCTCTCATAATGTCTAGATACTCTCCATGCCTTCAACTCACAGCTCACAACCCTCTTGTTGACCCTCAGATACCCTCAGCTAGGAGATGGACTCAAGGCTTGATCTGCTGAACTCTTTGCTTTCAAATTCTTTCCTGATGACTTGGATGAGATTGAATTGGGATAATAACCTCTTGATAGGCTGCTAGAGATGAGAATAATGATTGGTCCCCCTGTTGTATGACTTGCTATGCTTATGCTATGCAGATGATTAGACTATGCACATGACTCTATATGCAAATGCTAATGATATTGAAACATAAACCAAGTGAATAAGGTTGGGCAAATTTTAGGGTGCAACAGCTGCCCCTATTCAAGCGGCTTGGACCCGATTGGGTGAAGAGCCCGGAGCCTTCAGACATTCGCGGTACGAGACGGTTGAATACTAGGAACCCAGAAATTTGCCAACCGCGGAAATGAACTACACCACTGCTTGGGGAACGACATTCATCAGTTGAATTTAACTGTTAAGGCAACCCACTGATCTCGTGCGACCGTGCTGGGGATTGTCTTCATCGTTCTGAAAAGGATTCTGTCATAACAGATTGCTTGCTTGTCTACGTTAGGACTCTGTCTGTCATCAATACGAAGAAATCTCAACTAAAACCTGTCCACGTTAGGACTCCACTTGCTGTTAACCTAGAAAAATTTCGGCAATTCCGCTGGGGATAATTCGTCTGCATTTCCATAAACTGAATCGTCCACGTTAGGAATAAAACTCTTTCACGTCAGGAGTAACACCTGTCCATGTTAGGAATCATTTCTTCTGTATCTGTCCACGTCAGGACTAACCCTTTCATCTTTCCATGTCAGGAAGCAATCTTCCTTCCACATAAGGAGAACTATATCAATCTGTCCACGTAAGGACTCCAATACCACTTGACATGTCCGCGTCAGGACTCCAATCTTCCCACGTAAGGAATTCAACTTTGGTTCTGAACCTGTCCACGTCAGGACTCAACTTTCCACGTAAGGAGTACATCATTCTTCCACGTCAGGAATCAACTTTTCTCGAATCTATCCACGTAAGGACCCCAATTTTTCCACGTAAGGAATAAACCTTCTTTTGAGTCTGTCCACCTCAGAACTAAACCCCTTCCACGTCAGGAATACACTCTTTCTTTCCACGTCAGGAATACAAACCTCTTTCCACGTAAGGAATGCCATCTTAATCTGTCCACGTAAGGACTTCGCTCTTTCCACGTTAAGAATCACCTCTTTCCACGTAAGGAATCCTCTTCTGATATGTCCGCGTAAGGACTACATCGTCCACGTTAGGACCCACTTCTCCACGTTAGGAATAATAATTTCTTTGATTTGTCCACGTAAGGACACTGATCTCGTCTTGATTTGTCCACGTTAGGACTCAGGCGTCTTCGACCTGCTGAGGAAATAAGACTTGTCCACGTAAGGACTCACACCCTTGTCTGATTTGTCCACGTCAGGGCACCAACACAAAGAGTAATCACTTTTGTCAACGTCATGACCTCCCATTCCACTAATTTCGAGAACCCGAATCTGTCCACGTTAGGACTAACACCTCACCAATCCGGGGAAATAAACCTGTCCACGTTAGGACGCCCACTTCTGAAGAAATCCCGTCAATATAGGAATAAATTGTCCACGTCAGGACTTAGTTCTCCAATGATCCTCACCCACAAACTTCTTAGCACTGACGTGACAGCGACTTTGAGATGGACCCTACTGGGGATGTCTGGAAACCAACTATCGGACGCCTGCTCTGATAACCGGCGGTGGCCTCTGGAATTCTGATTCATGGAACCCCTGATGACAACTAATTCTGCCTGGGAAATAAAGAGAAACTTATCCTGGTAACTCTGTGGAGAATACTGCCGAAACTGACATTATCCTTGGATGTCTCATGCCGAGATCTTGATCATTTGGTTGTTCATTTAAGCAAGAGTTCTCTCCACCTGAACCGCTAGAGTACAGAAACTGCTTCAGCAAAATAAATGCTGAAGTTAATGCCGATTCCGCCGGGGATAACCAGATGCTACAGAATTATTCCAGCAAACTAAATGCTGGAAGGGTGAAGTCAACCCTGCTGGGAAATTGGGAACTCAAACCGAGCACCTTGTTGAAGTAACATCCTGCTGGGGAATATAACTTTGCTGGGGAACAGCAGATGTGCATAGTACGATCGGACTTTCTGCTGGAACGCGAACTGATATTACACAGTATCTCTGACAAAATAAATGACAGGACCCACCATCAACTCTGCTTGGGAGAGTCTTAATCTTCGGGTTCCACTGGAAGGAATGAACACTTGCTGAACAGAGAACTCCGCTGGGGATAGGATGATTCTCTCGGGGAAAATCCACTGACTCCGCTGGGGGAGAGTGCATGACCCTGCGGGGAAAGATGAACCTGTCTGAACACAGCCTTACGATCTTGGAATCGCCAAACGCTATTGAGGGTGAATAACTTTTCTGCTCCCTTTGGGTAAGCTACGGCTAGCTGGGGAATTCTATCCTTCTTCAGGAAGAACATGCATGACCTGCGTGGGGACTAAGTCTTTCGTTATCGCAATCTTTTGATCATCTTCCTCGTATGGTTATGGAACCTGCAACAACACAAACAAGACACGACAAGCCTATGCAATCAAATCAATTCAGGTTAGTGACGTTACACTCAGTTAATTCAAAGCTTTAGCAATTGTTGGCAAGGGCCAGTGATGTTATACTCATGCTAGCTTCACTAAACTTAGGCGTTTTATCATGCACAAAACAGTAAAGAACCAGCATCAAGTACTGAATAACATATTTTATTGATCAGGCCCTTGAATGGGCGGAGTTTTATACATGGGATGTAACTCCTGAAATGAGGAAGCTACGCAAAGCGAATACGTAAGTATGCACAAGAAGCATGAATATTTTGACAAATTAAATTTTGTACACATGTCGGCAACGGGATGCAGATGAACACCACGAAATGATCCTCCTATGACTCATCCGACTCTAATGCTTTCCCGGTATCCCCACTTCTGAAGAGATTGTATCCGATAGCTGGCTCCTCAAACATATTCTCCCGCATTGATGCTCATTGAATTCGGACCGCAGTCATTTGCTTTTCAAATCCCTAACTTTTGCGTGAACCGCCCTTTACGGGTTTTCAGTTCACCGGGATACCCTTTTTTGCCGAAGCCGCCCAGTGTAGGTTTTCAACTTCGCGGGTGTACATTTTTTTCAATTTTATCCCTAACTTTTGCCCGAACCTTTCATTCTGTTTTTGGTTCGCCAGGATGCCCCATTTTTGCCTGGACTCTCTTTTTCTGTCCAGCGGGTCTATTTTAAGCAAAGTATTTTTTAACTGCGTCCGAATTCACAGGTGACGTGAAGTCTTCTCCGTCCATGGTGGACAACAACAACGCTCCTCCTGAAAAGACTTTCCTGACAACGTATGGCCCTTCGTAGTTGGGGGTCCACTTGCCCCTGTGATCTGCTTGCGGCGGGAGAATCCTTTTCAGCACAAGGTCGCCCGTCTGAAAGCTTCGCGGCTGTATCTTCTTGTCGTACGCTTTCTTCATTCGGCTCTGGTACAAACGACCGTATGCTAGGGAAGCTAGCCTCTTCTCGTCCATTAAGCTCAGTTGGTTCAATCTATTCGTTACCCATTCTGCCTCGTCCAGCTGAACGTCTCGCAATACCCTCAGAGAAGGGATCTCAACTTCCAATGGTAGTACCGCTTCCATTCCGTATACCAACGAGAACGGAGTTGCCCCGGTTGATGTGCGTACCGTCGTACGATAACCGTGCAAAGCAAAAGGTAGCATTTCATGCCAATCCTTATAGGTCACCACCATTTTCTGAACAATTTTCTTGATATTCTTATTGGCCGCCTCAACAGCGCCATTCATCTTGGGTCGGTAAGGGGAAGAGTTGTGATGTTCGATCTTGAAATTCTGACAGAGCTCCTTCATCATTTTGTTGTTCAGATTTGAACCATTATCCGTGATTATCCGCTCGGGAATCCCATATCGGCAAATGATATCTCTCTTGATGAATCTGGCCACCACTTGCTTCGTTACATTCGCGTAAGATGCCGCTTCCACCCACTTGGTGAAATAATCGATTGCTACTAGGATGAACCGGTGCCCATTAGAAGCTGTCGGCTCGATCTTTCCAATCATATCGATTCCCCACATCGAGAATGGCCATGGAGATGACATCACATTTAGAGGACTCGGAGGTACGTGTATCTTGTCAGCATAGATTTGGCACTTGTGGCACTTCCTCGCGAACTTGAAACAATCAGTTTCCATCGTCAACCAAAAGTAACCTGCCCGCAGCAGCTTTCTCGTCATAGCATGCCCACCAGCATGCGTACCAAAGGTACCTTCGTGAATTTCCTCCATGAGAAGCTTTGCCTCGCTCTCGTCTACACAACGCAACAACACCAAATCGTGGTTTCTTCTGTACAAGACGCCATCCGGATTCAAGTAGAAATTGCCCGCTAATCTCCTGAGAGTCTTCTGATCTTGACTGGATGCCCCAGCCGGATACTCTTTATTCTTCAGGAAATTACGGATATCAAAGTACCACGGTTTGTCATCAGATGCTTCATCAATAGCAAATACATAAGCTGGCCTGTCCAACCGAGAGATAGTGATTTGGGGAGCTTCGTTCCAGAAGTTGACCTTGTACATGGAAGACAAAGTGGCGAGAGCGTCAGCCATTTGATTCTCTGCCCGCGGTACATGATGCAATTCAACCTTGTCGAAGAAAGGCAACAATCTCCTTGCATAATTCATGTAATGTATCAAATTAGGCTGCCGTGTCTCCCATTCCCCTTTGATCTGATTCACCACCAGAGCTGAGTCTCCGTATACGTCTAGATGTTTGATTCGCAAATCAATGGCTTCTTTAAGCCCCATTATACAAGCTTCGTATTCGGCCTCATTGTTGGTGACAGCAAAGGTCAATCAGGCAGTAAACGGGATGTGCGACCCGTGTGGCGTCGTGATGATTGCCCCTATCCCGCTACCGTAAGCATTCACGGCTCCGTCAAATATCATCTTCCATTTGGAACCCAACTCTGGTCTCTCGTCTGGCAACGGCTCTTCACAATCCTTCATCTTTAGGTACATGATATCCTCGTCAGGAAAATCAAACCTCATCGATTGGTAATCCTCAATAGGCTGCTCTGCCAAGTATTCAGACAACACACTCCCCTTTATAGCCTTTTGCGAGACGTATTGGATATCATATTCAGTCAAGACCATCTGCCAACGGGCAATTCTACCCGACAACGCTTGCTTTTCGAATACATATTTGATAGGATCCATCTTCGAGATGAGCATGGTTGTATGATTCAGCATGTACTGCCTCAAACGCTTGGCGGCCCAGGCTAGCGCGCAACAAGTTTTCTCCAGCATTGAGTATCGAGATTCACAGTCTGTAAATTTCTTACTCAGGTAATAGATCGCATGCTCTTTTCTCCCCGTCTCGTCGTGTTGACCGAGAACACAACCCATGCTTCCCTCAAGAACCGTCAAATACATGATCAAGGGTCTCCCTGCCACCGGGGGTATCAAAATAGGAGGCTCCTGCAGATACTTCTTTATTTTATCGAACGCCTTTTGACAATTTTCGTTCCACGTTACAGCTTGATCTTTCTTTAGCAACTTGAATAATGGTTCACACGTAGCAGTTAGGTGAGATATGAACCGAGCGATGTAGTTCAACCTCCCTAAAAACCCGCGCACCTCTTTCTCTGTTTTAGGCGTCGGCATTTCTTGAATCGCTTTTATTTTAGCAGGATCGACCTCTATTCCTCTTTCGCTTACGATAAACCCCAGCAGTTTACCCGATCTCACCCCGAAGGTGCATTTATTAGGGTTCAGCCTCAGCCTGAACTTCCTAAGTCTTTTAAACAACTTCAGCAGATTCACCAGATGCTCTTCCTCCGTCTGGGATTTGGCAATCATATCGTCAACATAAACTTCGATCTCTTTATGCATCATGTCATGGAAAAGAGTCGTCATCGCACGCTGATATGTTGCCCCAGCATTTTTCAAACCAAAGGGCATCACTTTGTAACAAAATGTTCCCCAAGGTGTTATGAAAGTAGTCTTCTCCATATCCTCTGGCGCCATTTTAATCTGATTATAGCCCGAAAAGCCATCCATGAAGGAGAATACGGAGTATTGAGCAGTATTATCAACTAACACGTCAATGTGAGGAAGTGGAAAATCGTCTTTTGGGCTTGCTTTGTTCAAATCTCGATAATCCACGCACATTCGAACCTTGCCATCTTTCTTTGGCACTGGTACGATGTTAGCAACCCACGAGGGATATTTTGTCACGGCCAGGAAACCAGCGTCCCACTGTTTCTGCACCTCCTCTTTGATCTTCATTGCCATATCTGGTCGCGTTCTGCGAAGCTTTTGTTTGACCGGCGGGCAATCTTCTTTCAGTGGCAGGCGGTGCACAACCATATCTGTATCGAGCCCTGGCATATCTTCATACGACCAAGCGAATACATCACTATACTCTTGGAGCATTTCAACCAGTCTTCGCTTGACCTCACTCTGCAGTGCGGCTCCGATACGAATATTTTTCTCAACCCCTTCCGACCCCAAATTGATAATTTCGATGACCTCGTCGTGAGGCAGAATGGCTCTTTCCTCTTGCTTTACTAACCAAGACAGTTCTTCAGGAACGTCGCTATCTTCGACAACCTCTTCTTCAGCCCGAAACACCGGGTGCTCAAAGTCGGGACGAGTCATAGGTGGTTCAAGGATGTCATCTGAAAATGTTATCCTGCAAAAGGAATGGTTAAGTGCTTCAAAATGCGTATAAAGCGAATAACCCCGTTGCCATTTTATTGAAAAATACAAAACAAGAAAGACAGGGATTACGGTATTTGCACATGAAAAAAACGCCATTTATTTAATGATTAACACGCAATGTTTATAACAACACAGCCCTAAGCAAATCCTGATGCCCCGGGCAAGACATCAGATTATTCAACAATTAATAAAGCAAAGCATTACTGTTTAAAAGTCACAGGAACAAGCTCCTGAATAGACCAGTTGCACAGTCCTTGTCCTGGCGTGCTTGGCTGAATCAAGGCATCCATATCACAGTCGCTGTCTCCTTCATCAGACTCTGAAGCAGCATTGACAGTTTCATGGCATACTCCACTGACAGAGATGGTAATTGGCTTTCTGAAACGGGGGGCCCCCACGGAAGGAGTTGATGACGACGGTTGGTACCCCAGTCCGAACCGGTCCATCTTCACAGGAATGTCCAACACTTTGCCCCAGCCCTTGGCTTCTCCTGCTTCTACTAGAGCTTGAGCTTCCTTATACGATGAGACAGCTATCTCTGGCACTTTGCTCGGCCCGGGACCTTTGTCCTTGATGCGCAAACCTTCGAATGCCTGGCATGGTGTCTCGTGGATCTCCCCGTCGACTTCCACATATTTAAATGAAGATAAATGGCTGACCAGGATGTCTTCTTCTCCGCACACGGTGACTACACTGTCTCCGACCATATATTTTAACTTCTAATGCAGGGTAGACGTGACGGCCCCTGCCCCATGAATCCAGGGTCTTCCCAGCAAGCAGCTATACGCAGGCTGTATATCCATGATATAAAACTCCGTTGCAAACACTTCCGGCCCCACTTGCAGAGGCAAGGTAATCGATCCGAAGACTGTTCTTCGCGTGCCGTCAAATGCTCTGACTACCAAATCACTGGGTGTACACAAAATCCCTCGAACATCCAGCTTCATCATCGCCTTCTTGGGCAACACATTCAAAGATGACCCGGTGTCAACCAATACGTGCGACATTACTGATCCTCTACACTCAACAGATACGTGTAATGCCATATTATGATCTCTCCCTTTCGGAGTCAAGTCAAAATCGGTAAAACCCAGACTGTGGCCTGCATTCACATGTGCCAATACTCCTTCTAGCTGATTTACGGAGACATCTTGGGGTACAAAAGAAGTGTCCAGGACTTTCAGCAAAGCATTTCTGTGAGCTTCCGAACACAGCAGCAATGACAAGATGGATATTTTGGACGGTGTCTGCTGCAGATGCTCCACAATCTTATAATCACTTTTTCGAATCAAGCGCATGAACTCTTCTACATCCTTCGATGCTGCTTCTTTTTCACTTGCTTGTACCGGAACATTTTCAACCACTTTCCCTTTTCCTTTCGCTAGTCTTTCAGCCTCCACTTCAGGAGATATAAAGATCCTGCCACTCCTCGTCATGCCTCCTGAACCAACAACATTATCCACAATCTCCGCTGGCTGCTTGTTAACATCAATCTTTATCCCATCACAATACACCTCTAACCCATATGACCATGGGACTGCTTTCGTGTTCTCGTACGGGATTGGCCCGGCCTTAGTTATGGTGATCGGTGGTCGCTGAGCTGGTGCTGCAATAGTGATCGTCTTCCGAGGAATCGTTACTGTGGCCACATCGCTCCGATTATCCACTACTGCCCCTGCAGGCTCGTCAGTTGCCGCTCGATCAAACTGCAATATGCCCTCATCAATTAAGGCCTGAATGCCTTTCTTCAAATCCTCACACCCCCCAGCTAGGGTCCAACAGTCTAAGCAATACTCGTTACATCCTGGGTAAACACCTCCTTGTAACAGTCGGCTCTTTATCTCGCTCAGCGGCGTCTTTAAATCTTCAACATTCATAATAAGATTCAGACCTTCCTCAGTCAGAACGGCGTTTGCCCCATGATTAGGCATGGGTTTCTGGACTATGTTCGGACCTGCCGTTCCGAAATTGATAGTCTTGTTGTCTAAAAGATCCTGCACAACGTGCTTAAAAGCATGGCAACCTTCTATATCGTGGCCCGGAGCCCCAGAATGAAACTCGCAGTGTCTGCTTGCATCGTACCCAAACGGGGGAGCTCCCGTTATCGGCGCCAGAGTTCTTTTCTCTACCAGGTTTAATCCCAACAATGTCTGCAATAAATCGGCATAGGTTGAGGGAGGCTTCTCAAACACTCTTCTCGGTTTACTACCCTGGAATCTTCGTTGAGCCTGCTGTGCCCCTTGCTGAGGCTGCTGCTGCTGTGGCATTGGTTGCTGCTGAACCGGTTGTTGTTGCTGGAGTGGTTGTTGTTGATATGGGATAGTAACACTCGCCACCTGCTGCGGCTGACGATATTGACCTCGTCCCCTGCCTCGGCCCCGGCCTCGGCCTCCAAATACTGCGCTTGCCTCGCCTTGACGGCGCCCTCCAAAAGCCTTCCTATTACTGCCAGATGCAGTTGATTCTTCAACCTGGAATTTTCCTTGCTTAATGTTACGTTCAATCTTTTCCCCCATCAGAATCAGATCTGAAAAACTGGCCAGAGACGTGTGAAACAGCATATCATGAAACAACCCTGTGAATGTGCCGACAAACATGTCATTCATTTCCTTATCTTCTACAGGAGGACGGACCCTGGCTGCCATATCGCGCCACCTTTGCGCGTACTCTTTAAAACTCTCCCCCTTCTTTTGCGAAAGCCCGGCCAACTGGACCCGATTGGGTGCCAGGTCGCTGTTATACTTGTAATGGGCTACAAACGCCTCCGCCAATTGCTTCCATGTCTTAATATCAGTTGGCTCCAACCCCATGTACCACTCTAGGGAAGGGCCCGATAGACTATCCTGAAAGAAATGCATTAGCATTCTTTCATCAGTTGAGTATGCAGACATCTTTCTGTAATAAGCTCGTACATGCACTTTCGGACATGTGTCTCCTTTGTACTTATCGAACGTAGGAGCTTTGAATTTAATTGGCACCCTCAAGCCAGGTACCAAGCCCATTGTTGCCATGTCCAAGCCCACAGCACTTTGATTTAAGACTCCCTTCATCTGCTCTTCCAGCATTCTAATCTTTTGGGAATCATCCATCGGCCCTTCAAAACCTCCTCCGGAGAAGGCGTCTTCCTGCTGATCTTCTTGCCACATGCCGTTTCCAGCCCCGTACCCATCATATCCATTATTACGTCCAGCTCTGATCTGATTCGTCCCCGGACCTCGGCCTCTGTTGCCGTACCCTTGAACACCTCTAGCAGGACCAAAAGCCATAAATCCAGTACCGTTTCCGTTTCCAAAGCCTCCGTAACCCTGATTGACCATACCATAACCATCTTGCCCAAAGCCTTGAGCATTAAAGCCATACTTCCCAGTGTTATCGAATCCCTGATCATTGAATCCGAACCCAGTATTGACAAAGCCATTGCCTCCTAGATTATCTCCCAAATTGACATCACCCAGCCCAACATTATGGACAACGGTCTCATTCCCCACTCCGACGTTACCATTCACAGCAGCGGTAGCGTTGTTGATATTAGCAGCAGGTGTATTGATTACAGGCGGAGCCACTGGCGTGGGAGTACCGTCTCCATGAGCAGTATCGACCCGGACAGACTGATGATCTTCATTACCATGACCAGCGTTTCGGGCCAACAGAGGCTGGACCATGGCCTGCAAATTCTCCTGCCCTTTTGCTATAGCTTCCATGGTCTGCATGAAGAGAGCGAGCTTCTCGCGCACATCTTGCATCTCGTTCTGCATTTGGTCCATGATTTTTCGACAATTGGAGCGTGTAGAATAGCGGTGCGGATGCTGATCTGCAATCCTGTTAAGTACCTGGTGCAAAGAAGGAAATAAGACACCATCCAAAGATTACCTGTAATGCAATATGAATGCAATGCAATGTGTCTGTGCATTAGGGAAGTTCATTCCCCCAGTTCTAGTGCGAAGGTGCCGGTGCAGTGACAGTGTTGACAATAGGAATATCGGAGCTAAATCATAGAAAGCCTCATATATTGCAGGGAGAATCAATAAGCCCAGGGTACAATATCACTGAGAGTACAAAGAAGGCATGACCTCAACCAACAATCCTGGTGATGGTCAGCACTATGCAAATAAAGCATACCAGTTACTACATGAAATGATCAAATCCTCCCAAAAGTCTGGTACTCTTCTATCAACTTCTTGGTCTCCAGATGGCTTGGTCGATCAAGCGGTCCTTCAACAAGCTGGTTTCTCCTCTTAAGGACGCGGCGTACGTCTTCAGCAGTTTCTTCCCATGTTGCTTCTACGAAGCAATCTTCTAACTTTCGCTTTTGAGACACTGCTTCATCTCTGGATTTGATTGCCTTGTTCAGTGCATGCTGGACACTATACCGGGTCATCACTTCCTCCTCACACTTCTTGATGCTAGACTTCAACTTCTCTTCGAGGTCGGAAATTTGCTGCTTTAGCTTATCTTCCCTCTTCTTATTGTTGGTGAGTGTGGCATTCCAAGTCTTATTGCAAGAAGAGATCTCTCGGTGAGCGATGTCAAGCGCTTTCTTCTTGGATTCAAGCATGTCATGGGAGCTTCTGAACTCTTGCCCCAGACGTTCGCGCTTCTTCTTTTCCTCGGTCAACTCAGCCCCTAACCTGTTTAACAGCTCGATCTGTTGTTGGAAAGCATATACGGCCTTGTTTTTCTCGCTGCGTACCTGGGCTAACTCTTGCTCTAACCTTTCATTAATCTTCATCAAGGCTTCTTTTTCCTTCACAACTTGCTCGTACGCCTCCCTAGAAACAGTAGTTGGCTCTTCTGCCGGAATAAGAACGAGGATTGGTGCGTCTGGAAATGGCATCTTCAACTGACTTGCTCTTTCCTGGATCCAAACCCTGTAAGGTGCATAGGCCTGACAGTCATTCTTTCCTAACAACGGCTTCCCTCTGCGGTTAATACGCGTCCAGGCATGTTGCAGCTTGGCTAGTAACTCCCCCTTCACATCACCTGTGAAGTACAGAGATTCCTGTACTTCTTCCTCCTGCGGTGGATTCTTCAGCGCATATCCGAACTGACGAATGAATAGAGAAGGGTTGTAATTGATACACCCTTTTCTTCCTATCAGCGGCACATTAGGGTACCCAGAACAACTGAAGATGAGCTCAGATCCCAACAGGTCTCGATCAAACCACACAACATCTTCGGAGTATAGCCTCATCAGGCGCTCTGACCAACTGGCTGAGGTTGTACTGTCTACAAATGGTCCCTTCATGGGGAGATGACTTTTGAACCACATATTCAATAGAGGAGTACAGCAGTAAACAACTTTTCCCCTTCGGTTTTCGTTCTTGTAGTGCAATGAGTGGTAGAAGTCTCCGATCAACGTTGGCACTGGGTTGCCTGCAGCAAACAGATAGAAAGCGTCCAGGTCCACAAAGTTGGGCAAGTTAGGAAACAGCACAATTCCGTAAATGCATAAAGCCAAAATAGCATTGAAAACCACCCAACAACCGTTCTTGGCGTACTCTTGAGCTTTGCCAACTAAGAAATCAAGAGAGAAACCTGAAACCCCAAGCCAAGAAGTCAATAACAGTTCTGCAGCGTCCATATGTAAGGCTTTGGCTAAGTCCTCCAACCTGGGCTCAGCAGCAGAGTGAATAAAGGGAACCTTGTTCTGCACGGGAAGCTCGGTAAACTCCACATACTCCTCAATGGTAGGCCCTAGAATAAAGTCAGCAAACGTAAAACATCTCAATGCGGGATCATAGAACTGCATCAAGGTGTATAGCCCATTCATCTCATCAGCAGTGGGCTTGCAGACTAATCTCAGTAATCTCCCATGGCTCATTCTGAAGCTTCTCCTAACCTCCTCATTGGCAAGAGATATCAAACCAAGCAAAGAAGTAATATCAGGTGAAGGCAGCTTATACGCAACTGTTTTCCTCAAACCAGCCATAATCAATACTCAGAAGTCTGGGCACTAGAACTAGGGAAATGCAAATGCACCTGCAGCACAGACACACATTAGTGAAATGCAAATGGTAATGGATATGCAGGCAATGCAATGCAAGTAACATGCAACAGGGACCAAAGCTGTAGCTGAATAGCCTGAACCCAATCAAGAAAGGTCTCAGATAGACCATCCAGAAGTCATCAAGCCCTGGTCTCAGATAGACCTAAAACAAAGCTCCAACACTGGTCTCTGACAGACCTCAAACCATAACTCCCACTGGTCTCTGGTAGACCTCAAATCATATCTCCAATTGGTCTCTGACAGACCTCAGAACACATCTCCAAATGGTCTCTGACAGACCTCATAACTCTCCATAAATACCCAGGATCTCTGATCGAGAACAAACCGGTATCTGAAGGTCTAGTTACCTGCATAACCCTGAATCCCCTCACAGGTGGGTGGCCCTATAACTGGCACAAGGTACGGCATCCTATGCGGTCGTCGGCGTCACAGACTTTCAGGGTTGATGATACGATTCCCAGAAGGAGTGGCATCATCAAATCCTGAAGAGGCCTCACTCAGCCAACTTCCAAATGATCGGTCCCCGGAGTCGACAATTCAGCTGACCAACAACCCCTTTGACCCAAAGGGTAGAAAAAGAAGCCAACCAGAAGAACCTCGTCCGAGTGTAGATTTCATGAGACACTAATGCAAGCAAAGCCGGCACACGCCCACTACTTTCTACGCTAATTCTAGGTGCACTCAAGCCCAGGTCCGGCTTCTCACTCAATATCAGAACACCCGTCACACCCCGGTACAGCAATAATAAACAATATATAAAGCTGAAAATACAAGGTTAGAAATATAAAAATAACTCCATACAAAATCCTCGACGGGAAAACAAGCGTTAGGATTGACTCTCTTAAGGGACGTTGGATCCCAAATGCATAAGAACTATCGCAGTCCTTAGCAGCCAGGGGACATCCTATCCCCAGCAGAGTCGCCAGCTGTCGCTACTGCGAAAATCGGCGCCGGCTGAACAGAAGAGTCGCCACCGTGCGTTATTTATCCCACGGGAGGGAAAGGAAACGCTCAGAGTAAACCTCGCACAACACGGGAAAGGTATGGTCATCGCAACCAAAACCTGGGTTCGGGAGTCGGTTACGCAAGGGGAAGGTATTAGCACCCCTCACGTCCGTCGTACTCGACGGGATCCACGCTTGTTTTCGGGTATGGATTGTTATTCTATCTAAACTATAGGTCAAGGGTTAAAAGAAAATAAAATGACTCGGCAAAGTATCGCACTTTATGCCTACGTATTCCCGTCTGGAACGAGAAATCAGAGTCAACGTAGTTCGCCTACCTACTGGAAAGGAGGGGAAGGTTGCTCGTTAGGATATCGCATCCTATGCCTACGTACTTTCATACAGCATGAAAGATCAGAGCAAACGTAGTTCGGGCCACGTACGACACAAGTCTGCCTTGATTGATTTTATTCCTTCTGAAAAAGGGTTTTCTTGATTAACAGTCCCGGCGGACAAAAATTGACATTTTGATGAGTTCACATTCTTTTACGGAAGAAGTGTCTTTTATTGTGTTTGAAATCTTTATGTGTTTTTCTGTTTGTTTTGAGAAAGAAGAGACAGAACTCTAACCTACGGTTGCGAAGGGAAACAAACTAACCTAATGTTATCATGCATGGGTTAAGACCTAATGTCTATCATATTCCTCTCTTGCACAGAGAGAAACAGAGATCCTAAGGGAATAGACGGAAACAGAAACAATAGCAGATATATAATAAAGCAGTAAAATGCATGGATGCAACAGTACAAGCGAGGCAAGGGAGTCCCACTCAACCTCGAACCTAGAAAACAATAGGCAAAAGTGAACAGGCTTCACTTTCAACCCAACAGGGTAAACAGCAAACAATACAGTCCAGAAAACCAATCAATACATCAAGAAATGAAATACAACAGCATCAGCAGCTCTGACTCAACATCTGACTTCAAGTAATCTCCAATCAGCTACAGGCTTCAACAAGCATCAATCTCCATCTTCATGACCTTCAGGCAAGGGCTTTGATCATCTGTCTTCTGTCTGCAATGGCTTTTCTTCAAGTTCAAACCTCCAGGATGAGGAATCAGTCACAAGAGTGAAGTGAATGAATGTTAGACAGTTAATTACCTACCAAGGGTGGTTCATCAACTGTTAACATTAAACAGAAAGTTTCCTCTCAAAAGTTCTATCTTTCAAATATATTCACTGATCCTTCCAAAGGAAGGAGGTGGATATTTGAAAGAGACTTTGAATCATAGAGAAAGGATGGATGCAGACAAGGCATTCCATGTTTGAGAAACAAGCTTTCTAATCTAGAACTCTGCCTAGCTCCTAAACCCTAGTCTCCTCAGCAGCTGCTAGCAAGAACTTCCTCTCCAACTCTGGCAGTTGATCTTCAATCCCTGGATCTCCAATGGTCTTCATCTCCTCAAGTCTTCAGCTCTCCCAAATCCCCAGACAATCCCAATACCCAAGCAAGCAAGCAATAATCCCCAGAGGGCACACCACACCAGTCAATCAGACATACACAGAGTACATTAATAGCAGTAGGGGAATCCTGACTTTTTCTAAGGGGATCTAATAACTACCCATAGCCCCTATAGTCCCATAACTAATCTAGTCAAACCCTAAGTCCTAAGGGAAATGAAATCAAACTTCTTAAGTCATCACCTAAAAAACCCTAATTTGTTCATGTTGTTCAAGCCTACATTAAGCACCTAAAATTAATTTCTAAAAATGGGAACTAAATTGTTTCTACAAGTTCAATATCTCATCTAAGCAACCTAAAAAGAATGAACAAAAAATATGAAAGTATCTAATAGAACAAAAATTAACAAAATCATGCATGAAATGAAACTATTTAAAATGTCATTTATTTAGAAAATATGAGAAAAATATCAAATAAAAATAAAATGCAATTTTTACTTTTTTATAATTTTCTAGACAGAACCAAGAAAATATAGAAAAAACAACCACTAAAAAAGAGTTAATTTCCTATTTTATATGATTTTTTAAAGTTGGTAAAAATTAAAATGAATTAAAAAACTAAATTGAATTAAAATGAGAGGGGGGGGGGGTTCATTAAGCAAACACGCTCAGTTCATACCAGGATGGGCCAGCAATGGTGGGGTGCGCGTAGCAAGTTTGAATGAAGCCCAGAACAATTCAGAATTATTGAAAATAAAAAAACAAGCAGGGGGTGCATTCAGCATGGTTTTCACGTTCAAATCATAATGGGCTTAGTACTGGGGGGTGGGGATATCACTAAACACCTAGGCCCGCCCGTTTCATTAAATGAAACGGTGCGTTTAGGGCTCCTATTCTCTCCCTCCAAAATTCTGAATTAAACGCCAGCCACTCGATTGGTTCCTGGGTCAAAGGTCCAACAAGCAATGGACGGTCCTGATTGCGTCTTCAACCTTGGATCTATGAGAACTAGGGTTTCCCTCCATGAATACACATGCACGAACCAACTTCAACCTTTCGGTTCTCTCTCCACAGTCCATGAAACACCACGATCTAAACATGAAAATCACTCCAAATTCTTCCCTCTACAAGACTATGGTGGTAGTTTGTTTTGAAACTCAGCAAATCACTCAACCCGAGCGCATGACATCCTTGGTTCCATGAAAATACTCTGCAACTCATCCTCAAGAACCTCAACCAAACCTATACTAATCTCTTCTATACTTAATGGTGATTATTCTAATCTATCAAACTAACATTATAATGCACTCTACTACAAGTTCTAAGTCCTAACAGTTCTAACAACCTGCTAACAATTATCACTAAACAGCACCAAACTCATCCTAATCGTTCTACTAACAACCTAGATCACATCTAAACTAATAAAACTATGCTAAACTAACTAAATTAAGCAATGGCAGAGAAAATGCACCTGGTGTGAAAGCTTGGAAATGGATGTTGAACTCGTGGATCTGAGGCTTCTAATGCTTGGATCTTGATCAACTATCTCAGTGCTTGATTCTGTATGCAACACCTTGATGATTCTTGCCTTGGATCTTGCTGTCCACTTGAAATTGCAATTTGGATGTTGATGATTATAGTGCTCGAAAATGGATCAATTTCAATCAGATCTTTGTTGATCTTTAGTCCATGATGATGATTGAATATGATGGAATCAATGTTGATGAGAATTGATGTTGAATTTGTGAAATTTGGATGGAATTGCAATAAGAAAGAATAGAGAGAATTTGTGAGATTTTTGGTGAAAAATGAATCCAACCCTTGCTCAATTCTGATTTCATGAATATATAGTGCTCAAATGAACTTTCTAGAACCATCTTGCAACTTCCCTTGCATTCCAAATTGAATCCATTTTGGTTATGTTTCTTCAAATGCAAGTAACCATAAATAACTTTGATTTTTTCCACTAAGCTCAAAAATGTACTTGAACCATTGTTCTTAGAATGTGTTTTGGACCCAAAATCATATATTGGAAGTCTCCATTTGGACTTATAAATCTCTCAAACCATTTTTCACTTTGACTTTATTTAAGTTATAAGCCATTTTAGTTCAAATTTTGACCAATCATGCAACTTCATGTTATGAGCTTTTCCAACAATTTGTGACCTTCTTTCTAGACTCAAAATGTCATTTGGAGCAAGTTTGATGTTGTAAGTTTTTCCATTTGAGGCCTCCTTGTATGAGTTTTGGACATAGGTTAAAATGACCTGTAATTCACAAATGACCAAAATACCCTTTGCTTGCCAAGACCATAAGTTGAGTTCCACACATCATATGAAGGCATACTATACCATTCTAGAAATCTAAGACAATGAGGAACAACTCTTATGTTGACCACAAATTCATTTGAAATCTCCTTGAGGGGTAAAAATTGCTTGGAAGTCAAGTCACTTTCACAGACAAAATTTCAGATACCTCAGATGACCTGTAACTTGCAAGGACCATAACTTGAGTTCTATAAATCTCCTTGATGTCTTCCACCACTCAAATTAAAGGTCTTGAGATCCTCTACAAGTTTCATGTTGGCCAAGGATCCATTTGAAGCTTGCATTTTGACTTATCTTGCTTGGAAATTTGACCTAAACTAGGGGATTTTACACAGAAACCCTAATTTAGAAGCTCCTCTTCTCCTTGATTTCTCTTGAATTCTTCTTGGCATATCTCCATATCCTTCTTCATATGTTCAATGATGAACCCCACATCTCTCCATTAGACTTGAATGCCCCTTAAATCAGTCAATTGACCTAGGATTGACCTAGGGTTAACCCAGATGAAACCCTAGTTGACTGCCTTCAGCTATAGCTCTTGTGCTCTCATCAATGACTTGTCTCCTTCTTTAAATGACTTGCTAAGTCTCTCATAATGTCTATATACTCTCCATGCCTTCAACTCACAGCTCACAACCCTCTTGTTGACCCTCAGATACCCTCAGCTAGGAGATGGACTCAAGGCTTGATCTGCTGAACTCTTTGCTTTCAAATTCTTTCCTGATGACTTGGATGAGATTGAATTGGGATAATAACCTCTTGATAGGCTGCTAGAGATGAGAATAATGATTGGTCCCCCTGTTGTATGACTTGTTATGCTTATGCTATGCAGATGATTAGACTATGCACATGACTCTATATGCAAATGCTAATGATATTGAAACATAAACCAAGTGAATAAGGTTGGGAAAATTTTAGGGTGCAACACTAGGTTTTAGGTGATCCTAACTTACTAACTCAACTAGATTAACTTCTTTAGTCCCCTTAGATTAGGGTTTTGCTTTGTGTGCCTTTGGTTGAGATTGAAGACAAGTTGAAGACAAGGTGAGGATGCTTGAAGTTGCTTGAAGTTGCTTGGAGCTTAGGGTTGCTTGTGCCTGAAGGTGTCTGATGAAGATTTAGGAGGTAGGAGACATAGGGAGAGCCTTATAATTAGAATGATTTCTTTCACAAATATGGAAAGCATCTTGTGCTTCCATTCCTCCCAATGACTAAAAGTCCTTCTAAGATATTCACATCCCTCCTTTGGAGGGATGAGTGGCTTTATCTGGGAAGTAGAACTTTGAGGGAACCAGTCTCTCATAATGATGAACCCTTACAGACTTCCTTTGGTTGTCAATAAGCTGTTTATCATTTCCACTCATTCTGTTAATTCAATTGTCTTCTGGTTTGGGTATCTTGAAAGATGTCAGACTTGAGTTTGAATATGAGGACTTCATTGAAGAGTATGGAATAGGATGATTCCTTGAGCATTGCCATTGCAGCTGAAGCCTGAAGAGCAAGAAGAACAAGTTGATGCTTGTGAAGAAGATCCAATGGAGATTGAGTGAAGAGCTGAGGCTTGAAAAAGAATTAAAGGATGAAGTTGACACTTCCAAGTGATTGAAGACTACTCTGAGAAGCTGAAGCTTGTAGATGAAGAAGACCAAGTTGATACTGGTAAATCCAAGAGAGCTGAAGCTTGAAGACTAAGTTGATACTTATGAAGAGGATTCAATTGAGATTGAGTGAAGAGCTGAGGCTTGAGCAAGAAAGAATAAAGGATAAGTTGACACTTGCATTGATGCTTGGAGAGCCTGAAGGAATCAAGTTGATACTTGTAGTTAGGGGTGGAGCCTGAAGGTAGAATTGACTGAAAAGCTGAGGCTTGAGGAAGAGAGAATAAGTTGATACTTATGTTTGATGGATTGAAACCTTGGAGAAGCAAGTTGATACTTGTCATGAAAGATGATAACCTTGAAGGGTGGTTGAAGTCTGAGGACTGGATTGCTGTTAGAAGAGCTGAAGCTTGGAATTGAAAGAGGGGAGCTGTTGATCTGCTTTCTTTCTTGTCTGTTTTCTTTTCTGTGCTGATGTGCCTTGTTTGACTTGCTTGATGCATTAGAATAAGTTCATATCTAGAATGACTTTGAGCTAGGAGCATGATTGCACTAGAGGTTGAGTTGCTCCCTCTGCCTATATTTTTACTGTATGGCTTTGCTTGCGGGTATTCGGTAGATCCCAGCTCCCTTGCCCATGTGGTTTATATTGCTTGATGGCATGTTATTTCTTCTGTATGATTACAGTCTCTTATATTCTGCTTGATAGCATGTTGTTATTGTTGTTGTATGATTACAGTTATTCATATCTGGCTTGAGGTTGAGATGAGCTTGTGGAGGCTGACACCCCACACACATTTCCTCCCTCACTTGCATTGCATGCATTTTACCGTCGTTTATCTGTTTACTGTTTAAGCTGATGCCTTATTTGTTTCTGTTTACCATTGACATGATCCCCTAGGATTCTCACTTCCTTTGATAAGGAAATGATGATAGAACTTTAGGTTGAAACCTATGCATGATAACTTCTAGGAGTTCCCTGCTTCAAACTTCAACTATATGATGAATCCTTGGCATGACAACAGTAGGACTTGATAGTCTCCCCTTAGTTGAGCCTGTTCTCTTCTCATCTCAAAACAGCTTAAGATACAGTAATCATGAATGATTTCTTTCGTACGTTACGAGCCTTAAGCTATCTGAGAAAGGATTGTTGGAGAGCTTCTTTTCAACAGTCTGGATGTTTAGTATGGCACCCTTTGGGTGACATGCGACGTATTCACTCTCAGGTCATAGTCTTTAGTGCAATTGAAATTGCAAACAATAAAAAATAGTTCTTCCGTAAAAGACAGAAAAAAAACGTCAAACCTTTTTGCCCCGTGGGCCCATAATTCAAAGGAAGCTTTTCTGAAGAAAAGAGTGTCGTTAAACTCCAGCGCCACCGCAAACAGGCTTTGTCCCTAACTGTTGGAACTGCTGTTTAACCCTACTCGATAAAACAGATGAATCTGAATTCCCGAAACCCGTCGTAACCCGAACTACGTAAGCTCTGATCTCTCATACCTGTTGAGAGTACGTAGGCACAATACTGACGTATTGGCGAGCCACCTTCCCCGTAACTCGTAGTTAGGCGAACTACGTTGACTCTGATTTCTCATTCTCTGATGAGAATACGTAGGCATAAAGAGCGACGCTTTGCCGAGTCATTTTTTTTTCTTTTTAAGCCAGCCTTGATAAGTAGATAGATAAACCAACCCGTCCAGTAAACACAACAAGCGTGGATCCCGTCGAGTACGAAGGACGTGAGGGGTGCTAATACCTTCCCCTTACGTAACTGACTCCCGAACCCAGACAACGGTTGCGATGACCTTGTCTTATACCCTTTTCGTTAGGTTTTTCCGATCGTTTTCTTTCCCGTTCTGAGGGATAAATAACGAAAGGTGGCAAATCTTCTGTTTTTCCGGCACCTTATTTTCGCGGAAGCGACAGCTGGCGACTCTGCTGGGGACTTCATAGTTTCCTGGGATCCAACGTCCCATATGCGAGTCAGTTTAGGGGATCCGACGTCCCCTGCGAGAGTCAATCCTAGCGCTTGTATGATTACTTGTTAGGTTGTGTTTATTTATTGCATTTTTATTTCTCGCACTTTATTTTCAGTATGATATGATTATCTATGCTGTTGTGGGAGGGGCATTCTGATGAGTGAGAAGCCAGACCCAGGCTTGAGTGAACATATCATTAGTTGTGGAAATTAGTGGGCGCGTGCTTGCTTGGCAGACACTAGTGTCTCATGAAATCCACGCTCAGACAAGGTTCTCCCGGTTGACTTCTTTTTCAACCCTTTGGGTTGAGGGGGTTGTTGGTTTGGAGGATTGTCGACTCTGGGGACCGATCATTTGGGATTCAGCCGAGTGAGGCCGCTTCATGAGCTGGTGATACCACACCTTATGGGTATTGTATCACCCCTCTTGAATGTCTGTGACGCTGATGACCGCATAGGATGCCGAACTTGTGTCAGTTTAGGTCCATACCTGTGAGCAGGGTTGGGTTTGTTGCAGGAAACTTTGACCTTTAGACTACCTGGTTTTCTTGATAGTGAATCAGTTTTGTTGGTACCGGAGGTTCTCATCATCAGATATGTGTTCTTGACAGAGCAGAGTTTTGGTCCTGTATCAGAGGACCTTATATTCAGAGATGTGTATTTGTTCTTGATAGAGCAGGATTATGGTTTTGTTGATAAAGAATCTCCACAACACAGTTGCCTTGATCTCCTGCTGCATGATTGCATTTTACATTGCTTTGCATACTCATTTGCATTTCATTAACGTGTGTTTGTGTTGCAGGTACCGTTTTCCCCGATCTAGGATTTCTTGCCTCCTATTGTATTGTTATGGGTTCTCTGAGGAAGACCGTGGCTTACAAGCTCCCTGCCCCTGATGTGGTTCAGCTGACTGGTTTGATTGCTTTAGCAGATGATTCTGTGAGAGATGAGTTTAGAAAATCTTACGGCAAATTGCTCAGTTTGGTTCGTAAACCTTCTGCGTTCGAGTCGAATGGGTTGCACGCTCTGCTGCAGTTCTACGATCCTCCGTTGAGATGTTTTACTTTCCAGGATTTTGTTCTCGCACCCACACTAGAGGAATATGCTAATTTGTTAGGTGTGCCTATCAAGAGGCAGATGCCTTTTGTTCATATGGATGCCGAGCCTGACCTGGCTAGTCTAGCTCCGTCACTTCATCTGGATGCCTCCGAGTTGGTGTTGTCTAGTTGGAACAAGGTTCTCGGTTTCTCCTTGCAGTTCTTAGTGGGAAAGGCTCAGCAGTGCGCCAAAGACGGATGTTGGGTCGTGTTCAACGCCATTCTCGCTCTGTGCATATATGGCATCATTCCGTTCCCCAATATGCCCGACTTTGTAGACTTCGACGCATTTTGCATCTTTGCTTCAGGGAATCCAGTCCCTACCTTGATAGGAGATGTCTACCATTCCATCCACTACAAAAACGAGAATAGAAGGGGTAAGAATGTCTCATGCTGTGTGCCCCTGCTTTGTAAATGGCTTGATAGTCATCTTCCCAAGAAGGGTCCTTTTGCTTCGTCTGCAGCCACAGCTGAGTGGTCTGAGCGCTTGATGAGTCTATCAGCGGAGGATATTGACTGGTTTGACAGAGATAGGTTGGGTACCGAGATCATCTTCAGCTGCAGCGGATTTTCGAATGTGCCTTTGATAGGCAGGAAGGGCTGTATAAACTATAATCTGTCTTTGTTGGTCCGACAGTTTGCTTACGCTTTGAGAACTCCGCCGAAGGATGAAGAGGTGTAGGAATCTCTGTACCTCACTGGTCTTCTAGAAGGGGATGTGTTATCTAAGCTTCAGCGCGCTTGGAATGGTATCAGTAAGAGGGGAAAACCATTGCTGGGGAAAAGAAATAATCAAGCCTACGCTCTGTATATGACGTGGATCAGAGCCAGAGCAGATGCTATAGGGATGCCGTTTCTTCCTGCCAAGCCAGAAAGCCCTCCAGTGATCGAAGAGCCTACTACCGTGCCCGTTCAGCAGCATAATCAGGTGTTGGCTGAGTGAGATGAATTGAAGAAGGCAAATGAAGAATTGGAGAAAGAATTGGCTCAACTCAGAAGCGAGAGAAACGAAGCCGTTCATTCCTTCAAGAGGCAGACAGAGCTGGTGAACCAGCTAGGAACAGATTTGACTAAGCAGATAGCTGAGCGTGAACATATGGGTCGAGACTTCAAAGCTGTCAATGATGTACTGGCCACGAAGAAGCAGCACTTGGACGAAGCGTATCGGAGGATATCCAAGTTTAACCAGCATTGGAAGGCCACCCTAGCCAACAGGAAAGAGCGGGAGGATAAGCTGATGCAACAGATCTCCAAGCTGAAAGCCCAGGTGAAGGCTAGTGAGAAGAGGTTTGATGAAGAAACCGCTCGCAGATACGTCGCTGAAGGCCAGCTCAATAGGGCTCTTGCTAACCTGAAGGAGCGCAAACTGACGTTTGAGTCCAAGAAGCGGAAGTTAGAAGATTGTTTCGGCGAAGGAGCATGGGAAGATTCGGTCGAAGGTCTTCAGTACACCATTATGCAGAGGGATTTACTCGTTGAAGGGTTGCTCACTCGGCCTGATCATCCATAAACAAAGGGGTTGTTAGAAGAGTTTCGCGCCCGTGGCCGTGCTTGACTATTTGTATTCCTTTTGTTTGATCATTGTTGTATGCTGACCATCACCAGGCTTGTTGGTCAAGGTCATGCTATTGATTCATCTGGTACTCACTGACGTTGTGTACCGCCTTGATGGGATTTCTTTATATATGAGATGTTATTTCCATGACTGGACTCGGACTTCTTATTATCAGCACTGGCACTCAGGCACTAGGATCGGGAGAAATCTCCCTAACGCACAAACACACATTTGCATCTGCATGAAGCATTTGCATAGCGAGCACGTAGTTGTGTTTCCTAACCCTTTGTGTTTTCAGGTTGTTTCAGGTTGTTCCAGGATTGATCAGAGACCTATCCACCGCTATCCGACCAGAGAAAATCAAACCAGAATCATGGAGCAAGTGCAAACTGATGTTCAGGAACTCCGCGAAAGAATGGATCGCTTCATGGAGCTCATGCAAGCGGTCGCCAATGGCCAAGATCAGCTCAGAACCTTGGTCCAGCCTCTGATTTCAAGGGTCGATAGCAATGGCGTACTCCATGGGGGGACTATGCCTACCCCTCCACCAGTAGAAACTCCTCAGAATGGCGTCCCCGTGACCGGGGGGAATGGCAGTGCCAACGGCAATGTGATAGCTAACATGGAACTCAATGGTAATACGATGGGCGTCGGTAATGGGAATTTGGAAGCTAACGTCAGTGTTGGGCTAGGCAACGACAACGCAGGTGTTGGGAATCTGTTCGGGCCTCAGGCATGGTTAGAAGACCGCCAAGACGATGTATTCTCACACAGAGGTGCTGAAGGTGAGCTGACTGCTGAAGCACGTCAAAGGTTCAAGGCACTCGAGGATAAGATGAGGAGTATCGAGAACCAGAACACCCTGGGTGTTGATATGTCCAAGTTGGGATTGATCGTTGATTTCAAGGTGCCTCCCAAGTTCAAGGTACCTAACTTTGAAAAGTACAAGGGCACCACTTGCCCCCGCGTCCACCTGAGATCATACTACAAAAAAATGTCCGCTCATTCTGAGGATGAGAAGTTGCTGATGCACTTCTTTCAGGACAGTCTATCCGGGCCATCCCTCGAATGGTACATGAGTCTGGAACCTGCCAGTGTGCGCACGTGGAAGGACCTTGCTGAAGCATTCGTGCACCACTACTAATATAATAGCGACTTGGCTCCAAACCGAGTCCAACTGCAGAATCTGTCGCAAAGGAACAACGAAGGGTTCAAGGAATACGCCCAGCGATGGCGTGAGTTGGCAGCCAGGGTTCAGCCGCCGATGGTTGAACATGAGCTTGTGGAAATGTTCGTAGCCACCCTCCCAGGGGTTTATTATGAGAAATTGGTCAGCAGTATGTCCGGAACCTTCTCAGATCTCATTATCACGGGTGAGCACATCGAAAATGGAATCAAACTGGGGAAAATTCAAGGTGATTCGTCCTCAGCTGGAGGAGGCGGAAAGAAACCTTATGGTGGCAAAAGACGAGAAGGAGAAACGAGCGCCGTGACCAACGCTCGAAGGAAGGGTAAAGGCCCTCACCAGCAGGTGGCCAGCATAACTATCCTGGTAGTTCAACAGCCACAGCAGCAGCAGCAGCAGCCGAATCAACAAGGGTACAGAAAGTATCAGAATCGGGTACCTCTGTCGAGTCGTCACCTCGAGACACCGTCCATGTCGTACGCTCAGCTATTGCAGACTTTGCTTCAGCTACAGTTGATCCAGAAGAGAACCCCGGATCCCTTAACAGGGGCACCTCCACCAGGTTATGCCGCGAATGCAACTTGTGAGTTTCACTCAGGGGCACCGGGCGACACAGTAGAGAATTGAAAAGCCTTCAAGCACAAGGTGCAGGACATGGTGGATGCCAAGATCATCAACTTCTCAGATAATGTGCCAAACGTCACGAAGAACCCTATGCCGAATCATAGGGGAGGTGGAGTGAACGCCATTATTGAAGACGAGAGCTTGGATTTGTTGACTGACGTCAGAGATCTGAAGACACCGCTTAGCTTCGTTAAGGCTAAGCTGATGAAAAGGGGTTTCTTTCCAGGTTGCGGAGAGCTGTGTATGGGCTGTGCGACAAGTCCTGATGGATGTGAACAGTTGATAGAGGGAATTCAAAGTCTGATGACTGAAGGGATTTTACAGTTTAGCCGGAGGGCCGAATGTGGATCGGGAGAGGTAATACTGAAGCAAGATGATGAGTTTGCCACTATCACCATCCCTCGCCAGACGATAACTATTTCTGCACCCAGACCGCCCACGATTACCATCACCAAAGCTGGGCCGATACCTTTCGAAAGCACTAATGCTGTCCCATGGCATTATGGGGCAGAGGTCTACTGCAACAGACAGAAGCTGGAGCTAGAACCGTTTGGGTCGTCTGTAGATAACCTTGCGAGAATCAGCGGGATCACTCGTGGCGGGAGAGTGTTTGCACCACCTGAGGTCGTGGCAGACAAGGCGGATAGAGCTGACGCAACCGATAAAGGGAAAAGTAAAGTCGTTGAAGAGATCCCTCGTGGGGTAGAAAAAGACTTACTGGTTAAAGACGCCGAGGAATTTATGAGGTTGATTAAAAAGAGTGACTACAAGATCATGGATCATCTCCATCAAACACCCTCAAAGATTTCAATCCTGAACCTGTTTCTGTATTCTGAAGCACACCGTAATGTGCTGCTGAAGGTGTTGAACGCCGCGTATGTACCGCAGGAAATATCGGTAAACCAGTTGGAAGAGGTCGTAGTCCACGTGAATGCTGGAAATGGGTTAGGGTTCACTGACCTAGAGCTGACTCCGAAGGGGAGGAATCACAATAGTGCCCTGCACATCTCGATAGAGTGTAAGGGAACGATTATGTCTCACGTGTTGGTAGACACAGGGTCGTTGCCCAATGTTCTTCCGAAGAAGGCATTAATGAAGTTGGATACTCACAGAGTGATTTGCACACCCAGCGATCTGGTTGTGAAAGCGTTCGATGGAACCAAACGCCATGTTTTCGGGGAGGTGACGTTGCCAATCCAAGTGGGGTCGGAAACATTCGACGCGGTCTTTTACATTATGGACATCATGCCTGCCTACAGTTGTCTCTTAGGCCGGCCGTGGATCCATTCTGCTGGAGCCGTGACCTCCACGTTGCACCAGAAGCTCAAGTACGCTGTCGGAGGTAGCATCGTGACTGTGTGTGGCGAGGAAGACATAATGGTGAGCCATTTGTCGTCCTTCAAGTATGTTGAGATGGATGGGGAAATCCACGAAACCCTATGCCAAGCGTTCGAAGCTGTTAAAGTCAAGGACGTAGCTCCTGTAGTCACTGAGAAGCCAGAGATGACTCTCTCTTCCTTCAAGGAAGCCCGGGCTATTGTTCAAGCTGGATCTACCCCAGGTTGGGGGCGAATTTTGGAGATACCTAACAAGCAAGACAAGTTTGGGTTGGGATATTCTCCTGGAGCTGAAGCCTCCTCCTCTAGCAGTGCGTCGCAAGGTAAAGGGCCGATCCAGTTTACCAGCGGCGGGGTGATATTTGAAAGCATCAACGCAGTGTCTGAAGACAGCGGAGATAGCGACTGTGACCTAGACTCTTGGATCCAGCCAAGCAAGCCAGGCGAGAGCCTCGACAACTGGTCCGTCAAGGATATCATCCAGATGACAAGCGAAGAGTAATGATTTACTTTTTCCAATCATTGTACAACCCTATGTCCTGCCCGGGGCATATTGGTTTTATTGCCAGGGCCTTGTTTGATTATGTACATGCATTTTATCAATAAATTAAAAGGCGTTTTCTTCGTATTCAAATATTGTGATCTCTGTTGTTCCTGTTTTATATTTGTTTTGAAAAACAATAAAATGGCAATGGGGTTTGTGCTAACCTGCATATCCCTGTTTTAAGCTTAACCCTTGTTATTGCAGGATCCACATAACAGATGACATCGACTCTGGACCTTCTACGGCTCACTTCGACTTCGATTGCCCGATCTATCAAGCCAAAGAAGAGATTGAGGAAGATGAAGACCTTCCCGAAGAGTTGGCCCGCTTGTTGAAACAAGAAGAGAAAGTTATTCTGTCTCATAAAGAAGAGATCGAGATTGTGAATTTGGGTTCTGAAGAACTAGTCAGGAACGTCAGGATAGGGGCTGCATTGCAGAGTGATGTCAAGCAGAGATTGGTCGAGATGCTAAGAGAGTATAGTGACGTCTTTGCTTGGTCATACGAGGATATGCCCGGACTTGATACTGACATCGTGGTCCACCACTTGCCGCTGCGAGAAGATTGTCCTCCCGTTAAGCAGAAGCTTAGGAGGACGAGACCAGATATGGCCGTTAAGATCAAAGAAGAAGTGCAAAAGAAGCTTGATGCTGGCTTCTTAGCGGTCACCACTTACCCTCTGTGGGTCGCCAACACAGTGCCTGTACCAAAGAAGGACGGTAAGGTACGAATGTGCGTCGATTATCGGGATTTGAATAGGGCGAGCCCTAAAGATGATTTCCCGCTGCCTCATATTAATGTGTTGGTCGACAATACAGCTCAGTTCTCCGTATTTTCGTTCATGGATGGCTTCTCCGGCTACAATCAAATCAAGATGGCGCCGAAGGACATGGAGAAAACTACGTTTATCACGCCCTGGGGAACATTTTTCTACAAGGTAATGCCTTTCGGTCTAAAGAACGCAGGGGCCACTTACCAACGAGCAATGGTTACTTTGTTTCATGACATGATTCATCAGGAGATTGAAGTCTATGTTGATGACATGATTGCGAAGTCCCAAACGGAGGAGGGGCATCTGGTCAATTTGCTGAAGCTTTTTGAGAGGCTTAGGAAGTTCAGGTTGAGGCTGAATCCTAATAAGTGTACTTTCGGAGTACGGTCTGGAAAGCTACTGGGGTTTATCGTGAGTGAAAGAGGCATCGAGGTTGATCCTGCGAAGATTAAAGCGATACAAGAAATGCCAGTGCCAAAAACAGAAAAAGAAGTTCGTGGTTTCTTGGGCAGAATAAACTACATTGCAAGGTTTATCTCTCAGCTCACGGCCACGTGTGAACCGATGTTCAAACTACTAAAGAAAGATCAGGCGATTATCTGGAATGAGGATTGCCAGAAGGCATTTGATAAGATAAAACAGTATCTGCAGAAACCTCCGATCTTGATACCCCCAGTGGCTGGACGGCCCTTAATCATGTACTTGACAGTTCTGGAGAATAGTATGGGGTGTGTTCTCGGTCAGCACGACGAGACGGGCAGAAAGGAGCATGCCATTTATTACTTGAGTAAAAAGTTCACAGACTGTGAATCTCGTTACTCGATGCTGGAGAAGACATGTTGTGCACTAGCCTGGGCTGCCAAACGTTTAAGACAGTACATGCTCAACCACACAACCATGCTAATTTCGAAGATGGATCCGATCAAGTACGTCTTCGAGAAGCAAGCGCTTTCGGGCAGGATTGCCAGATGGCAAATGGTGTTGACAGAATATGACATTCAGTACGTTTTCCAGAAGGCCATCAAAGGAAGCGTATTGTCTGAATACCTCGCCGAACAACCGATCGAGGATTATCAGCCGATGAAATTTGAATTCCCTGATGAGGATATCATGTTTCTCAAAGCGAAGGATTGTGATGAACCGTTGCCCGACGAAGGGCCAGATAGGAAATCCCAATGGAAATTGATATTTGACGGGGCGGTTAATTCCTATGGAAGTGGCCTTGGGGCGATCATCACGACTCCCCACGGATCCCACATCCCGTTCACTGCGAGACTGACGTTTCCAGTCACCAATAATGAAGTGGAGTACGAAGCATGCATCATGGGTCTAGAGGAGGCAATTGATTTGAGAATCAAGAACCTATATGTATATGGTGACTCGGCACTTGTGATCAACCAGATTAAAGGGGAGTGGGAGACTCGTCAATCGAATTTGGTGTCGTACATGAACTACGCCAGAAGGCTGCTTCCGTTCTTTGATCGAGTAGAACTCCATCATGTGCCCAGAGCAGAAAATCAGATGGCTGATGCCTTAGCCACGTTGGCTTCAATGTATAAAGTCAATTTTTGGAATGAAGCTCCAAGAATTGTCCTTTCTCGTCTTGATAGACCTGCATTCGTCTTTGCAATCGAGGAAGCCTCCGACGGCAAGCCATGGTTCCATGATATCCAGCACTTCCTTATGACTAAGGAGTATCCTGCGGGAGCGTCAACCCAGGATAAGAAGACTCTGAGGAGGCTGTCTGGAAATTTTTATCTTAATCCTGATGGAGTTTTGTACAAAAGAAACCACGATCTCGTGCTATTCAGATGTGTAGATGAGAAAGAGGTGAGTATGCTCATGGAAGAAGTCCATGAAGGCACATTTGGTACGCACGGCGGCGGGCATGCTATGACAAGAAAGATCCTGAGAGCAGGATACTACTGGATGACGATGGAATCGGATTGCTTTAAATTCGCGAAGAGATGTCATAAATGCCAGATTTATGCTGATAAAGTTCATGTGTCGTTATGCCCGTTGAATGTCATATCCTCCCCGTGGTCGTTCTCCATGTGGCGCATCGACATGATAGGCAAGATCGAGCCCACTGCATCTAACGGTCATCGCTTCATTCTAGTAGCCATTGACTACTTCACCAAGTGGGTGGAGGCAGCCTCATATGCTAATGTGACCAAGCAGGTAGTGGCTAGATTCATAAAAAGGGACATCATCTGTCGTTACGGAATTCCCGAGCGGATCATTACTGATAATGGTTCGAATCTGAATAACAAGATGATGAAGGAGCTATGCCAGAGTTTCAAGATTGAACATCATAACTCATCTCCTTACCGGCCGAAGATGAATGGCGCCGTTGAAGCGGCCAATAAGTGTCATACCCCTAATTTGTCCTACTTTTGTACAACCTCCTTTTTGTGTATTCACCCACTTGCGTTATTCAAAAAAATCAAAAAAAAATATGTTGGTGCTGCTCGGATATCATAAGGTTAACTTGAATTGAGTCTGACAGATAAAGATTGAAGTCGGGTGTATGGTATGGACTGAGTTTCGATGGTTACGACTGAATTGGTCAGTCAGACAAAGATTTGTCTCAGATACGATGTTGGGGAGAGTATTGATCCAAACGACGTGTGTTTAGGGATCAATTGGAGGTATGTGTTTCAAAATGGATTTTTGGTTCTAATATTGGCATTGAACTCAAAGATTTTTAAGAGAGACATGATCATTAATTCTAAGTCATGGACATGTTGGTTAGTAAGAATTGTTTGTGGTCATATAATCTTCAAGTCACGAACCAAACTCATGTTTTCATGGTCAAGCACAATCTAAATAAAATGGGATGTGCCAAATTTCAAACCCATAAAAAGCATAGCCCATTCGCAAGGCACTGTTGAAGAGAGATAAGAGGTGCAAGTAGCAAGTTCAAAGTTAACTGTTATTACAAGTCCATTTATGTTCATTTGGTAGCTGCAAAGAAGATTCAACAAGTGAGGAAAATTCTATTCAAAAAGCCCACTTATTAAAAGAAAACACTCCAAAAATCACGATTCACCAAAGTTGTTAAGTTGTGACCTTTTCCTCAAAGAACACAAAGATTCTACACCAAAAAAGATGAGATTCATGGATTAAAGCAATAAAAAACGTGGATAAGCAGCTAAGAGAAAAGTGCATTCATCTTTTAGCCTTCATTAGCAGGGGAACTCAACGTCTTGGTGAACCTTCAATTAGGAGTCCCCCTCTTCTGTGTCCACCTACTCTTAAAGAGGATTTTGAAACTTGCTCAAAACCTTCATATATTAAAAGCAGAAGTGGATGGTTTGCTCTTTCACCACCTGGATGTGTGCCCAAACCAAAGATCTCTTCGTTCTCAACTGCATTATCTGTCTATGGTCAAACAGCTGACACTACTGGCCCTGTTCCGAAAACATGCTTCTCTGACACTGTTGCTGTACAGGTATATAGAATTACATTTCTTCTTTTGAAATTTCTGTGTTTGCAAGCTGAGGGTGCTGCTAAAAGGGCTGAGGAGGTTGGCTTTATTGATCTTGCACATTTTCCTGAGCTTCCAATGCCAGAAATCCTGTATGGACTGCAGGATCAAGCAATTGCCATTGTTGTGGAGCTCTGTCAAGCCCACAAACCGACGGAATCCTTGGAAATAAAGAGTGTCTGCAACTTATTATTGCAAATACTTGAAATGGCTTTGCAGTTGGAACTTTGTGTTCTGCAAATTTATGCCATAAGACCTATGTTAGGGCGTGTTGAGGACTTCTCAAAGGAAGCCAAATCTTTATTTAGTGCATTGGAGGGTCATGCTTTTCTGAAAGCATCAAGAAATTCTTTAAAACAGACGATATCATGTATCTATCCTGGGTTGTTGTAAGTAGAGAATTTGATGTGAGATTTGCCCTGGACAGAAGATGTTGATATGGATGTTGACATGGAAGTTGAAGATATGAATTCCTCCGAAAATACAACTGTCATACTGATGCACACTTTGCCTCATAATACAAGTGCAAAATTTTGCGCAGCTACCGTATAAAACAGTGAGCGGCAGCCGGCTTCCAAGTGATGCCATGCAAAAAATGACTTTCGTTCAATTGCGGCAACGGCGGTACAATACGTGATTCATGTTCTGCGTGGCCACCAACCGCGAGCATGTGCACCACATTAATCACTTCCTGCACAAAAGTAAGCCGCGACATTAATCATCGTGTGAGATACATCAGGGAAAACCAAAATGTAAGGAAAGCTGTGAAAAAGAATGCACAACAAAAGATGAAACCGTACTCATCAACAGATTATTACCGACAATAAGCGAGGCAACTTTCATGAAGTATGAAAGACAGTCGTGAATCCCCACACATTCTTGTTCTTGAGGTTGTTGCGAGAGCTCCGTGAATGACTATGCCTAACCTGCAAAATATTGTGAATCACATTAGTTTTAGCAAACAACAAACTCTACATAAACTATGCCAAAGCCTGCAACTTGTAACTTCTCTACCACACCAAACCAAAGGAGTTCACATTCTGCTACAACACTCCAAAACATAAACGCGATAACAACAGTATGATTTGCGCATATAACGCATCACAACAACACCGTTGTTACCACCACCACCTGGATTCACTTTGTCTTCAAATGAGTTTTCCTCCAAAAAGGGTCGTGGGAAACCAACTGGGTTTGGAAATTACCAAATCGTTTCTTCTTTTGGTGAAGTGTTTGCAAGCACAGCTGCTGTGGATTTTACACCGCATGTGGTTACAGTTTATACAGGAGAGGATGTTGGTGGGAAGATCTTGTCATTTGCGCAGAAGAGTCCAAGAGCTATATGCATTCTTTCTGCCAATGGAGCTATCTCTAAAGTCACACTACGTCAACTTGGTTCTTCCGGTGGTGGTATTTTGACTTATGAGGGTCGGTTTGAGGTTTTATCTTTGTCTGGATCATATACGGTCTCAGACACTAGCGGCATAAGAACTCGCGATGGTGGGTTGAGTGTCTCACTTGCTGGTCTTGATGGCCGGGTGATTGGAGGTTCTGTTGCTGGTCTCCTTACAGCTGCTGGTCCTATCCAAATTGTAGTAGGAAGTTTCACGCCAGATGGCAACAACAAGATGCATAAAAAGAAGTACCAACGGGAACAAATGGCGTCGTCTCCAACTTCAACTGGTCCAGAACTAGTGACAGCAGCAAGACCTATCTCACAAGCAGCAAATGCTCATGGTGAAAACTTTATGATACCGATTTTGTCTCAGTTACCTGATCATCAAAACCAGAGAGAATCCGTCAGTGTTTCAAGCGATAAATTGAACTTAGATGAACACACCAAATACCATGATGGTTGATGATGATATAAATGTTAAGTCTAGTTTGAATGAGTCGATGAAGAACGTGGCTTCTGTTGCGATGAACCACGAGAGTGAAGGTGGAAGTAATTCAGGTGGCCCTGATTCAAAGCCAATTGTTGTAGTTCATGCGACGCTAGAGAAGCAAACAAGTACAACAAGCTGTGATAATGGTTTGGAATTGAGTGAAACTCCTCTTTATGGTTTCTCATCAGTTATTGGAATGAGACAAGAGATGGAAGATACAGTCAGCATAAACAAACAAATTAGGAGACAAGAAAACAGGGCCAGTTTCACTAAAATAGAAAAAACATAGTTTTGGCATCAAAAGTGATAACAGAGATTATACACTGTCATGATTCACAAAAGAGGAAACCCTAAATGCTACACTATAAGAAACAGAGGAATTGGCTCAGAAAAGAGGAGGCTAAAAAAAACAAACCCTAAAAAATCTTGGCTGCACAGCTCCAACCCTGCACCAACTTCATCTTCATCTTTCTCCCATTTTTGCAACATCCATGACATTCAACCTTAATCCTCTTCACCCCATAACACAACTTTCTGCATAATACCCAAACGAAAACAGACACATCCTAAAATATCCTCCTTCAATCTTCCGTAAACATCATCTTCATCATCTCTGTCGAGCTTCCGTTAAAACAATCCCCAACACCAACAACCTTCAACACAATAAATCTCAACCCATTCCAACATAATCCATTTCCGCAAGAATGTTTCTTCTTCCAATACGCCATTCAACCTCAAAATCTCCATAACTTCCAACGGCGAAACCTTCACCCAAAACAAACATCACGACCAAAATCAGCCTTCACCTCAAACCATCAGTAACTATAACCTATATCACAACTAAATCGAACCAGAGGAAGATGAAGGGAAAGTTGTAATAAGAACAAAATTGAAGCAAACTCGCAAGTACAAACCAAAACCAAGGCAAATTTGATCGAAATTGGATTACAAACCGGAATCAAGCGAGAAACTGAGTCGAGCGCAAGAGATTAAGAGCGAAGTTTGGGGGTGTGCACATCGTCGGATAGCTTCCATTGAGCTCGCGTTCGTCTTTCAAAGAGGTTGGCTTTATTTTTAAGGAAAGAGGTATTTTTGATGTTTCTGTACGGGACATACCATTTTTATTTTAATTTATTTATTATTTTAAAATGTTTGATGGTTGTGTGGATATTGGAAACTGGGAGATGCAAGTGATGATGTTTATTTTATTTTTATTTAATTTAAATACGCTTTTTTTATTTGACTGATGCCATTTGTATTTTTTGGATTACTAACTAAAAACATGTGCCGCCGGTTGCCTTGCTTTTTTTATCTGCCTGTTTTAAATAGACATATGAGTGCAGCTTATGGGGATGATGGGCTTTGGGCCCGTGTGATCCCCTTTTCGTATTATATCCTCCTTTTCAAATTCCTACCCCTCCTGGTTTTTGTTCATTCTATTTTAATGGTGTTCGATAAGTTTTATTTTCTTAATCTACATTAGATTGCGGTACTGTATGAAGGATTTTGGATTAATTCACTATTTTGTTTTCTTTTCAATCTTCATTTTCGATTTTCAATTTCTTTTTTTTTTTTTTTTGCGGGTCGATGACGACACCTCTGTAATTCATTACCAGTCAAATTATTGATGAGTAATGTTGGATCTGAGACCGCCTCTTTTCTATCCATATTATGCCCCGATTCGATTCAAAACATTGTCAAACCATCTTCCTAAAATAAATCATCTTTGTATTGAACTAAAAGAGGGGATTAAGTGTAGACTTTCTTCCTCTCCGAGTGTCGAGATGCTCACTGTAGTGTGAGTGGTTTAGACACTCGTCTTTCAATACGAAGACATTTTTCATTTTCAAACCATTTCTCTCCTAAAACCTCGGTCCTGTACCGAGTACACTTTCACTAATAAATCATCTTTGTATTGAACTAAAAGAGGGGATTAAGTGTAGACTTTCTTCCTCTCCGAGTGTCGAGATGCTCACTGTAGTGTGAGTGGTTTAGACACTCGTCTTTCAATACGAAGACGCTTCCCATCCATTTTCAAATCTCATCTCCTTAAAATCAATTCTTTGTGTTGAGATAAAAAGAGAGGATTGGGTGTAGACCTCTTCTTCTTCGAGCGTTGGGATGCCCACTGTAGTGAGGGTGGTCTCGATGCTCATCTGTCAATACAAAGACGCTTTCAATCCTTTCTCTCCTAAAACCTCGGTTTCGCACCGAGTCCATTTTCAAACCATAATAAACTTTGTATTGAATTAAAGAGAAAAGATTGGGTGTAGACCTCTTCCTCTCCGAATGTTGGGATGCCCACTGTAGTGAGGGTGGTCTTGATATTCGTCCTTCAATATGAAGATGCGACTTTATCCACCACTTTTCATTTTCACAACCTCATCCTGCAACCCTTGTCACCTAAAAAACTCGGTCATGTACCGAGTGCCTTTTCAAACTCATTTTCGCAACAAAAGCTTGAATGGTCGTGGAGTGGTTAGGCGTAGGCCTTCTCCTATCCCGAGTGCTGACGTTTACCGTAGGGTTCTCTATCGTAAAGCACTTACCATTCAAAACCAAAAAACATCTTTAATAAGAGAACAGAGTTCTCTTTGCATTGAATTAAAGAGAGAGGATTGGGTGTAGACCTCTTCTTCTCCGAGCGTAGGGATGCCCACTGTAGTGAGGGTGGTTTCGACGCTCGTCTTTCAATACAAAGACGCCTCGTTCGCCACACCCTTTTATAACAAAAACCTTGAGATAAAGAATTGGGTACTACCCGTAGGGGTTACTACCCGAGGACATGTCTCGCCCCCCTAAAAACAATCCAATCAATCAAACGTGACTTCTTGCCTCGCGTGGCGAAAACTAATCAATCTTCCAAAAAGGATATGTTACGTCCGTTCTACCGCAAACAGGTAACGCCTAAGTCTCCAACGAGCGAGCAGCGAAACACCTAACTGCTAGAATGCGCACGATAGCATCATCCATAAAAAAAAAACACCCGCAAACCGTAGGCCGAACTACGGCTGCTCTGATTCTTTACTTCGTTCAAGTAAAGATACGTAGGCACAAGGGCCACAATCCTTGCCGAGCACACTTCCCCCCATATCTGTAGTTCCCCGAACTACGTCGACTCTGACTTTCTCACATCTATTGAGAATACGTAGGCATAGGACTGCGAAGTCCTACCGAGTCTGTTCTTTCTCTTTTCTTCCCCGTTCTCTCTTTCCTCCTAACTTTCTTGTTTCTAACCTTTCTTTTACCCCGTAGAACACTTCTTATAGCTTAATGTTTAAGCAAATAAATTCACACATCGACAAACAAAAGGTTCCCATCGAGTACGATGGATGCGAGGGGTGCTAATACCTTCCCCTCGCATAACCGGCTTCCGAACCCGTTCTTGGTTGCGAGACCATCTTATCCTTTCTTTTCTTAAGGTTTTCTCGATATTTTCCTTTCCCCTCATGGGATAAATAAAGTTCGGTGGCGACTCTTCTGTCCTTTCTTTTCGCCTCCCCGTCGTTGATGACGCATTTTTTCGAGTAGCGACAGCTGGCGACTCTGCTGGGGACCCTAGCGAGCCAAGCCTATTTTATTTGTCGCATGTGTGTTTTTGTTTGCTTTTATCTGTTTTTTTATGTTGTGTTCACTAACCTGTTGGGTTTTATTGGTTTGGTTTGTGAGAATAAAAGCTTTATACCCGAGCTTTCGAGTATATACTAAGATAGGAGGTGGTTTCTTTCTGATTTGCGAGACTTAGGACTCGTTGAGTTGGATCGAATTCCACCGCTCAGATGAGACCCCGTTGGGATGATTATGTCTTACGTGTAGTCGTAATGACGTCTTTATTTCCGACGTGGGAGTCCGTGACTCTGAGGACCTTTGTAGAACCTTATTCCAAAGGTTGCTAAGACATGACTTTGTGTTCATCCTTTGAAGGGATTACCGTCTTACGAGTAGTCGTTATGATGGAAAACTTTTGAGGGCTAGTGCATGGGACTTTGTTTAAAAGCCTTTGGGATGCCCTCTTACAAACCAATAGATAACCCACCCGATGGGAGAGATATTTTTTGTGTTGTTTTGCAGGACCAGTGATCTTGATCTCGCTTTATGTCCTTTATCATGTGCATTCATAAAAAATTGCATTACATATCATTTTTCGCATATCAAGGGACTTAAGAGACTGTGATTATCTCAGGTATTGGTGAATACAATGACTGACCAAAGAAAGAGAAGCACAAATTCCATCAAGTTTAGAGAACCAAAGCTGGAACTAATTCAAGACATTCTGATTGACGTACCAAAGGCTATCAAGATCAACTTTCAGGGGAAGTATGGGAAATTGCTTGATCTCCTCCATTCTAGGGTCGATACTTGGGCTTTGTTCGCTATGGCTCAGTTCTATGATGCACCTCTCAGATGTTTCACTTTTCAAAACTATCAGTTGGCCCCTACTCTTGAGGAATATTCTCACATTTTGAACATCAAGATTAAGGATCAACCTATATACACAGGCTTGGAAGAAGAACCAAAACCTCCTGCCATTGCTCTTACTCTACGTATGACCAAAGAGGAAGTCAAAGAGGGTCTAACCAGTAAAGGGGGTGTTCAGGGTTTTCCATTGAAATTTCTGCTAGAAAAGGCTGCTCAATACAAGGTTGATGAAGATTGGGAAAAGTTCGGAATAAACGTTTCTCTAATGATTTATGGGATTGTCCTCTTTCCAAATGTGGACAATTTCATAGACATCACTGCCATCGTTCTCTTCATGCAGAAGAATCCCATCCCTACACTCCTTGCCGATGTTTATCACTCTATTCATTGGAGGAGTGAAAAGAAGGCAGGAATGATCCAATGCTGCTCTCACCTACTATACAAGTGGTATGCTTCTCATTTGCCCAAGAAAGGGCCGTTCATGGAAAACAAGAAGGAATTAAAATGGTCTCAACGCATCATGTCTCTGGAAGCTAGTGATATTGCTTGGTACTCTCCTGAGTACTATGACGTGGAAATCATTTTTAGTTATGGAGAGTTCAGTAATGTACCTTTGATCGGTAGGGTCGGTTGTATTAACTATAACCCAGTCATGGCATTACGTCAGTTGGGCTATGCTATGGAGGGCGAGCCCGAAGCAGAGAAGGTTCAGAGTTTCTTTTTGCTAGCCACATCAGAGGACCCTGCGTTTGTCAGGAAGATTGCTAAGGCTTGGGGCAAGATTCATACAAAGGGGAGGAAGGAGTTAAAAGCGAAGAATTGTGTGGCAAAGGAGCCATACAACCGGTGGTTACTAGCTAGAGTAGCTGAAAGGTCGTTACCATTTCCCTTAGAGCCCTCTATGCGAGAAGCACCTCCTGCTCCCACTCATGTATCCATAGAAGAATATGAAAAACTGAAGCTAATAGTGGAGAGATTGACTAAGGAGAACCAGGACCTTCAGAATGAAGTCCACCAAGCAAATGTGGAAAGCGGTCAGTACAAAAGAAAGGTGGAGTTTGAACAGGATCAAGTGGCCGAGAGTAGCAAGAAGCTAAAACTAGAAACGGATCTGAGAGTCAGGTACCAACAGGGCTACGAAGGGGCTGATGCATCATTAACAACTCTCCGACAACGCTTAAAGGACACCAAAGCTTCTTGTGATAGGGCATGGCACTTCTTTGAGATAGCCTCCGCCGAAAAGAAGGAAATAAGAGAGAATCTTGAAGCTGATATTGGGAATCTCGAAAAGCAACTGAGAAACGCCTTGACCCTAGTAGAGGATGAACGAAGACTCAAGGAGGAAGCATTTAGGGCTTCATATGTCACTCCTGACATGTGGAACAACAAATGTCAGGAATTGGAGACTGCCCAAGAAACAACCCTTCTGTGGAGGAATCGTTTCGAGGCTTTGCAAAGAGATAGTGCGCAGTGGCTCGAGAAGGAGGCTCAGCTCAATGAGTTGTTGGACACCCATGTGGATTCTATTTGTTATTACCAGTCGACTCTAGATATGTGTCGTGCTAGGTACAACAATTTGGTGGAGCATTGCAACCTCATGATCCGTGATATCCCATGGAGGTTGGAAAGCGCCATTCAAGACTTGGAAGGAAATGATATCCCCCCTTCTGTTCACCACTTTATCCAGCTCTGCGACCAAATGGTTAGGAGGTTCATGTTCGAGACGAAGAAGCTTGAAGAACGTCTCCAAAAGAGAGAATTTTAGTTATTCAGTTATTTTCTTGTAGCATGACTTGTAGTTTCGGCTTATTCAGCAATTGTCTGTATGAAATTTTTCTAAAATTAATGAAAGTTTGCTTTTTGGTCTAAATTGTGCACTTCTTTATTATTCAGTCATGATTCTATGATACCAATGATAATCACAAGCCTCGAAAGTCTCTCGAGCATTTTGCATACGTTTGCGCATTTTTCTTTTTGCATTTCCTACAACCCGACCTTACACGCCGCTTACCCCTTTCAGAAAGAGTAAAGCAAGCTGACTTCACGACATCAGTATAACACAAGGAATAACCAGAAGAGAGTCATGGATCAGATAAAGCAAGACCAGGCTACTATGAGGAGCGAGATGCTAGGCATGAAAACGCAGATGAATAAACTCATGGAGGTGATTCAGAACATGGCCAGGAGTCAAGAGGAGATGAGGCAAGCAGCAGAGAGGAGCGCTAATCAGACTTTGGCTGGTGCAATTCCCAATGCAAGTGGTGCAATTCCAATTCCTGTTGAGGCCACCCCAACCCCTGTTGGGGCAATTCCTACTTCTGTCGGCGCCGTACCTATCAACACCGTCCCTCCGCCAGTCGGTACTACTCAACCTCATGGCACTGCGATCCCAATACCAGTCCAGTACGATGAACATGAAGGCTTCTATGAGAATTCAGCTGAAGCATGTGCACCCCAAACCGCTGAGTTGGAGAAAAAGTTCAAGGCCTTACAAGAGGTGGTAAGGGCATTGCAAGGCCCCGATGTTTTGGGACTGGATGCTGCTGAAATATGTCTTGTACCCGGAGTTAAGATACCTCCGAAGTTTGTAATTCCAACCTTCGAGAAATACAAGGGTAACAGTTGTCCTAAGACCCACATAAGGTCTTACTGTAGGAAGATGGCCGCCTATTCTGATGACGAGAAGCTATTAATCCATTTCTTTCAAGATAGCTTAACAGAGGCGTCCCTAGAATGGTATATGCACCTTGAACGATCCAACGTGAGAAGCTGGAAAGAGTTAGCAGACGCTTTCGTGAAGCATTATCAGTATAATACTGACATGGCTCCGAATCGTATGCAGCTTCAGAATTTGACTCAGAAGCCGAATGAGTGTTTTAAAGACTTCGCGCAGAGATGGAGGGGAGTAGCTGCAAGGGTACAACCTCCGTTAATGGAGAAAGAACTGACAGACCTATTCATGGGCACGCTACAAGGACCGATCTTTGAGCGGTTAGCATCCACAACCTCCACGGTGTTCTCTGAACTTGTCATGGCTGGAGAGAGATTAGAGAGTTTCATGAAGGCGGGAAAAATTCAGAATGCAGGCGGGTCTGCAAGTGGGGTCAAGAAGCCCTATCAGGGTTTCGTTAAGAAAAGGGAAGGCGAAGCTAGTGCTGTGTTCACCAATGGAGGGAGAACTCACCAAGGTTATCACCACATTGCTGCCATAGCTCCACAACAACCACTTTCTATTCCGGCAAATCAGCCTGCGACTCAGCAAAATCGACAACAACAACCCTATCAACCAAGACAAAATCAGTATCAAGGGCAGAGAAAACCAGAAAGAAGGCTTGATCCAATTCCGTCCACCTACGCCAAATTGCTTCCGTTCTTGTTGAAAGGAGGTCTCGTTCAACTTAGGGAAATGAAAGATCCTCCGGCTGTTCTCCCTTACGGTTACGACGTGAATGCGAGATGTGAATTCCACTCTGGCGCCCCAGGCCATAGCATTGAGAATTGTAAGGCTTTAAAATACATTGTGCAAAATCTTATCGATTCAAAAGCGATAAACTTTACCCGAAATACTCCGAACATCAAATCTAATCCAATGCCACCTCACCACTCAACAAACATGATTGAAGGCTCTAAGGGGATCCGATTAATTTCAGATATTGAGAAGTTGAGGACCCCACTTTCCACTATTAAGGAGCAACTCTTGTTGAAAAACATTTACCCAGGATGTTCAACTAATTGCCATGTTTGCATGGACGGATCTCAAGGATGCACTGAGTTGAAGAAAGGCATACAAAGCCTGATTGAGCAGGGTGTATTAGTAGCAGAACAACTATCAAAGATTGAGGAAGTTGCTACTCTTGAAATTCCGTTCGAAACATTGGAGATACCATATGATGATGGATATGAGCTTTGGATCCCATTTGACAATTCAAACCACACACCATTGACCATACCGTGCGATGAGGAAGAATGGGACAACATGTATGGACATACTTCTATCCCACTGCAGATCCCGTATGATCCAGTTAAGATACCTATGTCTCCACCATCAATGAACCAGCTTGTCATTTCGACCCCATCTCCGTTTCCGTACAAGAGCACCAAAGCTGTACCTTGGTTATACGATGAAACTGTTTTTCTCAACGGACAAAAGGTGGCAGAAGAAGATGTGTTGGAAGAAAAGAAGACTGTAGAGAACATCGTGGGAACCGGAGGCGTCACTAGAAGTGGTCGAATCTTCGCTCCGACTGCACCTCCTGTCAACAGCAGTGACAATACAAGGAAAGGTACTGCCGTATCGAGCACCAATGAACAGGGGCAGTCATCTAAACAGAAAGGCATCTCAAATGATGAAGCGGAGGAGTTTCTAAGAATCATTCAGAAAAGCGATTACAAAGTGATTGACCAGCTCAATCAGACACCCTCGAAGATATCCATGTTGTCATTGTTAATGTGTTCAAAGGCCCATCAAGAAGCACTGCTAAAATTCTTGAAGGCAGCTCATGTGCCAGAGGAGATATCAGTAGTACAGTTTGAAGAAGTGGTGGGAAATATTGCATCAGGTCATATTTTGAGCTTTAATGATAGTGAATTACCCCCCGAAGGTAAAAATCATAACAAGGCCTTGCACATTACTATCGAATGTGTGGATGTTGTATTCTCTAGGGTGCTCGTCGACACTGGATCATCGTTGAATATGTTACCAAAAAGCTCGTTGTGTAAGCTGTCAATTGAAGGACTTGTGATGAAGCCAAGTCAAACTATTGTAAAAGATTTTGATGGAGCTAAGAGAACTGTGGTAGGAGAGGTTGATCTCCCGATCAAGATTGGACCTCATACTTTCATCATTACATTTTACGTAATAGATATATACCCTGCTTACAGTTGTCTTCTTGGTCGTCCGTGGATTCATTCCGCAGGCGCTGTAACTTCAACCTTGCATCAAAAGATCAAATTTATGATTAACAATCAGATGGTCATCATTGAGGGTGAGGAAGATGTTCTTGTGAGCCATCTTGCTTCTTTCCGCTATGTGGAAGTAGGAAATGAAGTGCATGAGACACCGTTTCAAGCTTTTGAAGTGATCAATGTTGAAATGATTTACGAAAAGCCGGCATCTTCAATAGTAACTTGGAAGGACGCGAGGACGGTGATAGAGGAAGGACATCCGCGAGGATGGGGCAGGGTGTTGGAATTGCCCGTCAACAAAAATGGAGCTGGTCTAGGCTACAAGCAGAAGAATGCAACTGATAAGGGCAAAGAGCTTGCAACTCCGTTGGTTTTTACTAGTGGAGGCCACCTTGTCGATGGTCAAGTCATGTTTTTGGAAACTGAAGCCGAAGATCATGAAGAGCTGTGTATGGTGTATCCTAGGGCGCATAATCAAACTTTGAACAATTGGAGAGTCGTTGAAATCCCCGAAGTTACTCTAGTAGACGAGTAATTCCCTTTTATTTTATCTAAAAAAATCATATGCTCTGCCCAAGGCATATGGATCATGTTGTAGGGCCTTTTGCTTTTAAAGCACAACTTATCATCAATAAATAAACTTTCACATCCAATTACGCTCTCTTTCTTTCATTTTTACTTTTTGCACATAAAATTATCTTTGAAAGACAATGTTTTGTTTTATTTTCCTTTGTTGTATGAACCTTTTCTAAAAAATAATAAAAAAATAATAAAGCATGAAGTCATTCATCGTGCAGATCTTCCCTTGCTCCTGTCAATAACGACCCCGCTATGGTCCAATATGACTTTGATAACCCGATCTACCAAGCCGACGAAGACTGCGAGGAAGATTGTGATCTCCCAGAAGAGCTAGCTAGACTATTGAAACAGGAGTCAAAGGTCATTCAGCCCTACCAAGAAGAGGTCGAAGTCATCAACATGGGAACTGAAGAGGATGCCAAAGAAATCAAGATAGGCGCAGCTTTGGAGTCAGAGATTAAGTCAAAATTGATAATATTGCTTCGAGAGTATGTTGACGTATTTGCTTGGTCTTACAAAGATATGCCCGGTCTAGATGAAGAGATTGTGATGCATAAACTACCTCTCAAGGAAGGCTGCCCGCCGGTGAAGCAAAAGTTGAGGAGAACAAAGCCAGAGATGTCCTTCAAGATCAAAGAGGAAGTACAAAAGCAATTAGACGCTGGTTTTCTGGCAGTATCCAACTATCCACAATGGATAGCGAATATTGTCCCAGTACCTAAAAAGGATGGGAAGGTGCGAATGTGTATAGATTATAGAGACCTTAACAGAGCGAGTCCGAAAGATGACTTCCCTTTGCCACACATTGATGTGCTAGTAGACAACACGGCCCAGTTTTCTGTCTTCTCATTTATGGATGGCTTTTCTGGATATAACCAGATTAAGATGGCACCCAAAGATATGGAAAAGACGACTTTCATCTTCCATGGGGAACTTTCTGTTACAAGGTCATGCCGTTTGGGCTTAAGAACGCAGGCGCAACATATCAGCGAGCAATGGTCACTCTTTTCCATGACATGATACATAAAGAGATTGAGTGTTATGTAGACGATATGATTGCGAAATCCCAGACTGAGGAAGAGCACCTCATCCACTTGGAAAAGCTATTCGCCCGATTAAGGAAATTCCAGCTGAGACTAAATCCCAACAAATGCACTTTTGGTGTAAGATCTGGTAAACTGCTAGGTTTTATTGTGAGCCAAAAAGGGATTGAAGTCGATCCAGATAAGGTCAAAGCTATCCAAGAGATGCCGGCACCCAAAACTGAAAAAGAAGTCTGAGGGTTCCTTGGGAGGTTGAACTATATCGCCAGGTTCATATCTCATCTGACGGCCACTTGTGAGCCCATCTTCAAGTTACTTCGAAAGGATCAAGCTGTGGTATGGAACGATAATTGTCAGAAAGCCTTTGAGAAGATAAAGGAATACCTACAAGAACCGCCAATCTTGATGCCTCCAGTACCCGGACGACCCCTGATCATGTACCTGACTGTGCTAGAGGGATCCATGGGATGCGTGTTGGGACAACATGATGAAACCGGCAGGAAAGAGCATGCAATCTATTACCTCAGCAAGAAGTTTAATGACTGTGAAACGAGATATTCAATGCTCGAGAAGACATGTTGCGCATTGGCTTGGGCAGCAAAACGCTTGAGACAATATATGCTCACCCATACGACTTTGTTGATCTCCAAGATGGATCATGTCAAATACATATTCGAGAAGCCCGCTCTCACCGGGCGAGTAGCTCGTTGGCAAATGGTGTTAACAGAGTATGACATCCAGTATGTTACGCAGAAAGCTATCAAAGGAAGTGTGCTCTCTGAATACCTTGCCCACCAACCTATGGACAACTACCAATCCATGCGCTTCGATTTCCCGATGAAGACGTCATGTTTGCCAGAAATTATGCCACGCCAGGCCCGGATAATGGACCCGAACCAGGGTCGCGATGGACGCTCGTGTTCGATGGTGCCGCAAATGCCAAAGGTTGTGGAATTGGGGCAATCATCACTTCTCCAACTGGCTTTCACTTGCCATTCACCGCCAGATTATGCTTCAAATGTACTAACAACATGGCCGAATATGAAGCTTGTATTTTCGGAATTGAAGCTGCCATTGATAATAGAATCAAGATTCTAGAAGTCTATGGAGATTCCGCGCTTGTCATATGCCAGATTAAAGGGTAGTATGAAACACTGGACCTCAAGTTAATTCCTTACAAAGATCATGTCCTGAAGCTAATCCCGTACTTTGATGAGATCACTTTTCATCACATTCCCAGAGGACAAAATCAGTTGGCTGACGCTCTAGCAACACTAGCATCTATGTTTCAGGTCAAGTAGAAGAATGAGGCGCCATCCATCCGTTTGGAATATTTGGACGAACCCGCTTATTGCCTAGCGGCCGATGTGGAAGAGGCTAAAATTGATGATCATCCTTGGTTCTATGATATCAAGCGATATCTAAAGACACAAGAATATCCAGAAGGCATAACTATCACTGACAAGAAGTATCTCAGAAAGCTCTCCTCAAAGTTCTTCCTCAGTGGTAACGTGTTATACAAGCGGAATTATGATTCGGTTCTACTCAGATGTGTGGATAAACACGAAGCAAAACGTATCATAAATGAAATGCATGAAGGATCTTTTGGGACACATGCTAGTGGTCATACTATGGTTAAAAAGATTTTGAGGGCGGGATACTATTGGATGACGATGGAAACGGATTGTTGTCTCCATGTCCAGTCATGCCACAAGTGCCAAATTTACGCAGACAAGGTCCATACTTCACCACTCCCTCTGAATGTTTTGACTTCGCCTTGGCCTTTCGCTATGTGGGGTATAGATGTAATCGGACGCATCGAGCCAACCGCTTCAAATGGGCACCGTTTTATCTTAGTGGCCATCGATTACTTTACCAAATGGGTAGAAGCGGCGTCCTATGCCAACGTCACTAAGCAAGTGGTGACTCGCTTCATCAAAAAAGATATTATTTGTCGATATGGAATCCCGAACAAGATCATTACAGACAACGGTTCAAACCTCAACATAAGATGATGAAAGAGTTGTGTGAAAACTTCAAAATTGAACACCACAATTCAACACCTTATCGCCCTAAAATGAACGGAGCTGTTGAGGCGGCAAATAAGAACATTAAGAAAATCGTCCAGAAGATGGTGAAGACTTACAAAGACTGGCACGAGATGTTGCCGTTCGCGTTGCATGGCTACCGCACCTCAGTGCGCACTTCCACAGGGGCAACCCCGTTTTCTCTCGTATATGGCATGGAAGCAGTATTGCCCATTGAAGTAGAGATTCCCTCCTTAAGGATTTTGGCAGACGTCAAGCTAGATGAGGCCGAATGGATACAAGCCAGACTCGACCAACTCAATCTCATCAACGAGAAACGCATGACGGCCATCTGTCATGGACAGTTATACCAAAAACGATTGAAGAGGGCCTTTGACAAGAAGGTTCGCCCACGACACATCCAAGCAGGAGATTTGGTACTAAGGAAAATTCAGCCAACTCACGTCGATCCAAGGGGAAAATGGGAACCAAACTATGAGGGTCCGTATATAGTAAAGAAAGTTTTCTCCAGAGGGGCCTTGATCCTGTCAACCATGGATGGTGACGATCTCTCATCCCCTGTGAATGCAGATGCAGTTAAAAAATATTATGCTTAAAAGATAGGCCCGGTGGACCCAAAAAAGAAAATCCACGCAAAAATGGGCGACCTGGTGGACCATAAAAGTGGTTCAGGCAAAATTAGGGACTAGAAGTAAAAAAAAAAAAAGGAGTATCCTGATAGGCTGAAAACCTGAAAGGGCGGCCTAGGCAAAAGTTAGGGATTCGAAAAGGCAGAACTGCATCTTGAAAAGACGTGTGAATTATCCTCCGTAACCATCAAGCTCTCGACTGAGAAGGATCAATTCGATCGTGGCGCTCAAAAGCAAGGCGTGAAGGCTCTTCAGAGACATATGGGCCATAGCGAATTTGAAACTTGGCAGGGACCATTTTTCAACATTGTCTTAGTCTTTATTTTTCTATTTTAAAAGCAGTTACCTCTTTTAGGAATTGCCTCCTTTTGTAATTTTCCCATTTATGGGTTTTCATCAATAAAATTACTTTCATCAAAGCTTTTTCTGTTTTTATTTACCCTTTGGTTGCAAGTTTTATTTATTTGATGATGGGTTTCGCATATAATGATATTATGGTAAATTAGATTAAGGGATGACTTACCCTCTTAGGGTAACTAAAGGGTGACCATGACTCTAAGGAGTACGCAGGAACATCATTCTAAATCTTGTAACGACTTGACCGACAAGGTCGTCAAACCCGGCAGAGCAGGCCTCGAGTTGACGGTATCAACACCTCCAGGTTTTATTACATCATGAAAAGATGATGTCGGGAAGTCAGGCTTATCTTTCATTTTCCTACCACCAATGTCCGCCGTGTCGGCACCTGCATTGCCATTACCATCTGCAATCCTATGCATCATACGCATCGCATTCGGCTTCATAAGCATCTTGCATCATATGCATATCCAATAACATATCATATCTCCCCAGCTCTTGCATCTCCGTGCATCAGCATTTACATTTGCATTTCCATTTATGAAACATCTGTATCATTCAACATTAGCATGTGCGAGATCAGATCCGAGATCAATCTTGAAGAGTCCCAAGATCATCATCAGCCCAGTCTGGGGCACCTTTTCAAGACCATGGGTGTATCACATGATGTATTGCAACCTCGTGGTTAATCAAGATCTTCAAATCAAACATTCAGCCCAGACAGGGGCATCTCCAATAAATTCATGGGCGTTCCCCCTGTAAGTTATCTCCAGCAGACTTCAACGATAAGTGGCAATCTCTTCAGAGAAGCTTATCCATCCTCAGCGATAAGTGGCAATCTCTTCAGAGAAGCTTATCCATCTTCAGCGATAAGTGGCAATCTCTTCAGAGAAGCTTATCCATCTTCAGTGATAAGTGGCAATCTCTTCAGAGAAGCTTATCCTTCTTCAGCGATAAGTGGCAATCTCTTCAGAGAAGCTTATCCATCTTCAGCGATAAGTGGAAATCTCTTCAGAGAAGCTTATCCATCTTCAGTGATAAGTGGCAATCTCTTCAGGGAAGCTTATCCTTCATCAGCGATAAGTGGCAATCTCTTCAGAGAAGCTTATCCTTCTTCAGCGATAAGTGGAAATCTCTTTAGAGAAGCTTATCCATCTTCAGCGATAAGTGGCAATCTCTTCAGAGAAGCTTATCCATCTTCAGCGATAAGTGGCAATCTCTTCAGGGAAGCTTATCCTTCATCAGCGATAAGTGGCAATCTCTTCAGAGAAGCTTATCCTTCTTCAGCGATAAGTGGCAATCTCTTCAGAGAAGCTTATCCATCTTCAGCGATAAGTGGCAATCTCTTCAGAGAAGCTTATTCATCTTCAGCGATAAGTGGCAATCTCTTCAGAGAAGCTTATCCATCTTCAGCGATAAGTGGCAATCTCTTCAGAGAAGCTTATCCATCTTCAGCGATAAGTGGCAATCTCTTCAGAGAAGCTTATCCATCTTCAGCGATAAGTGGCAATCTCTTCAGAGAAGCTTATCCATCTTCAGTGATAAGTGGCAATCTCTTCAGAGAAGCTTATCCATCTTCAGCAATACGTGGCAATCTCTTCAGAGAAGCTTATCCATCTTCAGTGATAAGTGGCAATCTCTTCAGGGAAGCTTATCCTTCATCAGCGATAAGTGGCAATCTCTTCAGAGAAGCTTATCCTTCTTCAGCGATAAGTGGCAATCTCTTCAGAGAAGCTTATCTATCTTCAGTGATAAGTGGCAATCTCTTCAGAGAAGCTTATCCTTCATCCGTGATAGGTGGCAATCTCTTGGGAGAAGCTTATCCGATCCCCCCTATCATCCTTTTTTAGTGTTAGGGTTTGGTTTTGTTTCGCTCCATCATCCTCTTTGGAGATGGGTCTGACATCCTTTTTGTGTCATGACTAGCGTGTTTTCTCCATTATCCTTTTTGGTAATGGATCCCTTACTTTCTTTCGATTTCAGAACAGCGTGTGTGAGTGTTAACATGCTTTTGGTGTTAGTGACCTTTGCAAGGTATCCAGTATTTTATTCCCAAACTTTCCTTTGCTTTTCGGACAAATTCAGGGTATTCTTTATATCTAATTGCCTTCTACCTTAAAAGAGTGAGCGCCAAACCGTTCATCTTACTCGGTCTAAGCCAATTAGATAGGGGCATCTGTCATACCCCTAATTTGTCCTACTTTTGTACAACCTCCTTTTTGTGTATTCACCCAATTGCGTTATTCAAAAAAATCAAAAAAAATATGTTGGTGCTGCTCGGATATCATAAGGTTAACTTGAATTGAGTCTGACAGATAAAGATTGAAGTCGGGTGTATGGTATGGACTGAGTTTCGATGGTTACGACTGAATTGGTCAGTCAGACAAAGATTTGTCTCAGATACGATGTTGGGGAGAGTATTGATCCAAACAACGTGTGTTTAGGGATCAATTGGAGGTATGTGTTTCAAAATGGATTTTTGGTTCTAATATTGGCATTGAACTCAAAGATTTTTAAGAGAGACATGATCATTAATTCTAAGTCATGGACATGTTGGTTAGTAAGAATTGTTTGTGGTCATATAATCTTCAAGTCACGAACCAAACTCATGTTTTCATGGTCAAGCACAATCTAAATAAAATGGGATGTGCCAAATTTCAAATCCATAAAAAGCATAGCCCATTCGCAAGGCACTGTTGAAGAGAGATAAGAGGTGCAAGTAGCAAGTTCAAAGTTAACTGTTATTACAAGTCCATTTATGTTCATTTGGTAGCTGCAAAGAAGATTCAACAAGTGAGGAAAATTCTATTCAAAAAGCCCACTTATTAAAAGAAAACACTCCAAAAATCACGATTCACCAAAGTTGTTAAGTTGTGACCTTTTCCTCAAAGAACACCAAGATTCTACACCAAAAAAAGATGAGATTCATGGATTAAAGCAATAAAAAACGTGGATAAGTAGCTAAGAGAAAAGTGCATTCATCTTTTAGCCTTCATTAGCAGGGGAACTCAACGTCTTGGTGAACCTTCAATTAGGAGTCCCCCTCTTTTGTGTCCACCTACTCTTAAAGAGGATTTTGAAACTTGCTCAAAACCTTCATATATTAACAGCAGAAGTGGATGGTTTGCTCTTTTACCACCTGGATGTGTGCCCAAACCAAAGATCTCTTCGTTCTCAACTGCATTATCTGTCTATGGTCAAACAGCTGACACTATTGGCCCTGTTCCGAAAACATGCTTCTCTGACACTGTTGTTGTACAGGTATATAGAATTACATTTCTTCTTTTGAAATTTCTGTGTTTGCAAGCTGAGGGTGCTTCTAAAAGGGCTGAGGAGGTTGGCTTTATTGATCTTGCACATTTTCCTGAGCTTCCAATGCCAGAAATCCTGCATGGACTGCAGGATCAAGCAATTGCCATTGTTGTGGAGCTCTGTCAAGCCCACAAACCGACGGAATCCTTGGAAATAAAGAGTGTCTGCAACTTATTATTGCAAATACTTGAAATGGCTTTGCAGTTGGAACTTTGTGTTCTGCAAATTTGTGCCATAAGACCTGTGTTAGGGCGTGTTGAGGACTTCTCAAAGGAAGCCAAATCTTTATTTGGTGCATTGGAGGGTCATGCTTTTCTGAAAGCATCAAGAAATTCTTTAAAACAGACGATATCATGTATCTATCCTGGGTTGTTGTAAGTAGAGAATTTGATGTGAGATTTGCCCTGGACAGAAGATGTTGATATGGATGTTGACATGGAAGTTGAAGATATGAATTCCTCCGAAAATACAACTGTCATACTGATGCACACTTTGCCTCATAATACAAGTGCAAAATTTTGCGCAGCTACCGTATAAAATAGTGAGCGGCAGCCGGCTTCCAAGTGATGCCATGCAAAAACCAACTTTCGTTCAATTGCGGCAACGGCGGTACAATACGTGATTCATGTTCTGTGTGGCCACCAACCGCGAGCATGTGCACCACATTAATCACTTCCTGCACAAAAGTAAGCTGCGACATTAATCATCATGTGAGATACATCAGGAAAACCAAAATGTAAGGAAAGCTGTGAAAAAGAATGCACAACAAAAGATGAAACCGTACTCATCAACAGATTATTACCGGCAATAAGCGAGGCAACTTTCATGAAGTATGAAAGACAGTCGTGAATCCCCACACATTCTTGTTCTTGAGGTTGTTGCGAGAGCTCCGTGAATGACTATGCCGAACCTGCAAAATGTTGTGAATCACATTAGTTTTAGCAAACAACAAACTCTGCATAAACTATGCCAAAGCTGTAACTTGTAACTGCTCTACCACACCAAACCAAAGGAGTTCACATTCTGCTACAACACTCCAAAACATAAACGCGATAACAACAGTATGATTTGCGCATATAACGCATCACAACAACACCGTTGTTACCACCACCACCTGGATTCACTTTGTCTTCAAATGAGTTTTCCTCCAAAAAGGGCCGTGGGAAACCAACTGGGTTTGGAAATTACCAAATCGTTTCTTCTTTTGGTGAAGTGTTTGCAAGCACAGCTGCTGTGGATTTTACACCGCATGTGGTTACAGTTTATACAGGAGAGGATGTTGGTGGGAAGATCTTGTCATTTGCGCAGAAGAGTCCAAGAGCTATATGCATTCTTTCTGCCAATGGAGCTATCTCTAAAGTCACACTACGTCAACTTGGTTCTTCCGGTGGTGGTATTTTGACTTATGAGGGTCGGTTTGAGGTTTTATCTTTGTCTGGATCATATACGGTCTCAGACACTAGCGGCATAAGAACTCGCGATGGTGGGTTGAGTGTCTCACTTGCTGGTCTTGATGGCCGGGTGATTGGAGGTTCTGTTGCTGGTCTCCTTACAGCTGCTGGTCCTATCCAAATTATAGTAGGAAGTTTCACGCCAGATGGAAACAACAAGATGCATAAAAAGAAGTACCAACGGGAACAAATGGCGTCGTCTCCAACTTCAACTGGTCCAGAACTAGTGACAGCAGCAAGACCTATCTCACAAGCAGCAAATGCTCATGGTGAAAACTTTATGATACCGATTTTGTCTCAGTTACCTGATCATCAAAACCAGAGAGAATCCGTCAGTGTTTCAAGCGATAAACTGAACTTAGATGAACACACCGAATACCATGATGGTTGATGATGATATAAATGTTAAGTCTAGTTTGAATGAGTCGATGAAGAACGTGGCTTCTGTTGCGATGAACCACGAGAGTGAAGGTGGAAGTAATTCAGGTGGCCCTGATTCAAAGCCAATTGTTGTAGTTCATGCGACGCTAGAGAAGCAAACAAGTACAACAAGCTGTGATAATGGTTTGGAATTGAGTGAAACTCCTCTTTATGGTTTCTCATCAGTTATTGGAATGAGACAAGAGATGGAAGATACAGTCAGCATAAACAAACAAATTAGGAGACAAGAAAACAGGGCCAGTTTCACTAAAATAGAAAAAACATAGTTTTGGCATCAAAAGTGATAACAGAGATTATACACTATCATGATTCACAAAAGAGGAAACCCTAAATGCTACACTATAAGAAACAGAGGAATTGGCTCAGAAAAGAGGAGGCTAAAAAAAACAAACCCTAAAAAATCTTGGCTGCACAGCTCCAACCCTGCACCAACTTCATCTTCATCTTTCTCCCATTTTTGCAACATCCATGACATTCAACCTTAATCCTCTTCACCCCATAACACAACTTTCTGCATAATACCCAAACAAAAACAGACACATCCTAAAATATCCTCCTTCAATCTTCCGTAAACATCATCTTCATCATCTCTGTCGAGCTTCCGTTAAAACAATCCCCAACACCAACAACCTTCAACACAATAAATCTCAACCCATTCCAACATAATCCATTTCCGCAAGAATGTTTCTTCTTCCAATACGCCATTCAACCTCAAAATCTCCATAACTTCCAACGGCGAAACCTTCACCCAAAACAAACATCACGACCAAAATCAGCCTTCACCTCAAACCATCAGTAACTATAACCTATATCACAACTAAATCGAACCAGAGGAAGATGAAGGGAAAGTTGTAATAAGAACAAAATAGAAGCAAACTCGCAAGTACAAACCAAAACCAAGGCAAATCTGATCGTAATTGGATTACAAACCGGAATCAAGCGAGAAACTGAGTCGAGCGCAAGAGATTAAGAGCGAAGTTTGGGGGTGTGCACATCGTCGGATAGCTTCCATTGAGCTCGCGTTCGTCTTTCAAAGAGGTTGGCTTCATTTTTGAGGAAAGAGGTATTTTTGATGTTTCTGTACGGGATATACCATTTTCATTTTAATTTATTTATTATTTTAAAATGTTTGATGGTTGTGTGGATATTGGAAACTGGGAGATGCAAGTGATGATGTTTATTTTATTTTTATTTAATTTAAATACGCTTTTTTTATTTGACTGACGCCATTTGTATTTTTTGGATTACTAACTAAAAACATGTGCCGCCGGTTGCCTTGCTTTTTTTATCTGCCTGTTTTAAATAGACATATGAGTGCAGCTTATGGAGATGATGGGCTTTGGGCCCGTGTGATCCCCTTTTCGTATTATATCCTCCTTTTCAAATTCCTACCCCTCCTGGTTTTTGTTCATTCTATTTTAATGGTGTTCGATAAGTTTTATTTTCTTAATCTACATTAGATTGCGGTACTGTATGAAGGATTTTGGATTAATTCACTATTTTGTTTTCTTTTCAATCTTCATTTTCGATTTTCAATTTCTTTTTTTTTTTTTTTTGCGGGTCGATGACGACACCTCTGTAATTCATTACCAGTCAAATTATTGATGAGTAATGTTGGATCTGAGACCGCCTCTTTTCTATCCACATTATGCCCCGATTCGATTCAAAACATTGTCAAACCATCTTCCTAAAATAAATCATCTTTGTATTGAACTAAAAGAGGGGATTAAGTGTACACTTTCTTCCTCTCCGAGTGTCGAGATGCTCACTGTAGTGTGAGTGGTTTAGACACTCGTCTTTCAATACGAAGACATTTTTCATTTTCAAACCATTTCTCTCCTAAAACCTCGGTCCTGTACCGAGTACACTTTCACTAATAAATCATCTTTGTATTGAACTAAAAGAGGGGATTAAGTGTAGACTTTCTTCCTCTCCGAGTGTCGAGATGCTCACTGTAGTGTGAGTGGTTTAGACACTCGTCTTTCAATACGAAGACGCTTCCCATCCATTTTCAAATCTCATCTCCTTAAAATCAATTCTTTGTGTTGAGATAAAAAGAGAGGATTGGGTGTAGACCTCTTCTTCTTCGAGCGTTGGGATGCCCACTGTAGTGAGGGTGGTCTCGATGCTCATCTATCAATACAAAGACGCTTTCAATCCTTTCTCTCCTAAAACCTCGGTTTCGCACCGAGTCCATTTTCAAACCATAATAAACTTTGTATTAAATTAAAGAGAGAAGATTGGGTGTAGACCTCTTCCTCTCCGAATGTTGGGATGCCCACTGTAGTGAGGGTGGTCTTGATATTCGTCCTTCAATATGAAGATGCGACTTTATCCACCACTTTTCATTTTCACAACCTCATCCTGCAACCCTTGTCACCTAAAAAACTCGGTCATGTACCGAGTGCCTTTTCAAACTCATTTTCGCAACAAAAGCTTGAATGGTCGTGGAGTGGTTAGGCGTAGGACTTCTCCTATCCCGAGTGCTGACGTTTACCGTAGGGTTCTCTGTCGTAAAGCACTTACCATTCAAAACCAAAAAACATCTTTAATAAGAGAACAGAGTTCTCTTTGCATTGAATTAAAGAGAGAGGATTGGGTGTAGACCTCTTCTTCTCCGAGCGTAGGGATGCCCACTGTAGTGAGGGTGGTTTCGAAGCTCGTCTTTCAATACAAAGACGCCTCGTTTGCCACACCCTTTTATAACAAAAACCTTGAGATAAAGAATTGGGTACTACCCGTAGGGGTTACTACCCGAGGACATGTCTCGCCCTCCTAAAAACAATCCAATCAATAAAACGTGACTTCTTGCCTCGCGTGGCGAAAACTAATCAATCTTCCAAAAAGGATATGTTACGTCCGTTCTACCGCAAACAGGTAACGCCTAAGTCTCCAACGAGCGAGCAGCGAAACACCTAACTGCTAGAATGCGCACGATAGCATCATCCATAAAAAAAACACCCGCAAACCGTAGGCCGAACTACGACTGCTCTGATTCTTTACTTCGTTCAAGTAAAGATACGTAGGCACAAGGGCCACAATCCTTGCCGAGCACACTTCCCCCCATATCTGTAGTTCCCCGAACTACGTCGACTCTGACTTTTTCACATCTATTGAGAATACGTAGGCATAGGACTGCGAAGTCCTACCGAGTCTGTTCTTTCTCTTTTCTTCCCCGTTCTCTCTTTCCTCCTAACTTTCTTGTTTCTAACCTTTCTTTTACCCCGTAGAACACTTCTTATAGCATAATGTTTAAGCAAATAAATTCACGCATCGACAAACAAAAGGTTCCCATCGAGTACGATGGATGCGAGGGGTGCTAATACCTTCCCCTCGCATAACCGGCTTCCGAACCCGTTCTTGGTTGCGAGACCATCTTATCCTTTCTTTTCTTAAGGTTTTCTCGATATTTTCCTTTCCCCTCATGGGATAAATAAAGTTCGGTGGCGACTCTTCTGTCCTTTCTTTTCGCCTCCCCGTCGTTGATGACGCATTTTTTCGAGTAGCGAAAATAAGAACATCAAGAAGATTGTTCAGAAGATGGTAGTGACCTACAAGGACTGGCACGAGATGTTGCCATTCGCACTGCACGGTTATCGTACAACCGTACGTACATCAACCGGGGCAACTCCTTTCTCCTTAGTGTTGCACCCTAAAATTTGCTCAACCTACTTCACTTGGTTTATGTTTCAATTGCATTAGCTAATCATCTGCATAGCATAGCATGGGCAAGCCATCCAACAAGGGACCAAATGCAATTCTTATCCCTATGGGCATATCAAGAGATTCTTATTCAAATTCAATCTTAGCCAAGTCATTATCTGAGAAGTTAGTGGACCAAGCAGTGGATCTATCTCCTATCTTGAGGGTATTTGAAGATCATCAGAGAAGCATAGAATGTGTATAGACATCATGGAAGACCTAGAGAGTCATTTTGAAAGTGAGACAAGTCATTGGTGTGATTGCAAGAGCTGCAGTTGAAGACAGTCAACTAGGGCTTCATCTGGGTCAACCCTAGATCAAATGCTTGATTGAAGGGCATCAAGGCCTGTTTGAAAGATGTGGGATGACTCATTTGACATTTATATATGGATGTTGTGTTGTGCCAAGGAGAAATCAAGAGAAATCAAGAAGAAGAGAGGTTTCTAAATTAGGGTTTCTGTGTAAAATTCCCTAATTTAGGGCAAAATTCCAAGCAAGATAATTCAAAATGCAAGTCTCAAATGGATCCTTGGCCAACATGAAACTTGTAGAATATCTCAAGACCTTTAATTTGAATGGTGGAAGACATCAAGGAGATTTATAGAACTCAAGTTATGGTTCTTGCAAGTTACAGGTCATCTGAGGACACTGAAATTTGTCTGTGAAAGTTACTTGACTTCCAAGCAACTTTTACCCCTCAAGGAGCTTTCAAATGGATTTATGGCCAACATGAAAGTTGTTCCTCATGATCTTATCTTTCTAGAAAGGTATAGTATGCCTTCATCTGATTTGTGTAACTCTACTTATGACTTTGGCAAGACAAGGGCATTTTGGTCATTTGGACATTATGGGTCATTTCAAGCATATGGCCATATCTCCTACTTCCAAGATTCAAATGGAAAAACCTTCAACATCAAAGTTGCTTAGAATTACGTTTTAAGGCTAGTAGGGTGGTCATGAGATGTTGGGAAGGCTCATAGCAAAAAGTGATAAAAATGGCCTAAAAATGAGACATAAGTTAATTCAAGTGAAATGGAAAATCCTAAAATCCAAGTTCCAAATCCAAACCATGGCATATGATAGGTCATTTTGACTCCCAAGGACATTTTAAGAACAATGGTTCAGCCACAATTTTGATTTGAGGCTTAAATTTTGGAGTTTCTTTGTAAAAGTCTTACTTGCATAATGGCATACCAAACCAAAACAAGGAAAATTTCATAAACAAGGTGTTTAAGCTCTGTATCTTGTCCAAAATACCACTTAAGGAGAAAATCAAGTGAATTACTCAAGTTGTAAGGATTTTGTCATGATATATCACATGGTGGGAAGTGAAATGCAAAATATCAAGTCATGAAACTTCAAGTTCCATCTAGATTGATCTAGATGATTCTAGACCCTTCTAAATCATCTCAATATATTGAATACACTCTCCATTGGTGAGAGGTTGGTGATTGTTGATGTTAATGATGGTAGAGAAAAGAGTTTGAACCAAAATTTCTCCATTTGCAAATTGAATTGAAACTTCATTTTTCTATTCATTACCCTTCCATTTTTTTCCACAAATCATCACTACAAACCTCCCTGAACATGTTAATGCTAGAGTGAGCCTCCATTGTTGAAGAATTGGAGCTTTTCAAGTGAAGTTGCAAGAGAGCAAAAGGGATTGGATCTGAAGATACAAGCCATCTCCATCAAATCTTGTGCAAGAAGAGTATTATTCATCACCTAGAGACTATCCTTGAAGATCTACAAGGCTTGATTCGAAGCTTTTCACTATCTACCATTGCAAGGGTCAAGGTATGCAAAATCTTTCCCACACTTTGATTTAGGCATGGCTAGGATTGATTCTTGTTGTGAAACCATTAGAGACCATTAGGTGATTCATTTGGATGAGTTTAAGACCAATTAGTGAGGTTTCATTAATGGAGGTTGATTCTTGATGGAGGTAGAACACACTATTTAATGGATGATAATGCACAAATTTTGGTTGGTTTTAATTAGCATGGCATAGGGATTAATTATATATAAAGATTGGTGAGTTTTGTGATGGTTGAAAATTGAAGAAAGTTTGAGTTCTTGATGTTGTACTGTTCGGGTAGGATGATAGAGAGAGTTTTAATGCAAACCATTGCCACAGTTGGATTCTACATAAAATTCTAGATAAAATTGGTTCTTGGATCATGGCATTTGATAGAGAAATGAGAGAGAAAGAAGAAGATGAAGTTGTGTGCATGGAGTTGTTTTTCATGGAGTTTATGAAACCCTAAGTGTCAAAGGTTGAAGACAACATGAGGACCATTGGATTTGCGCTTGAACATTTGACCAAGGGACCATCCAACGGTCCAGATCGCGCACGAAAATTGGAGGGAGAGCTGCATCAAAACGACCGCGTTTGATTAAGTGAACATGCTGGGTTTCACACGTTTTGATTTCCCCACCCCCCTTGTCCAAAGGCCCATTCGTTTTAACTGCAATATTATGCTATTCGCACCATTCAGCTTTTTTATTTTTGTTTTTTTATGGTAGAAACTGGGCACAAGCGCCTGCTGCTAGGCGCACCCCACCTGCTGGGGCCCAAATCATTTCCAACTGCATTTTACTACTTCTAGCACCCCCTCATCAATTCTCATTTAATTTTTTTTCCAAATTTCTTTTAACTTCAAAAATTCATAACAAATTGAAAAAACATTATTTTTTAATGAGACTTTTTTTCCCATTTTCCATTTTTTGTCTAGAAAAATATGAAAACATAAAATTGTCATTTTACTTCATTTTCATATTTTTTGCATATTTTTACATTTAATAGCTTTTTTTAATTCTTTTGGTTTGTACTACTATTTGTTGAATTTAGTTTAGGAGCTTCCTTTAGGATTTTTACCCCATTCTTTTTAGTATAACTAGATATGGATATTAGGTGCCCCCCTGATTTTTATACTATTTTTTTAGGATTTATTTTAGGTAGTTTAGTTAGAAATTATTAGGATAGTCAATTAGGATTGTGAATATAATATAGGCATAACAAAACAAGTTTCTTTTTGGGTTTTCTTTAGGACAAATTAGAAGAAGGGACTATAGGGGCATTATGGGTAAGTGATAGATCCCTTAGAAAATGCTAGAGGTTCCCCTATTATGTTAATATTTCTAGTATATTTCTGTAATTGATTGATTGTGTGGTGTGCCCTTTCTAGGGTTATTGTTTGACTGTGTGGGGTATTGGGCCTGCTTGGGATTTGGGTTTGAGCTGAAGACTTTGCTGATGAAGCCCATTGAAGACGAGGAATGAAGATCAATTTCCAGAGTTGATGAAGAGTATATCTTGCTGGCAGTTGTTGAAGGTTATAGGATCTAGGAGTTAGGTAGAGCTCTAGAATAGAAACTTGATTCACAAACATGGAAGGTCTTGTTTGCCTCCATTCTTTCTCTATGATTCAAAGTCTCTTTTAAATACCCACCTCCTTCCTTTGGAAGGATTAGTGAATGTATTTAAAAGATAGAACTTTTGAGAGAAAACTGTCTGTATCATGTTAACAGTCAGTGAGCCACCCTTGGTAGGCAATTGACTAATTAACATCCAATGCAACTGTTCCTCATCTTGGAGAGTGAGACTTGAAGAAAAGCCCTGGAAGATTGAAGATAGAGACCTTGCCTGAAGGCTTGAAGATGAAGACTGATGCTTGCTTGAAGCTTGTAGATGGTTGAAGATGACTTGAAGGCAGATGTTGATGAAGTCTGCTGCTTGCTGTTTACTTTTGCTGTTTATAATTTTTTGATGTATTGTTTGAATTTCCCTGACTGTATTGTTTACCATTAATCTGTTAGGTTGAAAGCGAATTTTGTTCGCTTTTGCCTGTTGTTTTCTAGGTTCGAGGTTGAGTGGGACTCCCTTGCCTCGCTTGTATTGCTGCATCCATGCATTTTACTACTTTATTGTATATATCTGTTGTTTCTGTTTCCGTCTATTCCCTTAGGATCTCTGTTTCTCTCTGCGCAAGAGAGGAACATGATAGACATTAGGTCTTAACCCATGCATGATAACATTAGGTTAGTTTGATCCCCTTTTTCAACCGTAGGTTAGAGTTCTGTCTCTTCTTTCTCAAAACAAACAGAAAAACACAATAAATATTTCAAACACAATAAAAGACACTTCTTCCGTAAAAGAATGTGAACTCATCAAAACGTCATTTTTGTCCGCTTGGACTGTTAAGCAGAAAAACCCTTTTTCAGAAGGAGATAAAAACAATCAAGACAGACTTGTGTCGTACGTGGCCCGAACTACGTTTGCTCTGATCTTTCATGTTGTATGAAAGTACGTAGGCATAGGATGCGATATCCTAGCGAGCAACCTTCCCCTCCTTTCCCGTAGGTAGGCGAACTACGTTGACTCTGATTTCTCGTTCCAGACGGGAATACGTAGGCATAAAGTGCGACACTTTGCCGAGTCATTTTCTTTTCTTTTTAACCCTGACCTTTAGAGTAGATAGAATAACAATCCGTACTAGAAAACAAGCGTGGATCCCGTCGAGTACGACGGACGTGAGGGGTGCTAATACCTTCCCCTTGCGTAACCGACTCCCGAATCCAGGATTTGGTTGCGATGACCATTCCTTTCCCCGTTTTGCGGTAGGTTTACCTCGAGCGTTTCCTTTCCCTCCGTTGGGATAAATAACGCACGGTGGCGACTCTTCTGTTCAGCCGGCGTCGATTTTCGCAGTAGCGACAGCTGGCGACTCTGCTGGGGACCCAACGTCCCCTGGCTGCTAAGGACTGCGATAGTTCCTTATGCATTTGGGATCCAACGTCCCTTAAGCGAGTCAATCCTAGCGCTTGTTTTCCCGTCGAGGATTTTGTATGGATTTACTTTTTCTGTCATTTACTTTCAGCATTATATTATTGTTATTATTGCTGTATTGGGGTGTGACGGGTGTTCTATGATTGAGAGATAAGCCGGACCTGGGCTTGAGTGCACTTAGAATTAGAGTGGAAAGTAGTGGGCACGTGCCGGCTTTGCTTGCATTAGTGTCCCACAAAATCCACACTCGGACGAGGTTCTTCTGGTTGGCTTCTTTTTCTACCCTTTGGGTCGAAGGGGTTGTTGGTTAGTTGGATTGTCGACTCCGGGAACCGATCATTTGGAAGTTGGCTAAGTGAGGCCTCTTCAGGATTTGATGATGCCACTCCTTCTGGGAATCGTATCATCAACCCTGAAAGTCTGTGACACCGACGACCGCATAGGATGCCATACCATTGTCAGTTACTAGGACACCTACCTGTAAGAGGGTTTGGGGCTATGCAGGTAACTAGACCTTCAGATACCGGTTTGTCTCTTGATTTGAGATTCAGGGTATTTATGGACAGTTGAGGGGTCTATCAGAGACCAGTTGGAGTTATGTTATGGGGTCTATCAGAGACCAGAGTTGAAGCTTCATATTGGGTCTATCTAAGACCAGGGTTTGAGGAAAATTCTGGAGGGTCTATCTGAGACTTATGATGTGGTTCAGGCTTCTCAGCCATGGCATTTGGTCCCTGTTGCATCTATTTGCCTTGCATTATTCGCATAACCATTACCATGTGCATTTCATTAACGTGTGTCTGTGCTGCAGGTGCATTTGCATATTCCCTGATTCTAGTGTTTGGACTTCTGCTTATTGATCATGGCCGGTTTGAGAAAGACAGTTGCGTACAAGTTACCTACACCTGACATTACTCCCCTACTTGGTCTGATGTCCCTTGCTGATGAGGAGGTTAGGAGAAGTTTCAGAATGAGTTATGGAAGATTGATGAGACTGGTCTGCAAGCCAACTGCTGTTGAGATGAATGGGTTGTACACCTTGATGCAATTCTACGACCCCGCCTTGAGATGTTTCACATTTGCTGACTTTATTTTGGGGCCTACCATGGAAGAATAATCAGAGATGTTTCCCGCCTTGAGATGTTTCACAGATTGAATTAGTAAACAGGCTAGGTGTTGAACTGACCGAAGAGAAAAAGAAGCGTGAACGACTGGGGAAAGAATTCAGAAGCTCCCATGATATGTTGGAGTCCAAAAAGAAAGCACTCGATGCTGCCCACCGGGAAATCTCTTCTTGTAACAAAACGTGGAATGCTACGCTAACCAACAACAAAAAGAGGGAAGACAAATTGAAGCAGCAAATTTCTGAACTCGAAGAACAGTTGAAGGCTAGCACTAAGAAGTATGAAGAGGAGGTGATGGCGAGATATAGTCTTCAGAACGCATTGAACAAGGCCATCGAAAGCAAGAAAGAGGTTGTGTCTCAGAAACGGAAGCTAGAGGATCGCTTCGGAGAAGGGGCATGGGAGGAATCTGCTGGTGATTTACGACGTGTTCTCAAGCGAAGAGATCTACTTGTTGAGGGTCTGCTTACCCGACCAAGTCATCCAGAGACTAAGAGGTTATTAGAGGAGTACCAGGCCTATGGGAGTACTTGACCATTTCATGTATTAATGTGTATGCTTTATTTGCATAGCGCTGACCATCACCAGGATTGTTGGTTGAGGTCATGCCTTCTTATTGTACATTCATTGATATTGTATTCTTGGCTTAATGGATTTCTTTGCAATATATGAGGTGTTTTCTATGATTCGGCTCCGAACTTCGTATTGCTATCACTGTCACCGCACTGACACATTCGCACTAGAATAGGGGAATGATATTCCCTAATGCACAGACACATATTGCATTGCATACACATACATATTGCATTCACCAGTAGCTATTGGATCTGTAACTCATCTCCTGCATCTTCTAGGTCTTCCAAGATTAGCGACCGAAGAATTCCCTGACATTCAACTAGAAACAGCAGTAAGGAAGTCATGGGTCAGGATCAGATTGAGATGCAAGAGATGCGCAACAACATGACGCAGTTCATACAGGCAATGTAAGCCATGGCCAAGGGTCAGGAACAGTGGCAGAATATGGTGCAACCTCTGATTGCACGGGCTAATGATAGTGCTGCCGATTTTGCTCAGCAAGGAAATCAAGGTTTTCTCCCAGGCCTCAGACGCCAACTTGTGGGGATAGATATCGAGCAGGTTCAAGCGGAATTAATTGATGTTCGAGGCCAGCTGGGGCAGTTCACGAAAGATATGCAAGTGTTGCGCTCGAATCAAGAGACGCTAGAAGAAGAGAACTGCCGACTGAAGGCCCAGGTAGGATTGATGGCTGAAATATTGAGGAACATACTCAGAAGAGAAGGAGGGCAAATGTCTGAAGACGCGGCTGGCTTATTTGCTCCTCAGGGGTCTGAAGAACCATTACCCACGCCTGATAGGCTTAAAAGACCTTCTCCACAGTTTGAAGCTCAGGATTCTCCTCGTCAGCAGTCGCAATTGATTTTTCAGGATAACTCAAGGAGGTGTGGTAAGAGGATGAGGTTTTCTAACAGAGTATTTGATGAGATCCCAGTGGATTATGATCAGCTGGTGCAACTCTTGTTCCAACTTCGACTGGTTGAGCCCCGCATTTTGGTTCCACTGACTGGGCAGCCGCCACCAGACTATGACCTGAACGCCTATTGTGCCTTCCATTCCGGCGCACCGGGGCATAACATTGCAAACTGCAAAGCTTTTAAGCATAAGATTCAAGATTTGCTGGATGAGAAAACAATTGAGTTTGTACCGGGGGGTATAAAAGTTTCAGGGACTGATATTCCCATTTCTCCGCCAGAGGTTGCAGACGAATCGAGGTATATCCCAGAGCCACTGGAAGCTAAATCCCCATGTCCACAACAGTTGCCGATGCCAGGGTTGAATTTAAGGATGATAGCGCGTGAGCCTAAGGAACCGTCCGAGCAAAGCCAGCAGCATACGAGATGCCAGTATCCGGCTCAACAAAGAATTCGGGGAAAGAGACCAAATAGGGTATTGGAGGCACCTCCATCAACGTATGCAGAACTCTTTCAGACCTTGTTAGGTTTGAACCTTATTGAAAAGAGAGCGTCAGCCCCACCAAAGGGCGCACTTCCGTGTGTTTTCGACGCCAGCAGGCATTGTGAGTTCCATTCTGGGGCACCCGGACATGATATTGAGGGTTGCCACGCGTTCAAGCATAACGTCCAAGATTTAATTGACAGCAGGGTTATCAACTTCTCTGATAGGGTCCCCAAGGTGGTGCAAGGCCATAGACAAGCGAAAGTCGGGGTGATGAAAAAGTTTCCCAAGTTTGATCGGGCCGTTGAAAGAAGGTCGAGACAGCAGTGGACTACCCCTGATAATAGTTTCTGAGGATGGTTGACTCGCCAATAAGTCAAAGTGCAGGAAGTCTGGTTCTGAGACACCGACATTTTTTCATGTTATCTTGTTCATGTCTTCGCATTTGTAGTTTCTTTTCTGTTTAATTGCAAATTTCGCTTGTAAAACTTGTTGTTTTTTCAATTGATATTGATAAATGAAATAAATATGCATGTTTTGAATTAATCCAGTCGTGTTCACTCTTTACTTTCTTTAATGCTTAATGCTTGTTTTAGCAGGAATCCGGGGAGGATGACGAAAACAGATGACGAATAATCTTCCGATTGTAGGCTTTTGAATAAAAAACCTGTTGACGATGTACAAGCATTGTTTCAATCCATAAACACCGGAGATATAAGGAAGATAATCCCTTGTTAACCCCTTTGAGCCAGTAGTAGGAGTTTCCTTTTGAAAATGAAAAACCCTAAATCTTAAACCGGGGCAGGGTAGGCGTCAGTTAGTTTGGCCAAGCGTTCAAATCACGAAAGGAGTGTCCGTTCGAGGATAAACCACACCCATATGGGTCGTGCCTAAAAAACCACAATGGTTAAGGTTCGCCAACCCAAGAGTGAAACAGTCACGTTAGTCCATAAAAAGTCAGACAACCAGTGCCACACGACTTGTGCAAAAAAAAAAGAAGAAAAAAAAAAGAAAATTGAAAGCCGAAAGCCCGCTAAGTCGAATCTTGAGAAAAAGCGACTTAGGCAAAAATTAGGGCATCCCGCTGGACTTCGAAAGCGAAAGATACTCAAAAGAGTCAGTCCAGGCAAAATTTAGGGAACGAAAAAGCAAAAGACGAAAAGGATGACCCAAAGAAAAATCCTCGAAAAGAACAGAGTCGTGTGACTCTAGGCACCCAAAGACGAAAAAGTAAGTGATTGTCACTCCGAAAAAAGGTGTGGTATCCTGGACCATCATTCCTACTAATCAACCTGTGAAAGATGAGTGCTTGTGTCAGATTAGCTGAACATAGGATTGGAGAATATCATGGAGAATGGGTGGGTCAGAATAAACTTTGAGTCTGTGTCTTTCCTTGTTAACCGTGAACTTGACCACGTTACAACCCGAAAAGTCCTAATTGAAACAGGTTTTGGTCGAGAGCATACGTCGGTAAAGATCGCATCGAAATTGACTCCTAAAAGGGTTCCTCTTACCAGCTTTCATATTGACATTTTGATAATTGATTCATTATATGTCGCAAAAAAAATTTTCTTCTGGTGAACAGACTTGGATGTTGAAACTGGCATATACATTGCGTTTAATATATCTTTTATGCAGAACAACTTGTGTTACTTGCGAGTAAACGCATGCCGACAAGAAAGATCCCTACAGTGGAAGGTCTGATCAGGATAAAATGCAGAATGCCCAAATGTTTCGTGAACTGGGGCAAGCTATATCGATTAATTCCAGTAGAGTCAGTCATCCTAGAATCAGTAAATCTGGGGCAATCAGGTCGAGATTTGGCAAATCTCTCGTAGCTATGGGCATTGTTCTATGAATCCGTCAATCAGGGACAAAGGATTATTGCGAGACCGGGGCAGGTCACCCTAGAAGCACGAAAGTTATGTCGTTGAAACACCTCTTCGAGGTTCGAGATGTAGAAGCAGTTCATGTCTGGCCGTCAGGATACAAAGACTGTAGGGTCCATTTCAAAATTGTTGCAGATTCAGGGGCAAGCTATTTCAAGATAGAGTCCTGACTAGGATTTCCTTTCGAGAAGAAGTATTCAAGAATACAGACTGGGGCATGTTAGTATCCCCGAAGCGGAGTTCCGAGAAAGCGGACGATCAAAAGACTGCAGTACTGACCAGAGGCTCGTAACGGAAAGACTCGATCCCCACGCAGGTCGCGCCTCTGAGATAACAATGTTCCTTACTGAAGAAGGATCAAATTCCCCAGCTAGTCGCAGCATAGCTGAAGGACATTCTCCAGCAGGGTTGTTTACTCTCAGCAGAATTAACGATTCTAAGATCAAAGGCTGTATTCAGACAGTGTGGTGTCCCCCAAAAGGATCCCTCATCCCGAGCAGAGTGGTTTAGCCTCAGAAGATTAATATTTCCAACTCGTGAGCTGTACTCAGACAGTCTACCCTTCCCAGTATGGTCATTTACTCTCCCCCAGCGGAGTCAGTTGATTTTCTCCAAGAGAGTCGTTTCGTCCCTCAGCAAAGTTCTCTCTTTTCAGCAAGGGTTTTCTTTCTTCCCAGTGGAACTCGAAGATTAAAACTCTCCCCGGCAGAGTTGGCTGTGTGTCCTGGCATTTATTTTGTCGGAATACCATGTGATACCCGTTCACTCCCCAGCAAAAGTCCAATTTTCATTGGCACGGGTAAGTTATCCCTGACAGAAGTCCAATCATGATTGGCGCATTCAGTTATTCCTCAGCGAAGTTGGCTTCACTTCTCCAACATTTATTTTGCTGGAATAATTCTGTGACACCTGGTTATCCCCAGCGGAGTTGGCATTGTCTTCAGCATTTATTTTGCTGAAGCGGTTTTCTGTATCCCAGCAGTTCGAGCTTGCATGTGCATCGGCATATAGTGTCATGTTTGCATCTACCAAATAAAAACGCGTAGCATTCCCATGTCGAATGGAGCATTACGCCATTGTCAAACATATGCATTTTGAAAAATAAATCAGGTTGGTTAACCAATTGTTTCTAGTATTGTTTCCCATGCAGGTAGAGAGAGCTCTTGCTCAAATTAATTACCAAACATTCAGGATCTCGACGTGAGATATGTAATGATAATGTCAATTGTGGCATTATTCCCCACAGAGTTGCTTGTTTAAAGTTTCTCTTACCCCTCCAGCGGAGTATTTCTTCAAGGTTGTTGTTTAGTTGTTATCAAAAGATTGCGTGAATCGATTTTTTGGAAGTTGCCGCCTATGATAAAGTAGGTGTCTGGCAGTGTGGATTCAGAAAATCCCCAGTAGAGTCCTTCTCAGATTTGCTGCCATGTCAGCACTGAAAATTGGAAGACTAGACTCATATTGTGTTACCCATGTGATTGATGGAGCTAGCTGCTGCAAAGATAGGCAGAAAAGTTGTATCAGAGTATTTCCCGTAGCAAAGGCGGAGTTATTTTCCTGTAGTTGGAAGATTATGTACCCGTAGCAAAGGCAGAGTTATTTTCCTGTATTTGGCATAGTTAGTTCTCGTAGCAGAGGCGGAGTTATTTTCCTGTATTTGGCAAAGTATTTCCCGTAGCAAAGGCAGAGTTATTTTTCTGTATTTGACAGAGCGTTTACCCGTAGCAGAGGCGGAGTTATTTTCCTGTATTCGATAGAGTGATTTCCCGTAGCAGTGACGGAGTTATTTTCCTGTATTTGGCAGAGTATTTACCCGTAGCAAAGGCGGAGTTATTTTCCTGTAGTTGACAGAGTGTGTACCCGTAGCAAAGGCGGAGTTATTTTCCTGTATTCGACAAAGTATTACCCGTAGCAGAGGCGAAGATATTTTCCTGTATTCGACAGAGTATTACCCGTAGCAGAGGCGGAGATATTTTCCTGTATTCGACAGAGTATTACCCGTAGCAGAGGCGGAGATATTTTCCTGTATTCGACAGAGTATTACCCGTAGCAGAGGCGGAGATATTTTCCTGTATTCGACAGAGTATTACCCGTAGCAGAGGCGGAGATATTTTCCTGTATTTGACAGAGTATGTACCCGTAATGGTGACAGAGTTATTTTCCTGTATTTGACAGAGTATGTACCCGTAATGGTGACGAAGTTGTTTTCCTGTATTCGACAGAGTATTTCCCGTAGCAGAGGCGAAGTTATTTTCCTGTATTTGACAGAGTATTTACCCGTAGCAAAGGCGGAGTTATTTTCCTGTATTTGACAGAGTATGTACCCGTAATGGTGACGGAGTTGTTTTCCTGTATTCGACAGAGTATTTCCCGTAGCAGAGGCGGAGTTATTTTCCTGTATTCGACAGAGTATTTCCCGTAGCAGAGGCGGAGTTATTTTCCTGTATTTGACAGAGTATTTCCCGTAGCAAAGGCGGAGTTATTTTCCTGTAGTTGACAGAGTATTTCCCGTAGCAGAGGCGGAGTTTTTTTATTGTATTGGACAGAGTGATTTCCTGTAGCAGAGACGGAGTTATTTTCCTGTATTTGGCAGAGTATTTCCCGTAATGGTGACGAAGTTGTTTTCCTGTATTTGGCAGAGTTAGTACCCGTAGCGATGGCGGTGTTATTTTTCTATAATAGTGACAAAATTTTCCCGCAATAGTGGCGGAGTGATTTTCCCGCAGTGGTGGCAGAGTGATTTCTCGTAGTGATGGCAGAGTGATTCTCCTGTATCAGTGGCAGGGTCATGTTTTGTTGACAGAAGTACTTCTCCTAGTGAAGTCAATAAGTTCATTCTCATATTAACAAGATAACGTTCCCCAAGCAGTTGTGCAGTTTATTTCTGCAGTTGGCAAATTTCCGGGTTCTTTGTATTCAACCGTCTCGTACCTCGAATGGTCGAAGGTCGTTCGCTCTTCACCCAGTCGGGTCCAAGTCGCTTGAATAGGGGCAGCTGTTGCACCCTAAAATTTGCTCAACCTACTTCACTTGGTTTATGTTTCAATTGCATTAGCTAATCATCTGCATAGCATAGCATGGGCAAGCCATCCAACAAGGGACCAAATGCAATTCTTATCCCTATGGGCATATCAAGAGATTCTTATTCAAATTCAATCTTAGCCAAGTCATTATCTGAGAAGTTAGTGGACCAAGTAGTGGATCTATCTCCTATCTTGAGGGTATTTGAAGATCATCAGAGAAGCATAGAATGTGTATAGACATCATGGAAGACCTAGAGAGTCATTTTGAAAGTGAGACAAGTCATTGGTGTGATTTCAAGAGCTGCAGTTGAAGACAGTCAACTAGGGTTTCATCTGGGTCAACCCTGGGTCAACCCTAGATCAAATGCTTGATTGAAGGGCATCAAGGCCTGTTTGAAAGATGTGGGATGCCTCATTTGACATGTATATATGGATGTGGTGTTGTGCCAAGGAGAAATCAAGAGAAATCAAGAAGAAGAGAGGTTTCTAAATTAGGGTTTCTGTGTAAAATCCCCTGATTTAGGGCAAACTTCCAAGCAAGATAATTCAAAATGCAAGTCTCAAATGGATCCTTGGCCAACATGAAACTTGTAGAATATCTCAAGACCTTTAATTTGAGTGGTGGAAGACATCAAGGAGATTTATAGAACTCAAGTTATGGTTCTTGCAAGTTACAGGTCATTTGAGGACACTGAAATTTGTCTGTGAAAGTTACTTGACTTCCAAGCAACGTTTACCCCTCAAGGAGATTTCAAATGGATTTCTGGCCAACATGAAAGTTGTTCCTCATGATCTTATCTTTCTAGAAATGTATAGTATGCCTTCATCTGATTTGTGGAACTCTACTTATGACTTTGGCAAGACAAGGGCATTTTGGTCATTTGGACATTATGGGTCATTTTCAAGCATATGGCCATATCTCCTACTTCCAAGCTTCAAATGGAAAAACCTTCAACATCAAAGTTGCTTATAATGATGTTTTAAGGCTAGTAGGGTGGTCATGAGATGTTGGGAAGGCTCATAGCAAAAATTGATAAAAATGGCCTAAAAATGAGACATAAGTTAATTCAAGTGAAATGGAAAATCCTAAAATCCAAGTTCCAAATCCAAACCATGGCATATGATAGGTCATTTTGACTCCCAAGGACATTTTAAGAACAATGGTTCAGCCACAATTTTGATTTGAGGCTTAAATTTTGGAGTTGCTTTGTAAAAGTCTTACTTGCATAATGGCATACCAAACCAAAACAAGGAAAAGTCCATAAACAAGGTGTTTAAGCTTTGTATCTTATCCAAAATACCACTTAAGGAGAAAATCAAGTGAATTACTCAAGTTGTAAGGATTTTGTCATGATATATCACATGGTGGGAAGTGAAATGCAAAATATCAAGTCATGAAACTTCAAGTTCCATCTAGATTGATCTAGATGATTCTAGACCCTTCTAAATCATCTCTATATATTGAATACACTCTCCATTGGTGAGAGGTTGGTGATTGTTGATGTTAATGATGGTAGAGAAAAGAGTTTGAACCAAAAATTCTCCATTTGCAAATTGAATTGAAACTTCATTTTTCTATTCATTACCCTTCCATTTTTTCCCACAAATCATCACTACAAACCTCCCTGAACATGTTCATGCTAGAGTGAGCCTCCATTGTTGAAGAATTGGAGCTTTTCAAGTGAAGTTGCAAGAGAGCAAAAGGGATTGGATCTGAAGATACAAGCCATCTCCATCAAATCTTGTGCAAGAAGAGTATTATTCATCACCTAGAGACTATCCTTGAAGATCTACAAGGCTTGATTCGAAGCTTTTCACTATCTACCATTGCAAGGGTCAAGGTATGCAAAATCTTTCCCACACTTTGATTTAGGCATGGCTAGGATTGATTCTTGTTGTGAAACCATTAGAGACCATTAGGTGATTCATTTGGATGAGTTTAAGACCAATTAGTGAGGTTTCATTAATGGAGGTTGATTCTTGATGGAGGTAGAACACACTATTTAATGGATGATAATGCATAAATTTTGGTTGGTTTTAATTAGCATGGCATAGGGATTAATTATATATAAAGATTGGTGAGTTTTGTGATGGTTGAAAATTGAAGAAAGTTTGAGTTCTTGATGTTGTACTGTTCGGGTAGGATGATAGAGAGAGTTTTAATGCAAACCATTGCCACAGTTGGATTCTACATAAAATTCTAGATAAAATTGGTTCTTGGATCATGGCATTTGATGGAGAAATGAGAGAGAAAGAAGAAGATGAAGTTGTGTGCATGGAGTTGTTTTTCATGGAGTTTATGAAACCCTAAGTGTCAAAGGTTGAAGACAACATGAGGACCATTGGATTTGCGCTTGAACATTTGACCAAGGGACCATCCAACGGTCCAGATCGCGCACGAAAATTGGAGGGAGAGCTGCATCAAAACGACCGCGTTTGATTAAGTGAACATGCTGGGTTTCACACGTTTTGATTTCCCCACCCCCCTTGTCCAAAGGCCCATTCGTTTTAACTGCAATATTATGCTATTCGCACCATTCAGCTTTTTTATTTTTGTTTTTTTCTGGTAGAAACTGGGCCCAAGCGCCTGCTGCTAGGCGCACCCCACCTGCTGGGGCCCAAATCATTTCCAACTGCATTTTACTACTTCTAGCACCCCCTCATCAATTCTCATTTAATTTTTTCTCCAAATTTCTTTTAACTTCAAAAATTCATAACAAATTGAAAAAACATTATTTTTTAATGAGACTTTTTTTCCCATTTTCCATTTTTTGTCTAGAAAAATATGAAAACATAAAATTGTTATTTTACTTCATTTTCATATTTTTTGCATATTTTTACATTTAATAGCTTTTTTTAATTCTTTTGGTTTGTACTACTATTTGTTGAATTTAGTTTAGGAGCTTCCTTTAGGATTTTTACCCCATTCTTTTTAGTATAACTAGATATGGATATTAGGTGCCCCCCTGATTTTTATACTATTTTTTTAGGATTTATTTTAGGTAGTTTAGTTAGAAATTATTAGGATAGTCAATTAGGATTGTGAATATAATATAGGCATAACAAAACAAGTTTCTTTTTGGGTTTTCTTTAGGACAAATTAGAAGAAGGGACTATAGGGGTATTATGGGTAAGTGATAGATCCCTTAGAAAATGCTAGAGGTTCCCCTATTATGTTAATATTTCTAGTATATTTCTGTAATTGATTGATTGTGTGGTGTGCCCTTTCTAGGGTTATTGTTTGACTGTGTGGGGTATTGGGCCTGCTTGGGATTTGGGTTTGAGCTGAAGACTTTGCTGATGAAGCCCATTGAAGACGAGGAATGAAGATCAATTTCCAGAGTTGATGAAGAGTATATCTTGCTGGCAGCTGTTGAAGGTTATAGGATCTAGGAGTTAGGTAGAGCTCTAGAATAGAAACTTGATTCACAAACATGGAAGGTCTTGTTTGCCTCCATTCTTTCTCTATGATTCAAAGTCTCTTTTAAATACCCACCTCCTTCCTTTGGAAGGATTAGTGAATGTATTTAAAAGATAGAACTTTTGAGAGAAAATTGTCTGTATCATGTTAACAGTCAGTGAGCCACCCTTGGTAGGCAATTGACTAATTAACATCCAATGCAACTGTTCCTCATCTTGGAGAGTGAGACTTGAAGAAAAGCCCTGGAAGATTGAAGATAGAGACCTTGCCTGAAGGCTTGAAGATGAAGACTGATGCTTGCTTGAAGCTTGTAGATGGTTGAAGATGACTTGAAGGCAGATGTTGATGAAGCCTGCTGCTTGCTGTTTACTTTTGCTGTTTATAATTTTTTGATGTATTGTTTGAATTTCCCTGACTGTATTGTTTGCCATTAATCTGTTAGGTTGAAAGCGAATTTTGTTCGCTTTTGCCTGTTGTTTTCTAGGTTCGAGGTTGAGTGGGACTCCCTTGCCTCGCTTGTATTGCTGCATCCATGCATTTTACTGCTTTATTATATATATCTGTTGTTTCTGTTTCCGTCTATTCCCTTAGGATCTCTGTTTCTCTTTGCGCAAGAGAGGAACATGATAGACATTAGGTCTTAACCCATGCATGATAACATTAGGTTAGTTTGATCCCCTTTTCAACTGTAGGTTAGAGTTCTGTCTCTTCTTTCTCAAAACAAACAGAAAAACACAATAAATATTTCAAACACAATAAAAGACACTTCTTCCGTAAAAGAATGTGAACTCATCAAAACGTCATTTTTGTCCGCTTGGACTGTTAAGCAGAAAAACCCTTTTTCAGAAGGAGATAAAAACAATCAAGACAGACTTGTGTCGTACGTGGCCCGAACTACGTTTGCTCTGATCTTTCATGCTGTATGAAAGTACGTAGGCATAGGATGCGATATCCTAGCGAGCAACCTTCCCCTCCTTTCCCGTAGGTAGGCGAACTACGTTGACTCTGATTTCTCGTTCCAGACGGGAATACGTAGGCATAAAGTGCGACACTTTGCCGAGTCATTTTCTTTTCTTTTTAACCCTGACCTTTAGAGTAGATAGAATAACAATCCGTACTAGAAAACAAGCGTGGATCCCGTCGAGTACGACGGACGTGAGGGGTGCTAATACCTTCCCCTTGCGTAACCGACTCCCGAATCCAGGATTTGGTTGCGATGACCATTCCTTTCCCCGTTTTGCGGTAGGTTTACCTCGAGCGTTTCCTTTCCCTCCGTTGGGATAAATAACGCACGGTGGCGACTCTTCTGTTCAGCCGGCGCCGATTTTCGCAGTAGCGACACTTAGTGTACGGTATGGAAGCTGTCATGCCGTTAGAAGTGGAGATCCCTTCTTTACGAGTTTTGGTTGATGTGAAACTCGACGAGGCAGAATGGATTAAGAACCGACTAAACCTACCCAGCCTGATGGACGAGAAGAGATTGGCATCGATTGCACATGGTCGTCTGTACCAAAGCCGAATGAAGAAAGCTTATGATAAGAAAGTGCGTCCTAGAAGCTTTCAGATGGGTGATCTCGTCCTGAAGAAGATTCTTCCTCCACACTCCGATCACCGGGGCAAGTGGACTCCCAATTACGAAGGTCCGTATGTTGTCAGCAAGGTCTTCTCGGGAGGAGCCTTGTTGTTATCCACGATGGATGGCGAAGATTTTGCATCCCTGGTGAACGCGGACGCAGTTAAAAAATACTTTGCTTAAAAATGACCCGCTGGAAAGAAAAAGAATATCCAGGCAAAAATGGGGCATCCCGGCGAACCACAAAAAAGGAAAAAGGTTCGGGGAAAAATTAGGGATATAAAGAAAAGAATGTACACCTGCAAAGTCGAAAACCCGGATGGGCGACTTTGGCAAAAAAGGGTATCCCGGTGAATCGAAAACCCGGAAGGGCGATTCAGGCAAAAGTTAGGGATTTGAAAAAGCAAATGACTGCGTTCCGCGTGTGGACTGTATTTGTTTAGTGGTTTGGAAGACCTGAGGGCCGTTTATCTGAATCAATCTCTTCTGAAGCTGAAGCGTCGAAGAAGTATCGAAGTTGAGTGGGTCATAGAGGGATCAACTCATGGTGTTCGTCTACGCCTCGTTGCCGACATTTGTGTATATACTGATGTATATTTATGTTTTATTTTTGCGCGGCTTCCTCATTCCAGGAGCTTGCATCTGTTGTAAAACATTTTTTGCCCATTCAGGGGTTCGTTATCAATAAAATGTATACTATTCAGCAATTCTGTTTGTTTGTTTAGCATTTGCCTGTTTTGTTTGCGAAAAAGAACGCCGATGTTTTTGATAAAATGCGCATACATAAACTTACTGGCCTAGGCCACTGATTGTTGAAACAATGAATTACTTGAACATTGTCGCAAGATGATAACCCTGATAGGTCCCTTTGAGAAGGGTGTCTTGTCCATTTGTTTGTGTTGTTGCAGGTATGGCATACTTCAGGCAGCGCGCCGTATGCGTTCCCAAGCAGGATGATTCCTTCTTCTCCGGCAAAGTTCAGCAGCCGCCCCCCGCAGAGTCTGAACATGAAATTGAAGGCATTGATATGTTTCCCCAGGCAGAGAAGATTCTCTCCCCAGTTAGATGTATCCTGAAGGAACGGCATCTCCTCAGCTGAGTCATATACTGAAGTGTGCAACACTCGATAGTTCCAGACTGAAGTCTTCGGCAGAATTGAAATTCCCCGCAGAGTTGTACTCTCCCCCGTAGGCAGGATGATTCCTTTCTTCCCCAACCGAGTTTTCAGTTCCCCAAGAGAGCCGAGTCCTTGGAAGGCGTTCGGGCCATGATTGGTTTTCCCCAATAGAGTGTTGAATAGCTGATGTTGTATTTCCCCACCGAAGTCATTGTCTCCAGGAAGGTTTGGCTGCGAATGCCATGCAGTTTATTTCTGCGATTGACATCACTTTCCTCAGCAGGTCTAGGTTCTCGTAGAGCTTCGTTCCCCTGCAGCAGTCAACTGAAGTTTGCTTCCCCATGCGGAGTCCGATTGAGATTGGCGTGACCTTTTCTCCGTGGCAGGATGATTCCTTTCCTCCCTACCAGAGTGGTTTTTTCTCCTTGACAGGAGGATTCTCCCTTCAGCATTTATTTCACTGACGGGATCGCAGCATTTTGCATGATTGCATAGCATTTATCATAAACGCGTAGCATTTCCACCGTGTGGAGCATTGCGCCATTGTCGATCATATGCATATGAAGCATGAGCTAGGTCGTTACCGTCTTGTTTTGCAGGTGTTCCTCCGTAGAGTCGCTTGCTCAGGATGATTCTTGAATTCCCCAGCAAAAGTCATTTGCCCAAGATGATTCTTGAATTCTCCCGCAAAGGCGTTCGTTTAAGATGATTCTTATAATCCCCTATGAAGTCGCAAGAGTTGGTTGCTCAAGTTGATGCTTAGAGTCCCCGGCAGAGTGAGTGCTCGGGATGATTCCCGGAATCTCCAGCAGAGCTATGGGTCCAGGATGATCCTTGAAGTCCCCTCGGAGTTATTTGTTCAAGATGACTCTTGGTTTCCTCAGCAGAGATGATTCACCCAGAATGATTCCTGGACCCCGAAGCAGAGTTACTTGATAGTTCTCCAGAATCCCCGGCGGAGATGTGTCATCCCCAGCAGGTTTTCGAACAGCGAAGCTGAAACTTCTCTTGAAGACTTGATGATTGAAGTCCAACCGCATTGACGAAGCAGTTCTCTCAGCTGATGCGGAGTGCCCGATGGCAAAAGTTCGGATATCCCCATTTGGTTCATGATTGACCGAGAATGCTAGTCCCGTCTTACCGACGAAGTTCGGCTGACGCCCAAAGATTTCTTTGAATGCCCGATGGCATGATTAACCTGATTGTTGATCTGGAAAAATAGAATGTATACGTATTGGTAGAAAGTGTTCCATTATAACATGGCAATCATGTGTCTTTAAACTCTTTAACTTAAGGTCTTTCATAGAAACAAGTCTTCTAATATCTGAAGAGTATCCTTCTGGAACTTTAACTTCACTTAGAAACTTACACAATATCTTTTTCTCCTTTCTAGATAAAGTATAAGCAGCAGGCGGTAGATATGTTCGATTTTCTTTCTTCAAGGGTCCTAATTCATTTCTTATTCCCATCACAACCAAGCCCTTTCTTGCTATAAGTTCATCCTTAGACTTTCCTTGTATATTGAGTAACGTGCCAATAACACTTTGTTAGATGCCCAATTGTGCTTATTTGAGCTATCAAATTTGGGCATCTTTCGCTCCTTTTTGTCCTAAAAATGTATTAAACTGCCTCGCTTTTGTTGATTATGCATCATTGTGTTAAATGCTCTTGGTCCCTTTGATTTGTGTGCTATTGTGCAGGATTTGAGCTTGAAAGAATATAATTTGAATACACAAGAGAGTTGACAAAGGAATCAAGCAAAGAAGAAGAGCAAAAGCTGGTTCGCTAGGCGAACACCTGGCGAGTGAGTAGCGAGTGTTTGCTGCAGCCTCGCCCAGCGAGCTGTTAGCGAACACTCCCAGACTTGGGCAGAAGCATTCTTGGCATCATTCGCTGGTAGCGAGCAGATGGCAAAAGACTCGCTAGGCGAGCTCCCAGCGAGAAACTCCAAAACCAATCAAAGCATCCTTCGCTGGCTGGTTCGTTGCAGCGAAGACATAGCAAAGAAAAATAGAAGAAAATCAGCAGTCCTCGCTAGCATGTTCGCTAGGCGAGGCTGTAGCGAGCGTTCGCTAGCAGTTCTCCTAGCGAGCAGGTAGCGAACGTGCCCAGAATTTCCACTTACTATAACTAGCAGGGGCTACTTTTTGGACATTATCTTTTTTTTATACTTGTTTTTACATAGTTTTGCTAGAGAGTGAGATTTTGTGCCCTAGAACACTTTTGGCTCTCATTTCTTCATCTCTTAACATATTCCAACAAAAAGAAGGTGGATTCTCATCCAAGTTGGATCATTCGACTCGGATGTTCATCAACCTTCTTTCGAAACTTCTTTTGCAAGCTACCATGGAAATGAGTGGCTAAGTTCTTTATTTTGTCAAGGTTAGATGTAGGTGATCATTAAGCTTTGTATGTATATGGATGATCCTCATTTGTAAAACTCTTTGATGATTAATATATGGTGAAAACCTTGTTTTATTTATAACCTTTTGTGTTGGTTCATGATTGAAAGATATTTTCCAACTCTTGACCTAGGTTTTCATCCATCTCCTTTCTTGAGCTAGAAATATTCTTGAATGTTGTTGTTCACTAAAATGTTAAACCTAAATGTTGTCATTTTGATAGATTGTGTGAGAAATCAACAATGGATCAAAATAGGAAATATCACAATGTGAGTTAGAGATAATCATATTGGGAGGATATTGCGAATGTGTTTATCATTAAAAAGAGTTTATGCATTGTTGATCGAACATATACATGCAAAGTGATTACCGAACCCTAACTTTGATAATCTTTATTTAAATCGTAAAACCAATATTTTACCGCAGTTCTTACTTTTATGCAAAGCTACCGTGACTTAAAACCAAACCCCCTTTTGTTACTTTAAAGTTACGAATTTATCAACTGTCGAACGGCAGCAATATCTCATTTTCCCTGTGGAGACGATAACAAAAACCCGACACTTTACCACTGTTCTAACAAAATGGCGCCGTCGCCGGGGAACATGAATTGATATTGCAAGCATCGCAATAGTTGCTGAATTTTTTTGACTTGTGCTTATAATCTGTTTGGTTTAGTGTGCAGCCTTTGTTTTATGCGAGGACAGATTCCTGAGGACCAAATTCTTTTTGATCCCGAGATCGAAAGAACCGCAAGGAGACTGAACAGCAGAACAAGACGGAGGAGGCAACAAGCTAGGCAAAGACAAGAGCAAGGAGAAAGTTCCTCTACACCACCACCATCACCACATTTCATACCAATTATGACAGCACCTCCACCACCACCACCTCCAGTTTCCACTCCATGCACAAACAGTCCAAGACATACAGCTCAGTTCGCGCGGAATCTTCAAAATGGAAGACTAGCTGAGATGAAAACGGGAATCCTAGCTTTAGTCTATCAAAATCCTTTCACGGGACTAGACCATGAGGATCCGATCACCCATCTTACAAAATTCTATGAGATTGATGGTGCAACGGGAGCAACAGAAGTTGACGAAGAGTCATTGTTTAGGAGACTATTTCCTCATTCCTTGATTGGGAAAGCGAAGGAGTGGTACCTTGATCAATCGACAACAATCATGACGGATTGGAATCTTCTAGAGGAGAAGTTTCTTGAACGTTTCTTTCCACATAACCGATTCATGGAGGCTAAAACTACGATTGCGGTATTTTCTCAAAGAGCTAGTGAATCACTAAACAAAGCATGGGAGTGATACAAATCTATGTTAAGAAAGTGCAAGGGACATGGTTTCGACGAGCTCACTCAAGTTCATATTTTCCGCAATGGACTCCTTTCAGTTCACAAGACCTTATTGGATGCTATGGCGGGAGGTTCTTTGATGTCAAAAAGTGCAAATTATGCAATTGCAATTATTGATAAGATGTCACTTAATGATCATCAAGGGAATCATAACCGTGGGGTGACTCAAAGAAAACCGGGTGTGCTCGAGTTAGGGACAAATGATGCTATTCTTGCGCAAAACAAGCTTATCTCTTAACAAGTGGAACTCTTAACTCAACAAATAAAAGAGTTAAAAGAACCTTCAAAAGCTAAACAAATAGCTTGTTGTGAGCTTTGCAAAGGTGAACACGACACCGCATTTTGTCCACCTCCCAGATTCGAAGAAGTGAATTACATGGCAAATCAAAGAGATTATCAACCGAGGCAACATCAACAACAACAACAACAACCACCGTATCAACAACAACACCACCAAAATCCACAACAACAAAACTATCAAGGCAACCACAGGTACCAACCTAGGGGAAACTATCAACATAACCAAGGTTATGGGGGTCATCCTTCCAACCGTCAAAATCCCTATCAAACTCAACAACCACCGGTCGTAGCTTCAAAATTGGAAGAGACATTGACGTAATTCATGCAAATGTCAATGGCGAATCAAAAACGTAACGATACGGCAATTAAAAATCTTGAGACTCAAGTTGGTCAACTTGCTAAGCAATTAGCGGAACAACAATCCGGACCATCTTTCTCGGCAAATACGCAAACAAATCTTAAGGAGCATTGTAAGGCTATAAAGACGAGAAGTGGAAAAGAGTTGGTTGACGAGAGTGAAAAAAGAGAGGTAGAGAAAAAAATTGATGATATTGATGGTGAAGTTGGGAATTGGAGCGAGGAGGAAGTTGAAAAGAAAGAAAAATTGGTTGAAGTTGAAAATAAAAAAAATGGTGAAGTTGAAAATGAGAAAAATGGTGAAGTTGAAAATAAAACAAGTGAAAAAGTCATGGTGGAAGAAGTGAAGAAGAAAAAAGAGCGAAATTCTAGAAGGAAGGAGGTAGTGAGCACTACTCCGGTCCAAAATTTACCTTATCCACATGCTCCATCTAGGAGAGAAAATGAACGGCATTACGCTCGGTTCATGGATATCTTTAAACAACTTGTTGCACCCCAAATTTGCCCAACTTTTCTTTACCTGGCTCATGCTTCATTTCATTCACATTAGCATTATCATTTGCATTTCATTGACATGTATGCAGGAGATCAAGAGGTATGATTACCAATCAAGGGCTGTACAAGAGTTTGAAGCTAGCTAAGAAGGTTATTCAGGTGCTTAAGGGTTGATATCCTTGTCAGAGAAGTTAAAAGATCCTCAGAGAGAATGGTTGAAACCAAGGTTGTGTGCCTCCTAGCTTGAGAGTTGTGGGAGCTCCTCAGATGATTCTGAAGCCAAGAATGTGGACTTGGAGCCTTGAGAGCGCTTATGAGATGTCTTGGAAGCCATCATGAAGCCTAGATAGGTCATTGTGCAAGATTAAGAAGACTCAGCCATAAGTGGTGTAATTAGGGTTTGACTGAGTCAACCCTAGGTCAACTGATGATTTGAATAAGGTTGAGACCTAATTCAAAGGCCATGTGATCATGGATTGATGCATTGATATGCTATAAGGACGATTCCAAGGTCAACTCATCATGATTGAAGAGTTTGAGAAGTTTCAAGCTAGGGTTTCTAAGGCTTGACAGTGTAAAATCCCCTAGTTTGACCCCTATCTTCATGGTTGTTTAGCTCAAGATGTGATTGTCATCTCATCTTGCCCCCAACATGAATATTGTAGAGCTTGTTCTTAGCTTTAATTTGAGTACTATAAGTCCTTGATAGGATTTGTAGAACTCAAGTTATGACTTTGACAAGTTACAGGTCATCTGAGGTATGTGAATTTGGGGGCTTGAAAGTTACCCAACTTGCATCAAACTTTTGCCCAAGAAGGATGATTCCTATGGACTTGTTGTCAACATGAATGTTGTTCCTTATTCGTTTAGCTTTCTAGAGAGTACTAGAAGTACTTGATAGGATTTGTAGAACTCAAGTTATGGCTTTGACAAGTCAAGGGCATTTTGGTCATTTGGAGATTACGGTTCATTCCAATCATAAGGCCATAACTCCTATTTCCAAGCTTCAAATGGAAAAATGTTCAACATCAAACTTGTTCAAAATGATGTTTTAAGGCTAGTAAGGAGGTCATGAGATGTTGGAAATGCTTGTAGCTCAAAGTTGCAAAAATGACCTAAAATGAGGGTATAAGTTAAATAAACCAAAGTTGGAAATTGATATTTTCAATCTACACATCCAAACCATGTTAGAACACAGATTGGTTCTTAATAATAACTCTTTGTTTTGATGATAACTGTTAGGAAATTTTATATTTAAGAATTATATACTCTAAAATTTGTTTGAGAGTTTTACTGCAGATTGAAATGAAATTAACTCTCTAGAAGCAAATATGAAGTATTTACAAGAAGTTATCCTGACTCTGAAGCGCCAGATGCATCTTACAGAAGATTCTGATTGATCTTTACAGAAGATCCTGAGCGTAGTCTCCAGAAGGATCTGAAGCAAGAAGCTCCAGAACATTCTGAGTCAGAAGCATCTGAAGCTAGTCAGAAGCATCTGAAGCTGAAGCATCTGAAGCAAAGAAGAATATTGTTTGAAGAGTTTCTCAAATCATAATTCTACAAAAGTTTCTGAAAGTACTAACGCTGCCAAGTACTGAAGTTCTGTGTCAAATATTCTCTGATGATCAACACACTGAAAGCACACATGCTGCAGAAGACTCTGATACAGCAAGGTTCTGAACATCATTAGAAGACTCTGATCCATTCAGACTCTGAAGAACTTGCTGAAAACTGAAGAAGAAATATTCAAGAATATATCCGTTGGAGTAAATCAACGTCTCTTTCCTCATTTGTGCTAGACACAATGACACAGGCAAAAAGGATTTTTCTATGTTATCTACTTCAAGAAAAGGTCACTTGATGTGAAGACAAAAAGGCTCAGACCTTTTTGGGACTCTTTTTTCAATGCTCAGCATCCTTGGATCAGCTGCCTATAAAAGGAGAACTCCACCACATTCTTCAGTTACACAATTTGCTGAAAAGAAATCATATTATTCTAAGCTCTCATTCTTTCATATTCTTCTTAGAATTTCTTGTACTTAAACTTAAGAGAAAAATCACTGTTGTGATAAAAGCTTTATAGAAGCATTAATACTCTTGTATTTAATTTACATTGATTGTAAAGGATTTCCTTAAGAGGATTCAGTTGGAATCAGTAGCTCTTGAGAAGACTAAGAACAATTGTTCTTAGGTGTTACTATTGTAATCAGTTTGATTTAATAGTGGATTAAGTCCTTATTGAGAAAGGCAAATCACTCTAGGAAGGGTGGACTGGAGTAGTTGTTTAAACGAACCAGGATAAAAATAATTGTGTGATTATTTTTTAAGTCTTAATCTTTCATACTTATTCAACCCCCCTTCTAAGTATTATCTCACCTTCAGTTGGCATCAGAGCTCCAGTTCTGAGTGTGCTACCACTTAACAGTGTCAGTAAAGATCCAGAGAGAAATACTTTGATATATATTTATTTGTTACAATGGCTGATAATTCAACATCCAATATTAACAATAAATATGAAGAAAGGGATAGGATCAGCACCAAACCCCCAATGTTTGATGGGGAGAAATTTGACTACTGGAAAGACAGAATTGAGAGTTTTTTCCTAGGATATGATGTTGATCTATGGGATCTAGTCATAGATGGATATGTCTATCCCACAGATGGGAATGGCAAGAAGATTGACAGAAAATCTATGACAGATGCTCAAAAGAAAGATTTCAGAAATCACCACAAAGCCGAGACTATATTATTGAATGCAATTTCACATACAGAGTATGACAAAATTACAAACAGGGAAACTGCTTTTGATATGTTTGAATCCCTAAAAATGACTCATGAGGGAAATTCTCAAGTTAAGGAGACAAAAGCTCTGGCTCTGATTCAGAAGTATGAGGCCTTCAAAATGGAAGACTCTAAATCTGTTGAAGCCATGTTCTCCAGATTTCAGATACTCACTGCTGGGCTGAAAGTTCTGGACAAGGGATACTCTACATCAGATCACGTAAAGAAAATCATCAGAAGTCTGCCTACTAGATGGAGACCAATGGTGACTTCCTTGAAGATGGCTAAAGATCTGAACAAGATCTCTCTAGAAGAACTCATCAGCTCACTGAGGAGCCATGAGATTGAGCTTGAGGAAGATGAACCTCAGAAGAAAGAAAAAGGTAAATCTGTTGCATTAAAATCTAACAAAACTGCTAAAGCTTTGCAGGTCATTCAAGAAAGCTCTGAAGAATCTTCTTCTGAAGAAGAAGATGAATTATCCATGTTGTCCAGAAGGATCAACAGACTCTGGAAGCACAAGGGAAAGAAGTTCAACAACTTCAGAAGATCTGATAATAGAAAGGAATCTTCTGGACACAGAAGATCTGCCAAGAAAGAAGTTGTGTGCTATGAGTGCAAAGAACCTGGGCACTACAAGAATGATTGCCCCAAACTTCAGAAAGAAAAATCCAAGAAGAAGTTTAACAAAAAGAAGAAGGTTCTGATGGCAACATGGGATGACTCAGATGAATCTGAATCATCTTCTGAATCAGAAGAAGAATGTGCCAATGTTGCACTGATGGCCAACACAGAGGATCAAGAGGAAGGTACCTCAGGATATGAATCAGATTCTGAATCTGATGATGACGCAGAAGAGGTAATGGCTAAACTTACCAAAGAAGAACTCATAAAAGTTTTAACAGAAGTTCTTAAAAGTTATAACAATATCAAACTCAAATACAAGAAGCTGAAAAGTAATCTTGAATCTGAGATTGATCTTCTGAAGACAGAACTTGTTGAGCAAAAAGAAATTAATCTGAAAATCAAAAATGACTTTGAAATAACTCAACAAGAATATGAATCTGAGACTAAGTCATGTGAAAACATTTTAGAAAAATATGACTCTAGCTTTCAGAGATTTCTTACTAAGAGCATAGACAGAAGCCAGATGGCTTCCATGATCTATGGTGTTAGTGGAAACAACAGAAGAGGTATTGGATATGAATCTTCATCTGGAAGCAATCCAAAACCTATTGACAAACTTTTCATCAAGAAGACACCTCTGTATTCTCAATTTAAATTTGGTCACTTAAATGACATTAAACACACAAGCTCTGAGAAGAATACTTATGTGTTTAAACCCAAGGCAAGTCAGAATAAACATTATGTTGAAAAACAGAAGTTTAGACAAACCTACAAACCAACTAACCCCAAAGGACCCAAGAAGATATAGGTCCTTAAAAACAAAATAATTCTTGTTGCAGATGTTCTTAGCAGCAAGGTCAGGACACCAATCATGGTACCTGGACTCTGGATGCTCACGTCACATGACAGGAGAAAAGTCTATGTTCCAAAGCCTGGAACTTAGATCTGGAGGTGACGTGAAGTTTGGAGGGAACCAGAAGGGCAAGATCATTGGATCTGGCACTATTGGAAATGGTAAACTTCCCTCTATTACTAATGTTTTACTTGTTGAAGGGTTAAAGCATAACTTATTGTCCATAAGTCAATTAAGTGACAATGGTTATGATATTACCTTTAATCAAAAATGTTGTAAAGCTATTAGTCAAAAGGATGGCTCTATCCTATTTAGTGGTAATAGGAAAAACAACATTTATAAAATAAATCTTTCAGAACTTAAAGTTCAAAATGTTAAATGCCTCTTGTCTGTTAATGAAGAGCAATGGGTCTGGCACAGAAGATTGAGCCATATTAATATGAGACGTATATCTCAGATTAATAAACTTAATCTTGTCAGAGGACTCCCTAATCTGAAGTTCACTTCAGATGCTCTTTGTGAAGCATGCCAGAAAGGGAAGTTTTCAAAAACATCTTTCAAATCAAAAAATGTTGTTTCTACTTCTAAACCACTAGAACTACTTCATATTGATTTGTTTGGACCAGTGAAAACTGCATCCATCAGAGGCAAGAAGTATGGATTACTCATTGTTGATGACTTTAGTAGATGGACATGGGTAAAGTTCTTAAAACACAAGGATGAGTCACATTATGTGTTCTTTGACTTCTGCAAGCAAGTCCAGAATGAAAAGAATTTCAAAATTATAAAAGTCAGAAGTGATCATGGTGGTGAATTTGAAAATAAATTTTTTGAAAAATATTTTTCTGAAAATGGCATTGCTCATGATTTTTCCTGTCCTAGAACTCCACAACAGAATGGGGTTGTAGAGAGGAAAAACAGAACTTTGCAAGAAATGGCCAGAACCATGATCAATGAGACAAATCTGGCAAAACATTTTTGGGCAGAAGCAATCAATACAGCATGTTACATTCAGAACAGAGTGTCTGTTAGACCTCTTCTGAAGAAGACTCCTTATGAACTCTGGAAGAACAAAAATCCCAACATTTCTTATTTTCATCCTTTTGGATGTATTTGCTATATGTTAAACACTAAGGAAAATCTGAGCAAGTTTGATTCCAAAGCACAGAAGTGTTTCATGCTTGGATATTCTGAATGCTCTAAAGGCTACAGAGTATACAACACTGAGACACAGATTGTGGAAGAATCCATTCATGTCAGATTTGATGATAAGCTTGGCTCTGAAAAGCCAAAGCAGGTTGATAACTCTGCAGATAGGGAAGTAGTCTTTATTGACTCTAAAGTTCCAAAAGCAGACAAAATTCAAGTAAAGGAACCAGAAGCAACTCCAGATGCTACTCCTTTAACTTCTCAGATGAATAATCTTAACATTTCTGAAGAGTCAACTATTAGAGGATCATCATCCAGAATTAAAGCTTCTCATCCAGAGAATGTCATTATTGGAAAGAAGGATGATCCCATCAGAACAAGATCCTTTCTAAGATCATCTGAAGCATCACTATTTGGACTAGTGTCAGAAATTGAACCATCTTCTGTAGAAGAAGCTCTGCAAGACAATGATTGGATTATTGCCATGCAAGAAGATCTAAATCAATTCAGCAGAAATGATGTATGGGATCTAGTTCAAAGACCTCAAGGATTCAATATAATTGGTACAAAATGGGTCTTCAAAAATAAGCTAAATGAGAAAGGAGAAGTTGAGAGGAATAAGGCAAGGCTGGTTGCTCAAGGGTACAGTCAGCAAGAAGGTATTGATTACACTGAGACATATGCTCCAGTGGCAAGGTTAGAATCTATACACCTTCTTATTTCCTTTGCTGCACAAAATAACATCACTCTGTATCAGATGGATGTTAAAAGTGCCTTTCTTAATGGTATTATAGAAGAGGGAGTTTATGTCCACCAATCTCCTGGTTTTGAAAATGAAAAATTTCCAGATCATGTTTTCAAATTAAAGAAATCTCTATATGGATTAAAACAAGCTCCCAGAGCTTGGTATGAGAGATTGAGCAATTTTCTTCTGGAGAAGAATTTCATTAGAGGCAAAGTGGATACAACACTATTCTGTAAAACAATTAAGAAAGATCTTCTAATTTTCCAAATTTATGTAGATGATATTATTTTTGGATCAACAAATATTATGCTTGGAAAGGAGTTTGCTACATGTATGCAGGCAGAATTTGAAATGAGCATGATGGGAGAACTCAGATTATTTCTAGGAATCCAAGTTAATCAAACTCCAGAATGCACCTACATACATCAGACAAAGTATGTTAAAGAACTTCTGAAGAAATTCAACATGTCTGACAGTAAGCTGGCAAAGACTCCAATGCATCCTACTAGCTCACTTGGCAAAGAAGAGGTAAGTAAGAAAGTAGACCAGAAGCTCTACAGAGGTATGATTGGCTCTCTTCTTTATCTTACTGCTTCTAGACCTGACATATTGTTCAGTGTTTGTCTGTGTGCTAGATTCCAATCAGATCCTAGAGAATCACACTTGACAGCTGTCAAGAGGATTCTAAGGTATCTGAAAGGTACTTCTAATGTGGGTTTGTGTTACAGAAAATCTGATGATTTCAAATTAGTTGGATTTTGTGATGCTGACTACGCTGGAGACAGAGTGGAAAGAAAAAGTACTTCTGGAAGTTGTCAATTTCTAGGAAGAAATCTAATCTCCTGGTACAGCAAGAAGCAACCCACAATTGCACTTTCAACCACAGAGGCTGAATACATTGCTGCTGCTGGATGTAGCACGCAGATGCTCTGGATGAAGAGTCAACTAGAAGATTATCAAATTTTTGAAAGTAACATTTTTATCTTTTGTGATAATACTTCTGCTATATGTATGTCCAAGAATCCGATTTTACATTCTAAGGCAAAACATATAGAAATTAAGCATCATTTCATCAGAGACTATGTTCAGAAGGGAATCATAAATTTAGCCTTTGTTGATACAAATCATCAATGGGTAGATATTTTTACAAAACCCCTTGTTGAAGATAGATTCAATTTTATTCTGAAAAATATTGGTATGGATTTTTGTCCAGAATAATATTTATCAGAAGCAAATTGTTACAGATGCAAAAATGCTTAATGCTCTGAAGTATTTCTTCTGATTGCTTATTTTATTCTAATCAATATTTCTTTTGTGAAACTCTAAACTAACAATCTTTAGAAGATCTGAACGTTGGTTAACGTTTCATTTCTTAAGAGAATTCAGAACAGCATGCAAGTAAACATGTGTCACACAAAATCTGAAGAGGTGGCGTGTACATAACTGAAGAGACGTTTGAGGTGAAGTTTGAATAGTAAGGATCTTGGTTTTCCCCCCAAATTGTCAGAAGCAATTAATGTTTTGAAATGATTTTTATTCTCTTCATTTAATGCTTGTTCAAACGTGCATTTTTCTGACTGTTGATGTGCCTAAGTGGTTTAGTATAAATACTTGTCTTGTATTCACTTTCACACTTTTCACTCTCTCAGAATTTACATGCGTTTTCATCTCCTATTTTCTCTGCATAAAAACCCAAAACCTAAGTGTTTGACAAAGCATTCTTCAATGGCATCTTCATCCTCAACAACTGCTCAATTCCAATCTACTATGGCTGCTGTAACTTCAGAAAACTTGGGTGTTGCTCCATACTCTCCTCCCAAAAGAACTCTTCTAACGCCAGTTGATAAATTGGAAGTTCTATGTGAATCTATGATTGAGTTTGATTCTCTGGAAGATAATGGGTTTGAGTTTCTTTCCATAATTAGAGCTCAAGGATGGGTTAAGTACTTTGATAGGCTCTTTGGACCAGTTTACCCTCTCCTTGTGAAAGAATTCTGGATCCATGCATCAGTTTATCCCAAGTTCATCTTATCTTCTGTGCTGGGAAAAGAGATTATTATCACAGAAGATCTGATAAGAAAATTGATAGAATATGAAGAAACAGATGGTGTTTCCTACTTGCCAGCTGGGCGTGTGGACATGGATGAGGTTTATGAAGAAGTAATGACTGCTGGTCAAGCTTCTAACAAATTCAAAGATCTGAAGCCTGATTACAAGATCTGGGCCAAGATCTTCATGGGATGCATCCACCACAGGAAATCAACAAATTCTCCAGACTATGTCAATAATGAACAGCTCTATTTCATGTATTGCCTTAGTCAGAGCACCAAGGTAGATCTTCCATACATTCTGTTTATGCATCTGTGGAACCATATCAATGCATCTAGAGAATATGTGAAAGAGAAAGGACAGAAGATCAGACCTTGGATCCCATTTGGAAGATTGATCTCAGATCTTCTTACTGAAAATGGCTTGGTAACTGCTCTGTACGCTGCTGGAGTTACAGAGGAATTAGAGTTTATAATGGGAAAACCTCTGAATGCTAAAAGTCTTCTGAGACTCAAAATTGTTGATGAACTCACAACAGCTCCCAAGAAGCTGAATATGTCAGAATTGAATAAGAGGGTTCCTGTAGATGACTTTCCTTTATTCTTTGCTGAAGAACCCAGACATATAGTGGTTATGTATATTGATGAATGAAAGAAGGAAGGAAAACCTGTTCCTGCTAATGTGTTTCATCTAGTTAAACAACCACTACCAGATGCAAGAGAAGAAGAAGCACCACTCCAGAGGAAAAGGACTCAACCTGTAGAAGAATCTGAACCTGTTCAGAAGAAGGTCAAGATTGCTGAGAAGCCCAAGAAGCTCTTGAAGAGAAAAGATTATGAAGAAGCTGCTTCTGTACCTGCCAAGAGGATCAAAGTAAAAGGTACTAAATCTTCTGTATCTTCTGCAAATCTTATTATTAATGATTCAAATGTTAAGTCTGTTCTAAAACCACCTGCTACACAAACCACTTCTGTTACTGCTCCCAGTTCTGTTTCACCATAAAAACAAACACCTGTTCCAACTCAAACAACAACAACAACAACACCAACAGTTCCTACCACAAAACCCTCTCAACCCAAAATTCATATCAAACACTTTGTTCCACGTCCTCAACCATCAGATCAACAACCATCAGATCAACAACCATCAGATCAACAACCATCAGATCCACAACCATCAGAACAACAAACATCTGTTCAACAACAAACCTCTGAACATCCAGAGAACCAACCAAAAGAAGTTCAACCAGAAAAAGCCCCTGACAATCCACCTTCAAATAATCCACCTTCTGAACCTATTGCACCTGTAACTTCTGCTCCTGTTTCATCAGAACCACCATCCAAACAATCTGACATTCCTTCAGAACCTACCAATACTTCTGAACCTCACATCCCTGAGACAGAAGTTCTTGATGTCACACCTTTAAAAACAGTGTTTCAAGTATCTTCTACCTCTTGTACACCTACCACATCATCTAACTCCTCAGAATCAGAAATCCACCCAGATTTTCTAATCTTCCCATCTGACAAATACTCTGAGATAAACCAACCTGAACCTGAACCTGAACCTGAACCTGAACCTGAACCTTCCATACCTTCTAAAACTCCCATTCCAGATCCTATGCCTCCACCTGCACCATCATCTGAGATATTAATCCCCAATTCTAATCCAACATCATCTGGTATATCTTGTGCCCAAGTTTCTTCTCTTTTTCATAATCTGTCTTATGGTTTCAAACTGAAAGATTTTTATGATAGAGTTGAACCTTCTGAACCCCTCAACCCTCTGAAACCAAAACTCAAACAGGCTCTTCCATATGTGCTTGTTTCATATATTCAATCAATAACCAATGTAGGATCTTTAACAACAATATCTGCAACATCTGGTAAAGTTGTTGTTTCAGCTCTGCAAATTGCATCTGATAACATTGTTGCATCTGTTGAACCACCAAAATCTGCTTTTAAACCCTACTCTAATGCATCTTTTGATGTTGTTACCCCTAACAGAAGACCAAAACCTCACTTGCTTAATGCTTTAGTCAGATCTAAATAAAAAGCTCTTGAAATACCCTTCATTCCATATTATCCTCCTCCTCTGATTTCCATCCAAAAATCACTTTTTCCACCAACTCCCCAACCCAAACCTATCACTCTGGAAACCTTGCTAAAACCTCTGCCCAGACTTAATATTGATCATTTATTTCAAACATTTTTGCAAGAAATACAGATGTATTTAGGTACTGTTCAGAAGAAATGCTCAGAAATAATGGATGCCAAAGAATCTGATATCATCTGGAACGGATTCATAAACAGATTCAACACTGTAGCTTCAAATCTGAAGAACGTCTGTTCTGATGAGGCAAAGCTCAGAGCTGAAAGGACTCTATTCTGGACTGTCAACAAAACTGAACCTCTGCTTCGTTTAGATGCTCCTCCACCATCAACAGAATCTACTGATAATGCATTGACTATGACTCTGGTAGAACCCTCTCCAGGATCTACAGAACCAATGGCAATTGACTCTGTTCAGACTACAGAACCTCCTAATTCTTCATCTGAGATAAAGACAGAACATCCAGACTTTGAAGATAAGATTGCTGCTCTGGAAGCTGGACAGTCAGAGATAAAATCCTGGATGGCTAAGCAGGATAAGAAGTCTGAGGATATGACAGAATGGATGTCAAAGCAAGGTGAGAAGAATGAAACTATGACTAAGTGGATGTCCAAGCAAGAGCAATCATCCTCTGAGATTACAGATCTATTGAAAATGCTTTTGTCCAAACATTCTTAGATTTTTTTTCATTCTAATGTTTTTGCATCTGTTGTTTGCATCCGTACTTTTTGCTATGTCTTCTGATGCTTACCTATGTACTCTTGCTCTGATATTTTGAATGAATCAACATTTTCTCCATTGAATTATCTTATTTACTATTTCCTTTTATTTGTCTTTTTAAAAGTCTTTACTTTTTGCTTATGACAAAAAAGGGGGAGAAAATATAGATCTGAACTGTTTAATATAACTTCACCAGAATGAATCTTCAGACATATCTATTCTATCTAACATTTATCTGACTATTTCAGAACATTTGATAAGAGCACTCTATAAAAGAAACTCTGAGTCTCTCAGATCATTTGTCTATTATCAAACTCTGAATCTTATATCTGCAAGACATTCTGACCCTAAAATGTTATAAGAACAAACAAGATCTAACTCTGAAGATTACTCAAGACAAAAAGGGAAGTTTCTATTCCTTTTTCATATTTAACTCAGGGGGAGATTCATCATCTCAGGGGGAGTTATAATTCTTTATGTTCAGTTAAATAAAATTTCTGATACTTTTTGTCATCATCAAAAAGGGGGAGATTGTTAGAATACAGATTGGTTCTTAATAATAACTCTTTGTTTTGATGATAACTGTTAGGAAATTTTATATTTAACAATTATATACTCTAAAATTTGTTTGAGAGTTTTACTTCAGATTGAAATGAAATTAACTCTCTAGTTATCCTGACTCTGAAGCGCCAGATGCATCTTACAGAAGATTCTGATTGCTCTTTACAGAAGATCCTGAGCGTAGTCTCCAGAAGGATCTGAAGCAAGAAGCTCCAGAACATTCTGAGTCAGAAGCATCGGAAGCTATTCAGAAGCATCTGAAGCGGAAGCATCTGAAGCAAAGAAGAATATTGTTTGAAGAGTTTCTCAAAGCATAATTCTACAGAAGTTCCTGAAAGTACTAACGCTGCCAAGTACTGAAGTTCTGTGTCAAATATGCTCTGATGATCAACACGCTGAAAGCACACATGCTGCAGAAGACTCTGATACAGCAAGGTTCTGAACATCATTAGAAGACTCTGATCCATTCAGACTCTGAAGAACTTGCTGAAAACTGAAGAAGAAATATTCAAGAATATATCCGTTGGAGTAAATCAACGTCTCTTTCCTCATTTGTGCTAGACACAATTACATAGACAAAAAGGATTTTTCTGTGTTATCTACTTCAAGGAAAGGTCACTTGATGTGAAGACAAAAAGGCTCAGACCTTTTTGGGACTCTTTTTTCAACGCTCAGCATCCTTGGATCAGCTTCCTATAAAAGGAGAACTCCACCACATTCTTCAGTTACACAATTTGCTGAAAAGAAATCATATTATTCTAAGCTCTCATTCTTTCATATTCTTCTTAGAATTTCTTGTACTTAAACTTAAGAGAAAAATCACTGTTGTGATAAAAGCTTTATAGAAGCATTAATACTCTTGTATTTAATTTACATTGATTGTAAAGGATTTCCTTAAGAGGATTCAGTTGGAATCAGTAGCTCTTGAGAAGACTAAGAACAGTTGTTCTTAGGTGTTACTATTGTAATCAGTTTGATTTAATAGTGGATTAAGTTCTTGTTGAGAAAGGCAAATCACTCTAGGAAGGGTGGACTGGAGTAGTTGTTTAAACGAACCAGGATAAAAATAATTGTGTGATTATTTTTTAAGTCTTAATCTTTCATACTTATTCAACCCCCCTTCTAAGTATTATCTCACCTTCAAACCATGGCATGTAATATATCATTTTGACTCTAGAAAACATTTTAAGAACATTGGTTTAGCCACATTTTTGATTTGAGGTCTAATTTGTGGACTTGCTTTGAAAAGTGATTACTTGCATATTAAGTAACATTGGCAAAACCTAGAATCAAGGCATGAGCAAGGCCCTTTGCAAGCTAAACACTTTCAAAATGTCACTAGGGGAGAAATTGGAAGAGACTGGGATGGATTCCAAGCTGCAAACAGAACTATGCATATTGTAACGCCCCGATTCTGAATTCCCATTAATTGTTGAGTCTTTTAATTTATTTAATTGATGTTTGTTTAAATTGAGAAATTATATATTGTTATTATGTGGTGTTTGCTTATTTTATCTATTTTACCGATTCGGAGAGTTTTCGGGGAATTAGAGTAAAAAGGGCATTTTAGACATTTAGCACTTTAGTGTGAGAATTGATTGATAAGTGTTGGAAAGAATTTGAGAGGAAAGAAATAGAGATAGAAATAGAATAAGAGAGTAAAAAGGAAGAAGATAGTAACATAAGAAGAAAAACAAGAGAAAGAAAAGAGGAGAAGAGAAAGAGAAGAGAAAGTGGAGAGGAAAACCTAGAATCATCAAGGAATCATCACCAAAGCTTGCAATCGATCGGTAAGGGTGTGAAACTCCATCATCTCTTTAATGTATATGATTGTATGTGTGTGTGTGGATTTTGTAGAGTTTCTACTCTTTTTCCACTTAGGTTAGAAGTTGGTTTTGTGAGTAGAATGAGGTTTTAATCGGTTAGAAATCGGATTAGACGATGTAGTTTAGTCGGGTGATGGTTGGGTTGTGCTACTGTAACCGGTTTGGATTTAATCGGTTGGTTGTGTGGAGTTTGGGTTTTGAGACAGCCATGGAAGTTCTGTCTTCGCAAGTTCGCCAGGCGAAAGGCAGCGAAGCTTCGCCAGGCGAAGCCCAGCGAGCTGTAGCGAAGCAAGTCAGAAGCTAATACCCTGTATTCGCTGGCAAGTTCGCCAGGCGAGGTGAGTTGGCGAAGGTTCGCCAGGCGAGTGGGTAGCGAGCCTCAGCGAGTAATTCCAGAATTACTCCCAGTGGACTTCGCTGGGGAGTTCGCCAGGCGAAGGCCAGCGAGCATTCGCTGCGTGGCTTCGCCAGGCGAAGGTTGGCGAACCTGGCAGTGTTATTTTGTTTTGCTGTTTGTTCATAGCATGATGTTTGGTTGATTCAATTATGATTAATGCCTATATGAATGATTGATGTGTGAACTGTTCCAACATGTCGTGCTGTGGGTGGCCGAAAGGCGTGAATCCTAGATTGTAGAGTAAATGGTGAATCTTGAATATTTGATAATCTTGTGTATTTGCTCGAATTGAATAGAAACGCATTGATGGGCTGATATGTGTGTAAACCATGTGTAGAATGGTGCATAATGTGAATGCATGATAGATATATGCGATGTATGTGATAAATGCAATGAATATGTTTGTGAGCATAGTATGCATTTTTGTGTCGATTGATCCCTCGGAGGATTTGCAGAACCTCGTATGATACGATGGTTATATTTGATTCCTTGGAGAATCGGTTGCATTGTGTGATTCCTTGGAGAATCGGTCATGACATGTAATCCCGTGGAGGATTGGTTAGAGTATTTGATTCCGTGGAGAATCTGCTGAGTACTTGATCCCGTGGAGGATCTGCTGAATATTCGATTCCGTGGAGAATCTGATGAATATTTGATTCCGTGGAGAATCTGCTGAGTACTTGATCCCGTGGAGGATCTGCTGAATACTCGATTCCTTAGGGAATTTGTTTAATGAGTCGGTACCGCATTTGCATCTGCATAGAGTCGTGTGTCGGTCTCTATGAGTTGCATGAGTCATCTGTGTATGATGCATTGGTTGTGTGAATATAACTGTGTATGTTATATGTGATTTGTTTGGAGGAAATATAGTGATTGTTCATGTGTATGTGTAGAGACATGATTATTTGTATATGCTTAATGTGGTGAGAACATAATTTGAGTATAACTTGTATAATTATGGAGTTATGTATATATATATATATAATTTTATGCATTAACTGTTATGATGTTGTTTCTCACCCTTCTGCTGTTTTATAATGCTCTATGAGGCATTGCAGAGTAGGAAGCTGGAGGTTCTTTTTGTGAAGCGATGTCTTCATTCTTTTTGGTCAATGGCTCTGATATGTAACATCTGGGTAGTTAGGAAGCCTTTGACTCTTTTGGAGTTACATTTGTTTTGATTCTTTTGTGATACATATGTGTATGTATCTGCTGTGGATATGTTGTAAAGCATGAATTAACTGATGGTTGTATATACTTTTATGAATGAGATCGATTCAATATTTGGATGTTTCCGCTTTTATTCTAAATATTGAGATGTGGGTTACCCATTGTTGCATATCTATTTTGAGCAGGTATCGTATGTGTTTAATTTCATGATAATGTGATGCGCCTCTTTTATACCATGTTTTAATTAAACTCTGATGAAATAAATTTTCTAAGTGCCTAATTGATTTATTTAATTTATTTGGGGGTATAAAAAGGGGGTGTTACACATATCATGGCATATGGTTGAAAATCTCATGACATGAGAGATTGAAACTCTCACTAGAAGGATCTAGAGGGTTCTAGATCATCCACAGATGTTCTATATATTGAGTAGATGTGATCCGATGCAAAGGTTGGTGATGATTGAAGGAGAGAGCATAGATTGAAATTAAAATTGCATAGCTTGCAACTGAATTCGGTTTCGCCAATTTCTTCACTTTCCATCCATTTTCTTGATTGCAACTCCTTCCATGGATGCTAGGGATTGAATTCAGATCATAATCCAAGAGAATTCGTGGCTGAATCGTGTATGAGCAATTGAATTTTTCCACCTGCAACTCACCATCGGGTTTCAAGATTCAGGAGTTTTCAACCAGTCCTATTGCATACAGATGCAAGGAAAGGATCCATTGATCGTGTCTGGAAAGTTGGAGAGCTTGATTTGAAGGTTTAGTGCATCTGTTCATCCAAGATTTTTAGGTTAGTAACTTTCTTCCTCTAGCATGAATTAGGTAGAATCAAGATGAATTAGGGTGTTAGATGCAATATAGAACGGTGTAGGAAGGTTTTCAGATAGTTAATTTGAGAATTAGTGACCAATTAAGGATGTTACCATTTTCGGTTGAGAGTTGGTTATGGCGAATCTTGAGGTTTCAGAAAGAATTAAGGGCATGAATGAATTCGTGAGGGAATTTGGGACATGTTTCATTAAGGGATCGTGGCCTATGGTGGACTCTATGTTGAACTAGGGTTGTGGAATGGTGACCGGAGCACCACCGGTGGTGGCCGGAGCTGCGCGCGAAGCTCAGAGGTTCAAAAGGTAGAAGATGACTCTAGAGCCATTGGATGTGGTGAGACCTTTGACTGAAGACATGATCCAACGGCCACGTTTTAATTTCAAGTTATGAAGGATCTGAATTAATGAAACGCATTGTTTCATTTAGTAGCTGATGTTGGGCTTAGTGAAATAACTGATATCCACACCCCCCTCATGGCCCAATCCATTATTTGAACTGATTTTAGTTTCTATCTGCACCGTGTGCTTGTCCATTTTATTTTGATTTTCATTATTTTTTCATTTTATTCATGGTTCTTGAAAAAATCATATAAAATTGAAAATTTATCCAATTAATCCCATTCTTTTTGCATTATATTCATGATTGAGTCTAGTATTTTTTAGAAATAAAATATTTTTATTCCATGCATTTTCTAATTTTATGGGAATTTTACATTTTAATTGATATTAAAATGGTTATGTTTGATACTTAATTTTGTGGAATTTTGTGTGATCATGTGGTGATGATTTTGATCCTGATTTTTTGTGTGTAATTAGTTTAGACATGTATGCTCCCATAGAATTTTTCTCACATTTTTGTGATGAAAATAGGTGGTAGTTTAGGTTGAAACCTTTAGGTGCTTCCTTTTAGGGTTTAGGTTTAGTACCTTGTAGTGTAGAATTTCTTTCTAGGTCTTATTTGATCATTTGATCTCTGGAATTAACATGGTAGAGTCATGATTGACCTAGGTTCCCATAATGATTTTTGTAGGATTTTACAATGGTTTTAGTATTTTAGTTAGGATTAACTTTAGTACTAGGTTTTAGGTGATCCTAACTTACTAACTCAACTAGATTAACTTCTTTAGTCCCCTTAGATTAGGGTTTTGCTTTGTGTGCCTTTGGTTGAGATTGAAGACAAGTTGAAGACAAGGTGAGGATGCTTGAAGTTGCTTGGAGCTTGGGGTTGCTTGTGCCTGAAGGTGTCTGATGAAGATTTAGGAGGTAGGAGACATAGGGAGAGCCTTATAATTAGAATGATTTCTTTCACAAATATGGAAAGCATCTTGTGCTTCCATTCCTCCCAATGACTAAAAGTCCTTATAAGATATTCACATCCCTCCTTTGGAGGGATGTGTGGCTTTATCTGGGAAGTAGAACTTTGAGGGAACCAGTCTCTCATAATGATGAACCCTTACAGGCTTCCTTTGGTTGTCAATAAGTTGTTTATCATTTCCACTCATTCTGTTACTTCAATTGTCTTCTGGTTTGGGTATCTTGAAAGATGTCAGACTTGAGTTTGAATATGAGGACTTCATTGAAGAGTATGGAAGAGGATGATTCCTTGAGCATTGCCATTGCTGCTGAAGCCTGAAGAGCAAGAAGAACAAGTTGATGCTTGTGAAGAAGATCCAATGGAGATTGAGTGAAGAGCTGAGGCTTGAAAAAGAATTGAAGGATGAAGTTGACACTTCGAAGTGATTGAAGACTACTCTGAGAAGCTGAAGCTTGTAGATGAAGAAGACCAAGTTGATACTGGTAAAGCAAAGAGAGCTGAAGCTTGAAGACTAAGTTGATACTTATGAAGAGGATTCAATTGAGATTGAGTGAAGAGATGAGGCTTGAGCAAGAAAGAATAAAGGATAAGTTGACACTTGCATTGATACTTGGAGAGCCTGAAGGAATCAAGTTGATACTTGTAGTTAGGGGTGGAGCTTGAAGGTGGAATTGACTGTAAAGCTGAGGCTTGAGGAAGAGAGAATAAGTTGATACTTATGTTTGATGGATTGAAACCTTGGAGAAGCAAGTTGATACTTGTCATGAAAGATGATAGCCTTAAAGGGTGGTTGAAGTCTGAGGACTGGATTGCTGTTAGAAGAGCTGAAGCTTGGAATTGAAAGAGGGGAGCTGTTGATCTGCTTTCTTTCTTGTCTGTTTTCTTTTCTGTGCTGATGTGCCTTGTTTGACTTGCTTGATGCATTAGAATAAGTTCATATCTAGAATGACTTTGAGCTAGGAGCATGATTGCACTAGAGGTTGAGTTGCTCCCTCTGCCTGTATTTTTACTGTATGGCTTTGCTTGCGGGTATTCGGTAGAGCCCAGCTCCCTTGCCCATGTGGTTTATATTGCTTGATGGCATGTTATTTCTTCTGTATGATTACAGTCTCTTATATTCTACTTGATAGCATGTTGTTATTGTTGCTGTATGATTACAGTTATTCATATCTGGCTTGAGGTTGAGATGAGCTTGTGGAGGCTGACACCCCACACACATTTCCTTCCTCACTTGCATTGCATGCATTTTACCGTTGTTTATCTGTTTACTGTTTAAGCTGATGCCTTATTTGTTTCTGTTTACCATTGACATGATCCCCTAGGATTATCACTTCCTTTGATAAGGAAGTGATGATAGAACTTTAGGTTGAAACCTATGCATGATAACTTCTAGGAGTTCCCTGTTTCAAACTTCAACTATATGATGAATCCTTGGCATGACAACAGTAGGACTTGATAGTCTCCCCTTAGTTGAGCCTGTTCTCTTCTCATCTCAAAACAGCTTAAGATACAGTAATCATGAATGATTTCTTTCGTACGTTACGAGCCTTAAGCTATCTGAGAAAGGATTGTTGGAGAGCTTCTTTTCAACAGTCTGGATGTTTAGTATGGCACCCTTTGGGTGACATGCGACGCATTCACTCTCAGGTCATAGTCTTTAGTGCGATTGAAATTGCAAACAATAAAAAACAGTTCTTCCGTAAAAGACAGAAAACAAATGTCAAACCTTTTTGCCCCGTGGGCCCATAATTCAAAGGAAGCTTTTCTGAAGAAAAGAGTGTCGTTAAACTCCAGCGCCACTGCAAACAGGCTTTGTCCCTAACTGCTGGAACTGTTGTTTAACCCTACTCGATAAAACAGATGAATCTGAATTCCCGAAACCCGTCGTAACCCGAACTACGTAAGCTCTGATCTCTCATACCTGTTGAGAGTACGTAGGCACAATACTGACGTATTGGCGAGCCACCTTCCCCGTAACCCGTAGTTAGGCGAACTACGTTGACTCTGATTTCTCATTCTCTGATGAGAATACGTAGGCATAAAGCACGACGCTTTGCCGAGTCATTTTCTTTTCTTTTCAGACCAGCCTTGATAGGTAGATAGATAAACCAACCCGTCCAGTAAACATAACAAGCATGGATCCCGTCGAGTACGACGGACGTGAGGGGTGCTAATACCTTCCCCTTACGTAACCGACTCCCGAACCCAGACAATGGTTGCGATGACCTTGTCTTATACCTTTTCGTCAGGTTTTTCCGATCGTTTCCTTTCCCGCTCTGAGGGATAAATAACGAAAGGTGGTGACTCTTCTGTTTTGCCGACACCTTATTTTCGCGGAAGCGACAGACACCTCAGCTTGACCATTAGCCTGTGGGTGGTATGGAGTTGACACTCTATGTGTTACACTGTAATGTTGTAAAACTTTTTCCAACGGTGAATTGCAAAAGTGTGACCCTCTGTCACTAATCAACACCCAGGGAGTTCCAAAACGGGAAAAAATATTTTTCTTTAAAAAGTTTATGACCGTTTTAGAATCCGCCCTTGGTGAGGCAATTGCCTCAACCCACTTTGACACATAGTCAACTGCAACCAGCAAGTATTCGTTTCCAAAAGAGGGTGGGAATGGTCCAACAAAGTCGATACCCCAACAATCAAACAATTCAACCTCTTGGATATTTTGGAGAGGCATTTCGTCTCTCTTTCCTATCCCACCACTCTGTTGGCAACTGTCACAACTTTGCGCATGAGCATTTGCGTCTTTAAAAATAGAAGGCCAATAAAATCCTGATTGAAGGACTTTAGTTGCCGTTCTAGCCCCATTGAAATGGCCGCCATAAGGCGAGTTGTGACAATGCCATAGAATACTTTGCGCTTCATCACCGGTAACACACCTCCTTAACAAATTATCACCTTCCAGCTTAAACAGATAAGGGTCATCCCACACATAGTACTTGGCATCCGAGAGGAATTTCCTTTTTTGGTTAGGAGTTAGGTCGGGCGGCACAAAACCACTCGCCTTGTGGTTTGCAAAATTCGCAAACCACGGCCTCACTTGAACTTTAAAGAGTTTTTCATCAGGAAACTCTTCTCGGATTTCCTTTTCTAAAGTAATCACCTTCACATTGACAAGGCGAGATAAATGATCTGCCACCAAATTTTCCAACCCTTTTTTGTCTTTAATTTCTACATCAAATTCTTGCAACAAAAGGATCCAGCGGATAAGCCTTTGCTTTGATCCCGTCGAGTACGACGGACGTGAGGGGTGCTAATACCTTTCCCTTGCGTAACCGACTCCCGAACCCAGACAACGGTTGCGATGACCTTGTCTTATACCCTTTTCGTCAGGTTTTTTCGATCGTTTCCTTTCCCGTTCCGAGAGATAAATAACGAAAGGTGGCGACTCTTCTGTTTTGCCGGCACCTTATTTTCGCGGAAGCGACACAACTCCAAGTCAATATCCTATTTGCCGAAGTTTTAGAGCAAATACCAAAGTATGCCAAGTTCATGAAGGACATACTCACCAAAAAGCGAAGGTATACAGAGCCGGAAACAGTTGTTCTTAATGCGAGTTGTAGTGCCATCATCCAAAGGACTCTACCGAGAAAAGAAGTTGATCCGGGGCGAGTCACCTTGCCGGTTACAATTGGCGACGTTTATGTTGGAAAGGGGTTAATCGATTTGGGGTCAAGCATCAATCTTATACCTTTATCTATTGTGAAAAAGCTTGGCAACATTGAGATTAAGGCCATCCGTATGACGTTGCAATTAGCCGATAAGTCTACTACTCATCCTCATGGAGTAGCTCAAGACGTATTGGTAAAGGTTGACAAGTTTTTCTTTCCGGTTGATTTTATTGTTATTGATATGGAGGAAGACGATGATGTGCCGCTAATTCTCGAAAGACCGTTCATGAAAACCGCTCGTATGATGATTGATGTAGACGACGGTTTAATGAAGGTGAGGGTATAAAACAAAGAAGTCACTTTTGACCTTTTTGAAGCAATGAAGCACTCAAATGACAAACGTGATAGTTTCCGAGTTGATGTAATTGAAGAATCCACCTTTGAAGTTTCCAAACATGTTCATGCTATAACTCCCATGGAGCTAGCTCTTAATGACTCTTTTGAAGTTTTAACACTTGAAGAAGAAGAAGCTCTTGATGAATGTTTAAAAGAATTTGATAGTCTTAAAGAGTTACAACCATGGGAAGTCGAGGAGGAAGTGTTGAAAAAGGAGGTTAAAGATGAAAAGCCAATGATTGAATTGAAGGAGTTACCAAATAACTTGAAGTATGCATTCCTAGATGAAACCAAAGGGAAGTCGGTTATCATAAGCAACCTTTTGTCCAAAAGTGAAGAATCCCATTTAATTGATGTGTTAAAAAAGAATCGAGAAGCGATGGGGTGGACTCTTTCAGATCTCAAAGGAATTATTCCTTCCTATTGCATGCACAAAATTTTAATGGAGGAGGATTTTAAGCCAGTGGCTCAACCGCAACACCGCTTAAATCCTACAATGAAAGAGGTTGTTAGGAAGGAAGTTGTCAAGCTATTGGATGCGGGAATGATCTACCCTATTTCGGATAACCCTTGGGCGAGTCCGGTGCATGTGGTTCCTAAAAAGGGTGGCATTACCGTTATTCTAATGATAAAGATGAGTTGATCCCAACAAAGGTAGCAACGGGGTGGAAAATGTGCATTGACTATAGGTAGTTGAATACCGCAACTCGGAAAGACCACTTGCCACTTCCTTTCATGGACCAAATGTTAGAGAGACTCTCGGGACAATAATTCTATTGTTTTCTAGATGGCTATTCTGGGTACAACCAAATTGCGGTTAACCCGGCCGATCATGAGAAAATGGCTTTCACGTGTCCGTTTGGAATCTTCACTTACCGCAAAATGCCCTTTGGGTTGTGTAATGCGCCGACAACTTTCCAAAGATGCATGCAAGCTATTTTTGCCGATCTTATAGAGAAAACAATGGAAGTTTTCATGGATGACTTTTCGGTGTTTGGTGGTTCTTTTGGTTTATGTTTGGAAAATTTAGAAATCGTGCTTGAAAGGTGTGTGAAGACTAATTTGGTGCTAAATTGGGATAAGTGCCACTTTATGGTAACGGAGGGGATTGTTCTCGGTCACAAAGTTTCGTCAAAAGGGCTTGAAGTGGATCATGCTAAGGTAGATGTGATTGAGAAGTTTCCTCCTCCAGCTAACGTAAAGGGTATCCGAAGCTTTCTTGGGCATGCCGGTTTCTACCGGTGATTCATCAAAGACTTCTCAAAGGTGGCTAGGCCTTTGAGTAACTTGCTGGCCAAGGACCAGGTATTTCTCTTCTCTGATGAATGTTTAAAAGCTTTTGAGATTTTGAAAGAAAAATTGGTCACCGCTTCAATCATAGTTGCTCTAGATTGGAATTTAAATTTTGAGCTAATGTGTGATGCTAGCGATTATGCTATTGGAGCGGTGTTAGGCAAAAGAAAAGACAAAAATTTTCATGTTATACATTATGCAAGCAAAGTTCTTAATGAGACGCAAATTAATTATGCCACAACAGAAAAAGAATTGCTTGCAATAGTGTATGCACTTGAAAAATTTAGGTCATATTTCATTGGGTCTAAAGTGATTGTTTATACCGACCATGCGGCAATAAAATATCTGCTAACCAAACCGGATTCAAAGCAAAGGCTTATCCGCTGGATCCTTTTGTTGCAAGAATTTGATGTAGAAATTAAAGACAAAAAAGGGTTGGAAAATTTGGTGGCAGATCATTTATCTCGCCTTGTCAATGTGAAGGTGATTACTTTAGAAAAGGAAATCTGAGAAGAGTTTCCTGATGAAAAACTCTTTAAAGTTCAAGTGAGTCCGTGGTTTGTGAATTTTGCAAACCACAAGGCGAGTGGTTTTGTGCCGCCCGACCTAACTCCTAACCAAAAAAGGAAATTCCTCTCGGATGCCAAGTACTATGTGTGGGATGACCCTTATCTGTTTAAGCTGGGAGGTGATCATTTGTTAAGGAGGTGTGTTACCGGTGATGAAGCGCAAAGTATTCTATGGCATTGTCATAACTCGCCTTATGGCGGCATTTCAATGGGGCTAGAACGGAAAATAAAGTCCTTCAATCAGGATTTTATTGGCCTTCTATTTTTAAAGACGCAAATGCTCATGCGCAAAGTTGTGACAGTTTCCAACAGAGTGGTGGGATAGGAAAGAGATACGAGATGCCTCTCCAAAATATCCAAGAGGTTGAATTGTTTGATTGTTGGGGTATCGACTTTTTCGGACCATTCCCACCCTCTTTTGGAAACGAATACTTGCTGGTTGCAGTTGACTATGTGTCAAAGTGGGTTGAGGCAATTGCCTCACCAAGGGCGGATTCTAAAACGGTCATAAACTTTTTAAAGAAAAATATGTTTTCCCGTTTTGGAACTCCCCGGGTGTTGATTAGTGACAGAGGGTCACACTTTTGCAATTCACCGTTGGAAAAAGTTTTACAACATTACGGTGTAACACATAGAGTGGCAACTCCATACCACCCACAGGCTAATGGTCAAGCTGAGGTGTCTGTCGCTTCCGCGAAAATAAGGTGCCGGCAAAACAGAAGAGTCACCACCTTTCGTTATTTATCCCTCAGAGCGGGAAAGGAAACGATCGGAAAAACCTGACGAAAAGGTATAAGACAAGGTCATTGCAACCATTGTCTGGGTTCGGGAGTCGGTTACGCAAGGGGAAGGTATTAGCACCCCTCACGTTCGTCGTACTCGACGGGATCCACGCTTGTTGTGTTTATCTGACGGTTGGTTTACTATCTACCTATCAAGGCTGGTCTGAAAAGAAAAGAAAATGACTCGGTAAAGCGTCGCACTTTATGCCTACGTATTCTCATCAGAGAATGAGAAATCAGAGTCAACGTAGTTCGGCTAACTACGGGGTATGGGGGAAGGTGGCTCGCCAATACATCAGTATTGTGCCTACTGTATTTTAACTTGTTTTGAGATGAGAAGAGAACAGGCTCAACTAAGGGGAGACTATCAAGTCCTACTGTTGTCATGCCAAGGATTCATCCTATGGTTGAGGCTTGAAACAGGGAACTCCTAGAAGTTATCATGCATAGGTTTCAACCTAAAGTTTTAATCATCACTTCCTTATCAAAGGAAGGGAGATTCCTAAGGGATCATGTCAATGACAAACAGAAACAGATAAAGCATCAGCTTAAACAGTAAACAGTAAACGACTATAAAATGCATGCAATGCAAGTGAGGGAGGAAATGTGTGTGGGGCATCAGCCTCCACAAGCTTGTCTCGACCTCAAGCCAGATATGAATAACTGCAATCATACAGAAGAAATGAAATAAAATGCCATCAAGCAAACCACATAATAGCTGCAATCATACAGAAGAGGTAGCATGCTATCAAGAAAAATATGAGTAACTGTAATCATACAGAGGAAATAACATGCTATCAAGCAAAATAAACCACATAGGCAAGGGAGCAGAGCTCTACCGAATACCCGCAAGCAAAGCCATACAGTAAAAATACAAGCAGAGGGAGCAACTCAACCTCTAGTGCAATCATGCTCCTAGCTTAAATAAATCTAAATATGAACTTATTCTAATGCATCAAGCAAATCAAACAAGTCACATCAATACAGTTGCACAGAAAGCAAACAGACAGAAAAGAAAGCAAATCAACAGCTTCCACAGCTTCACAACAAAGCTCTCCTCTGACAGCAGTTCAGTCCACAGTCTGTAACTGTTCTTCAGGTCTATCCTCTTCAATAGCAAGTGTCAACTTGCCTCTTCAATCTTTCAATGCACCAAACACAAGTATCAACTTGTTCTCCAACTTCAAGCTTCAGCTCTTCATTCAATTTCAACTTGATCTTCTTCACAAGTGTCAACTTGTTCTTCTTGGTCTTCAAGCCTCAGCTCCAATGGCAGTCTTCAAATACAGAGAAGTATCAACTTCTAGCATCTTCCATCTTCTAGAAAGGAACTCCATCCTCTAGCAAGGGAGAAAGATTCATCTAACAAGAGCAAGGTTTGGATAGTGGAAAGCAAAGTGAATACCAAAGGTCACCACTAAGCACTCCATCATCAGAGAAAGGAACCCTCAAAGGTTCTACCAACTTGTGAAGAGCCACACATCCTACCAAAGGAGCGATGAGGCCTTCACAAGGGGACCTTACATCATAGGGAAGAATGGAAGTGATCAACACCTTCCATGTTTATGAAAGAAAAGAATCTATCTAGAAGCTCTACTTACAAACCCTAATCTTAACACCTAAACAAAACTACACCAAAAGAAGGGGAATCTTCACATCCAAGCTTCTTCATGCATTCCTCAGCAGCCCACACAAGCCCTCATCATCATCCAAGAGCAAGAGAGGCAAAACCCTAATCTAAGGGAACTAAAGAAATCATTCTAGTTGAATTAGCAAGTTAGGATCACCTAAAACCTAGTACTAAAGTTAATCCTAACTAAAATACTAAAACCAATTGTAAAATCCTAAAAAAATAACTATGGGAACCTAATTCAATCATGAATCTACCATACAAAATCCAGGGGTTGAATCATCCACAAAGTCCTAGAAATAAATCCTAAACTATGAGGTACTAAGCTTAAACCCTAAAACTAGAGCACCTAAAGTTTCAACCTGAAATCACTACCTAATTTCATCACAAAAATGTGAGAAAAATCTATGGGGAGCATGCATATCTAAACTAACTACACACACAAAATTAGCTCAAAAATCATCATCAAGTGATCACACAAAATTCCACAAGATAAGGTATCAACCATAATGGATTTAATATCAATTAAAATACAAAAAATGCACATGAAATCACAAATGCATGAATTCCTAATATTTTTATTCCTAAAAATTCTAGACTCATTCATGAATCAAGGGAAAAAATTTAGAATTAATTGAGTTAATTTCCTATTTTTTATGAATTATTTACAAAACCACATGAAATGATGAAAATAAAAGAAATAATAAGAAATTGATAAAAGGCGCGTGACAAATAGCAAATATTTGCAGTTCCATTCCTGGATTGGGCCAAGAGGGGGTGTGGATATCACTCAGCGTACTAAGCCCAAACCAATTCAATTAATGAAACGGTGTGTTTCATTGGGAAATCTCTCTTCAGAGTTTGAGAGCCAATCGTGGCCATTCATCCATTGCCTGAGTCAAATGTCAAACCTTCATCTGATGGTCCATGTTCATCGTCCCCAATTCAAACTGAGATGGAGGGAATTCTCAGACGGTGGCCTGAGCTGTAGCGCCACCGTCTTCTCCGGTGAGGTGCTCTTCTCAGGTCATCAAAAATGGCAAAACAAATCATCATCTTACTCAGTTTTTCATCCTGAACACGAATCCATTCTCCAAATTCATTAATTCTTTCTCTAACTCCAAACACGACAGCATTTTCAGAAATCCACCAAATCTTGATCATCATGATTCTCAAAATTAATGATCCTAAATTAATCTACACTCTTCACTGATCAATTTCCACTATCCAATTATGAATAACACTCCAAGAATCATGAGAAATCCATCTCAACAGAAGTTGCACAACACCTAGCATTGTCTCTAATCGTGTAATTAACCATCCTAACTCCATCTAGATCATAAGAGGAACCTAACCACATGCTTCTAGTTCACTGAAAACACATAATTAGAGAGAAATTTCAAGAAGTTAAAACCTGTGTTTGAGCTTGTAACAGATGCACTTCTTGCTCGATTCAACCTTCAAGATGATGCAGATTCACTCTAAATCACCTTCCAAAGCTAATGCAAACTTCAATTTCTCTTGGATTGGCCTTGAATTCAGAATACGATTTCAACTTGCACCTTTGAATTTTCAATGGCTCTCTCTGCTTCAGGGATAATCTTCACCAAAAAAAATGGTTGAACACACTCTAATGCTTATATAGAACTCCTTAGAATCATCTAGAAAGTTCTGTAACCTTCCATAGGAGATTTTGCAATTTAAATTTCTCTCCAAAATGTCATTCACACCAGTCACCATTCTGGCTCCCTTTTGGCATGATTTTTCTTGCAATCATCATCTCATGAGATATTGGATCAGTTTGGTATGTTAATTTCCTTGCTTGCAAGCCAATGGTGTGAGTTTGACGTGTTGCTTCATCATGAAGAAACAACATGGAATGGTATGAAAATGACCTTAAACCAAAATTCCAATATTGCCAAAGTTTCTAAAACTATTTTTCCAATCAAAATGACCTATTATTTTGCCTTGTTTGGACACAAAATGATTTATTTCAATTTTTGGTCATTAAATCCCTTTAATTATTCCTTTTTCAAAATTCTTTGAACCAAGTCTCTCCTTGAGCCATTTCAATGCCTCCTTGATGCATGGTCAAGGTTAAAACCTTATTTTGAACAACTTTCTAGTTGAACAAAATTTCATTTGAGGCCTCTAAGTTGATGGTGAAAATGACCTATGATCACAAATGACCTATAATCACAACTTCCCAAAATACCCTTGACTTGTCAAAGCCATAACTTGAGTTCTACACATCCAATCATGGACTTCTAGTACTCTTTAGAAAGCTAATAGAATAAGGAACAACATTCATGTTGACCAAAAGTTTATAGGAATCATCCTTCTAGGGCAAAAGTGTCATGCAAGTTGGGTAACTTTCAAGCTCCAAATTCATATGCCTCAGATGACTTGTAACTTGTCAAAGCCATAACTTGAGTTCTAAAAAACCTATCAAGGACTTCTAGCACTCAAGTTAAAGCTAAGATCATGCTCTACAACAATCATGTTGGGGTCAAGATGAGATGACAATCATATCTTGAGCTAAACTGCTTTGAAGATAGGGGTCAAACTAGGGGATTTTACACTGTCAAGTGTTAGAAACCCTAGCTTGAAACTTCTCAAACTCTTAAATCATGATGAGTTAACCTTGGAATCATCTTTATAACATCTCAATGCATAAATACATGATCACATGGCTCTTGAATTAGGTCTCAACCTCCTTCAAATCATCAGTTGACTTAGGGTTGACCCAGTCAAACCCTAGCTGCACCATTCATGGTTGAGTCTTCTTAATCTTGCACAATGACCTATCTAGGCCTCAAAGTGATCTTCAACACTTCTCATGAGCTCTCTCAAGACCTCAAGTCCAACTTCATGGCCTCAGAATCATCTGATGATCTTCCCATAACTCTCAAGTTAGGAGACCTACACACTTGGCTTCAATCACTCTCTCTGAGGATCTTTTAACTTCTCTGACAAGGATATCAACCCTTGAACACTTGAATAAACTTCTTAGCTAGCCTCACAGTCTGGTATAGCTCTTGATTGGTAATCATACCTCTTGATCTCCTGCATACATGTCAATGAAATGCAAATGATAATGCTAATGTGAATGAAATGAAACATAAGCTAGGTGAAGAAAAGTTGGGCAAATTTTGGGGTGCAACAGTTGCCCCTATTCAAACGGCTTGGACCTGACTGGGTGAGAAGCGAACGGCTCTCAAACAGTCACGGTAAAAGACGGTTGAATACCAACAAACCCGTAAATTTGCCAACTTCACAAGTACACGGTGTCGCTTCTGCGAAAATCGGCGCCGGCTGAACAGAAGAGTCGCCACCGTGCGTTATTTATCCCAACGGAGGGAAAGGAAACACTCGAAGTAAACCTACCGCAAAGATGGGAAAGGAATGGTCATCACAACCAAATCCTGGATTCGGGAGTCGGTTACGCAAGGGGAAGGTATTAGCACCCCTCACGTCCGTCGTACTCGACGGGATCCACGCTTGCTTGGTTTGTATAAAGGATGCAAAACAATCTATCTACGGCTGCTAAATCTAAACGGGAAGGAACTGACTTGATAGAGCGTCGCACTCTATGCCTACGTATTCTCAAGAGAGAAAGTCAGAGTCATCGTAGTTCGGGAAACTACAGGGAATGGGCTCGCCAAGACTTCGCGTCTTGTGCCTACGTACTTCCACACAGCATGGAAGATCAGAGCTTTCGTAGTTCAGGCTAACTACGGCTAGACAGGGTGTTCTCACACAGGAGTGAGATTGAAGTTGTTTTGAGAGGTACGGGAACTTACGGGAACTAGAAACTACGGTCTGGTCTCGAATGCGCAAGGGTAAGAGAAAAGGATAACGTCAGTCGTCAGTGGGAAAGTCTCGATCACACAGCAGCGAGAGAACAGAAGAGGTTAGTTGTTAGTGTGCTCGCTAGGATATCGCATCCTATGCCTACATATTCTCGCTCAGTACGAGAAATCAGAGCAGCTGTAGTTCAGCTTAACTACGGGTAGAACGGAGACCACAGCACAAATCTCGTTTTATTAATATTCTGAAGAGATTACAATGATTGAGTACGGGAAAATAAACTCCTAAAAAACCTATCCATCTATCATGAAAAATATAATGAAAAATAGTCCCCTAACAAGTGGACATTTAAAACTACTTCTAAAAGTGTAAAAAGTCCCCTAACAAATGGACATTTAAAACTACTTCTAAAAGAAAAGGGAAAAATAAACTCTAAAAGAAAATATATCCTAAAAAGAAAATATATCCTAAAAGAAAATATATCCTAAAAGAAAATATTAAAAAACTATTAGCTAATATAATATTTCTATTATACTTTTATACTTTTCTTTTTATTACATATTCTTTTTCTTTTTTAGAATCTCTAAACAAAAGAAAATAAAAGAAAAATAAAGAAAAACACAAGGGGGGTGCAAAACTGCAGCAGGAGGTACAGTAGCAAAACAATACAGCATATAACTGGGGCCCAGCCCAGTAAGAGTGAAACAGAAACGGGGAGGGGGTGTTGAAAGAAAACGGAGGGTGTAATCAGCAAAGGGGCCCAGCCCAATCAACCAAACAAAAAAACGGAGGGGTATGTCCAAAAACAGGATGTACGGACGAAAGACACAATGGGCCCAGCCCAATCCATTGCGCGGTCCACCTTCCAACTCCACTCTTCCCTTCATTCTCATTTTTCCTTCTGAAACCCTAGAGGCTCTCTCTCCCTCTACTGTTCATGCGCCGTCACCACCATTTTCAAACAATCTCCAACCAAAACCTTCTGAACTCTATCATCAACAACAAACCAGCAACACCAACGCCATTAGAACAAATCTGGACACCAAAATTACACTCCTGGTTTTAACAATCTCAGAGGAGGTTCGTGAAGATACGAAAGTCCATGTTCTAAACAGAAACCCAACAATGATGATGCTTAAAAGAAAAACTAGAGAAGATGAGTCTTGATGAAATGATGAAGAACGACGATGCAAATCTGGTTACTCCACGGCGAGTCTTATGAAGATTGACGAAGATCTTGAGGATTTATGGATCTGGAGAGTGCTCGATGAGTCTTCTTGAATGTTTCTGAAAAATGTTGGTGAACAAAGACGATGAGCCTCACGCAAGAACCGATGGATGAGCGTGAAGATCTTGAAGATTCACTGACGGTTCTTGAAGGAACTTTTCGTTGATTTCACGTTGAAGGTGGTTGATGGAGTATGATGAATTTCTGAAAAACGGATGAGAGGATCTTGATGAAGATCTTGAGGATGAGAAGATCTTGATGTTTGTTTGAGCGATCTGGAGATTCTGAAGAAATCTGGAAATCTCTTGGGAGAAGCAGGGAGATCTGGACAAATGTTCTTCGTTGATGAGTTCTAGATGAAGAACGAGGGAAGAACGTCTATGAACTTTGGACGAAAACTGGAAAAAGCCTCTAGAACGGTTGAAGATCCTCAAGAACGGATGAAGATCTAGCGTTTCTGGAAACCGTTATGAAGATCAAGATGAAGGCGTGATGAATGTTGCTGAAAAATGGATGAAGATTGTTGATGATCATCGGTGTTTTCTGGAGATGTTTGAAGATTGGATGAAGAACACAGTGGTTTTCTGGAGAATCATGAGGATTCCGGCGAGATTTTGGCTGTGCGCACCTCCATATGATTTTGCCGTTGAATTTTTCCGGTGTTTGCATGGGTTCCGGTGAGGGGAGGTGAACGGTGAGACACGTGGCGTGGTTGTGTCGTGCATGGGGGACGCGTGGGAGTGTGGAAGTGAGAGGGTGAGGCACGTGTGGCGGTAACGTGGCGTGTCAGCAGAGAGAGAGGGATGGAAGGGTGAGGTGGAAGATGGAGGAGAGGAAACATGGATGAAAAGTGGGACCTCAGCATGAAACGTGGAAGCTTTATACGGGTGACACCTGGACTGGACAAACTGGGCCTCCAAAAAATTGACACACAACTCATGAATTGAATTCAGACTGCATGATTAATGACCCTAATTATCACTTGATTAAATGCACTTAAGACTAAAAACTACCATTAAGGCTAATCCGAAAATTAAAACAATAATTAACCTAAATGAAAATTAAAACAAATCTAATTAATACCCTCAATTAAAATCTAATTAAGACCCTAATTAAAATCTAAACAAAAGATTAAAATCTAATTAAACTCTATTAAATCTAAAAAAGAGAATTAACATCTAATTAAACTCTAAAAAAACTATTAACTTTTATTATTCTCTAATAATCCTATTTACTATTAATTTCTATACTAATAAAAATAGAAGAAAAAACTCCATTAATCTCTAACAATTCCACTAATTTCTATAGAAAAAAACTATATTAATTTCTACTTAAAAAAACCTATTAAAAGAATATTCTATTAAAAATCATTTTTAAAAAACCTACTTAAACTCTAAAAAAGAATTTATTCTCAAGAAAGAAACTAAACTAAAAACTATTTTAAAAACTATTAAAACCTATTAAAGAAATCTATAAATTCTAAAAATGATTTAAAGAAATCTATTTAAATTCTAAAAAATCCATATTAAAATTTATAAAAGGCTATTAAATCCTAAAAATGCAAACAAAGGCAAATAACCAACATAAAAGAGAGCGCAAGACCAGATCGAAGCAAGCAGTAAACACAGACACCAAGAACCTCCAAAATCACTGCGTAAGCTGAAAACACCCAGGAAGCGCGTGACTTCTCAAAATAACCTCCGATTATCCGAATCGGTCCGAAATGTGAAAATAAGGCTATAATCCCGATAAAATCAATATGAATGAGAAAATGCACTATATGCGGTATGCGAATGCGAATGCGAAATGCGTCGAACCATAAACCAGAAATGGGACTCAGTTGGTCAAATTTTAGGGTGCAACAGCTGCCCCTATTCAAGCGGCTTGGACCTGAATGGTTGAAGAGCGAATGGTTTTCAAACATTCAAAGGTAGAAGACGGTTGAATACAAAAGAACCCTGAAATTTGCCAACCGCAGAAAAAAATTGCAGAACTACCCGAGAAATAGCTTCCCATGAACTGAAGTCTGGTTGTCACGGCAACAACTGGTCAATTATCTGATAAATTTTCTTTTTCGTCAATCACCCGTGTGACACCACGGGTACTGAATCTTCAAAATAATGCTTCAGCAAGCAAACACCTTCCCATCTGCTATGGGATCTAATCTTGTCACCTCACAGCTCACAGCAAACCTGAGGAAAAACTCTCCTGGGGAAATTCTGAATCAACTGCCAGGCACCCATTTTCGACCACAGGCGACAGCTTCAGAAATTTGATATGATGTCAATTTTTCTTCTTCTTTTTTTTCAGTGCCGACGTAACAACCAAATATGAAGAAATCACTCCGTTGAGGGAGGAAAGAATCTTAACCAAACAACTCTGCAGGGGAACATACCTGAAAGCCTGGAGGTAACCAACCTGGTCTATGCTTCGAAATGCGTATGTTGGAAATGATGCAATGTCCCATACGGCATGGAAATGCTATGCGTTTGTATAAATGCAAGTGCGATGGTATATGCAAATGTAAATGCAGGCTCGAGCTGCTAGAGAACACCAGGTCTAAAACCACTTGGCAAAATAAATGCCGAAAGCATAGTCAACTCCATGGAAGGTAACCTGATATCACAGAATCATCTCAGTAACGCTGGAAAAGGGAAGGACTGCCCTGCACGGTGATATTCTTTCTAAACCATTGACGACCTGTGCTCTATGGGGATTAACCAAACTGGGGTCGATTGTGCGCAGCACACTACTGGGAATGCTCCTTCTGTCAGGGATATCAATTTTAATCTGCTGAGAATACTCCTGATCCTACTCTGATGCGGGGTAAAATAAAATCTCAACTCTCCTGGGGATAATACGTGACTTCCATCTGCTGAAGGAGAGTAATAGTCCTGATTTAACAACGTCCATAAGGAATTCAAAACATTAATCGGGGAACTGGTACCAATCGATCTTCGTATCGAGGAATATGACAACATGCGAGTCATTGGGCATTACCGTGTCGGATATTTTTTAGGCTTTTTCTGGTTTAAAGGATAAAATGGGTTATTTACAAACTGTAAGATATGGGAAATACTAGACGAGAACTAGCATTTAAAGGATAGACTACCAGATGAGAACTGATAGCAAAATAGATTAGGTTACTGATTTATGGTTTGAACATCAGACGGGGTTGATTGGATAATAGGTTAAGAAACAAATGACCAGGCGAGAACTGGTTGAAAGCTGACATGCACCAGACGAGAACTGGTACAACAATAGGTTAAAGAAACGGTGACCAGACGAGAACTGGTACCAATAACGTACACCAGACGAGGACTGATGTCACAAACAGGTTAGAGAATTGATGACCAGACAGGAACTGGTTTAAAAGGTAACATGCACCAGACGAGAACTGATGCCACAATAAACCACACCAGACGAGAACTGATGTTTACAGAAAGGTTGACCATACGATAATGGGTTAAAAGAAAACATGTACCAGGCGAGAACTGGTATTTACAGAAATGTGGGCCAGACGAGAACTGGTTGCCGGTTTTCCAGGCGAAACTGGACTTTAGAAAATGACTTGGTTACAAAGTTCTGACACGTAACAGGTTTAAATTGTAGGATAACGATCCACGGACAACAAGACCTTTTTCAGAAGGTCAAGGTTTTTTGATAAGAGTAACGACACGATTCCCCGATACTCAACTCTGGCTGGGGAAACACAGACTTGCTTGAATAACTTGCCCCAGTGCAACTCAACTTGCCCCAATCTAACTCTTGGGAATATCACTCTGAACAGCTTGCTATGAGACGGCCTTGAGATTGCTTGCCCCGGTATCTGTATAACAAAAGGATTCAACCTCAATCAAACAATTATCAACCCGGTTGGTCTCACTATCTCTGCAGTGACTTGCCCCTGAATGAGCGTACAAGCGACTTAACCTGATTTGATCACCCATTGGAAGGCTCTGCTTTCAAATCACAACATTCTAAATGATTGCCCCTGATTGGGTTTCGAGAAGATTCATTCTGATCAACTGCTTCTCAAATAAGTTCCCCTGATCAACTGAAGCTTCGGGACTTGTCCCCAGACTAACTGATTCTGAACTTACTGGAAATCAATGCCCCGGATTCACAGGGTTTCTCAACATTCACCATTCTGATCCAGACTGCTGAATTATTCAGTCCTGTTCGATTATTCCCTGTTGGAATTTCCTTCCTGTCAACTACTGACCTGCAAGTAAATTTGTTAAATCCCGAATGGTAATTTTAATGCAGTGTTTATGCAGATTTTGAAAATTTTTGTGATGTCACTCATTTATGTGTCATGATTGTGAGTGACGAATGAACCAGAGTTCAAACGTAATGCTGATGTGATCAGTGAAAAATACAACAAGGATATGATTAGCGAATCAAGAAGGAGTCAGGTTACTCAACCTTATCGTAATACGCTTTCAGAATAAACCCTACCTCAATTAGGTCTTTTAAGGGTTGTATCGTGGTCGGGTTCACGGTTCGTGAAACAAAGGATATTTGGCTCAAATTATGATTTGTACCCACCCCTTCTACGTGATGATCTCCGATCCTAAAGTTCAGTTAACTTGGCTCAAGCGCTCGCCTCTTTGAGAGGTATGTTGAATGGTAAGGACCATGGCTAAGGAACTCACGAGGTTTTCGGAGTAACAGTTACTCCTTTTCGTTTTCGGTGTCTGTATACACGACTTTGTGACTTCACTGGTGATTTTTTTCTATTGATATCCTTTCTCTTTCATTCTTTTGATTCCCTAATTTTTGCCTGGACTGACTCCTTTTGAGTTCTTTTTCGATTTTTTTCGTTTTCTTTTGAAGTCCAGCGGGATGCCCTGATTTTTGCCTAAGTATTAGCTTTCCAGCTTTTTCTTTTTACTTAGCAGGCTTTCTTATTCTTTCTTTTTCTTTTGGAACAAAGTCGTGTAACACTAGTTGTCTTGATTGCTCCGAAAAGTTGTAACTGTCTCACTCCTGGTTGGTGAGGTTTAACCTTTGTGGTTGACGAGGTACGACCTCTTGAGAGGTACAAACTGAGTGGTCCTCGAAAGGCAACATTCCTCTGTAGGATTTGAATGCTCGGTCAAGCTAACTGACAACTACCCTGCCCCGGGTTAAGATGTGAGGGTTAAAAAGTCTGAAAAAACTTCTATTTCCTGGCTCGAAGTGGTTAACAAGGGACTAATTCCTTATATCTCTAGTGTTTAGGGGATTTGAAACAATGCCTTGTACGTTATCGGCAAGGCTTTATCTGAAAGCATACAATCATCGGTTATGAGTATTCCGTTTTGTCATCCTCCCTCCAACCTTTGCTAATCACAGTGGTAAGGTGGAGTAAATAAAATGCAAGTGTCAGTGCAATGCAATAACTGAGCGACAGCGACATGATTAATTCAGAAAAATGCATAGTCACTTTATCAATATAACCATTCGAAACAAACAATGTTTAACAGCAAGTAGTAACTAACAGAAAAGAAGCTACAAATGCAAATGATATAAAAGTCTGAGGACTGCCAATGCTGAGGACGTCTGCCTGTCTGAACCACTGGCTTCTTGAAAACAAACTCTGAATCTACGAGCTTAGACAGCTGAGAAGTTGGTATGAACAAACAGAAATCCTTCTCGAAAGGAAATGCAATCTTGGTCGATCAACTGTTGTACTTTTGCTTGAAAAGCTTTACAATCTTCAGTTGAATGCCCCGGGGATCCACCATGGTAACCACACTGAACGTGGGGATCGTACCCAGGAGAGTAAGGCTCGGGAACAGGCTTAAGAGCTTTCGGTTCCACTAAAGAACTCTGGATCAAAGATGGCAGCAACTGTCTATACGGCATATGCACTGGGTGGAAAGGAGCATTCCTTCGTTCCAAGTTGTTACGAGGTCAATTCTGATTTGGGCGCTGATTCTGATAACCTCGGCCACGAGTTCGCTGCTTTGTAAGAGAAGCGACATAACGTTCCTGATAGGGTGCCCCAGGCACAGTTGTCTGTCCAGCATAACAAGACACAGGTGGTACTGATCTAACAGATTTCACCAAGTCATCTCGAGGATATCCAACATCTGGCATGACTGCATTGATCATAACTCCTTCTTCATTTTGATAGTCATAAAGAGATTCAGCTTCACGAGCCTGACCGTCTGAAATAATCTGGATTTTCCCGATTTTGATGGCATGCTCAAGGCGTTCTCCCAGTACTACCAAATGAGAGAAACTTAACGGAAGTCCAAGCAGTCTTTCGTGGTATGGATCCTGCAGTGAGTCTACAAACATGCCTGTTAGCTCTCAGTCTAGAAGCGGTGGTTGTACTCTGGCAGCAAATTCTCTCCATCTCTGCGCATACTTCCTGATGGGTTCATTGTTCTCTTGAGACAACTCTTGCAGCTGCATGCGATGAGGAGCCACGTCTAGGTTATAATCATACTGTTTCAGAAAAGCTCCGGCTAAATCCACCCATGATCGAATCTGATTACTCTCTAACTGCATATACCAACGCAAAGGTGCCCCAGTCAGACTATCTTGAAAGCAATGAATCATCAACTTGTCATTTTGCACAAACGAAGTCATCCTTCGACAGAACATCACCAAATGTTGCTTCGGACAGCTATCTCCTCTGTATTTCTCAAATATCGGTGCTTTGAACTTATAAGGCAACACTAGGCCAGGAACCAAACACATGCCTGTAGCACTCAGGTTAACAGCATCTTTGACCTTCAAGGCTTTGATTTGTTCTTCCAACACTTGGAGCCTTCTATCACATTCAAGAGCTTCTGGGTCTACCGTCCTGGTCGCTGGGATATCTCTTCGGATACTCGGCACAGGGAACACAACACCTTGACTGTTGATAAGAGGAGGTTGTTCATTGCGGACAACAAACTGCTCATGTCGATCTCGGTCCATAATAGGAGGTTGTACACGCCGGTCTGTAGTAAGGTTGTTCACTTGCGGAAAGTCTGCCTCGGAAGTAGAACCATACAGAGGGTTGGTCGTCATAGTGAACCCTGCCAAGGTGTTAGGAGACTGGAAATTGCCTTCAGACATAGCTACTGATGACCTTCAACTGATTTCGCAGCTCGATCTTTGCTCAAATCTACTCAACCCCTTGGTCGTCTTCTAACAATCAACAGTTGCTTAGGCCAATCACCGGGTAATCACCTTCTGAAATCAAACAATGGCTGGATAAGAGCTCTGGCCAGCTGGAGTATGACATGCAATAGGATGCAACACGTTTATGCACATGCAATACAATATGCAGCAAACACGGGATCACAGCCCCCCCACAATCTCTGAATATTGTTGCGCTGCTGACGGAGTACGTTCGCTCTGAAGAGAAGACCAAAATAACGGGTAGACTGGAAGTCAAGTTTCCTGCAAAACCCTCCCACTCACGGGTATGGACCTAAACTGACACAAGTTCGGCATCCTATGCGGTCATCAGCGTCACAGACTTTCAAGACTGATGATACAATACCCAGAAGGTGTGGCATCATCATATCCTGAAGAGGCCTCACTTAGCTGAATCCCAAATGATCGGTTCCCGGAGTCGACAATCCAACTAACCAACATCCCACTCAACCCAAAGGGTTGAACCGGAAGCCAACCAGAAGAACCCCGTCCGAGTATGGATTTCGCAGGACACTAGTACATGCAAAGCATGTACGCCCCCACTAATTTCCACTCTAAGTCTAAGGTGCACTCAAGCCTGGGTCTGGCTTCTCACTCAAAGGAACATCCCCCACGAAACAGTACAACAGCAACAGCAACAGATAAAAGCAATACAAAAATACTAAACACCCAATAGACAAGCAAACAAGCGCTAGGATTGACTCTCTTAGGGGACGTTGGATCCCACAGGCATAAGGAACCATCGCGGTCCTCATCAGCTGGGAACCGTTGGCTTCCCCAGCAGAGTCGCCAGCTGTCGCTTCTGCGAAAATCGGCGCCGGCTGAACAGAAGAGTCGCCACCATGCGTTATTTATCCCAACGGAGGGAAAGGAAACGCTCGAAGTAAACCTACCGCAAAGACGGGAAAGGAATGGTCATCGCAACCAAATCCTGGATTCGGGAGTCGGTTACGCAAGGGGAAGGTATTAGCACCCCTCACGTTCGTCGTACTCGACGGGATCCACGCTTGCTTGGTTTGTCTAAAGGATGCAAAACAATCTATCTACGACTGCTAAATCTAAACGGGAAGGAACTGACTCGATAGAGCGTCGCACTCTATGCCTACGTATTCTCAAGACAGAAAGTCAGAGTCATCGTAGTTCGGGAAACTACAGGGAATGGGCTCGCCAAGACTTCACGTCTTGTGCCTACGTACTTCCACACAGCATGGAAGATCAGAGCTTTCGTAGTTCAGGCTAACTATGGCTAGACAGGGTGTTCTCACACAGGAGTGAGATTAAAGTTGTTTTGAGAGGTACGGGGACTAGAAACTACGGTCTGGTCTCGAATGCGCAAGGGTAAGAGAAAAGGATAACGTCAGTCGTTAGTGGGAAAGTCTCGATCGCACAGCAGCGAGAGAACAGAAGAGGTTAGTTGTTAGTGTGCTCGCTAGGATATCGCATCCTATGCCTACATATTCTCGCTCAGTATGAGAAATCAGAGCAACTGTAGTTCAGCTTAACTACGGGTAGAACGGAGACCACAGCACAAATTTCGTTTTATTAATATTCTGAAGAAATTACAATGATTGAGTACGGGAAAATAAACTCCTAAAAAACCTATCCATCTATCATGAAAAATCTAATGAAAAATAGTCCCCTAACAAGTGGACATTTAAAACTACTTCTAAAAGTGTAAAAAGTCCCCTAACAAATGGACATTTAAAACTACTTCTAAAAGAAAAGGGAAAAATAAACTCTAAAAGAAAATATATCCTAAAAAGAAAATATATCCTAAAAGAAAATATATCCTAAAAGAAAATATTAAAAAACTATTAGCTAATATAATATTTCTATTATATTTTTATACCTTTCTTTCTATTACATATTCTTTTTCTTTTTTAGAATCTGTAAACAAAAAAAAATAAAAGAAAAATAAAGAAAAACACAAGGGGGTGCAAAACTGCAGCAGGAGGTACAGCAGCAAAACAATACAGCAGATAACTGGGGCCCAGCCCAGTAAGAGTGAAACAGAAACGGGGAGGGGGGTGTTGAAAGAAAACGGAGGGTGTAATCAACAAAGGGGCCCAGCCCAATCAACCAAACAAAAAAACGGAGGGGTATGTCCAAAAACGGGGTGTACGGACGAAAGACGCAATGGGCCCAGCCCAATCCATTGCGCGGTCCACCTTCCAACTCCACTCTTCCCTTCATTCTCATTTTTCCTTCTGAAACCCTAGAGGCTCTCTCTCCCTCTACTGTTCATGCGCCGTCACCACCATTTTCAAACAATCTCCAACCAAAACCTTCTGAACTCTATCATCAACAACAAACCAGCAACACCAACGCCATTAGAACAAATCTGGACACCAAAATTACACTCCTGGTTTTAACAATCTCAGAGGAGGCTTGTGAAGATACGAAAGTCCATGTTCTAAACAGAAACCCAACAATGATGATGCTTAAAAGAAAAACTGGAGAAGATGAGTCTTGATGAAATGATGAAGAACGACGATGCAAATCTGGTTACTCCACGGCGAGTCTTATGAAGATTGACGAAGATCTTGAGGATTTGTGGATCTGGAGAGTGCTCGATGAGTCTTCTTGAACGTTTCTGAAAAATGTTGGTGAACGAAGACGATGAGCCTCACGCAAGAACCGATGGATGAGCGTGAAGATCTTGAAGATTCACTGACGGTTCTTGAAGGAACTTTTCGTTGATTTCACGTTGAAGGTGGTTGATGGAGTATAATGAATTTCTGGAAAACGGATGAGAGGATCTTGATGAAGATCTTGAGGATGAGAAGATCTTGATGTTTGTTTGAGCGATCTGGAGATTCTGAAGAAATCTGGAAATCTCTTGGGAGAAGCAGGGAGATCTGGACGAATGTTCTTCGTTGATGAGTTCTGGATGAAGAACGAGGGAAGAACGTCTATGAACTTTGGACGAAAACTGGAAAAAGCCTCTAGAACGGTTGAAGATCCTCAAGAACGGATTAAGATCTGGCGTTTCTGGAAACCGTTATGAAGATCAAGATGAAGGCGTGATGAATGTTGCTGAAAAATGGATGAAGATTGTTGATGATCATCGGCGTTTTCTAGAGATGTTTGAAGATAGGATGAAGAATACGGTGGTTTTTTGGAGAATCATGAGGATTCCGGCGAGATTTTGGCCGTGCGCACCTCCGTATGATTTTGCCGTTGAATTTTTCCGGTGTTTGCATGGGTTCCGGTGAGGGGAGGTGAACGGTGAGACACGTGGCGTGGCTGCGTCGTGCATGGGGGACGCGTGGGAGTGTGGAAGTGAGAGGGTGAGGCACGTGTGGCGGTAACGTGGCGTGTCAGTAGAGAGAGAGGGATGGAAGGGTGAGGTGGAAGATGGAGGAGAGGAAACATGGATGAAAAGTGGGACCTCAGCATGAAACGTGGAAGCTTTATACGGGTGACACCTGGACTGGACAAACTGGGCCTCCAAAAAATTGACACACGGCCCATGAATTGAATTCAGACTGCATGATTAATGACCCTAATTATCACTTGATTAAATGCACTTAAAACTAAAAACTACCATTAAGGCTAATCCGAAAATTAAAACAGTAATTAACCTAAATGAAAATTAGAACAAATCTAATTAATACCCTCAATTAAAATCTAATTAAGACCCTAATTAAAATCTAAACAAAAGATTAAAATCTAATTAAACTCTATTAAATCTAAAAAAGAGAATTAACATCTAATTAAACTCTAAAAAAACTATTAACTTCTATTATTCTCTAATAATCCTATTTACTATTAATTTCTATACTAATAAAAATAGAAGAAAAAACTCCATTAATCTCTAACAATTCCACTAATTTCTATAGAAAAAAACTATATTAATTTCTACTTAAAAAAACCTATTAAAAGAATATTCTATTAAAAATCATTTTTAAAAAACCTACTTAAACTCTAAAAAAGAATTTATTCTCAAGAAAGAAACAAAACTAAAAACTATTTTAAAAACTATTAAAACCTATTAAAGAAATCTATAAATTCTAAAAATGATTTAAAGAAATCTATTTAAATTCTAAAAAATCCATATTAAAATTTATAAAAGGCTATTAAATCCTAAAAATGCAAACAAAGGCAAATAACCAACATAAAAGAGAGCGCAAGACCAGATCGAAGCAAGCAGTAAACACAGACACCAAGAACCTCCAAAATCACTGCGTAAGCTGAAAACACCCAGGAAGCGCATGACTTCTCAAAATAACCTCCGATTATCCAAATCGGTCCGAAATGTGAAAATAAGGCTGTAATCCCGATAAAATCAATATGAATGAGAAAATGCACTGTATGCGGTATGCGAATGCGAATGCGAAATGCGTCGAACCATAAACCAGATATGGAACCCGGTTGGTCAAATTTTAGGGTGCAACACACGGTACTCTGATGGGAACAAATCTTCGGAAACTGAAATGATAGTTGCACAGCAACTAGCTGGAGAAATACTGATCTGAATCTCCGTCAGGATGATTCTCTGATTTATCTGATATCATTGCACCCTCAAATCATCAAGGGATCACCGGTTATACGGTTACAGGTAATCTGCCACCGCACAGGTAAACGATATTTTGATTGGTAGACACATCTTCAAAAACTGAGCATGACAGTTGCACAGCAACTCTGCTGGGGAATTGGTCACACGGTACTTGGTGAAGGATCTAATCTCAGATCTCCGTCAGGATGATCATCTAATTTTGCTGTAGATCTTCGTCCTCAAGTCATCAAGGGGTCACCGGTTACATGGTAACTGGTAATGGATGGTTGATCATGCCGTCAGGCATTCTGCGTCATAGCAGAAGAATTCCCTATCGTCGCCTATGGACTCATCGTGTCGCTAGGCACGTCGACAATATCTTTGTCGGACTTCATCAGTAAGTCAATAAGGGATCACCGGTTACTCGGTAGCTGGTGAAGGACTACTCTCAAATCTCCGTCGGGATGATTATCATATTTCGCTGCAGCTTCTTCCTCAAGTCATCAAGGGATCACTGGTCACTCGGTAACCGGCGATACATAGCTGATATTGCCGTCAGGCATTCTACGACACTGCGGCAGAAAGATTCCTCGAGACTCATCAGGTCATTAGGAACTTTTTAACAATCAAGTTAATTATGTCATCGGGCATTCAAAGAAATTCTCGGGCGTCAGCCGGACTTCGTTAGCAAGTCTGAAATAGAATCCTCGGTCATTCATGAACCCAATTGGGATATCTATTCTTTCTGCCATCAGGCACTCCGTGTCAACTGGGAAAACTGCTTTGACATCGCAGCTGGACTTCATCAGTAAGTCTCAAAATGGAATCCTTAATCAATCACGGGCCGCTAAGGATAGACATTCTTTTGCCGTCAGGCACTCCGCGTCAGCGGGGAGAACTGCTTTGACATCGCAATTAGACTTCATCAGTAAGTCTGAGGTTTTGGCACCGCTGCTGGACTTCAATCATCAAGTCTTCAAGGAAATTTCAACTTCTCTGTTGAAACCATGCTGGGGATGACACATCTCCGCTGGGGATTCTGGAGAACTATCAAGTAACTCTACCTTGGGGATCCAGAAATCATTCTGGGTGAATCAACTCTGCTGAGGGCTGCAAGAATCATCTTGGACAAATAATTCCGCTGGGGACTTCAAGAATCATCCCGAACCAATAACTCTACTGGAGATTTCAGGAATCGTCCTGCGCAAACACTCTGCCGGGGACTCTAAGCATCAACTTGAGCAACCCTCTCTTGCAACTTCACCGGGGATTTTAAGAATCATCTTAAACAATCAACTTCGTTGGGGAATTCAAGAATCATCTTGAGCAAAACAACTTCCCTGGGGAATTCAAGAATCATCTTGAGCAAGCAACTCTGTTGGGGAGTTCAAGAATCATCTTGAGCAAACCATTCTGCGGAGGAACACCTGCAAAACAAGAACGGTAACGACCTAGCTCATGTTTCGTATGCATATGATCGTCAATGGCGCAATGTTCCACACGGTGGAAATGCTACACGTTTTTAAGGTAAATGCTATGCAATCATGCAAAATGCTACGGCCCCATCAGCAAAATAAATGTTGAAGGGAGAATCCTCCTGTCAAGGAGAAAGGACCACTCCGGTGGAGGAAGGAATCATCCTACAGAGGAGAAACAGTCACACCAATCTCAATTGGACTCCGCCTGGGGAAATGATCTTCAGTCGACTGCTGTAGGGGAATAAAGCTCTACGAGAATCTGAACCCGCTCAACTGGGCATACGAACCACAACTGCTGAGGAAAACGATGTCAATCGCAGAAATAAGCTGCACAGTCTTCGCGGCAAAACTTTCCCAGAGATAACGACTCCGATGGGGAGATACAGCATCAGCCAATCAACACTCTACTGGGGAAAACCAATTATGTCTTCAACGGCTTCCAAAGACTCGGCTCTCTTGGGGGACTGCAAACTTGGCTGAGGATGGCAACTAGACGCTGGAATAAATCCTACCTGCCGGGGAGAGTTCAACTTTGTGGGGAATTTCAATTCTCCTGGAGACTTCAGTTTGTTCTATCGAGTGCTACACACTTCAGTATATGACTCAGCTGGGGAGACGACGATCCTTCAGGATGCATCTGATTGGAGAGAGAGAATCTTCTCTGTTTGGGGAGACATATCAATGCTTACGATCTCACGTTCAGACTCCGCGGGGAGATGCTGCTGAACTTGCTGGAGAAGAAGGAATCATCCTGCTTGGGAGCACATACGGCGTACTGCTTGGAATATGCTATACCTGCAACAACACAAACAAACAGACAGGATCCCCTTCTCAAAGGGACCTATCAAGGTTATCATCTTGTGACAATGTTCAAGTAATTCATTGTTTCAACAATCAGTGGCCTAGGCCAGTAAGTTTATGTATGTGCATTTTATCAAAAACATCGGCGTTCTTTGTCGCAAACAAAACAGGTAAATGCTAAACAAGCAAGCAGAATTGCTGAATAATATACATTTTATTGATGACGAACCCCTGAATGGGTTAAAAATGTTTTACAACAGATGCAAGCTCCTGGAATGAGGAGACTACACAAATATAAAAACACAAATATAGATCAGTATATACACAAATGTCGGCAATGCGGCATAGACGAACACCATGAGTTGATCCCTCTATGACCCACTCGACTTCGATACTTCTCCGATGCTTCAGATTCAAAAGAGATTGATTCAGATAAACGGCCCTCAGGTCTTCCAAACCACTAAACAATGAAAGTCCATACGCGGAACGCAGTCATTTGCTTTTTCAAATCCCTAACTTTTGCCTGAATCGCCTTTCCGGGTTTTCGATCCACCGGGATACCCTTTTTTGCCAACGTCGCCCTTCCGATTTTTTGACTTTGCGGGTGTACATTTTTCATTTATATCCCTAATTTTTTCCTGAACCTTTTTCCTTTTTTATGGTTCGCCGGGATGCCCCATTTTTGCCTGGACATTCTTTTTCTTTCCAGCGGGTCATTCTTTAAGCAAAGTATTTTTTAACTGCGTCCGCGTTCACCGGGGATGCAAAATCTTTGCCATCCGTCGTGGATAACAACAAGGCTCTTCCCGAGAAGACCTTGCTGACAATGTACGGACCTTCGTAATTGGGAGTCCACTTGCCCCAGTGATCGGAGTGTGGAGGAAGAATCTTCTTCAGGACGAGATCACCTGTCTGAAAGCTTCTAGGACGCACCTTCTTGTCATAGGCTTTCTTCATTCGGCTTTGGTACAGACGACCATATGCAATCGATGCTAATCTTTTCTCGTCCATCAGGCTGAGTTGGATTAGTCAGTTCTTAATCCATTCTACCTCATCGAGTTTCACGTCAACCAAAACTCGTAAAGAAGGAATCTCAACTTCTAACGGTAGGACAGCTTCCATACCGTACACCAGTGAGAAAGGAGTTGCCTCGGTTGATGTACGTACTGTTGTACGATAACCGTGCAGCGCAAATGGAAACATCTTGTGCCAATCCTTATAGGTCACAACCATCTTCTGTACAATCTTCTTAATGTTCCTATTGGCCGCTTCAACGACGCCATTCATCTTCGGCCGGTAAGGAGATGAGTTGTGGTGTTCAATCTTGAAACTCTGGCACAGCTCCTTCATCATCTTGTTATTCAGATTCGAACCATTATCAGTAATGATCCGCTCGGGAATTCCGTAACGACAGATGATGTCCCTCTTTATGAATTTAGCCACCACCTGCTTGGTCACATTAGCATATGAGGTTGCCTCCACCCACTTGGTGAAGCAGTCGATGGCTACTAGAATGAAGCGATGACCGTTAGATGCGGTGGGCTCGATCTTGCCTATCATGTCGATGCCCCACATGGAGAAAGGCCATGGGGAGGACATGACATTTAACAGGCATGGCGGCACATGAATCTTATCAGCATAAATCTGGCATTTATGACATCTCTTCGCGAATTTAAAGCAATCTGATTCCATCGTCAGCCAGTAGTATCCTGCTCTCAGGATCTTTCTCGTCATAGCATGCCCGCCGGCGTGCGTACCAAATGTGCCTTCATGGACTTCTTCCATGAGCATACTCGCTTCTTTCTCATCTACACATCTGAGTAGCACGAGATCGTGGTTTCTTTTATACAAAACTCCATCAGGATTGAGATAAAAATTTCCAGAAAGCCTCCTCAGAGTCTTCTTATCCTGGGTTGACGCTCCCGCAGGATACTCCTTAGTCATAAGGAAATTCTGGATATCATGGAACCGTGGCTTGCCATCGGAGGCTTCCTCGATCACAAAGACGAATGTAGGTCTATCAAGACGAGAAAGGACAATTCTTGGAGCTTTATTCCAAAAATTGACTTTATACATCGAAGCCAACGTGGCTAGGGCATCAGCCATCTGATTCTCAGCCCTGAGCACATGATGGAGTTCCACTCGATCAAAGAACGGAAGCAGCCTTCTGGCATAGTTCATGTACGGCACCAGATTCGATTGACGAGTCTCCCACTCCCCTTTAATCTGGTTGATCACAAGTGTCGAGTCACCATATACATCTAGGTTCTTGATTCTCAAATCAATCGCTTCTTCTAGACCCATGATGCATGCTTCGTACTCCGCTTTGTTATTGGTGACTGGAAACGTCAGTCTAGCGGTAAACGGGATGTGGGATCCATGGGGAGTCGTGATGATTGCCCCAATGCCACTTCCGTAAGAATTAACCGCCCCGTCAAATATCAATTTCCACTGGGATTTCCTATCTGGACCCTCGTCGGGCAGCGGTTCATCACAATCTTTCGCTTTGAGAAACATGATATCCTCGTCAGGGAATTCAAATTTCATCGGCTGATAATCCTCGATTGGCTATTCAGCAAGGTATTCAAACAATACGCTTCCCTTGATGGCCTTCTGGGAAACGTACTGAATGTCATATTCTGTCAACACCATTTGCCATCTGGCAATCCTGCCCGAAAGCGCTTGCTTCTCGAAGACGTACTTGATCGGATCCATCTTCGAAATTAGCATGGTCATGTGATTGAGCATGTACTGTCGTAAACGTTTGGCATCCCAGGCTAGTGCACAACACGTCTTCTCCAGCATCGAGTAACGAGATTCACAATCTGTGAACTTTTTACTCAAGTAGTAAATGGCATGCTCCTTTCTGCCCGTCTCGTCATGCTAACCGAGAACACACCCCATACTATTCTCAAGAACTGTCAAGTACATGATTAGGGGTCTTCCGGCTACCGGGGGTATCAAGATCGGAGGTTCCTGTAGATACTGTTTTATCTTATCAAATGCCTTCTGGAAATCCTCGTTCCAGATAATCGCCTGATCTTTCTTTAATAGTTTGAACATCGGTTCACACGTGGCCGTGAGCTGAGAGATAAACCTTGCAATGTAGTTTATTCTGCCCAGGAAACCACGAACTTCTTTTTCGGTTTTTGGCGTTGGCATTTCTTATATTGCTTTTATCTTCGCAGGATCAACCTCAATGCCTCTTTCACTCACGATAAACCCCAGTAGTTTTCCAGACCATACTCCGAAAGTACACTTGTTAGGATTCAGCCTCAACCTGAACTTCCTAAGCCTCTCAAAAAGCTTCAGCAAATTGACCAGGTGTCCCTCCTCCGTTTGGGACTTTGCAATCATGTCATCAACATAGACTTCAATCACATGATGAATCATATCATGAAACAAAGTAACCATTGCTCATTGGTAAGTGGCCCCTGCGTTCTTCAGACCAAAGGGCATTACCTTGTAGCAAAATGTTCCCCAAGGTGTAATAAACGTAGTTTTCTCCATGTCCTTCGGCGCCATCTTGATCTGATTATAGCCGGAGAAGCCATCCATGAACGAAAATACGGAGAACTGAGCTGTATTGTCGACCAACACATCAATATGAGGGAGCGGGAAATCATCTTTAGGGCTCGCCCTATTCAAATCCCGATAATCGACGCACATTCGCACCTTACCGTCCTTCTTCGGTACAGGCACTATGTTGGCGACCCACGGAGGGTAAGTAGTGACCGCTAAGAAGCCAGCATCAAGCTGCTTTTGCACTTCTTCTTTGATCTTGACGGCCATATTTGGTTGTGTCCTTCTAAGCTTCTGCTTAACGGGAGGGCAATCCTCTCGCAGCGGCAAGTGATGGACCACAATGTCAGTGTCAAGTCCGGGCATATCTTCGTATGACCAAGCAAAGATGTCACTATACTCTCGAAGCATCTCGACCAATCTCTGCTTGACATCATTCTGCAATGCAGCCCCTATCCTGACGTTCCTGACCAGTTCTTCAGAACCCAGATTCACAATCTTAATCTCTTCCTCGTGAGGCAGAATAACTTTCTCTTCCTGTTTCAACAAGCGGGCCAACTCTTCGGGAAGGTCTTCGTCTTCATCAATCTCTTCTTCGGCTTGATAGATCGGGCAATCGAAGTCGAAGTGAGTCGTAGAAGGTCTAGAGTCGATGTCATCTGCTATGTGGATCCTGCAATAACAAGGGTTAAGCTTAAAACAAGGATATGCAGGTTAGCACAAACCCTATTGCCATTTTATTGTTTTTCAAAACAAATATAAAATAGGAATAACAAAGATCACAACATTTGAATGCGAAAGAACGCCTTTTGATTTATTGGTAAAATGCATGTACATAATCAAACAAGGCCCTGACAATAAAACCATTATGCCCCGGGTAGGACCTAGGGTTGTACAATGATTGGAGAAAGTAAATCATTACTCTTTGCCTGTCACTTGGATGGTATCCCTGATGGACCAGTTGTTGAGGCTCTGGCTTGTTTTGCTTGGCTGGATCCAGGAATCTAAGTCGCAATCGTTGTCTTCGCCGTTTTCAGACACTGCGTTGACACTTTCAAATATCACCCCGCCACTGGTAAACTGGATCGGCCCTTTACCTCGCGACGCACTGTGAGAGGAGGAGGCTTCAGCCATAGGAGAGTATCCTAACCCAAACTTGTCCTGTTTGTTAGGTATTTCCAGAATCTTCCCCCAGCCTGGGGTGGATCCGGCTTGAACAACGGCCCGGGCTTCCTTGAAGGAAGAAAGATTCATCTCTGGTTTCTCAGTCATTACAGGAGCCACGTTCTTGACTTTAACAGCTTCGAATGCCTGACATAGGGTTTCGTGGATTTCCCCATCCATCTCAACATATTTGAAGGATGACAAATGGCTCACCATTATGTCTTCCTCGCCACCTATAGTTACAATGCTGCCTCCGACAGCATACTTGAGTTTCTGGTGCAGCGTGGAGGTCACGGCGCTAGCAGAATGGATCCATGGTCGGCCTAAGAGACAGTTGTAGGCTGGCATGATGTCCATAATGTAGAAGACTGCGTCGAAATTTTCCGGCCCAACCTGGATTGGCAACGTTACCTCTCCAAAGACATGACGCTTGGTTCCATTGAAAGCCTTCACGACCAGATCGCTGGGTGTGCAAATCAATCCACGAGTATCTAACTTCATCAATGCCTTCTTCGGAAGAACATTAAGCGACGACCCTGTGTCCACCAACACATGAGACATAATCGTTCCCCTACACTCTATCGAGATGTGTAGGGCACTGTTGTGGTTTCTTCCCTTCGGCGTCAGCTCCAGGTCAGTGAACCCTAACCCGTTTCCAGCATTCACGTGGGCCACCATCCCTTCCAACTGGTTGACCGAGATTTCATGCGGTACATACGTGGCATTCAAAACCTTTAACAGCGCGTTGCGATGTGACTCCGAACACAGCAACAAATTCAGGATAGAAATTTTCGAGGGTGTTTGATGGAGGTGATCCACGATCTTGTAATCACTCTTCTTGATCAGCCTCATGAACTCTACAGCGTCCTTTACGATTAAGTCCTTCTCTACCCCACGAGGGGTTTCTTCAACGACTTTACTCTTTCCCTTATCAGTTTCATTAGCCTTATCTGCTTTGTCCGCCACAATCTCAGGTGGAGCAAACACTCTTCCGCTGCGCGTGATTCCGCCAATCCCCACTAGGTTATCCACAGACCGCCTAGATGGTTCTAGTTCCAACTTCTGTCTGTTACAGTAGACGTCTACCCCATAGTGCCATGGGACAGCATTGGTGCTTTCAAAAGGTATCGGCCCAGCCTTTGTGATGGTAATTATGGGCGGCCTGGATGCAGAAATGGTTATCGTCTGGCGAGGGATGGTGATGGTGGCAACCTCATCATCTTGCTTCAGCATTACCTCTCCGGATCCACGTTCGGCCCTTCGGCTAAACTGCAAGATTCCTTCGTTCATCAGACTTTGAATCCCCTCTATCAATTGTTCACATCCATCAGGACGAGTCGCACAGCCCATACACAGTTCTCCACAGCCCAGAAAGAAGCCTCTCTTCATCAGCTTGGCTTTAACGAAGCTAAGCGGTGTCTTCAGATCCTTGACATCAGTCAACACATCTAAATCCTCTTCTTCAATAATGGCATTCACCCCACCTCCCATATGATTCGGCATAGGGTTCTTCGTGACATTCGGCACATTATTTGAGAAATTGATGATCTTAGCATCCACCATATCTTGCACCTTGTGCTTGAAGGCTTTACAGTTTTCTATCGTGTGGCCAGGTGCCCCTGAGTGAAAATCACATGTTGCATTCGCATCATAACCCTGCGGAGGTGCCCCTGTCAAGGGAGCCAAGGTTCTCTTCTGGACTAACTGCAACTGAAGCAGAGTTTGTAATAGCTGAGCATAAGACATGGGCGGTGTCTCAAGGTGACGGCTTGACAGAGATGCCCTGTTCTGATACTTTCTGTACCCTTGCTGATTTAGCTGCTGCTGCTGTGGCTGGGGTTGTTGTACAGCAGGGATGGTTATGCTAGCTACCTGTTGGCGCTGGCCCTTACCTTTCCTTAGAGCGTTAGACACGGCGCTCGTCTCTCCTTCACGCCTTTTGCTACCATATGGTTTCTTCCCTTCTCCAGCTGAGGATAGATCAACACCTTGAATTTTCCCCAGTTTGATCCCATTCTCGACGTGCTCGCCCGTGATGATGAGATCAGAGAAACTTCTAGACATACCGCTGACCAATTTCTCGTAATAAACCCCTGGAAGAGTGGCTACAAACATCTTAACAAGCTCTCGTTCAACCATCGGCGGCTGAACTCTAGCTGCTAATTCACGCCGCCGTTGGGCGTATTCTTTGAACCCCTCGTTGTTCCTCTGTGACAGGTTCTGCAGTTGAACTCGGTTCGGAGCCAAGTCACTGTTATACTGATAATGGTGCACGAATGCCTCAGCAAGTTCCTTCCACGTGCGCACACTGGTAGGTTCCAAACTCATGTACCATTCCAAGGATGGCCCGGACAAGCTATCCTGAAAGAAGTGCATCAGCAACTTCTCGTCTTCAGAGTGAGCAGACATCTTTCGGTAGTATGACCTTAAGTGGACACGAGGGCAAGTGGTGCCCTTGTACTTCTCAAAGTCGGGTACCTTGAATTTAGGAGGCACCTTGAAATCAGAAATCAATCCCAATTTGGACATGTCGACCCCCATAGTGTTCAGGTTCTCGAAATTCCTCATTTTGTCCTTGAGTGCCTTAAACCTCATATGTGCTTCAGCAGTCAGCTCTCCTTCAGCACTCCTCTGTGAGAACAAATCTTCTTGACGATCTTCTAGCCATGGCTGAGGCCCATACAGATTTCCAGCACCTGTGTTGCCGTTGCCCAGTCCAGCGTTGCCGTTAGCTTCAAAATTTCCATTACCGACGCCAGTCGTATTACCATTGAGCCTGATGTTTGTGATCACATTGCCGTTACCACTGCCATTCCCCCCGGTCACGGGGATGACATTCTGAGGAGTTTCAACAGCTGGAGGGGTTGGAACATTCCCACCATGGAGTACACCGTTGCTGTCTATCCTTGAGATCAGAGGCTGGCCAAGGTTCTGAGCTGGTCTTGGTCGTTGGCAACCACTTGCATGAGCTCCATGAAGCGGTCCATCCTCTCTCGGAGTTCCTGAACGTCAGTCTGCACTTGCTCCATTGCTCTAGCCTGATTTGCTCTGGTCGGATAGCGGTGGACTGGCCTTCGATCAATCCTGGAACAACCTGTATACACAAAGGGTTAGAAAAACGACAACGTGCTCGTCATACAAATGCTTCATGCAAATGCAAACGTGTGTCTGTGCGTTAGGGAGATTCCCCCCCCCCCCCCCCCCCCGATCCTAGTGCCTGGGTGCTAGTGTTGATAATAAGAAGTCTGAGTCCAGTCATGGAAGTAACATCTCATATATATAAAGAAAGTCCATCAAGGCAGTACACAACGTCATTGAGTACAAGCAGAATCAATAGCATGACCCCGACCAACAAGCCTGGTGATGGTCAGCATACAACAATGATCACAACAAAAGGATTGCAAATATAGTCAAGCACGGCCACGGGCTCGAAACTCTTCTAACAGATCCCTCGTTTCTGGATGATCAGGCCGAGTGAGCAACCCTTCAACGAGTAACTCCCTCCGCATAATAGTTTATTGAAGACCTTCAACTGAGTCTTCCCATGCTCCTTCGCCGAAACAATCTTCTAGCTTCCGCTTCTTGAATTCAAACGTCTGTTTGCGCTCCTTCAGGTTAGCAAGAGCCTTGTTTAGCAGGCCTTCAGTGGCATATCTGCGAGCGGTTTCTTCATCAAACCTCTTCTCACTAGCCTTCACCTGGGCTTTCAATTTGGAGATCTGCTGCTTCAGTTTATCCTCCCGTTCCTTACCGTTGGCTAGGGTGGCCTTCCAGTGCTGGTTAAACTTGGATATCCTCCGGTACGCTTCATCCAAGTGCTGCTTCTTAGTGGCCAATACGTCGTTGATAGATTTGAAGTCCCGACCCAAACGCTCACGCTCAGTCAACTGCTTGGTCAAATCCGTACCTAACTTGTTTACCAGCTCTATTTGCCTCTTGAAGGAATGGACGGGTTCGCTTCTCTCGCTTCTGAGCTGAGCCAATTCTTTCTCCAATTCTTCGTTGGCCTTTTTCAGCTCCTCTCGCTCAGCTAACACTTGATTGTACTGCTGAATAGGCACGGTGGTAGGCTCTTCAATCACTGGAGGGCTTTCTAGCTTGGCAGGAGGAAACGGCATCCCTATGATATCTGCTCTGGCTCTGATCCAGGCTACATACGGAGCATAGGCTTGGCTATTACTTTTTCCCAGCAACGGTTTTCCCTGCCTACTGATACCATTCCAAGCGTGCTGAAGCTTAGATAACATATCCCTCTCTAGAAGACCAGTGAGGTACAGAGATTCCTGCACCTCTTCATCCTTCGGCGGAGCTCTCAAAGCATAAGCAAACTGTCGGACCAGCAAAGATGGATTATAGTTTATACAACCCTTCCTCCTATAAAAGGCACATTCGGAAACCCGCTGCAGCTGAAGATAATCTCAGTACCCAACCTATCTCTATCAAACCAGGCAACATCCTCGGCTGATAGACTCATCAAACGCTTAAACCACTCAGTTGTGGCCGCAGATGAAGCAAAGGGACCCTTCTTGGGTAGGTGACTATCAAGCCATCTATAGAATAGGGGCACACAGCACGAGACATTCTTGCCCCTTCTGTTCTCGTTTTTGTAGTGGACGGAATGGTAGACGTCTCTAATCAAGGTAGGGACTGGATTCCCTGCCGCAAAGATGTGAAAGGCGTCGAAGTCTACAAAGTCAGGCATATTAAGGAACAGAATGATGCCGTATATGCAAAGAGCAAGAATAGCGTTGAACACGATCCAACAACCATCTTTGGCACACTGTTGGGCCTTTCCCACTAAGAACTTCAAGAAGAAACCGGGAACCCTGTTCCAACTAGACAAGACCAACTCGGAGGCATCCAGATGAAGTGAAGGAGCTAGACTAGCCAGATTAGGCTCAGCATCCATATGAACAAAGGGCATCTGACTCTTGATAGGCACACCTAACAAATCAGCATACTCCTCTAGCGTAGGTGCGAGAACAAAGTCCGGGAAAGTAAAGCATCTCAAAGGAGGATCGTAGAACTGCAGCAAGGCGTGCAACCCATTCAACTCGAACACAAAAGGTTTACGAACCAAGCTGAGCAGTTTCCCATAAGACTTTCTGAATTCACCTCTCATAGAGTCATCTGCCAAAGCAATCAAACCAGACAGCTGGACAACATCAGGAGTGGGGAGCTTGTAGGCCACGGTCTTCCTCAGAGAACCCATGCTAGCACAATGGAAGGCAAGAAAACCTGAACCAGGGGAAACGGTACCTGCAACACAGACACACGTTAATGATATGCAAATGAGTATGCAAAACAATGCAAAATGCAATCATGCAGCAGGAGATCAAGACTACTGTGTCGTTGAGGAGATGAAGGTTCTGTATCAACAAAACCATAATACTGCTCTATCAAGAACAACCCTATCTCTGATGAGAAGAAAACCCTGATATCGGACCATAAATCTGCTCTGTCAAGAACACACATATCTGATGAGGAGGAGAAACCCCTGATGTCAGACTATAACTCTGCTCTGTCAAGAACAATCATATATCTGATAATGAGAATCTCTGATATCAGACCATAAATTTGCTCTGTCAAGAACAAACACATCTGATGATGAGATCCTCTGATCCCAACCATAAACCTGCTCTGTCAAGAACAAATACACATCTGATAATGAGAACCTCTGATACCAACAAAACTGATTCACTATCAAGAAAACCAGATAGTCTGAAGGTTAAGGTTTCCTGCAACAAACCCGACCCTGCTCACAGGTATGGACCTAAATTGACACAAGTTCGGCATCCTATGCGGTCAACAGTGTCACAGACTTTCAAGAATGATGATACGATACCCAGAAGGTGTGGCATCATCATCTCTTGAAGCGGCCTCACTTAGCTGAATCCTAAATGATCGGTCCCCAGAGTCGACAATCCTCCAAACCAACAACCCCTCAGGCCCAAAGGGCCGGAAAAGAAGTCAACCGGGAGAACCTCGTCTGAGCGTGGATTTCATGAGACACTAGTGCCTGCAAAGCAAGCACGCGCCCACTAATTTCCACAACTAATGCTAAGTACACTCAAGCCTGGGTCTGGCTTCTCACTCATCAGAATGCCCCTCCCACAACAGCACAAATAATCATATCATACTGAAAATAAAGTGCGGGAAATAAAATGCGATAAATAAACATAACCCAACAAGTAATCATACAAGCGCTAGGATTGACTCTCGCAGGGGACGTTGGATCCCCAAACTGACTCGCATAAGGGACGTTGGATCCCAAGAAACTATCAGAATCCCCAGCAGAGTCGCCAGCTGATGGGGATGACCCAGGCAGCTAGGAAGAGAATCCAAGACAAGACTCGCTTAGAGAACCAGTGTCCCCAGCAGAGTCGCCAATTGTCGCTTCCGCGAAAATGAGGTGCCGGCAAAACAGAAGAGTCGCCACCTTTCGTTATTTATCCCTCAGAGCGGGAAAGGAAACGATCGGAAAAACCTGACGAAAAGGTATAATATAAGGTTATCGCAACCATTGTCTGGGTTCGGGAGTCAGTGATAACACGAAATCGTATATATATTTTGATGCACAATTCAACTAAAGTTTAACCGTTTTCGATCCAATTTCGGGTTATTTCCGTGTTATTTGTCTGATGTTTTGCAGGTATTCAACGATCACGTCTAAACAAGGCAACATGAAGAAAAGAAGCAATCTCAGATGAAATATGGACGAAAAAAGAGTGAAAACATCATGAAAAGTGCAGAAGGCTGTTTTTGCTGATGTGACGACCGTCACAGCTCCATGACGACCGTTACACGGGTGACGACCGTCATGCAGGAAAAAACGCCCCACTTCAATTGCACGTTAAAGAAGCAGTTCCAATTCCCAAAGAGTGGACCACTACTCCCTGATTTTTCTGCCTCAAAGTCCACCATCTTCAATTATAACCATTAGAATTCCATTTCTATAAAAAAGGAAGAAGGGGACCTCAGAAGGGGAGCCGCATTCATACAACGAAGTGCTGCCAAATTTATTTCCAAAGCAAACCTTTCCAGTTTAGTATTCTTATTTGTTTCTCTTTAATTTTTCTGTATTCCATTTCATTCTTCTGTAATTTCTACTTTTATTGTACGATCAAATTGGCATAAAGACGAGAATCCTGCCAACATCTGTGGAGGATCTGCCCAAAGGCCAATTGGAATATTTACAGGTTTCTCATTTCAATCGTAATTCCAGTTTTATTATAATGCAAATTATTATTTATTGTTTTTATTCATTTTTTACCTTTCCCAAATCCATGTCTAGCTAAATTTAGGTAATCGATATGTAGTAATAATTCGAAAGGGATTCGATAATAACCGGTTGAAAAACTTTCTTTTCAAAAGTAATTTATGGTCTGAGTGTTTAAAATTAATTTACTGAATAAACTTCGTTGCGAAAGCGAGAACTTATTTAAAAATAGTTTTGCCACGAAAGTGGGAAATTAATTAAGATACGAACCAACAAGCGAAAGCTGCGGTAAGATCAGATAGTAAACACGAGTCATTCGTTTTAATAACAGCGAAAGCACTTTAAAATGAATTAGAACTTAGAGATTTCCAAAAAATAATTTTAACCCCGAATGGGATAAGAAAGTGTACGTTTGGCCCTTAGAATTATGATTAGTGTCAATAACCATCGTGAGGCGAGAGTCTTTAAATCACCATTTTCTGCTTAAATAAACTTTGAAAACTATTTCATACACCAGTAACTTGTCAAATCCCTGAAGAACACAATTACTGCATATCGATTCAATCAATTATAATCTAAGTAACCGTCTTAGTTTCCCTTTTAGTGACAATCTTATTCCCTTAAACATATTCTACCTAGCTAAACATAGTAACTCCCGAGAACACTAGTTTGATTACGAGTCCCTGTGGGATCGATATCTATTATTACTACGCGATAGACTGTGCACTTGCAGTTAGGTTGTATTAGACATAGAAAGTCGCGATCAAGTTTTTGGCGCCGTTGCCGGGGACCCGTTTAGTCAATAGTGTAACCTTCTGTTACGCCGTATAGACTAGGTTAACAATTTTCATTTTTCCTTTACTAGTGTTGTCGATTGTATGCCAAGTAATCGCTCACAAGGCGATATCTTGAAACCTTCAGTCGCAGAACTAGAACGCTTCTTACATCTAAGAAGCCGAATCATTGAATACCAACTCAAACATAACATTCCCGATCCTCTCACTCCCGTTCCCAAATCCGAAGAAGAATCAAACATGGCTGAAGGACCTCCAAACAAACCGCTGAAGGCATACGCTACACCCTCTCAGATGGAGCCTAGAAGTAGCATTGCTGCCCCAGCTATTACCCGAAATGATTTTGAGCTGAAACCTTCATTGCTGTCAGCTGTACAACAAAACCAATTCTCAGGAAACGCAACTGAGGATCTGAACGAACATTTAACGAAGTTTGTACAATACGCAGACACAGTGAAAGCAAATGGAGTAACTCCAGACGCGATAAGACTTCGTCTTTTCCCATTCTCTCTTAGAGACAGAGCGTGGACATGGTTACAATCTTTACCATCCAACTCCGTTACGACGTGGGAACAATTGAAGAACGTCTTCTTAGCGAGATATTTTCCGCCAAGCAAAACTGATATGCTTAGAGCTCAAATCAACGAATTTCGACAAAAAGATACTGAATCTCTTTACGAAGCATGGGAACGATTCAAAGATATGATGAGAACATGTCCTCACCACGGTCTAGAAGACTGGGTGACAATCCATACTTTCTATAATGGGCTTCTATACAATACTAGATTGACAATAGACGCTGCCGCGGGCGGTGCACTTATGGATAAGCCATACGATGAAGCCTATCAATTAATCGAAAACATGTCACAAAACCATTGCCAATGGGGAGGTGAACGCACTCCAACAGAGAAAACCACAGCGAAAGGTGGGATGTACGAGATCAACAGCCTTGAAAAGTTCAACGCTAAAGTAGATGCTCTAGCACAGAAGATTGATAGTCTGACCGTTAACCCCACTGCAACCGTCGCTGCCATAACTCCAAATTGTGAGTTATGCGGAAGCACCACTCATAATGCACCCGAATGCCCATTGCTAGCCGGAATCCCACCAGACCAGGTAAATTATGCTCAAGGAAATCCTTACGCAAATACCTATAACCCAGGTTGGCGAAATCATCCAAACTTTTCTTACAAAAGCGAAAATGCATTGCAAATGCCTACTGCTCCGCCAGGATATCAGAAACCAGCTGTTGTTCAGACTGCACCTAGGAAATCAAACCTCGAATTGATGATGGAAAAATTCATAGCTACTCAAGCACAAACAAACAAAGAATTCCTGAATCAAAACATACACACTAGTGAGCAAATTAAACAGTTGACAGGAAAAGTAGACGCTTTAGCTACCCACAACAAAATGCTAGAAACACAGATATCACAAGTGGCTCAACAACAAGCCTCTGCTGCCGCACCTGCTGGCACATTTCCTGGACAACCCGAACAGAATCCAAAGGGCCAAGCAAATGCTGTAATACTAAGAAGTGGAAAAGAATTGGACGAACCGATCGATCCAAGGACCGAAAACTCAGCCATGCAACAAAAACTAACTGAACAAGCAGAAAAGGAATCCGAGTTAGAGAAGAAGGAAGACAACGAGAAGGAGGATACCGCAAGTGAAAAAACTCAAGCACCTCCAGCGCCATATAAACCACCTATTCCTTATCCGCAAAGATTAATAAACTCCAAAACTTCAGGACAGTTTAAGAAATTTGTAGAGCTCCTTAAACAGCTGAATATTACCATTCCTTTTACAGAAGCAATAACTCAAATGCCGTCATACGCTAAATTTCTCAAAGAAATCCTGTCGAATAAGAGAAAGATCGAGGATAACGAAACAGTTACACTTACTGCAGAGTGTAGCGCCATTATTCAAAACCGCATGCCTCCTAAATTAAAAGACCCAGGTAGTTTCTCCATACCCTGCGTCATTGGAAAGTTCGTAATAGACAAAGCTCTATTAGGAGCCAGTATCAGTGTTATGCCTTTATCTATATGCAAAAAGCTGAATATGGGAGACCTCAGACCAACCAAAATGTCCGTTCAATTAGCTGACCGATCAGTAAAATACCTCGTCGGAATACTGGAAAACGTTCCAATACGCATAGGACAATTCTACATTCCAACCGACTTCATAATCATGGACATCAAGGAGGACACTGTAACCCCAATTATTCTAGGAAGACCATTCCTAGCTACAGCCGGAGCGATTATAGACGTGAAAAAAGGAAGGCTAACATTCGAAGTAGGAGAAGAAAAGATAGATTTCATTCTCACCATGTTCTTACAAGCACCAGCCATAGACGATACCTGCTATTTAGTAGACGAAATTGACGAATGCATAAGAGAACTTGAAAATGAAGAGACCACGTATTCAGAAATAATAAAGATTCAAATACCTGATATTTCTGAAGACGATGATTGGCGTAAACCGTATAAAGACGACAGCCTAAGCGAAAGCTTAGCACTGACTCCAAACCATATGCCAGGTCCGAAGAACCCATCTTTAGAACTTAAAACACTACCCAAAAACCTTAGATATGAATTTCTAGACGATGAACTAAAAAGACCAGTGATAGTCAACGCCGACTTAGGACAACCAGAAACCGAAAAGCTATTAGAAGTCCTAAAGAAGTACCCCACCGCGTTAGGCTATAACATAAGTGATCTAAAAGGTATAAGCCCTTCGATCATCGAATTATAATAGAGGAAGACTCTAAAACCTCTCGAGAGCATCAGAGAAGACTGAACCCCATCCTAAGCACTATAGTCAGAGATGAAGTAAAGAAATTGCTAGATGCAGGAATCATCAATCCGATCTCCGATTGTGAGTGGGTTAGCCCAGTTCATGTCGTACCTAAGAAAGGAGGAGTCACAGTAGTTAAAAATGAAAAAGGCGAATCAATAACAAAAAGAGTCGTGACTGGAAGCAGGATGTGCATTGATTATAGGAAGCTTAACAAGGCCACACGCAAAGATCATTTCCCGTTACCCTTCATAGACCAAATGTTGGAAAGATTAGCCAAACATTCATATTTCTGCTATCTAGATGGTTATTCAGGATTTTTCCAAATTCCCATTCATCCTGATGACCAAGAAAAGACTACATTCACCTGTCCTTATGGTACTTTTGCTTACCGCCGAATGCCGTTTGGACTCTGTAATGCTCCAGCAACCTTCCAAAGATGCATGATGGCAATCTTCGCAGATTTCATAGACAACATCATGGAAGTATTTATGGACGATTTCTCGGTATGTGGACAAAGTTTCAAAGGATGCCTACAAAACTTAGAAATGGTATTAGAACGTTGCGTAAAAGTGAACCTCGTCCTAAATTGGGAAAAATGCCATTTTATGGTCCGACAAGGAATAGTTCTAGGACATGTCATATCAGATAAAGGAATTGAGGTCGACAAAGCTAAAATAGAGATTATAAAAGATCTCCAACCTCCAAAATCCGTACGAGAAATACGGAGTTTTCTGGGACATGCCGGTTTCTACAGAAGATTTATAAAAGATTTTTCGAAAATCACAAAACCTCTGACCGGCCTGTTGATGAAAGATGTTGAGTTCGTCTTCGACGACGACTGTCTAAAAGCATTCGAAACATTAAAATCAGCCCTTATCACCGCACCAATTATGCAACCACCCGATTGGCGACTACCGTTCGAAATCATGTGCGATGCGAGTGATTATGCCGTAGGCGCAGTTCTAGGACAAAGGAAGGACAAGAAACTCCATGCCATCTACTATGCCAGTAGAACCTTAGATCCTGCCCAAATGAACTACGCTGCCACAGAAAAGGAACTTCTAGCAGTTATATTTGCGCTTGACAAATTCCGTTCTTACTTAGTAGGAGCAAAAATTATCATATACACAGACCACGCTGCCATAAGGTACCTAATAAGCAAAAAGGATGCCAAACCAAGACTATTGAGATGGATCCTGTTATTACAAGAGTTTGACTTAGAAATCAAAGATAAAAAAGGAACCGAGAATGTTGTTGCAGATCACTTATCTCGAATAGAAGGCATCAGACACGAACCAGTACCGATAAACGACGATTTCCCGTACGAACGTCTGATAGCCAAATTATAAAGTGACATACCCAACTCAATCTCGGAAGATCCAGAATTCGAAAAAGCCGTAGAAGCCGTCTATGCCCAGGGAACATTACCTTGGTACGCTGACATCGTTAATTACCTCGCTGCAGGCGTGCTTCCACCGGATCTCACTTATCAGCAAAAGAAGAAATTCTTCCACGATCTGAAACACTATTATTGGGACTAACCTCTACTCTTCAAGAGAGGGGCCGACAACATATACCATCGCTGTGTCCCAGAGGAAGAAATAGACAATATCATTTCCCAATGCCATTCAGCACCATATGGTGGTCATGCTAGTACATCCAAGACGTGCGCTAAGATTCTCCAAGCCGGCTTATTCTGGCCTAACCTCTGGAAAGACGTTCACATCGTTGTGCTAAAATGTGATCGATGCCAACAAACCGGCAACATCTTACGACGCGATGAAATGCCTCATAAAGGAATCTTAGAGGTAGAAATCTTTGACGTATGGGGAATAGATTTCATGGGACCATTCCCACCTTCTTTTGGTAATCACTATATACTCGTCGCTGTAGACTATGTGTCTAAATGGATAGAAGCCATTGCTGCTCCAACAAACGACGCACGAGTAGTAATCAAACTCTTCAAAAACACAATCTTTCCTAGATTCGGTGTACCCAAACTCACCATTAGTGACGGCAGATCTCACTTCATATCGCGGATATTCGATAAACTTCTCTCTAAATATGGAGTCTGACACCGAGTAGCTACACCTTATCACCCGCAAACTAGTGGACAAGTAGAGGTCTCGAACAGAGAAATAAAACAGGTATTGGAAAAGACTGTCGCTATCTCAAGGAAAGATTGGTCGTCAAAGCTACAAGAAGCTTTATGGGCTTATAGGACCGCCTTTAAGACACCAATAGGTACTACACCCTACAAATTAGTTTACGGTAAATCCTGCCATCTCCTGTAGAATTAGAGCATAAGGCCTTCTGGGCCATTAAGACACTCAATTTCAACTACACCGAGGCAGGAGAAAAGCGAATCTTGAACTTACACGAATTGGAAGAACTTCGATTAGACGCTTATGAAAATGCCCGTATCTACAAAGAACGAACTAAAAAGTGGCATGATAAACGTTCAGTCAAGAAACAATTCAGTGTGGGAGACGTCGTATTGCTATTTAATTCAAGATTAAAACTCTTCCCAGGTAAACTAAAATCTAGGTGGTCTGGACCTTATGAAGTGACTAAAGTACTTCAGAGCGGAGCTGTTGAAATTACCGATAAGACGAATGCACCGTTTATCGTAAACGGGCAACGTCTAAAACATTATAATAAGAACGACAACAGCCCTCAAGTCTGCAGTATAACACTGCTTGAGCTTACAGCTCAAACACCCGAATAGCTTCTCACCAAGCTATCGTCAGGCTTTAGACGTTAAAAACAGCGCTTACTGGGAGGCAACCCAATTTCCCTCGTTATTGTATTTCAATTTTTCTTTAAAATTTTACTTTGAAAATCCAACAAAAATTCTAAAATTATAATTATTATTACTTTCTACTTTCATTTGTTTTCATATTTTTATTTTTTATTTTATTTTTCTCTTTTGTCTTTTGTTTCTACCGCTTTTTGTTTTTAAAAATCCTGACTTCAAACTCCTGTTTTAAACTTTTCAGGATTTTTAAAGTCTTCAAAACATTCCTTTTGTTTTCTCCGAATTACCTGCGAGTATGGCCGAGTACGACTTCACAAAGGTTCATTTTCGAGGACTAGCTCAAAAGGCAAGATTTGCAGCACTAACTGAAAGAGAAATCGCCTTAACGCTGTATTATGATAAGTCTACCATGGATAAACTGGGTATCACGGATAGCATTCAATACCTGTTGTCGCTACTGCGAAAATCGGCGTCGGCTGAACAGAAGAGTCGCCACCGTGCGTTATTTATCCCACGGGAGGGAAAGGAAACGCTCAGAGTAAACCTCTCACAACACGGGAAAGGTATGGTCGTCGCAACCAAAACCTGGATTCGGGAGTCGGTTACGCAAGGGGAAGGTATTAGCACCCCTCACGTCCGTCGTACTCGACGGGATCCACGCTTGTTTTCGAGTATGGATTGTTATTCTATCTACTCTAAGGGTTAAGGGTTAAAAGAAAATAAAATGAAAATAAAATTACTCGGCAAAGTATCGCACTTTATGCCTACGTATTCTCGTCTGGAATGAGAAATCAGAGTCAACGTAGTTCGCCTACCTACGGGAAAGGAGGGGAAGGTTGCTCGCTAGGATATCGCATCCTATGCCTACGTACTTCCACACTGCATGGAAGATCAGAGCAAACGTGGTTCGGGCCACGTACGACACAAGTCTGTCTTGGTTGATTTTATTCCTTCTGAAAAAGGTTTTTCTGATTAACAGTCCCAGCGGACAAAAATGACGTTTTGATGAGTTAACATTCTTTTACGGAAGAAGTGTCTTTTATTGTGTTTGAAATATTTATTGTATTTTTCTGTTTGTTTTGAGAAAGAAAGAGACAGAACTCTAACCTACGGTTGCGAAGGGAATCAAACTAACCTAATGCTATCATGCATGGGTTAAGACCTAAAGTCTATCATGCTCCTCTCTTGAGCAGAGAGAAACAGAGATCCTAAGGGAATAGACAGAAACAGAAACAATAGCAGATATATACAGTAAAGCAGTAAAATGCATGGATGCAACAACACAAGCGAGGCAAGGGAGTCCCACTCAACCTCGAACCTAGAAAACAATAGGCAAAAGTGAACAGACTTCACTTTCAACCCAACAGGTTAAACAGCAAACAATACAGTCAGGAAAACCGATCAATACATCAGAATGAAATACAGCATAAAAATAAACAGCCACAGTAACTCTGCATCAACACCTATCTTCCAGTCCTCTCCAATCAGCTACAAGCTTCAGTAAGCATCACTCTCCATCTCCACAGCTTTCAAGCAAGGGCTTTGGTTATCAGTCTTCAGTCTATAATGGCTTTTCTTCCAGTCCCATCCTCCAAGCTGAGGGATCAATTACAGGAGTGAATTGGGTGTTAAGCAATTAGTTGACTACCAAGGGTGGCAAACCAACTGCTACTAACACATAAGATATTTTCTCTTAAGAGTTCTATCCCTTAGACAGTAGCACCAAGCCTTCCAAAGGAAGGGGGTGAATGTCTTAGAGAGACTCTGTATCACAGAGAGGAATGGAGGCAGTCAAAGCCTTCCATGTTTGAGAATCAAGCTTTCTAATCTAGAGCTCTGCCTAGCTCCTAAACCCTAATCACCTCAACAGCTGCTAGCAGGAATCTCCTCATCAACTCTGGAAGTTGGTCTTCAAGCTCTGTATCTCCAATGGCTTCAACCTCCTCAGTCTTCAGCTCCCCCAATCCCCAGACAATCCCAATACCCACACAGACAAACAGTAATCCCCAGAGGGCACACCACACCAATCAATCAAATATAGCAGTAATATACTAATAGCAGTAGGGGAATCCTAGTGATTTCTAAGGGGATCTATCCTATACCCATAACCCCTATAGTCCATACCCCCAAAAATCAAATTAAACTATCCTAAAAGAATTAAACTATTTCACCTAAGTTGATTTAAAACCCTAATTTTGTTCATGTTGTTCACACCTACACTAATCACCTAAAATTAATACCTAAAAATATGAACTAAATTGCATGTACAAGCTAACAATGTCTATTAATCAACCTAAAAAGAATGGACAAAAAATATTAAAGCATTTATTAGAACAAAAATTAACAAAATCATGCATGAAATGAAACACCTAAAATAAGCATTTATTTGGAAAATATGGGAAAAATATCAAATAAAAAATAAAATGCAATTTTTATTTTTTATAATTTTCTTGACTCTTTAAAGAAAATTATGCAAAAAGAATTATTAAAAAATAAGGTTTTTTCAATTTGATATGATTTTTTAAAATGAATGCAAAATTGAAAAGAAATTAAAATGAATTAAAGACAAGGGGGTATGAAAAGTAAGAAAAACACTTGGATACGTTGGGCCCAGCAAGTTGGGGGGCGCGAAAAGCAGTTGAGCCCAGACTGGCCACTAACTCAAACGCTGCGTTTGAGGATTCAAATTTCCCCCCCGTTTTCAGCATTAAATCGTGGCCGCACGATGAGAGGATTAAGTCAAAATCTGGGAATGATCTGAGGGCTGAGGGTCATCGTCCCCAACGAGCCCTAGGGTTTTGCAGAATTATCCTTCCATGCACAAACTTCCACTGCTCATCTCTCCCTCCTCATTCAGCCAAACGCCACGATCTCAACACCAAAACTGCTCTACTCTTCACCCTCTACAAGATCCTAACCCTAGATTTTGCTGAATCTCAATGTGTAATCGAACCCGATAGCTAGAATACTCTGGTACCACTGCATTACACCTGGTGTGCATGATAACCAAACTTGCCAATTCTTGTACTAATGCACTCACCACATTGCACTGACTATTCTGAACTAATCTATCATGATTATCATCCCCTAAACTAGGGTTTCTTGCTCATCAAAGTTTCACCACTCTACCATCAAACTTCATATAACTCTCCCTAGATCTCATGAATCAATTCCCTATGGTCTCTAAGCATTCCTATCTTAACCACATGATCTACAACAGCATAAATAAGGAGATTCGAAGGGTTTTGCATACCTTGCAAGTGATGATGGCAGGGGTAGTTGTGCTGCAATTCAAGACTTGTAATGGCCTCTAGATGCTCCTCCAATGGTGTGCTTTCTACTGTTTGCAATGGTTGTGGCTAAATCTTCTTGAATCACCTTATCCCCCTCTTCATGCAAGTTGGAGTGTAAACTTGGATCACCTTCACCAGCCACGAATTCCTTCCAATTTCCTTTGCCAATTACTCTATGATAATGGTGGATGATGATGATAACAGAAACTGAGATGATTGATGAAGTTTCAATGGAGTTTAGAAAGAAAATGAAAATTGGAGTGAAGGATTCAAAGTAATGTTTGCAAGCTCAAAGAATCACCAACCAATGCACAAATGGCTTCACTTCCTTATGTAGGTGAGGATTAACAGAATGAGAAGCTTCTAGATTGGTCCTAGAGGGATCTAGAAACTTGTGGAACTTTCATGAATTTATCATTTGATGGTATCTTGAATCATCTCATGCCATGCTTGCATCTTGGGTAAATTTGAATGAAAATCTCCTTTCATGAGATATTAGGAGTGTATGCATGAAAAACCAATCTTTTCCTTGCCTTGTGTGAAGATTTACCATGTTGCCTTATGATGCAAGAAACACATTTACAAAGGAAGTCCAATTTTTAAGCCTAAACTAAAAAATGTGGCTGAACCAATGTCTTTAAAATGATGTTGGGAATCAATTTGGTATATTGGATGACCCATATTGGACTTGTAGATCTCTCCAACCATTTTCCAACTTGAACTTTTTCAAGTTATATGCCTTTTTTAAGTCATTTTTCACCAACTTTTATCAAGTCTTGTTCCATGCATTTCCAAACTTCCATGACTTCTTTTCTTGACTTAAAATGGCAGTTTGAACAACTTTGATGTTGGGAAGTTTTTCATTTGAAGCTCCCTTGTATGAGTTTTAGGCATAGGCTAAGAATGACCTGTAATCCTCAGATGACCAAAATACCCTTTGCTTGCAAAGACCATAAGTAGAGTTACACAAATCATATGAAGGCATACTATACCATTCTAGAAAGCTAAGACAATTAGGAACAATTCTTATGTTGACCAGAAATTCATTTGAAATCTCCTTGAGGGGTAAAAATTGCTTGGAAGTCAAGTCACTTTCACAGACAAAATTTCAGATACCTCATATGACCTGTAACTTGCAAGGACCATAACTTGAGTTCTATAGATCTCCTTGATGTCTTCCACCACTCAAATTAAAGGTCTTGAGATCCTATACAAGTTTCATGTTGGCCAAGGATCCATTTGAAGCTTGCATTTTGACTTATCTTGCTTGGAAATTTGACCTAAACTAGGGGATTTTACACAGAAACCCTAATTTAGAAACTCCTCTTCTCCTTGATTTCTCTTTATTTATTCTTAGCATAACACCATATCCTTATTCTTCATGCCAAATGATAAACCCCACATCTCTTCAATAGCCTTTAATGCCTTTCAATCAGTCATTTGACCTAAAGTTGACCTAGAGTTGACCCCCAGATGAAACCCTAGTTGACTGTCTTCATCCACAACTCTTGTGACTATATCAATGACTTGTCTCCTTCTTCAGATGACTTTCTAAGTCTCCCATGATGTCTAGATACTCCCCATGCTCAGCCCACAACTCACAATTTCTTTGTTGATCCTCAGACACCCTCAGTTAGGAGATAGATGAACTGCTTGATCCATTGACTTGATAGCTTCCCAATCCTTTCTGATGACTTGAATGAGATTGAATTTGAACAATAACCTCTTGATAGGCCTCTAGAGATGAGAATAATAGTTGGTTACCTATTGGATGCCTTGCTATGCTTATGCTATGCAGATGAGTAATCTATGTACATGACTTTATATGCAAATGCTAATGATATTGAAACATAAACCAAGTGAATAAGGTTGAGCAAATTTTAGGGTGCAACAGCTGCCCTTATTCAAGCGACTTGGACCCGATTGGGTGAAGAGCCCGGAGCCTTCAGACATTCGCGGTACGAGACGGTTGAATACCAGTGAAACCAGAAATTTTCCAACTGCAGAAATAAACTGCACCACTGCTTGGGGAACGACATTCATCAACTGAATCTGACTATTACGGCAACCCACTGATCTCGTGCGACCGTGTTGGGGATGACTCGTCTTTTCCATCAAGAATAAATCGCCCACGTTAGGAATAACATTGTCCATGCTAGGACCATGACTTCGTCTGGATCTGTCCCCGTTAGGACTAAACTTTCCACGTTAGGAGTAACATTGTCCACGTTAGGACTCACCTTTCCACGTAAGGAAGGAACTTCTTCTTCGTCAAACTCTTCCACGTAAGGAATACGTCTTCTTTTGAATCTGTCCATGTCAGGACTAACCCCTTCCACGTCAGGAATACACTCTTTCTTTCCACGTCAGGAATACAAGCCTCTTTCCACGTAAGGAATACCATCTTTCCACTTAAGGAATCACATTTCGATCTGTCCACGTCAGGACTCCAACTTGATATGTCCACGTAAGGACTCAATCTTTCCACGTAAGGAATCTCCTCTTTCCACGTAAGGAATACATCATCCACGTAAGGAATAAATTTGACTTGTCCACGTAAGGACTCAATCTTTCCACGTAAGGAATACATCATCCACGTTAGGACCCACTCTTCCACGTTAGGAATCACCATCTTTTCCACATAAGGAATACAACCCTTCTTTTTTCACGTGAGGAATAAACTTGATTTGTCCACGTAAGGACTTCATTCTTCTTTTTCCACGTAAGGAATAAACCTGTCCACGTCAGGACTCACGTTTCGTCTTGATTTGTCCACGTCAGGACTCACCTCTTGACTTGCTGCGAAAATAAAACTTGTCCACGTCAGGACTTGCGTGTCTTTGACTCACTGGGGAAGTGAGACTTTGTCCACGTCAGGACTCCCATCTCAACCTGTTGAAGTAATAGGACCTGTCCACGTTAGGACTTGCGCGTCTTCAACTTGCTGGGGAAATAAAACTCTGTCCACGTCAGGACACCCAATTTGCCAAAAACACGAAGAAGGATAAATTTGTCCACGTCAGGACTCTAGTATCTTGTCATTACAAAGAACTACAAACTTGTCCACGTCAGGACACCCCTTTCACCATTACGAACAAAGCTATTTGCTGAAAATAAATGGTCCACGTCAGGACACCAGCATGAAGAGTAACCAACTTTGTCCACGTCAGGACTCCACACTCAATCAATACCGAGAACTCGAAGCTGTCCACGTTAGGACTAACACATACCGTCAAACTGGAATAAATGTCCACGTCAGGACTCCACGTAACAACAATTTTGAAAAATCGAACCTGTCCACGTTAGGACTAGCACCTCCTATCAGCCCAGGAAATAAAACTGTCCACGTTAGGACACTCACTTCTCTAGCTCAAAGAAAACCTGTCAAGAAAATTGTCCACGTCGGGACTCATTTCTCTATTGATCCCAAACCACAAACTTCTTAGCACTGACGCGACAGTGACTTTGAGGCTGACTCTACTGGGGATATCTGAAAACCAAACTACCGGACGCCTGCTCTGATAACCGGCGGTGGCCTCTGACATTCTGGTTCCTGAAGCCCGTTGATGACAAACAAACTCTGCTTGGGGATGAGGAGACATTCTGCCTACTGTCTCTGGCGGGAAAACACGAGAAATTCATAAAGAAAACTTCATCATGATAACTCTGTGGGGAATAATGCCAAAGCTGACACTTCGTTGAATGTCTTTCGTCGAGACCTCGACAGTTTATTGATTCACCTGAGCGAGGGCTCTCTCTACCTGCAAGAGAAACATTACTTGAAACAAAAGGTTAGCCATCCTGATTTATGTTTCACAATGCATGCGTTTATTAATGATGCAATGCTCCATTCGACATGGAAATGCTACGCTTTGGTGGATGCAAGTATGACACTATATGCCGATGCCAATATGACACTATATGCCAATGTACTGTATGCCGATGCAAATGCAGACTCGAACTGCTGGGTACAGAAACTGCTTCAGCAAAATAAATGCGGGAGATAATGCCAACTCTGCTGGGGATAGCCAGGTGCTACAGAACTATCCCAGCAAAATAAATGCTGGGGGAGCGAGGTCGACTCAGCTGGGAGATTGGGAACTCAATACCAATCACCTCATTGAAGTAACTCCCTGCTGGGGAATACAACTCTGCTGGAGAATAGCAGATGCGCCTGGTATGATTGAACTTCGGCTGGAAAGTGAGCGGATATCACGTGGTATTTTGACAAAATAAATGCCAATGCGCCACACCAACTTTTCCGGGGAGAACCTTAATCTTCGAGTTCCACTGGGAGGAATGAAAACACTTGCAAAGAGAAATTCGCTGGGGATGGGATGATTCTCTTGGGGAAAATCAACTGACTCCGCTGGGGATGGGAGTAGATGACCCTGCGGGGAAAGGTAAACTTCCTGAATACAGCTCACCGATATTAGTCTTCTGAGGCTGAACCAACTTTGCTCGAGATAAGGGAACCCTTCTGGGGGACACCATACTGTCTGAATACAGCTTTACGATCTTGGAATCGTCAATTCTGTTGAGGATAACCGACTTTGCTGGAGAATGTCCTTCGGCCACGCTGCAACTAGCTGGGGAATTCGATCCTTCTTCAGGAAGAACATGCATGACCTGCGTGGGGGGTCGAGTCTTTCGTTATCGCAACCTTTTGCTCACCTTCCTCACACGGTTATGAAACCTGCAACAACACAAACAAGACAAGACAAGCCTATGCAACCAAATCGATTCAGGTTAGTAACGTTATTTTCAGTTAATTCAGAGTTTTAGCAATCGTTGGCAAGGGCCAGTGATGTTATACACATGCTAGTTTCAATAAACTTAGGCGTTTTATCATGCACAGAACAGTAAAGAACCAGCATCAAGTACTGAATAACATATTTTATTGATTGGGCCCCTGAATGGGCGGAGTTTTGTACACGGGATGTAACTCCTGAAAAGAGGAAGCTACGTAAAACAGATATACAAGTATGCACAAGAAGCATAAATACATTGACAAATTAAATTTTGTACACATGTCGGCAACGGGATGCAGACGAACACCACGAACTGATCCTCCTATGACTCATCTGACTCTAATGCTTTCCCGGTATTCATACTTCCGAAGAGGTTGTATCTGATAATCGACCCCTCAGGTACTCTCCCGCACTGATGCTCACTGCAATATCAAATTCGGACCGCAGTCATTTGCTTTTCAAATCCCTGACTTTTGCGTGAACCGCCCTTTACGGGTTTTCAGTTCACCGGGATACCCTTTTTTACCGAAGCCGCCCAGTGTAGGTTTTCAACTTCGCGGGTGTACATTTTTTCAGTTTTATCCCTAACTTTTGCCCGAACCTTTCATTCTGTTTTTGGTTCGCCAGGATGCCCCATTTTTGCCTGGACTCTCTTTTTCTGTCCAGCGGGTCAATTTTAAGCAAAGTATTTTTTAACTGCGTCCCAATTCACAGGCGACGTAAAGTCTTCACCGTCCATGGTGGACAACAATAACGCTCCTCCTGAAAAGACTTTCCTGACAACGTATGGCCCTTCGTAGTTGGGGGTCCACTTGCCCCTGTGATCTGCCTGCGGCGGGAGAATCCTTTTCAGCACAAGGTCGCCCGTCTGAAAGCTTCACGGATGTATCTTCTTATCATATGCTTTCTTCATTCGGCTCTGGTATAAACGATCGTATGCTAGAGAAGCTAGCCTCTTTTCATCCATCAAACTCAGTTTATTCAACCTGTCTTTCACCCATTCTGCCTCATCTAGTTGAACATCTCGCAATACCCTCAGAGAAGGGATCTCAACTTCCAACGGTAGTATTGCTTCCATTCCGTATACCAACGAGAACGGGGTTGCCCCGGTTGATGTGTGTACCGTCGTACGATAACCGTGCAAAGCAAAAGGTAGCATCTCGTGCCAATCCTTATAGGTCACCACCATTTTCTGAACGATCTTCTTGATATTCTTATTGGCCGCTTCGACAGCGCCATTCATCTTGGGTCGGTAAGGGGAGGAGTTGTGATGTTCGATCTTGAAGTTCTGACAGAGCTCCTTCATCATTTTGTTGTTCAGGTTTGATCCGTTGTCCGTGATTATCCGCTCGGGGATCCCATATCGGCAAATGATATCTCTCTTGATGAATCTGGCCACCACTTGCTTCGTTACATTTGCATAAGACGCTGCTTCCACCCACTTGGTGAAATAATCGATTGCTGCTAGAATAAACCGGTGTCCATTAGAAGTCGTCGGCTCGATCTTTCCAATCATATCGATTCTCCACATCGAGAATGGCCATGGCGATGACATCACATTCAGAGGACTCGGAGGCACATGGATCTTGTCAGCATAAATTTGGCACTTGTGGCACTTCCTCGTGAACTTGAAACAGTCAGTTTCCATAGTCAGCCAAAAATAACCTGCCCGCAGCAGCTTTCTCGTCATAGCATGCCCACCAGCATGCGTACCAAAGGTACCTTCGTGTATTTCCTCCATGAGCAGCTTTGCCTCTCTTTCATCTACACAATGCAACAGTACCAAGTCGTGGTTTCTTCTGTATAAGACACCATCCGGATTCAAATAGAAATTACCCGCTAATCTCCTGAGAGTCTTCTGATCTTGACTGGATCCCCCAGCCGGATACTCTTTATTCTTTAGGAAATTAAGGATATCGAAATACCACGGTTTGTCATCGGATGCCTCGTCAATGGCAAATACGAAGGCAGGCCTATCAAGCCGAGAGATAATGATTATGGGAGCCTCGTTCCAGAAGTTGACTTTGTACATGGAAGACAAAGTGGCGAGAGCGTCAGCCATTTGATTCTCTGCCCGCGGTACGTGATGCAATTCAACTTTGTCAAAGAAAAGCAACAGTCTCCTTGCATAATTCATGTAATGTATCAAGTTGGGCTGGCGCGTCTCCCATTCCCCTTTGATCTGATTCACCACCAGAGCTGAGTCTCCATATACGTCCAAATTCTTGATTCGCAAGTCAATGTCTTCTTCAAGCCCCATTATACAAGCTTCGTATTCGGCCTCATTATTGGTAACAGCAAAGGTCAATCGGGCGGTAAACGGGATGTGCGACCCGTGGGGCGTAGTGATGATTGCCCCTATTCCGCTACCGTAAGCATTCACAGCTCCGTCAAATATCATCTTCCATTTGGAACCCAACTCTGGTCCCTCGTCCGGCAGCGGCTCTTCACAATCTTTCATCTTTAGGTACATGATATCCTCGTCAGGAAAATCAAACCTCATTGATTGGTAATCTTCAATAGGCTGCTCAGCCAAATACTCAGACAGCACACTCCCCTTTATAGCCTTTTGCGAGACGTATTGGATGTCATATTCAGTCAAGACCATCTGCCAACGGGCAATTCTCCCTGACAACGCCTGCCTTTCGAATACATATTTGATAGGATCCATCTTCGAGATGAGCATGGTTGTATGATTCAGCATGTATTGCCTCAAACGCTTGGCGGCCCAGGCTAGCGCGCAACAAGTCTTCTCAAGCATCGAGTATCGAGATTCACAGTCTGTAAATTTCTTACTCAAGTAATAGATCGCATGCTCTTTTCTCCCTGTCTCGTCGTGTTGACCGAGAACACAACCTATGCTTCCCTCGAGAACCGTCAAATACATGATCAAGGGTCTCCCTGCCACTGGGGGTATCAAAATAGGAGGCTCCTGCAAATACTGCTTTATTTTATCGAACGCCTTTTGACAATTTTCGTTCCATGTTACAGCTTGATCTTTCTTCAACAGCTTGAATAATGGTTCACACGTAGCAGTTAGGTGAGATATGAACCGAGCGATGTAGTTCAACCTCCCTAAAAACCCGCGCACCTCTTTCTCTGTTTTAGGCGTCGGCATCTCTTGAATTGCTTTTATTTTGGCAGGATCGACCTCTATTCCTCTTTCACTTACGATAAACCCCAGCAGCTTACCCGACCTCACCCCGAAGGTGCACTTGTTAGGGTTCAGTCTCAGCCTGAACTTCCTAAGCCTTTTAAATAACTTCAGCAGATTCACCAGATGCTCTTCCTCCGTCTGGGATTTGGCAAACATATCGTCAACATAAACTTCGATCTCTTTATGCATCATATCATGGAAAAGAGTCGTCATCGCACGCTGATATGTTGCCCCAGCATTCTTCAAACCAAAGGGCATCACTTTGTAGCAAAATGTTCCCCAAGGCGTTATGAAAGTAGTCTTCTCCATATCCTCTGGCGCCATTTTAATCTGATTATAGCCTGAAAAGTCATCCATGAAGGAGAATACAGAGTATTGAGCGGTATTGTCAACTAGCACGTCAATATGAGGAAGCGGAAAATCATCTTTTGGGCTTGCTTTATTCAAATCTCTATAATCCACGCACATTCGAACCTTGCCATCTTTCTTTGGCACGGGTACGATGTTAGCAACCCATGAGGGATATTTTGTCACAGCCAGGAAACCAGCGTCCCACTGTTTTTGAACTTCCTCTTTGATCTTCACTGCCATATCTGGTCGAGTTCTGCGAAGTTTTTGTTTGATCGGCGGGCAATCTTCTTTCAGTGGCAGGCGGTGCACAACCATGTCTGTATCGAGCCCTGGCATATCTTCATACGACCAAGCGAATACATCACTATACTCTCGGAGCATTTCAACCAGTCTTCGCTTGATATCACCCTGCAGTGCGACTCCAATACGAATATTCTTCTCAACCCCTTCTGACCCCAAGTTGATAATTTCGATGACCTCGTCGTGAGGCAGAATGGCTCTCTCCTCTTGCTTCACCAACCAAGACAGTTCTTCAGGAACGTCACTATCTTCGACAACCTCTTCTTCGGCCTGAAATACCGGATGTTCAAAGTCGGGACGAGTCATAGGTGGTTCAAGGATGTCATCTGAAAATGTTATCCTGCAAAAGGAATGGCTAAGTGCTTCAAAATGCGTATAAAGCGAATAACCACGTTGCCCTTTTATTGAAAAATATAAAACAAGAAAGACAGAGATTACAGTATTTGCACATGAAAAAACGCCATTTATTTAATGATTAACACGCAATGTTCACAACAACACAGCCCTAAGCAAATCCTGATGCCCCGGGCAAGACATCAGATTATTCAACAATTAATAAAGCAAAGCATTACTGTTTAAGAGTCGTAGGAACAAGCTCCTGAATAGACCAGTTGCACAGTCCTTGTCCTGGCGTGCTTGGCTGAATCCAGGCATCCATATCACAGTCGCTGTCTCCTTCGTCAGACTCCGAAGCAGCGTTCATGGTTTCATGACATACTCCACTGGCAGAGATGGTTATTGGCCCTCTGAAACGGGGTGCCCCCACAACAGGTGTTGACGACGACGGTTGGTATCCCAGCCCGAATCGGTCCATCTTCACAGGAATATCCAGCACTTTGCCCCAGCCCTTTGCTTCTCCTGCCTCCACTAGAGCTTGAGCTTCTTTATACGACGAGACGACTATCTCTGGCACTTTGATCGGCCCAGGACCTTTGTCCTTGATACGCAACCCTTCAAATGCCTGGCAGGGTGTTTCGTGGATCTCTCCGTCGACCTCTACATATTTAAACGAGGACAGATGGCTGACCAGGATGTCTTCTTCTCCGCATACGGTGACTACGCTGTCTCCGACCATATATTTTAACTTCTGATGCAGGGTAGACGTGACTGCCCCAGCCCCATGGATCCAGGGTCTTCCGAGCAGGCAGCTATACGCAGGCTGTATATCCATGATATAAAATTCCGTTGCAAACACCTCCGGCCCTACTTGCAGTGGCAATGTTATCGATCCAAAAACCGTTCTTCGCGTGCCGTCAAAGGCTCTTACTACCAAGTCACTGGGTGTGCACAAGATTCCTCTGACATCCAGCTTTATCATCGCTTTCTTGGGCATCACATTCAAAGACGATCCAGTGTCGACCAATACATGCGACATTACCGATCCTCTACACTCGACGGATATGTGCAGCGCCATATTATGATCTCTTCCTTTCGGGGTCAAATCGAAGTCGGTAAAGCCTAAGTTGTGGCCTACATTCACATGTGCCAACACTCCTTCCAGCTGATTCACGGAGACGTCTTGGGGTACGAAGGAAGTATCCAGGACTTTCAACAAAGCATTTCTGTGAGCTTCAGAACACAAGAGCAATGACAGGATAGATATCTTGGAGGGCGTCTGTTGCAGATGCTCCACAATCTTATAATCACTTTTTCGAATCAAGCGCATGAACTCTTCTACATCTTTCGATGCCGCTTCTTTTTCGCTTGCTTGTACCGGGACATTCTCAACCATTTTCCCTTTTCCTTTTGCTAGTCTTTCGGCCTCCACCTCAGGCAATATGAAGATCCTACCACTCCTTGTCATACCTCCTGAATCAACAACGTTATCGACAGTCTCGGCTGGCTGGTTATTAACATCAATCTTTATCCCGTCACAATACACCTCCAACCCATATGACCAGGGGACTGCTTTCGTGTTCTCGTACGGGATTGGTCCGACCTTAGTTATGGTGATTGGTGGTCGCTGAACTGGTGCTGCAATAGTGATTGTCTTCCGAGGAATCGTTACAGTGGCCACATCACTCTGATCATCTGCTACTGCCCCTGCAGGCTCTTCGGTCGCTGCTCGGTCAAACTGCAATGTGCCTCCATCAATTAGAGGCTGAATGCCTCTCTTCAAATCATCACACCCCCCAGCTAGGGTCCAGCATTCTAAGCAATACTCGTCACATCCTGGAAAAACACCCCCTTGCAACAGTCTGCTTTTTATCTCGCTCAGCGGCGTCTTTAAATTGTCGACATTCATAATCAGATTCAACCCTTCCTCAGTCAGAATGGCGTTTGCCCCATGATTAGGCATGGGTTTCTGCACTATATTCGGACCTGCCGTTCCGAAATTGATAGTCTTATTGTCTAAAAGATCCTGCACGACATGCTTAAAAGCATGGCAACCCTCTATATCGTGGCCCGGAGCCCCAGAATGAAACTCACAGTGCCTGCTTGCATCATAACCATACGGGGGAGTTCCCGTTATCGGTGCCAAAGTTCTCTTCTCTACCAAATTTAGACCTAACAGCGTCTGTAACAAATCTGCATAGGTTGAGGGAGGCTTCTCAAACACTCTTCTTGGTTTACCACCCTGGAATCTTCGCTGAGCCTACTGTGCCCCCTGCTGTGGCTGCTGTTGCTGCTGCTGTTGCTGCATTGGCTGCTGCTGAAACGGTTGTTGTTGTTGAAGTGGTTGTTGTTGATATGGGATAGTAACACTCGCCACCTGCTGCGACTGATGATATCGGTTTCGTCCCCTGCCTCGGCCTTGGCCTCGGCCTCCAAATACTGCGCTTGCCTCGCCCTGACGGCGCCCTCCAAAGGCCTTCCTATTACTTCCAGATGCAGTTGATTCCTCAGCCTGGAATTTTCCTTGCTTAATGTTACGTTCAATCTTTTCTCCCATCAGAATCAAATCTGAGAAACTGGCCAGAGATGTATGAAATAACATGTCATGAAACAAGCCTGTGAAGGTACCGACGAACATGTCATTCATTTCCTTGTCTTCTAAAGGAGGACGGACCCTGGCAGCCATATCGCGCCACCTTTGCGCGTACTCTTTAAAGCTCTCCCCCTTCTTCTGAGACAGCCCTGCCAATTGAACCCGATTGGGCGCCAAGTCGCTATTATACTTGTAGTGAGCTACAAATGCCTCTGCCAATTGCTTCCATGTCTTGATATTGGTTGGCTCCAACCCCATATACCACTCTAAGGAAAGACCCGACAGACTATCCTGAAAGAAATGCATTAGCATTCTCTCATCAGTTGAGTATGCAGACATCTTTCTGTAATAAGCCCGCACATGCACTTTCGGACATGTGTCCCCTTTATACTTATCAAACGCAGGAGCTTTGAATTTGATTGGCACCCTCAAGCCAGGTACCAGGCCCATTGTTGCCATGTCCAAGCCCACAACACTTTGGTTCAGGACCCCCCTCATCTGCTCTTCTAGCATTCTGATTTTCTGGGAGTCATCCATCGGCCCTTCGAAACCTCCGCCGGAGAAAGCGTCCTCCTGCTGATCTTCTTGCCACATACCATTCCCAGCTCCATACCCGTCATATCCATTATTGCGGCCAGCTCTGATCTGATTCATCCCTGGGCCTCGACCTCTGTTGTCGTACCCTTGAACACCTCCAGCAGGCCCAAAAGCCATTAACCCAGCGCCGTTTCCATTTCCGAAACCTCCGTAACCCTGATTGGCCACACCATAACCATCTTGCCCAAAGCCTTGAGCATTGAAACCGTATTTCCCAGCGTTATCGAATCCTTGATCGTTGAACCCGAATCCAGCATTGCCAAAGCCGTTGCCTCCCATATTATCACCCAAGTTGACATCACCAAGCCCAACGTTATGGACAGCAGTCTCGTTCCCACCTCCGACGTTACCGTTCACAGCAGCGATAGCGTTGTTGACATTAGCAGCAGGTATATTGACTACAGGTGGAGCCACTGGCGTGGGAGTGCCATCTCCCTGAACAGTATCGACTCGCACAGACTGATGCTCCTCATTACCGTGACCAGCATTTCGGGCCAACAGAGGCTGCACCATGGCTTGCAAATTCTCCTGACCTTTTGCAATAGCTTCCATGGTCTGCATAAAGAGAGCTAGCTTCTCGCGCACGTCTTGCATCTCGTTCTGCATTTGATCCATGATTCTTCGACAGTTGGTGCGAGTAGAATAGCGGTGCGGGTGCTGATCTGCAATCCTGAAGAGTACCTGATACAGAGCAGGAAATAAGACACCATCCAAAGATTACCTGTAATGCAATATGAATATGAATGTAATGCAATGTGTGTCTGTGCATTAGGGAAATTCATTCCCCGATTCTAGTGTGAAGGTGCTGGTGCAGTGACAGTGCTATCAATACAAAGATTGGAGCTGAATCACAGAAAGCCTCATATATTGCTGAGAAACCAATAAGCCCAGAATACAATGTCACTGAGAGTACAGAGAAGGCATGACCTCAACCAACAATCCTGGTGATGGTCAGCACTATGCAAATAAAGCATACAAGTTACTACATGAAGTGATCAAATCCTCCCATAAGTCTGGTATTCTTCTAGCAGCTTCTTGGTCTCCGGATGGCTTGGTCGATCAAGCATCCCCTCAACAAGTTGGTTTCTTTTCTTAAGAACACGCCGCACGTCTTCAGCAGTTTCTTCCCACGCCCCCTCCCCGAAGCGATCCTCTAGTTTACGCTTCTGAGACACAGCTTCATCTCTTCCTTTGATGGCCTTGTTCAGTGCGTTCTGGAGACTATACCGGGTCATCACTTCTTCTTCACACTTCTGGATGCTGGACTTCAACTGCTCTTCGAGGTCGGAGATTTGCTGCTTCAACTTATCCTCCCTCTTCTTATTGTTGGTGAGTGTAGCATTCCAAGTCTTATTGCAAGAAGAGATCTCTCGGTGAGCGATGTCAAGCGCTTTCTTCTTGGATTCAAGCATGTCATGGGAGCTTCTGAACTCTTGCCCCAGACGTTCGCGCTTCTTCCTCTCCTCAGTCAACTCAGCCCCTAATATGTTCATTAGCTCAATCTGTTGTTGGAAAGCATACACGGCCTTGTTTTTCTCACTGCGTATCTGGGCTAGCTCCTGCTCTAACCCTTCGTTGATCTTCATCAAGGCTTCTTTTTCTTTCACAACTTGCTCGTAGGCCTCCCTAGAAACAGTAGTTGGCTCTGCTATCGGAATGGGAACAAGAACTGGTGCATCTGGAAATGGCATCCGCAACTGACTTGCCCTCTCTTGAATCCATACTCTATAAGGTGCATAGGCCTGACAGTCATTCTTCCCTAACAACGGCTTCCCTCTGCGGTTAATACGCGTCCAGGCATGCTGCAGCTTGGCCAATAACTCCCCCTTCAAATCTCCGGTGAAGTACAGAGATTCCTGTACTTCTTCCTCCTTTGGCGGGTTCTTCAGCGCATATCCGAACTGACGGACGAACAGAGAAGGATTGTAGTTGATACACCCTTTTCTTCCAATCAGCGGCACATTAGGGTACCCAGAACAGCTGAATATAAGCTCAGATCCCAACAGATCCCTATCAAACTACTCGACATCTTCGGAAGATAGCCTCATCAGGCGCTCTGACCATCTAGCTGTGGTTGCGCTCTTCACAAAAGATCCCTTCCTGGGAAGGTGGCTTTTAAACCACATGTCTAACAATGGTACACAGAAATGAACATTCTTTCCTCTTCCCTTCTCATTCTTGTAATGCAGAGAGTGGTAGAAATCTCCGAGCAAGGTCGGTACAGGATTACCAGCGGCAAACAAGTAGAAGGCATCGAAGTCCACAAAATCCGGTACATTGGGAAACAATATTATGCCGTAAATGCACAGAGCCAGCACAGCATTGAAGGCAATCCAACACCCGCTCTTAGCGTACTCTTGAGCTTTACCGATCAAGAACTGGAGTGAGAAGCCTGGAACTCCACGGGAAACAGTAGTCAACAATTCAGAAGCCTCCACATGCAAAGCCTTGGCCAAGTCTTCCGGCTTGGGCTTAATGCCAGAATGAATGAATGGAACCTGGTTCTGCACGGGTAACTCAGTAAGCTCCACATACTCCTCAATGGTAGGCCCCATAATGAAATCAGCAAACGTAAAACATCTCAATACGGGATCATAGAATTGCATCAAAGCGTACAGCCCGTCTAGCTCTGTCTCCATGGGTTTGCGCACCAATCTCAATAGTCTTCCATAGCTCATTCTGAAGCTCCTACGAACATCCTCATCAGCCAGAGAGATCAACCCAAGCAGGGGAACAACATCAGGAGTAGGCAATTTGTAAGCAACTGTCCTTCTTAAGCTGGCCATGACCAATCACTCAGAAATCCGGACACTAGAACTAGGGAAATGCAAATGCACCTGCAGCACAGACACACGTTAGTGGGATGCAATGATGATGAGTATGTAAACAAATGCAATGCAAGTAACATGCAACGGGGACCAACTGCCGTAGCTGAATAGCCTGAGCCGTATCAAGAAGTCTCAGATAAATTCTCGGGAAGTCATCAAACCCTGGTCTCAGAGAGACCTAATACAAAGATATAACAATGGTCTCTGACAGACCTCAAACCATAACTCTCACTGGTCTCTGGCAGACCTCAAATCACATCTCCAACTGGTCTCTAACATACCTCATAATCCTCCATAAATACCCAGGATCTCTGATCAAGAAACAAACCGGTAGTCTGAAGGTCTAGTTACCTGCATAACCCCAAACCCTCTCACAGGTGGATGTCCTAGTAACTGACAAAGGTATGGCATCCTATGCGGTCGTCGGCGTCACAGACTTTCAGGGTTGATGATACGATTCCCAGAAGGAGTGGCATCATCAAATCCTGAAGAGGCCTCACTTAGCCAACTTCCAAATGATCGGTCCCCAGAGTCGACAATTCAACTAACCAGCAAACCACGCCAACCAAAGGAAGGGGCAGGAGGCCAACCAGAGGAACCTCGTCTGAGTGTAGATTTCGCGGGACACCAAAGCAAGCAAAGCAAGCGGGCGCCAACTAATCTCTACTCTAATTCTAGGTGCACTCAAGCCCAGGTCCGGCTTCTCACTCAGTATCAGAACACCCGTCACACCCCAATACAGCAATAATAATCAATATACATAATGCTGAAAATAAAGGTCAGAAATATAAATCCATACAAAATCCTCGACGGGAAAACAAGCGTTAGGATTGACTCTCTTAAGGGACGTTGGATCCCAAATGCATAAGAACCATCGTAGTCCTTAGCAGCCAGGGGACGTTGGATCCCCAGCAGAGTCGCCAGCTGTCGCTACTGCGAAAATCGGCGCCAGCTGAACAGAAGAGTCGCCACCGTGCGTTATTTATCCCACGGGAGGGAAAGGAAACGCTCAGAGTAAACCTCGCACAACACGGGAAAGGTATGGTCGTCGCAACCAAAACCTGGATTCGGGAGTCGTTTACGCAAGGGGAAGGTATTAGCACCCCTCACGTCCGTCGTACTCGACGGGATCCACGCTTGTTTTCGAGTATGGATTGTTATTCTATCTACTCTAAGGGTTAAGGGTTAAAAGAAAATAAAATGAAAATAAAATGACTCGGCAAAGTATCGCACTTTATGCCTACGTATTCTCGTCTGGAACGAGAAATCAGAGTCAACGTAGTTCGCCTACCTACGGGAAAGGAGGGGAAGGTTGCTCGCTAGGATATCGCATCCTATGCCTACGTACTTCCACACTGCATGGAACATCAGAGCAAACGTAGTTCGGGCCACGTACGACACAAGTCTGTCTTGGTTGATTTTATTCCTTCTGAAAAAGGTTTTTTTGATTAACAGTCCCAGCGGACAAAAATGACGTTTTGATGAGTTAACATTCTTTTACGGAAGAAGTGTCTTTTATTGTGTTTGAAATATTTATTGTATTTTTCTGTTTGTTTTGAGAAAGAAAGAGACAGAACTCTAACCTACGGTTGCGAAGGGAATCAAACTAACCTAATGCTATCATGCATGGGTTAAGACCTAAAGTCTATCATGCTCCTCTCTTGAGCAGAGAGAAACAGAGATCCTAAGGGAATAGACAGAAACAGAAACAATAGCAGATATATACAGTAAAGCAGTAAAATGCATGGATGCAACAACACAAGCGAGGCAAGGGAGTCCCACTCAACCTCGAACCTAGAAAACAATAGGCAAAAGTGAACAGACTTCACTTTCAACCCAACAGGTTAAACAGCAAACAATACAGTCAGGAAAACCGATCAATACATCAGAATGAAATACAGCATAAAAATAAACAGCCACAGTAACTCTGCATCAACACCTATCTTCCAGTCCTCTCCAATCAGCTACAAGCTTCAGTAAGCATCACTCTCCATCTCCACAGCTTTCAAGCAAGGGCTTTGGTTATCAGTCTTCAGTCTATAATGGCTTTTCTTCCAGTCCCATCCTCCAAGCTGAGGGATCAATTATAGGAGTGAATTGGGTGTTAAGCAATTAGTTGACTACCAAGGGTGGCAAACCAACTGCTACTAACACATAAGATATTTTCTCTCAAGAGTTCTATCCCTTAGACAGTAGCACCAAGCCTTCCAAAGGAAGGGGGTGAATGTCTTAGAGAGACTCTGTATCACAGAGAGGAATGGAGGCAGTCAAAGCCTTCCATGTTTGAGAATCAAGCTTTCTAATCTAGAGCTCTGCCTAGCTCCTAAACCCTAATCACCTCAACAGCTGCTAGCAGGAATCTCCTCATCAACTCTGGAAGTTGGTCTTCAAGCTCTGAATCTCCAATGGCTTCAACCTCCTCAGTCTTCAGCTCCCCCAATCCCCAGACAATCCCAATACCCACACAGACAAACAGTAATCCCCAGAGGGCACACCACACCAATCAATCAAATATAGCAGTAATATACTAATAGCAGTAGGGGAATCCTAGTGATTTCTAAGGGGATCTATCCTATACCCATAACCCCTATAGTCCATACCCCCAAAAATCAAATTAAACTATCCTAAAAGAATTAAACTATTTCACCTAAGTTGATTTAAAACCCTAATTTTGTTCATGTTGTTCACACCTACACTAATCACCTAAAATTAATACCTAAAAATATGAACTAAATTGCATGTACAAGCTAACAATGTCTATTAATCAACCTAAAAAGAATGGACAAAAAATATTAAAGCATTTATTAGAACAAAATTTAACAAAATCATGCATGAAATGAAACACCTAAAATAGGCATTTATTTGGAAAATATGGGAAAAATATCAAATAAAAAATAAAATGCAATTTTTATTTTTTATAATTTTCTTGACTCTTTAAAGAAAATTATGCAAAAAGAATTATTAAAAAATAAAGTTTTTTCAATTTGATATGATTTTTTAAAATGAATGCAAAATTGAAAAGAAATTAAAATGAATTAAAGACAAGGGGGTATGAAAAGTAAGAAAAAAACTTGGATACGTTGGGCCCAGCAAGTTGGGGGGCGCGAAAAGCAGTTGAGCCCAGACTGGCCACTAACTCAAACGCTGCGTTTGAGGATTCAAATTTTCCCCCCGTTTTCAGCATTAAATCGTGGCCGCACGATGAGAGGATTAAGTCAAAATCTGGGAATGATCTGAGGGCTGAGGGTCATCGTCCCCAACGAGCCCTAGGGTTTTGCAGAATTATCCTTCCATGCACAAACTTCCACTGCTCATCTCTCCCTCCTCATTCAACCAAACGCCACGATCTCAACACCAAAACTGCTCTACTCTTCACCCTCTACAAGATCCTAACCCTAGATTTTGCTGAATCTCAATGTGTAATCGAACCCGATAGCTAGAATACCCTGGTACCACTGCATTACACCTGGTGTGCATGATAACCAAACTTGCCAATTCTTGTACTAATGCACTCACCACATTGCACTGGCTATTCTGAACTAATCTATCATGATTATCATCCCCTAAACTAGGGTTTCTTGCTCATCAAAGTTTCACCACTCTGCCATCAAACTTCATATAACTCTCCCTAGATCTCATGAATCAATTCCATATGGTCTCTAAGCATTCCTATCTTAACCACATGATCTACAACAGCATAAATAAGGAGATTCGAAGGGTTTTGCATACCTTGCAAGTGATGATGGCAGGGGTAGTTGTGCTGCAATTCAAGACTTGTAATGGCCTCTAGATGCTCCTCCAATGGTGTGCTTTCTACTGTTTGCAATGGTTGTGGCTAAATCTTCTTGAATCACCTTATCCCCCTCTTCATGCAAGTTGGAGTGTAAACTTGGATCACCTTCACCAGCCACGAATTCCTTCCAATTTCCTTTGCCAATTACTCTATGATAATGGTGGATGATGATGATAACAGAAACTGAGATGATTGATGAAGTTTCAATGGAGTTTGGAAAGAAAATGCAAATTGGAGTGAAGGATTCAAAGTAATGTTTGCAAGCTCAAAGAATCACCAACCAATGCACAAATGGCTTCACTTCCTTATGTAGGTGAGGATTAACAGAATGAGAAGCTTCTAGATTGGTCCTAGAGGGATCTAGAAACTTGTGGAACTTTCATGAATTTATCATTTGATGGTATCTTGAATCATCTCATGCCATGCTTGCATCTTGGGTAAATTTGAATTAAAATCTCCTTTCATGAGATATTAGGAGTGTATGCATGAAAAACCAATCTTTTCCTTGCCTTGTGTGAAGATTTACCATGTTGCCTTATGATGCAAGAAACACATTTACAAAGGAAGTCCAATTTTTAAGCCTAAACTCAAAAATGTGGCTGAACCAATGTCTTTAAAATGATGTTGGGAATCAATTTGGTATATTGGATGACCCATATTGGACTTGTAGATCTCTCAAACCATTTTCCAACTTGAACTTTTTCAAGTTATATGCCTTTTTTAAGTCATTTTTCACCAACTTTTATCAAGTCTTGTTCCATGCATTTACAAACTTCCATGACTTCTTTTCTTGACTTAAAATGGCATTTTGAACAACTTTGATGTTGGTAAGTTTTTCATTTGAAGCTCCCTTGTATGAGTTTTAGGCATAGGCTAAGAATGACCTGTAATCCTCAGATGACCAAAATACCCTTTGCTTGCCAAGACCATAAGTAGAGTTCCACAAATCATATGAAGGCATACTATACCATTCTAGAAATATAAGACAATGAGGAACAATTCTTATGTTTACAAGAAATTCATTTGAAATCTCCTTGAGGGGTAAAAATTGCTTGGAAGTCAAGTCACTTTCACAGACAAAATTTCAGATACCTCAGATGACCTGTAACTTGCAAGGACCATAACTTGAGTTCTATAGATCTCCTTGATGTCTTCCACCACTCAAATTAAAGGTCTTGAGATCCTATACAAGTTTCATGTTGGCCAAGGATCCATTTGAAGCTTGCATTTTGACTTATCTTGCTTGGAAATTTGACCTAAACTAGGGGATTTTACACAGAAACCCTAATTTAGAAACTCCTCTTCTCCTTGATTTCTCTTTATTTCTTCTTAGCATAACACCATATCCTTATTCTTCATGCCAAATGATAAACCCCACATCTCTTCAATAGCCTTTAATGCCTTTCAATCAGTCATTTGACCTAAAGTTGACCTAGAGTTGACCCCCAGATGAAACCCTAGTTGACTGTCTTCATCCACAACTCTTGTGACTATATCAATGACTTGTCTCCTTCTTCAGATGACTTTCTAAGTCTCCCATGATGTCTAGATACTCCCCATGCTCAGCCCACAACTCACAATTTCTTTGTTGATCCCAGACACCCTCAGTTAGGAGATAGATGAACTGCTTGATCCATTGACTTGATAGCTTCCCAATCCTTTCTGATGACTTGAATGAGATTGAATTTGAACAATAACCTCTTGATAGGCCTCTAGAGATGAGAATAATAGTTGGTTCCCTATTGGATGCCTTGCTATGCTTATGCTATGCAGATGAGTAATCTATGTACATGACTTTATATGCAAATGCTAATGATATTGAAACATAAACCAAGTGAATAAGGTTGAGCAAATTTTAGGGTGCAACAGCTGTTCAATCAACTGGGTTGGGAGAACACTGCTTTGAAAACACGTTTTGCTACCTATAAGGATCTTACCTATGAATTCCTTAGTTCTTTCAGATACATACCCAACTATGGTTTTGGATCCAAAACAGAGCTGATTACCTTTCGAATGTTTGGAATGGACCAAACCCGTAGCCGAATGTCACTAGCTAACCTCCTAGTATTTCCTAATGGACCGCATGTGTTCATCAGTGCAGAAGATGACGATCTTGATTTCGAACTCGACCAATTCTGGGGTAGAATCACAGGCGACTATCACCCTGAACCAGACAGAATGTATAATGATGATATTCATAACCCAGCTTTCAGATACTTCCATAAGATACTAGCTCACACCCTGTTTGGGAAAGAAGAAAATATTACTACAGTATCTAAAGAGGAGTTATTCATCATGTTCTGTGCTTCTCAGGGACGTACAGTAAATGCAGTGCCTTTCATGATGAGATCTTTCAAACGCCTCACGCAGGAACCACAGACACCTATTCTTATAGGAGGCCTCGTGACAATGATTGCCCACGAGCTTGGCCTTAGATTCCACTTAAATGCAAGCACTCGTTTTGGCACCATCCGACCCATGAATATACAATTCTGCTTTAACACGCGCATTTTAGGAACTATGGGACCTGGACCGTATGAGTACCTCATTAACGAAAAACCAGTACAGCTATTCACATTGCCTGATCATCAGATGACAAGTATCCACAACAAGGACAACTGGATTTATGAACTGGACGAGCCTATGGGACCTCCTTCACCACAGTTAACACCACAGAACTATATGTATGACAGTGACCACATCTCTGAGGCACACGACTATATGTACTATGAGGATGCTGTATCCGAAGCTGAAGTAGACCCTATGACTCCTCCGCACTACAACACATATCCTGAGCCTATCCCTGAGGAGACCACCGACAAAATGGATATTGTTCTACTCCGATTGGACAATGTTGATGCAGCTCTGACTACTGTAAAAGATGACATCGCAGGCATACACAGCGAACTGGTAGTCTTCATGGACTTAGTCTGTGACCAGCTCGACTACTACGCACGGAAATTCGATGAGTTGAAGACACGAAAAGACTAGATACTAGTTTTAGTAGTAGATTCAGTTTAGTTTGGTTTAGTTTAGTTTCGTTTAATCATTTGGAATTTTCGCATTGTTAATTTCTTTATGTACTACATACAATCATTTCAATTTCATGTTATTTCAATTATAGTCTATATTCAATTATTTTGTTTTTACGTTATTCTTTGTTTGTTGGCTGCTATAACACATTGCCGTATCAATACTAGGCCTAAAAGTCACTGCAAGAACGCCCTCAGAGCAAAATTCTGCGTTCTGCAGATTTTGCTGCTGTGACGACCGTCACACATACGTGACGACCGTCACGAACCCAAAACTGCTATCTGATATAACAGGGTTGCGTTTTCTCTCCCACTACCCTTATTTCAACTTCCAATCATCAGAACTCCTACCCCACTACAAATTTTCGTTCTCCCTACATTGCACCATATATTTCAACCCCAATCTCAACTTCCAACCACACTTCTGTCAATTCTTCCCACTCTGCAGAAAAACCCCAATCTTCAGAACCCTCTCAATCTTCCAACAATGGCGAGAAATGCAGAAACCCCAGATATCAGTAACATTGTCTTCAGCGAAGGTGACTTAGGCGAAAGACAGCGAGCAAACTACATCGCATTCCATCAAAGGTCGCTCCAGCCGACTCATTATCCACACATTCCATCGCTTACGGAGCTCGGACTCCTTGAAGGCGTACCTTGGATGCTTCAAAGAGCAGGCATCTGGAATCTCTGCACCAATCCACTACCAACATACGAACAACTCATTCTCGAGTTCTTAAGTTCGTTTACCTACGTCACATCCAGCGGCGACCTCAACCAACACTCAGGTGCCGCATGCTTTCGGATGTTCGGCACAAACTATCAGGTGAACCAAAACCAGATTGCCTCCATCCTTCAGCTACCTCGAGGCGACAATGCTCACCGCCACCTCACCGATCAGTTCCAGCACGAAGCTTTCATGCTGTGGTACCAGTTGACCGGCATCAATGCCGATGGTTGGGACTCTCTGCACGCCACACATATCCATAACCCGACCATCCGGTACTTTCACAGAGCATTGAGCAACACAATCTTCGCCATAGACAGCAACCACAAGGTGAACTCGAAAGAGCTCTTCTTCCTCCATTGCGTCTTCAACAACGAGCCTGTCAACGCCGCTCCGTTCCTGCTGACTCACATTCAGGCCAACTGCAACCGTGGCTCGAAGCCATTTTACTTTGGCGGGATTGTCACTGCCATTACACTGGGGCTGAACCTTGGCGACCGCCTCCAGCACCTCCATTACATCCCCTCGGTGTTCCTTGACACTGACCATTGCAGAGCCTCTCACCTTATCCGCTCCAGAGCCGACGGCAAGTACCATCCGGTAGTGCGTGGCAAAACCGTCCGAAGCATAATCCTTCCATCACGCACCCGCACACACCCAGAGGATCATACCAACTGGTTATTTGACCTCACTGCCCCTCCTGCTGCCGCTATTCCTACTCAGGACCACACCCAAGGTTCTGACGATGAAATCCAAGCTGAGTTGGACAGGTCCGAGCAACCGGAGGCATCGCAGCCTCCTCCTTCCGAAGGTACATCCTCTCGCCGCCGCCGCCATCATCCAGTGCCCGACTACACAGAAGACGACCTTCGCCTCTCTCTCGACCAGCAGGCACAGATACTCGCTATGCTGCAGCAGCAGAATCAGCGAGCAGACCAGTTCGAAGCTTGGCACCGGACTCAAATGCAACAACTTCAAACCGGCCAAGCTACCATTACTGAGAACCTGGCAAATCTGACTTTGCAGGTCGAAGGACTCTGGGACACCGTCTACCACACCGGAGCTATGAGTTATAAGGACCGAGTAGCCCTTGCCAGAGCCAGAGGACGCCAGCGCGGACGTGACCGAGGCAGCGGACGTGATTAGTTATCCATTTTTCCTTATTTGTTTACTATATTTCCAGTTTATTTGTACTTTCATTCCAGTTGTATCTCCCTCTCGCATGCTTCAAAAATCAGTGGGGACACTGATTGAGATAGTGTGGGAGCAGAGCCTTTATTTCCATTCCACTGTACTTTGAATTTCGTAATTTCTATTTAAACATTTTCTATTTTTAGCAAATAAAGCTCGTTTATATATCCTTTTTTCGTTACGCAAACATCCCCACATTATTCAACGTAAACAAAAATTTTCGTTCGTTCCTCAAAAGCAAAAGCACCACGAGAATGCACCCGAGTTCAAAACAAGTTTTGAAACTCCGAGGAAACGACGGTTCTAACAAAACCAGTACCGTCCTGACACCTTAGATCTCCGATTTATGCGAGTCGGTTTCACTACCTACGTGTACCAAAGTCTCAAGTGTCTACGCAAACTCAGCCCCAAGTAGTTTATACTAGCAGTCAGCACCATCCTAAAACACTTCTAAGCAAGCGACCGATGCAGATAAGTGTATGATCTCCAAAAAGATGAAAAATCATGCAAAGAGAGCTAAAAATCCCAAAAATATAAGACACGTTTCCTTCTAAGTTAGGTGCTCCTCACCCGAGCATTTAGCCCAACGGCACGAAAAATCATTGAAAAATCAATGACATAAGCTTATGATCAGTGAAGAAGATCAAAAACAGAAATGAGATCATATTCACTAACAGGTCGACTTGCCATGAAAGTGTACGGACAACGGGCTTAATGTGATTGCGCTAGAACAAACAGGGTGAACTTGCCGCGAGAACCTTGACACCAAGCTACAGTAGCATGACTGGGACCGATATGCATAAAAAGGAGACCTCCGAAGACTTGTAGTCCAGTGTCGTCATGGTACTCGTTTTGTTCTTACCAAGAATCCCGGTTTTCTCCAACTTTGCGAACGAAGAAGCTACCTCGTGCTTGCCGACCTTTTCATGTTTTACTTGAGGACAAGCAAAGATTCAAGCTTAGGGGAGTTTAATAACACGAAATCGTATATATATTTTGATGCACAATTCAACTAAAGTTTAACCGTTTTCGATCCAATTTCGGGTTATTTCTGTGTTATTTGTCTGATGTTTTGCAGGTATTCAACGATCACGTCTAAACAAGGCAACATGAAGAAAAGAAGCAATCTCAGATGAAATATGGACGAAAAAAGAGTGAAAACATCATGAAAAGCGCAGAAGGCTGTTTTTGTTGATGTGACGACTGCCACAGCTCCATGACGACTGTTACACGGGTGACGACCGTCACACCTTATGACGACCGTCATGCAGGCAAAAACGCCCCACTTCAATTGCACGTTAAAGAAGCAGTTCCAATTCCCAAAGAGTGGACCACTACTCCCTGATTTTTCTGCCTCAAAGTCCACCATCTTCAATTATAACCGTTAGAATTCCATTTCTATAAAAGGGGAAGAAGGGGACCTCAGAAGGGGAGCCGCATTCATACAACGAAGTGCTGCCAAATTTATTTCCAGAGCAAACCTTTCCAGTTTAATATTCTTATTTGTTTCTCTTTACTTTTTCTGTATTCCATTTCATTCTTCTGTAATTTCTACTTTTATTGTACGATCAAATTGGCATAAAGACGAGAATCCTGCCAACATCTGTGGAGGATCTGCCCAAAGGCCAATTGGAATATTTACAGGTTTCTCATTTCAATCGTAATTCCAGTTTTATTATAATGCAAATTATTATTTATTGTTTTTATTCATTTTTTACCTTTCCCAAATCCATGTCTAGCTAAATTTAGGTAATCGATATGTAGTAATAATTCGAAAGGGATTCGATAATAACCGGTTGAAAAACTTTCTTTTCAAAAGTAATTTATGGTCTGAGTGTTTAAAATTAATTTACTGAATAAACTTCGTCGCGAAAGCGAGAACTTATTTAAAAGTAGTTTTGCCACGAAAGTGGGAAATTAATTAAGATACGAACCAACAAGCGAAAGCTGCGGTAAGATCAGATAGTAAACACGAGTCATTCGTTTTAATAACAGCGAAAGCACTTTAAAATGAATTAGAACTTAGAGATTTCCAAAAAATAATTTTAACCCCGAATGGGATACGGAAGTGTACGTTTGGCCCTTAGAATTATGATTAGCGTCAATAACCATCGTGAGGCGAGAGTCTTTAAATCACCATTTTCTGCTTAAATAAACTTTGAAAACTATTTCATACACCGGTAACTTGTCAAATCCCTGAAGAACACAATTACTGCATATCGATTCAATCAATTATAATCTAAGTAACCGTCTTAGTTTCCCTTTTAGTGACAATCTTATTCCCTTAAACATATTCTACCTAGCTAAACATAGTAACTCCCGAGAACACTAGTTTGATTACGAGTCCCTGTGGGATCGATATCTATTATTACTACGCGATAGACTGTGCACTTGCAGTTAGGTTGTATTAGACATAGAAAGTCGCGATCAGTCGGTTACGCAAGGGGAAGGTATTAGCACCCCTCACGTCCGTCGTACTCGACGGGATCCACGCTTGTTGTGTTTATCTGGCGGTTGGTTTACTATCTACCTATCAAGGCTGGTCTGAAAAGAAAAGAAAATGACTCGGCAAAGCGTCGCACTTTATGCCTACGTATTCTCATCAGAGAATGAGAAATCAGAGTCAACGTAGTTCGGCTAACTACGGGGTATGGGGGAAGGTGGCTTGCCAATACGTCAGTATTGTGCCTACGTACTGTCAACAGGTATGAGAGATCAGAGCTTACGTAGTTCGGGTTAATTCGGATTACGGGAATTCAGATTCATCTGTTTTTTTCGAGTAGGGTTAAGAAACAGTTCCAGCAGTTTGGTGTACGCGGCTCGACCCTTGGAGACTTATGCGTTACCGTTTGGGGTAGAACTGGGAGTTAGCGACACTCTTTTCTTCAGAAAAGCTTTCCTTTGAATTACGGGCCCACAGGGCAAAAAGGTTTGAAGTTTGTTTTCTGTCTTTTACGAAAGAACTGTTTTTATGGATGTTTGCAACCAATATCATACTAGAGACTATGACCTGAGAGTTAATGCGTCGCATGTGATCCAAAGGGTGCCATCCTAAACATCCAAGCTGTCGAAAAGAAACTCTCCGACAACCCTTTCTCAGATAGCTTAAGGCTCGTAACGTACGACGTCAGTTAACCTTTATTACTGTATTTTAACTTGTTTTGAGATGAGAAGAGAACAGGCTCAACTAAGGGGAGACTATCAAGTCCTATTGTTGTCATGCCAAGGATTCATCCTATGGTTGAGGCTTGAAACAGGGAACTCCTAGAAGTTATCATGCATAGGTTTCAACCTAAAGTTCTAATCATCACTTCCTTATCAAAGGAAGGGAGATTCCTAAGGGATCATGTCAATGACAAACAGAAACAGATAAAGCATCAGCTTAAACAGTAAACGACTGTAAAATGCATGCAATGCAAGTGAGGCAGGAAATGTGTGTGGGGCATCAGCCTCCACAAGCTCGTCTCGACCTCAAGCCAGATATGAATAACTGCAATCATACAAAAGAAATGAAATAAAATGCCATCAAGCAAACCATATAATAGCTGCAATCATACAGAAGAGGTAGCATGCTATCAAGCAAAATATGAGTAATTGTAATCATACAGAGGAAATAACATGCTATCAAGCAAAATAAACCACATAGGCAAGGGAGCAGAGCTCTACCGAATACCCGCAAGCAAAGCCATACAGTAAAAATACAAGCAGAGGGAGCAACTCAACCTCTAGTGCAATCATGCTCCTAGCTTAAATAAATCTAAATATGAACTTATTCTAATGCATCAAGCAAATAAAACAAGTCACATCAATACAGTTGCACAGAAAGCAAACAGACAGAAAAGAAAGCAAATCAACAGCTTCCACAGCTTCACAGCAAAGCTCTCCTCTGACAGCAGTTCAGTCCATAGTTTGTAACTGCTCTTCAGGTCTATCCTCTTCAATAGCAAGTGTCAACTTGCCTCTTCAATATTTCAATGCACCAAACACAAGTATCAACTTGTTCTCCAACTTCAAGCTTCAGCTCTTCATTCAATTTCAACTTGATCTTCTTCACAAGTGTCAACTTGTTCTTCTTGGTCTTCAAGCCTCAGCTCCAATGGTAGTCTTCAAATACAGAGAAGTATCAACTTCTAGCATCTTCCATCTTCTAGCAAGGAACTCCATCCTCTAGCAAGGGAGAAAGATTCATCTAACAAGAGCAAGGTTTGGATAGTGGAAAGCAAAGTGAAGACCAAAGGTCACCACTAAGCACTCCATCATCAGAGAAAGGAACCCTCAAAGGTTCTACCAACTTGTGAAGAGCCACACATCCTACCAAAGGAGGGATGAGGCCTTCACAAGGGGACCTTACATCATAGGGAAGAATGGAAGTGATCAACACCTTCCATGTTTATGAAAGAAGAGAATCTATCTAGAAGCTCTACTTACAAACCCTAATCTTAACACCTAAACAAAACTACACCAAAAGAAGGGGAATCTTCACATCCAAGCTTCTTCATGCATTCCTCAGCAGCCCACACAAGCCCTTATCATCATCCAAGAGCAAGAGAGGAAAAACCCTAATCTAAGGGAACTAAAGAAATCATTCTAGTTGAATTAGCAAGTTAGGATCACCTAAAACCTAGTACTAAAGTTAATCCTAACTAAAATACTAAAACCAATTGTAAAATCCTTAAAAAATAACTATGGGAACCTAATTCAATCATGAATCTACCATACAAAATCCAGGGGTTGAATCATCCACAAAGTCCTAGAAATAAATCCTAAACTATGAGGTACTAAGCTTAAACCTTAAAACTAGAGCACCTAAAGTTTCAACCTGAAATCACTACCTAATTTCATCACAAAAATGTGAGAAAAATATATGGGGAGCATGCATATCTAAACTAACTACACACAAAAAAATTAGCTCAAAAATCATCATCAAGTGATCACACAAAATTCCACAAGATAAGGTATCAACCATAATGGATTTAATATCAATTAAAATACAAAAAATGCACATAAAATCACAAATGCATGAATTCCTAATATTTTTTATTCCTTAAAATTCTAGACTCATTCATGAATCAAGGGAAAAAAATCTGGAATTAATTGAGTTAATTTCCTATTTTTTATGAATTATTTACAAAACCACATGAAATGATGAAAATAAAAGAAATAATAAGAAATTGATAAAAGGCGCGTGACAAATAGCAAATATTTGCAGTTCAATTCCTGGATTGGACCAAGAGGGGGTGTGGATATCACTCAGCGTACTAAACCCAAACCAATTCAATTAATGAAACAGTGCGTTTCATTGGGAAATCTCTCTTCAGAGTTTGAGAGCCAATCGTGGCCATTCATCCATTGCCTGAGTCAAATGTCAAACCTTCATCTGATGGTCCATGTTCATCGTCCCCAATTCAAACTGAGATGGAGGGAATTCTCAGACGGTGGCCTGAGCTGTAGCGCCACCGTCTTCTCCGGTGAGGTGCTCTTCTCAGGTCATCAAAAATGGCAAAACAAATCATCATCTTACTCAGTTTTTCATCCTGAACACGAATCCACTCTCCAAATTCATTAATTCTTTCTCAACTCCAAACACGACAGCATTTTCAGAAATCCACCAAATCTTGATCATCATGATTCTCAAAATTAATGATCTTAAATTAATCTACACTCTTCACTGATCAATTTCCACTGTCCAATCATGAATAACACTCCAAGAATCATGAGAAATCCATCACAACAGAAGTTGCATAACACCTAGCATTGTCTTTAATCGTGTAATTAACCATCCTAACTCCATCTAGATCATAAGAGGAACCTAACCACATGCTTCTAGTTCACTGAAAACACATAATTAGAGAGAAATTTCAAGAAGTTAAAACCTGTGTTTGAGCTTGTAACAGATGCAGTTCTTGCTCGATTCAACCTTCAAGATGATGCAGATTCACTCTAAATCACCTTCCAAAGCTAATGCAAACTTCAATTTCTCTTGGATTGGCCTTGAACTCAGAATACAATTTCAACTTGCACCTCTGAATTTTCAATGGCTCTCTCTGCTTCAGGGATCAATCTTCACCAAAAAAACGGTTGAACACACTCTAATGCTTATATAGAACTCCTTAGAATCATCTAGAAAGTTCTGTAACCTTCCATAGGAGATTTTGCAATTTCAATTTCTCTCCAAAATGTCATTCACACCAGTCACCATTCTGGCTCCCTTTTGGCATGATTTTTCTTGCAATCATCATCTCATGAGATATTGGATCAGTTTGGTATGTTAATTTCCTTGCTTGCAAGCCAATGGTGTGAGTTTGACGTGTTGCTTCATCATGAAGAAACAACATGGAATGGTATGAAAATGACCTCAAACCAAAATTCCAATATTTCCAAAGTTTCTAAAACTATTTTTCCAATCAAAATGACCTATTATTTTGCCTTGTTTGGACACAAAATGATTTATTTCAATTTTTGGTCATTAAATCCCTTTAATTCTTCCTTTTTCAAAATTCTTTGAACCAAGTCTCTCCTTGAGCCATTTCAATGCCTCCTTGATGCATGGTTAAGGTTAAAACCCCATTTTTAACAACTTTCTAGTTGAACAAAATTTCATTTGAGGCCTCTAAGTTGGTGAAAATGACCTATGATCACAAATGACCTATAATCACAACTTCCCAAAATACCCTTGACTTGTCAAAGCCATAACTTGAGTTCTACACATCCAATATTGGACTTATAGTACTCTTTAGAAAGCTAAGAGAATAAGGAACAACATTCATGTTGACTAAAAGTTCATAGGAATCATCCTTCTAGGGCAAAAGTGTCATGCAAGTTGGGTAACTTTCAAGCTCCAAATTCACATGCCTCAGATGACTTGTAACTTGTCAAAGCCATAACTTGAGTTCTACAAAACCTATCAAGGACTTCTAGAACTCAAGTTAAAGATAAGATCATGCTCTACAACAATCATGTTGGGGTCAAGATGAGATGACAATCATATCTTGAGCTAAACTACTTTGAAGATAGGGGTCAAACTAGGGGATTTTACACTGTCAAGTCTTAGAAACCCTAGCTTGAAACTTCTCAAACTCTTCAATCATGATGAGTTAACCTTGGAATCATATTTATAACATCTCAATGCATCAATCCATGATCACATGGCTCTTGAATTAGGTATCAACCTCCTTCAAATCATCAGTTGACTTAGGGTTGACCCAGTCAAACCCTAGCTGCACCACTCATGGCTAAGTCTTCTTAATCTTGCACAATGACCTGTCTAGGCCTCAAAGTGATCTTCAACACTTCTCATTAGCTCTCTCAAGACCTCAAGTCCAACTTCATGGCCTCAGAATCATCTGATGATCTTCCCACAACTCTCAAGTTATGAGACCTACGCACTTGGCTTCAATCACTCTCTCTGAGGATCTTTTAACTTCTCTGATAAGGATATCAACCCTTGAACACTTGAATAAACTTCTTAGCTAGCCTCACAGTCTTGTATAGCTCTTGATTGGTAATCATACCTCTTGATCTCCTGCATACATGTCAATGAAATGCAAATGATAATGCTAATGTGAATGAAATGAAACATAAGCTAGGTGAAGAAAAGTTGGGCAAATTTTGGGGTGCAACAGTGTCTAATAGAGAGATTAAGAGAATTTTGGAAAAATCCTTGTCGAACTCTAGGAAGGATTGGTCACAAAAATTGGATGAAGCTTTATGGGCGTATCGCACGGACTATAAAGCTCCAATTGGGCTAACTCCATTTCAATTGGTTTATGGTAAAACTTGCCATTTGCCGGTTGAAATGGAGCACAAGGCCTTATGGGCCTTAAAATTTTTGAATTTTAATAATGAGTTGGCCGGTGAAAAGAGGAAGGTGCAACTTCTTGAGTTGGAAGAGATGTGCAATGCTGCATACCACTCAAGTTGGTTGTACAAAGAGAAAGTTAAGGAATACCATGATAAGAAGCTCCGTAAGAAGGAATTTGCGCCTGGGCAGCTTGTACTATTGTTCAATTCCAGGTTGAGATTGTTCCCTGGAAAATTAAAGTCAAAGTGGTCCGATCCATTCCGTGTTAAAGTGGTAAAAACCTTTGTGGCAGTTGTCATTGAGGATATGGAGAAAAAGGACATCTGGACAGTAAATGGCCAGTGTTTAAATATCTATCTTGGCGGTCATGTGGACCGAGAAAGTTGTGCTTTTCTTCTTGATGTTTCGGTTTGAGCATCATGGACTGTCGAGCTTATCTGACGTTAAACAAGCGCTTGTTGAGAGGCATCTCAACATTGTAAGTATTTAATGTTTTCTATTGTGTGTTGTGGGTTCTATGTGTTGTATGCTTTTTGTTAGATTAGGCCTGTGCTGGTTATGCTGTGAATTTGCAAATCCTGTCATGCTCGCTAGCAGCTTGCTAGGCGAGCATGTAGCGAGTGTTCGCTGGCTATTCGCTTTGCGAACCCTGCGAAACTGGAAGTTTTTTAGTTCTTTTGGTAGGCCACTCACGAAGGCCCAATTGTATTTTATTTTGATTTCTTTTGGTCTCACACGATTTACACTCATTCTCTCACTCACAAACACTCTCATTCTCACTGTTTCTCATATTGCACAAGTTCTTTTCCCACATTCCTTGCAAACCCTAATTGCTTCAAGTTCTCTCTTTTCTGCTGCATCAGGTTTGCCCATCTCCTTTCTCTTTGATCTTTACTGTTGACATTATTTGTGATTGAGGGATTTAGGTCAACTTTTGCATGTAGGAATTTGAGAATATTTTAGGTTGCATGTATACCTAGAACAACCCTCATCATGATAAATCTGTTAGTTTGTGGAATTGTGCTTAATAATCTTTGCATTAATGATTTCTGTTCCAGCAGTGGCTGTTTTTGAAAAATTTGCAGCGTTCGCTAGGCGAGCATGTAGCGAGCATTCGCTAGCAGCTCGCTAAGCGAAGCTGTAGCGAACATGACATATCCTGTTTTTTTTATGTTGCTGATGCCTAATATTTGTTGTTGTTGTGTGTTGTGTTTTTTATGTTGTGTGTGCAGATGGCCTCAGGTAACTCTGGAAAGAAAAGAAAGGTCAGAAGCACATCACGACCAGTTCCAATTCAGTTTGATAATGATAGGTTTGTCGGGGCAAAACAAGCTACCCGTTTCATGGCACTGCAGAAGCGAAAGATTCTGCCGGAAAGAAGGTTCACCATTGTCGCTACTGCGAAAATCGGCGCCGGCAATACAGAAGAGTCGCCACCGTGCGTTATTTATCCCAACGGAGGGAAAAGAAACGCTCAAAGTAAACCTCGCAAAAAACGGGAAAAGGTATGGTCATCGCAACCAAAACCTGGATTCGGGAGTCGGTTACGCAAGGGGAAGGTATTAGCACCCCTCACGTCCATCGTACTCGATGGGATCCACGCTTGCTTGCTTGTACGGATTGCACTTCTATCTAAACTAAAGGATGAGGGCTGAAAAGAAAAGAAAACATGACTCGGTAAAGCATCGCACTTTATGCCTACGTATTCCCGTCTGGAATGAGAAATCAGAGTCAACGTAGTTCGCCTAACTACGGGGGAAGGTGGGGAAGGTTGCTCGCTAGGATATCGCATCCTATGCCTACGTACTTCCACACAGCATGGAAGATCAGAGCAAACGTAGTTCGGGCTACGCACGACACAAGCTGTTCAAGTGTCTTTTATGAAAAATCTCACCTTAAACAAGGGTTTTCTTATTATCAGTCCCTGAAGGACAAAAAGGTTGATGTTTGTTCAAATCTTTTGACGGAAGAAGTGAATTGATTGTTGTTATAACCTTTATTAATGTTTTTCTGTTGTTTTGAAGAAAGAAGAGATGACACTCTACAAATCCTAGGGTTGAAAAGGGAATAAAATCTACCCTAATGTTATCATACATGGGTTAGCTCCTAATGTCTATCACATCCTCCCTTGAACAAGGAAGAATGGAAGTCCTACGGGAAAGGAAAACGAAAGGAAGAAACGGAAATACAAGTAATAACCGCATACAAGTGAACATGAATATAGCAATGGTAAATGCAATGCAAAGGAGGGAGGACGGTCCGTCTCAACCTCAAGCCCATTCATGGATGGAATAAGAAAATATCAAGTGATCATATGCAAAGAATCGAGTGAAAACTCCGAATGAAACGCGTAATCCACTATTTGGAATCGCAACGTGCTATCATGCAAACAAGTCGATAATTGGGCAAGCTACACATACAAATAATAGCCACCTAAGGGGTCTTCAAATACCTCTAACCTATCTATAATAAGAAATATAAACCACGGCGTTCACCATGCAAACACAAATCGGCCGTTGGAGCCTTAACAAAAATAAAGTCCGTTCGGAAGTCCAAATTACAAGTTCGAATACAAAACATAAGAAAAATAGCAAAAGGTGCTAAAAAAAATCAAATAAAAATCTCCCATTACCTACATCAATCCACAAACCAGGGGTGAGAGATACCATAAAAATATCCACAATGAAATGGTCAAACAAGATGAAAACAATGCAAGATATCTCATGTATACCAAAGGAAAGATTAAAATGGAGCATGTTAAAGAAAGCATCCAAAACCAATTAAAATGGTACAATAAAATTCCCACAAAAATACATCACAATACCTCATCATGCGTAGAATACCCCTGCAAAAGCTTTGATGTTTAAACAATGTTTTGATAGGTCAAACAAAATTCACAAAATGAGAGCACCAGCATTTGATAATTTTTGACAACTAAAATGAAAAAAAAATCTAATAAAATGACGAAAAATGGAAAAAATATGGTTCCAATTCTGTAAAATTCCAGACATCTTGAGGATTACGCAGAAAAAATAGGGATCAAAAAGACTAATTTTCCTATTTTTTATGGTATTTAGAAGTCAGCATATAAAACAGAAAAAATAAAAGAAACATGGCAATAGGAAAATAAAAGAAAATAACATGAATAAATAAAAGTGGCATGAGGCTTATGTGGCCGATTGCGTGGCGCAGTGAGAGGCGTTGGATGAATGGAAGAAACCTTGACTTGGAAATGCATCCGACGGTGTTAACACCTTCTTCTCCAAATCAAATTTTTCAACTTTGTGAATAGTAACCCGCAGCTCCATGAACATGAGTTTTTTGCTACTTTGAAGCACCATAACTCCATCAATAATTATCCGTTTCGCATAAAATTTTGGTCAAACTTGAAGGAAAAAAAATCAAGGAATCCAAATATGGTCCTAGATTTTCTTGAAACTCTCTCTAACTCCCAAAACGTGGCACCTCAAGAAAAACTCAAGAACCAAAAATTGTCATAAAACCCATCTTTTTTGTACTAGAATCCATGTAGGAGATGAGAGCAATGTAATGCAACAACAATAATGCAAGAAAGACTCATAAATCATGAGTTATGTCGAATTCTTTATACCTCCGAAAAATGGCTTATGGAGCTTCACTCGATCACCAATTCTTTGAGAAAATGATGTGGACACGTCCTATAATTGATGAGGAAGGTGTTTGGATGGAAAGAAAGGAGTGAATTGATGGAAAACAAAAAATCAATTTTTCACTTGGAGCTCACTTTAATGGAGTTGTGTAGCTTGGTTCATGCATCAATTATGGCCAAAAAAGTGTTGAATCAATTGTAAGAATGATAAGGAATGTATTTGCAATGGTGGAATGAACCAAAAGTGGGAGAAAAATGGAATTGAAAATTTGAGTTTTCAAGTGTAGAAAAATGTGGAAAAAATGGAAAAATGGTGAAGAGAAAAATGAAGATTCAATATGATTTGCAAATGGAGAAAATGGATTCAACATCAACTATCACCAACCTTTACTCTTAATGATCTCAATCCAATATATAGGAGAGCATGGAAAGATCTAGAGTCTTCTAAATCAATCTAGGATGATTCTAGAAACTTCATGAATTTCTCATGATATGGTATTTTGATGTCTCATGATATCTCACTTCAATCCACTAACAGCCCCTTAACCACCTTTTAAAATCTCTTTTCATGACAAATTGGAGTGATATGGGTGAAAAACAAGGGATTCCTTTGCCTTATGTTGAGTTTCTCACATGTACCTTATTATGCAAGTAATGGAATTACAAAGCAAGTCCATTTTTTAACCCTCAAATCAAAATTGTGGCTGAACCAAAGTCTTTAAAATGTTGTTTAGACTCAATTTGATATATCATATGCCCCATTTTGGATTTGTAGATTGCCCATACCAATTTTCAATTTGAACTTTTTCAACTTATGTCATTTTTAAGCCATTTTCACCACCTTTTGTCAATTCTTGTTCCATGCATTTCCAAATTTCCATGACCTCTTTTCTAGGCTTAAAATGTCATTTTGAACAACTTTGATGTTGTGAAGTTTTTCATTTGAAGCTTCCTTGTATGATTTTTAGGCATATGCTAAGAATGACCTATAATTTCACTTTCCCAAAATACCCCTGGCTTGCACAAGCTATAACTTGAGCTTCACAAATCAGATGAAGGCATACCATACCTTTTTGGAAAGGGGAGATCATGAGGAACAACTCTTATTTTTTCCAAGAATTCATTTGAAAACTCCTTGAAGGTCAAAAGTTGCTTGGAAGACAGACAACTTTCACAGACAAATTTCAGTGTCCTCAGATGACCTGTAACTTTCAAGAGCTATAACTTGAGTTCTGTAAATCATCTTGATGACTTCCACCACTCAAATTAAATCTATGAAGATACTCTACAAGTTTCATGTGTACTAAAAGTTCATATGAAGCTTGCATTTTGAATTACACTGCTTGGAAATTTGACCTAAATCAGGGGATTTTACACTGAAACCCTAATTTGGTAACTCCTCTTCTCCTTGACTCCTGTTGATTTTTCTTTGGCACAACACCACATCCATATCCATGTAGCAAATAATGAATCCCACATCCCTCAAATGAGCCTTGATACCTTTCAAATCAAGTCCTTGACCTAGGATTGACCTAGATAAAACCCTAGTTGACTGTCTTCAACTAAGGCTCTTGCAATCATTCCAATGACCTGGCTCTCCTTAAAAATGATCATCTAGGCTCTTCATAACATCTATACACACTCCATGCTCTTGGCTCATAGCTCATACACCCTCTGATGATCCCCAAACAACCTCCAGATAGGAGAGAATCCACTGAGTGATCTGAGTAATCTTGAATATGAATGAAACCCCTTGAACATACCTCTTGAGACAAGAATAGCACTTGATCCCCTATTAAGATGTCTTGCCTATGCTATGCAATGCAGATGAATGCACTATGTACATGATGACAATGCAAATGATTATGCAATTGAAACATAAACCTAGTGTTGCACCCTAAAATTTGCTCAACCTTATTCCTTGGATTTATGTTTCATTATCATTAGCATTTGCATATAGAGTCATGTACATAGACTAACCATCTGCATAGCATAAGCATAGCAAGTCATTCAGCAGGGGACCAATCATTATTTTCATCTCTAGAGGCCTAGCAAGAGGTTATTATCCTAATTCCACCCTACTCAAGTCATCAGGAAAGAATTTGAAAGCAAAGAGTTCAGCAGAGCAAGCCCTGAGTCTACCTCCTAGCTGAGGGTATCTGAGGATCAACAAGAGGGTTATGAGCTGTGAAATGAAAGCATGGAGAGCATCTAGACATCTTGAGAGACTTATAAAGTCATTTGGAGAAGGAGACAAGTCATTGATGAAAGCACAAGAGCTATGGTGGAAGACAGTCAACTAGGGTTTCATCTGGGTCAACCCTAGGTCAATTGACTGACTTAAGAGGGCATTCAAGTCTATTGGAGAGATGTGGGGATCATCATTTGACATATGAAGAAGGATATGGAGATATGACAAGGAGAATTCAAGAGAAATCAAGGAGAAGAGGAGTTACTAAATTAGGGTTTCTCTGTAAAATCCCCTAGTTTAGGTCAAATTTCCAAGCAAGATAAGTCAAAATGCTAGCTTCAAATGGCTTCTTGGCCAACATGAAACTTGTAGAGGATCTCAAGACCTTTAATTTGAGTGGTGGAAGACCTCAAGGAGATTTATAGAACTCAAGTTATGGTCCTTGCAAGTTACAGGTCATTTGGGGTGTCTGAACTTTTGTCTGTGAAAGTGACTTGACTTCCAAGCTAGTTTTGCCCCTCAAGGAGATTTCAAATGAATTCTTGGTCAACACAAGAATTGTTCCTCATTGTCTTAGCTTTCTAGAATGGTATAGTATGCCTTCATATGATGTGGAGAACTCAACTTATGGTCTTGACAAGCAAAGGGTATTTTGGGCATTTGTGAATTACAGGTCATTTTAACCTATGTCCAAAACTCATACAAGGAGGCCTCAAATGGAAAAACTTACAACATCAAACTTGCTCCAAATGGGATTTTAAGTCTAGAAAGGAGGTCACAAGTTATTGGAGAAGCTCATAGCATGATGTTACATAATTGGTCAAAATATGAACTAAAATGGCTTATAAAGTGAATAAATTCAAGATGGAAAATGGCTTGGGAGATTTACAAGTCCAAATGAAGACTTCCAATATATGATTTTGAATGGAAAAACAATTCTAAGAACAATGGTTCACACACTTTTTTGAGTTTAGAAGGAAAAAATGAAGTTATCCATGGTTGCTTACCTTTTAAGAAACATAATCCAAAATGAGCCAAAGTTTGAAAACAAGGGAATGTGCAAGATGGATCTAGAATGTACCATTGGGGTCTATATATTCATGAAAGATGAATTTGGCAAGGGTTGGCCTCATTTGCACCAAGAATTCCACAAATTTTTCTCATGCTTTCTCATTAAGTTTTCATTCCAATTCTCCAAAATCTTCATCAATCTTCCTCAAAATCAATCCAATCATATTCAATATTCATCATAGATCAGAATTGAAGCAAGGATCAAGTGATTATCATCCATTTTCGAGTGCTTTTCTCAAGATCATCAAAATCACAATCTCAAGTGGATAGCATAATTCTGGCCAAGTCTCATCAAAAGCTTGCATACAGAATCAAGTTCCTCAAGGATTGATCAAGATTCAACACTTAGAAGCTTCAGATCCACATCTTCCATAGCTGTTCTCAAAGTTTTACATCAGGTAAGTTTTCCTTCGATTTGCTTAATTCAGTTAGTTTCACATGATTTTATTAGTGTAGACTTGATCTAGGTGGTTAGGAGATTAAGTTAGATGATTTTGGAACGATTTGGTGATGGTTAGTGACAGGTGTAGCAAACTGTTAGTGTTCGAATCTCTTGGATTAGGGCGTTAGAATGTTAGTTGGATGCATCAGATTAACCTCCATTAGGCATAGGTTAGTTTAGGTCAAGTTTGAGGAAGAATGGTGAAGGTTCGTATCAGTGCATTTCAATGGTGGCCAGATGTTGATTCAATCGTGTTTGTTGTTATGGTGAGTTTCAAGTTAATCTAATGCCCTAGGCTTGTAGAGGGAAGAATTTGGAGTGGTTTTTGTGTTTACATCGTGGGGATTGGTTGCCTGTAGAGTGAGAACAGAGGGATGGAATATTGGTCGTGCATGGAGGCTCATGGAGTTAAAACCCTAATTTGCAGAATAATTGAGGAAGACATAATCGTGGCCCTTCATTTGGAGTTGGACTTTTGACTATTGGCGTGATCGTGTGGCCTACGTTTAATCTAATTTGTGGAGGGAAGGACCTGGCCAAAACGCACCGTTTCATTAATTGAAACGGGCGGGCCTGAGTTTGTGTTGCTTTTCCTACCCCCAATGTTAGGCCCATTCCATTTTTGAACGTGATTTCACTACTTTTCTCACCCCCAGCTGGCGTTTTATTTTCAACTAATGCTGAGTGTTTTTCTGGGCCTAGTGTAAGCGCTATATGCACCCCCATTGTTGGCCCATCATGGATAATCAACTGGAGCGAACTTCTATTCTGACCCCCCCTCATTCATTTCATTCATTTTATTTTTCTTAATTCCATTTTATTTTACCAATTTCATAAATTCATAAATAATTCATAAAAAATGCTTTTTAATCCATTCTTTTTACAATATTTTCATTAAAATGTCTAGAATATTATAGGAAAATAAAATTTCATTTTTAGTTTTATTTCATATTTTTTACATATTTTCTAAATAAATGTCACATTAAATAATTCATTTCATGCATCATTTTTATGATTTTTGTTCTCTCACATGCTTTAATCTTTTTTGATCATTCTTTTCATATTGTTTAGATGAGATGTTAAGCTTGTAGAAATATTTTAGTTCCCATTTTTAGAGGTTAATTTTAGGTGATTAATAGATGCTTGAATATCATGAACAAAACTAGGGTTTTAGGTGACAACTTAGGAGTTTGATTTCATTTCCCTTAGGACTTAGGGTTTGAATAGATTAGTTATGGGACTATAGGGGCTATGGGTAGCTATTAGATCCCTTAGAAAAGTCAGGATTCCCCTACTGCTATTATTACTGTCTGTATATCTGTTGTTTGGTGTGGTGTGCCCTCTGGGGATTGTTGCTTGTTTGATTGGGTATTGGGTTTGCCTGGGGCCCTGGGGAAGCTGAAGATTTGTGGAGATGAAGCTATTGGAGATTCAAAGATTGAAGATCAACTGTCAGAGTTGAGGAGGAGTTTCTTGCTGTCAGTTGCTGAGGATACTAGGGTTTAGGAGCTAGGCAGAGCTCTGGATTAGAAATCTTGTTTCTCAAACATGGATTGCCTTGTCTGCATCCATTCTTCTCTGTGATTCAGAGTCTCTCTAAGACACTCACCCCCTTCCTTTGGAAGGCTTGGTGATAGTATCTATGAGATAGAACTCTTGAGAGAAAATGTCTCTTGTGTTAGAAGCAGTCTGTTCACCACCTTTGGTAGTCAGCTGATTGCTTAACACTCAATTCACTCTTGTGACTGATCCCTCATCCTGGAGGTTTGAGCTTGAAGAAAAGCCATTGCAGATGGAAGACTGATGATCAAAGCCCTTGTCTGAAGGCCATGAAGATGGAGATTGATGCTTGTTGAAGCCTGTAGCTGATTGGAGGTTACTTGAAGCCAGATGTTGATTCAGAGCTGCTGATGTTGTTTCTTTTTGCTGTATTTCATTTGCTGATGTATTGATTGGTTTTCTGAACTGTATTGTTTGCTGTTTACCCTGCTGGGTTGAAAGTGAAGCCTATTCACTTTCGCCTATTGTTTTCTAGGTTCGAGGTTGAGTGGGACTCCCTTGCCTCGCTTGTGTTGTTGCATCCATGCATTTTACTGTTTTACTGTATATATCTGATATTGTTTCTGTTTCTGCCTATCCCGTAGGATCTCTGTTTCTCTCTGTGCAAGAGAGGAGCATGATAGACACTAGGTCTTAACCCATGCATGATAACATTAGGTTAGTTTGTTTCCCTTCGCAACCGTAGGTTAGAGTTCTGTCTCTTTCTTTCTCAAAACAAACAGAAAAACACAATAAAGATTTCAAACACAATAAAAGACACTTCTTCCGTAAAAGAATGTGAACTCATCAAAACATCATTTTTGTCCTCTTGGACTGTTAATCAGAAAAACCTTTTTCAGAAGGAATAAAAATCAATCAAGGACAAACCTGTGTCGTACGTGGCCCGAACTACGTTTGCTCTGATCTTTCATGCCGTGTGAAAGTACGTAGGCATAGGATGCGATATCCTAACGAGCAACCTTCCCCTCCTTTCCCGTAGGTAGGCGAACTACGTTGACTCTGATTTCTCGTTCCAGGCGAGAATACGTAGGCATAAAGTGCGATACTTTGCCGAGTCATTTTTATTTTCATTTTATTTTCTTTTTCACCCTTGACCTATAGTTTAGATAGAATAACAATCCATACCCGAAAGCAAGCGTGGATCCCATCGAGTACGATGGACGTGAGGGGTGCTAATACCTTCCCCTTGCGTAACCGACTCCCGAATCCAGGTTTTGGTTGCGATGACCATACCTTTTCCCGTCTTTGCGAGGTTTACTTCGAGCGTTTCCTTTCCCTCCCGTGGGATAAATAACGCACGGTGGCGACTCTTCTGTTCAGCCGGCGCCGATTTTCGCAGTAGCGACAGCTGGCGACTCTGCTGGGGACCCAACGTCCCCTGGCTGCTAAGGACTGCGATGGTTCTTATGCATTTGGGATCCAACGTCCCTTGAGAGAGTCAATCCCAACGCTTGTTTTCCCGTCGAGGATTTTGTATGGAGTTATTGTATATTTCTAACCTTGTATTTTCAGCTTTATATATTGATTATTATTGCTGTATTTGGGGTGTGACGGGTATTCTGATATTGAGAGATAAGCCGGACCTGGGCTTGAGTGCACCTAGAATTAGAGTAGAAATTAGTGGGCGCCCGCTTGCTTTGCTTGCTTTGGTGTCCCATGAAATCTACACTCAGACGAGGTTCCTCTGGTTGGCCTCCTGCCCCTTCCTTTGGTTGGCGTGGGTTGCTGGTTAGTTGGATTGTCGACTCTGGGGACCGATCATTTGGAAGTTGGCTGAGTGAGGCCTCTTCAGGAATTGATGATGCCACTCCTTCTGGGAATCGTATCATCAACCCTGAAAGTCTGTGACGCCGACGACCGCATAGGATGCCGTACCTTGTGCCAGTTATAGGGCCACCCACCTGTGAGGGGATTCAGGGTTATGCAGGTAACTAGACCTCCAGATTACCGGTTATTTCTTGATCAGAGATCCGGGTTATTTATGGAGAGTTATGAGGTCTGCCAGAGACCATGTGGAGATTTATTCTGAGGTCTGTCAGAGACCATTTGGAGATTTATTCTGAGGTCTGTCAGAGACCATTTGGAGATGTATTATGAGGTCTGTCAGAGACCAGTTGGAGATGTGTTATGAGGTCTGTCAGAGACCAATTGGAGGTGATTTGAGGTCTATCAGAGACCAGTTCGAGTTATGGTTTGAGGTCTGTCAGAGACCAGTGTTGGAGTTTTACTTTAGGTCTATCCGAGACCAGGGTTTGGTGACTTCTGGATGGTCTACCTGAGACCTTTCTTGATTGGGTTTAAGCTATTCAGCTGCAGCTTTGGTCCCTGTTGAATGTTACTTGCATGGCATCCCTGCATATACATTATCATTTGCATTTCACTAACGTGTGTCTGTGCTGCAGGTGCATTTGCATTTCCCTAGTTCTAGTGCCCAGACTTCTGAGTATTTGATCATGACTAGCCTACGGAGAACGGTTGCTTACAAATTGCCTACGCCTGATATTGTTCCTTTACTGGGGTTGATCTCTCTTGCTGATGAGGGTGTTCGTAGGAGTTTCCGGATGAGCTATGGTAGATTATTGAGATTGGTGTGCAAACCTACAGAGGTAGAGTTAGATGGGCTGTATGCTTTGATGCAATTCTACGACCCTGCTTTGAGGTGTTTTACGTTCTCTGATTTTATTATGGGACCAACTCTGGAGGAATACGCTGAGTATGTTGAGCTGCCTGTGCAGAACCAGGTTCCATTCATTCATTATGATGCCAAACCCAAGCCGGAGGAATTGGCAAAAGCCTTGCATGTTGATGCTTCTGAACTTGTGACTACTGTTTCCCGTGGAGTTCCAGGCTTCTCATTTCAGTTCTTAGTGGGTAAAGCCCAAGAGTACGCCAAGAATGGGTGCTGGGTTGCTTTCAATGCTGTGTTGGCTTTGTGCATTTATGGCATAGTTTTATTCCCCAATATACCGGATTTTGTGGACTTCGATGCTTTCTACTTGTTTGCCGCTGGTAATCCTGTGCCTACTTTACTCGGAGATCTCTACCATTCACTGCATTACAAGAATGAGAGGGGAAGAGGGAAGAATGTTCATCTTTGTGTACCCTTGTTGAGTATGTGGTTTGAGAGTCACCTTCCTAAGAGAGGATCTGCTGCAGAGACCACAGTTCCAGTTGGTTGGCCGGAGCGTTTGATGAGGCTATCGTCGGAAGATGTGGAGTGGCTTGATAGAGACCTGTTGGGATCTGAGCTCATCTTTAGCTGTGCTGGGTACCCTAATGTGCCACTGATAGGAAGAAAAGGGTGTATTAATTACAACCCTTCTCTATTCATTCGCCAGTTCGGATATGCGCTGAAGAATCCACCTCAAGAGGAAGAAGTACAGGAATCTCTGTACTTCACCGGTGACGTGAAGGGGGAGTTATTAGCCAAGTTGCGACATGCTTGGACGCGTATTAACCGCAAAGGGAAGCCGTTGTTAGGAAAGAATGACTGTCAGGCCTATGCACCTTATAGAGCTTGGATTCAGGAGAGGGCTAGTCAGTTGAAGATGCCGTTTCCAGAGGCACCAATTCTTGATCCTATTCCGGTAGAAGAGCCGACCACTGTTTCTAGGGAAGTCTATGAACAAGTTGTGAGGGAGAAAGAAGCCTTAATGAAGATTAATGAAGGGTTAGAGCAAGAGCTAGCCCAGGCACGCAGTGAGAAGAACAAGGCTGTATATGCTTTCCAACAACAGATTGAGCTGGTAAACAGGTTAGGATCTGAGTTGACCGAGGAAAAGAAGAAGCGTGAACGTCTGGGGCAAGAGTTCAGAAGTTCCCATGACATGCTGGAAGCCAAAAAGAAGGCGCTCGACGCGGCACACCGAGAGATATCTTCTTGCAATAAGACTTGGAATGCTACACTCACCAACAACAAGAAGAGGGAAGATAAGCTGAAGCAGCAAATTTCCGACCTCGAAGAGAAGTTGAAGTCTAGCATCAAGAAGTGTGAGGAGGAAGTGATGAACCGGTATAGTGTCCAGCATGCACTGAACAAGGCAATCAAATCCAGAGATGAAGCAGTGTCCCAGAAGCGAAAGCTAGAAGATTGCTTCGGGGAAGCAACATGGGAAGAAACCGCTGAGGACGTACGCCGTGTCCTTAAGAGGAGAAACCTGCTTGTTGAAGGGCTGCTTGATCGACCAAGCCATCCGGAGACCAAGAAGTTGATAGAGGAGTACCAGACTTTTGGGAGGATCTGATCATTCCATTATTTGTATGCTTTATTTGCATAGTGATGACCATCACCAGGATTGTTGGTTGAGGTCATGCCATCTTTGTACTCTCAGTGATATTGTACCCTGGGCTTATTGATTCTCTCTGTTATATATGAGGCTTTCTATGATTCAGCTCCGATATTCCTATTGTCAACACTGTCACTGCACCGGCACCCTCGCACTAGAATTGGGGGAATGAACTTCCCTAATGCACAGACACATTGCATTGCATTCATATTCATATTGCATGACAGGTAATCTATGAATGGTGTCTTATCTCTTGCTCTGTATCAGGTACTTAACAGGATTCCAGATCAACATCCGCACCGCTATTCTACACGATCCAACTGTCGGAAAGTCATGGACCAGATTCAGAATGAGATGCAGGATGTACGCGAGAAGCTCGCCCTCTTCATGCAAACCATGGAGGCTATAGCAAAAGGGCAAGAGAATTTGCAGGCCATGGTCCAGCCTCTGTTGGCTCGCAACGCTGGTCATGGTAACGAAGATCATCAGTCTGTCCGGGTTGATACTGCTCATGGAGACGGCACTCCCACGCCAGTGGCTCCGCCTGTCGTCAATGTGACTGCTGCTAACGTCAACAACGCTACCGCTGCTGTGAATGGTAACGTCGGAGGTGGAAATGAAACTGCTGTCCACAACGCTGGGCTGGGTGATGTCAATTTGGGAGATAATCTCGGAGGCAATGGCTTTGTCAACGCTGGGTTCGGATTCAACGATCAGGGATTCGACAATACTGGCAAGTATGGCTTTAATGCTCAAGGCTTTGGGCAAGATGGTTATGGTATGGTCAATCAGGGCTACGGAGGTTTTGGAAACGGAAACGGTGCTGGTCTTATGGCTGGTGGTCCTGCTGGAGGTGTTCAAGGGTATGGCAACAGAGGCCGAGTTCCGGGGATGAATCAGGTCAGAGCTGGACGTAATAATGCGTATGATGGATACGGGGCTGGAAACGGTATGTGGCAAGAGGATCAGCAGGAAGACGCCTTCTCTGGAGGGGGTTTTGACGGGCCGATGGATGATTCTCAAAAGATTAGAATGCTGGAAGAGCAAATGAAAGGAGTCCTAAACCAGAGTGCTGTGGGTCTGGACATGGCAACAATGGGCTTGGTACCTGGGCTGAGGGTGCCGATCAAGTTCAAAGCGCCTGCGTTCGATAAGTACAAAGGAGATACATTCCCGAAAGTGCATGTGCGAGCTTATTACAGAAAGATGTCTGCGTACTCCACTGACGAAAGAATGCTCATGCATTTCTTTCAGGATAGCCTATCGGGTCCTTCCCTAGAGTGGTACATGGGGTTGGAGCCCACTGATATCAAGACTTGGAAGCAATTAGCAGAGGCGTTCGTAGCCCATTACAAATATAACAGTGACCTGGCACCCAATCGGGTCCAGTTGGTCGGGCTTTCGCAGAAGAAGGGGGAGAGTTTTAAAGAATACGCGCAAAGGTGGCGCGATATGGCTGCCAGGGTCCGTCCTCCTGTGGAAGATAAAGAAATGAACGATATGTTTGTTGGCACATTCACCGGGCTGTTTCATGATATGTTGTTTCATACGTCTCTGGCTAGTTTTTCAGATCTGATTTTGATGGGTGAAAAGATTGAGCGGAACCTTAAGCAAGGGAAGTTCCAAGTCGATGAATCAACTGCATCTGGCAGTAATAGGAAAGCTTATGGTGGGCGCCGTCAGGGCGAAGCTAGTGCTGTATTTGGAGGCCGAGGCCGAGGCCGAGGCAGGGGAAGAAATCAATATCGTCAGCAGCAGCAAGTGTCGAGTGTCACCATCCCGTATCAACAACAACCAATTCAGCAACAACAACAGGTTCAGCAGCAACCAATGCCACAGCAGCAGCAGCCTCAGCAGGGGGCACAGCAAGCTCAGAGAAAATTCCAGGGTGGTAAGCCGAGAAGGGTGTTCGAGAAGCCTCCCTCTAACTATGCTGATTTATTGCAGACATTGTTGGGATTGAATCTGGTGGAGAAAAGAACCTTGGCACCGATAACGGGAGCTCCCCCGTTCGGCTATGATGCAAATAGGCGCTGCGAGTTTCATTCTGGGGCCCCGGGCCATGATATAGAAGGTTGTCATGCTTTTAAGCACGTTGTGCAGGATCTCTTGGACAACAAGTCTATCAACTTCGGAACGACCGGTGCGAATATAGTCCAGAAACCCATGCCTAATCATGGGGCGAACGCCGTGCTGACTGAGGAAGGTCTGAATCTGATTATGAATGTTGAGGATTTAAAGACGCCGCTGAGCGAAATAAAAAGCCGACTGTTGCAAGGAGGTGTTTACCCGGGTTGTAATGAGTACTGCTTAGATTGTTGGGCCCTGTCTGGGGGGTGTGAAGATCTAAAGAAAGGCATTCAGGCCTTGATTGATGAAGGTGTATTGCAGTTTGATAGAACAGTAACTGATGAGCCGGCAGGGGCAGTAATGGATAATCAGAGTGATGTTGCCACAGTGACAATTCCTAGGAAGACGATCACTATTTCAGCACCCGCCCAGCGACCACCGATTACTATAACTAAAGCCGGGCCAATCCCGTATGAGAGCACGAAAGCGGTCCCATGGTCATATGGGCTAGAGGTATATTGTGACGGGATTAAAATCGATGTTAACAAGCGGTCAGCGGAGGTTGTGGATAATGTTGCTGGCCCGGGAGGCATGACGAGGAGCGGCAGGATCTTTATATCTCCTGAAGTGGAAGCCGAAAGGCTAGCGAAAGGAAAGGGGAAAGCGGTGGAAAATGTTCCGGTTCAAGCAAATGAAAAAGAAGCAGCGTCGAAGGACGTAGAGGAATTCATGCGCTTGATTCGGAAAAGCGACTATAAAATCGTGGAGCATCTGCAGCAAACGCCATCCAAAATATCTATTCTGTCATTGCTGTTGTGTTCAGAAGCCCACAGGAACGCTTTGCTGAAAGTCCTGGACACTTCTTTTGTACCACAGGATGTCTCCGTGAACCAGCTAGAAGGGGTATTGGCACATGTAAATGCAGGCCACAGTCTGGGCTTTACTGATTTCGACTTGACTCCGAAAGGAAGGGATCATAATATGGCATTACATGTATCTGTTGAGTGCAGAGGGTCGACAATGTCGCACGTATTGGTTGACACCGGGTCGTCTTTGAATGTGCTGCCTAAGAAGGCTATGATGAAGCTGGATGTTCGAGGAATTTTGTGCACACCAAGTGATTTGGTAGTCAGAGCGTTTGACGGCACGCGGAGAACAGTCTTCGGATCGATCACCTTGCCTCTGCAAGTGGGGCCGGAAGTGTTTGCAACGGAGTTTTATATCATGGATATACAGCCTGCGTACAGCTGCTTGCTGGGAAGACCTTGGATTCACGGGGCAGGGGCAGTCACGTCTACCCTGCATCAGAAGTTAAAGTATATGGTCGGAGACAGCGTAGTCACCGTGTGCGGAGAAGAAGACATCCTGGTCAGCCATCTTTCTTCGTTTAAATATGTGGAAGTCGACGGGGAGATCCACGAGACGCCATGCCAGGCATTCGAAGGTTTGCGCATTAAGGACAAGAGTCCCGGGCCAAGCAAAGTGCCGGAGATAGCCGTCTCATCGTATAAAGAGGCCCAAGCGCTAGTGAAGGCAGGAGACGCCACGGGCTGGGGCAAAGTATTGGACATTCCGGTGAAAATGGACCGGTTCGGACTGGGGTACAGACCGTCGTCATCAACTCCTTCCGTGGGGGCCCCTCACTTCAGAAAGTCAATCACCATCTCTGCCAGTGGAGTATGCCATGAATCTGTCAATGCTGCTTCAGAGTCCGATGAAGGGGACAGCGACTGTGATATGGATGCCTGGATTCAGCCAAGCACGCCAGGACAAGGACTGTGCAACTGGTCTATTCAGGAGCTTGTTCCTGTGACTTTTAAACAGTAATGCTTTGCTTTATTAATTGTTGAATAATCTGATGTCTTGCCCGGGGCATCAGGATTTGCTTAGGGCTGTGTTGTTATAAACATTGCTTCGTTAATCATTAAATAAACGGCGTTTTTTTTCATGTGCAAATACTGTAATCCCTGTCTTTCTTGTTTTGTATTTTTCAATAAAATGGCAATGTGGTTATTCGCTTTATACGCATTTTGAAGCACTTAACCCTCTCTTTTGCAGGATAACATTTTCAGATGACATCCTTGAACCACCTATGACTCGTCCCGACTTCGAGCACCCGGTATTCCAGACCGAAGAAGAGGTTGTTGAAGATAGTGACGTTCCTGAAGAACTGTCTTGGTTGGTGAAGCAAGAGGAAAGAGCCATTCTGCCTCACGACGAGGTTATCGAGGTTATCAATTTGGGGTCGGAAGGGGTTGAGAAAAACATTCGTATCGGAGCCGCACTGCAGAGTGATATCAAGCGAAGGCTGGTTGAAATGCTCCGAGAGTATAATGATGTATTCGCTTGGTCGTATCAAGATATGCCAGGGCTCGATACAGATATGGTTGTGCATCGTCTGCCACTGAAAGAAGACTGCCCGCCTGTCAAACAAAAACTTCGCAGAACTCGCCCAGATATGGCAATGAAGATCAAAGAGGAGGTTCAGAAACAGTGGGACGCTGGCTTCCTGGCTGTGACGAAGTATCCCTCATGGGTTGCTAACATCGTGCCAGTGCCAAAGAAAGATGGCAAGGTTCGAATGTGCGTGGACTATAGAGATTTGAATAAAGCAAGCCCAAAAGACGATTTTCCACTTCCTCACATTGACGTGTTAGTGGATAATACTGCTCAATACTCTGTATTCTCCTTCATGGATGGCTTTTCAGGCTATAATCAAATTAAAATGGCGCCAGAGGATATGGAGAAGACTACTTTCATAACGCCTTGGGGGACATTTTGCTATAAAGTGATGCCCTTTGGTTTGAAAAATGCTGGGGCAACATATCAGCGTGCGATGACAACTCTCTTTCATGACATGATGCATAAAGAGATTGAAGTTTATGTTGACGATATGATTGCCAAATCCCAGACGGAGGAAGAACATCTGGTGAATCTGTTGAAGTTGTTTAAAAGGCTTAGGAAGTTCAGGCTGAGGCTGAACCCCAATAAATGCACCTTCGGGGTGAGATCGGGTAAACTGCTGGGGTTTATCGTAAGCGAAAGAGGAATAGAGGTCGATCCTGCTAAAATAAAAGCGATTCAAGAAATGCCGACGCCTAAAACAGAAAAAGAGGTGCGCGGGTTTTTAGGGAGATTGAACTACATTGCTCGGTTCATATCTCATCTAACTGCCACGTGTGAACCATTATTCAAGCTGTTGAAGAAAGATCAAGCTGTAACGTGGAACGATAATTGTCAAAAGGCGTTCGATAAAATAAAGAAGTATCTGCAGGAGCCTCCTATTTTGATACCCCCAGTGGCAGGGAGACCCTTGATAATGTATTTGACGGTTCTTGAGGGAAGCATGGGTTGCGTTCTCGGTCAACACGACGAGACGGGGAGAAAAGAGCATGCAATTTACTATTTGAGTAAGAAATTTACAGACTGTGAATCTCGATACTCAATGCTGGAGAAAACTTGTTGCGCGCTGGCCTGGGCCGCCAAGCGTTTGAGGCAGTACATGCTGAATCATACAACCATGCTCATCTCGAAGATGGATCCAATCAAATATATATTTGAAAAGCAGGCGTTGTCAGGTAGAATTGCCCGTTGGCAGATGATCTTGACTGAATATGATATTCAATACGTCTCGCAAAAGGCAATAAAGGGGAGTGTGCTGGCTGAGTATCTGGCGGAGCAGCCTATTGAAGAGTATCAATTGATGAGATTTGACTTTCCTGACGAGGATATCATGTATCTCAAGATGAAGGATTGCGAAGAGCCGTTACCAGACGAAGGACCAGAGCCGGGGTCCAAATGGCAGATGATATTTGACGGAGCTGTGAATGCTTACGGTAGCGGAATAGGGGCAATTATCACTACGCCGCACGGGTCGCACATCCCGTTTACTGCCCGACTGACCTTTGCTGTTACCAATAATGAGGCCGAATACGAAGCTTGTATAATGGGGCTTGAAGAAGCCATTGATTTGCGAATCAAACATTTAGACGTATACGGAGACTCAGCTCTGGTGGTGAATCAGATCAAAGGAGAATGGGAGACACGGCAACCCAATTTGATACATTATATGAATTATGCAAGGAGATTGTTGCCTTTCTTCGATAAGGTTGAATTGCATCACGTACCACGGGCAGAAAATCAAATGGCTGACGCCCTTGCCACTTTGTCTTCCATGTACAAGGTCAATTTCTGGAACGAAGCTCCCCAAATCACTATCTCTCGGTTGGACAGGCCAGCTTATGTATTTGCTATTGATGAAGCATCTGATGACAAACCGTGGTATTTTGATATCCTTAATTTCCTGAAGAACAAAGAGTATCCGGCTGGGGCATCCAGTCAAGATCAGAAAACTCTCAGGAGATTAGCAGGTAATTTCTATTTGAACCCGGATGGCGTCTTGTACAGAAGAAACCACGACTTGGTGTTGTTGCGTTGTGTAGACGAGAAAGAGGCAAAGCTTCTCATGGAGGAAATTCACGAAGGTGCATTCGGTACGCATGCTGGTGGGCATGCTATGACGAGAAAACTGCTGCGGGCAGGTTACTTTTGGCTGACGATGGAAACTGATTGTTTCAAATTTGCAAGAAAGTGCCACAAGTGCCAAATTTATGCTGACAAAATACATGTGCCTCCGAGTCCTCTAAATGTGATGTCATCTCCATGGCCATTCTCGATGTGGGGAATCGATATGATCGGAAAGATTGAGCCGACGGCTTCTAACGGGCATCGGTTCATCCTCGTAGCAATCGATTATTTCACCAAGTGGGTGGAAGCAGCGTCTTACGCAAACGTAACGAAGCAAGTGGTGGCTAGATTCATCAAGAGAGATATCATTTGCCGATACGGAATTCCCGAGCGGATAATCACGGATAATGGTTCTAATCTGAACAACAAAATGATGAAGGAGCTCTGTCAGAATTTCAAGATCGAACATCACAACTCCTCCCCCTACCGACCCAAGATGAATGGCGCTGTCGAAGCGGCCAATAAGAATATCAAGAAGATCGTCCAGAAAATGGTGGTGACTTATAAGGATTGGCACGAGATGCTACCTTTCGCTTTGCACGGTTATCGTACGACGGTACGCACATCAACCGGGGCAACTCCGTTCTCGTTGGTATACGGAATGGAGGCGGTATTACCATTGGAAGTTGAGATCCCTTCTCTGAGGGTATTGCGAGACGTTCAGCTGGACGAGGCAGAATGGGTAACGAACAGATTGAACCAACTGAGTTTGATGGATGAGAAGAGGCTAGCTTCTCTGGCATACGGTCGTTTGTATCAAAGACGAATGAAGAAAGCGTACGACAAGAAAATACTTCCGCGAAGCTTTCAGACGGGCGACCTTGTGCTGAAAAGGATTCTCCCGCCGCAAGCAGATCACAGGGGCAAGTGGACCCCCAACTACGAAGGGCCATACGTTGTCAGTAAGGTCTTTTCAGGAGGAGCTTTATTGTTGTCCACCATGGACGGGGAAGACTTTGCATCACCTGTGAATTCGGACGCGGTTAAAAAATACTTTGCTTAAAACAGACCCGCTGGACAAAAAAAGAGAGTCCAGGCAAAAATGGGGCATCCTGGCGAACCAAAAACAGAATGAAAGGTTCGGGCAAAAGTTAGGGATAAAATTGAAAAAATGTACACCCGCGAAGTTGAAAACCTACACTGGGCGGCTTCGGCAAAAAGGGGTATCCCGGTGAACTGAAAACCCGTAAAGGGCGGTTCACGCAAAAGTTAGGGATGAGAAAAGCAAATGACTGCGGTCCGAATTTGGTATTCAATGAGCATCAGTGCGGGAGAATATGTTTGAGGAGTCAGTTATCGGATACAACCTCTTCAGAAGTAGGGATACCGGGAAAGTATAATAGTCGGATGAGTCATGGGAGGATCAGTTCGTGATGTTCATCTGCATCCAGTTGCCGACATGTGTACAAAATTTAATTTGTCAATATTTATGCTTCTTGTGAATACTTGCATACTTGTATATTTGCTTTGTGTAGCTTCCTCTTTTCAGGAGTTACATCCCGTGTACAAAAACTCCGCCCATTCAGGGGCCCAATCAATGAAAATGTGTTATTCAGTACTTGATGCCTGTTCTTTACTGTTTCGCGCATGATAAAACGCCTAAGTTTGATGAAACTAGCATGAGTGTAACATCACTGGCCCTTGCCAACAATTGTTAAAGCTTTGAATTAACTGAGTGTAACGTCACTAACCTGAATCGATTTGGATTGCATAGGCTTGTCGTGCTTTGTTTGTGTTGTTGCAGGTTTCATAACTGTACGAGGAAGGTGATCAAAAGATTGCAATAGTGAAAGGCTTGATCCCCACGCAGGTCAGGCATGTTCTTCCTGAAGAAGGATAGAATTCTCCAGCTAGCCGTAGCTTATCCAAAGGACGTGCTCCAGAGAAGTTACTCGTCCTCAGCAGAGTTTAGTGATTCTGAGATCGTAAGGCTGTATTCAGACAGGTTCATCTCCCCACGCAGGGTCAGGCACTCTTCCCCAGTGGAGTCAGTTAATTTTCCCCGAGAGAATCATCCCATCCCCAGCGGAGTTCTCTTTTCAGCAAATGTTCTTTCCTTCCGGTGGAATTCGAAGGTCAAGGCTCTCCAAAGCAGAGTTGATGTTGGGTCCTGTCATTTATTTTGTCAGAGATACTGGTGATATCGGTTCACGTTCCAGCAGAAAGTCCGATCGTGCTGTGCGCATCTGCTATTCCTCAGCAGAGTTATTGTCCCCAGCAGGGGTTACTTCAGCAAGACGTGTGGTTTGAGTTCCCAACTTCCCAGCAGGGTCGACTTCACTCTTCCAGCATTTATTTTGCCGGAATGATTTTGTAGCATCAGGCTATCCCCGGCAAGTCAGCGTTATCCTTCCAGCATTTATTTTGCTGAAGCAGTTTCTGTACTCTAGTGGTTCAGGTGGAGAGAGCTCTTGCTCAAATAAATCACCAAACAGTCAAGATCTCGGCAGGAGATATTCAATGATAATGTCAGTTTCGGCAGTATCCCCCATAGAGTTATCATGGTAAAACTTTCTTTGTCTCCAGCAGAGTCATTTATGCAAATGTATCTTATTTTCCCCAGCCAGAGTGGCCAGGATAAGAATCTCCTTATTCCCAAGCAGAGTTCGTTTGTCATCAACGAGTCGCATGAATCAGAATTTCAGAGACCACCGCCGGTTATCAGAGCAGGCATCCGATAGTTGGTTTTCAGACATCCCCAGTAGAGTTCATCTCGAAGTCGCTGTCACGTCAATGCTGAGCAGTTTGTGGGTAAGGATCATTGAAGAATTAAGTCCTGACGGGGACCATTTACTCCTAGAATGACGGGATTTCTTCAGAAGTGGGCGTCCTAACGTGGACAGGTTTATTTTACCGGATTGGTAAGGTGTGTTAATCCTGACGTGGATAGATTCGGTCTCTCGAAATTTGGAGAAAGGGAGGTCATGACGTTGACAAAAGATTGGTTACTCTTCGTGTTGGTGTCCTGACGTGGATTATTTGTGTCCAGCAGATATCTTTATTCGTAATGGAAACGTGCGTCCTGACGTGGACAAGCTTATAGTTCTTTGTGATGACAAGATGCAAGAATCCTGACGTGGACAAATTTATCCTTCTTCGTGTTGTTGGCAAAGTGTAAGTCCTAACGCGGATATTTCCCCAGTGAGTCGAGGGTGTGAGTCCTTACGTGGACAAGTCTTATTTCCTCAGTGAGTCGAAGGCGCCTGAGTCCTTACGTGGATAAATCAAGACGAGATCAGTGTCCTAACGCGGACAGATCAAAGAGATTATTATTCCTAACGTGGAAAGATGTAGTCCTTACGCGGACCTATCAACAGAAGTGATTCCTAACGTGGAAAGACGGAGATTCCTAACGCGGAAAAGATGGAGTCCATACGCGGACGTGTCAGAAGATAGTTTCCTTACGTGGAAATGACAGTATTCCTAACGTGGAAAGAAGAGAGTCCTTACGTGGACAGATTAAGATGGCATTCCTGACGTGGAAAAGTTTAGTCCTGACGTGGACATATCAAGGTTTGATTCCTTACGTGGAAAGATCGGAGTCCTTACGTGGACATATCAAGAGCATTCCTTACGTAGAAGAAAAATGGTTTCCTTACGTGGAAAGACGAGTTTATTCCTTACGCGGAGAAATTGGGGTCCTGACGTGGACAGATTCGAGAAGTTGAGTCCTGACGTGGACAGGTTCAGAATCAAAAGTGGAATTCCTTACGTGGAAAGATCGGAGTCCTGACGCGGACATACCAAGTGATATTGGAGTCCGTACGTGGACAGATTGATATAGTTTCCTAACGCGGAAAGAAGATTGCTTCCTAACGTGGAAAGATAAAAGCGTTACTCCTAACGTGGACGATGTGATTCCTAACGTGGACAGGTGTTACTCCTAACGTGGAAGAGTGTTATTCCTAACGTGGGCGATTCAGTTTACGGAAATGCAGATGAATTATCCCCAGCGGAGTTGCCGAGATTTTCCTGGGTTGACAGTAAGTGGAGTCCTAACGTGGACAAGTTTTAGTTGAGATTTCTTCGTGTTGACAACAGACAGAGTCCTAGCATGGACAAGCAAGCAATCTGTTATGACAAAATCCTCTTCAGAACGATGAAGACAATCCCCAGCACGGTCGCGCAAGATCAGTGGGTTGCTCTAACAGTCAGATGCAGCTGACGAATGTCATTCCTCAAGCAGGAGCGCAGTGTATTTCTGCGGTTGGCAAATTTCTGGTTTCAGTAGTATTCAACCGTCTCGTACCGCGAATGTCTGAAGGCTCCGGGCTCTTCATCCAGTCGGGTCCAAGTCGCTTGAATAGGGGCAGCTGTTGCACCCTAAAATTTGCTCAACCTTATTCCTTGGATTTATGTTTCATTATCATTAGCATTTGCATATAGAGTCATGTACATAGACTAACCATCTGCATAGCATAAGCATAGCAAGTCATTCAGCAGGGGACCAATCATTATTTTCATCTCTAGAGGCCTAGCAAGAGGTTATTATCCTAATTCCACCCTACTCAAGTCATCAGGAAAGAATTTGAAAGCAAAGAGTTCAGCAGAGCAAGCCCTGAGTCTACCTCCTAGCTGAGGGTATCTGAGGATCAACAAGAGGGTTATGAGCTGTGAAATGAAAGCATGGAGAGCATCTAGACATCTTGAGAGACTTATAAAGTCATTTGGAGAAGGAGACAAGTCATTGATGAAAGCACAAGAGCTATGGTGGAAGACAGTCAACTAGGGTTTCATCTGGGTCAACCCTAGGTCAATTGACTGACTTAAGAGGGCATTCAAGTCTATTGGAGAGATGTGGGGATCATCATTTGACATATGAAGAAGGATATGGAGATATGACAAGGAGAATTCAAGAGAAATCAAGGAGAAGAGGAGTTACTAAATTAGGGTTTCTCTGTAAAATCCCCTAGTTTAGGTCAAATTTCCAAGCAAGATAAGTCAAAATGCTAGCTTCAAATGGCTTCTTGGCCAAAATGAAACTTGTAGAGGATCTCAAGACCTTTAATTTGAGTGGTGGAAGACCTCAAGGAGATTTATAGAACTCAAGTTATGGTCCTTGCAAGTTACAGGTCATTTGGGGTGTCTGAACTTTTGTCTGTGAAAGTGACTTGACTTCCAAGCTAGTTTTGCCCCTCAAGGAGATTTCAAATGAATTCTTGGTCAACACAAGAATTGTTCCTCATTGTCTTAGCTTTCTAGAATGGTATAGTATGCCTTCATATGATGTGGAGAACTCAACTTATGGTCTTGACAAGCAAAGGGTATTTTGGGCATTTGTGAATTACAGGTCATTTTAACCTATGTCCAAAACTCATACAAGGAGGCCTCAAATGGAAAAACTTACAACATCAAACTTGCTCCAAATGGGATTTTAAGTCTAGAAAGGAGGTCACAAGTTATTGGAGAAGCTCATAGCATGATGTTACATAATTGGTCAAAATATGAACTAAAATGGCTTATAAAGTGAATAAATTCAAGATGGAAAATGGCTTGGGAGATTTACAAGTCCAAATGAAGACTTCCAATATATGATTTTGAATGGAAAAACAATTCTAAGAACAATGGTTCACACACTTTTTTGAGTTTAGAAGGAAAAAATGAAGTTATCCATGGTTGCTTACCTTTTAAGAAACATAATCCAAAATGAGCCAAAGTTTGAAAACAAGGGAATGTGCAAGATGGATCTAGAATGTACCATTGGGGTCTATATATTCATGAAAGATGAATTTGGCAAGGGTTGGCCTCATTTGCACCAAGAATTCCACAAATTTTTCTCATGCTTTCTCATTAAGTTTTCATTCCAATTCTCCAAAATCTTCATCAATCTTCCTCAAAATCAATCCAATCATATTCAATATTCATCATAGATCAGAATTGAAGCAAGGATCAAGTGATTATCATCCATTTTCGAGTGCTTTTCTCAAGATCATCAAAATCACAATCTCAAGTGGATAGCATAATTCTGGCCAAGTCTCATCAAAAGCTTGCATACAGAATCAAGTTCCTCAAGGATTGATCAAGATTCAACACTTAGAAGCTTCAGATCCACATCTTCCATAGCTGTTCTCAAAGTTTTACATCAGGTAAGTTTTCCTTCGATTTGCTTAATTCAGTTAGTTTCACATGATTTTATTAGTGTAGACTTGATCTAGGTGGTTAGGAGATTAAGTTAGATGATTTTGGAACGATTTGGTGATGGTTAGTGACAGGTGTAGCAAACTGTTAGTGTTCGAATCTCTTGGATTAGGGCGTTAGAATGTTAGTTGGATGCATCAGATTAACCTCCATTAGGCATAGGTTAGTTTAGGTCAAGTTTGAGGAAGAATGGTGAAGGTTCGTATCAGTGCATTTCAATGGTGGCCAGATGTTGATTCAATCGTGTTTGTTGTTATGGTGAGTTTCAAGTTAATCTAATGCCCTAGGCTTGTAGAGGGAAGAATTTGGAGTGGTTTTTGTGTTTACATCGTGGGGATTGGTTGCCTGTAGAGTGAGAACAGAGGGATGGAATATTGGTCGTGCATGGAGGCTCATGGAGTTAAAACCCTAATTTGCAGAATAATTGAGGAAGACATAATCGTGGCCCTTCATTTGGAGTTGGACTTTTGACTATTGGCGTGATCGTGTGGCCTACGTTTAATCTGATTTGTGGAGGGAAGGACCTGGCCAAAACGCACCGTTTCATTAATTGAAACGGGCGGGCCTGAGTTTGTGTTGCTTTTCCTACCCCCAATGTTAGGCCCATTCCATTTTTGAACGTGATTTCACTACTTTTCTCACCCCCAGCTGGCGTTTTATTTTCAACTAATGCTGAGTGTTTTTCTGGGCCTAGTGTAAGCGCTATATGCACCCCCATTGTTGGCCCATCATGGATAATCAACTGGAGCGAACTTCTATTCTGACCCCCCCTCATTCATTTCATTCATTTTATTTTTCTTAATTCCATTTTATTTTACCAATTTCATAAATTCATAAATAATTCATAAAAAATGCTTTTTAATCCATTCTTTTTACAATATTTTCATTAAAATGTCTAGAATATTATAGGAAAATAAAATTTCATTTTTAGTTTTATTTCATATTTTTTACATATTTTCTAAATAAATGTCACATTAAATAATTCATTTCATGCATCATTTTTATGATTTTTGTTCTCTCACATGCTTTAATCTTTTTTGATCATTCTTTTCATATTGTTTAGATGAGATGTTAAGCTTGTAGAAATATTTTAGTTCCCATTTTTAGAGGTTAATTTTAGGTGATTAATAGATGCTTGAATATCATGAACAAAACTAGGGTTTTAGGTGACAACTTAGGAGTTTGATTTCATTTCCCTTAGGACTTAGGGTTTGAATAGATTAGTTATGGGACTATAGGGGCTATGGGTAGCTATTAGATCCCTTAGAAAAGTCAGGATTCCCCTACTGCTATTATTACTGTCTGTATATCTGTTGTTTGGTGTGGTGTGCCCTCTGGGGATTGTTGCTTGTTTGATTGGGTATTGGGTTTGCCTGGGGCCCTGGGGAAGCTGAAGATTTGTGGAGATGAAGCTATTGGAGATTCAAAGATTGAAGATCAACTGTCAGAGTTGAGGAGGAGTTTCTTGCTGTCAGTTGCTGAGGATACTAGGGTTTAGGAGCTAGGCAGAGCTCTAGATTAGAAATCTTGTTTCTCAAACATGGATTGCCTTGTCTGCATCCATTCTTCTCTGTGATTCAGAGTCTCTCTAAGACACTCACCCCCTTCCTTTGGAAGGCTTGGTGATAGTATCTATGAGATAGAACTCTTGAGAGAAAATGTCTCTTGTGTTAGAAGCAGTCTGTTCACCACCTTTGGTAGTCAGCTGATTGCTTAACACTCAATTCACTCTTGTGACTGATCCCTCATCCTGGAGGTTTGAGCTTGAAGAAAAGCCATTGCAGATGGAAGACTGATGATCAAAGCCCTTGTCTGAAGGCCATGAAGATGGAGATTGATGCTTGTTGAAGCCTGTAGCTGATTGGAGGTTACTTGAAGCCAGATGTTGATTCAGAGCTGCTGATGTTGTTTCTTTTTGCTGTATTTCATTTGCTGATGTATTGATTGGTTTTCTGAACTGTATTGTTTGCTGTTTACCCTGCTGGGTTGAAAGTGAAGCCTATTCACTTTCGCCTATTGTTTTCTAGGTTCGAGGTTGAGTGGGACTCCCTTGCCTCGCTTGTGTTGTTGCATCCATGCATTTTACTGTTTTACTGTATATATCTGATATTGTTTCTGTTTCTGCCTATCCCGTAGGATCTCTGTTTCTCTCTGTGCAAGAGAGGAGCATGATAGACACTAGGTCTTAACCCATGCATGATAACATTAGGTTAGTTTGTTTCCCTTCGCAACCGTAGGTTAGAGTTCTGTCTCTTTCTTTCTCAAAACAAACAGAAAAACACAATAAAGATTTCAAACACAATAAAAGACACTTCTTCCGTAAAAGAATGTGAACTCATCAAAACATCATTTTTGTCCTCTTGGACTGTTAATCAGAAAAACCTTTTTCAGAAGGAATAAAAATCAATCAAGGACAAACCTGTGTCGTACGTGGCCCGAACTACGTTTGCTCTGATCTTTCATGCCGTGTGAAAGTACGTAGGCATAGGATGCGATATCCTAGCGAGCAACCTTCCCCTCCTTTCCCGTAGGTAGGCGAACTACGTTGACTCTGATTTCTCGTTCCAGGCGAGAATACGTAGGCATAAAGTGCGATACTTTGCCGAGTCATTTTTATTTTCATTTTATTTTCTTTTTCACCCTTGACCTATAGTTTAGATAGAATAACAATCCATACCCGAAAGCAAGCGTGGATCCCATCGAGTACGATGGACGTGAGGGGTGCTAATACCTTCCCCTTGCGTAACCGACTCCCGAATCCAGGTTTTGGTTGCGATGACCATACCTTTTCCCGTCTTTGCGAGGTTTACTTCGAGCGTTTCCTTTCCCTCCCGTGGGATAAATAACGCACGGTGGCGACTCTTCTGTTCAGCCGGCGCCGATTTTCGCAGTAGCGACACCTAGGTTAGAAAAGGTTGGGCAAATTTTGAGGTGCAACAACCATTGACCCAGAAGGAGAATACAGAACATTTGCAGGGTTGATGAATAGCAAAAAGTGGGGAATTTTGGTATCCCCAACCGATAGCTACATCATAGATGTTGTGTGCGAGTTCTATGCTAACGCACTTCTTGATGATGATGATCCATTCACTTGGTCTTCAAGAGTGTTCGGTCGTCAAATTGCTTTCGATAAGGGCGCTATAAACCGTGTGCTCGACGAACCACTCCACTTGGGTGAGAATGAATTGGACCCAAAAATTGATGATATTTCTGCTGCTCTCTTGTTGGAAGGGAAGAGTGTAGAAAGGAACCATTCTGGAGAAGCTGTGAGGTTTCGCAGAGAAGACATGAACCCATTGGCTCAGCTGATTTTGATGTTGGTTCTATCGAACATCAAACCCAAGTCGCATACCTCAACAGTGCCGATCCCAGTGGCATGTCTTGTTCACGCTATTCTTACAAATGTGCAGATCGATGTAGCAAGGATTATTGCTAGAGAGATGAAGTTGGTTATAGAGAGTGGGCTTAAGTCTGGGGGGCGAACTAATTGCCCTCTTGTTTTTCCCTGTCTTGTTATGGCTTTGTGTTCTCAGACTCGGATGAAGCTTTCTACCCGAAGTTTAGTTAAGATTCCCGCTGCTGTTGATGATAATTATGTGAAAAAATATTGCAGGCCAAAGAATTATAGGGGTGGTGCATCTGCTGGTGATGTCGAGACTACTGATGGTCTCGATGGTTTTTCTCAAGGGTTTGACCATTTCTAGCAAGCAGTATGCAACTACAATTGGGATTGGATGGCTGCGACACAACGGGCGATGGTTGACATTCATGACTTGATGCAGGTGTTACAGCTCCAGATCCGTGACCCCTCCACAGAGCGTCCTATGATGACGCGTGAGCAGTTTATGCAGCACGCGAGCTGGCCTGTGGACAAGCCTGTTTTTGGAGAGGGGGCAGGTGTGAGTGGTCCCGGTGCTGATGTTGATGATGCTGATGATGATGAGGTTGAGGGTGAAAAGGATTCTGATGATGACAGTTCAGAGGAGGAGGAGTCTGAGTCGGAGGAGGACTGATCTTTGATTTTTATCTGTTTCAGTTTACTGTTTTGTTTTGATTTCTGGATTTTATTTTGTTCTGATATTTTGGGTTGTACTATTGGGGTGTTTTGTCCCCCAAGCACATTTCTATTTCTTTAATTTCAGTTATGATTAATAGTTTTTCATTTAATTTTGTTTTTAATGATTTTTTGTGGATTGGTTGATGTCAAAACCTTCTAGATTGGTTGCTCTCCGAAAGAAGTATCCAATGAAGGTGCATCCGAGCTTGGATGGCGATGATAAAAAATTAACAAGCGATTAAAGCTAAGGTACATGGTTACCTTCGGTTAGAATTCTAGAATGCATGCGGAACTTTGTTCTTTTTGTGATAAAATATTGTCTCTTTGCAACATAATTGAATGAATGAGTCACTTAGGTTTAGAACCACAAATTGTAAGGAGACCTCTATTATGTACTTAAATGCTAGATTCTGATAAATCGTGTTGATGCATTTAATTCATATTTTGTCTTTTATTATTATGAGTTTGTGGAAGTTAGTTGAAATGATCAAGGCACTTGTTTCTTTCGAGTACAACCAGTTCCAAATACAAACTTACCCGTGAGTTGAGAGAGTATTCATGAACCCCTTTGAGCTTAAACAGTTGAATCTCGGCTTGAAATAAAGCAAGACTTCAAAAATCTTTTTTCTTGAAAACCTGAAATTTTTTTGATTATTGTTCTTGTGCCGTAAAAAGTAAAGAACATTCACTTTTGAAGGAAGTAGAGGATAAGTTGGGGAGAACGAAAATATAAGTGGGTAATTTACCACAACTCATGAAAAACCAAGCAAGCATCGAAGAGGATTGTGAAAAAGAAAAACACTTGTTTTATGAACATGGTGTAGAAAGAAAATGATTAAAAGAAAAGAATAATCATGAATGCTTGCTTGGAAGAAAAATATTGAAAAATTGAGTTGTGGAACAAGAGTTGTAAAGGTTTCAAATGAGTATCTAGATTGAACGAAGTTTGAATGTGTGAATTGTTGTACAAGTGAATATCTCTTTGGCATCGGCAAATTCGTTTCAATGGCTTTAGATGTGTCCCTTGTTTGTAAACTCGACCAAGCTACAACCGGAAAAGACCTTAGTGATCTTCGTACTTCCACATTTTCATTTATAATTGCTAGACATTATATGAATTGAATTGATTTTTGCATTGTTTATTGGAGAGTGAAATTGTCCCCACGCTTGCATGTGTGAAATTTCTTCAATCCTTATTCGAAGAGGAGAGATAGGGTGATTCATTCAAGATATCATTGTTGTGAATTGATAAATGTTTTGTATTGCTTTAAGGTTTTAGTTCCTGTGCATTGTGTTGTTCTAACCATTGGAAACGCGTGTTTGGTTGAGTCGCTTGTATTTGAGCCATTTGATCCGAGTTCGGAAAATCCTTTCTCTTTAAGCAAATCCTCTAGCTCTTCAAGAGGCATACTTTGCTTGAGGGCAAGCAATATTCTAGTTAGGGAGAGTTGTTAGATGCCCAATTGTGCTTATTTGAGCTATCAAATTTGGGCATCTTTCGCTCCTTTTTGTCCTAAAAATGTATTAAACCGCCTCGCTTTTGTTGATTATGCATCATTGTGTTAAATGCTCTTGGTCCCTTTGATTTGTGTGCTATTGTGCAGGATTTGAGCTTGAAAGAATATAATTTGAATACACAAGAGAGTTGACAAAGGAATCAAGCAAAGAAGAAGAGCAAAAGCTGGTTCCCTAGGCGAACACCTGGCGAGTGAGTAGCGAGTGTTCGCTGCAGCCTCGCCCAGCGAGCTGTTAGTGAACACTCCCAGACTTGGGCAGAAGCATTCTTGGCATCATTCGCTGGTAGCGAGCAGATGGCGAAAGACTCGCTAGGCGAGCTCCCAACAAGCACCTAGCGAGCAACTCCAGAACCAATCAAAGCATTCGTCGCTGGCTGGTTCGCTGTAGCGAAGACATAGCGAAGCAAAACAGAAGAAAATCTGCAGTCCTCGCTAGCATGTTCGCTAGGAGAGGCTGTAGCGAGCGTTTGCTAGCAGTTCGCCTAGCGAGCAGGTAGCGAACGTGCCCAGAATTTCCACTTACTATAAGTAGCAGGGGCTACTTTTTGGACATTATCTTTTTTTTTACTTGTTTTTACATAGTTTTGCTAGAGAGTGAGATTTTGTGCCCTAGAACACTTTTGGCTCTCATTTCTTCATCTCTTAACATATTCCAACAAAAAGAAGGTGGATTCTCATCCAAGTTGGATCATTCGACTCGGATGTTCATCAACCTTCTTCCGAAACTTCTTTTGCAAGCTACCATGGAAATGAGTGGCTAAGTTCTTTATTTTGTCAAGGTTAGATGTAGGTGATCATTAAGCTTTGTATGTATATGGATGATCCTCATTTGTAAAACTCTTTGATGATTAATATATGGTGAAAACCTTGTTTTATTTATAACCTTTTGTGTTGGTTCATGATTGAAAGATATTTTCCAACTCTTGACCTAGGTTTTCATCCATCTCCTTTCTTGAGCTAGAAATAGTCTTGAATGTTGTTATTCACTAAAATGTTAAACCTAAATGTTGTCATTTTGATAGATTGTGTGAGAAATCAACAATGGATCAAAATGGGAAATATCACAGTGTGAGTTAGAGATAATCATATTGGGAGGATATTGTGAATGTGTTTATCGTTAAAAAGAGTTTATGCATTGTTGATCGAACATATACATGCAAAGTGATTACCGAACCCTAACTTCGACAATCTTTATTTAAATCGTAAAACCAATATTTTACCGCAGTTCTTACTTTTATGCAAAGCTATTGTGACTTAAAACCAAACCCCCTTTTGTTACTTTAAAGTTACGAATTTATCAACTGTCGAACGACAGCAATATCTCATTTTCCCTGTGGAGACGATAACAAAAACCTGACACTTTACCACTGTTCTAATACACTTTCAAATACATTTTTTCAATATGCATCACATCAAGAAAATGTCTTACATACAACGACTTCCAATATGACAATTCAAAAAAATTGACCTCTTCTTCCACCCACGCATGACAAGTGTATGAGCAAAAGGCTTGCCAAACTCAGTACTCACATCTTTCACCTTTTCAAAAATTTGTTCACCTGTCAATGTAGGTGGAGCTCTACCTTGTTCTGAATTTCCATTGAATGCTTTTCTCCACCCACGGTAGTGATGATTAGAATTTAAGAATCTACGATGACCAAGAAGACATTTTTCTGACCAAATTCCAATTGCGTCCAATATGTGTTTTCTTCACAGATAGGACACACACATTGACCTTTAATGCTATACCCCAATAGGTTTCCGTATGCTGGAAAATAATTAATTGTGCCAAACAACATCGCTCTCAAATTGAAACTTTCTTTCTTATATCCATCAAAACCTCCACATCATTCTCACACAAACTCTTTAAGTCTTCGACTAAAGGTGTCAAGTATATGTCTATGTCATTCCCTGGTTGTTTAGGACCAGAAATTAACATAGATAACATCATGTACTTACGCTTCATACATAACTATGGAGGTAGGTTATAAATCATAATAATTAAAGGCTATGTGGAATGTGAGATACTTTGTAGACCATGCAGATTCATTCCATCAGTTGATAATGCCAAGCAAAGGTTTTTAGCTTCTTCTCTAAAATCAAGTTACTCATTATCAATTTTCATCCATTGTGGTGAATCTGCCGGATGTCGATACTTCCCATATATAATTCTATCATCTGCATGCCAAGTCAAGTGTTTTTCATCTATTTCACTATGAAACATGCGTCTAAATCTCGGAATTATAGGAAAATACCATAAGACTTTTGCTGGTGACAACTTTTTCTTATACCGAGATACACCGCATTTAGGACACTCGTTTAATGATGCATATTTGTTTCAAAACAAAATGAAATCATTTGGACAAGCATGTATCTTATCATAGCTCATGCCAATAGAGTATAACATTTTTTTATCTTCATAGGTTCGATTGGGAAGAACATTATCCTCCGGAAGCATCTCTTTCATAAGGGCTAATAACTCTGTAAAACTTTTATCCAACCATTCATTACCCGCCTTTAAGTTGTACAACTTTAATACCGCAGACAATATCGTGAAAGTAGTGCAACCTTTATACAATGGTTTCTCTGCATCGCTTACCAACCTCTGAAACATCTTGGGACAATCCTGAAGATCTTCTTCAAGTGCTTCTGCAATCACTTCGACTCGATCACAATCATATGTATCGCTGCCATTATCATTTGAAGCATATGTCGTATTATCCCTCAATTCAACATTCTCGTTACTTATCTCACCATGTAGTGTCCAACATGTATAACTTCGATCAATTCCATGTCTCTTTAAATAAGATTCCAACTGAACTGCGTCAATTTGATGCCCATAACAGCAATCTAAGCAAGGACATGTGATCCTACAGGGGTCTTTGACGTGTTCAACAACAAACTTAATGAATTTTGATACCCTATTCTCGTTCTCGTTTGACAATGGATTGAAAGACATCCATTTTTTATCCATACTAATTAAGTAGGCTAAACTAAACTAAGTAAGCTAAACAAAACCAGCAAATACCTGTAGCACTTGTAGAGAAATCACCAACTTCTAGAACTACACAGTAAGATTCTTAGAAACGATCACAATCTTCACAAGTAACCCCTATACAAATTAACATACAAAATTAATTCATGTTTTCATCAACAACATCAACATCAACATTAACAACATCAACATCAACATTGACAACATCAATAACAACATTAAACCAAAAATAACTAAATATAAAAATAACTAAAGACAAAAACGGATATCTGTTCTTATGCTATGTCTAAGAAGGAAGGTCCATTTACGACAATGAATAGAGTTCTTACAAAATTGGGTATATGAACTATTTCAGTTTTAATTAGCATTTGTCTAGCCAAAAACATTATTCTTTATAACTTGACAATTGTTTTCATCTTGTTGAACAGTTGGAATCTAACTCATTTATTTTATTTGTTTTGTGAAATAAAATAATAGAACCAATGCCTAGACTTTTCTATTTTTCATTTCTTAAAGATTCTTCGTATAACAATCATATTCTTGATTTATTTTCAGTCCTTATAAAAGGGCACTAGAACCATCCACCATATGCTAAACTAAGTCCTACTAGTCCCTCCTTACTTCCAAGTGTATTTCTCTTTTCTTCTCATATATCCAATTAAGGAAAAAAATGGGTACCAAAGTTCCATTACTCTTTGTTTTTATAATGTTGTTTACTTTATGTTCACCATTTCCAAACAAGAGAAAGCCATACAAACCATGCAAAAACACGGTCTTTATTTTCATGACATACTTTACAATGGAAAGAATAAGAATGCAGCAAATGCAACATCAGCAACACAAAAATTGAAAAACTTATACAATATTTCTATAACAAAAAAACTCATCAATCCATAACCATGAAAATGAAGAAAATGACTAAAATACCTTGAAAATGGTGGAATATAGTCGGACAGAAGTGGTGCAGCGGACGGAGGCAGTACTATGGCTGGTGGAAAGGAAGAAGATGGCGGATGTAACACCCTTCTAATCCCCACAGAAAAATACATAATTAATCAGAGTAAATTAACATGCTTTCACAAAGGGCGCCACACATAATTACAAAATCTCAACATTCACCTGTCATACTCATGTAACATTGAAATAAATAGTCATTCTATTAAATTTTCATCTTGCATGAAGCAGTGGATTCAATTTGGTTTACATAACTCTTTTCACATAACATTCATGTTCATCTCATAATCATCAACACTTGGGCACAGAGACAATTATCATAATATTTCAAATACATTAAAAACACAGCTTAGAATACATAATATATCTCTAAGGCATAAACCTAACGATCCCAGTGTTACATAACTAGAGCATGACCTGACCCAACATAATTAAATACTAAACAGTTGCACCAACAGCGAACTCGCAACTACTAGCAGTACTACACCAAGATACCTGCACGATGCCATAAAGGACATCATTCCAGCAGAAGGGTGAGAAACATTACCATAATAATCAGAGCACATAATCATATATAAATGCACAAGTACCGAATACCTATATTTCATAGTTTCTTACTACAATGCATATTAACACCATAACCATGCATATAATAGATTCCCACCACATCAAATACACATATCATACTCCTCATCACAATGCCTCACAATCCACTAACATACATCATAATGTATATATGTATAAAACCAAGCATTTCATCATGCATACATTCACAATTACAATTAATCCACATAGACTTATACATTATGTTTCATTTACCGCAAATCATATAAACATATACAATCATACTTAATCAGCAATTCTTTAATCAATATCTTTCACATTTATTCATTCACAATCCGCATTTCAACAATTCATACAAACATGCATATTTCATATAACACTCGTAACCATGCCATGTAACTCATATAAAAATCATCCAATAACACCAATCCCCTTTCAGGATTATGGGTACGTCACTTATACCCTACCAGGAACAACATCTCAGTCATTCTACCCCGGTAATTACTCCACTAGGAACGACATATTGCCATTCTACCCCAGTGAGTACAAATCTTTCACATTTACATTATTCTCACATCTACCAGTGAGTACAAACCTCGTGTGAATATATATATATATATATATATATATATATATATATATATATATATATATATATATATATATATATATATATATATATATATATATATATATATATATATATATATATATATATATATATATATATATATATATATATATATATATATATATATATATATATATATATATATATATATATATATATATATATATATATATATATATATATATACTATCACATTCTCAGGCATTATTCATAATTCCTCATATACACCACAACCAAGCACATTCAATCATGCTTCTATAATTCACATCATTCTCACATAAACATTTACAATCATTCTATACATCTCAATCATTCCATACATCGCAATGTATCCATATAAGTATCTATATATAAATAGAACATCAAGCATATACAATATGCATTCACCAATGTTTACATCAATCCATGTAAACCCACATATATACATATATTCACACACATATATATACATATCTTCAAGCATACTCACTCATGCCATTATCGCAATTCACGTTAATTCACATAAACATTCACATACATGTTTATTTCATCAATGCATCATATAAAGATGGATTATGCAACTCATAGAGACCGACTCACGACTCTATGCAGATGCAAATGCGGTACCGACTCAATTCAACAGGTTCAATTGAAGAACCAAAAATAACCATCGCTCACACCCCACAAGGGTACACGAGGTTCTGTAGATTCTACGCGGAATCAAATATAACCATCGCAACATACGAGGTTCTGCAGATCCACTGAGGGATCAATAAATAACCATCGCTCACACCCCACAAGGGCACACGAGGTTCTACAGATTCACCGAGGAATCAATAAATAACCATCGCTCACACCCCACAAGGGCACACGAGGTTCTGCAGATTCACCGAGGAATCAATAACACAAATGCATATCATGATGCTTCACATGCAAACATGACTCAATCAACTATAGACCATCACTCACACCCCACATGGGCATACGATGTCTCGGCAGATCCTACGCGGGATCAATCAATATGAAATGCATACATGTTTACAAACATACTCATGCATTCATCACGCATCACTGCACACATATTCACAGATATATTTTTCGTGCATTCTTCACATTTATCACATACAATAATCATACATTCACAATGTATATAGCATTCATCATTCGCCACGCATCAGCACGTACATTCAATATGCACTCACAATATATTTATCCTATATTCATCATTCACCTCATATCGTTTCATACTAGATTCACATTCATAACTCACAATTATCGTGCCAAACGGCAACAAACTCAATCTCATCCATCATGCATTTTTAATCAATTTAAACAATGCATCATATATGCCAAAAGGCCACATATTCACAATCAATTCATAATCAAGGATTCACGTCATACGGCTACCCATAGCACATCATATAACAGCACACAAGCTATTTGTTACATGTTTATATCAATTACATCAACCTTAGATGGAACCAATCAAAATAAAACAAAATGCTGTCACATTCGCTGACCTTCGCCTGGCGAAGCATTCTAGCGAATGCTCGCTGCCTCATTCGCATGGCGAACTCGCTGGCGAAGACAGACAGAAGCTACTGGAAGTATTCGCTACCACTTGTTGGACTCATTCTCCTGGCAAACCCTCGCCACTAGCCTTCGCCTGGCAAACTTGCTGGCGAAGACAAAGTTTGTCTACTGACTTGGTTCGCTGACCACTCGCTAGGCTTCGCCTGGCGAAGCTTCGCTGCCACTCGCCTGGCGAACCTGCGAACTCAGAAAACCCTAATTGTCCAAAACTCCAAAACTCACTGAATCTAACCGATTCTATTCCAACTCGTCTCAGTAGCACAACCCTACATCCTTCTATTAAAACTTTACCATTTATTCTCATTTCCAACCGTTAAAAACTCAATTCTACCGATTAAACTCATTTCGACCTAAAATGGAAAATATCCAAAAACACCCAAACAATCCAACACACATACACAATCATACACAATGATTAAGATAGTAAGATTTCACACCCTTACCTTAGATTAATCGGAAGCTAGAAGTCATTCTTGGCGATTCCAAGCTTTTCCTCTTCTCCTTCTCTTTTCTCCTCTTCCTCTTTCTTTCTCTTCTCTTTCCTTATGTTTTTTTTATTCTTTTCTTTTCCTTCCACTTCCTCATATATACCTTTCTCTTTATTTCTTTCCAATATATTTACTCTCTCAAAACATCTATCAATCCATTAAACAAACATCTAATTATTCAAATAATTAGAATAATCCAAATAAATCAATTAATTAACACAATTAATTAATTATTGAAAATTGGGCTGTTACAACTCTCCCCTACTTTAGGAATTTTTGTCCTTGAAAATGTTACCTCAATGAACCAAGCCGAATACAACTCACTCATCTCAAACTCCCAAATTCAACATTTCTTCAGTTGGTTCGCCCAACTATCTTTACCGAAGAAATCTTCATTACTTCAAAGTGACTTCTTGCTCATCAATCTGACTAGCAAGGACACAACAGTTAAATCCTTTCTCACTCGTACACCATCTATCTGAATGAATGCACTTGCACTTCCTCAATTAGGCACATACCATATTATGTAAATTCACAAACGACAGCGGTAAAATAATCTAACATACTATCCATACCACGCTTTCGTTGCGCCACTCTGATATTAAGCAACAAAATACTGTGTGTGCTTCCGAGACTTCAAAGCTCGATCAACACCCGTCACCACTGAAACTCTCAGAACACGTCCTTTCTTGGATCTTCTTGATCTTTTCAGTCGTCTCTTACACAATCCTCAGGTCCGAGCACAACGCTCTCGCCTGAATCATAATAATACAAAGGAGTCATACACCTCCTACCATACAACGCTTCAGATCCCTATCTGACACAATATTCGACGATACCTCATACAATCTTTATCACTTCAATGATATCCATCTCAACTAGCTCCAACATAGAATGTTTAATCCTCATTGGTAGGAAAAGAGCCAATCTAGTCATTCCATCCAAAATCACTCAATTAAAACCATATTCCTCAAATTCGGTTACATCTTTATAGCACTAGGATGGATACTCCATCTACCTCGATACTCTTATTCCGCATAATAATAACTAGAATACAACTCTATCCCGACATCTCATGATACCATTCCCATTAATACGAAAATCAGTCCTTCGACTTAATTCATCAAATTCGACCATCATCATCAGTATATACCAAATTTTCAAATCGATGCATCAGTTACCGTGTTGCTCTACCCGAATGGTAATTCAATCTAAAACCATAATCCCTCAGGAGCCCTAATCGTTTTCCTCTGCCTCATATTCAAATCTCCCAATTCAAACCAATACCTTAAGCTCTTGAGATCACCAACTGTTTCAAATCTCACACTAACCAATTGGAGCCTCCAACTCCGGCACAAATACAATAACAACCAACTCTAAGTCACTTGTCAGATAATCCCTCTTATATACTTTAAATTACCTTCAAGCAACTAAACTCACTGATGTTGCACTTAACATAACTCTCAATCATACCCACGAGGCATCATAAAACACAATAAACAATTATGTCGAATTCGGTAAGAATCTACAAACGAGCTGTTGACAGCTCTCCCAAAACTCTCTGAACTCTCTTCACAGTGGCATAACACCGCTTTCTCTTCCAACACGGATAACACAAGTTCCCGATGCTCAACATGATCTTCTATATTCTTCTAATATATCAAACGCATACCATCAATAAATAAATTAATTTCCATGCTACTACTTCACCATCACATAGAGCATTAAAACAATGTCCAACGCTTCGAACCGTACGTCAAAATACGAAAACAACATTTCATACTCAGAAGGCCATTCAACACATCCTCAACTCTTGATGTGTCTAGAGGTCTAATCATACCCATATTGTATTCCACATTTTACTTTCCTTAATAATCGCCGAAAGTCATTATCCATTCTTATACTCGACCTCACACTTTGTTGTCGTAGCATACACACCAAACACAAGCCTCAACACAACTTAATCAATCTTAATTCCTTGGCCACCCAAACAAACATATAATATGGAGCTTCCAACATCTGATTAGTCCCCGCAACTAAGTCGATCACAACTCAACTTCACGTCTTGGTTGTTTATCACTTATCTTGTCAGGATAACTCTCAGACTACCACAATCAAACGGTAAACTGCCAACTTCTCCACTTTCATTAACACCCCAAAATTCCCATTAAAATTAAACATCTCATCACTGTCTTGCGCTGACTCACCAAAACAATTTCGAAGCACTCGACTTCACTCAAAACAATTCACTGCACCACGCCATCTAAGCTTGCAAGACACATTTATCCCACCCAACACAATCCCAACTACTATCAACAAGAGATTAAGGGTGATCAGTTCCTCAATTTGTCAATAGACAACCGAAATCATGATGGGGTATAAACCATCTTTATCAAACTATAAGGGCATTCAACCACACTGAGCTACAACTCTACACTTTGCAGCAACCTGGAGAAGCACAAGTTCTCCCCCACTTGGACCATTCCCACTTCTGCAGACAAAGGCTAGACAACAAACACGTACCAACAGTGTTTCACACACATGTCGCATACAAGGGAACAACCAACATTATACAACTTGGTCGGATGGACCGACCTGCTCTGATACCACTAATGTAACACCCTTCTAATCCCCACGGAAAAATACATAATTAATCAGAGTAAATTAACATGCTTTCACAAAGGGCGCCATACATAATTACAAAATCTCAGCATTCACCTGTCATACTCATGTAACATTGAAATAAATAGTCATTCTATTAAATTTTCATCTTGCATGAAGCAGCGGATTCAATTTGGTTTACATAACTCTTTTCACATAACCTTCATGTTCATCTCATAATCATCAACGCTTGGGCACAGAGGCCATTATCATAATATTTCAAATACATTAAAAACACAGCTTAGAATACATAATATATCTCTAAGGCATAAACCCAACGATCCCAGTGTTACATAACCAGAGCATGACCTGACCCAACATAATTAAATACTAAACAGCTGCACCAACAGCGAACTCGTAACTACTAGCAGTACTACACCAAGATACCTGCACAATGTCATAAAGGACATCATTCCAGCAGAAGGGTGAGAAACATTATCATAATAATCAGAGCATATAATCATATATAAATGCACAAGTACCGAATACCTATATTTCACAGTTTCTTACTACAATGCATATTAACACCATAACCATGCATATAATAGATTCCCACCACATCAAATACACATATCATACTCCTCACCACAATGCCTCACAATCCACTAACATACATCATAATGTATATATGTATAAAACCAAGCATTTCATCATGCATACAATCACAATTACAATTAATCCACATAGACTTATACATTATGTTTCATTTACCGCAAATCATATAAACATATACAATCATACTTAATCAGCAATTCATTAGTCAATATCTTTCACATTTATTCATTCACAATCCGCATTTCAACAATTCATACACACATGCGTATTTCATATAACACTCGTAACCATGCCATGTAACTCATATAAAAATCATCCAATAACACCAATCCCCTTTCAGGATTATGGGTACGTCACTTATACCTTACCAGGAACAACATCTCAGTCATTCTACCCCGGTAATTACTCCACTAGGAACGAAATATTGTCATTCTACCCCAGTGAGTACAAATCTTTCACATTTACATTATTCTCACATCTACCAAGCAAAACACATATATATATATATATATATATATATATATATATATATATATATATATATATATATATATATATATATATATATATATATATATATATATATATATATATATATATATATATATATATATATATATATATATCTATATATATCTATATATATATATATATATATATATATATAGATATATATATATATATATATATATATATATATATATATATATATATATATATATATATATATATATATATATATATATATATATATATATATATACTTTATCACATTCTCAGGCATTATTCATAATTCCTCATATACACCACAACCAAGCACATTCAATCATGCTTCTATAATTCACATCATTCTCACATAAACATTTACAATCATTCTATACATCTCAATCATTCCATACATCGCAATGTATCCGTATAAGTATCTATATATAAATAGAACATCAAGCATATACAATATGCATTCACCAATGTTTACATCAATCCATGTAAACCCACATATATACATATATTCACACACATATATATACATATCTTCAAGCATACCCACTCATGCCGTTATCGTAATTCGCGTTAATTTACATAAACATTCACATACATGTTTATTTCATCAATGCATCATATAAAGATGGATTATGCAACTCATAGAGATCGACTCACGACTCTATGCAGATGCAAATGCGGTACCGACTCAATTCAGCATGTTCAATTTAAGAACCAAAAATAACCATCGCTCACACCCCACAAGGGCACACGAGGTTCTGCAGATTCTACGCGGAATCAAATATAACCATCGCAATATACGAGGTTCTGCAAATCCACTGAGGGATCAATAAATAACCATCGCTCACACCCCACAAGGGCACGCGAGGTTCTACAAATTCACCGAGGAATCAATAAATAACCATCGCTCACACCCCACAAGGGAACACGAGGTTCTGCAGATTCACCGAGGAATCAATAACATAAATGCATATCATGATGCTTCACATGCAAACATGACTCAATCAACTATAGACCACCGCTCACACCCCATATGGGCACACGATGTCTTTGCAGATCCTACGCGGGATCAATCAATACGAAATGCATACATGTTTACTAACATACTCATGCATTCATCACGCATCACTGCACACATATTCACAGATATATTTTTCGTGCATTCTTCACATTTATCACATACAATAATCATACATTCACAATGTATATAGCATTCATCATTCGTCACGCATCAGCACGTACATTCAATATGCACTCACAATATATTTATCCTATATTCATCATTCACCTCATATCGTTTCACACTAGATTCACATTCATAACTCACAATTATCGTGCCAAACGACAACAAACTCAATCCCATCCATCATGCATTTTTAATCAATTTAAACAATGTATCACATATGCCAAAAGGCCACATATTCACAATCAATTCATAATCTAGGATTCACGCCATACGGCTACCCACAGCATATCATATAACAACACATAAGCTATTCGTTACATGTTTATATCAATTACATCAACCTTGGATGGAACCAATCAAAATAAAACAAAATGTTGTCACATTCGCTGACCTTCGCCTGGCGAAGCATTCTAGCGAATGCTCGCTGCCTCATTCGCCTGGCGAACTCGCTGGCGAAGACAGACAGAAGCTACTGGAAGTATTCGCTACCACTCGCTGGACTCATTCGCCTGGCGAACCCTCGCCACTAGCCTTCGCCTGGCGAAGACAGAGTTTGGCTACTGACTTGGTTCGTTGAACACTCGCTAGGCTTCTCCTTGCGAAGCTTCGCTGCCACTCGCCTGGCGAACCTGCGAACTCAGAAAACCCTAATTGTCCAAAACTCTTAAACTCACCGAATCTAACCGATTCTATTCCAACTCATCTCAGTAGCACAACCCTACATCCTTCGATTAAAACTTTACCATTTATTCTCATTTCCAACCGTTAAAAACTCAATTCTACCGATTAAACTCATTTCGACCTAAAATGGAAAATATCCAAAAACACCCAAACAATCCAACACACATACACAATCATACACAATGATTAAGATAGTAAGATTTCACACCCTTACCTTAGATTAATCGGAAGCTAGAAGTCATTCTTAGCGATTCCAAGCTTTTCCTCTTCTCCTTCTCTTTTCTCCTCTTCCTCTTTCTTTCTCTTCTCTTTCCTTATGTTTTTTTATTCTTTTCTTTTCCTTCCACTTCCTCATATATACCTTTCTCTTTATTTCTTTCTAATATATTTACTCTCTCAAAACATCTATCAATCCATTAAACAAACATCTAACTATTCAAATAATTAGAATAATCCAAATAAATCAATTAATTAACACAATTAATTAATTATTGAAAATTGGGCTGTTACAGCGGACTGACGAAGGGAGGACGACAGTCGACAGAGGAGAAATGGTGGAATGGTCGCGAGAGGTTTTTCAAAAATGGAGGGTTTTTCGCGAGAGGAAAAGAAAGACAGAACGTTGCATACTATTTTTGAATTTAAAAAAGCCTGTTTTATTAAATTTATAAAATTAACACCTATAGTAGCACTTTTGAAAAGCGCTGCTGAAACCCACACATATAGAAGCGCTTTCATCTAAAAAACGCTCTCTAAGGTCTGTCTTAGGTAGGTCCTATAGCAGCGCTTTCGTATACCCCCCATTTAGCAATGCTTTTTAAAAGCGCTTTCCTATACCCCCCCCCCCCCCCTTTAGCAGCGCTTTCGTATCCCCCCCCCCCTTTTTAGCAGCGCTTTTAATAAAGCGCTTTCTTTTGTAATAAATACCCCCCTTTAGCAGCGCTTTATTAAAAGCGCTTTCTAAAGTCAAGCGAATTTTTTCTTTTGTTTTTTTTAACTCTTTAGCCGCGCTTTTACAGAAAGCGCTGTCTTTTCCACGCTGCCAAAAATCATTTTTGGCATAGTGTTAATAAATATTTGATGAATTTGGTGCCTTCTAATAAACTATTCATTCATGTTGTTTGATGTATTATTTCATGTGAGACTATACTTTTCTAATAAGATTAATTTGATATTGCAAACATTATGATAATGATCAATTCTAAATTTTATACTTGTGATATTACAGGGCTGAACTATAAGAAAAATAAGAGAGGTATGATATAATAGTTGGGAATTTGGTTGATCCAAGAGAATCTAAAATATTTTGGTACTGTCATTCTCTTGCATAGTTTCTACATTTATGTTGATGTGGAGCATGAATGAGTTATGCAGCCGGTTTGACCGATTGCTCACGAAACTCTGGTTGAATGTAATCAGCTTAATTTGCTTACTGCTCAGCGTTTTGTTCAAACATTCTTGGAAAAGTACTTCGTTGCATTGCATTTTCGGAGATACAATTTTTTAAAATTCTGGTACAACCTTTATTCCTTTTCTCTTTTAATTTCTTATAGGATATGAGGTGTATAAATTGATGCCACCAGTTTTTGTGTTATAGCAAACTTTTGAGTTTTGCCTGCTTTGACATTTTTTTTTTTGGAAATTGATTTGAATTCAAGATCTGTCCATTTATGATGAATATCTGTCTGTTTGATTGTTGGACTGACATATTCACTTGTAATTTGACGAAATTTTACCTCATACCCCTACAATTATACCCATACCCCTACACTAAAATTTTTTGGACCAAAATACCCTCGTATAAAAAGTTATAATTTTTTTGTTTGTTTACCGAAAGACTTTTTGGAAGTCTTCCTGTTCACATTTTTTTGGTTTGTTTACCGGAAGACTTTTTGGAAGTCTTCCGGTTTACATTTTTTTTGTTTTGTTTACCGGAATACTTTTTAGAAGTCTTCCGGTTCATGTTTTTTTTTTTATAATTTTTTTTAATATTCAAATTACAAATATATTTATTCTATTTACTCTATTTTAGTTAATTAATATATTTATTCTATTTACTCTATTTATTCTGTAATTTGTTATATTTATTCTATTTATTTATTTAATAATAATTATTCCACTAATTTGATTTTTTTTATTAATTTACTATATTTATTTATTTAATAATAATTACTCCACTAATTTGGTATTGTTTTTTTAATCAATAAAAATAAAAGTTGTTAACTAATTTATATATTAATTGTGTTCTTTAAAGAAAGAAAATTAACAATTTAATAATATGTTTATATGAAAAATAAAAATAAATATCATATTTAAATTATAATCCTATCATTTCTTCTATCAAAAATTTTCACCAAAAAATTATAATATATAACATTTATAATTATTTAAACAATATTTTTATGGGGTAAAATATTAACTTTTAAAAATATATTTTATGGGGTAAAATATACTTTTAAAAATTTTCACCATAAAATATTAACTTTTAAAATTTGTAGGGGTAAAATATTAACTTTTAAAATATTAAAAACTAACTAAATCATAAATATTTAGCAGAAGAGTGATGAAAACATGCTTTAGCAGAAGAGTGTAGTGAAATCATCCAAAGGAAGCTTCCATCCAAAATCATTAATCAGGTAGATTCATTATTCCTTATGTTATTGGTTCGCTAAATATTAGTGATCTGACCTGGTCAGGAGGGGATCACGGGCTGGCCACACGCCGTTGGACTGCTACCTGTTCACTGGTGGTGAGGAAGAGGAGGGGGGTGTACCTGCAAGACACTCCGATGCCAAAGTAAGGAATTGGGCAGAGTGAAGGCAAAGTACAGAAAGGGCAAGATGTGAATTACCTGACCCTCTTGAGGAAGAGGGTATTTATAGAGAGACCCCAGCGTTGGGCCAACGGTCACTTGCGTTGGGCTGGATTGCCAGGCCCAACCTAGGTGACTGCTAGGGCTTACGTGGCGTAGTGAAGACCAGGACGTGGTCTTTGCCCTAGTCCAACCGTCCCGAGATCTCCGGAATGTGGGTTTGACCCGCTCTTTCGGAGGTGGGCAGTTGTTAGGTGACGTGTCCTCGTGGAAGGGGGCACGTGGAGAACGAGTGTATGGCACGTTGTCCTCCTCGCGGAGGGGAGCTCGCGAGGTTCCCCGGAGGTTTGTCGTTCTCCCCGCGGAGGGGATGACGTGTCCCCGCGGAGGGGAGCACGTGGAGAACGTGCACATGCCACGTTGTTCTCCCCGCAGAGGGGAGCTCGTGGTACTCCCTGAGAACACGATGTTCTCCCCGCGGAGGGGAGCTCGTGGGATTCCCGGGCGGTGTGTGGCTCTCCCCGAGGGGGGGGGGAGCACACGAGAGCGGGGAGGACGAATCGTCATGCTCGTTGGCAAGGGGATTCTGCCCATGGAAGTTGTTCGGTCCGGCTAGGGGAATTGCCGAGGCGAGGACGCTTCGAAGCGCGCCATCCTGCTTGACAGGGAGCGTATCCTGCCCGTCCGGTGGGGGGTGTGCACCCGGTCAAGCTATTCCACTTACTGGGCCTTGTGCGTTATTGGGCTGAATCGCGAGGCTGGGCCCAGGCCAGAACAATTAACATTTCTCTGTGTGATTTAGGAGATAGCATCAATCTGATGTCATTGTCCATGATGAGGAAGTTAAAATATGGTGAGTAGAAACCTACTCAAATGATTCTAACACTGGCGGATAGATCAATCACATGCCCATATGGAATTCTTGAAGATGTCTCGGTAAGAGTAAATGTTCTATCATTTTCAGTCGACTTTGTGATTCTAGATATGTTTGAGGATTTTGAGACACCACAATTACTCGGAAGGAAATATTTATGATTTAATTAGTTTTTAATATTTTAAAAGTTAATATTTTACCCCATAAAATATTTTACCCCTACAAATTTTAAAAGTTAATATTTTATGGTGAAAATTTTTAAAAGTATATTTTACCCCATAAAATATAATTTTAAAAGTTAATATTTTACCCCATAAAATATTGTTTAAATAATTATAAATGTTATATATTATAATTTTTTGGTGAAAATTTTTGATAGAAGAAATGATAGGATTATAATTTAAATATGATATTTATTTTTATTTTTCATATAAATATATTATTAAATTGTTAATTTTCTTTCTTTAAAGAACACAATCAATATATAAATTAGTTAACAACTTTTATTTTTATTGATTAAAAAAAACAATACCAAATTAGTGGAGTAATTATTATTAAGTAAATAAATATAGTAAATTAATAAAAAATCAAATTAGTGGAATAATTATTATTAAATAAATAAATAGAATAAATATATTAATTAACTAAAATAGAGTAAATAGAATAAATATATTTGTAATTTGAATATTAAAATTTTTTTTTAAAAAAAAACATGAACCGGAAGACATCCAAAAAGTCTTCGGGTAAACAAACCAAAAAAATGTGAATCGGAAGACTTCCAAAAAGTCTTCCGGTAAACAAACCAAAAAAAATGTGAACGGTAAGACTTCTAATCCAAAAAGTCTTCCGGTAAACAAAAAAAAATGTGAACCGGAAGACTTCCAAAAAAGTCTTCCGGTAAACAAACCAAAAAATTATAACTTTTTATACGAGGATATTTTGGTCCAAAAAATTTTAGTGTAGGAGTATGGGTATAATTGTAGGGGTATGAGGTAAAATTTCCGTAATTTGAATATTAAAAAAATTTTAAAAAAAAGCATGAACCGGAAGACATCCAAAAAGTCTTCCGGTAAACAAACCAAAAAAATGTGAACCGGAAGACTTCCAAAAAGTCTTCCGGTAAACAAACCAAAAAAAATGTGAACCAGAAGACTTCCAATCCAAAAAGTCTTCCGGTAAACAAACCAAAAAAAAGTGAACCGGAAGACTTCCAAAAAAGTATTCCGGTAAACAAACCAAAAAATTATAACTTTTTATACAAGGATATTTTGGTCCAAAAATTTTTAGTGCAGGAGTTTGGGTATAATTGTAGGGGTATGGGATAAAATTTCCTATTAGTCACCGGGCTATCTCACCTTTTGCCATAATATTAAAAGCATTGATACACACAACATACAAAACAAAAAAATAATATAATAATAATAATAATAATATATAATAATAATAATAATATTAATAATAATGTATTAATTAATATATTAATTACTAAATACATAAATTTTAAACATAATATATAAATATAATTACAAATATGTAATATATTTTATAATAATGATATATACTAATTAAATCTAGTTTCAATATTATATATATTTGTTCATGCTAAAATTATTTTGGGTCCATCCTTGATTCCAATTTTTATCAAATTGGTATAATATAAAATTAAATTAAATACACTATATATAACATATTATATATCAGAACTGCTTAGATAAATATTTAAAGAGTTAATACAATTATAATAAATTTTGTTTTTTCATATCGTGAAATATTTTGAAACATGAAAAATAAAACTACTAAACGGAATTTACTATACTATTGATTCAAAACTACTAAATGGAATTTACTATACTATTGATTCAAATATTTTTACAAAGACTGTGAAGACAAAAATAATATTTTGATTCAAATATTTTTATATACGCGAACAACTTTATTATTGATTCATATATTTTTATAAATAGTTAAAAAAAATTTAATATTAGATTATGAAAAAAATACATTGTTGATTAAAATATTTTTATGTAAAAAAAAATATTATTGTTATAAACAAGAATAATTTTATTATTGATTCAAATATATTTATAAATATTATCAAAAGAAAAATAATATTTTGATGCAAATATTTTTAGAAACAAAAACATGTTTACTATTGATTCAAATATATTTATAAACAATGTCAAAACTAAAATATTATTTATACACAGGATAAAATACATTGTTGATTAAAATATTTTTATATACGAAAGCAAATATTATTGTTATAAGTGGGATCAATTTTACTACCGATCTAAATAATGAATAATTGAAATTTATCGACGGAAAAAAACAATATATAAGTAATGTAAAAATAAAAACAATATATTTATATATTGTTGATTAAATTATTTATATAAATGAAAAAAAATCTTATTGTTATAAACAAGATTAATTTTAATTATTCAAATATTGAATAATATGAATTTATTAAACATTTTTTTAAATATGTAAAAAGATTAATGAAAAAAAATATTATTTTTATAAACAGTAGTAAATTTATTACATTTTTGAAATGAATACACATACTAACTATAGAAGAAGAAAAATTTAATTAAATCATAACTTATTTATTTTTTAAAATACAAAAATAAAACAATTATAACGGAAACATGAAGTTAGTGATCAAAATATTAAATAATAATGAGAAAAAATTTACTATTAATTATAATATTTTTTATAAATAATATCGAAACAAAAAGAATGAAGGTATGGTTTACACTTTCGAAGATTCATTCTTTAAGAAATTGATTCGGAGTACTTACATATGCAGATTCGGCGTGAACACCCACCCAACTTTGATCCTTTTTTCGATGAGTGCAAAAATAAAACTCAGATAGATCGACACCATTTTCCTTTTTCTATCAATTACAAAATAATAATGTCATTTATTATAAATACTAATTTATAAAATATAAAGAAAAGTTATAATACCATTCTTTTCCAATGCAAACGATGAGGAATAGATCCTCCAGTGTGAAGAGATGCATCATCCATAGATGCACCATCCATGCACCAAGGAATGGATTACTTCATGTCGAATAAGATTGGGCTCCTTTGAAATCATAACTTGAATGTTCATTTGGATTTGAATTTTGATATTTCAGTTTGAATTTAGTGAAAGATATGAATCTTAAAATCTTGGGATTAAACTCTTTGCGCTTGAACTTAGTACGGAGGGATAGTTTTAGTTAGAGATCCTCATCATAAATTCTAGAACCCTTTTGCAATCAACTTGTGTTTAGAGAACCTCTTTTCATATGACTCTTTTCTGTATCTCTGCATAACAACCTTGAATTGAATTTGAACCATGGAGGTCGTAGAAATAATGAATCAATTCTAATTCTTATAAAGAACACGAACTTCAACTTTGATAAATTGTGATTCAATATTTTCCTCCAAATTCTCCATTCCCAAACATATTGATCATAAGCCTTGTATTTGCCAAAGGGTTATAAGAATAAAGGCAAATCCTTCCTTTTTCACGGGAATTTAACCACGGTTGGCTAAAGACTATGAGCCCACATATAAAGCTCTCATGATCTTTGAAACTCTCTATAACAAACCTGACTTCATAAAACAAAACAAACAAACCGGTTAAAACGGTTAATTAATGCATGGATGATTGTCCTATAATGATATGTAAGGATCAAAGAATCTAAGTGTAAAATTTGGGGTACGACTAGGGCTGGCAATGAACCGAGCCAACTCGAAAATAGTTCAAAATTCGGTTCGACAATTAAATCGTTGAACTGTATTCATGAACCAAATGAGTTGATTATGAGCGAAAAATTAAGTTCGTTAACTAAATGAACTGAATTGAACTATACATAATTCGACTCCTTAGGTTCATGAGACAACTCAATTACATATGAGAAGAATTATACTGTCTTTAAGATTAGGTTTAAATATTTACTCCAAATCTTAGACAAATTTAATCTTCAATTTAATAGTTTTTGAATTAGACTCTCAAATGTATCTCTTGAAAGTTGTGTAGGTTTTAAATTAGTAGATTTCGAAGATAAATTTAAATTTCAATATGATAAATTTTATTTTATTTTAATATATTATTTTTAAAAAAATATTTATTTAAAATGTCAAATATACTAAACAATATATAAGTAATGTAAAAATAAAAACAATATATTTATATACAGAAAAAATAAATTATTGATTAAATTATTTATATAAATAAAAAAAAATCTTATTGTTATAAACAAGATTAACTTTAATTATTCAAATATTGAATAATATGAATTTATTAACCATTTTTTTAAATATGTAAAAAAATTAATGAAAAAATTATTATTATTATAAACGGTAATAAATTTATTACATTTTTGAAATAAATACACATACTAATTTATGTTTTAAAATACAAAAATAAAACAATTATAACGAAAACATGAAGTTAGTGATCAAAATATTAAATAATAATGAAAAAAAAATTATTATTAATTATAATATTTTTATAAATAAGATCAAAACAAAAATTATATTTATTTCAAAAATAATATATTATTGATTAAAAAATCAACTATGAACATTAATTTATTATATCTTTTAAATAGGTTGAACAATTTTAGTATCACTTTAATTATATTTTATAAAAAAATCAGTGTACCATACCAATATTCTACTATTAGGGAGACACGGGAGATAATATGATAGGAATATAAAAGAATCTATGTAGTGGGCGGGTGGGTCGTAAGCAGACAAGCCCAAAGAAAAAGTAAACCGATTCACTTGGTTATAAATATATAGAGAATCGGTGTTTAGGGTTTGCGTGCATTCGACCGACTCACTTGTGATTGGTTTCAATGGAATTCAATACCGATTCGTTCGGCGTCACCCGACCTCCCTCGGAAAGCTTGCCAGAAAGAGGTAAGTTGCTCAAATTGGAATCGGAATTACAACCCAATTTGGAACCGGAATCGGAATTACAACCCAATCTGGAACCGGAATCGGAATTACAACCCAATTTGGAACCGGAATCGGAATTACAACCCAATTTGGGATCTAAACCTCAACCGGAATTGGAATTACAACCCAATTTGGAACCGGAATCGGATTTACAATGTAAACCGAAACTGGAATATCTTTTGAGTGCCAAATCAATGAAAAAGCTTAAGATGAGTGATTTCTCTATTATGTATGACGATGATCCCAAGCCTTTCCAGTTTATGTGCCCACGTTTTGTGTATAAGAATAAGGCTCGGATTAAACTAGATGAGGAAATTAAAGTCGCCATGGATGACTATAGAGAACGCTCTCGCAACCTAAGTGTAATTTTGCTTTCTCATTTTGCTATTTCAATTGATTTGATGTAATTTTGCTTTCTCATTTTGCTATTTCAATTGATTTGTTTTCAAGTTCTTGTTTAATTTTGATTATGCTAAACACAGCCTTTCGATGCTATCTGCCGCCCAAAAGTATTAATGTCAGAAAATTGTGGTGGTGGTCCACGACCCATTCCTATAACCGAACGTATTCGTCTTAAAATCACTCCCCTCTGCAAGCTTGCTCTAGACAAATACAATGCTGACAAGGTTCAAAACTAGTGCTATTTATTATGTTTATTCATTCATTCATTTGATCTATCAACTAATTAATCTTTTAATTTAGGATACACATTTTGTGTTTGCTGACATTGTCAAGACTACTTGGCGCCCTGGTGCCATGTATTACATTACCTTTTTAGCACAAGATTCTTCCAACAACAACAACAACACTTCTCTTACAACTTTTCAGACCCAAGTCTCCAATCCGAGGCCCGCGCCTGTGGTCTACTCGTGTGCCATTAAAACCTAGCACACTCACCTCACCTCACCATGGTAATAATCTTGCATTGCATTAATATTATGCATGGATGATTACATTTTTTTAAATCTTTTCTTCGACATTTATAAATGCTTATAGTCCCTTTCAAATTGTATTTTATTTTGTTATTTATAATATGCTTCACCCACTTTCTTTTTTGATGGAATGCTGACACTTTTCTATTAGTTCTATTATTGTTTATATATCCTTTTTTAAAATACTAATTCTTGCCACACTTCATTTGAAACTGCATTGTTTTTTTTGTTGCTGTGTAAGCCATGGCATGCCGACCCCTTTCTTTAATGTAGACTGAACCCTTACTGGATTAAGGCATTAACACATAGATTAACCAAGCCTGACGTGCAAATCAACCATTTCAAAACAACATTTGGTTATGTAATTTTCATCCTTGTGCTAAAGTCCACAGGTTCCCTTTTGGCCTTATTTGTTCTCTGCTCACTTGTTCAACTATTCAGATTCAATTTCTGTGCTGTCAATGTAATCCCAAAACGTTCTTCTACTGAATTTCTTTTCGGATTTTATTTTCCATCTCATGTCAATACGCTTTTCTTTATCCAATCACTCACCTGAGTAAGTAGACTAGTATTTGGCGGTTCTAGCATATTCTGATGACTTTCAATTTCAAGAGAAAATTTGTGCTTAGTCATTTTTACTTTCTTGAAATTGTAACCTCACTTTTTTAGAGTCACAATATAACCTGGCTTGCCCTTGTCCCCAAGTATGTTGTATTTATAATAACTTCATCTTTGAATGGTTTTTTGTTGCTAAAGTATGTGCAACCACTGTGTTTGTATATTCGCCACAAATACTTTTTAAGAACTTTGCTTCTTTTTTAACACTGTTTATGCAGTTTGTGTATACCCTACTTCTGGATTTATGGAGAATTGTTTTGAGATAGATGAATTTCACTGCATATTTTTCATTTTATTTTTTTGAACGACAAATGTTAGGATGTTAGTTGTTTGTATCTTGCTTGTAGTGATATGTAATTCCATGCTTGTAGTGATATGTAATTCCATGCTTGTAGTGATATGTTTCTTGTTTGTATCTTGCTTGTAGTGATATGTTTCTTGTTTGTATCTTGCTTGTAGTGATATGTAATTCCATGCTTGTAGTGATATGTAATTCCATGCTTGTAGTGATATGTAATTCCATGCTTGTAGTGATATGTTTCTTGCTTGTATCTTGCTTGTAGTGATATGTAATTCCATGCTTGTAGTGATATGTTTCTTGTTTGTATCTTGCTTGTAGTGATATGTAATTCCATGCTTGTAGTGATATGTTTCTTGTTTGTATCTTGCTTGTAGTGATATGTAATTCCATGCTTGTAGTGATATGTTTCTTGTTTGTATCTTTTGCTTGTAGTGATATGTAATTCCATGCTTGTAGTGATATGTTTCTTGAATTTATCCATAAACTCTAATTCTTTATTCCTTTTGCAGGAAATGATGTATACTGCCGTGAGAATGTGTTCTTGTGAAAGCAAGCCTTTTCAGACTTCTGATTATAGTTTTAGACTCTGTCATACAAGGGTTTTCATCTCTTCATTTTTAGTTATATAAATCAAACATTTATTAAGCAAAATAGACCCGTGAAAGCACATATCAAAGAAAAATAAAGTTGAAATATTTTGGTATTTTAACAGTACAAACTTCTGATTGTAGTTTTAGAACCTCTGCACGGTTTTATTGTGAGGAAAATCATTTTCTATTCTGATTCATAAAAACTTGTATTTAGAGTCATATATGAGGGTGTCCATAGCAGTCCACAACACATGTCTCACATTTTGTCACAGATAAACCATAATAAGTAAAACACACATTTTAAACTTTTAAAAATGATCATTAAAATCATTTAAACGAGATTTTAATATTAATTTAAATTATTATAAAAAGATGCACTTAATGTAACATTCTATTTAAGATAATTCTAATCATGTGAGTTATTTTATACACAAATTGATTGAAAAAATTAAGGATAAGTTTGTTTCAATTTTTTAAAATTGATTTTTATAGTGGAATATACTTTTGTTGATTTTTATTTAGAAAGAACTACTGTTTAAAAAATGTTTTAAATAATAATATAGTTTAAATAATTATTCTTAAAATATTATTTTAAGTATTTTATCTTTTTGTTATAATTTTTTGTTTTTGAATATCAAAATTTTAAAAAAAAAATACTTAAATTTGAGCTATTTCAAATAGCTTTTCCTAAAAATCAATTTTGAGATATATATTTTTGAAAAAATTGTGATTTTGACTATGATTTGATCTTTATTAATATATATTTTTGTTATAAAATATTGTAGTGTTATATATGGAAGAGGTCTTGTCTAGAGTGATTCCTAGGATTGTCTTAGGAGGAGGCGACAACATTAGGTCGGCCGGTGGAAGATATCACTCACCCTCAAGTCTTCCTTGCTTATGCAAGAGAAACGTGGGATAAAACGTGTATAAGATAAATAGGAAGGAATGACAATTACTGACTCACGTTTTTCTAGTAAATAGGGATTCAAGTGTCCACTATTTGACTAAGTGGGCGGTGACTTTTTCTGAAAGAACCTTGGGTCTAAGATACCCCTATAAATACATTACCACTCAAACTGAAAAAGATAGACTCCAAGTCATACAAACCCCTTACAACTCCAAGAATACCACGCTCCTTACCGTCTAAATGTGCACAACTAACATAATCGCTCATCTACAATCAAGTAGTGTCGACCACTTGTAGGGGGTCTCTCACCGCATGTGAGCTGGTCCTTTAAACAGTCACAAAAATTACCACATATGACTTTTGGTCGCAATGAGCAAGTCTTCGCTAACAGAACATGTTATACTCCTACTAAGACCTATGAGCTTTCCTGCTCCTACAGAGGGAACGTGCACACCTGTATTTTTTTACCAGTACATTGGCGCCCACTGTGGGGTCCTAGTAAAACTAACCTGGACCACATCTTTCACTCTAACACTTTTACCCCCCCCCCCCCCCCCCCCCCTTTTTCTATATAGATGGCTAATAGGATCCTGCATCACAAAGCCAACACCATTGTTAGAGGTATCTCCGGGAGGAGCTTCTCCAGAGCCGCCTGAAGAAGATACGCGAAGTAGGTATTTACGGCGAACATCATACCCTCTGGGTTTCCTTGAAACACCATCGGAAGGTCATGGTTTAACATCATTTTCTCTAAAGAAGATGCCTTGGACATCAACCCTCACGACAATGATGCTTTGCTGATGGCAACTGGGATATCAGGCGCGTCCTGCTAGACTCGGGATGCTCTGCCGATGACCTATTTTGGGATGTCTTCTAGAAGTTGCATCTGAATCTAGACGACATACATAGTTCAGTGGATTTCTGATAGGATTATCTGGCGAAAGAGTACAAATAATGGCCAAAGTGACCCTAAAAATCACATGCGACGAGGGACCGAACGTCAAAACCATCAACGAAGCAACCTCATCGTGGACACCATGCCCCCTTACAACATCATCTTGGGGAATCTGACCATCAACGTGCTAAGGGCGGCCGTATCCATCTGATATTTAACTCTGAAATATCCACTCGGTTTTAGCACACGATTCTTCGAACAACAACACCTCTCTTACAACTTTTCAGACCCATGTCTTGAATCAAAGGTCTGTGCCTGAATCAAGTCATGTGCCACTAAAATCTAACACACTCACCTCACCTCACTATGGTAATAATCTTGCGTTAATATTATGCATGCATGATTACATTGTTTTTAATCTTTTTTTCAACATTTAGAAATGCCTATAGTTCCTTTCAAATTGTATTTGATTTTCTTATTTATAATATGTTTCACCCACTTTCTTTTTTCTTAAATAGCTATGGTTGGTTCCTTTGTTTGGGGGTGGGGGTTATTTTTTCGATTCAGATACAATTGTTGTGCCGCCAAATCAATGTTGTTGGAGTAAGCCCTAATAGCCAATCAATATTGGCTGTATATGCTTTTGTATCATGACCTTTATATATATATATATATATATATATATATATATATATATATATATATATATATATATATATATATATATATATATATATATATATATATATATATATATATATATATATATATATATATATATATATATATATATATATATATATATATATATATATATATATATATATATATATATAGTTTGTTAATATATATACTTATTACCCGTTGTATTTCCTGTGTTACTTGTATATGACATAATAAAGTCCTTAGAATAATTATTCTGTTTAATGATACATTAAGTGTGACTTAATCATGAGACTTTATTAAACATAAATACATTATTTTTAAATTATCTGTATTCAAGCTTTATTGTCAAAGTAGACTAATAACTGTATCTCACAAGTCATATGAGATATCAAGTTTTCACGTAGGTATAAATATTAAGAGTAATATTTATAATAGATTGATCAACCATGAGAATACTACATAGTTTGTTATGTAAGTGTCATAAGTCTTTCTCATAGTGATAATGGTGTAAACTCTTCGACATGAAAACCACTATGGACCCTAGATCTGAAGTCGAATACTTTACTGCCAATCAAACGTCGTCCGTAACAAGATGACCATAAAGATGGTTTTTGGTTACTTTACAAATCACGTTGAGTGACATGAGTGACCTAGATGAGATTTGTCCCTCCTACATATACAGAGTAATATCTGTAGGCCCCTTGATAGAGTATGATTATAAAATATATGGTTGTGCTCAAATAAGTTGATATGAGATATTGAGCTTATTTGTTGTTATCAAGTATACTTAAGGATCAAAGAATAAAATATTGGACTATACAAGGGTGACACATTCTATGCCCCGTGTTCTATATAGATATAAGGGAAAAAGAGTAATTTTACATATGATCATTATGACATAAGATTATGCCAGATCACACGACGTTCTCGTCACTTGGGTAGCAGTGATGTGTTGCTAGATACCGTTCACTGTTTATAATATTAAATAAGTAATTTAATATTATTGTCAACGTTACGAGAACCTATAGGGTCACACACATAGAGCGCTGATAGTAGAATTGACGATTAAATTAAATAAGATTTAGTTTAATTATGTGTTAATAGTATTTAAATTGTTTAATACATTAGCACATATATAATTTATTTGATTAAATTTGATTTAATAAAATGAATGAGAATTGACACTTGATTAAATTAAATATGATTAAATTTAATTAATATTTATTTTATTTGATTAAAAATATTTAATTAAAATAATTTTAATTAAATAAGATTGGGCTTATTTTGGAAAAGTCCAAAATAAAACCACTAGGATTTTAGTAACTCTCTATAAATAGAGGATGTATTTCCCTTAACAAAAGACGGCTAGCACCGCGTATTTTCCACGTTCGTGATCAAATCTAAAGCACATTTCAACAAATAAATCAATATCTTTGATTTGTGATTAATGATTTAATCAAAATACATTTATTGACATTGTTCTATTATGAGTGTAGATTTTAAAAAATCTCTCTTAAATTCCAATAGCCATATCCGAGCTTTTGTTATAATTAAATCATTAATCTTATATATGAATTCAGTTTTGATTGCCGTAAATAAATTTGATTAAAGTGTTTAATCATTGCTTAGGATCCACATGTTTTTGCGATGCAAGAAAAATGACGCGTTTTCGATAAAACCTAACAAACAGTAAAATTTATATGCAGTTTATATGTCAAATTATGTATGACATAATTTATATGTATGCGGTTGTGGTTGTTGCTTCAAGAGAGATTTTGCTTTCAAATGATTACGTGAATACCGTTTTCAAATAAATGTCGCCGTCCTAAAGCCCTTTTTTATAATGCGATGATTGAGTACATGTTTTAGCGTGTGTATTATTATTGGTTGTTAGTAATTTATTTTTAATATATAAATAATAATAGATATATTAATATAATAATATATAATATTAATAATAGTTTTATATAATTAATTAATTATAAATAATAATAAAATAATAAAATGTTTATTATTTAAAATTAAATATTGACAACATATTTTGAATAATTTGGATATCGATGTTGATTATACTTCGGAATTTGACATTTGTATGGTGAAGCAGTGATACTTAGATTATCCATAAGTGATAAAAAAAATTATTGTTCAATTTATATGATACTTAGATTATCTATAAGTGATACAAAAAAATTATTGTTTAATTTATATATGATATAAATATTTCAGATGCAACATTAGTATATTTGATATACTATTTTATTTCATCCATTTGATTAGTGTAATGATTATTATGAGTTTGTTAAATTTATATATGATATAAATATTTCAGATGCAACATTAATATATTTGATATATTATTTTATTTCATCCATTTGATTAGTGTAATGATTATTATGAGTTTGAATGATCATGTTCATTCTGTTACGGAATCTACATTTGTATGGTGAAATAATGACATTTGAGGAGTCATATTGACTATTCAATCATTATGTTTTTGATGGTATGCATGTATTGCATTGTGCTTTTATGGTTTGCAAAAAGTGTCAAAGATGCATTAATATTTTGAAATTGAGAATCTATTATTATTTATTATTAAATAATTTGGTATGCGATTATGATCTTAGAATTTCAATGTTTATTTATTTAAATACGATATGCGTGTCGTGATTTATTTTATCTAAATACGGCTTGCGCGTCGTGCCATTTAATTATTATATTTATGCATTTAAATATTTTAACTACAGAGTTGAAGAGAATACAACACAAAAGGATGACACCGGCGAAGAAGTTTGAAAAACTTGTTCGTAGGTCAAAGAATTGTAATAAGTTAGCTTATTAAATTCTTGCGTTTTAGGTGGTTATAATCGTATTTTTAAAATTTATTTTATGTATGTGATGCGTGAAATGTATGATTATATGGAAGTGTATGAGATACACAAATAAATGAGTTCAAAATTTTTTTTAAAAAAAATCCCTCAATTAAATATTACTTTAATTGTTTTTCAAAATTTAGCACTCATCAAGACTAAATATCGAATAATGTAGGTCTCGCCCAACACGAGGTGCATGTCTTATATTAGTAAGGTGCGATGAGATAAATGTAATATCCAACTACTAAAATTTTAGGTTTGACTTAATTAAACTAATTATAATAGGATTATATATGTTTAGAAGAAAGAGTTGAGAATAATCCATATAATGAATTAGAATAAGGAGTTATTAACTCAACTGATAAAATTCGAGAATTGTATTAGATACAATTGGAAAAAATTCCTAACTAAATAACAGAGTTTTGTGTAATCTGCTTACGCGAACTTAAAACAAAGTGAAATATGGATCTCGACCCGCTAGAAAATCTTCTAATTGAATTTTTCGAATCAAATGTTGAGGGTCATTTGATTTGAGTAAAAATAGTGGGAGCATTTTAATAAAAGATCTTATTAAAATGATTTAACTTGATACAATTTTTACATGTGTTGTAGTTATAATTTCTTTTGCATTTTATTTATATTTTGCTATTAAATGTCCTTATGAAGGATGTAAGGATCATAAAGGAGTTTCTAAGTTGGTATAAAAATTGAGAATTATTCTCAAGCACGAGAATAATTGCATGTTCTCAAGCAACCAATTTCTAACAGCTGAATATAACTAGATTCGAAGAAATATACTTATGAGAATGATCATGTCGAATGTCTAGATATAACATATCTCATAATTATAGTTGTCAAAGAGAATGATATGATCATTAACCTCAGGGATTTTCTTTTAAATAAGAAATACAAGATATAAAAAATGTAAAACTTTCCAAGGTCTTTTCTATACAAGTTAGGAATCTAAATGGATCTAAAATATTTTTGAAATTTAAAATTTAGATTTCCTTATAGACCAAATAGTTGTTCATAAGTTTAATTTGAGATTGTCTCGAATAAGTAGATTAAATTCATTATGAATGCATTTTAAATATATCTACCATATCTTGTTGAAAAGAAAATAAAGTAGTTTGTGATGCTAAATAGATGAATTATAAAAGGAATGCGATTCATTTTATATTCCTTTGAATTTTAGCAAAAAAATTACGGTCCTAAAGGAAGATAGTGATTACATGTGTTGAAAGAAGAAAATTATTAATGGTTATCAAAAGAGTCAAAGTAGAATAAAGAAGTAAGACATTTTTTTGATACATTTAGTTATAGAAAGTCAAATTATCTACTTCTACATCATGGGTATGTGATACTATATATTGATCTCACATTTATAAGAATGTGAATAGTCTTTAAAGAAGTGGAATATTGATTATAATTTGAGTCATCTTACGTCTAGAATGAAACGACGAGTTTTCATTGACTATAAGAGCTTATGGTTAGACTTAGATTAGATCTTGGAATAAAGTCAAATAATTAATATTGAGTTCTATTTAGTAAAAAAAAAACATTAATTCTAAGTCTTGTATTGACAAGATGAGGAATGCATGTTTTGATAATAGACAAGTGTTGTTATGATTATCCAAAATAATAGTTTAAATACTAAATCAAGTAGTGAATTTTGAAGGTGAGAAAAGTACACAAGAAGAGGGGGAGGGGGTGGGGGGTGGGGGTTGAATTGTGTTTTTCGTTTTCTTAGTTTGCATCTAATTAGAGTTCAAAATCTAAATTGGTGTTTAGATTCTGGTTAATTCTTAGCAACGGAATATTAACGGAAGCAAATAGCTAATAGCAAAAGACACAAAGATTTATAATGGTTCATCCCCTAACTGAGAGTAGTCCAGTCCCCTTACTTCACACTAGATTTTCACTATAACCAAATCATGATTACAATCACTTATGCATTCTGCGTAAGTCTTTACAATAACTCAGACACAAGGTCCAGGACTTCTTCTCAAGCTCCTCACTCGAGACTTCTTACTCAAGTTCCAAAAAACCCAAGACTTCCTTGCTCAGGCCCTCTGACCCAAGACTTCCTGCTCGAGTTCCACAAACCCAAGACTTCTTTCACGGGTTGGACATTGTAGAGTTGTGGCTGCTTGCATAATTTTATCCATTTCATTGCCATGATAAGACGCCATATGTCTCCTAGTAATACTAAATGCTCACCCTCCAAATCAAACAAGAAACCCCTCTTTGAGTGCACACTCATTCCAAAAAAATAAATAGAGAATCTCTGATAGGGATCACCATTGATGAAGATCTCCAAGTCAGTGTAACGCTCCATTTAAATTATTTAGTCGTTTTGTGTTTTGTTGTATTGTGTATTTGTGGTTATTTCCTTAAGTAAGAGTATGAGGTTAGGGGCGAAGGTGAGAGCTGACCTTAGTTGGGATAGTGTGAACCTAGAATAAGTGATATTAATAATTTAATAATAATAGTAAGAACATTATTATTATTATTATTATTATTATTATTATTATTATTAATTCTATTATTAGTAATAATATTAATGAATTAAAATCTGATTAAGGGGGTTAATAGATGGTTAGTGGAGAATAGACAGTTAATAAATACGTGAAAAAGGAAAAGGCAGAGAGGAAGGAGAGCTAGGGAAAAAAGAACCCAATTCTCCATTGTTGTCAAGAAGAAGCTCAAATCCAGGGTAAGGGGGGAGGATAGGTTTCAATTTGGGTGAATTAACATGAGAGGGTAGTGAGAAGTCCTTTCTCTCATAGGAATTCTTGTGTTTCTCCGTCTCTTATTTGATTTTTTTAGTATGATGATTTCCCTGTCATTGATGTTGTTGTTGGATGATTATTGTATGATGCATATATACTTGAATCTGAGACTGATATGAAATTCGTGTGAAATTGCTTGATGTTGTGAGATGATTCTGATAGATAACAGGTCTAGAGGATAAGGATTTGAGGGTTAACGAAATTGAATCTTAATGATAGAAACCTTAGAAGGATAATGGATAGATGAAGTATAGTGGAAGTAGGGAGAATTAATTGGCATGAAACTGAGTTTTGGAATGAGTGGAATGTTAGAATGAGAAGTATTGAGTGAGAATTTGTGAAAGGGAGGAAATTTAAGTTTTTGACAGAGTTACTGGTTATACACGTAATGGAGGTGTCAATACGCGTATGGGGACACACCCAGGGGATGTACGCATAACATATGTGCCCTGTCCCCAAGGCCAGCACGACCCTCTGGTGATATGCGTATGGTACGCGTAAGGGAGGTCAGGCATTACGCGTATTGGCAGGGTGATACGCATATGTTGGGTTTTCCAGCAGGGGAATACGTGTGTGAGGCAAGGTGATACATGTATGGGCAGGTCTGGGATAACTTTTTTTTTTCTTCCCATTTTTGCAATTTTTGTCCAGATTTTGCTTGGAACGCAATTCCGTTTAATCAATAGGACTATTAGGACTTAATTGAACCTAAGGAGGACTAGTAATTAATTAAATTAGGGAGAATACGAGATTTTATGTAATTGCCCATTAGAGGTGCATTTGATATGTGTGAACCAGGATTGTCAAGTGTGGACGATCTGATATGATGGTGGTAATTCCCAAGAGGATTACGGTGAATGGATGGCTCATGTGAATCATTGATGGTCGTGATTTATGCTTGAAACTATTATATCGTCATAATTGTGTTGTCATGCATTTCCTGTCATGTGTCTTGTGGAGATGGCTAGGTGGGAATCCATGATGTGGGCCTAGTTCATCCGGACTTCATGTGGAAGTCGTTGTGGAAATGAGTTATAGTTCAAAGGAACGCATACGACTTATCTAGATTCCAACGGGAATCGGGTTCTAGGGTGAACCTTATGTATTTGTGTTGGTACCACATGCATTATGTCGAGTCAGTGAGTCACATTGCATAATTGTATTTGAATGTGGGCTATTGATGCCAAGTAATTGATGTGGCACGTGTATGTGCGTTGTATTGCATGATTTTTATATGTGGTGTGTAACTACTCTTTAGCATGTTGTTGCACCCTAATTTTTGACCTTAAGATTTTACCCCCCTTCGTTCTTTTTTGCGTGTTTTCTATTGTTATTTAACTTTACGTTAATATTTATGTTTTTTCGCGACTAACAGGCATGTGCAGTTTTCTCAGGCCCAATCCATCAAGCAAAGGAAATTACGTTAAAGAGATTTCATAGAATAAAATACTGGAAGTCGTTTGGTAACCAAGTCTGGTTCTTAAAACCTTGAGTTTATTTGGTGCTTTTTGGATCAAGTTGATAAGTGCTAAGGGTGGGATGTCCACTTTTGAGGAGGCTTGTAGAGGACGTGTCCATGTAGAACATGATTTGTTGATAACGATTGCAAAAGCTAGAACTCAAAGAGACAAATCATCGTATCGGTCCATGTACTCCAAATTCGGAACTTTACAATTTAAATTCAACTAAACCTCACACTAAGGGTGTCGAGATTGCAGGAAAATTTCAATAACAAATGTCGAAGCTCAACATTTCTTTCACTAGGATTTATTGGCGACATTGAGGATACGAAACAGGATCGATTTCATGAAAATGTTCTTCAAAAAGTGTGATGATTTCTTAGATATTATTAAAGGTATTGTTATTAATCCACAGAAACCTTCCAAGCCATGCGCAAAATCAGGAATGGGGTGTTATTGTCAATTGCAGCATTTCAGATTCGAAGAGAAATAATTCCGTTCACGAACGGCTCCAGTTCATTAAATTAAGCACATAGATTTAAGGCTCCATGTTTTTCTCGAGTCCTATTATCAAATATGCCATTCCTGTTTGAGTTTACTCGACCACTTCTACCATTAAAGTTACAAAGAAAGACTAAGTAGAAATGGCTAATTCCACAATCCCTTTCGCAATGCATTAAAAGGGGTATATACTTTCAAGCAACAATTTAAGTACTGCCATACAAGCTTACAATCAGTGTGCAAATTTATTTACAAAGATACAAGAATATTACAGCTTAAACTCCATGGTTGCAACTCGGCAAAGTCTATCACGAGCTGCACTTCTAGTCAACACAAAGGAAGGATGTCTCATTTCCTTCTGCTACGCCAGAACTGAAGTGGTACCACCTCCTAAAGATCCTCTAACAACAATCACTTCTTGAATAGAAATGTGAAGCTGCTAAACAGATTATGCAGAGAGGAGAAGACAGTCACGCCATTCTCTTTCTTAGTGGCCTCGATGCGGTTACGACATCGGCGAGGATGATGACCATACATAAAATCTGAGATAAATTAGAGTGCTATCAGAAACGCAGTTAGGCTGGATTGTATGATAACGTAACGCAATCTTGGCAATTGAGATAGAAAAAGAAACGAGTGTCACCTTCTTGCGAAGTGCAGAACCGCGCAATCTCGAGTTTATTTTACTAACATTATACTCTTTAACTTGTCTTTTGATGCAGGAACTGAAGGTGAAAAGGGGAGAATAGCCACCATTGGCATTACGTGGCCTCTGTTGATACTAATAAAACCTGTTACCACCAACCAGAACCGTCACAAGGTCAAGCTCATTGGAAGCTGGAGAATATGAGTAACCACCTGCTGCAGTTCACAAGACATAACAACAAGTATTAATCAATAAGGAGAGCCTGTCATAAAAAATCCAGCAATGAATAAAGAGGTCACAGAACATATCAACATGAAGTGAAATATACAAGCAGAAGGGGATCAGTCTACCTGCAAACCAAATCGGCACAGTATGGTCAATTAGTCGATGAATTGAAAAGAGAACTCAAAGCAATTACCCAGTTTTTCATAACCCGGGACTCGATATCTCGAGCAATGCCTTGATGTTGTAGCACACGTGTTCAAATCTCTGAATGTTACTCACTTCGGCTCTCAAAGTATCCTGCAACCAAATAGAACTGTCATCATCACTCGTGATTATCACAAGGAATAAATATATTTGCATTTTACGACAAACAAGGTTGTGCGAAAGCAGCTCACTTTCAGGCATTACCACCCTGTATCTACAAAACAACCAGTTCACAGACACTACTTTCTTACCAAAACCAGAACGCGACGCTCGCATCGTTAGCCTCAAGGAAACTCGCATACGGCAGCCCCTCAATGCCCACATCCAGCTGCTGCAGATATTTGTTTAAAACAGGACCAATACTGGCATCAATAATCATTCATTCTCAGGCATATTCCAGCAATAAGTAATGGCCTGCTTACCGATAAATAGGAGATGCCGTACTGAAACAAATGCATTCTCAAGCACAACATTTCTTGTGACCTGTTTCCCTGCACAAAGATAACATCAGAGCAAAATAATGCTATAACATGCATGAGTTCAGGTAATGCAACTGATGAGGCTAATTTATCACAGCATGATTACCCGAACATCCAAGATGACGACTTCTCAAGCAAGTCTAGTACTCTTAGAGCACAAGACTGTGCTTATGGTGACTATGATGGAGACGACATTGCAAATGCTCATGACAGGAATGTTACTTTTACAACTGAGCAACCAAAGTTTTATAATCAAAGACTCAGATATAGGAAAGATTTTCAACCTGATATGTCTTCAAAGTGGTCTGAAAGATCTGAGGCAAGACACTATGGAGATAATTTTGGAACATCTTCCAGGGGAATCAATGTATTGAACAGACACTAAAAAATAAATGTTCCGAAAACTAGTGGTCGTAACATTGGTCATAAGTGTAACGAGAAACCCTATAGTTCCAACTACCGGATGAGTGAAAAATATGATTTCCATTCATACAGTTGTAGCTTGAACAATAGAACGACCAGAAGTAGTTGGGAGATGAAAGCTGCTTGTAAGTTTGATACATCTAAACAGTTTTATCGTGGTAGTAAGTACAATCAGGTAGACTCAATGCATGAGACTAGCGGAAGACCCAAAAATAGAGTCTTTTCGGGGAACTATTTTCAATCAAAGAAAGTTTGGGAACATATGGAATCTTTAAACAAGTATGCTCGTAGTAATTCAGACTCTGATGTTACATTGAGGTCCACTGGTAAGGTATTTGAGTTTGATTTGGTCAGGTCGCCTGTTGACGAAGTTGATGATTCAGGTGAAATTGACAATGATGGTAGTGATTTGAAGAGAAGTGGAATGACCGAAGGCTGTCAGAATGATCTTGATGCAGAAGCCGAAGGATCTTGCAGCTCCATAGAAACGAGGAGATCTACCATAAATAATTCTTCTGATCGCAGTCAAGAATCTTCAAATTCAGATTCTGAAGATGCTAGCCAGATATACGAGGTAAGAGATAGTGATTTGTCTGGCTGTTATGAACCTGAGATCAGGAATACTCATAATGCAAATGGTGATGGTTTGTCGAACAAGTCCCAATCTGTTCCATCCTTAGACATAGCAGAAAGTGAATCGTTAGGGAATCCTGTGTTAGAAACTACCCAAAATTTTGAAAATGGTACTGTCCAAAAATTTGAAAATGGTTTTTCTTCCACCAATGTACGCCCTCACCCTGAAAGCATGCTTCCTCCAATGGCAAACCGAAACATACAATTTCCCGTGTTTCAAACTCCCCCGACAATGAGTTATTACCATACTTCCACCACGGAACCATAATCCCGGCCACCACACGAGCTCACCTATAAAACATAAACTTCAAGAGTGTTAATGCAAATACTGAGTATCAGGTTGATGACCAAGGGCCTAGAAATACACCATTTATTTCTCTTGATACAAAGACCACTTCCGTGCTAGAAAAGAATTACGGTCATCACTCTTAGCATTTCCATAGATTAAACCACCTGGTGACTGCAAGTGTTAGGCATAGTAAGGGTGTTGGAATGGTGCTTCTATATGCTTCGAAATATAATGATGTCAACTGTCATCGATATCTCTGGACGCTATGACCTGAAGGCAGCATTTGAAGAACGCCTTAGAAAAATTATAGGGAGAGAATTAAGAAGGGAATGTTACATTGACTTACCACCACAACCCTGTGATTTGTTTTACGACAGCTTTACTTAGTTTTCCAAAGATAGCACCGATCAGATGTCTCCAAAATCACTTCAGAATTGAAGGCAGGCCTTTGTTCCCCAAATCAACATTATCAAAACCAATCCAACTGAAAAAGGAAACAGATGATCAAGTTATTCAATCGGTATTAAAAAACAAAGATTGAAACGAATTTGAAGTTATGATATTTCCAAAACAAACTCAAGGCACCATCAAGGACAACATTCATAACATGCCTCAAACGTGTTAAAATTCAAAATGGAAATAACATCAGCAGACAAGAATCAGCAAGAATGGAAAGGTTTTCATTTCAGTCATTATCAAAAATCTGAAATTGGGAAGTAATAATTGGAAGATTATGAAGAGCACCAATATATAACAGAAGGGGATTCACATACAAGAAGAGACGGACAACATACAAAAAAAACATCAGAAGGTCGATATCCACAGAATTCACAATCGAACCGCACACAAAAATTCCCAAATCAAACAAAATAAAAAAAAACAATTGAGAAGAGAAAAGTCATAGGAACTCATCTGTTCCAAACTCCGCGCAGAATTGAAACCTCCACCGAGAAATCGCAACCCGAACCATCGCCGAAGCCACCGCCACCATCATGTTGGGTAACGTTTTCCTCAAATGCTGGGCTGCGGAGTGTTTAACGTGTCCCGCGATGGATTTTAAATGCTGTTGAGGTTATGTTTATAGCAGTCTGAATCATGGAGAGGTAGTATGCCAACAAGGCCAGGCTGCATCGGTGTTGTTAATATCCTTTCAAAACTTGTGTTCACGACTTGGTTTCTATATTTGATTTGTAATGGTTTATTGCAGATAAAGGGGAGCTTTATAGCCTGAGCTGGGATTTGTAGAAGGCTCAGCAATATTCGCTGGCACATCATTCTTGCTTGGTCATGGCAAGCAGCTTAGAGCAAAAGGGAGTTTGACAACTCAAATCATTGGTTCGATGTCAGTTAGGTGTGTTGGAGATAAATCCTTGAATTTCTTCTCAAAATTAGTCATCTGGTAGGACCTCTCATTTTGAGTTTCTTCAACAATTCTCATTACTCTTGAAGTGTGCATATTAATGTCATCAAAGAATTTTACAGTTGCCTCTGAAACCGCATGCGCCAGAAGTGTACTTTGTTGTAATCCCTCCTCTTGTTGTTTAACCGAGAACGCTACTAGCTGTTTTTGTTCATCAAGAGAATCATGGATGCTGACTGCATTGTTAGTTTTACAGGTTAATTGATATTGCTTATAGGACGGCGTAGATAACGTCCTACGACAGCTTCCAAACCGGGATGCGTATCTTACTCTCTTAGCTAGAAATATGTCCATCACTTGGGATTTGTAGTAAACTCCTTCATGGCAAGATTAAAGTCTGAAATATGGCAGAAATTGGATCCTGATTACAGTGAGTGCATATCTTTTCCAATGGTTCTCATCATGGTTCTGACTTTTATATGTTTTTTTAGAATGTTTTGTTGTCTGTTGAGTTGCATTTCTTTTGGTGCAGCTAGCACCCCGAAGATCTTGTCTTTGAGCGTCCACGCGGTTCGCTGAGTAATATAGTGGAGGTTTACCGATTTACGGAACGGAGGCTTGCAGGGGGCCGTCCAACTTCTGTTTTGCAAGTTATGCCTGAAGGTGGGGAAAATTTGGAGATCATAACGAGTCTTTGTGAGCGTTGTGACATGCGTCAAGAAATTTCCTTCTGCTCATCACCAATTCTGTTGAAACAACGCAGGTGGGCCGTTGGCGTCTTGGAATTTAACCTGCACATGAGCTGTTTCCATCCTTGTCAACATATTTCAACGTAACGGAGAAAGTATGAAATGGTTTTGGTGGATCCATTATGGATGTCTGGTTCTAAATGGAAGTCAATGAATGAGTTTGAAAATGATAAGTCCGAGGAACACTTCACTATCTTCGGTTAATTCTTTCTTCATTTTGTATGTTGGTCCATATGGGAAAGTAGAATCTAAACCGGATCATTTGCGACTTATTTTCAGCTGAATGTGTAATTTGGTTTCTTGGTTGGACGAGTTATTGACCTTTGTTCTTTTGTGTGCTATGCAGGTAGTTTAAGGGTTGAAGTTGTCACTTGAGTCCAGACACACTACCGTTATGGAGAGTTTGGTTTTAGGCGGTTCTGGTGGATGCCGACATGAAGAAATCTCAGTTGAGCTTTCAACATATTCAAACTTCAACAGGCCTTAATGAATCTTGATAGTCCCTTTTAAACCAGTCACATGAGTAACATTCTTGTTTGCTTACTCTTTAGGAAAACATAAGTCCATGAAGGAAGGCATATCAAGATGTACCATTATTTTCTATGTAGTAAATGTAAGAACATGATACTGAATTAATATGGAACATGTACGGCTGTTTGATTAAATCTCATGAGTTCCTTCGTATTAAACACCTTGTAAGTCATGACCTTGTAACTATCCTCATACTAATTCGGTCCTTTACACTCACCGTCAAAGCGTGGGTAGAAAAGATACGGTGGACTAGGAACCCAAATACCTTCTTGTTGAATTCCAGGAAATCGTAAAATAATGCTCACAATTGTACCTGGATAATTAACCATGCAAACTGGTGTAATAGAGTAATAGAATGATCCTTATGCAGCTATAAGCTTTCTTCAAAAAGATCTAAGATATTACCAAGTTGTAAACCGCGGGGTCCTATAATAGAAAAGCTGGAAAAGGTATCCTCAATATAAGCTCTTCAATAACTTAAGCGATAATAGAAAGTATTTATTCCTTCTATATTGTTGTGAACCAATCTCACTAATGATAAAACAAACTCCTTGTAAACGAAACTCATGAACGAATGGCAACCGGGCGAATCTTAGTATAGCCAGAAGTTTGAGCACTTAGACCTTGTGAGGATCAAGATTCATGGGCTCCTTAAAAGTGTTCTTATCTCATACAATCTCAACATCTCAAAACAAATTGATCGTGAACCACCATTAAGAACATCCTCGTTTTTCTCTTTGAAAGTAATGACGCAATTCGTGATGTAGCCTCCCAATGAGAGTTATAATGGGCCTCCAATATTTACGCCTTGAAGTACCTGGCTGTGGGGGTCTACACTCGTCATTATCGCACCTGCACCAACTGGTTAGCCGAATAAAAATAACAAGCAAAAAAGAAAACAAGGAGGCGGGATCTTATGGTCAAAAATTAGGGCGCGACACTCATCTGTTCCAAACTCCGCGCAGAATCGAAACCTCCACCGAGAAATCGCAACCCGAACCATCGCCGAAGCCACCGCCACCATCATGTTGGGTAACGTTTTCCTCAAAGGTTCTTTTCATTTTCACGATTGATGTTTGTTTGTGTTTGTTGTTAGGTTCTTTTTAAAGGAAACAGGAGAAGAAGCGATGAAGGAAGAAGAAGATGATAGATATGAGATTCGCGAAGAAGAATGGAAAATAGAGGAGAGATCGACGCGAGGAAGAAAAGGAACGGAGAGAGAGAGAAGAGCGCGATCGGAGATGGGAGCTAGAGAGAGGCAAGATCGAAGAATTGGGGGGACCAATTTGGGGAAATTAGGGTTTACTGTTCCTTTTTTTTATTTTTGCTGTATTTTTTTTTACGTAATTTAACTCTGCACACTCACAAACACCACACTTAATCCACCAGCCCCCTAACCGTCCATTAACAGCCCCCTAATCACCAATTAACACCTTTTTAAAAATAAAATAATTAACCTCTAACTATTTAACCCAATTTAATTAATTAACCAATCATCTTTTTATAATCAGCCTTTTCTATAAAAATAGTAATAATAAGAAAATTAATTAATCTTTTATAATTTTCCTTTTTTAGATTAACCTATCCATTTAACCATTCAACTTATTAGTTTGCTAATTTCTTTAATAATTTAAATTTCACCAATTTAATAACCTTTTTTCTTAATTTTCATTATAACCTTTTGATATAACATTAGAAAACCTTTTAATAATAACCCTTTTTTATAACCAATTAAAAAAAAATAATAATATATTTGTTCACCAAAACTATTTTTCTAAATAATTTGTTTTAAAACTATTTATATATTAAAAAAAAAACCTCTTCATAATAAAAAACATTTTTCTTAGTAACTAATTTCAAATTATAATAAACCATTTCATATATAAATTTATCCTTTTTAACTCCTCTTATTCAAAATAACTAATTAGTTCACCAACTTTATTAAAAAACTCAATTTCTCAACAAACTTTATTCTAAAATCAAACTACGACTTTTTCTCAACTCGTCTTAAAAACAACCTCTCGCTTAAAATCGACTAATTAAAATCATCACCGTAAAATACAACCTAATCGTGCACACCCACATTCACGACACATTCACTCTCACACACTTCAGCGCTTTCATGCGTATGTGTATGTTTACTTATTTTCCCTTTATTTTCCTTACAATTTATCTTAGAGCAATTTACATTATCAATTTATATTCACACATCGCATTCCGTCCAAAGGAAGAACCTGCGCATGATCTCAACAATCGTGCGTATGCATCATTTGCATCATTTCCCCATGATCCTTGATCCCATTCAAGTCGATCTCTTAAGATAGATTCTACCCCATAGGAGGACCTTTTTCTTTATCTTTACAACATAGGAAAACAAAACAAACAACCATACAAATATTCAAACATTAGAGAATAAGATGTTAATCATCTTAAGCGAGATAGAATCTCCATCCCACATCAATACATTCAATTCGTAGGAAATTTGTCTTAAGAGAGATAGAGGCGTACCTCGTCGATCCCTATCCGAGTACTTGAGCCCTTCTCTTAAGACGACGCAAAGACTATTTTCCTACAATTTGTGGCGGTTAAATCTCCCTTTAAATGATAACACATCTCTTCTCCTAAAATCAATCAATCAACTACCCTAAACCCGTAGGAACTTTGACCACAGTCAAAGAACTCCTCAAACTCTTTAGGGGAACTACAAATACTCTGATTCCACTCCCGTAAGGATATGTAGGCATAAGATGTGATATCTTATCAAGTATACTTAGAAATAAACCCCTAGGTCTTTCAACCCCTTAAGCAGATAAACACTTAGCAATAAACAAACATAAAACAAGAGGTTCCTATAGAGTACTACAGAAACTTAGGATGCTAGCACCTTCCCTAAGTTTAACCAACCCCCGAACTTATAACTCTCTAAACCTTGCATTTGCATTTGCATTGCATTGTGGGAATTTCGATCTTTATCCCTTCCTTTGGACAAATCAAAGTTCGGTTGCAAAATGAATTAACGATTCAAACTAATCAATAGTTTGGTATCCAAATTTCACCGCGACAGAAATGGCGACTTCACTGGGGACTCCTCAGTGGGTCTCCCTATCTTGTTTTGTTTCTTTATTGCTTTATATATTTGCTTACTTGCTTACTTGTTTATTTGTTTATTCTTTATGTCTTTTGGGTTGTTATCCTTGAGTGGTGAGACAAAGTCCTACACCCGGACTTGAGAGAAATTATGATAGGATGGTGATATATTCGATGAGGCTTATAGGGAGTGAGTCCCGACTAAGTTGACTCGAGAATCCCGCTTAGTTGAGACCCTTTTGAAAATGGTTCGGTTAAACGAGTTTAGTCATGAAAACTTTTACTACTTTCAATTGGAGTCCATGATACTAAGGACCGTAGTTACCTTTAACCCCACTTTGGCCTTTATTAGGACGTAGTGCGGGACTATGAGGGAGTAAGTCCCGAAATAGTGCTACGCGATGCTACACTCAAAAGAAGTTCTCTTGAGAATATTATTAATCCTAGAGTTAGTTGGGAAATTGATAATATACGAAAGATGGACTAATGACTTTGGGAACCTCTTTAGAACCTTGTTCTGCAGGTACAACAACCTTTAGTCCACAACCTTTGGGAATGGGTATACCCTTTGGCTCCATGCTCATTGCAAACCTAGGGTCCCCCTTGTTTGTTTATCCTTATGTTTCTATGTGCTTACCTGTGTTTGTTGCATTCATAAGCATCATATTACATTGGTTTCATGGAATCTCGAGTTTATTTATAAACATTATAGAAACCAATAGGGATTACAAAAGAAAATATTTTGAAATATTCTTTTAAGAGTCCTAACTTGGATGTCCTAAGGAAGTTAAGGGCAGCGATTGAAGAATCAAGAAAATACGAGAGGCTTTCCAAAGGACTTTCATCAATATTGAAGATCCAAGTAAACAAAGTTTTCCTTCCTTATTTTCCAACAAGAGATAGAGGATTTATTTTCCTCTATTACTCTTTAGATGTTGATCATGGATGACTCATACTCAAGAAGATCCAAGTAGACAGCAAATCAACAAGCACGATGAAGGACTTCCTTAGGGCTTTATTAGCTTTTATTTAGCTATTAAGTAAGGACTCTTATAAGGCTGTTTCCTTGTAATCCAATAAAAAAATATAATAGTAAAAATAATAAATGATTTTCCTTTGGTGTTCTGTGACGTTTATAAGAACTTGAGTTCCATGAAACCTTTCATTTTCTGCATTCTGCATTTTTGCGTAGCACCCTTCATTTAGCATTTTGCATCTGCATGTGCCTCTCTTCTTCTGCGTCCTCATTCAGTCTTCTATCTTTGTCTCGCCAGTTGACATCTCGCCCATCTTACCAAGCTCGAAGTATTACTTAAGGATAGCAAAGAGAACAAAAATATGGATCGCATTACCGACTTCAGAGTAAGGACTGATTCGACATTCGACTATTCCTCCGACGACTTTGTGCAACAAGTGGATGTTCCTGTGCAACTTCAACCTTTGCAAGACAACCTGTTTGTGGACCCTCAAAATACTCCTATTGAGAAAGGAGTGGATGATCCTAGATTCATAGCAATGGAGAAAGAACTTCGTAGTCTCAAAGAACAAGTGAAGATGATGAGAGGAGCTAATGCATCAGGTCTTGGTGCTCATGACCTATGTTTAGTCCCAGGTGTAATTATTCCTCTAAAGTTCAAGATGCTTGTCTTCGAAGTTTACAAGGGTATCAGCTGTCCAAAATACCACTTGACAATGTTTTGTCGAAAGATGACTGCTTATATTGAAAATGACAAGTTGATGATTCACTGCTTTCAAGAAAGTTTATGTGGGGGACCCTTGATGTGGTACATGAAGCTGCAAAGTAACCACATTCAGTCTTGGGAAGACTTAGCTGTTGCTTTTGTGAAGCAATACCATTAAAATTTGGGTATAGCCCCAGACAATAAAGATGACAGTGGACCTTCTAGAGAATTCATAGCTCCGGTACCCCGTCCTCAACATCAGTATGCAATGCCCGCTCAGCGCGAACAACAACCACCTCCTAAGCAGAAGTTGGCTTCTCCAGATCAACCACAAAATTGACGGCTTCGGAGAAGGTATCAGAAGATGCCTCTGGATACTCCAAGAGAGGGAATTCAACGGTTTGATCCCATCCCTGTGAAGTATGCTGATCTGTTTCCAGTTTTGATCCAGAAAGGTCACATCCAAACAAGAGCTCCACCTAAAGTACCCGAGAAACTCCCGTACTGGTACAAAGCTGACAAATTTTGCCCATATCATCAAGGTGCCCCTGGCCACGACATTGAGAGCTGCTATGGTTTGAAGGCAGACGTTCAAGAATTGGTTAAAGGTGGAATTTTATCCTTCGGAGGTCCTAATCCTGACCTCAACATGGTTCATCCTCTGAGAACATGATCCAAGGTTATCAGAAGACTACACAGCATACGATCCTGTGAGCCTCTCCATTTCAAGGCGTAATAAAAGGACTTGTCTGGCTTTTTACTTTATCTTGCTCTTGTGTTTGTGTTTCTTTGATTAAAAGTATTTTTGGCATGTAAGAACTTGTTATTTTGAATAAGTAATGCAATAAATGTTTGTCTTGAAGAAATCCATTCGTTTTCACTCAAACTGTTTTCAAAATTATTTATAATGCCGACTTTACCCGATCTCTTGCTCTGACAGAGAATTGGAAGGAGGATGATGAAGTAAAACGCATGATCTTGTTGTATGCTTCGAATAAAGACTCTACTGATGATGTAAGGCATTATTTCAACCATCTAAACACCAAAATAGGTTACCCCTCTTTTAAGCCTTGAGAAAAGATCTTTTTATTCTCCCAAACCGAAACCTCGTTTCTAGCCTGGGGCAGGGTAATATCAAATGATGAACATATTTCAAAATTGGGTGGACACAAATATACTAACCCTTTATTCCTCCACTTTACAAGTCATAAACTAAGCCTATATATGACCCTCAAAGTCCTAATTGAAGTATGGTTTAGTTCGAAAGCATACTCGATGAGATATTGTTTCCTGACCCCTTGAGCTACACTCAAATTAAATCGGCTTTATAAATAATTTTAATTTATATCCTAACTAGTGATTTCGGTCACCAGTTATTGTGATATCTCTTTTCAAAAAAAAACTTCAAGACAAACGTGTGTTGCATTAACCGTTTCAGAATCAACATTTCTGACTTGCTAAATTTGCTTGATATCTTAGAAAGATTACATACAGACATTATTGTTGGAATTTGAAGACTCTGCTGACCTAGAGCAAGTTATTTCCAAGTGGCTATTCTGTGCAAATTTCTCCTAAAGAGATATTCTTGAAGACTCAATTATACTGCCAATCAGGGGCAGTTATGTCGAGATTCGGCGAATCTCTCAGAGAGTTTGAAAACAGTGGGGCATTTGGACATCATGTTTTCTATAAAATCCTCTCGAGATGTTTTTCTTAAACCATGTTACTTGGGGCGTTTGGAATTTGAAGAGAAGCGGATCCCCAGAAAGCTCAACCCCGACATGATCAACAACCGTGATGACCTAGGATATTTGTTTTATCCCCTATGAAGCTTCAGTTTGGGTACCTCCGTCTACAACTCCGTACAACCTTTCAAACTTATCAAGATGTTATATACCAAATGGATTGATCTCTATCCCCAAAAGGAATATTGAAGCCTTGAAGCATGAGTGTGATCCCACATTTGGTTCTCCGTTTATCCCCAGTGGTACTTCTATCTTCGAAGATTGGTCGGGATGTCTATCCCGAGATATTTATTTCATCTCCGATCGCCTCTTTCTGTTTGTTTTGTCAGCATAAGCATATGCATAACATATAAGTAGACAGCATGGCATGTGCATTTGTTTGCATTCTTTGTGTTTATTTTGTTCTGTCGCTTTGGCTGTAGTTATCCCTAGGTGTTTGGGTGCGTCTTATCCCTCCAATTAGATTTGTCGACCCTAGGCAGAAAAAGCACAATGTTTCATTTTCCCCATGGAGTTCAATCCTCATGGAAGATGGTTATTTTAGTACAATTCCATTTGAGTTCATACCTCAATGGTCGAGTTTTGCTTGACAGTTTCTTTTCGGCTACTTCCCGAATTGAACTTCGGTTTTTGGCAATCACACCGTGGACGTCCCCAACCTTTGAACATGGATTAAGTGTGCATTTATTTTGCACCCTATTCCCCCAGGAAGAGTATTCATGAAGACAAACATTTCTTCAACAAATTTTTCTCGAACATCTACATTTGGACTATAACAATCTCTTTATTTGAGCAACTCGTTTTGATCAGGATCTTATTCAAAAGGACAAACAACGATTTCTACAAGACAGATCATTTACCCTCAGTGGGTCCTTCAACATTATTGATTCATCATAGAAGAAGGTTACAGACATTTCTCTTTATTTGAGAACTCGCGCATTTTTACAACAACTAAGACATTCCTCAGGAATGACTTCCCCAGTGAGTTCATCACACAAGTTTACTTCCGTCAAGTGACATCTCCCCGAAGAAGTCGAAGAAGTTTATCACATCAGTCTCGCTTTGTTTTGAGAAGACATACATTACAACTCAACCGACTCACATCTCTTCCGAAGAGCCCCGGTGAAGCCTTACATTTACAACTACATTTACAAATTACATCTACAAGTTCTACAACAACAGATTACATCAACAACATTTACCATCTACAATTTCAACAACTACAGTCTACAACGACAACTACAGTCTACAACGACGATCATTCGAACATCTTACAGTTCCTGGTTAGTCTCGACAGTAGATTCCCAGAAGACCTCGGCAGTAGGTAGTCCTATTTCATATCCTGGTTAATCTCGGCAGTAGATTCCCAGAAGACCTCGGCAGTAGGTAGTTCTATTTCATATCCTGGTTAATCTCGACAGTAGATTCCCAGAAGACCTCGACAGTAGGTAGTTCTATTTCATATCCTGGTTAATCTCGGCAGTAGATTCCCAGAAGACCTCGGCAGTAGGTAGTTCTATTTCATTTTCTGATTAATCTCGGCAGTAGATTTCCAGAAGACTTCGTCAGAAGTATTTCTCCAACAGATTCAAACACAGAATCTCGGCAGTAGATTCCTTACAGATTTTAACAGTAAATACTTTGGCAAAAGTATCCTCACTATCAAATTTACAAACCTCGGCAGTAGACTTCTCCAGCTGATGTCTTGAATCAATTATATTTGACATATACAACAGAGTTCTTCAAATGATTCTCTCACCGAGTTCTTCACAACATATCTATAAACACTTTGTGATTGTCAATCTTTCCCCGTGGAATCTCGCTTTGACGAGCCTGTTCTTCCCATGTGTTATGTCTAGTTTTCCCCCTGTGGCGCCTTTTCTCCACAGGACCTCTCTGTCTTGCATTTCATTTCATATCATTTCGTATCATTTCATATCATTGCATATCATGTGCATTTGGTGGCTTCTTAAGGCCAAAAAGTTCGTGCAGTGTTAATATTTAAGTCCCTCCTATCTCGTCGAGACGGAGATTTCAATCTCCATATCTCCGAATAGGAGTAACTTAAATAGGGGCATCTGTTGCACCCTAATTTTTGACCTTAAGATTCTACCCCCCTTCGTTCTTTTTTGCGTGTTTTCTATTGTTATTTAACTTTACGTTAATATTTATGTTTTTTCGCGACTAACAGGCATGTGCAGTTTTTTCAGGCCCAATCCATCAAGCAAAGGAAATTACGTTAAAGAGATTTCATAGAATAAAATACTGGAAGTCGTTTGGTAACCAAGTCTGGTTCTTAAAACCTTGAGTTTATTTGGTGCTTTTTGGATCAAGTTGATAAGTGCTAAGGGTGGGATGTCCACTTTTGAGGAGGCTTATAGAGGACGTGTCCATGTAGAACATGATTTGTTGATAACGATTGCGAAAGCTAGAACTCAAAGAGACAAATCATCGTATCGGTCCATGTACTCCAAATTCGGAACTTTACAATTTAAATTCAACTAAACCTCACACTAAGGGTGTCGAGATTGCAGGACAATTTCAATAACAAATGTCGAAGCTCAAAATTTCTTTCACTAGGATTTATTGGCGACATTGAGGATACGAAACAGGATCGATTTCATGAAAATGTTCTTCAAAAAGTGTGATGATTTTTTAGATATTATTAAATGTATTGTTATTAATCCACGGGAACCTTCCAAGCCATACGCAAAATCAGGAATGGGGTGTTATTGTCAATTGCAGCATTTCAGATTCGAAGAGAAATAATTCCGTTCACGAACGGCTCCAGTTCATTAAATTAAGCACATAGATTTAAGGCTCCATGTTTTTCTCGAGTCCTATTATCAAATATGCCATTCCTGTTTGAGTTTACTCGACCACTTCTACCATTAAAGTTACAAAGAAAGACTAAGTAGAAATGGCTAATTCCACAATCCCTTTCGCAATGCATTAAAAGGGGTATATACTTTCAAGCAACAATTTAAGTACTTCCATACAAGCTTACAATCAGTGTGCAAATTTATTTACAAAGATACAAGAATATTACAACTTAAACTCCACGGTTGTAACTCGGCAAAGTCGATCACGAGCTGCACTTCTAGTCAACACAAAGGAAGGATGTCTCATTTCCGTCTGCTACGCCAGAATTGAAGTGGTACCACCTCCTAAAGATCCTCTAACAGCAATCACTTCTTGAATAGAAATGTGAAGCTGCTAAACAGATTATGCAGAGAGGAGAAGACAGTCACATCATTCTCTTTCTTAGTGGCCTCAATGCGGTTACGACGTCGGCGAGGATGATGTCCCTACATAAAATCTGAGCTAAATTAAAGTGCTATCAGAAATGCAGTTAGGCTGGATTGTATGAGAACGTAACGCAATCTTGGCAATCGAGATAGAAAAAGAAACGAGTCTCACCTTCTTGCGAAGTGAAGAACCGCGCAATCTCGAGTTTATTTTACTAACAGTATACTCTTTAACTTATCTTTTGATGCAAGAACTGAAGGTAAAAAGGGGAGAATAGCCACCATCGACATTACGTGGCCTCTGTTGATACTAATAAAACCTGTTACCACCAACCGGAACCGTCACAAGGTCAACCTCATTGGAAGCTGGAGAATACGAGTAACCACCTGGTGCAGTTCACAAGACATAACAACAAGTATTAATCAATACGGAGAGCCTGTCATAACAAATCCAGCAATGAATAAAGAGGTCATAGAACATATCAACATGAAGTGAAATATACAAGCAGAAGGGGATCAGTCTACCTGCAAACCAAATCGGCACAATATGGTCAATTAGTCGATGAATTGAAAAGAGAACTCAAAGCAATTACCCAGTTTTTCATAACCCAGGACTCGATATCTCGAGCAATACCTTGATGTTGTAGCACACGTGTTCAAATCTCTGAATGTTACTCACTTCGGCTCTCAAAGTATCCTGCAACCAAATAGAACTGTCATCATCACTCGTGATTATCATAAGGAATAAATATATTTGCATTTTACGACAAACAAGGTTGTGCGAAAGCAGCTCACTTTCAGGCATTACCACCCTGTATCTACAAAACAACCAGTTTACAGACACTACTTCCTTACCAAAACCAGAATGCGGCGCTCGCATCCTTAGCCTCAGGGCAACCTGCATACGACAGCCCTTCAATGCCCACATCCAGCTGCTGCAGACATTTGTTTAAAACAGGATCAGTACTGGCATCAATAATCATTCATTCTCAGGCATACTCCAGCAAGAAGTAATGGTCTGCTTACCAATAAATAGGAGATGTCGTACTGAAACAAATGCATTCTCAAGCACAACATTTCTTGTGACCGGTTTCCCTGCACAAAGATAACATCAGAGCAAAATAATGCTATATCATGCATGAGTTCAAGTAATGCAACTGATGAGGCTAATTTATCACAACATGATTACCCGAACATCCAAGATGACGACTTCTCAAGCAAGTCTAGTACTCTCAGAGCGCAAGACTGTGCTTATGGTGACTATGATGGAGACGACATTGCAAATGCTCATGATAGGAATGTTACTTTTACAACTGAGCAGCCAAAGTTTTATAATCAAAGACTCAGATATAGGAAAGATTTTCAACCTGATATGTCTTCAAAGTGGTCTGACAGATCTGAGGCAAGACACTATGGAGATAATTTTGGAACATCTTCCAGGGGAATCAATGTATTGAACAGACACTCAAAAATAAATCTTCCGAAAACCAGTGGTCGTAACATTGGTCATAAGTGTAACGAGAAACCCTATAGTTCCAACTACCAGATGAGTGAAAAATATGATTTCCATTCATGCAGTTGTAGCTTGAACAATAGAATGACCAGAAGTAGTTGGGAGATGAAAGCTGCTTGTAAGTCTGATACATCTAAACAGTTTTATCATGGTAGTAAGTACAATCAGGTAGACTTAATGCATGAGAGTAGCAGAAGACCCAAAAGGGGAACTATTTTCAATCAAAGAAAGTTTGGGAACCTATGGAATCTTTAAACAAGTATGCTCGTAGTAATTCAGACTCTGATGTTACATTGAGGTCCACTGGTAAGGTATTTGAGTTTGATTTGGTCAGGTCGCCTGTTGACGAAGTTGATGATTCAGGTGAAATTGACAATGATGGTAGTGATTTGAAGAGAAGTGGAATGACCGAAGGCTGTCAAAATGATCTTGATGCAGAAGCCGAAGGATCTTGCAGCTCCATAGAAACGAGGAGATCTACCATAAATAATTCTTCTGATCGCAGTCAAGAATCTTCAAATTCAGATTCTGAAGATGCTAGCCAGATATACGAGGTAAGAGATAGTGATTTGTCTGGCTGTTATGAACCTGAGATCAAGAATACTCATAACGCAAATGGTGATGGTCTGTCGAACAAGTCCCAATCTGTTCCATCCTTAGACATAGCAGAAAGTGAATCGTTAGGGAATCCTGTGTTAGAAACTACCTAAAATTTTGAAAATGGTACTGTCCAAAATTTTGAAAATGGTTTTTCTTCCACCAATGTACGCCCTCACCCTGAAAGCATGCTTCCTCCAATGGAAAACCGAAACATACAATTTCCCGTGTTTCAAACTCCCCCGACAATGAGTTATTACCATACTTCCACCACTGAACCATAATCCCGGCCACCACACGAGCTCACCTACAAAACATAAACTTCAAGAGTGTTAATGCAAATACTGAGTATCAGGTTGATGACCAAGGGCCTAGAAATACACCATTTATTTCTCTTGATACAAAGACCACTTCCGTGCTAGAAAAGAATTACGGTCATCACTCTTAGCATTTCCATGGATTAAACCACCTGGTGACTGCAAGTGTTAGGCATAGTAAGGGTGCTGGAATGGTGCTTCTCTATGCTTCGAAATATGATGATGTCAACAGTCATCGATATCTCTGGACGCTATGACCTGAAGGTAGCAATTGAAGAATGCCTTAGAAAAATTATAGGGAGAGAATTAAGAAGGGAAGGTTACATTGACTTATCACCACAACCCTGTGATTTGTTTTACGACAGCTTTACTTAGTTTTCCAAAGATAGCACCGATCGGATGTCTCCAAAATCACTTCAGAATTGAAGGCAGGCCTTTGTTCCCCAAATCAACATTATCAAAACCAATCCAACTGAAAAAGGAAACAGATGATCAAGTTATTCAATCGGTATTGAAAACCAAATATTGAAACGAATGTGAAGTTATGATATTTCCAAAACAAACTCAAGGCACCATCAAGGACAACATTCATAACATGCCTCAAACGTGTTAAAATTCAAAATGGAAATAACATCAGCAGACAAGAATCAGCAAGAATGGAAAGGTTTTCATTTCAGTCATTATCACAAATCCGAAATTGGGAAGTAATAATTGGAAGATTATGAAGAGCACCAATATATAACAGAAGGGGATTCACATACAAGAAGAGACGGACAACATACAAAAATACATCAGAAGGTCGATATCCACAGAATTCACAATCGAACCGCACACAAAAATTCCCAAATCAAACAAAATAAAAAAAAAACAATTGAGAAGATAAAAGTCATAGGAACTCATTGTCGCGGTGAAAATCGGATACCAAACTATTGATTAGTTTGAATCTTTAATTCATTTTGCAACCGAACTTTGATTTGTCCAAAGGAAGGGATAAAGATCGAAATTCCCACAATGCAATGAAAATGCAAGGTTTAGAGAGTTTTAGGTTCGGGGGTTGGTTAAACTTAGGGAAGGTACTAGCATCCTAAGTTTCTATAGTACTCTACATGAACCTCTTGTTTTACGTTGTTTATTGCTAAGTGTTTATCTGCTTAAAGTTGAAAGACCTAGTGGTTTATATCTAAGTATACTCGATAAGATGTCGCATCTTATGCCTACATATCCTTACGGGAGTGGAATCAGAGTATTTGTAGTTCCCCTAAAGGGTTTGAGGAATTCTTTGACTGTGGTCAAAGTTCCTACGGGTTTAGGATAGTTGATTGATTGATTTTAGGAGAAAAGACGAGTTATCATTTTAACAGAGATTTAACCGCCACAAGTTGTAGGAAAATAATCTTTGCATCATCTTAAGAGAAAGGCTCAAGTACTCGGATAGGGATCGACGAGGTACGCCTCTATCTCTCTTAAGGCAAAGTTCCTACGAATTGATTGTATTAATGTGGGGTGGAGATTATATCTCGCTTAAGATGATTAACATCTATTCTCTATTGTGTTTGAATATTTGAAATGAGCTGTATTGTTTTGTTTGTTCTAAGTTGTAAAAGGTAAAGAACAGTCTTTCCTATGGGGTAGGATCTATCCTAAAGATCAACTTGAATGGGATCAAGGATCGTAGGGAGAATGATGTAAATGATGTGCACTACACACGATTGTTGAATCATGTGTTGGTTTTTCCTTTGGATGGGATGCGATGCAATAATGCGGTAATATTAAATTACTGTAAAGATAAATGGCGGAAATGATAAAGGGCAAATAAGTAAAGCATACACATACGCATGAAAGCGCTGAAGTGTGTGAGAGTGAATGTGTCGTGAAGTGCCCGATTAGGTTATGTTTTACGATGTTGATTAATTTTTAACCGAATTGATTTTATGAGAAAAAAGGTTGTAGTTTGATCTTGGTTTAGGAAAATGCTATTTATGAGAATATTAGACGAATTGATTTTATGAGAAAATTATTTGTAAGGTAATTATATTAAAAGTTTCTAAGTTTCTAATGGGTGATTTTAAATAAATAAAAAAGGGTGAGAGATTTTTTTTATCATCTTTAAAATGGTTATGATTCTTAATAAAAATTATTATTGTAAAATATTTAGACATTGGTTAGCTCACTCAAAAAAAAAGGTTCCCTAATATCAAAATAGTTTTAGTTACTTAATAAATAGGTTTTTATTAAATAAAAGGTTTCCTAAATGTAAAAAGGTTTCATTGGTCATTATTATAAAGGGTTATTATTAATTAATAAGAAAAAGTTGAAGGGTTGTTAATTATTTAATAAAAGATTAGATTACTGATTAGGTTAATTATTAATTAAAAGGTTAGTGAGAGGCTAATAGTTAAATGGGGTGGGTTGAACGGTTGATTAGGATTAACTTATGGTTGATTAGAGATTAAGTGGATAAAAAAAAGTGAGATTAACGGTGGGTTAGTGTGTGTGTGGTGGTGAAGTTAATGTGTGCAGGTGATTAACAGATTACAATAGAATAAACTGAAAAACCCCAAATCCCCTTCCGATCCCCCCTTTTTCGTCGATCTCCTCCGTCTCTCTCCCTCACTTTCGTCTTCTCTCCCTCGCTTATTCCATTCCTTCTTCTTTTCGATGTTCTTCGCCCTCATTCTTTTTCCCCTGATCTGAAACAAACACACAAACAAACGAATCAAAGAGATCAAACGTGTTTAAGCAAATTACATCTCGGCGGAAAGTACTCAGAGGGGTTCGATGAAGTCGGCGGTGTTGAGTCGATTCTCCTGTGAAGATTGTGGATGGTTTTCGACAGTGGCTAGCGGGTAACTGAAGGATTTGGTGATGAGTGAACTCGCGGTGGCTTCTCGGTGGAGATTGAGGTTTTGGGGTTACGATTTTGCGGCGGAGCTTCCAACGAGATAAGCTTTTACTTTTTCTGATTTATACGTTTAGGGTTGGAATTTTGGGGTTGTGAAATTGTTGTTGGATGTTTGTTCTGTGAATGTTGCGAGTTCTGTGAATATTGTGGGTTTTTTCTGAGTCCTGCTTTCGTTCTCGAATTCCTCTTCTTATAATATTTTTTGAAAAAACTGAATTGATTGGGGAGAAGTAAAGTTGTCGGGTTCTTGTTTTGGAAGGGAAATTAATCCGTTAATGATTCGATTATTGTTGGAATTGACTTAATGAAATTTCCTTTTCTGTTTGAACAGGTCTGGTTAAACTAGGAAAGAGGATCATTGCCAAAGTAATTGGTAAGCTGTTGTGATTCAAAATCTACCGTGAAGAATGTACTTAATGTTTTCCTCATTCGGTTTGATATGTTGCATACTGTTTTGGAAGTAGGTTTAAGACTTTGTCGGCATTACTTTTGGAAAATTCTTAAATCTGAAATTGACGATTTTATTGCTCGTTCTTCTGTAGTGAAGTTACCACTGTGTTATTAACCAATACCAAAATCTGCTGTAGGTTTCCCTTCAAGGTGGAGAGTCCTCGATTTGCTCCCGTCAGTACGAACTTTCGAACTGTTATTGAGTGAAGGTGATGCAAGTCTCAGTGAGCTCCATTGGCTTAATGTCGAGATTCTCGGCCGTCTAAGTTTCCATAATTTATGGGCAACAAAGTCGGCGAAGGTGATGCTACAGACTCCTCTTATCATTTCAACAAGGTTGGTTTCTTCTTTAGAAGGTTTTGAACGGTTTTAAAGATGGTGGATTAAGATTTGTAACCTTTCTCATTTTTGTCTGTGCTTAATGTAGAATAACACAGTTAAAGTACAAGCTCGGTGGTTTTGCGATGGCATTCGAGTGCATTCCCTGAGGTGTTACGAATTGTGCTTCTTCCGAAAATGCTGCACGACTTATGTTAAGAGTTGGTGGCTGCTTTAACTTCTGACATACTGTATCATTGTTATACTCATTGGTGATGTCGTGACCTCTACCGGGATAACCTTGCTGACTTGATTTTCAACACGTTACCGTCTTATCTTTTCTGAGAAACTGACTGCTTGTATTTGACAGGCTGAAGAGAGCGCACCGAACATTTGACTTGTGTTCTCGTCGAGCATTCAAGGTATGCAGGGGCGATTCCACTTTCTTCATATTGTTCTCCTTGATACCAAACCTTTCTTCCTTTTTCTACCGTCTTACCGTTGTTAATGCTCGCGTTTTCCCTCCTTTTGTTCGCTAACACCCGCTTAGGAAATGCAGGTCTGCGGAGTGTTTAACGTGTCCCGCGATGGATTTTAAATGCCGTTGAGGTTATGTTTATAGCAGTCTGAATCATGGAGAGGTAGTATGCCAACAAGGCCAGACTGCATCGGTGTTGTTAATATCCTTTCAAAACTTGTGTTCACGACTTGGTTTCTATATTTGATTTGTAATGGTTTATTGCAGATAAAGGGGAGCTTTATAGCCTGAGCTGGGATTTGTAGAAGGCTCGGCAATATTCGCTGGCACATCATTCTTGCTTGGTCATGGCAAGCAGCTTAGATTAAAAGGGAGTTTGACAACTCAAATCATTGGTTCGATGTCAGTTAGGTGTGTTGGAGATAAATCCTTGAATTTCTTCTCAAAATTAGTCATCTGGTAGGACCTCTCATTTTGAGTTTCTTCAACAATTCTCATTACTCTTGAAGTGTGCATATTAATGTCATCAAAGAATTTTACAGTTGCCTCTGAAACCGCATGCGCCAGAAGTGTACTTTGTTGTAATCCCTCCTCTTGTTGTTTAACCGAGAACACTACTAGCTGTTTTTGTTCATTAAGAGAATCATGGATGCTGACTGCATTGTTAGTTTTACAGGTTAATTGATATTGCTTATAGGACAGCGTAGATAACGTCCTACGACAGCTTCCAAACCGGGATGCGTATCTTACTCTCTTAGCTAGAAATATGTCCATCACTTGGGATTTGTAGTAAACTCCTTCATGGCAAGATTAAAGTCTGAAATATGGCAGAAATTGGATCCTGATTACAGTGAGTGCATATCTTTTCCAATGGTTCTCATCATGGTTATGACTTTTATATGTTTTTTTAGAATGTTTTGTTGTCTGTTGAGTTGCATTTCTTTTGGTGCAGCTAGCACCCCGAAGATCTTGTCTTTGAGCGTCCAAGCGGTTCGCTGAGTAATATAGTGGAGGTTTACCGATTTGCGGAACGGAGGCTTGCAGGGGGCCGTCCAACTTCTGTTTCGCAAGTTATGCCTGAAGGTGGGGAAAATTTGGAGATCATAACGAGTCTTTGTGAGCGTTGTGACATGCGTCAAGAAATTTCCTTCTGCTCATCACCAATTCTGTTGAAACAACGCGGGTGGGCCGTTGGCGTCTTGGAATTTAACCTGCACATGAGCTGTTTCCATCCTTGTCAACATATTTCAACGTAACGGAGAAAGTCTGAAATGGTTTTGGTGGATCCATTATGGATGTCTGGTTCTAAATGGAAGTCAATGAATGAGTTTGAAAATGATAAGTCCGAGGAACACTTCACTATCTTCGGTTAATTCTTTCTTCATTTTGTCTGTTGGTCCATATGGGAAAGTAGAATCTAAACCGGATCATTTGCGACTTATTTTCAGCTGAATGTGTAATTTGGTTTCTTGGTTGGACGAGTTATTGACCTTTGTTCTTTTGTGTGCTATGCAGGTAGTTTAAGGGTTAAAGTTGTCACTTGAGTCCAGACACACTACCGTTATAGAGAGTTTGGTTTTAGGCGGTTCTGGTGGATGCCGACATGAAGAAATCTCAGTTGAGCTTTCAACATATTCAAACTTCAACAGGCCTTAATGAATCTTGATAGTCCCTTTTAAACCAGTCACATGAGTAACATTCTTGTTTGCTTACTCTTTAGGAAAACATAAGTCCATGAAGGAAGGCATATCAAGATGTACCATTATTTTCTATGTAGTAAATGTAAGAACACGATACTGAATTAATATGGAACATGTACGGCTGTTTGATTAAATCTCATGAGTTCCTTCGTATTAAACACCTTGTAAGTCATGACCTTGTAACTATCCTCATACTAATTCGGTCCTTTACACTCACCGTCAAAGCGTGGGTAGAAAAGATACGGTGGACTAGGAACCCCAAATACCTTCTTGTTGAATTCCAGGAAATTGTAAAATAATGCTCACAATTGTACCTGGATAATTAACCATGCAAACTGGTGTAATAGAGTAATAGAATGATCCTTATGCAGCTATAAGCTTTCTTCAAAAAGATCTAAGATATTACCAAGTTGTAAACCGCGGGGTCCTATAATAGAAAAGCTGGAAAAGGTATCCTCAATATAAGCTCTTCAATAACTTAAGCGATAATAGAAAGTATTTATTCCTTCTATATTGTTGTGAACCAATCTCACTAATGATAAAACAAACTCCTTGTAAACGAAACTCATGAACGAATGTCAACCGGGCGAATCTTAGTATAGCCAGAAGTTTGAGCACTTAGACCTTGTGAGGATCAAGATTCATGGGCTCCTTAAAAGTGTTCTTATCTCATACAATCTCAACATCTCAAAACAAATTGATCGTGAACCACCATTAAGAACATCCTCGTTTTTCTCTTTGAAAGTAATGACGCAATTCGTGATGTAGCCTCCCAATGAGAGTTATAATGGGCCTCCAATATTTACGCCTTGAAGTACCTGGCTGTGGGGGTCTACACTCGTCATTATCGCACCTTCACCAACTGGTTAGCCGAATAAAAATAACAAGCAAAAAAGAAAACAAGGAGGCGGGATCTTATGGTCAAAAATTAGGGCGCGACACTCATCTGTTCCAAACTCCGCGCAGAATCGAAACCTCCACCGAGAAATCGCAACCCGAACCATCGCCGAAGCCACCGCCACCATCATGTTGGGTAACGTTTTCCTCAAAGGTTCTTTTCATTTTCACGATTGATGTTTGTTTGTGTTTGTTGTTAGGTTCTTTTTAAGGGAAACAGGAGAAGAAACGATGAAGGAAGAAGAAGATGATAGATATGAGATTCGCGAAGAAGAATGGAAAATAGAGGAGAGATCGACGCGAGGAAGAAGAGGAACGGAGAGAGAGAGAAGAGCGCGATCGGAGATGGGAGCTAGAGAGAGGCGAGATCGAAGAATTGGGGGGACCAATTTGGGGAAATTAGGGTTTACTGTTCCTTTTTTTTATTTTTGCTGTATTTTTTTTTACGTAATTTAACTCTGCACACTCACAAACACCACACTTAATCCACCAGCCCCCTAACCATCCATTAACAGCCCCCTAATCACCAATTAACACCTTTTTAAAAATAAAATAATTAACCTCTAACTATTTAACCCAATTTAATTAATTAACCAATCATCTTTTTATAATCAGCCTTTTCTATAAAAATAGTAATAATAAGCAAATTAATTAATCTTTTATAATTTTCCTTTTTTAGATTAACCTATCCATTTAACCATTCAACTTATTAGTTTGCTAATTTCTTTAATAATTTAAATTTCACCAATTTAATAACCTTTTTTTCTTAATTTTCATTATAACCTTTTGATATAACATTAGAAAACCTTTTAATAATAACCCTTTTTTATAACCAATTAAAAAAAAATAATAATATATTTGTTCACCAAAACTATTTTTCTAAATAATTTGTTTTAAAACTATTTATATATTAAAAAAAAAAACCTCTTCATAATAAAAAACATTTTTCTTAGTAACTAATTTCAAATTATAATAAACCATTTCATATATAAATTTATCCTTTTTAACTCCTCTTATTCAAAATAACTAATTAGTTCACCAACTTTATTAAAAAACTCAATTTCTCAACAAACTTTATTCTAAAATCAAACTACGACTTTTTCTCAACTCGTCTTAAAAACAACCTCTCGCTTAAAATCAACTAATTAAAATCATCACCGTAAAATACAACCTAATCGTGCACACCCACATTCACGACACATTCACTCTCACACACTTCAGCGCTTTCATGCGTATGTGTATGTTTACTTATTTTCCCTTTATTTTCCTTACAATTTATCTTAGAGCAATTTACATTATCAATTTATATTCACACATCGCATTCCGTCCAAAGGAAGAACCTGCGCATGATCTCAACAATCGTGCGTATGCATCATTTGCATCATTTTCCCATGATCCTTGATCCCATTCAAGTCGATCTCTTAAGATAGATCCTACCCCATAGGAAGACCTTTGTATTTATCTTTACAACATAGGAAAACAAAACAAACAACCATACAAATATTCAAACATTAGAGAATAAGATGTTAATCATCTTAAGCGAGATAGAATCTCCACCCCACATCAATACAATCAATTCGTAGGAACTTTGCCTTAAGAGAGATAGAGGCGTACCTCGTCGATCCCTATCCGAGTACTTGAGCCCTTCTCTTAAGACGATGCAAAGACTATTTTCCTACAATTTGTGGCGGTTAAATCTCCCTTTAAATGATAACACATCTCTTCTCCTAAAATCAATCAATCAACTACCCTAAACCCGTAGGAACTTTGACCACAGTCAAAGAACTCCTCAAACCCTTTAGGGGAACTACAAATACTCTGATTCCACTCCCATAAGGATATGTAGGCATAAGATGCGATATCTTATCGAGTATACTTAGAAATAAACCCCTAGGTCTTTCAACCCCTTAAGCAGATAAACACTTAGCAATAAACAAACATAAAACAAGAGGTTCCTGTAGAGTACTACAAAAACTTAGGATGCTAGCACCTTCCCTAAGTTTAACCAACCCCCGAACTTATAACTCTCTAAACCTTGCATTTGCATTGCATTGTGGGAATTTAAATCTTTATCCCTTCCTTTGGACAAATCAAAGTTCGGTTGCAAAATGAGTTAACGATTCAAACTAATCAATAGTTTGGTATCCAAATTTCACCGCGACACATGTGTATTTCACCGCTTATTTATTGAATGTAGTTCTCACCCCTTTTCTATTTGTTGCGTCCGTGCTCCTTTAGGAGTACAGATGACCAGGTACCTGATTAGTGCTTGGAGTGTGTTGCTATTTGATCGAGTCCTAGGAGTTGTTCTGATATGTAAAACGAGATGAGGGGATTTCATTTTATTTTCCTTATTTTTCAGTTATTTGTTATGTATCTTTTAGTTGATGGATTGGTGATGTATAATCACCTTGTGGTGGGGATTATGTTGGAACCTTTAAATTAACTCCGCTGTTTAATTGAAAGTTATGCATTTGCTTATTTATGAAAAGGATGAAGTGTTTTAATACTTCGGTAAATGGAGAATTATTAATGTGACATCCTACGTGGCTTTGAGAACTCTGATGTATCTTATTTAATATTTCCGTATATTTTTAAAATACACGTACGAGGTAGAGTAGGGTGTTACAATTGGTATCAGAGTAGGTCGGCCCGTCTGGCCAATGTTGTAGTAGAGTATGACTATAGGTTGTTTATAGTCATGTGTTTCTTCTAACCTCGGTTTTTATGGATGTTAAGTAGTATGACTGGTATAAATGATTATGCGATGGGTGTTGCGTCAAAAGTTGTTACGCAGGCAGTGGAGAACATTGGTCAGAATATCAATCAGAATGATGGAGACAGAGAGTTCCGTAATTTGGAGAAGTTTCAGAACAACAAACCACCTAAGTTCGAGGGCGGACATGATTCAGATGTGACACAGAAATGGCTGAAGGATATTGAGAAGATATTCAGAGTCATGGGATGCTCTGAGGCTCAGAAGGTGTAGTTTGGCACCCATATGCTGGATAGTGAGGCTGAGGATTGGTGGGACAACACCCGTCAATGATTAGAAGTTGCTGGTGGCCACATTAATTGGACGATGTTCAAAGCAAAGTTTCTGGAACAGTATTTCTCGGAAGATGTTCGTGGGAAGAAAGAGATTGAATTTCTTGAGTTAAAGCAGGGGAACTTGATAGTGGTAGAGTATGCAGTTAAGTTCGAGGAACTGCTAAAGTATTATCCTTATTACAATACTGATGCGACTATCAGTTCGAAGTGTATCAAGTTTGAGAATGGCCTGCGTCCCGAGATTAAACAGTCAGTTATCAGAAGATCAAATAATTTCCTGAGCTGGTGAATAGGTGTAGAATCTATGATGAAGACAACAAAGCTAGAATTACCCATTATAAGAATCTGAGTGACAGAAGAGGCAAGCAGAGGCATGGGAATACACCTTATCGTGCTCCGGCTGATAAAAGAAAGCAAAAAGATGTTGCTGGGAAGAAGCCAAGTGGGGGAGGAAACCCTTCCAATCCTCTCAAGGGCTTCAGATGTGGTGGCGCAGGTCACCGTGCGAATGAATGCCAGAATGAAGTGAAGAAGTTCTTTAAGTGTGGAAAGCTTGGACATGTTGTCACAGATTGTAGAGCCAACATACCTACCTGTTATAACTGTAGTGAGCAGGGTCATATCAGCACCCATTGTCAAAAACCTAAGAAGTCTCAGACAAGTGGGAAGGTGTTTGCATTGGTGGGAGCTCAACCTACCAGTGAGGATCTCTTAGTCAAAGGTACTTGTTACATTCATAACACTCATTTGATTGTTATTATTGATATGGGTGCAACTCACTCGTTTATTTCTGTGGATTGTGTGAAGAGAATGGGGCTTGTACCATCTACTTTGAGTAGAGGGATGGTGATTGATACTCCATCTATTGGGTCAATCACTACATCTTTAGTGTGTTTGAATTGTCCCATGTCGATCTTTGGTAAAGATTTTAGAGTGGACTCGATTTTTCTACCGCTGAGTGAACTGGATGTTATTTTAGGGATAAATTGGCTAGAGAGAAACTATGTTTATATTGATTGTTATAGGAAGAGGTTGTTGTTCCTGACTCCTGAAGAAGAAGAAATGGCTAGTATTATATCTACCAAGGAGTTGAGAATCTTGTTAGAAGACGAAGCTAAAGTATTTGCAATGTTCTCTTCGTTATCCATGAAAGGCAAGTAGTCGATTGATGAATTACCTATTGTGAGAGAATTTTCTGAAGTGTTCCCGAAGGATGTTTTAGAGTTACCTCCAGAGAGAGAAGTAGAGTTTACAATTGATCTTGTCCCTGGTACCAGACATATATCTATGACACCATACAAAGTGTCATCGTCAGAATTGGTAGAATTGAAATCTCAGTTGGGAGAATTGTTAGACAAGAAGTTTATTAATCCTAGTGTGTCTCCTTGGGGAGCGCCAATTTTGTTAGTAAAGAAGAAATATGGCAGTATGCGCTTGTGCATCGATTATCACCAGTTGAATAAAGTGACCATGAAGAATAAGTATCTGCTTTCAAGAATCGACGATCTGATGGATCAACTCGTGGGAGCTCGCGTGTTCAGTAAAATTTATTTGAGGTCAGACTATCATCAGATCCGCGTGAAAGAGGATGATATCCAAAAAACAACTTTCAGGACTCGGTATGGACATTATGAATATGCAGTGATGTCGTTTGGTGTGCCCAATGCACCGGGCATGTTCATGGAGTACATGAATTGTATCTTCCATGCTTATTTGGATCAGTTTGGGGTAGTTTTCATTGATGACGTTTTGATTTACTCCAAGTCGGAAGTAGATCATGTAGAACATCTGAGAGTTACATTGCAAGTGCTGAAGGATAATAAATTATTTGCAAAACTTTTGAAGTGTGAGTTTTGGTTGGGCGAAACAGTGGATTCATCTAAGGTGAGTGATGTACTTCAGTGAGAAGCTCTGAAGTCGGTGATAGAGATTAGAAGGTTTTTGGGCTTGGCAGGCTATTACCGTAGGTTCATCGAAGGGTTTTCTAATTTGGTTCTTCCTTTGACCTAGTTGACTAGAAAAGGCCAGACATTTGTATGGAATATTTTTTGTGAAGAATGTTTTTGAGAACTGAAGAAAAGGTTGACTACCGCACCAGTGTTAATGTTACCAAATCCGAATGATCCTTTTGTGGTATATTGCGATGCGTCTAAAATGGGATTAGGCGGTGTTTTGATGCAGGATGACAAGGTTGTGGCTTATGCTTCACAAAAATTGAGGATTCATGAAAGGAATTATCCTACTCATGATCTTGAGTTAGCTACAGTGGTTTTAGTATTAAAGATTTGGAGGCATTATTTGTACGGGTCGAGATTCGAAGTGTCCAGTGACCATAAAAGCTTGAAATATCTATTTGACCATAAGGAATTAAATATGAGGCAACGAAAATGGTTATAATTTCTAAAATACTATGACTTTAGCTTGAGTTACCATCCCGGTAAAGCTAACATCGTGGCAGATGCTTTAAGTCAAGAGACGATACATATGTCGACATTGATGATTAGAGAACTGGATTTGATTGAACAGTTTATAGACTTGAGTATGGTTTGTGAGCTAACTTCGGGAAGTGTAATGTTGGGGGATGATGAAGGTGAATAGTGAGTTCCTTCTTGAAATTAAAGAACGTCAGAAATTGGACTTGAAACTGGTAGACTTGATGGCCGTAGGGAGAGTAGATAAGGAAGAAGACTTTAAAGTAGATGATTCTGGTGTGTTGAAGTTTAGTGACAGAGTTTACGTGCCAGATAATCCTGATTTAAAAAAAGTGATTTTGGAGGAAAGCCACAGGAGTAGCTTGAGTATTCATCCAGGAGCTACGAAAATGTATCAGGACCTGAAGAAATTATTTTGGTGGTCAGGTATAAAGAAAGACACAACTCGGTTTGTGTATGCTTATTTGACTTGTTAGAAGTCAAATGTGGAACATCAGAAGCCTTCCGGTCTGATGCAACCAATGGAAATACCGGAGTGGAAGTGGGATAGTATTGCAATGGATTTCGTGACTGGGTTGCCGAGTATGACGATGGGCTTTTACGCAATTCGGGTGATTGTGGATAGACTGACAAAGTCGGCGCATTTCATACCGATTAACATCAGGTTTTTTTTGATGAAGTTAGCAGAGATCTATATCAGAGTGATAGTGAAGTTATACGGGGTTCCGTCGAGCATTGTATCTGACAGAGACCCGAGGTTTACTTCTGGATTTTGGAAAAGCTTGCAAAAAGCTTTGGGTTCTAGTTTGAAGCTGAGTTCTGCTTATCACCCGTAGACAGATGGACAATCTGAAAGGACGATTCAATCGTTGGAATATTTTTTAAGAGCTTATATACTCGAGCGAGGAGGCGCTTGGAATACTTATTTACCGTGGATTGAATTTACTTACAACAACAGTTATTATTCTAATTATGGAATGTCACCTTTTAAAGCATTGTATGGTAGAAGGTGTATGACATCTCTATGTTGGTATGAGTCGGGCGAGAGTACGGTACTCGGACCCTAGATTGTGCAACAGACCATAGAGATAATCCAGATGATTAGAGAGAAAATGAAGACAGCCCAGAGTAGGCAAAAAAGCTACCATGACACGAGGAAGAAAGATTTGGAATTTAGCAAGGGCGACCATGTGTTTCTTAGAGTCAATCCGGCAACCGGTGTTGGTCATGCACTAAAATCAAAGAAGTTGGATCCTAAGTTCATTGGACCGTATCAGAGTCTTCTGAGAGTTGGAATTGTTGCCTATAGAGTGGCGCTGCCACCTGAACTTTCAAATTTTCACAATGTGTTTCATGTATTGCAACTTCGGAAGTATATTGCTGATCCGTCTCATGTGCTTCAGAGAGATGAAGTGCAAGTTCGAGATAACCTTACGCTGGAGGCGATACCGTTAAGGATCGAAGACCGCAAGACGAAGAAATTGAGAGGAAAAGATATTCCGTTGGTGAGAGTGGCTTGGGGAGGAGCTGCTGGAGGAAGTGTGACCTGGGAATTGGAGAGCAAGATGCGAGAGTCATATCCGAAATTGTTCTCGTCAGGTAAATTTTCGAGGACGAAAATATTTTAAGTAGGGGAGAGTTGTAACACCCCATTTAAATTATTTATTCATTTTGTGTTTTGCTGTATGGTGTATTTGTGGTTATTTTCTTAAGTAAGGGTATGAGGTTAGGGGCGAAGGTGAGAGCTGACCTTAGTTGGGGTAGTGTGAACCTAGAATAAGTGATGTTAATAATTTAATAATAATAGTAAGAACATTATGATTATTATTATTATTAATTCTATTATTAGTAATAATAATATTAATAGGATTATTATTATTATTATTATTATTATTATTATTATTATTATTATTATTATTATTATTATTAATAGTATTATTATTAATTAGATTAATGAATTAAAATCTGATTAAGGGGGTTAAGAGAGGGTTAGTGGAGAATAGACGGTTAAAAAATACGTGAAAAAGGAAAAGACAGAGAGGAAGAAGAGCTAGGGCAAGAGGAACCCAATTCTCTATTGTTGTCAAAAAGAAGCTCAAATCTAAGGTAAGGGGAAGAATGGATATTAATTTGGGTGAATTAACATGAGAGGATAGTGAGAGGTCCTTTCTCTCATAGGAATTCTTGTGTTTCTCCTTCTCTTATTTGATTTTCGTAGTATGATGATTTCCCTGTAATTGTTGTTGTTGCAGGATGATTATTGTATGATGCATGTATACTTGAATCTGAGACTGATATGAAATTCGTGTGAAATTTCTTGATGTTATGAGATGATTCTGATAGATAACAGGTCTAGATAATAAGGCTTTGAGGGATAACGAAATTGAATCTTAACGATAGAAACCTTAGAAGGATAATGGATAGATGAAGTATAATGGAAGTAGGGAGAATTAATTGGCATGCAACTGAGTTTTGGAATGAGTGGAGTGGTAGAATGAGAAGTATTGAGTGAGAATTCATGAAAGGGAGGAAATATGAGTTTTTGGCAGAGTTACTGGTCATACGCGTATGGGGGACACACCCAGAGGTTGTACGCATAACATACGTGCCCTGTCCCCAAGGCCAGCACGAACCTCTGGTGATACACGTAAGGGAGGTCAGGTAATACACATATGGGGGTAGCCTTACGCATAAGAGATGTCTGTGAAGGGATTTGTGAGGGATTAGCCCTTTGGTCGTACATGTAATAGAGGACAAATACACGTATATGATGAGGCATTATGTGTATTGCCAGGGAGATACGTGTACGGTGGGCTTGTCAGCAGGGCAATACGCGTGCGAGGCAAGGTGATACGCGTATGGGTAGGTCTGGGATGACGTTTTCCCATTTTTGTGATTCCTATCCAGATTTCGCTTGGAACGCAATTCCGCTTAATCAGTAGGACTATTAGGACTTAATTGAATCTAAGGAGGAATAGTAATTAATTAAATTAGAGAGAATACAAGATCTTATTTAATTTCCCATTAGAGGTGCATCTGATATGTGTGAACCCGGATTGTCAAGTGTGGACGATCTGGTATGGTGGTGGTAATTCCCGAGAGGATTACGATGAGCGGATGACTCGTGTGGATCATTGATGATCCTGAATTATACTTGAAATCATTAAATATGTATAATTGTGTTGTCATGTATTTCATGTCTTGTGTCTTGTGAAGATGGCTATATGGGAATCCATGATAGGTGCCTAGTTCATTCGGACTTCATGTGGAAGTCGCTGTGGAGATAAGTTGTAGTTCAGAGCAATGTATACGACTTATCCGAATTCCGATGGGAATCAGGTTCTAGGGTGAACCTTATGTATTTGTGTTGGTACCACATGCACTGTGTCGATTCAGTGAGTCACATTGCATAATTGTATTTGAATGTGGGCTATTGATGCTGAGTAATTGATGTGGCACGTGTATGTGCGTTATATTGCTTGATTGTTCTGTGTGGTGTGTAACTACTCCTTAGCATGTGTATTTCACCGCTTATTTATTGAATGTAGTTCTCACCCTTTTTCTGTTTGTTGTGTCTGTGCTCCATTGGGAGTACATATTACTAGGTACCTGAGTAGTGCTTGGAGTGTGTTGCTATTTGATCGAGTCCTTGGAGTCGATCTGATATGTAACACAGGATGATGGGATTTCATTGCGTTTTCCTTATTTTTCAATTATTTTTTACGTATCTTTTAATTGATGGATTGATGATGTATAATCACCCTGTGGTGGGGATTATGTTGGAACCTTTAAATTAATTTCGCTGTTTAATTGAAAGTTATGCATTTGCTTATTTATGAAAAAGATGAAGTGACTTAATACTTCGACAAATGGATAATGATTAATGTGACATCCTACATGGCTTTGAGAACTCTGATGTATCTTATTTAATATTTCCTTATATTTTTAAAATACGCGTACGGGGTAGAGTAGGGTGTTACAGTCAGAGTCTTCATCATTAGAGAAGGTGACCACCGACGTGGCATTCTTGCAAGCACACATTTTGTGTCTTCCTCCAACATATGATGTTTCTATTATGAAATTAGGATTAGGGTAGTGAAGAAAGTTTCATTTCTCTTAGGAAAAAGGATAACATATCAAGTTGATGGAAAAAGGTATTTGGGACGATTTCAGAAAAGAGAGATTAAAGAACTTTGAAAATGTAGGAAATGATGCGGGGGAAGTTGATGAGTTTGTGCTCTTTAAAGGAGAGAGGGGGAAATAAAAAGGTAAATTTTGAAAATTTCTAAGAGAGAGGGAGAGATAATCGTTTAGGGTTTCTTTGTAGTGGGTGCTTACTTATGGTAGTGGTGATTGAAAATTCTAAGTGCACACCAGCGGATGTTATGACTAAAGTTATAACATCCACTATGACATAGGTTACTGAAGATCCTAATAAGCAGTTAATGGAAAGCAGTAAAAACATAGTAATTGTTTACCCAGTTCAGTGTCAACAACACTTACATCTGGGGGCTACCAAGCCAGGGAGGAAATTCACTATCAGCAGAATTAATTCAGAGTTAAACCTCCAATTTACACTCCTCACTTAAAACCTATCCAATGACACTTCAGCCTAGAGACCTCTAGACCTGAGTATACCCACTCACTCCCCTCAATCACACAACAGTGATATCAATATAGTTCAATACAAAAAGACTGTTGAAGTTATACTCCAAACACACCTTGATCGTGCTTCACAGCTTTGATCAAGAACACACACTCTTGCTTACAAGCTTTGAGTGACATAATGAACACAACGGTTTATACACAATAAACAGAGCAATTTTACAGCATATAATTTCTTGGCACACAAGGAATCCTAAGACTCATAGACACATGTGAAGAACAAACTTTCTTCACTTACACTTTCTACGTGAGGAATACCACTTCTTCACTTACAACTTATACTCTTCTTAATCTCTGTGTGTCCACCTTCGAAAGGTTCATCCTCTTGTTATTTATAGCAGTAGAGATCCTTTGGGCCTTTGTGCAGATTTTAGGTTTGCCCTTGATGAAAACCCTTATTCAGAAAACTGCACACTTACCATTTAGGTCAGAAACATTTTAAGTTCTCTTTAATTTCATTTCAGTTTCTAAAATGTTTCCTAACTTCCAGCTTGAGCTTCTAAGTTGTTTCCTGAATTTTAGATACCAGAATAACAAACCTGCTCACTTGATGTCATACGGTCAAAGTCATGACATTCTGTATGACATCCAACTTAACTTTCAATTAGCTAAGTTAACTTACCCTGCACAGTTCACATTATGTATGTACTAACAACAATCACGAAATACATACATACTCTAATGTTTTGCTACAAAATGCAGTCAATCAAGAGCACTTTCAAACTCCCCCTTTGGCAAAAATTTTTGGCTAAAACACTCTGTTATCATATCAGAGATTTACCAGCAGCAGAAGACTAATTATGCAGGAAAGTTAGCTAAGATATACTCACTCTGTTTTCTCTCAGCTTCTCAGGATCAACCTGCTCACACACATCTGTTAGTCATCACTACAGATGTTACACTAATTTGAGTAACTATCTTGGTTACTCCCCCTCAAACTGATGCACCTATCAGTTGAGTATACAACTTGCATACCTTACAGTCACATACAGACACATCCAACTTGTTTTGGATGTCCAGACTTTCAGAGTAGCATTCTGAAATCACACATACTCCTAAGCATAACATTATTACCTGTTATCCTAGACAACAGAAGTCTCACCTTTCTGTGGACTCTCTTGTGTTACTCTTCCTGAAGAGATGCACAACACTCACAATCTGCCATAATGCAGATACACACAGCTGAATAATCATTCCTAACCATAGCTCTAGCATACATTTAGGAACTCATACATGTTAGCAACTTCAGCAGACATACACACATCATTTCTAACATTCCTACTCCGACTAGGAATCCACAAAATAACACCAACAACATCTCATATGCACGCAATTATAGCACATAGCTAACAGAACCAGCAGCTGTTATCACACACATCATCAGCAACACCTGTGGTATCATATGCACACACGAGCACATATGTTCTAGCAAGTTTCTTCAAGCTATCCACACACCTATTCTTCCACCTGTTGTTACCTGCTGTTACTAACATCTAACAATCAACACTCTCTCCCCCTCTTTAGCCACAAATTAAAATCCAACTAAGAGCTTAACATAGATCATAAATTGTAACATTACAATTGTTAGGGGCAAATTATACAAACTACTCATACTGAGCATCACAAATTCAGGTTGTCACACAATTCTCACAGAATTCTAACCAACACTAATCAATGGAACAACAACACCTTTTCTTGCACTAACTCAGCAATCAGTAGTCTGAGCTACCCAGCAGGCTAAAACATCACTCTTCTTCTTCAGCTGAGCTGGAGCTGTCCTCCTCAAATTCTGTGGAGCCTCTTTCATAACTATTTTCTTCTTTCCCAGAGTTGTCCCTAGAGCTAGCTTCTTCTGAATCAACTGTCTGGCCATCATCTGCTTCTGACCCATCTGTTTTCCTATCCTCATCTGTGAACTCAGAGTCTTCATTCTGCTCAAGAGTTCTGATTAATGCTTCAAGATTTTTCTTTCTAGCATCCAGTTCCTTGCAAGTTTCCTTCAGCATTGTAATTACTTCAGCTTTTCTTGATTTTGATGATCCTTTTGAAGTCTCAACTGATGTTATAACAATGTTAGGAACATGAGTTCCTTTAAATAACTTGTAGTGGAATGACAGAGGATTTTCTCTCTTGTAAGCCAGATCACTCTCCTTTAGGATGATGGGATGCTGATCGTAGATGATCCCATAGATGAGAGAAGGGAAAGCAATAGGACCCTTGATACTGTAGCTTCCAGCATGTTTCAATGTCTACTCGTGAATGTATGTTCCATAATTGAGTTTAGCTTTTGTCCCAACAGCATACATGGACCTCCCAAGAATGGTTGCCACTGTTGTCTTGTGATTGGTAGGCACCCAATTCGCAGCACCAATTTTGTGAAGCATAGCATATTTAACGCTTAGTTTGCTTGCTACAAGCTTCCCTTTGGACGGCCACCTTTTGACCTGTTTGGCAGTTATTTCCTAACACACTTGGTGGTCAGAGACATTTAGTTCATTCAGGCCTTCATGAGGTCTCCCCAAGTAATTGTTGATGATGGTTGATGTAAAATTGATACATTTACCTCTCACAAATACTTTGCCAAACTCACTGGATTTCCTATCAGCACATTCATCTGATAGATTGACTATGAATTCTTTAACCAGAGTTTCATAGCATTGGGAGAACCGAGTCACAGTTTTCACCAAGCCAACATCACAGATGAGGGTCATGATCTCCTTGTTTTCAAGAGCATTTTGTGCAAGCTCTCTCTCCAGGGCCAACCTTTTATGATATATATATTTCCATATGTTAACACACGAGGGATAGTGAAACGAGATGTTATCAATGGGCACTTCAGGAACATTTGCAGCCGATTTGCTGGTATAAGGTTTCTTCTTAGATTGGACGTCAGTGACATCAACAACAACATCATAATCTGTCTCTGGTTCTGAACTAGATTCAACCTTCCTCTTCTTTGTGGTTACTTTGCTCCAACCTTTGGAGGGTACAACCTGAGTCCTCTTTGTTCCAGCCTTCTTTGTGGAAGTATCTTGCTCAGCAGTCTTCTCAACATCCTTCTTCTTGGGGGAACTTTGGTCAGCTACCTTTTTCCCTTTCCTTGTCATAAGCCTTTTGGGCTATGCCCGGATTGAGTTTTACTATTAGATCATTGTCAGAATATTCATCTAGGTCTACCAATTCAGCATTTTTGGTGCCTTGCATACCATCACAATTTTTAGCAGAACCTTCACCATTGTTCTTCCCTTTTGGTGCGAGGTCTTTTAATGTTGTGACATTGTGAGAGACATTGGCCTGATCATTTAGGTTAGAATCAGACCTCTTTCTGCTAGGTGGAGTGGGTATGTTGAGTGCACTTGCTACCATATTCGCAATGGCAAGGTGGGTTCGTCTAGCTTCGTCGTCATTGATGTCATCAGATGTAGCAGAAGGAGGGGCTTGACCTGAGACAAGGTCTTTTGGCCTTCTTGCATGTGATTTTCTAGGTTCCTTCATCAATAATCCTTCTGGTGTCACCATACGTAATGGAGCTACTTCAAGAACCTCGTTAGGGTTTGAATCAACATCTTTATTGGTCATTCGTTTGGATGAGGTTGAATGTTGCGACATCGTTGGGGACTTTGATTGAGAACGGAAGAATTTTATGTGCTTGTTTGAACCGGTATGGGAGCTGAATAGTTTGTGATGGTACCACGAGTAGCAGGGGTGTATCGTATATGTGGCAAGGAGGTACGATTGCCTAATATGAGGGAAATTACCTTTTTGATTTATCATTAAATGATTTAATTTCAAAAAGTAATTCCCTATTATTTTTAATTGCTACAACTCATCATTACTAAAAGACCTCAATTTACATAGAGAGTTTTTAAATTGATGATCCTTAATACTTCTTGCAACCATGTCAGCACTATTTAGGACATAATCATCAGGTTTTGCACAAGCCTTTTGCCATTTACACAAGTTACCCCTGAGCATGTCTCCCTTGAACTCAACAGAGCTTGTTTGGATGGTACTCTTGATGTCACAGAACAAGGTCATGACATCCGGAGTGACATTGCTTCCTTTATGTAGGGTAGCTTCCATGGACTCCATCAGGTTCCAATATAACCTATCTAGCTTTCCCTGATGACCAATCTTTGGGTATCCCTTCTGGGCTTGCTTCCCCACATGACTTTTCTTACATCCTGTCCTTCTTTCTGAAGCATACTCTGAAGATCTTCTTGCTGATGTGTTAGACCTGGTCCTTTCTATTTTTAGAGTCTGTCTTCCTTTCTCCAGCCATAATTGGTCCTTATTTTCCTCATGGATCAATCCAGTTATGTTACTTCTGGGCTCCCATAGGTAAAAATTATTCTTAGATCTAGATCCCTTCGTTACTTCCTTACCTTCTTTATTGATGACCATACACTTATCCTTAGAAAATTGAACTTTTAAGCCTTGATCACAAAGCTGACTGGTGCTTATTATATTCACAGCCAGTCCTTTGACCAACAAGACATCCCTCAATTTTGGAGCTTTAGGACTGTCAAGTTGTCCAACACCTGTGATTTCTCCTCTAGCTCCATCACCAAAGGTTACATGACTGGATGAATGAGTTTTGAGGTTTATCAGTTGATCCTTCATTCCCGTCATATGTCTGGAGCAACCATTGTCAATGTACCAATCTTCTTTGGTAGGCATCTTTAGAGAGGTGTGGGATACTAATTGTCGCTACTGCGAAAATCGGCGCCGGCAATACAGAAGAGTCGCCACCGTGCGTTATTTATCACAAAGGAGGGAAAGGAAACGCTCAGAGTAAACCTAACGCAAAGACGGGAAAGGTATGGTCATCACAACCAAAACCTGGATTCGGGAGTCGGTTACGCAAGGGGAAGGTATTAGCACCCCTCACGTCCATCGTACTCGATGGGATCCACGCTTGCTTGTTTGTACGGATTACACTTCTATCTAAACTAAAGGGTGAGGTCTGAAAAGAAAAGAAAAGATGACTCGGTAAAGCATCGCACTTCATGCCTACGTATTCCCGTCTGGAACGAGAAATCAGAGCCAACGTAGTTTGCCTAACTACGGGTGAAGGTGGGGAAGGTTGCTCGCTAGGATATCGCATCCTATGCCTACGTACTTCCACACAGCATGGAAGATCAGAGCAAACGTAGTTCGGGCTACGCACGACACAAGCTGTTCAAGTGTCTTTTATGAAAAATATCACCTTAAACAAGGGTTTTCTTATTGCAAAAAGGTTGATGCTTGTTCAAATCTTTTGACGGAAGAAATGAATTGATTTCTGTTATAACCTTTATTAATGTTTTTCTGTTGTTTTGAAGAAAGAAGAGATGACACTCTACAAATCCTAGGGTTGAAAAGGGAATAAAATCTACCCTAATGTTATCATACATGGGTTAGCTCCTAATGTCTGTCATGTTACTCTCTTGCGCGGAGAGAAACAGAGCTCCTAAGGGAATAAACGGAAAGCAAAAACAGATACAGTAAACAGTAAAATATGCATGAATGCAGCAACAAGCTAGGCAAGAGAGCCAAACTCTACCTCGAACCTGAACACAATAGGTAAAAGTGAAGCACATTTCACTTTAAACCTAGGGGAATTAACACACACAATACAGAAAAAGCCCCAAGCTCTGACAGCTAACTCCAAAGTTGATGCACAACACATCCTCTAAACGAACCTCCAAGCTCTTTCTTCATTAGGCCCCCAAGCTCTAGCTAGCTTCTTGCTTTGAAAATCTTCATCTTCAATAATCTCCATCTTCAAGGGCAAGCACTCCAGGATAACAGAAAAGAATCAAGAGATCTAGTTTGGCATGCTAAGCAGCTCATGAACAACCAAAGGAAGCTCATAAGGGATTAGCATAGTGGGACAGGTTCCCTCAAAGTTCTACCTCTAAGACCAATCACTTATCCCTCCAAAGGAGGGAGGTGAGTTCTTAGAGGGACTTTTAATCACTGGGAAAGAATGGAAGCACAGGAAGCATTCCATATTTCATGAATCAATTCTCTAATCTAGAGCTCTACCTAGCTCCTAAACCCTAAAGCCTTCAACAGCTACCAGCAGGCCTCAAACCTCTCAACCTCTGGGTCTTGATCTTCAATCTTCTCCTTCATCATGCTCCTTCAACAAGGTATTCAAGCAAACCAAGCCCCACAATAATACCCCAAAGATAAACCCCACAAGATAGACAATCAATCACAAAACAAACACTACAATCAGTCAATTTCAGAAAATATTCTAAAAATACAAAGACAAGGGGAAAAAATTCTAACACTTATTTACAATGGTCTATTACACCTACCCATAATATCCCTATATTCCCATACCCCAAAATCAAATTAAAATTCCTAAAAGAAAATGATCTATCTCACCTATGTTCACTTTAACAACCCTAATTTGATGCACTAATGTTAATCAATCAAACTAACTAAAATTTTACCTAAAAATCTTGGTATAAAAACCAGGGGGAGTTAAGATTAATACCTAACCATACTAAAAAGAATGGATCAAAATACCTAAGGGAAAGTCCCTAATTAAATTCTACAAAATGAGGTGTACACTTAAACTTCTAAAAAATCTATTTAAATGGAAAATATACCAAAAATACTAAACTAAAAATAAAATGACATTTTTATTTTTATTAATTTTCTAAACACAATTAGGAATCTAATGCAAAAACAAGAATAAAAAAATATTGATTTTTCAATTTTATGTGATTTATTGAAAAGACAAGAAAATATTAAAGAAAATAAAATCACAAAATTGAAATAAAAGGGGAGGGGGTGTGATTAGAAGCTGCGCTTAGTTCAATTATGGATGGGCCAGGGAATGGGAGGTGGCAAAAGTAAAAGAGCGCAGGCCCAATGGTTATTTCAGAAAATCAAAATAAAATAAAAGGAAAATGGATAAGGGCGCGGTGCGAATAGCAGGAGATTCCAGTTCAATTTGGTTGGGCTTTGTAAAAGGGGGTGGGGTTAGAAGGTTGGGATCCAAGCCCACGCGTTTCAGTTAATGAAACGCTGCGTTTCCTACGCAGACTTCCCTCCACTTTTTCATTTTAAATGCTGGCCCTTAGATCCGTTTCAGAGTCAAACAAAATCAACTCAATCCAACGGGTGATACCTCATCTTCTCCAACGTACTCTAGGGTTTTCAGGTTTTCACCTTCATGCACACACATTCCAGTTCATCCTGCTCTCTCAATTCTCAATGAAATTAAGAACTTCAAAAGCCAAAATTGCTCCATTTCTTCCCCTCTACAAAACCATACTATTAGTTTTTCGTAACTCTCACTCTAGAGCCAAACCCGATAGCTGTAAATCTTGGGCACACTTGAATTACACTGAGATGCACTCCAAAGATTCCTGCTAACTCTTGTACTAAACTACTCTACACATTATGCTGGGTGTTTTAAGCTATCTAGCAAGGATTATCATGCCCTAATCTCAATGTTCTAAGTCATCAAAGTTTCACTGCCCTAGGTTCAACCTTCATCAATGGAGCCCTAACTTTCTGGAGATCATCTTCTACCTATCCCTAACAACTCTAACCTAACAAACTAAGCTAACAGTGTATAATTAATGGTGTAGAGATCAAAATGCATACCTGCAATTCTTGTTGGAACAGAGGAGATAATGGACACTTCAAGCCCTATAATCCCTCACAAATGCTCCTCAAGTGATGATCTTGTTTCTGTTTGCAACAAACTAGATGGAGAGAGCTTGTAATATGAGATTCGAATATGGTTTGGATTCTTGCAACTTCAACCTTAGATCTTCAATCCTCCATGGATGAGCCTCTGAATCAACTTGTATGCAACCAATAATATCAATGGAGTATCAATGAATGGAAAGAATGAATTGAATTGATGCTGAATATGGAGTTTCACTCTTTCTTACAATTGAAGCAATAATGGAATCCTCTCTCTCCTCTCTCTCTTCTCACCAACCTTTTTCACCAATGATCCCAATCCAATATATAGGAGAGGATGGGAAGATCTAGAGGCTTCTAGCTCAATCTAAGATGCTTCTAGAAACTTCAAGAATTTCTCATGATATGGTATTTTGAAATCTCATGATATCTCACCTTAATCTCTTTGCAACCCCTTGAAAATCTCATTATATGACAACATGGATGTGTATGGATGCTCATTTGCTGATCCTTTGCATTTCTCTTCATTTTACAAATGTGCCTTATTTTGCAAGTAATAGAATTACAAAGCAAGTCCATTTTTAAAGCCCTATCTCAAAATTGTGGCTGAACCAATGTCTCTAAAATGTTGTTTAGACTCAATTTGATATATTACATGACCTATTTTGGATGTGTAGATTGCCCATACCAATTTTCAATTTGAACTTTTTCAAGTTATATGCCATTTTTAAGCCATTTTCACCACCTTTTGTCAATTCTTGTTCCATGCATTTCCAAACTTCCATGACCTCTTTTCTAGGCTTAAAATGTCATTTTGAACAACTTTGATATTGTGAAGTTTTTCAATTGAAGCCTCCTTGTATGAGTTTTAGGCATAGGCTAAGAATGACCTATAATTCCACTTTCCCAAAATACCCCTGACTTGCACAAACTATAACTTGAGCTTCACAAATCAGATGAAGGCATTCCATACCTTTTTGGAAAGGGTAGATCATGAGTAACAACTCTTATTTTTACCAAGAATTCATTTGAAAACTCCTTGAAGGTCAAAAGTTGCTTGGAAGACAGACAAATTTTAGTGTCCTCAGATGACCTGTAACTTGCACGAGCTGTAACTTGAGTTATATACATCATCTTGATGACTTCCACCACTCAAATTAAAGCTATGAAGATACTCTACAAGTTTCATGTGGACCAGAAATTCATATGAAGCTTGTATTTTGAGTTACACTGCTTTGAAGTTGGACCTAAATCAGGGTATTTTACACTGAAACCCTAATTTGGTAACTTCACTTCTCCTTGACTCCTTCTGATTTTTCTTTGGCACAACACCACATCCATATCCATATAGCAAATAATGAATCCCAAATTCTTCAAATGAGCCTTGATACCTTTCAAATCAAGTCTTTGACCTAGGGTTGACCCAGATAAAACCCTAGTTGACTGACTTCAACTGAGGCTCTTGCAATCATTCCAATGACTTGGCTCATCTTTAAAATGATCATATAGAATTTCCATGATATCCATACACACTCCATGCTCTTGGCTCATAGCTCATATACCCTCTGATGATCCCCAAACAACCTCAAGACAGGAGAGAACCCAATGAGTGATCTGTCAACACTTCAAAGCTCAAATTCTTGCCTGATGACCTGAGTAGTCTTGAATATGAATGAAACCCCTTGAATATGCTTCTTGAGACAAGAATAACACTTGATCCCCTATTAAGATAACTTGCTTATGCTATGCTATGCATATGAATATCCTATGTACATGATGACAATGCAAATGATAATGCAATTGAAACATAAGCCTAGGTTAGAAAAGGTTTGGGCAAATTTTAGGGTGCAACACTAATGCAACAGTCTTGGCAACCCACTGTCTTTGCTTATTAGGAGCCTCTTTCTTGGGTTTGACATGATGCTGCCTCTTAACATGTGTACCCTGTTTGGTTTTTCTTTGGCTAGGGAATCCATGCAGCCAGAAACACACAGCTTTAATATGTCCAAGTTTTCCACAGTGGTAACACCTATACCCTTGGAATTGTCTCTTGACTTGGTTCTAGTTTCTGTGTGGTGGATGTTGTGACATTAGTCGTGACATCCTTTTTAACTTCTGAATATCGGGTTTTAGTCTTTTGAGTTTCAAGACAGGATTTTGTTCACCAATAAATCCTAGTCCAGACCTATTTCCTGAATTCTGACCACTCTGCAGAATCTCTTCTAGGGTATCAGTTCCAGGATTAAGCATCCTTATAGATTTTGCGATTTGGTCCAAATTAGACTTCAACAAGCTGACCTCACTTTTGAGTGAGTCTATTGTTGCAAGATGCTCTATCTTCTCAACCTCTAACTCCTTGATGAGTTTCTTATGTAGTTCACCTTGCTGATATAACTTTGTACTTCTGATATTAAGTTTTAAATATGAGGTTGCAAGCTCCTCAAAGGTCAATTCCTCTTCACTTGAGTCATCATCAGATATACACTTACTGTTAAGAGCAGTGATAAGCTTGGCAGACTCTCCTTCTGATTCACTTTCTGAGTCTTCATCAGACCAAGTGACAGTTAGGACTTTTCCCTTCTTTTTGAGATATGTGGGACATTCCTTTCTAATGTGTCCATATCCCTCACACTCATGACATTGGACTCCTTTGCTTTGGCCAACTTTGTCTTCAGCTTTACCTTTGCTGATGTCAGAAGTGCTATTCTTGACATAGGGTTTTGACTTATGATCTATCCTTTTGATCAGTTTATTAAATAGTCTTCCAAGCAATGATATTGCTTCTGATAAAATTTCTTCTTTTCCCCCATCTTCTCCTTCTGACTCTTCTGCCGTGTTTGAAACAAGAGCTATGCTTTTGTTCTTTTTCTCCATAGCCTAACCACACATTCCCATCTCAAAGGTTTGGAGAGAACCAATGAGTTCATCCACCTTCATGTGGCATATGTCTTGGGCTTCTTCAATGGCAGTGACTTTCATTGCAAACCTTCTAGGCATGAACCTGAGGATCTTCCTAACAAGCTTCTCTTCAGACATATTTTCTCCCAAAGCTCCTGAGCTGTTTGCAAGTTCAAGAACATTCATGTAAAACTCATGAATGGTGTCATCCTCTTTCATTCTTAGACTTTCAAATTTTGTGGTCAACATTTGCAGTCTAGACATCTTAACTTTTGAGGTTCCCTCATGAGTAGTTCTAAGAGTGTCCCAGACATCCTTTGCCAGTTCACAGTGGTGTACCAGTCTGAAGATGTTTTTGTCTATGCCATTAAATAGAGAATTCAAGGCTTTAGAGTTACCAAGAGCCAAAGCCTCTTGTTCTTTATTTCATTCCTCTTCAGGAATCAACACTGATACTCCATCCTTGTCAGTCTTCATTGGATGTTCCCATCCTGCGTTTGCAGCTCTCCAAGCCTTGTAGTCTAAAGACTTCATGAACGCAATCATCATTGGCTTCCAGTAGTCATAATTTGACCCATCCAGAATTGGTGGTCTATTGGTGAATCCTATGTCTTTGTCCATAGTGTTAGAATTTTACTTCCCTAGATCTCACCCAGAAATAAACAGGCAGGGTGCCTGCTCTGATACCAATTGAAAATTCTAAGTGCACACCAGCGGATGTTATGACTGAAGTTATAACATCCACTATGACATAGGTTACTGAAGTTCATAATAAGCAGTTAATGGAAAGCGGTAAAAACACAATAATTGTTTACCCAGTTCAATGTCAACAACACTTACATCTGGGGGCTACCAAGCCAGGGAGGAAATTCACTATCAGCAGAATTAATTCAGAGTTAAACCTCCAGTTTACACTCCTCACTTAAAACCTACCCAATGACAGTTCAGCCTAGAGAACTCTAGACATGAGTATACCCACTCATTCCCCTCAATCACACAACAATGATATCAATACAGTTCAATACAAAAAGACTGTTGAAGTTATACTCCAAACACACCTTGATCGTGCTTCACAGCTTTGATCAAGAACACACACTCTTGCTTACAAGCTTTGAGTGACACAATGAACATAACAATTCATACACAATAACCAGAGCAATTTTACAACATATAATTGCTTGGCACACAAGGAATCCTAAGACTCCTAGACACACGTGAAGAACAGACTTTCTTCACTTACACTTTCTACGTGAGGAATACCACTTCTTCACTTACAACCTATACTCTTGTTAATCTCTGTGTGTCCACCTTTGAGAGGTTCATCCTCTTGTTATTTATAGCAGCAGAGATCCTTTGGGCCTTTGTGCGGATTTTAGGTTTGCCCGTGATGGAAACCCTTATTCAGAAAACTGCACACTTACCATTTAGGTCAGAAACATTTTAAGTCCTCTTTAATTTTGTTTTAGCTTCTGAAATGTTTCCTGACTTCCAGCTTGAGCTTCTAAGTTGTTTCCTGAATTTTAGATACCAGAAAAACAAACCTTCTCGCTTGATGTCATACGGTCAAAGTCATGACATTTCTGTATGACATCCAACTTAACTTTCAATTAGCTAAGTTAACTTACCCTGCACAGTTCACCTTATGTATGTACTAACAACAATCACGACACACATACATACTCTAATGTTTTGCCACAAAATGCAGCCAATCAAGAGGACTTACAATGATAACCATGAGGAATGGCTGACAAGTCATTAATTGACCTTTCCATGTTGATGTCATGCATAAGGCTCCAAACAATATTTGCGTGCATGGTAGTTTATCTCTCCTGATTTCCCTTTTTTTTCTTTATTTGAGCATTTTCTTTCTTTGTATGGTCCTAATTCTTCTCTCAAAATTATTTTGTTAGGTACCCAATGATTCCTATACTTGTAGGACTCACATATTGTAGGGATGATGTCACTTGATAATAATGATACCAACCTTTCTCAATTCATCAACATCATCTAAAAACACAATAAACTAAAAGAAATAAAAATTAATTTTGGCTCCCTCCTAGTAACTCTATTTTATAGTCTTGTAGCCTGATTTCAATCATAATCAAGATGAGTCATTTAAATCTAAGGCAACCATTATGTTGTGGAAGGGTTCAACAAAGTAGAACTTCACTCTTTTAACATTCACTTTAAATTTTTCTCCTGTTCTTTCGTTCAACAAGTCTACTGCCCTATGTGGATAAATCTTCACTAATTTAAAGGGACCAGACCATCTAGACTTAAATTTTCCTAGAAAAAGCTTAAGTATTAAATTGAACAAAAGAAAATTTTGACCTTCAACTAACTCTCTTCTCTGGAACTTCTTGTCGTGCCACATTTTTTTCCCTTTGTACAATTCAACATTTTCATAAGAGAACAACCTATGTTCCTAAATCTCATTGACTTGAAGCATTCTAGTTTGACAAACAACAGTTAAATTGAAATTCAAGTTTTTTATTGCCCAAAATTATTTATGTTCCAACTCAATTGGTAATTGACATGTCTTTCTATAGACAATTCTATAAGGAGACATGCCTATAAGAGTTTTGTAAGCAATCAAGTAAGCCCACAAGGCATCACCCAGGTGCTTTGACATCCTTCCTTGAGGGATTACCACCTTCTCTAATATCCTTTTTATATCTCTATTTGACACCTCAGCTTGCCCACTAGTTTGTGGATGATAAGATGTAACAACTTTATGTTTGACTCCATATTTTACCCATATTTTCAAACAATTTATTACAAAAATGAGTGTATTCGTCACTAAATATTGCTCTAGGCGTGCCATGTCTAGAAAAATGTTTTTCACCAAGAAATGAGCGTCTTCGTCACTAATGATTAACTCATTGTTGTTTGTTGCTCTGAACCTCTTCTAGCAACCTTGAAAGATGATCATCAACTAAGTTCTCCACTCCCTTCTTGTCTCTTATTTCTAGGTCAAACTCTTTTAGTAACATGGTGTGTTCCTTAGAGGATGTACTATTGTATCTTCTTTTGTATTACAATGCCATGAGTCTTATCTACTCAGCTCAAGGGAGCTCTACCAACATACAAAAAAATATTCCTTACCAATGCAATTCCTTTTCCATGCATGCCCTAGGGATTCAGTTGACTACTCTATTTCATTCCTTAACTGAATTCATCTTTGTTCCATCTTGAAATCCCATGTTTTATCCTCAGCTGTCTTGCCTCAGCTCATCAGAACACTACTTAAAATAAGTAAAAAGATCTCAAAACTACAAGAGATAACACCTATTGTGCTTTAAGCTAAATACTGCAAAAACATCTATAATGCATTAAAATAAATATAACATTGTTAAATCTACTAGCATTAAACAAGAGATTAGGTTGTATAATAACTTACAAAATATAGGTTATTAGTAGGACGCGAGTCCAATGTGTAGATTTGTGCCATAATACTTGACTTCTGAAAAGTTCCCCCTAATTAGTTCTAAGTGACAGGATGACATAATTTAGACTCGTGTGCATGTATGATTGGTTGGGAGACAATGATGTTTTGGCACCAAAATGATGAAAACAATAAAAAGGAAACTACCTTCTAAGATGGGTAAACCTCACTCGGTTATTTAGCCTAACGGTAGTTGAATCCTTAAAATGTCGTCCCAAAGTGGACCAATAAACGCCAAAATGTGTAAATTCATCAAAAAAGAAAATAAAAAGGTGCCTATATAAAACAATGATTGATCTTGTGTATGCAGCAACAAAAAGAAATAAATTGCCTTAATTTTAATTGCCTGAATGAAAGGGGAAAGGAAAAACCGAAGAAAGAGACTTAAGCCCAAAGCATAGCTGGAGAGGTGTCCGAAAGAGAGACTTAGGTTTATGGTTTTACAACGGTTAGTGTTCTTGTGAATACCTTTGTGGAAAAATGACTACCAAGGGAACTAGGCCTAGCCGATCAAAACAAAGACTCACGTATGAGTACCATTGACCCTACTTTTGTATGCTTTATCATGATGTTAACCGCTTGATCAGAAAACTCATGAATGCAAGCTTTGTTGCTTGATGATAAACAACAATCTAAGTTTGGAAGAGTTTGATAAGTTGTCATTGCATAGTTATTTCTAGTCATTTTCCTTTAGGATTTTACCACATTTGTTCGATTTACTTTTAATTGTCATGATTTATGCTTTGGTTTATGCTTTCATGATAATTTTAGGGTCTAATGAGCATCAAAGACAAAGAGGGATCAAATACAAGAAAAATAGGGCACAATGGAAAAAAGGCATTTTCTCCTAAATAAAAACCAGGGAGCTGCTATAGCCACCTGATCGGTAAAATAACAAGTGTACTATTTTTTTGCAAATGTAGTAATACGAGGGAATTTCCCCAAATATCAATCTCGAGGACTACGTAGAAAATAAAAGTTCTATAATAATTCAGTTGAATAAATGTACTTGGGCTTTGAAATTGTTTTGTTTAATTATAAAAATAATTGCAAATAAAAGAGGGAAATTGACTAAGTGGTTTCAACAAATATGAGTAACATTCTAGGGGAAGTGTGTGATTCGACTCAGTAACAACCCTGAATTAACATTGCAACAACTTATTGTAACTAACTAATTACTGATTCTTTAGAATGTTTACTCCTAAGTCCTTAGTGAGAAAACCTTTAATCATCCACCCTAATTCATATGTCCATAGAGAATTACCAATGAAATTAAGTAATCAATTATCGAGAATATTCTGGTTCCTATAGGGTATCCCTAGTCCTAGGAGATATCTACTACATAATGATCTAAATCAAAGCATTAACAACAGCAGTACAACCTAATCGTTAATCGAAAATCAAACCATGTTTTTTCAACAGGGCAAGCAATAAGAATAGCTAGAGATCAAATCAGTTATGAAAAATAAAGGAATTGTTATTGCATCACTAATATCAGAGTTATTACAGATTCAAATCAGGGACACCCCCTAGCATTGAGGGATTTAGCTACTCATAATATTCAAAGAAAATACAAAGTAAAATCTAGACATTACAAGATAACAAGATTCTTTGATCTTCAATTGCTTCTGCTCATGAAAACCTTCAGTTCCTTAATCACCTTGATCTCTCTAATATTGATCGTGTAATTATTCTCCATCTAAAAAGTCCCTTTTTCCTTCTCAAAACACGTCTTAAATACTCCCAGGTCCAACACATCAATAGGGAAATACCCAAAATACCCTTAGAGATCATAAAGGTCACAAAAACAAGAAAATTGGAAGATGAAGCGCTTTGTATGTTATATGTATGCCTAAGAGGGGGGGGGGGTGAGTTAAGTTCTTAGACACTTTTTCCGGTTTTTCGGTGATTCTTGGATTTTACTTTCCTTAAAAGCTTCTAGGTGATGAAAGGCAGTAAATGCGGAAAGTAAAGAACACATCGATGTACAGTGGTTCCCCTCACAGTCCGAGAGCACTCCACTCCCCTTTCAACATGAAAGAGTATTTTACTATCAATGTTAGATTTCCTAAGACAATTCTAACAACCAAGAACACCCTTCTTGGATTTACAAATTTTAAAGTCCTACCGAGAATGAATATCTCACACAAGGACCTCTTGTATCCACAATCCGGATAACAAGGACAACCCTGCACACTTATCTTTAACAATCCTAAAAATAAGTTGTAGTAAATCTGAATTTTGTAAAGTAACACTTTGAATGTTTTCTCAATACGAATATTGATCTTCTTCTCGAAACAAATAATACTCAGAGATAATATACAAGTGTTCTTTATGTGAAAGAAACTTGTGAAGGTGTGAAAGTTAATTCCAATGGCTTCTTTCAAAATTCTGGTTTGAACACTTTTATGAAAATTCAAAGGTTGAAGACAAAGGGTAATTTTTGAAATTTGTTTCTTGAAGGTGATTTTGATTTTGAAATTGAAATCAATTTGTATCAGTGAAAAACCTTTCCAAAAAAGGTATGATTTTGGAACAAAAAAAATAGCTAGTAGAAAGAATAGAGAACAATGCAATCCTCCATGAAAAGTTACTATTTTTGGCTGTTGTTACAGTGTTAATCGGTTAACCATATAGGTTAATCGGTTAACACCTTTCCAACTTACAAAATATTTGAATTTTTCATGTGTTAATCGGTTAACCATATAGGTTAATCGGTTAACACTGTTAAAATGTCCCAAAAACATAATTTTAACTTGTGTTAATCGGTTAACCCCACAGATTAATCGGTTAACACTGAAGGTTTTTCCAAAAATACTTAATTTAAAATATAGAAAGTATTTTTAAAAAATTTTAAAAAGTTTTAGTGATAGTGGTGTAGTGAAGTGTGATTGAAAGAACACTTGTATAAATATTTCTAAGTAAAATATGTTATACCAATTCTTGTATCATCAACACCACTTGAAGCTTGTAGATGAAGCTTGATCCATATCATCATGTGCGACTTTAACTTGATCTTTGATAATGGATTCTTGTCAATTTCTTGCGACTCTTGCTTTTTGCAAATGTGTACCAAACTTGTATGAGTTGTCTTCATCAAAATACAAATGGCCTTGAAGCTTGATTCTACAATCTCCCCCTTTTTGATGATGACAACCGCTTTTTTGAAAGTCTTGCTTTGGTACTTGATTCATAAATATTCTCCCCATAAGTTGGATCTCCCCTTAAATACAAGAGAGAAAGAACTTTTTCTGCATTTGAAAATGTTAGAAACACAATCCTTCTCCCCCTTTGTCATTAGCAAAAAGGAATAGGGCAATGAAAAGATAACAACACACAAACATGCAACAAAAATCACAAATAATGCACACATAAGCCATAACTTGATTGAAATTAAAATTAACGAAACATTGTACGAGTACACAAATGAATACGAAACAAAAATTCAAACTTTAAATTTAAACTAGAAAGCAATAAACAACAATAGCAAGTGTTTTTAATTATCATCGCCGGACATGTCTGTAAGTTCAGAGTATGCCTAAGAGGGGGGGGGGGTGAATTAGGCTTATAGAAACTTTTTCAGATTTTTGGTATTTTTTAATTTTTCTTTGGTTATGTTCTTGGTGATGGATGCAGTAGAAAGCATAAAGAAAGTGGACACCAAGATTTATAGTGGTTCCCCTCACAATCCGAGAGTACTCCACTCCCCTTTCAACATGAAAGAGAGTTTCACTATCAATGTTAGATTTCTACACAAGTAAATCCTAACAACCAAGAACAATCCTCTTGGATTTATAATATTTTAAGTCCTACCAAGAATAAATATCTCACACAAGGACCTCTTGTATCCACAATCCGGATCACAAGGAAAACCCTACAAACTTATCTTTTATAATTCTAAGAATAAGTTGTAGTCAATATGAATTTGAATATAAGTACAATATGAATGTATATCAATATGAAATATTGATCTTCTTCTTGAAACAAAGATTACTCAGAATTTATACAAGTGTTCTTTTATGTGAAAGCAAGCTGTAAAGATGTGAAAGTGTATTTCAATGGCTTCTTTCAAAAATTCTGGTTTTGAACACTTTATGAAAATTCAAAAGGTTGAAGAAAGAGTAATTTTGAAATTTGTTTCTTGAAGGTTGTTTTGAAATTGAAATTGAAATCAATTTATACTGATCAAAAACCTTTCCAAAAAGGTGTGTTTTTGGGATATCAAAAATAGCCAGTAAGAAATTTTAGAACAATGTGCTCTTTCATGAAAAGCTGATATTTTTGGCTGTTGTTACAGTGTTAATTGGTTAACCATATAGGTTAATCGGTTAACACCTTTCCAACGTGCAAAATATTCAAATTTTTCATGTGTTAATTGGTTAACCTATATGGTTAATCGGTTAACACTGTTAGAAATCCCAAAAATACAATTTTAACTTGTGTTAATCGGTTAACCTATATGGTTAATCAGTTAACACTGAAGGTTTTTCCAAAAACACTTAATTTTTTAAAATACCAAGAGTATTTTAAAAGAGTTTAAAAAGGTTTTGTGTTAGTGGTGAAGTGAAGTGAGATTAAAGAACACTTGCATACATAATTCTAAGTAAGTAATGTTATACCGTGTCTTGAATCTTCAACACCACTTGAAATTTTGAAAGATGAAACTTTGATCCATAGCGATGTATGCGATCTTGCGATGTACTTGATAATTTATTCTTGTTGATATGTTTGCACCTCTTGCTTTTTGTGGAGAGATTAAGATAGAGAAGCTTCTGATTTTATCTCCAGTGTATATACCCCCACGGGTATATAGTGTAAGCAGCTTCAATAAGCATATACCCCCACGGGTATATAGAGAAAGTATCTTGCTTGCCAAACTTGTATGAGTTGTCTTCATCAAAACATAGACGACTTTGAATCTTGATTCCACAATCTCCCCCTTTTTGATGATGACAACCATTTTTTTGAAAAATAGCTTTTATACTTGGTTCGTAGCTTGATCGCGACTTTCTATGTCTAATACAACTTAACTGCAAGTGCACAGTCTATCGCGTAGTAATAATAGATATCGATCCCACAGGGACTCGTAATCAAACTAGTGTTCTCGGGAGTTACTATGTGTCGCTTGCGCGAAAATGAGGTGCCGGCATGACAGAAGAGTCGCCACCTTTCGTTATTTATCCCTCAGAGCGGGAAAGGAAACGATCGGAAAAACCTAACGAAAAAAGGGTAAGACAAGGTCGTCGCAACCATCATCTGGGTTCGGGAGTCGATTACGCAAGGGGAAGGTATTAGCACCCCTCACGTCCGTCGTACTCGACGGGATCCACGCTTGTTGTGTTTACTTGGACGGGTTGGTTATATTCTATCTACCTATCAAGGCTGGCTGAAAAAGAAAAGAAAAATGACTCGGCAAAGCGTCACACTTTATGCCTACGTATTCTCATCAGAGAATGAGAAATCAGAGTCAACGTAGTTCGGCCTACGAAGGATTATGGGGGAAGGTAGCTCGCCAAGACGTCGCGTCTTGTGCCTACGTACTCTCAACAGGTATGAGAGATCAGAGCTCACGTAGTTCGGGAAACTACGGTTTATTTCCTATTTTGAAAGAAGTGTTTTTTATTGTGTTTGCGATTTCAACCGCACTAGAGACTATGACCTGAGAGTGAATGCGTCGCATGTCACCCAAAGGGTACCATACTAAACATCCAGACTGTGGAAAAGGAACTCTCCCACAATCCTTTCTCAGATAGCTTAAGGCTCATAACGTACGAAAGAAATCATTCATGATTACTGTATCTTAAACTGTTTTGAGATGAGAAGAGAACAGGCCCAACTAGGAGGGAGACTATCAAGTCCTACTGTTATCATGCCATGGATTCATCCTATGGTTGAGGTTTGAACAGGGAACTCCTAGAAGTTGTCATGCATAGGTTTCAACCTAAAAGTCTATCATCAAATCCTTATCAAAGGAAATGAGAGTCCTAAGGGATCATGTCAATGATACACCAAAACAGACAAAGCATCAGCTTAACAGTAAAATGCATGCAATGCAAGTGAGGGAGGAAATGTGTGTGGGGCTTCAGCCTCCACAAGCTCGTCTCGACCTCAAGCTAGTCATGAAATAACAGTAATCATACTGAAAAATAAACAACATGCTATCAAGCAATAAACAGTAAACTGCAGTCATACAGATAAAAATGAAATGAAATGCCATCCATGCTTGAGAAAGAAATGATCTACATCTAAGCTCTCCTTAATCCTAACCCTAAAAACAAAAAACCCTAATCAAAAGAAATCAATCCCAGTCTTCAAGCTTCAAAACAAGCTTACCAAAGAAAGGGAGCTAAGTAGGCAGACTCAGAGTGCCTTCCTCAGGAAAGCACTAGGAGGCTTATACTAAGGAATCAGATCCTATGTGGCTCAACAACTGTGATCAGTTTACATTCCTCCTCAGGAGAAACTAAACTCACATGAAGGCTCCAACATCATTGGATACTTGGGAAATCCTACATGAACTAAGGGAACTAAGTGAACAGACCCATAGTGCCTTCCTCAGGAAAGTACTAGGGGGCTTCCACTTAGGAATCATATCCCATGTGGCTCAACAACTGTGATCAGTTTACATTCCTCCTCAGGAGAAACTAAACTCACATGAAGGCTCCAACATCATTGGATACTTGAGAAATCCTACATGAACTAAGGGAACTAAGTGAACAGACCCATAGTGCCTTCCTCAGGAAAGTACTAGGGGGCTTCCACTTAGGAATCATATCCCATGTGGCTCAACAACTGTGATAGGTTTACATTCCTCCTCAGGAGAAACTAAACTCACATGAAGGCTCCAACATCATTGGATACTTGGGAAAGAGGTGAGAAGAAAGAATGAAAGACATCCATAGTGCCTTCCTCAGGAAAGTACCATGAATTTCCCTCAAACTTCAGGATCTCAAACCTCACAAACAGAGAACAAGCTCCTGGACTAGGACCCCATCCATGCATCCTTGCAAGCTCTAACCTCTCAACCTACTCTGGGTCTTGATCTTCAATCTTCTCCTTCATCATACTCCTCCAACAAGGTCTTCAAGACAAACCAAGCCCCACAACAATTCCCCAAAGATAAACCCCAGAGATAGACAATCAATCACAGAACATGCCACACAAACAGTCCTATTTAGAAAATACTTTGAAAATACTAAAGAAAGGGGGAAAAATCTAATTCTTATTCACAAGGGTCTATCATACTTACCCATACTAGCCCCATAGTCCCATACCCAAAAATCAAGTCAAAAGTCCTAAAAGAAAATGATTTACTTCACCTATGCTAAACCTAGACCCTAATTTTGATCACTCTAATCTCACCTAATTAAACTAATCAAATTTTAATCCTAAAATTATGAATTAAATCCTATGGGAACTAAGCCTCAATATCTAATCATACTAAAAAGAATGAATCAAAAAGATTAAGGGAAGGTCCTAGACTAAATTCTACAAAATCAAGTATCAAACTAAATCACTTAAAAAGCTATTTAAAAGAAAAATGCACAAAAAATACTAAAATAAATGAAATTCTATTTTTATTGTTTATTAATTTTCTCAACAGAAATGTGAAACTAACACAAAAAGAACCAATTAAAAATAAGCTATTTTCAATTTTATATTGATTTTACAAAATACCAAAACAATTAAAGAATATGAAAATAAAAGAATAAAAGAAAAGAGAGGGGGAGGTGTGGATAATAACACGCTCAGTTGTATTTTTAGGTGGGCTGGAAAGTGGGGGGCGTGCTTAGCATGTTTGCTTAGGCCCAGGTACCATCAAAAATTGAATTAAAAAACAAAAGAAAAAAGTTAAGAACTCGGTGCAAATAGCATCAAACTGAAGTGTATTTCGTTGGGCTTCACAAAAGGGGGGTGGGGATAACAAGTTGGATCCAGGCCCAGGGTTTCAGCTTTAGTTAAACGCATCGTTTAGCTTCATGGAATTCCCTCCGTTTCATTTTAAATCGGGGCCGATGGATGAGATTACAAGGTCAAATATTCAGGGTGATCTGACGGTGCATGGTCATCGTCTCCAACACATCATCTAGGGTTTCAGTTTTGCAGAATCCATGCATGATTTCTCCTCCTTCGTGCTCTCTCATATGGCCATGAAAAGCCACGATCCAAAGACCAAAGTTGGCCTACTTACTGCCCTCTACAACACCATGCTTCTAGTTTCCTCTAAAAATTCCCCTAGCCCCAAACACGATAGCTGGAAGTCTTGGCGCCATTGAATTTACTCTGATATGCATGTTCAGGAAACTTGCTGAAACCTATACTAATGTAATCTATGCATTATGTGGAGTATTCTGAACATCTTAACTAATATTATAGTGCCCTAAACTGTGTGTTCTAGATCAAGAAAGTTTCAAAGCCCTAACTCAAACCTTCATCAATGGTTACAACAGATTGTGTACTTGATCTATTATCCTAACCTAGCATTTCTAAACTAAAAACATACACTAACATGGCATAAATAGAGAGGCACGAATGAAACTTCATACCTGCAAGTTTGATGAAGATGGCTATGGAATCTTGCTTTCCAAGTCTTGGCAAGCCTCACTAATGAACTCTGAGATGTAGGGAACCTTCTGTTTGCAAAAGAAATGGAGTAAGAAGCCTACAATCTTGGCTGCAATTCTGGTACACAATCTTGAATGTTCAAAGATATCTCTTCACTCTGCCATGGATGAGCTTCTAAACCTTCTTGTATGCACTCCACAAGCTCAAGGGATCATGAATGGAGAAGAAGAATGAGTGGATTTGCAGCTGTGTGAGCAATCTTCTTCTTACTTGCACTTGAAGCTATAAGGAAATTCTTCACTTTTTCCACACTATATTCACCAACCTTTATTCTCCTCATGATCCTCTCAATATATAACCATCAAATGGAAAAGTCTAGATGCTTCTAGACTATGGTAGAAAGTTTTGGAAATCTCCTTTGATGACATGTTGGATATCTCATATCTCATGCATTAAGCCTTTGATTGTGTGTCAAAATATCCTTACATGAGATATTGAGATGGTGTGAGTGAAAAACAAGCTGATCCTTGCCTTGTGTGAAGTTTTCCAAAGGTTCCTTATTATGCAAGTAACATGATTACAAAGCATCCCCCATTTTTAGGCCTCAAATCAAAAATGTGCTTAAACCATTGTTTCCAAAATGTTGTTTGGATTCAAAATGACATATTACATGACCTATTTTGGATTTGTAGATCTCTCAAACCATTTTCCAATTTGAACTTATTTAACTTATATGTCATTTTTAGGTCATTTTCACCCATTCTTGTCAATCCTTGCTACAAGCTTTTCCAACAACTCATGACCACTTTTCTAGGCTTAAAATGCCATTTTTAACAACTTTTATGTTTTGAGTTTTTTCATTTGAGGCTTGGAAGTAGGAGATATGGCCCTTGCTTGAAATGACCTATAACTTCCAAATGACCAAAATACCCTTGTCTTGTACAAACCATAAGTTGAGTTCTACAAATCCTATCAAGGACTTCTAGTACTCTATAGAAAGCTAAGAATATGATCTTCAACATTCATGTTTACCAAGAGATCATAGGAATCATCCTACTAGGGCAAAAGTTGTCTGCAAGTTGGGTGACTTTCAAGGACCCAGATTCACATACCTCAGATGACTTGTAATTTGTCAAAACCATAACTTGAGCTTTGCACATCCTATCAAGGACTTCTACCACTCAAATTAAAGCTAAGAACAAGCTCTACAACATTCATGTTGTGTGGAAGATGAGATGACAATCACATCTTGAGCTAAAACTGCCTGGAAGATAGGGATCAAACTAGGGTTTTTACACTGTCCATCCTTAGAAACCCTAGCTTAAAACTTCTCAAACTCCTCAATCATGATGAGTTGGTCTAGGAATCATCCTTATAACATCTCCATACATCATTCCATGATCTCATGGCTCTTGGATTGGGTCTCAACCTTCTCTAAATCTGCAGTTGACCTAGGGTTGACCCAGTCAAACCCTAATTCTACCATTCATGGCTGAATCTCTTGAATTCCTGATGAAGGTACCAACCTTCAAACACTTGATGGATAAATAAATGTTGGTCAAATTTTGGGGTGCAACAGCTGCCCCTATTCAAACGGCTTGAACCTGACTGGGTGAGAAGCGAACGGCTCTCAGCCAATCAAGGTGCGAGACGGTTGAATACCGATAAACCCAAAAATTTGCCAACTGCACGAGCACACGATACTCTGCGGGGAACAAATCTTCGAATACTGCAATACTAGCTGCACAACAACTAACTGGAGAAACACTGATTTGACATCGCCGTCAGTTACCCACATTAAATTCTTCTGACATTGTCTTCAGACAACCAAAACATCCAACATCGCCGCTGGAGAACCGAATTAACTGACATACCCAACATCGCCGCTGGAAAACTGAATCTGACATCGCTGTCGATCGACCAACATACCCAACATCGCCGCTGGAGAACTAAATCTGACATCGCCGTCGGACAATCAAAATACCCTGCATCGCCGCTGGAGAACTAAATCTGACATCGCCGCCGGCCCATCAAAATACCCCGCATCGCCGCTGGAGGAAAGACAACACTGAACAACTCTGACCTGGGGCTCACCCCTGGTAAACGAAACAAAAGGTACACTTGCGTATTTGAAACTACTCCGCTGGGAATGAGAGACTTAGCCAAGCACTCTCTGATCTGGGGTTCTCCCTCAGAACCATAACAAACATCCAAATACTACTGCATACTGAGCCCACCATAGAACGTCAACATCAAAGATATATGAAACCCTGGCCCCTGGCCACTTCCAGCTTCAGCTAGAAAAGATCTTCAAGTACTTCTGAAGATAGACATCCTTGGCCTTCAAGGATATAAACCTTGCCCGTCGGTGATTCCAGCTTCAGCTAGAAAAGATCTTCAAGTACTTCTGAAGATAAGCATCCTTGGCCTTCAAGGATGTAAACTTTGCCCGTCGGCAACTCTGCAGGAGGTATCTTCGACTTCAGTCTGAAGAAAATGATCCTTGGCCTTCAAGGATACATGGATCTGCCTTCAGGCAACTCCGCCTCTGCTATAGAGTATCCGTGACTTCAGTCAGGGATATACTTCGGCCTTCAGTCCGAAAAATGAATCCTAAGTCATTCATGACTTTGGGGATAACCTTGCCTTCAGGCACCTTCGCTTCAGCTTGGGAAATCTGTGACTTCAGTCAGAGAAGTGGTATCCTGAGCCATTCATGACTCTGCGGGGATTCAAACACTTTGCCTTCAAGCAAACTCCGCTTCAGCTGGAGAAACATCTTCGACTTCAGTCAGAAGAAACACTATTCACTTGATCGCAATCAATCATCACCTCAGGACAACTGACTTGGTCTTCTGGCCAACACGGATCACCTTGCATACAAAAGTTGTATCTACAAACTTTTGAACCTTGTCTTCAGACAAACGTTGATTCATCAACAAGGAAATCTGAATCCACATGAACCTTCTGATATCGCCTTCAGGCGTTTACGAAGTCAATCTTTAGATTAGACATCACTGTTGGAGCAAACATATCACGCTGCTATTCTCTTGACATCCTGTCAAGTCGTTGCTAAATAAAAGCAAACATGCCGGGTCACCGGAAATAATCATCAGGTTAACAACTCTGTTGAGGAGAGAGGAATGAGGGTTCACCCAAACAATCCTGACGACTCACTGGGGAAAAGGAAGAAGGGTTCACCCAAATAACCTTGTAGACTTTGCTGCAGAAAAACGAGAGAGTTCACTCAAACAACTTCAACAACTGCTGGGGAATAACGAAAGAGCTCACTCAGACGATTCCTACAAACTTTACTGGGCAGCAAGTACTTCTGCTCGAGAGCAAGGTAACCACCTGGTTCATGCTTCATATGCAAATGCTGGAAAAATGGGCGTAATGCTCCGCGCGAAACGGAATGCTACGCTTTTGAGCAAATGTTATGCGATCATGCAAGGAAATGCCCCCAGCAAAATAAATGCTGGGAAGAGGAATCATCCACTCGGGGAGAGTAACCATTATGCTGAGGAAAAGCTACCCTTCAAGGGAACTTCATTTTCTGCTTGTCTCAACTGGACTTACACTTGAGGATGACGGACTCCTCCGGAGAACACAGCACATCAGGTTGATCAACACACTATCCTCTGCTATACTCTGCATGGGGAAAGCGACAAATGCCCTGAACGGCTCTCTGGGAAACGACCCTTCTGGGGAACATAGCCTTCAGGCTACAAGACACTCATGTCATTAAGTCCTCAAACTCACGGGGATAAACAAACTTCTGCTTGCTGGGCAATCCTTCAGGATCTGCTTGGGGGAAACACTTCATCCGCCGGCCATGGCTATGCTCGGCTGGGGATATCAATCTACCTGCCTGCTGCTGGGGAAGTGCCAACCACCTGCTGAGGAAAAGACCTCCACTCTGTTGGGGGTTCCAGGAATCATCCTGGGCAACTCTTGTTAGGGCCAAACCGATCGCGGCTTGAGCAGCTTCCAAGGTCTCGGCTCTCTTGGGGCTTCGGGAACCATCCTGAACGATCTTAGCTGGAGACTCCAAGTATCAATTTGAGCAACCAACTCGGGAGACTGCGCTGGGGATCTCACAAATCATCTTGAGCAAACGGCCCTGCTGAGGGATTCGAGAATCATCTTGAACTGAAGACTTCGCTGGGGATCTCAAAAATCATCTTGAGCGAGCGACTTCGTTGGGGAGAATGTCAGGAATCATCCCGAGCAACTGATCCTTCGGCGAAACACCTGTAAAACAAGAATGGTAACAACCTAGATCATGTTTATGATGCATATGCTTCGGCGCCATGCCCCACACGGTGGAAATGCTATGCGTTTATGCTAAATGCTATGCAATCATGCACAATGATGTGATCCCGTCAGCAAAATAAATGCCGGGGGGAAGTTCTCCTGTCAAGGAGAAAAGAACTACTCCGATAGAGGAATCATCCTGCTGAGGAGAACATGGCCACGCCAATATCAATTGGACTCCGTCTGGGGAAATGATCTTCGGTTGACGGCTGCAGGGAAAACAACTTCAGTTGACTGTTGCAGGGGTACGAAGCTCCACGAGTACCTGGACCTACTGAAGGAAAGCGATACCAATCACGAGCGCGAACTGCGTGGCCGCCATGGCTACTTTTCTGGGGATAACAACTCTGTGGGGAAACAACTTCAGCTGCTCAACACTCCACTGGGGAAGAGGGAATCATCCGACTTCGGGAGAGAATACGACTCTGGTGGGGAATTTCAATTCTGCTGGAGACTTCAGTCTAGCACTATCAGTTACTGCATACTTCGGCGTACGAACAATTTCCTACGAATCCTGCACTTGTGACCCGGTGCTGGGGGAACACCTGCTGCGGCGACTTTACTGGGGAAAACACGAGCTTCGGTACCCGAACAGTTCTATGAAATCTGCACTTGTGACCCGGTGCTGGGGGAGAATACGAGCTTCAGCGCGCGACTCAGCTGATGAGGTGACGTTCCTTCAGGATGCGTCTGCTTGGGGAAGAGAATCATCTCTGCCTGGGGAGACATATCAGTGCTCACGATCTTGCATTCAGACTCTGCGGAGAGAGGCTACAGAACTCTGCTGGAGAAGGAGGAACCATCTTGCTTCGGGGAGATCAATCCTGGTCTGCTGAGGGTAATCTTGACCCTAATCTGATAAGGGATAAACGCCATCTCAATTTGCTGCAGTCTCAAACTGTACAGGGGGAACAACCTCAAACCGTACATCTCTGCTGAGAAACAATCCTGGTTCAACAGCGTCAACACAGGGAATACAGACTACCAATCATGGAGCCGAGTAACAGGTTGGGCTGTAGGATAATAATCCAATGACAGCAAGGCTTCTTAAGAAGACTCAGGTTTTGGCAGGGTAATGGCGCGATTCCCCGACATTCAACTCTTGCCAGGGTGAACAAACTCATTTGAACAACTTGCCCCAGCGCAATTCAACTTGCCCCAATCCGATTTTTGGGAATAATTCATTCTGAACCTAAAACAACTGGCCACAAGACAATCTTCAGATGGCTTGCCCCAACACCTGCACAACGGAAGGATTCATCCTCCACTAATCAACTCTCAGCATAGTCGGCTTCAATAACTCTGAAGTATTTTGCCCCTGAACGAGCGACGAGCGACTCATCATGCTCTGATTGAACACTGGAGGGATCTGTCCTCAAATCGCGAGGATTCTGGATAACTGCCCCTGATTGGGTCTCGCGAAGATTCACTTCCGATCAACCGCTTCTTGCATAAACTGCCCCATAATCAACTAATACTCCGGGACTTGTCCTCTGACAAACTGATTCCAAACTCACAGGAAGTCATTGCCCCAAATTCACAGGGCTTCGCAGCATGCCGTTCTGATCCAAACCTCTGACGATTCAGTCCTGGTTGACTATTCCCTGTTGAAGTTCCTCCGCATCAGCCACTGACCTGCAATTAAAATTGTTTATTCACGAATGGTAATTTTAATGCAGTGTTCATGCAAATTTCTGAAAAATGTTGTACTGTCACTCATTTACGTGTCATGCTAGTGAGTGACGAATGAACCAAAGAGTTCAAACGTAGTGCTGATGTGATCAGTGAAAAATACAATAAGGATATGATTAGTAAATCATGAAGGAGTCAGGTTACTCAACCTTATCGTAATGCGCTTTCAGAATAAACCCTGCCTCAATTAGATCTTCTAAGGGTTGTATCGTGGTCGGGTTCACGGTTCGTGAAACAAAGGATATTTGGCTCAAATTATGATTTGTACCCACCCCTTCTACGTGATGTTCTCCGATCCTAAAGTTCAGTTAACTTGGGTCGAGCGCTCGCCTCTTCGAGAGGTATGTTGGATATTGGGAACACTGGTTAAAGAATTCACAAGGTGTTTCAGAGTGACAGTTACTCCTTTTTCGTTTTCGGCGTCTGTGTCTACACGACTTCGTCCTTGTTCGAGGATTTTTCTTTTTTATATCCTTTCTTTTTCATTCTTTTGATTCCCTAATTTTTGCCTGGACTGACTCCTTTTGAGTTCTTTTCGATTTTTTCTTTTGAAGTCCAGCGGGATGCCCTGATTTTTGCCTAAGTATTTGCTTTCTAGCTTTTCTTTTTTACTTAGCGGGCTTTCTTATTTCTTTTCTTTTTCTTGGAACAAGTCGTGTGACACTGGCTGTCTTGATTGCTCCGAAAGGATTATAACCGTCTCACTCCTGATTGGTGAGGTTTAACCATTGTGGTTGACGAGGTACGACCTCTGGGGGAGGAATATGATGTGATTGGTCCTCGAAAGACAACACTCCTCTATAAGACTTGAATGCTCGGTCAAGCTAACTGACAACTACCCTGCCCCGGGTTAAGATATGAGGGTTTAAAAATCCGAAAGAAAACTCCTACTTCTTGGCTCGAAGTGGTTAACAAGGGATTCTCTTCCTTATCTCTCCGGTGTTTAGGGGATTTGAAACAATGCCTTATACGTCATCGGCAAGGTTTTATCTGAAAGCAATACGATCATTGGTTATGAGTATTCAGTTTCATCATCCTCCCTCCAATCTTTGCTAATCATAGTGATAAAGTGGAGTAAATAAAATGCAAGTGTCAGTGCAATGCAGTAAATGAGTGACAACGACATAACTAATTCAGAAAAATGCATAGTCACTTTATTAATATTGCGATTCGGAACATACAATGTTTAACAGCAAGTAGTAACTAACAGAAAAGAAACTACAAATGCAAATGGTAAAAAGTCCGAGGACTGCCAATGCTGAGGACGTCTGCCTGTCTGGACCACTGGCTTTTGGAAATAACCCTCTGAATCTGCGAGCTCAGACAGCTGAAAGGTTGTCACGTACAACCAAAACTCCATCTGGAAAGGAAATACACCCTTTGTCGATCAATTGTTGCACTTTCGCCTGGAAAGCCTTGCAATCTTCAGTTGAATGCCCCGGAGATCCACCATCGTAACCACACTGAGCATGAGGATTGTACCCTGGAGGGTAAGGCTCTGGCACGGGCTTGAGAGCTTTCGGTTCCACCAAAGAATTCTGAATCAACTGTGGAAGAATCTGGCTATACGGCACAGGCACTGGATGGAAAGAAGCATTCCTTCGTTCTAAGTGGTTGCGAGGTCTCTTTTGATTCTGGTGCTGGTATTCTTTCCGCCCAGGAGCAAGAGGTCGTCGTTTCTGCATGGCAACGGTCCCTTGCGTCCTTGAACTCAATCCAGGTAGAAACTGCGAGCGAGGCGATTCAGTCACCAAAAATCGCGGGACATATTCAAGATCTTTCTCAGCTTCAGGCAAAGGAGTGGAATCATTCACCTCTTCTGCAGGGTACGGGATGAACTTTCCCGATGCTCTCATGCCGCCCGGCACAAGCCTAATTGTCCTTGAGTCAATAAGGTCTTGAATCTTATTCTTGAGAGCCTTACATGTTTCGACATGGTGCCCCGGTGCTCCTGAGTGGAAATCACAATGTGTGCTGAGATCGACATCTGGTGACGCGTCATCTGGTGGATCCGAAGTCCGAAGCTTGAGAACACGGTTCTGAATCAACAGTGGCAACAACTGGGCATAAATCACAGGTATCGGGTCCACAGCTCTATCAAGTAACTTTTTCTTTTGATTATAACCTTCAGGGTTATTCTGAGATGCCCGGCGCGGCTGCTGACGAGACAGGTCTTGAGCTTCGTGCTGTGTAGAGGATCTATGAGGTCCATTTGGCTTCAGCACAGGTGGCACTGACGGCAATGGAGGAAGCACTTTGGTCTCCTCCTGGGGTGCTTGACCACTCTCCTTTTTTAGCATACTTCTCACCACTCCCATGAGAAAGCTCAACTGATTCTGCAGCTGCTGATTCTCTTCTCTGAGTACTTGCTGGTCCAAGCGCACTACCTGTACGTCATTCATGACCTGCCCCAACTGGCTTTGGATTTTCCCCAACTTAGCTTGTACCTGCTCCATTAGTCTGAGTTGCTCGATTCTGAGTCAAACCTGCAAACACAAGGGTTAGAAGACAAGCCCCGACTTCTGTCATGCAAGATGAATTATGCTAATGCCATGTGTGTCTGTACGTTTAGGAGATCACCCCTAATTCTGGTGTCAACGTGCCAACATAGTGTCAATGCAGTGATAAGACTGGATCCATTTACGGAAGAAAATATCTCATATTGCTCGGGACACCAGAATCAGGGTACGAAATGCGCCTGCAGCACAGACACATGCTAATGGAATGCAAACATGAATATGCGAACTAATGCAAAATGCACTCATTTAATAATATATCCAGGTAACTGCTGTGGAGGTTCTGTGTCAATAATCACTAATGAGAAGGAAACCCCGGTGTAAGACCACTAATCTGATCTGCTAAGAACGACCTTCTGATAGGACCATATACATAAGATCAAAATTCTGCTCTGTCAAGAACAAAGGTCCGATAATAAGGATCCCGGATGTATGATCAAGAAATATCTGCTGATAAAGTCTTCAGACCCCAAATCAAAAATCTGCCCTATCAAGAACAAACATACAGCTGCTGATGAGATCTTCAGACCCCACTCAAAATCTGCCCTATCAAGAACAAACAACATCTATTGATGAGATCTTCAGACCCTACTCAAAATCTGCCCTATCAAGAACAAACAAAATCTGCTGATGAGATCTTCAGACCCTACTCAAAATCTGCCCTATCAAGAACAAACAAAATCTGCTGATGAGATCTTCAGACCCCACTCAGAATCTGCCCTATCAAGAACAAACAACATCTGCTGATGAGATCTTCAGACCCCACTCAAAATCTGCCCTATCAAGAACAAACCACTGATGATGATACTCTGATCCAAACCTGCTCTATCAAGAACAGACATACACCTGATGACAAGATCCTCTGATCAAAACCTGCTCTATCAAGAACAGACAAATCTGCAACTGAGAACCCTGGTACCAACATAACTGATTTACTGTCAAGAAAGCCAGGTAGTCTGAAGGTCAAAGTTTCCTGCAATAAACCCAATCCCGCTCACAGGTATGGACCTAATCCACGGACAAAGGTACGACATCCTATGCGGTCATCAGCGTCACAGACTTTCATGAGTGACGATACGATTCCCAGAAGGAGTGGCATCATCAAGTCATGAAGAGGCCTCACTTAGCTGACTTCCAAATGATCGGTCCCCAGAGTCGACAATCCTCACGTCTGGACTCCCCTCAGATTCTCAGGACCGGAAAGGAGCACCTCTGCGAGAACCTCGTCTGAGCGCAGATTTCGTAGGGAACTGTGCCTGCTCAGCAGACAGGTCTGTCTACTACTCTCCGCAACTATGTCTAGGTGCATACTCAAGCCCAGGTACGGCTTCTCACTCATAGTAACATCCCTCTCCCACAGCAGCACAGATAATCATATCAAACTGGAAATAAAATGCGGGAAATAAAGTGCGAGAAGCAAAAATGCGATAAATAAACGCAACCCAACAAGTAAACACACAAGCGGTAGGATTGACTCTCATAGGGAACCGGAGAACCAGAGATTCTGGGTATGTTCCCCAGCAGAGTCGCCAGCTGTCGCTTGCGCGAAAATGAGGTGCCGGCATGACAGAAGAGTCGCCACCTTTCGTTATTTATCCCTCAGAGCGGGAAAGGAAATGATCGGAAAAACCTAACGAAAAAAGGGTAAGACAAGGTCGTCGCAACCATCGTCTGGGTTCGGGAGTCGGTTACGCAAGGGGAAGGTATTAGCACCCCTCACGTCCGTCGTACTCGACGGGATCCACGCTTGTTGTGTTTACTTGGACGGGTTGGTTATATTCTATCTACCTATCAAGGCTGGCTAAAAAAGAAAAGAAAAATGACTCGGCAAAGCGTCGCACTTTATGCCTACGTATTCTCATCAGAGAATGAGAAATCAGAGTCAACGTAGTTCGGCCTACGAAGGGTTATGGGGGAAGGTAGCTCGCCAAGACGTCGCGTCTTGTGCCTACGTACTCTCAACAGGTATGAGAGATCAGAGCTCACGTAGTTCGGGAAACTACGGTTTATTTCCTATTTTGAAAGAAGTGTTTTTTATTGTGTTTGCGATTTCAACCGCACTAGAGACTATGACCTGAGAGTGAATGCGTCGCATGTCACCAAAAGGGTACCATACTAAACATCCAGACTATGGAAAAGGAACTCTCCCACAATCCTTTCTCAGATAGCTTAAGGCTCGTAACGTACGAAAGAAATCATTCATGATTACTGTATCTTAAACTGTTTTGAGATGAGAAGAGAACAAGCCCAACTAGGAGGGAGACTATCAAGTCCTACTGTTATCATGCCATGGATTCATCCTATGGTTGAGGTTTGAACAGGGAACTCCTAGAAGTTGTCATGCATAGGTTTCAACCTAAAAGTCTATCATCAAATCCTTATCAAAGGAAATGAGAGTCCTAAGGGATCATGTCAATGATACACCAAAACAGACAAAGCATCAGCTTAACAGTAAAATGCATGCAATGCAAGTGAGGGAGGAAATGTGTGTGGGGCTTCAGCCTCCACAAGCTCGTCTCGACCTCAAGCCAGTCATGAAATAACAGTAATCATACTGAAAAATAAACAACATGCTATCAAGCAATAAACAGTAAACTGCAGTCATACAGATAAAAATGAAATGAAATGCCATCCATGCTTGAGAAAGAAATGATCTACATCTAAGCTCTCCTTAATCCTAACCCTAAAAACAAAAAACCCTAATCAAAAGAAATCAATCCCAGTCTTCAAGCTTCAAAACAAGCTTACCAAAGAAAGGGAGCTAAGTAGGCAGACTCAGAGTGCCTTCCTCAGGAAAGCACTAGGAGGCTTATACTCAGGAATCAGATCCTATGTGGCTCAACAACTGTGATCAGTTTACATTCCTCCTCAGGAGAAACTAAAATCACATGAAGGCTCCAACATCATTGGATACTTGGGAAATCCTACATGAACTAAGGGAACTAAGTGAACAGACCCATAGTGCCTTCCTCAGGAAAGTACTAGGGGGCTTCCACTTAGGAATCATATCCCATGTGGCTCAACAATTGTGATCAGTTTACATTCCTCCTCAGGAGAAACTAAACTCACATGAAGGCTCCAACATCATTGTATACTTGAGAAATCCTACATGAACTAAGGGAACTAAGTGAACAGACCCATAGTGCCTTCCTCAGGAAAGTACTAGGGGGCTTCCACTTAGGAATCATATCCCATGTGGCTCAACAACTGTGATAGGTTTACATTCCTCCTCAGGAGAAACTAAACTCACATGAAGGCTCCAACATCATTGGATACTTGGGAAAGAGGTGAGAAGAAAGAATGAAAGACATCCATAGTGCCTTCCTCAGGAAAGTACCATGAATTTCCCTCAAACTTCAGGATCTCAAACCTCACAAACAGAGAACAAGCTCCTGGACTAGGACCCCATCCATGCATCCTTGCAAGCTCTAACCTCTCAACCTACTCTGGGTCTTGATCTTCAATCTTCTCCTTCATCATGCTCCTCCAACAAGGTCTTCAAGACAAACCAAGCCCCACAACAATTCCCCAAAGATAAACCCCAGAGATAGACAATCAATCACAGAACATGCCACACAAACAGTCCTATTTAGAAAATACTTTGAAAATACTAAAGAAAGGGGGAAAAATCTAATTCTTATTCACAAGGGTCTATCATACTTACCCATACTAGCCCCATAGTCCCATACCCAAAAATCAAGTCAAAAGTCCTAAAAGAAAATGATTTACTTCACCTATGCTAAACCTAGACCCTAATTTTGATCACTCTAATCTCACCTAATTAAACTAATCAAATTTTAATCCTAAAATTATGAATTAAATCCTATGGGAACTAAGGCTCAATATCTAATCATACTAAAAAGAATGAATCAAAAAGATTAAGGGAAGGTCCTAGACTAAATTCTACAAAATCAAGTATCAAACTAAATCACTTAAAAAGCTATTTAAAAGAAAAATGCACAAAAAATACTAAAATAAAATGAAATGCTATTTTTATTGTTTATTAATTTTCTCAACAGAAATGTGAAACTAACACAAAAAGAACCAATTAGAAATAAGCTATTTTCAATTTTATATTGATTTTACAAAATACCAAAACAATTAAAGAATATGAAAATAAAAGAATAAAAGAAAAGATAGGGGGAGGTGTGGATAGTAACACGCTCAGTTGTATTTTTAGGTGGACTGGAAAGTGGGGGGCGTGCTTAGCATGTTTGCTTAGGCCCAGGTACCATCAGAAATTGAATTAAAAAACAAAAGAAAAAAGTTAAGAACTCGGTGCAAATAGCATCAAACTGAAGTGTATTTCGTTGGGCTTCACAAAAGGGGGGTGGGGATAACAAGTTGGATCCAGGCCCAGGGTTTCAGCTTTAGTTAAACGCATCATTTAGCTTCATGGAATTCCCTCCGTTTCATTTTAAATCGGGGCTGTTGGATGAGATTACAAGGTCAAATATTCAGGGTGATCTGACGGTGCATGGTCATCGTCTCCAACACATCATCTAGGGTTTCAGTTTTGCAGAATCCACGCACGATTTCTCCTCCTTCGTGCTCTCTCATATGGCCATGAAAAGCCACGATCCAAAGACCAAAGTTGGCCTACTTACTTCCCTCTACAACACCATGCTTCTAGTTTCCTCTAAAAATTCCCCTAGCCCCAAACACAATAGCTGGAAGTCTTGGCGCCATTGAATTAACTCTGATATGCATGTTCAGGAAACTTGCTGAAACCTATACTAATGTAATCTATGCATTATGTGGAGTGTTCTAAACATCTTAACTAATATTATAGTGCCCTAAACTGTGTGTTCTAGATCAAGAAAGTTTCAAAGCCCTAACTCAAACCTTCATCAATGGTTACAACAGATTGTGTACTTGATCTATTATCCTAACCTAGCATTTCTAAACTAAAAACATACACTAACATGGCATAAATAGAGAGGCATGAATGAAACTTCATACCTGCAAGTTTGATGAAGATGGCTATGGAATCTTGCTTTCCAAGTCTTGGCAAGCCTCACTAATGAACTCTGAGATGTAGGGAACCTTCTGTTTGCAAAAGAAATGGAGTAAGAAGCCTACAATCTTGGCTGCAATTCTGGTACACAATCTTGAATGTTCAAAGATATCTCTTCACTCTGCCATGGATGAGCTTCTAAACCTTCTTGTATGCACTCCACAAGCTCAAGGGATCATGAATGGAGAAGAAGAATGAGTGGATTTGCAGCTGTGTGAGCAATCTTCTTCTTACTTGCACTTGAAGCTACAAGGAAATTCTTCACTTTTTCCACACTATATTCACCAACCTTTATTCTCCTCATGATCCTCTCAATATATAACCATCAAATGGAAAAGTCTAGATGCTTCTAGACTATGGTAGAAAGTTTTGGAAATCTCCTTTGATGACATGTTGGATATCTCATATCTCATGCATTAAGCCTTTGATTGTGTGTCAAAATATCCTTACATGAGATATTGAGATGGTGTGAGTGAAAAACAAGCTGATCCTTGCCTTGTGTGAAGTTTTCCAAAGGTTCCTTATTATGCAAGTAACATGATTACAAAGCATCCCCCATTTTTAGGCCTCAAATCAAAAATGTGCTTAAACCATTGTTTCCAAAATGTTGTTTGGATTCAAAATGACATATTACATGACCTATTTTGGATTTGTAGATCTCTCAAACCATTTTCCAATTTGAACTTATTTAACTTATATGTCATTTTTAGGTCATTTTCACCCATTCTTGTCAATCCTTGCTACAAGCTTTTCCAACAACTCATGACCACTTTTCTAGGCTTAAAATGCCATTTTTAACAACTTTTATGTTTTGAGTTTTTTCATTTGAGGCTTGGAAGTAGGAGATATGGCCCTTGCTTGAAATGACCTATAACTTCCAAATGACCAAAATACCCTTGTCTTGTACAAACCATAAGTTGAGTTCTACAAATCCTATCAAGGACTTCTAGTACTCTATAGAAAGCTAAGAAGATGATCTTCAACATTCATGTTTACCAAGAGATCATAGGAATCATCCTACTAGGGCAAAAGTTGTCTGCAAGTTGGGTGACTTTCAAGGACCCAGATTCACATACCTCAGATGACTTGTAATTTGTCAAAACCATAACTTGAGCTTTGCACATCCTATCAAGGACTTCTACCACTCAAATTAAAGCTAAGAACAAGCTCTACAACATTCATGTTGTGTGGAAGATGAGATGACAATCACATCTTGAGCTAAAACTGCCTGGAAGATAGGGATCAAACTAGGGTTTTTACACTGTCCATCCTTAGAAACCCTAGCTTAAAACTTCTCAAACTCCTCAATCATGATGAGTTGGTCTAGGAATCATCCTTATAACATCTCCATACATCATTCCATGATCTCATGGCTCTTGGATTGGGTCTCAACCTTCTCTAAATCTGCAGTTGACCTAGGGTTGACCCAGTCAAACCCTAATTCTACCATTCATGGCTGAATCTCTTGAATTCCTGATGAAGGTACCAACCTTCAAACACTTGATGGATAAATAAATGTTGGTCAAATTTTGGGGTGCAACACTATGTTTATCTAGGTAGAATATGTTTAAGGGAATAAGATTGTCACTAAAAAGGAACTAAGAATACTACTTAGATTATAAATGATTGAATCGATATGCAGTAATTGGGTTCTTCAGGGATTTGACAAGTTACCAGTGTATGAAATAGTTTTCAGAGTTTATTTAAGCAGAAAATGGTGATTTAAAGACTCTCACCTCACGATGGTTATTGACGCTAATCATAATTCTAAGGGCCAAACGTACACTTTCGTATCCCATTCGGGGTTAAAATTATTTTTTGGAAATCTCTAAGTTCTAATTCATTTTAAAGTGCTTTCGCTGTTATTAAAATGGATGACTAGTGTTTACTATCTGATCTTACCGCAACTTTCGCTTGTTGGTTCGTATCTTAATTAATTTCCCACTTTCGTGGCAAAACTACTTTTAAATAAGTTCTCGCTTTCGCGACGAAGTTTATTCAGTAAATCAATTTTAAACACTCAGACCATAAATTACTTTTGAAAAGAGAATTTTCAGCCAGTTATTATCAAATCCGATTCGAATTATTACTACATATCGATTGCTTAAGTTTAGCTAGACATGGATTTGGGAAAGATAAAACATAAATAAAAACAATAAATAATAATTTGCATTATAATAAAACTGGAATTACGATTGAAATGAGAAACCTGTAAATATTCCAATTGGCCTTTGGGCAGATCCTCCACAGATGTTGGCAGGATTCTGGTCTTTATGCCAATTTGATCGTACAATAAAAGTAGAAATTACAGAAGAATGAAAATGGAATACAGAGAAAGTAAAGAGAAACAAATAAGAATATTAAACTGGAAAGGTTTGCTCTGGAAATAAATTTGGCAGCACTTCATTGTATGAATGCGACTCCTTTTCTGAGGTCCCCTTCTTCCTCTTTTATAGAGATGGAATTCTAACGGTTACTGCTGGAGAGAGTGGACTTTGAGGCAGATAATTCAGGGAGTAGTGGTCCACTATTTGGGACTTGGAACTGCTTCTTTAACGTGTAATTGAAGTGGGGCATTTTTGCCTACATGACAATCGTCACAAGGTGTGACGGTCGTCACCCGTGTGACGGTCGTCATGGAGCTGTGACAGTCGTCACATCAGCAAAAACAGCCTTCTGCGCTTTTCATGATGTTTTCACTCCTTTTTCGTCCATATTTCATCTGAGATTGCTTCTTTTCTTCATGTTGCCTTGTTTAGACATGATCGTTGAATACCTGCAAAACATCAGACAAATAACACGGAAATAACCCGAAATCGGATCGAAAACAATTAAACTTTAGTTGAATTATGCATCAAAATATATATACGATTTCGTGTTATCAAACTCCCCTAAGCTTGAATCTTTGCTTGTCCTCAAGTAAAACATGAAAAAGTCGGCAAGCACGAGGCAGCTTCTTCGTTCGCAAAGTTGGGAAAAACCGGGATTCTTGGTAGGAACAAAACGAGTACCATGACGACACTGGACTACAAGTCTTCGGAGGTCTCCTTCTTATGCAAACCGGTCCTAGTCATGCTACTGTAGCTTGGCGTCAAGGTTCTCGCGGCAAGTTCACCCTGTTTGTTCTAGCGCAATCACATTAAGCCCGTTGTCCGTACACTTTCATGGCAAGTCGACCTGTTAGTGAATATGATCTCATTTCTTGTTTTTGATCTTCTTCATTGATCATAAGCTCATGTCATTGATTTTTCAATGAGTTTTCGTGCCGTTGGGCTAAATGCTCGGGTGAGGAGCACCTAACTTAGAAGGAAACGTGTCTTATATTTTTGGGCTATTTAGCTCTCTTTTCATGATTTTTCATCTTTTTGGAGATCATACACTTATTTGCATCGGTCGCTCGCTTAGAAGTGCTTTAGGATGGTGCTGACTGCTAGTATAAACTACTTGGGGCTGAGTTTGCGTAGACACTTGAGGCTTTGGTACGCGTAGGTAGTGAAATCGACTCGCATAAACCGGAGATCTAAGGTGTCAGGACGGTACTGGTTTTGTTAGAACTGTCGTTTCCTCGGAGTTTCAAAACTTAGTTTGAACTCGGGTGCATTCTCGTGATGCTTTTGCTTTTGAGGAACGAACGAAATTTTTTTGTTTACGTTGAATAATGTGGGGATGTTTGCGTAACGGAAAAAGGATATATAAACGAGCTTTATTTGCTAAAAATAGAAAATGTTTAAATAGAAATTACGAAATTCAAATATTCTCAGTAATGGTAGCTTGGCCGGTTTGAAGTTGTTGCATTTGAGTCCAGTGCCAAGCTTCGAACTGGTCAGCTCGCTGATTCTGCTGCTGCAGCATCGCGAGTATCTGTGCCTGCTGGTCTAGAGAGCGGCGGAGGTCCTCTTCTGTGTAGTTTGGCGCTGGATGATGGCGGCGGCGGTGAGAGGATGTACCTTCATAAGGAGGAGGCTGCGATGCCTCTGGCTGCTCGGACCTGTCCAACTCAGCTTGGATTTCATCGTCAGAACCTTGGGTGTGGTCCTGAGTAGGAACAGCGGCAGCAGGAGGGGCAGTGAGGTCAAATAACCAGTTGGTACGATCCTCCGGGTGTGTGCAGGTGCGTGATGGAAGGATGATGCTTCGGACGGTCTTGCCACGCACTACCGGATGGTACCTGCCGTCGGCTCTGGAGCGGATAAGGTGGGAGGCTCTGCAGTGGTCGGTGTCAAGGAACACCGAGGGGATGGAACGGAGGTGCTGGAGGCGGTCGCCAAGGTTCAGCCCAAGTGCAATGGCAGTGACAATCCCGCCAAAGTAAAATGGCTTCGAGCCACGGTTGCAGTTGGCCTGAATGTGAGCCAGCAGGAACGGAGCGGTGTTGATAGGCTCGTTGTTGAAGACGCAATGGAGGAAGAAGAGCTATTTCTAGTTCACCTTATGATTGCTGTCTCTGGCGAAGATTGTGTTGCTCAACGCTCTGTGAAAGTACCGGATGGTTGGGTTATGGATATGTGTGGCGTGCAGAGAGTCCCAACCATCGGCATTGATGCTGGTCAACTGGTACCACAACGCGAAAGCTTCGTGCTGGAACTGATCGGTGAGGCGGCGGTGAGCATTGTCGCCTCGAGGTAGCTGTAGGATGGCGGCAATCTGGTTTTGGTGCATCTGATAGTTTGTGCCGAACATCCGGAAACATGCGGCACCGGAATGTTGGTTGAGGTCGCCGCTGGATGTGACGTAGGTAAACGAACTCAAGAACTCGAGAGTGAGTTGTTCGTATGTTGGCAGTGGGTTGGTGCAGAGGTTCCAAATGCCTGCTCTTTGAAGCATCCAGGTTACGCCTTCAAGGAGTCCGAGCTCCGTAAGCGACGGAATGTGTGGATAATGAGTCGGCTGGAGCGACCTCTGATGGAATGCGATGTAGTTTGCTCGCTGTCTCTCGCCTAAGTCACCTTCGCTGAAGATAATGTTGCTGATATCTGGGGTTTCTGCATTTCTTGCCATTGTTGGAAGATTGAGAGGGTTCTGAAGATTGGGGTTTTTCTGCAGAGTGGGAAGAACTGACAGAAGTGTGGTTGGAAGTTAAGATTGAAGTTGAAATATATGGTGCAATGTGGGGAGAACGAAAATTTGTAGTGGGGTAGGAGTTTTGATGATTGGAAGTTGAAATGAGGGTAGTGGGAGAGAAAACGCAGCCCTGTTATATCAGATAGCAGTTCTGGGTTCGTGACGGTCGTCACGTATGTGTGACGGTCGTCACCCGCGTGACGCTCGTCAGGGTCCTGTGACGGTCGTCACAACAGCAAAATCTGCAGAATGCAGAATTTTGCTCTGAGGGCGTTCTTGCAGTGACTTTTAGACCTAGTATTGATATGGCAATGTGTTATAGCAGCCAACAAACAAAGAGTAACATAAAAATAGAATAATTGAATAAAGACTATGATTGAAATAACATGAAATTGAAATGATTGTATGTAGTACATAAAGAATTTAACAATGCGAAAATTCCAAATGATTAAACGAAACTAAACTAAACCAAACTAAACTGAATCTACTGCTAAAACTAGTATCTAGTCTTTTCGTGTCTTCAACTCATTGAACTTCCGTACGTAGTAGTCGAGCTGGTCACAGACTAAGTCCAGGAAGACTACCAGTTCACTGTGTATGCCTGCGATGTCATCTTTTACAGTAGTCAGAGCTGCATCAACGTTGTCGAATCGTAGTAGAACAGTATCCATTTTGTCGGTGGTCTCCTCAGGGATAGGCTCAGGATAGGTGTTGTAGTACGGGGGAGTCATAGGGTCTACTTCAGTTTCGGATACAGCATCCTCATAGTACATATAGTCGTGTGCCTCAGAGATGTGGTCACTGTCATACATATAGTTTTGTGGTGTTGACTGTGGTGAAGGAGGTCCCATAGGCTCGTCCAGTTCATAAAGCCAGTTGTCCTTATTGTGGATACTTGTCATCAGATGATTAGGCAGTGTGAATAGTTGTACTGGTTTTTCGTTAATGAGGTACTCATACGGTCCTGGTCCCATAGTTCCTAAAATGCGCCTGTTAAAGCAGAATTGTATGTTCATGGGTCGGATGGTGCCAAAACGAGTGCTTGCATTTAAGTGGAATCTAAGGCCAAGCTCGTGGGCAATCATTGTCACGAGGCCTCCTATAAGAATAGGTGTATGTGGTTCCTGCGTGAGGCGTTTGAAAGATCTCATCATGAAAGGCACTGCATTTACTGTACATCCCTGAGAAGCACAGAACATGATGAATAACTCCTCTTTAGATACTGTCGTAATATTTTCTTCTTTCCCAAACAGGGTGTGAGCTAGTATCTTATGGAAGTATCTGAAAGCTGGGTTATGGATATCATCATTATATATTTTGTCTGGTTCAGGGTGATAGTCGCCTGTGATTCTACCCCAGAATTGGTCGAGTTGAAAATCAATATCGTCATCTTCTGCACTGATGAACACATGCGGTCCGCTAGGAAATCCTAGGAGGTTAGCTAGTGACATCCGGCTATGGGTTTGGTCCATTCCAAACAATCGGAAGGTAATCAGCTCTGTGTTGGATCCAAAGCCATAGTTGGGTATATATCTGAAAGAACTAAGGAATTCATAGGTAAGATCCTTGTAGGTAGCAAAACATGTTTTCAAAGAAGTGTTCTCCCAACCCAGTTGATTGAACGAGTATTGAATGCTATCCGTGATTCCTAGTTTATCCATGGTAGACTTATCATAATACAGCGTTAAGGCGAATTCTCTTTCAGCTAGTGCTGCAAATCTTGCCTTTTGAGCTAGTCCTCGAAAGTGAACCTTTGTGAAGTCGTACTCGGCCATACTCGCAGGTAATTCGGAGAAAACAGAAGGAATGTTTTGAAGACTTTAAAAATCCTTAAAAGTTTAAAACAGGAGTTTGAAGTCAAGATTTTTGAAAACAAAAAACGGTAGAAACAAAAGACAAAAGAGAAAAATAAAATAAAATAAAAATATGAAAACAAACGAAAGTAGAAAGTAATAATAATTACAATTTTTTTTTTGAATTTTTGTTGGATTGTCAAAGTAAAATTTTAAAGAAAAATTGAAATACGATAACGAGGGAAATTGGGTTGCCTCCTAGTAAGCGCTGTTTTTAACGTCTAAAGCCTGACGATAGCTTGGTGAGAAGCTATTCGGGTGTTTGAGCTGGAAGCTCAAGCAGTGTTATACTGCAGACTTGAGGGCTGGTTTCGTTCTTATTATAATGTTTTAGACGTTGTCCGTTTACGATAAACGGTGCATTCGTCTTATCGGTAATTTCAACAGCTCCACTCTGAAGTACCTTAGTCACTTCATAAGGTCCAGACCACCTAGATTTTAGTTTACCTGGGAAGAGTTTTAATCTTGAATTAAAGAGCAATACGATGTCTCCCACACTGAATTGTTTCCTGACTGAACGTTTATCATGCCACTTTTTAGTTCGTTCTTTATAGATACGGGCATTTTCGTAAGCGTCTAATCGAAGTTCTTCCAATTCGTGTAAGTTCAAGATTCGCTTTTCTCCTGCCTCAGTGTAGTTGAAATTGAGTGTCTTAATGGCCCAGAAGGCCTTATGCTCTAATTCTACAGGGAGATGGCAGGATTTACCGTAAATTAATTTGTAGGGTGTAGTACCTATTGGTGTCTTAAAAGCGGTCCTATAAGCCCATAAAGCTTCTTGTAGCTTTGACGACCAATCTTTCCTTGAGGTAGCGACAGTCTTTTCCAATATCTGTTTTATTTCTCTGTTCGAGACCTCTACTTGTCCGCTAGTTTGCGGGTGGTAAGGTGTAGCTACCCGGTGTCGGACTCCATATTTAGAGAGAAGTTTATCGAATATTCGCGATATGAAGTGAGATCCGCCGTCACTAATGACGAGTCTGGGTACACCGAATCTAGGAAAGATTGTGTTTTTGAAGAGTTTGATTATTACTCGTGCGTTGTTTGTTGGAGCAGCAATGGCTTCTATCCATTTAGACACGTAGTCTACAGCGACGAGTGTGTAGTTATTACCAAAAGAAGGTGGGAAAGGTCCCATGAAATCTATTCCTCATACGTCAAAGATTTCTACCTCTAAGATTCCTTTCTGAGGCATTTCATCGCGTCGTGAGATGTTGCCAGTTTGTTGGCATCGATCACATTTTAGCACAGCGATGTGAACGTCTTTCCAGAGGTTAGGCCAGAATAAGCCGGCTTGGAGGATCTTAGCGCACGTCTTGGATGTACTAGCATGACCACCATATGGTGCTGAATGGCATTGGGAAATGATATTTTCTACTTCTTCCTCTGGGACACAGCGACGGTATATGTTGTCGGCCCCTCTCTTGAAGAGTAGAGGTTCGTCCCAATAATAGTGTTTCAGATCGTGGAAGAATTTATTCTTTTGCTGATAAGTGAGATCCGGTGGAAGCACGCCTGCAGCGAGGTAATTAACGATGTCAGCATACCAGGGTAATGTGACTTAGGCATAGATGGCTTCTACGGGTTTTTCAAATTCTGGATCTTCCGATATTGAGTTGGGTATGTCACTTTCTAATTTGGCTATCAGACGTTCGTACGGGAAATTGTCATTTATCGGTACTGGTTCGTGTCTGATGCCTTCTATTCGGGATAAGTGATCTGCAACAATGTTCTCGGTTCCTTTCTTATCTTTGATTTCTAAGTCAAACTCTTGTAATAACAGGATCCATCTCAATAGTCTTGGTTTGACATCCTTTTTGCTTATTAGGTACCTTATGGCAGCGTGGTCTGTGTATATGATAATTTTTGCTCCTACTAAGTAAGAACGGAATTTGTCAAGCGCAAATATAACTGCTAGAAGTTCCTTTTCTATGGTAGCGTAGTTCATTTGGGCAGGATCTAAGGTTCTACTGGCATAGTAGATGGCATGGAGTTTCTTGTCCTTCCTTTGTCCTAGAACTGCGCCTACGGCATAATCACTCGCATCGCACATGATTTCGAACGGTAGTCGCCAATCAGGTGGTTGCATAATTGGTGCGGTGATAAGGGCTGATTTTAATGTTTCGAATGCTTTTAGACAGTCGTCGTCGAAGACGAACTCAGCATCTTTCATCAACAGGCCGGTCAGAGGTTTTGTGATTTTCGAAAAATCTTTTATAAATCTTCTGTAGAAACCGGCATGTCCTAGAAAACTCCGTATTTCTCGTACGGATTTTGGAGGTTGGAGATCTTTTATAATCTCTATTTTAGCTTTGTCTACCTCAATTCCTTTATCTGATATGACATGTCCTAGAACTATTCCTTGTCGGACCATAAAATGGCATTTTTCCCAATTTAGGACGAGGTTCACTTTTACACATCGTTCTAGTACCATTTCTAAGTTTTGTAGGCATCCTTCGAAACTTTGTCCACATACCGAGAAATCGTCCATAAATACTTCCATGATGTTATCTATGAAATCTGCAAAGATTGCCATCATGCATCTTTGGAAGGTTGCTGGAGCATTACAGAGTCCGAACGGCATTCGGCGGTAAGCAAAAGTACCATAAGGACAGGTGAATGTAGTCTTTTATTGGTCATCAGGATGAATGGGAATTTGGAAAAATCCTGAATAACCATCTAGATAGCAGAAATATGAATGTTTGGCTAATCTTTCCAACATTTGGTCTATGAAGGGTAACGGGAAGTGATCTTTTCGTGTGGCCTTGTTAAGCTTCCTATAATCAATGCACATCCTGCTTCCAGTCACGACTCTTTTTGTTATTGATTCGCCTTTTTCGTTTTTAACTACAGTGACTCTTCCTTTCTTTGGTACGACATGAACTGGGCTGACCCATTCACTATCGGAGATCGGATAGATGATTCCTGCATCTAGCAATTTCTTTACTTCATCTCTGACTACAGTGCTTAGGATGGGGTTCAGTCTTCTTTGATGCTCTCGAGAGGTTTTAGAGTCTTCCTCTATTGTAATTCGATGCATACAGATTGAAGGGCTTATACCTTTTAGATCGCTTATGTTATAACCTAACGCGGTGGGGTACTTCTTTAGGACTTCTAATAGCTTTTCGGTTTCTGGTTGTCCTAAGTCGGCGTTGACTATCACTGGTCTTTTTAGTTCATCGTCTAGAAATTCATATCTAAGGTTTTTGGGTAGTGTTTTAAGTTCTAAAGATGGGTTCTTCGGACCTGGCATGTGGTTTGGAGTCAGTGCTAAGCTTTCGCTTAGGCTGTCGTCTTTATACGATTTACGCCAATCGTCATCTTCAGAAATATCAGGTATTTGAATCTTTATTATTTCTGAATACGTGGTCTCTTCGTTTTCAAGTTCTCTTATGCATTCGTCAATTTCGTCTACTAAATAGCAGGTATCGTCTATGGCTGATGCTTGTAAGAACTTGGTGAGAATGAACTCTATCTTTTCTTCTCCTACTTCGAATGTTAGCCTTCCTTTCTTCATGTCTATAATCGCTCCGACTATAGCTAGAAATGGTCTTCCTAGAATAATTGGGGTTACAGTGTCCTCCTTGATGTCCATGATTATGAAGTCGGTTGGAATGTAGAATTGTCCTATGCGTACTGGAACGTTTTCCAGTATTCCGACGGGGTATTTTACTGATCGGTCAGCTAATTGAACGGACATTTTGGTTGGTCTGAGGTCTCCCATATTCAGCTTTTTGCATATAGATAAAGGCATAACACTGATACTGGCTCCTAAATCGCATAGAGCTTTGTCTATTACGAACTTTCCTATGACGCAGGGTATGGAGAAACTACCTGGGTCTTTTAATTTAGGAGGCATGCGGTTTTGAATAATGGCGCTACACTCTGCAGTAAGTGTAACTGTTTCGTTATCCTCGATCTTCCTCTTATTCGACAGGATTTCTTTGAGAAATTTAGCGTATGACGGCATTTGAGTTATCGCTTCTGTAAAAGGAATAGTAATATTCAGCTGTTTAAGGAGCTCTACAAATTTCTTAAACTGTCCTGAAGTTTTGGAGTTTATTAATCTTTGAGGATAAGGGATAGGTGGTTTATATGGCGCTGGAGGTGCTTGTGTTTTTTCACTTGCGGTATCCTCCTTCTCGTTGTCTTCCTTCTTCTCTAACTCGGATTCCTTTTCTGCTTGTTCAGTTGGTTTTTGTTGCATGGCTGAGTTTTCGGTCCTCGGATCAATCGGTTCGTCCAATTCTTTTCCACTTCTTAGTATTACAGCATTTTCTTGGCCTTTTGGATTCTGTTCGGGTTGTCCAGGAAATGTGCCAGCAGGTGCGGCAGCAGAGGCTTGTTGTTGAGCCACTTGTGATATCTGTGGTTCTAGCATTTTGTTGTGGGTGGCTAAAGCGTCTACTTTTCCTGTCAACTGTTTAATTTGCTCGCTAGTGTGTATGTTTTGATTCAAGAATTCTTTGTTTTTTTGAGCTTGAGTAGCTATGAATTTTTCCATCATCAATTCGAGGTTGGATTTCCTAGGTGCATTCTGAGCGGCAGCTGATTTCTGATATCCTGGTGGAGCAGTAGGCATTTGCAATGCATTTTCGCTTTTGTAAGAAAAGTTTGGATGATTTCGCCAACCTGGGTTATAGGTATTCGCGTAAGGATTTCCTTGAGCATAATTTACCTGGTCTGGTGGGATTCCGGCTAGCAATGGGCATTCGGGCGCATTATGAGTGGTGCTTTCGCATAACTCGCAATTTGGAGTTACGGCAGCGACGGTTGAAGTGGGGTTAACGGTCAGACTATCAATCTTCTGTGCTAGAGCATCTACTTTAGCGTTGAACTTTTCAAGGCTGCTGATCTCGTACATCCCACCTTTCGCTGTGGTTTTCTCTGTTGGAGTGCGTTCACCTCCCCATTGGCAATGGTTTTGTGACATGTTTTCGATTAATTGATAGGCTTCATCGTATGGCTTATCCATAAGTGCACCGCCCGCGGCAGCGTCTATTGTCAATCTAGTATTGTATAGAAGCCCATTATAGAAAGTATGGATTGTCACCCAGTCTTCTAGACCGTGGTGAGGACATGTTCTCATCATATCTTTGAATCGTTCCCATGCTTCGTAAAGAGATTCAGTATCTTTTTGTCGAAATCCGTTGATTTGAGCTCTAAGCATAGCAGTTTTGCTTGGCGGAAAATATCTCGCTAAGAAGACGTTCTTCAATTGTTCCCACGTCGTAACGGAGTTGGACGGTAAAGATTGTAACCATGTCCACGCTCTGTCTCTAAGAGAGAATGGGAAAAGACGAAGTCTTATCGCATCTGGAGTTACTCCATTTGCTTTCACTGTGTCTGCGTATTGTACAAACTTCGTTAGATGTTCGTTCGGATCCTCAGTTGCGTTTCCTGAGAATTGGTTTTGTTGTACAGCTGACAGCAATGACGGTTTCAGCTTAAAATCATTTCGGGTAATTGCTGGGGCAGCAATGCTACTTCTAGGCTCCATCTGAGAGGGTGTAGCGTATGCCTTCAGCGGTTTGTTTGGAGGTCCTTTAGCCATGTTTGATTTTTCTTCGGATTTGGGAATGGGAGTGAGAGGATCGGGAATGTTATGTTTGAGTTGGTAGTCAATGATTCGGCTTCTTAGATGTAAGAAGCGTTCTAGTTCTGCGACTGAAGGTTTCAAGATATCGTCTTGTGAGCGATTACTTGGCATACAATCGACAGCACTAGTAAAGGAAAAAATGAAAATTGTTAACCTAGTCTATACGGCGTAACAGAAGGTTACACTATTGACTAAATGGGTCCCCAGCAACGGCGCCAAAAACTTGATCGCGACTTTCTATGTCTAATATAACTTAACTGCAAGTGCATAGTCTATCGCGTAGTAATAATAGATATCGATCCCACAGGGACTCGTAATCAAACTAGTGTTCTCGGGAGTTACTATGTTTAGCTAGGTAGAATATGTTTAAGGGAATAAGATTGTCACTAAAAAGGAACTAAGAATACTACTTAGATTATAAATGATTGAATCGATATGCAGTAATTGGGTTCTTCAGGGATTTGACAAGTTACCAGTGTATGAAATAGTTTTCAGAGTTTATTTAAGCAGAAAATGGTGATTTAAAGACTCTCGCCTCACGATGGTTATTGACGCTAATCATAATTCTAAGGGCCAAACGTACACTTTCGTATCCCATTCGGGGTTAAAATTATTTTTTGGAAATCTCTAAGTTCTAATTCATTTTAAAGTGCTTTCGCTGTTATTAAAATGGATGACTAGTGTTTACTATCTGATCTTACCGCAGCTTTCGCTTGTTGGTTCGTATCTTAATTAATTTCCCACTTTCGTGGCAAAACTACTTTTAAATAAGTTCTCGCTTTCGCGACGAAGTTTATTCAGTAAATCAATTTTAAACACTCAGACCATAAATTACTTTTGAAAAGAGAATTTTCAACCAGTTATTATCAAATCCCATTCGAATTATTACTACATATCGATTGCCTAAGTTTAGCTAGACATGGATTTGGGAAAGATAAAACATAAATAAAAACAATAAATAATAATTTGCATTATAATAAAACTGGAATTACGATTGAAATGAGAAACCTGTAAATATTCCAATTGGCCTTTGGGCAGATCCTCCACAGATGTTGGCAGGATTCTGGTCTTTATGCCAATTTGATCGTACAATAAAAGTAGAAATTATAGAAGAATGAAAATGGAATACAGAGAAAGTAAAGAGAAACAAATAAGAATATTAAACTGGAAAGGTTTTCTCTGGAAATAAATTTGGCAGCACTTCGTTGTATGAATGCGGCTCCTTTTCTGAGGTCCCCTTCTTCCCCTTTAATAGAGATGGAATTCTAACGGTTACTGCTGGAGAGAGTGGACTTTGAGGCAGATAATTCAGGGAGTAGTGGTCCACTATTTGGGACTTGGAACTGCTTCTTTAACGTGTAATTGAAGTGGAGCGTTTTTGCCTGCATGACGGTCGTCACAAGGTGTGACGGTCGTCACCCGTGTGACGGTCGTCATGGAGCTGTGACGGTCGTCACATCAGTAAAAACAGCCTTTTGCGCTTTTCATGATGTTTTCACTCCTTTTTCGTCCATATTTCATCTGAGATTGCTTCTTTTCTTCATGTTGCCTTGTTTAGACGTGATCGTTGAATACCTGCAAAATATCAGACAAATAACACGGAAATAACCCGAAATCGGATCGAAAACAGTTAAACTTTAGTTGAATTATGCATCAAAATATATATACGATTTCGTGTTATCATAGCATTTCTCCCCCTAAGTTGAAAAATAGCTTTTATACTTTGTTCGTAGCATTTCTCCCCCTAAGTTGAATCTCCCCCTAAATACAAGAGAGGTAACACTTTTGCTACAAGGAAAATGTTAGAACCACACTCCTTCTCCCCCTTTGTCATTAGCAAAAAGGAAGAGGGACATGAAAGATAGCTTTTATACTTGGTTCATAGCATTTCTCCCCCTAAGTTGAATCTCCCCCTAAATACAAGAGAGGTAACACTTTTGCTACAAGGAAAATGTTAGAACCACACTCCTTCTCCCCCTTTGTCATTAGCAAAAAGGAAGAGGGACATGAAAGAAAAATAGCACACAAGCATGCAACAATAATCATATATGATTCACACACAAACCATTTAACACACATTTTACTAAAAATTTAAATAATTTTTCGTTTCTGATTTTTTTTTCCGATTTTAACAGTGTTAATCGGTTAACCATATAGGTTAATCGATTAACATATTAAAAAATTTAATTTTTCAAAAAAAAAACTTACAGTGTTAATCGGTTAATCCATATGGTTAATCGGTTAACACACGCGAATTTTAGAAAAATGCTTAGAAAACAGAACGAAAACATGTTGGAAAACATACGTTATGCAAACATTAACATGAGAAAAGGTTAGATATCACCTTCATCGAGAATCCCAAGTTCTCGCCGAATTTTGTAGAACGGTTCTTTCGCCAAAGGTTTGGTGAAGATGTCTGCGAGTTGATTGTACGTGTCGACGAAAGTAACATCTACATCTCCATTCAATACGTGATCTCGAAGGAAGTGATGCCGAATATCTATATTCTTTGTCCTTGAATGCATGACCGGATCTTTCGTGATGTTGATGGCACTTGTGTTATCACATCGAAGAGGAATGCAACCGAGATCTACACCGTAATCGAGGAGTTGTTGCTTGAGCCACAAAATTTGTGCACAACAACTTCCTGCTGCAATATATTCTGCTTCGGCTGTACTGAGTGCCACACATGCTTGCTTCTTGCAGGCCCATGACACTAGTGCATTCCCGAGAATGTGACACGTACCACTTGTACTTTTTCTATCGGTCTTACATCCTGCATAGTCAGCGTAAGAGTAACCAACTAAAGAACAAGTACTACCTTTAGGATACCATAATCCGACGTTCGTTGTTCCTTTGAGATACTTTATGATTCTCTTCACGGCAGTGATATGTGATTCCTCCGGACTTGCTTGAAAGCGTGCACACAAACAAACGCTAAATATAATGTCAGGATGGCTTTCCGTCAAATATAGTAATGAACCGATCATACCTCGATATTTTGTAATATCAATTGGAGTACCGGATTCGTCTTGATCAACGTACGTTCCGGATCCCATAGGAGTGGACATCACCTTACAACTATCCATATCGAATTTCTTCAACAATTCCTTGCAATACTTGGATTGATTGAGGAAGATCCCATCCTTTGTTTGCTTGATTTGTAGTCCAAGAAAATAGTTCAACTTTCCCATCATGGAGATCTCGAACTCTCCTTGCATCATAAGTGAAAATTCTTCGCAGAGCTCTTTGTTTGTTGATCCGAAGATGATGTCGTCGACATAGACTTGAACCAATAAAGTGTTTCCTTTGATATTGTTTATGAACAATGTCTTGTCAACCTTTCCTTTTGTAAATCCCTTTTCACATAAGAAGTTGCTAAGGCGGTCATACCATGCTCTTGGTGCTTGTTTTAGTCCGTAGAGTGCCTTTTTCAGTTTGTAAACATGCGAGGGATTCTTGAAGTCTTCAAAGCCCGGAGGTTGTTTGACGTAGACTTCTTCATTGATGTAGCCATTCAGGAAAGCGCTTTTGACATCCATCTGGAACAACTGAAAATTCATAGAACAAGCGTAAGCAAGTAATAATCTAATTGCTTCTAACCTTGCTACCGGAGCGAACGTTTCATCAAAATCAATCCCTTCCTCCTGGTTGTAGCCTTGTGCGACCAATCTTGCTTTGTTACGAACTATGATCTCATTCTCATCAAGTTTGTTCTTGAACACCCATCTTGTTCCAATGATGTGCTTATGGTCTGGTCTTGGTACAAGACTCCAAACTTGATTCCTTTCGAATTGATTGAGTTCTTCTTGCATCGCTACAATCCATTGGTCGCCGCCTAAGGCTTCATCAATCTTGGTAGGTTCAATTTGAGACACAAAAGCCATGTTGAGGCAAGCATCCTTAAGATTTAGTCGAGTTGCAACGCCTTGGCTAATATCACCAATAACTTTATCTATCAGGTGATCTCTATGAGTTCTCCATTCCTTCGGAAGATCTTGATGTTCTTGAGTGACATCTTCTTGTAATATTGCTTGATCCTTTGCATTATTTTCTTCATGTTGTAGAGTATCTACAATATCATCATCATCATCCAAAATAATATTATCCTCTTACGAGGAGTTAGTCTCATCAAAAGACACATGAATGGATTCTTCAATAGTAAGAGTTCTTTTATTAAAAATTCTAAAAGCTCTACTAGAAAGAGAGTAACCAAGAAATATACCTTGTCGGACTTCTCATCAAACTTACCGAGATTGTCCTTATCGTTGTTGAGAACAAAACATTTGCATCCGAATATGTGGAAAAATGCTATGTTTGGTTTCCTACCCTTGAACCACTCATACGGAGTCTTCTTGAGAATTGGTCGAATATTGACACGGTTGCTTACGTAACACACCGTGCTAATTGCCTCTGCCCAAAAATATTTAAGAAGATTCGAGTCGCTAAGCATTGTTCTTGCAAGCTCTACCAGTGACCTATTATTCTGTTCTACGACACCGTTCTGTTGAGGAGTCTTTGGTGCGGAAAAATTGTGAGAAATTCCATGCTCTTCACAAAAATCTTCAAAGTCTAAATTTTGGAATTCTCCACCATGGTCGCTTCTTATGGAGGCTATGGTGAGTGACTTCTCGTTTTGAATTTGCTTCGCATACTTCTTGAATGCTTTGAAAGCATCATTTTTCTGCACTAAAAACAATGTCCATGTGTATCGAGAGAAATCATCAACAATAACTAAAGCATAAATACTACCTCCGAAGCTTTTTGTTCTCGATGGACCAAAAAGATCCATGTGCAACAATTGAAGTGGTCTTGATGTAGAAACCACTTGCTTGGATTTGAAAGTTGTCTTAGTCTGTTTCCCCTTTTGACATGCATCGCATAGCTTATCCTTGATGATTTTTATCTTCGGAAGACCAACAACTAGATCATGCTTTATCAACTTGTTTAAATGTTCCATGTGAATGCGAGCAAATCTTTTATGCCAAAGCCACGCCTCATTGTTGTTTGCCATAAGACATTTTACCTTCAAGGAAGAGTCATCAAAAGAGATCATACAAATATTATTAAATCTTTTACCTTTTAGCAAGATATCGTGGGTGACTTCATGTTCTATCAAACACTCATCCTTTGTGAAGTTGATTAGGAACCCTTTGTCACACAATTGACTTATGCTAAGTAGGTTGTGTTTAAGGCCTTCCACATAAAGAACGTCTTCGATGATTGTACATGGAGGTGCACCAATGGTTCCAACTCCAAGCATTTTTCCTTTATTATCATCATCGTAAGTAATGTATCCTTTGGCCTTTAATGATAGACTTGAAAATTTGTTTATATCTCCCGTCATATGCTTCGAACAACTGCTATCAAGATACCATTGATTAGAAGTTGTCTTCAAGCATACCTACAACACAAAATCAAGTAGTGTTAGGTACCCAAATTGCTTTGGGTCCTTGATAGTTAGTACCTTTTTCAACCCACACATAATGCCCTTTAGCAACACCAATGTTGCGCGCATAGCAAGCATTAGGTGTATGGCCTTTGATTCCACAATAAAAACATGTAGGCTGAAAGTGACTTCTATATCTAGGAACATAATTCTTTTTCTTAATAATTCTTTTCTTTTTATGAATTTGATGCATAGTATTAGAATTGTTTGTCTTTTCTTCAACAACTTGTTCACTTGCTTTCACAAAAATGGTTTCATTGGTACTTGGTTTGGAAAACTTAGAATATCCTAAACCACTTTTATCATTAGGATATCTTTGGTGCCTAAGAATTTCCTCCAAGCCAACTTGACCTTTTTCGTATCTTTCTAAAATTCTTTTAAGTTGAACAATTTGAAAAGATAAGGATTCACAATTTTTGCATACAAGACTTTGTTTTTCATCCATCAATTTTTGTTTTTCATTTTCAATATTTTTTATAAAAACAGTATTTTGTTCTTCCAAAAATGAAATTCTTTTCTTTTGAGATGAAATGCTTTTATACAAAGTCTTGCATTCCTTTAGAAGTTCATCTATGACTTCTTGTGCATCATTATCATAAATAGAAAAATCGTTACTAACCTCATCAGTTTCTTCATCGGAATGATGTGATGCCATAAGAGCCATATTTGCAGATTCGTCGCTATCCGATTCCGATGATGAGCTTATCTCGTTATCGTCCCATGCAACATAGTCCTTCTTAGTTTTGAAATCCTTCTTGCCTTTGAATTTTCCTTTATTTGCAAGTTTCGGGCAATCAGGCTTTATGTGATCTTGTTTCCCACATTCGTAATATGTAACTTCCTAATTTGATGTGGATGCCTCATTTTTCCTGAAATGTCTATTCTTTTTAGAAAAAGAGGAATTTTTATTATTATTAAAGAACTTACCAAGCTTCTTTACTAGAAGCATGAAATTTTCGTCTTCGGAAGATTCGTCATTTTTGTCATCCTTTGTGTCAATCTTCAAGGCAATTCCTTTGGACTTCTTGTCTTGACTTTCATGCTTCTCAAGCCTTCCAAGTTCCAGTTCATGCTCTTGAAGTTTGCCAAATAAGGAAGCGGATGTCATCGTTGAAAGACTCTTCTTTTCCGAAATAGCGGTCACCTTCGGTTGCCATTCTCTTGTTATGGATCGTAGGACTTTCAAGTTGAGATCATCATTGGTGAAGGTCTTCCCGAGAGCAATCAAATGATTTGTTAGATGAACGAATCTCTTTTGTAAGGTAACAATGGATTCACCAGGCTGCATACAGAACATTTCATATTCTTGACTTAAAGTATTAAGTCTTGATCTTTTTACTTCGGTTGTCCCTTTATGCGTTTCTACCAAGTTGTCCTAAATCTCCTTTTCCGATTTACACTGTGATATACGATAAAATTCGTCCATACAGAGAGCGCTTTGAAGTATGTTGATTGCTTTCTTCTCATTCAAAATTCTCTTCTTGTCATCTTCATCATATGAGGATTTTATCTTTGGAGTTCCAACACCATTTACCACACTTGTAGGAACATGTGGACCAGTTTCTACGGTTTCCCATATACCGTCTCCTTGAGCCTCAAGATGTGCCTTCATACGGATTTTCCAAAAATCGAAATATTCTCCAGAAAAGAGTGGTGGCTTGTTACTACTTCCACCATCTTTGAAAACCGGGTTGGTACTTGCGGAAGCCATACTGAATCGTTAGGAACAGGTTACCTTAACCTGCTCTGATGCCAATTGTAAGTTCAGAGTATGCCTAAGAGGGGGGGGGGGTGAATTAGGCTTATAGAAATTTTTCAGATTTTTGGTATTCTTTAATTTTTCTTTGGTTATGTTCTTGGTGGTGGATGCAGTAGAAAGCATAAAGAAAGTGGACACCAAGATTTATAGTGGTTTCCCTCACAATCCGAGAGTACTCCACTCCGCTTTCAACATGAAAGAGAGTTTCACTATCAATGTTAGATTTCTACACAAGAAAATCCTAACAACCAAGAACAATCCTCTTGGATTTACAATATTTTAAGTCCTACCGAGAATAAATATCTCACACAAGGACCTCTTGTATCCATAATCCGGATCACAAAAAAAACCTACAAACTTATCTCTTATAATTCTAAGAATAAGTTGTAGTCAATATGAATGTGAATATAAGTACAATATGAATGTATATCAATATGAAATATTGATCTTCTTCTTGAAACAAAGATTACTCAGAATTTATACAAGTGTTCTTTTGTGTGAAAGCAAGCTGTATTTCAATGGCTTCTTTCAAAAATTCTGGTTTTGAACACTTTGTGAAAATTCAAAAGGTTGAAGAAAGAGTAATTTTGAAATTTGTTTCTTGAAGGTTGTTTTGAAATTGAAATTGAAATCAATTTATACTGATCAAAAACCTTTCCAAAAAGGTATGTTGTTGGGATATCAAAAATAGCCAGTAAGAAATTTTAGAACAATGTGATCTTTCATGAAAAGCTGCTATTTGTGGCTGTTGTTACAATGTTAATCGGTTAACCATATAGGTTAATCAGTTAACACCTTTCCAACGTGCAAACTATTCAAATTTTTCATGTGTTAATCGGTTAACCTATATGGTTAATCGGTTAACACTGTTAGAAATCCCAAAAATACAATTTTAACTTGTGTTAATCGGTTAACACTGAAGGTTTTTCCAAAAACACTTAATTTTTTAAAATACCAAGAGTATTTTAAAAGAGTTTAAAAAGGTTTTGTGTTAGTGGTGAAGTGAAGTGAGATTAAAGAACACTTGCATACATAATTCTAAGTAAGCAATGTTATACAGTGTCTTGAATCTTCAACACCACTTGAAATTTTGAAAGATGAAACTTTGATCAATATCGATGTATGCGATCTTGCGATATTCTTGATAATTTATTCTTGTTGATATGTTTGCACCTCTTGCTTTTTGTGGAGAGATTAAGATAGAGAAGCTTCTGATTTTATCTCCAGTGTATATACCCCCACGGGTATATAGTGTAAGCAGCTTCAATAAGCATATACCCCCACGGGTATATAGAGAAAGTATCTTGCTTTCCAAACTTGTATGAGTTGTCTTCATCAAAACATAGACGACTTTGAATCTTGATTCCATAATTTCCTCATCTTCCTCTTCTTCTTCTTCACGTTCATCCTCTTCTTCATTGTTACCGGTGTTGGAATTCCGAGAATTGAGCACAAGGTTTCGAAGAGAGGTAATTGCCCGAGAGGTTCCTCTCTGAAGGTTCATGGTTTCTCGGTGTTGGTTCATCATGGTTATGTAGAGAAACTCATTTGTTATGCCTCCTTCAGGAATGGGATAGGATTGGTTCGAAGCGGAGGATCCATCGTCAGCGTATTGGTAGGTTCCGTCAGAAGCTTTGATAATTCCAGTATTCTTTACAATAGTAATCTCATTAATTTCACTTGCTGTTGGTTTCATTTTGGTTGCCGGTTCGCGGTTCAGGTCCAAATCTATTAACTCAAGAATCCTTGAAATCAGCCGTGCATAAGGAAGCTTAGTTGACAAAGAGAGTTGTTGCTGCAGATGATACATCATAGTGAGAATCCAATTGACATTCATCTTGTTCTTAATAGCGTACATCATCTGCATCTCCAAATCATTTATCTGAGAATCTTTTGGAATCAGGACATAAGAAATAATGTAATGTAACATTCTATCATTAATCGTCAGATTCTTCACATAGCACAACATGTGAGCAGTCCTTTGACCCGCAATAACGGCCTATTTCAGAAACCTGCAGATACGATAATAATATTCCATCTTATTGTAATTAGCCCATGGACCATCATCATGGTTGATCCCTTTTCTGAGAAAATATCCTGTGGATGGTATCTTTAATCTCGCAGTAATGTCGGACAAATTTTCTTTCAACTCATAATTTCGAACAGAGGTTTCCAAAATATGTTTATCATCATCATTCAAATAAATGGACATCTTATTCATAAATGATTTTACCAAATCAGGGTAGCATTTTCCATTATCAGACACAAACTGATCAATGTTTTGAAACTTCAACAGAGCTGGGAAATCAAAAGTAGAAGCCGGAAAAGCTTTGAAATTAATGTACTTTACCGGGCAGAGATGACGAACTCGGACCTTGAAATCCATTATGCGCTTCTTCATAGATTCCATGGGAGTATTGTCTTCATCAGAGGTAGAGTTGTTTTCTGGTAGTTTTCCCTTACCTTTGTTGTTGGGAGCCATTTGAGGAGTTGGAGCTTCTGATGGTTTGGAAATGCTTCTGAAAGTTTTGGGTTTTAGGGTTTTGTGAGGAAGAAGGTAAAGTTTACCAATTTATAGAGAGAGTTTAAATGGGTTTTAAATTTAGGGTTGGAAGTTGGAAGAGTAAATCTCTTGTAGTCAAAGAAGAAAAAGAGATTTCAAAGGATTTGGTTGATGATATTTAAAATACACTTGTACCACACATAAATAAGCACTTAATCACATTTATCCAAAATTTGACCAATTTTTCGTTTCTGATTTTTTGAAAAATTAACAGTGTTAATCGGTTAACACATTAAAAAATTTAATTTTCAGAATAAAAAGTAACAGTGTTAATCAGTTAACCCTGGGGGTTAATCGGTTAACACATTAAAAAATTAACTCAGAATTGAAAAATTAACAGTGTTAATCGGTTAACCCTATAGGTTAATCGGTTAACACACGCGAAATTTTGGAAAAATGTTTAAAAACAGAATGCAAACAAGTTTGAAAACATACAATATGCACACATTAACTTAGGAAGAGGTTAGATGTCACCTTCATCGAGAATTCCGAGTTCTCGTCGAATCTTGAAGAACGGTTCTTTTGCGAGAGGCTTTCTGAAAATTTCGGCGAGTTGGTTATGCGTATCCACAAAGGTAACTTTGACATCTTCTTTAAGCACGTGATCGCGGAGGAAATGATGCTGGATGTCGATGTGTTTGGTTCTTGAGTGCATGACCAGATTCTTGGTGATGTTAATCGCACTTGTGTTGTCGCATCAAAGAGGAATGCATCCAAGATTAATTCCGTAGTCGCTTAATTGTTGATTCAGCCAAAGGTTTTGTGCACAACAGCTTCCCACCGCTATGTATTCCGCTTCATCCGTACTAAGAGCAACCTATGCTTGTTTCTTGCATGACCATGCAACCAATGCATTTCCGAGGATGTGACAGGTTCCACTTGTACTTTTTCGATCCGTTTTACATCCTGCATAATCCGCGTCAGAATAACTAATTAAAGTATAAACACTACCTTTCGGATACCATAGGCCTACGTTCGATGTTCCCTTGAGATATTTCATGATCCTTTTGACAGCAGTAAAGTGTGACTCCTTTGGATTTGCTTGGAAGCGAGCACATAAACACACACTAAACATTATATCAGGACGACTTGCCGTCAAATATAATAAAGAACCAATCATACCTCGATACTTTGTGATATCAATTAATTTTCCCGATTCGTCTTGATCAACGTATGTTCCGGATCCCATTGGTGTTGACATAGCTTTGAATTCATCCATATCAAATCTCTTTAGCAATTCTTTGTAGTACTTTGATTGGTTGATAAATATTCCGTCTTTTAGTTGCTTGATTTGCAATCCAAGGAAGTAGTTCATCTTTCCCATCATAGACATTTCAAACTCGCCTTGCATCATCGAAGCAAATTATTCACATAGATCTTTGTTTGTTGATCCGAAGATGATGTCGTCTATATATACTTGAACAAGTAAGGTATTATTCTTTATCTTTTTAATGAACAAAGTCTTGTCTACCTTGCCTTTTTCAAATCCCTTTTCACATAGGAAATTGCTGAGACGATCATACCATGCCCTTGGTGCTTACTTTAAACCATATAGAGCTTTCTTCAATTTGTAAACATGTGAAGGATGCTTGAAGTCTTCAAAGCCCGGGGGTTGTTTGACATAGACTTCTTCGTTGATGTATTCGTTCAAGAATGCGCTTTTGACATCCATTTGGAAAAGTTGAAAATTCAATGAACATGCATAAGCAAGTAATAAACGAATAGCTTCTAACCTTGCAATCGGAGCGAATGTTTCTTCAAAGTCGATTCCTTCTTCTTGATTGTACCCTTGAGCCACCAATCTTGCTTTGTTTTGAACAATTATTCCATTATCATCTAGTTTGTTCTTGAACACCCATCTTGTTCCGATAATGTGTTTATCTTTCGGTTTAGGAACAAGTTCTCAAACTTGATTTCTTTCGAATTGGTTTAATTCTTCTTGCATTGCAATAATCCATTGATCATCTTCAAGAGCTTCATTAATTTTGTTGAGAGACGAACGCCATATTCAAGCATGCATCTTTGAGATTTAATCTTGTAGCAACACCTTGACTTATGTCTCCGATCACTTTGTCGATAGGATGATCTCTATGAGTTCTCCATTCTTTTGGTAGATTGTTGATATTGGAATCATGTTGAATCAGTATATATTATTCTTTCATGATATCTTTAGAAGTATTTTCCTTGGGAATTTCTACAAAATCATCATCATTATCACAAAACACAATATCCTCCTTGCAGGGGTTAGATTCATCAAATTTGACATGCATAGATTCTTCAATAGTTAATGTTCTTTTATTGTAAATTCTAAAAGCTTTACTAGTAAGGGAATAACCGAGAAATATACCTTCATCCGATTTTTCATCGAACTTACCAAGATTGTCTTTGTCATTGTTGAGGACAAAACACTTGCATCCAAAAATATGAAAGAAAGCAATGTTTGGTTTCCTTCCTTTGAATAATTCATACGGTGTTTTCTTGAGGATTGGTCTGATATTTACCCGATTACTCACAAAACATGCCGTACTCACCGCATCTGCCCAAAAGTACTTTGGTAGATTTGAGTCACTTAACATTGTTCTTGCAAGTTCCACTAATGAACGATTCTTCCTTTCCACGACACCATTTTGTTGTGGAGTTCTTGGTGAAGAGAAGTTGTGTGAAATTCCATGTTCTTCACAAAACTCGTCAAATGAGGTGTTTTGGAATTCTCCACCGTGATCAATTCTTATTGAGGCAATTGTGAGTGACTTCTCATTTTGGATTTGTTTGGCAAACTTTTTAAATTCTTTAAAAGCGTCACTTTTCTGCACCAAAAAGTAATTCCAACAAAATCTAGAATAATCATCTACAATTACTAAAGCATAGAAATTACCTCCGAAGTTTTTTGTTCTTGATGGACCAAAAAGATCCATATGCAACAATTGCAGTGGCCTTGTTGTGGACATCACATTTTTGGATATGAAAGTTGATTTAGTTTGTTTCCCCTTTTGACATGCGTCACACAATATATCTTTGACAAATTTGATCTTCGGTAATCCAATCACCAAATCATGTTTAATTAATTTGTTCAAGTGCTCCATGTGAATGTGAGCGATTCTTTTATGCCATAGCCATGACTCGTTGTTGTTTACCATAAGACATTTAACCTTCAAAGATACATTGTCAAGAGAAATCATAAAAATATTATTGATTATATTACCTTTTATCAAAGATACATTGTCAAGAGAAATCATAAAAATATTATTGATTCTATCAAACATTCATCTTTGTTGAACTTGATTTTGAATCCTTTGTCACAAAGTTGGCTAATACTAAGAAGAATGTGCTTGAGTCCTTCGACATAAAGTACATCTTCTATTGTTGTAAGAGGTAGTGAACCAATAGTGACTATGCCAAGAATCTTGCCTTTATTATTATCACCATAAGTAACATAACCCTTGGCTTTAAGCGTTAGTTGTGAAAATTTGTTTATATCTCCAGTCATATGCCTTGAACACCCGCTATCAAGATACCAATGATTTCCAGAGGTCTTCAAGCATACCTACAAAACAGGATTAAGTTTTGTTAAGTACCCAAATTGCTTTGGGTCTTTGATAGTTAGTTCCTTTTTTCACCCACACATAATGCCCTTGTGGAATACTAAAATTACGAACATAACAAGCATTAGGTGTGTGACCTTTAATTCCACAATAAAAACAAGTTGGTTCAAAATTGCTTTTATATCAAGGAACAAAAGATTTCTTCTTAGCAAACAATTTCTTCTTAGGATGATGATGCACAATTTTAGAATTGTTTTCTTTTTCCTTAGGAATTTGGTTTTTAGGCCTAACAAAGATTGTTTCATTTGAACTTGGTTTAGAAAACTTGGAATATCCTAGTCCACTTTTATCATTAGAAAATCTTTGATGCCTAAGAACTTCTTCCAAACCAATTTGACCTTTCTCATATCTTTCAATAACTCTTTTAAGTTGAACAATTTGAAATTAGAGAGATTCATAATTTTAAATACAAAATTCTGTTTTTCATTTAAAATTGTTTGTTTCTCATCTTCAACATATTTTGCTAATTCAAAGTTCTTTTCTTCTAAAGAAGCCATTAGTTTATTTTGAGATGAGATAGTCTTATATAGATTTTTGCATTCAAGTAACAATTCATCAATAGCGTATTATGCATCATTATCATAAATAACAAATTTGCTACTAACCTCATTTTTTTTCGTCATCAGAGTGGTGTGAAGCCATTAGAGCCATATTTGCACATTCATCGTTTTCCGATTCCGATGAGGAACTTATTTCATTATCTTCCTAAGCAATATATGCCTTCTTGTTCTTGAAGTCCTTCTTGCCTTTGAATCCTTCTTTCTTTGGAAGCTTTGGACAATCTGGTTTTATGTGGCCTTGCTTTCCACATTCGTAGCATGTAACATCTTGCGTTGATGTGGATGCTTCCCTTTTTCTGAAATGTCTATTCTTTTTATCATAAAGGGGTTTATTATTTTTATTGAAAAACTTACCAAGCCTTTTTACAAGGAGCATAAACTGTTCATCCTCCTCCAATGCGTCATCATTTTTCTTTTCTTTTGACTCCACTTTCAAAGCAATTCCTTTGGACTTCTTTTCTAGATTTTCATGTTTCTCAAGCCTTCCAAGTTCTAACTCATGTTCTTGAAGTTTGCCAAAAAGTGATGCGGATGTCATTGTTGAAAGACTTTTTTTCTCCGAAATTGCCGTCACTTTTGGTTGCCATTCCCTGGTTAAGGATCTAAGAATTTTAAGATTCAAATCATCATTAGTAAAGGTCTTACCAAGAGCAATTAAGTGATTTGTCAAGTGGACGAATCTTTTCTGTAATGCAACAATGGATTCTTCGGGAAGCATTCTAAACATTTTGTATTCTTGACTTAGTGTGTTCAATTTGGATCTCTTTACTTCGGCGGTGCCTTCATGTGTTTCCACAAAGGTGTCCCATATTTATTTTACCGACTTGCATTGAGAGATTCGGAAGAACTCATCCATACTCAAAGCACTTTGTAATATGTTGATAGCCTTTTTCTCATTAAGAATCATTTTCTTGTCATCTTCATCGTATGATGATTTAATCTTTGCAGTTCCTACACCATTGACGACACTTGTCGGTTGATGAGGGCCATCTTCAACAGTTTCCCATATTCCTTCTCCTTGGGCTTCTAGATGTGCCTTCATGCAGATTTTCCAAAAATCAAAGTATTCTTCAGAAAACAGTGGGGGTTTGTTACTACTTCCACCGTATTTGAAAACCGGGTTGGTGCTAGCGGAAGCCATTCAGGATCGATAGGAACATGTTACCTTAACCTGCTCTAATACCAATTGTAAGTTATATGTATGCCTAAGAGGGGGGGGGGGTGAATTAGGTTCTTAAACACTTTTTTCGGTTTTTCGGTGATTCTTGGATTTTACTTTCCTTAAAAGCTTCTAGGTGATGAAAGGCAGTAAATGCAGAAAGTAAAGAACACAGCGATATATAGTGGTTCCCCTCACAGTCTGAGAGTACTTCACTCCCCTTTCAACATGAAAGAGTATTTTACTATCAATGTTAATTTCCTAAGACAATTCTAACAACCAAGAACACCCTTCTTGGATTTACAAATTTTAAAGTCCTACCGATAATGAATATCTCACACAAGGACCTCTTGTATCCACAATCCGGATAACAAGGACAACCTTACACACTTATCTTTAACAATCCTAAAAATAAGTTGTAGTAAATCTGAATTTTGTAAAGTAACACTTTGAATGTTTTATCAATACGAATACTGATCTTCTTCTCGAAACAAATAATACTCAGAGATAATATACAAGTGTTCTTTATGTGAAAGAAAGCTGTGAAGGTGTGAAAGTTAATTCCAATGGCTTCTTTCAAAATTCTGGTTTGAACACTTTTATGAAAATTCAAAGGTTGAAGACAAAGAGTAATTTTGGAAATTTGTTTCTTGAAGGTGATTTTGATTTTGAAATTGAAATCAATTTATATCAGTGAAAAACCTTTCCAAAAAGGTATGATTTTGGAACAGAAAAAATAGCCAGTAGAAAGAATAGAGAACAATGCAATCCTCCATGAAAAGTTACTATTTTTGGCTGTTGTTACAGTGTTAATCGGTTAACCATATAGGTTAATCGGTTAACACCTTTCCAACGTACAAAATATTTGAATTTTTCATGTGTTAATCGGTTAACCATATAGGTTAATCGGTTAACACTGTTAAAATTTCCCAAAAACATAATTTTAACTTGTGTTAATCGGTTAACCCCACAGGTTAATCGGTTAACACTGAAGGTTTTTCCAAAAATACTTAATTTAAAATATAGAAAGTATTTCAAAAACATTTTAAAAAGTTTTAGTGATAGTGGTGTAGTGAAGTGTGATTGAAAGAACACTTGTATAAATATTTCTAAGTAAAATATGTTATACCAATTGTGGTATCATTAACACCACTTGAAGCTTGATCCATAGCATCACGTGCGACTTTAAATTGATCTTTGATAATGGATTCTTGTTGATTTCTTGTGACTCTTGCTTTTTGCGAATGTGTACCAAACTTGTATGAGTTGTCTTCATCAAAATACAAAAGGCCTTGAAGCTTGACTCTACACGCTTCAGCCAACACGGGCCGTGTCAGCTGAAACGGGCAACCGTGTTGGCCCCCTGAATGCCTGATAAAAACACTGCATGCTCCAGACTTGCTAACATGGGCCGTGTTAGGTGACACGGGCACCCGTGTCATCCCACTTCCTTTCAACACATTTTCATTCTCTTGGAATCCTCCTGACACAGGTGGTCGTGCAGGCCATTGTTTCCCTTCAAAAAATCTTCTGAATTCCTGCTGCTTTTCCTGGTTTTTGCTCTAGTTCTTCTTGATTGCTTACCTAAACCTAAAAACAATGGAAATACCAAATCAACGTATAAAATGCAATAAAAGGAAATAAAGTGCAACTAAACATATAAGACGATTAACTAAAACTAATGGTAAAATAATGTATAAAAACCACTAATCAAACTCCCCCAAACTTAAACTGTTGCTTGACCTCAAGCAACAAGCTTGGATAAACATTTTTCAGTTTAAATGGTACACATCAAATACAAGATTTGTGAAGGTAAGGTGTGTCGATACTAATACGTGAGCCTTTATTCTGATCGGCTAAAACTAGTTCTCTTGGTAATCGTCCGTTAACGAAGGTATTATACAAATACATACCACAGTAAAACCATGGACCTACATCTCCAACTATGCTTTGGGCTTAAGTCTTTTCTTTGATTTTCTACTCCTTTCATTCGGATAATCAGATTAAGGCACTTTTGATCGTTTTCCCTCACATGTATAAAATTTGATCAAGACTTTTTTGAAGAACCTTTATTCTTTTTTTATCGCGCATTGGCATTTATTAGTCTACTTTGGGATGACTATAGAGATTCAAACGCCATTAGGCTAAGGAACCGGGTGAGAGTTACCTAACTTAGAAGGATCAGTTGTCTTTACCATCATTATTCATCATTTTTTTGGTGCAACTAATTATCGCGGTGAAATTTGGATACCAAGCTATTGATTAACTTGAATCTAATTCATTTGCAACCGAACTTTGCTTTGTCCAAAGGAATGGATAAAGATCGAAATTCCCACAATGCAATGCAAATGTAAGCTAGAGAGTTATAGGTTCGGGGGTCGGTTAAACTTAGGGAAGGTGCTAGCATCCTAAGTTTCTGTAGTACTCTACAGGAACCTCTTGTTTTATGTTGGTTTATTTGCTAAGGGTTATCTGCTTAATGGTGAAAGAACTAGGGGGTTATTTCTAAGTATACTCGATAAGATATCGCATCTTATGCCTACATATCCTTACGGGAGTGGAATCAGAGTATCTGTAGTTCCCCTAAAGGGTTTGAGGAGTTCTTTGACTGTGGTCAAAGTTCCTACGGGTTTAGGGTAGTTGATTGATTGATTTTAGGAGAAGAGATGAGTTGTCATTTTAAGGGAGATTTAACCGCCACAAATGTAAGAGATTGTATTGTTGTGGGATGGAGATTTTATCTTGCTTAAGATGATTAACATCTTTCTCTAATGTTTGAATAATTATATTGAGTTGTTGAATGTGTTTGTCTAAGTTGTAGAGATAAAGGTCCTTCCTATGGGGTAGGATCTAACTTAGAAGATCGACTTGAATGGGATCAAGGATCAAGTGGGAGAATGATGCAAATGTAGATGCATGCGCACGATTGTTTAAATCATGCGCAGATTCTTCCTTTGGACGGAATGCGATGCGAAAAAGATAAATGCGGTAAATGTAAATTGCGGAAGATAAATTACGGGTAAAGTAAAGCATACACACGCATGAAAGCGCTGAGTACAAGTGTGAGTTGTGGATAAAATAAAAGCGGATAAAGTAAAACGCACGTACGCATGAAAGCGCTAAGTGTGTGAATGGTGAAGTGCGAGGACGGAACGAAGCCGTAGGCGTACACGATTGATTAATTACGATGTTGATTGATTTTAGACGGGATGGATTAATTTAGGAGTTAGGTTGAATTATATGAACTTGATTTTTAAGTGAAATTGGTTGATTTTAAGATAAATGTTGCATTAGAGGATGAATTGGCTTTCTATCTGTTTTAGTAAAACATTTAGGTGATAAATTAATTTTATAAGGAGTTATTTGATTATTATTTTAGTGATATTAGCAACGGCGTAAAAAGTTGGGTAATTAAGTTTTATGAAATAAGGTTTTTTTTTAATTACTTAAATGCTAGTTTGAAATAAATAAAGGATAAATAGATAGGTTTCTCCTAAAAGGTTATTATAAATATTTAATTAGATAAGATGAAAAGCTCTCTTATTATAAAAAGCGTGATTATTATTACAAGTTTTAATTATTAAATGGTTTTTATTATTAAGGACAATATTATTAAGTTATTTAATAAAAATAGAATTAATTTGAGAAAAAGTTGAGTTAATAAATAATAGTGGATTAAGGGTTAATTAAGAAAAAAGAAATGACGTTGGTTAAATGATTAACTAATTAATTAAAAAAAGTTAAATATTAAGTTAATGAGTAAATTAGCGGGTTAATTGAAATGGGCGAGAGATCCGGTGTGGTGCAGGCCTATGCGTTATTGCGGGCGTGCGACGAAATGCGATCTGGGACGCCCAATAGGATCCGTTGGAGATCCTATGGCTCGTGTGTGAGGGCACAATGTAGTTAGGGTGTGCGTGAGTGCAGGTGATTACAAGATAAAAACATAATTACAAGCAAAAGAAACCCTAATCCCCCATTCAATCCACTCCCCCTTTCCGTCAATCTCCTCTGTCCGTTCCACCTTCGTTCTCTCGATTTGCTTCTCTTCATTCACCACCTTCTCGCGTCTTCCTTCTCCTTTTCTTCTTCAATCTCTTTCATCATGAACCGTTTTCAATCTTCTTCGTTTTCAAAACAAATCTGAAACATAAAGAAAATTATCACCCAAAACAAACAACACTTACGGCTTAACGATTTTGCTTCGTAGGGATCTTGTTGGTGGTGGTCGAAGGCTGGAGACGACGATGGCGGATGAAGAGTGTCGCTACTGCGAAAATCGGCGCCGGAAATACAGAAGAGTCGCCACCGTGCGTTATTTATCCCAACGGAGGGAAAGGAAACGCTCGAAGTAAACCTCGCGAAAAACGGGAAAAGGTATGGTCATCGCAACCAAAACCTGGGTTCGGGAGTCGGTTACGCAAGGGGAAGGTATTAGGCACCCCTCACGTTCATCGTACTCGATGGGATCCACGCTTGCTTGGTTTGTACGGATTACACTTCTATCTAAACTAAAGGATGAGGTCTGAAAAGAAAAGAAAATTTGACTCGGCAAAGCATCGCACTTTATGCCTACGTATTCCCGTCTGGAACGAGAAATCAGAGTCAACGTAGTTCGCCTAACTACGGGGGAGGATGGGTGAAGGTTGCTCGCTAGGATATCGCATCCTATGCCTACGTACTTCCACACGGCATGGAAGATCAGAGCAAACGTAGTTTGGGCTACGCCCGACACAAGCTGTTCAAGTGTTTTTTATGAAAAATCTCACCTTAAACAAGGGTTTTCTTATTGCAAAAAGGTTTCATGTTTGTTCAAATCTTTTGACGGAAGAAATGAATTAATCTCTTTTATAACCTTTATTAATGTTTTTCTGTTGTTTTGAAGGAAGAAGAGATGACACTCTACAAATCCTAGGGTTAAAAAGGGGATAAAAATCTACCCTAATGTTATCATGCATGGGTTAACTCCTAATGTCTATCACATCCTCCCTTGAACAAGGAAGAATGGAAGTCCTACGGGAAAGGAAACGAAAGGAAGAAACGGAAATACAAGTAATAACCGCATACAAGTGAACATGAATATAGCAATGGTAAATGCAATGCAAAGTAGGGAGGAAGGTTCATCTCAACCTCAAGCCCATTCATGGATGGAATAAGAAAATATCAAGTGATCATATGCAAAGAATCGAGTGAAAACTCTGAATGAAACGCGTAATCCACTATTTGGAATCGCAACGTGCTATCATGCAAACAAGTCGATAATTGGGCAAGCTACACATACAAATAACATCCACCTAAGGGTCTTCCAATACCTCTAACCTATCTACAATAAGAAATATAAGCCACGGCGTTCATCACGCAAACACAAAGCGGCCGTTGGAGCCTTAACAAAAATAAAGTCCGTTCGGAAGTCCAAATTACAAGTTCGAATACAAAACATAAGAAAAATAGAAAAAGGTGCTAAAAAATTCAAATAAAAATATCCAATGCCCTACATCAAGCCACAAACCAGGGGTGAGAGATACCACAAAAATATCCAAAGATAAATGGTCAAATAAGATGGAAACATTGCAAGCTATCTCATGTATACCAAAGGAAAGATTAAAGTGGAGCATGTTAAAGAAAGCATCCAAAACCAATTAAAATGGTATAATAAAATTCCCACAAAAATATATCACAATACCTCAACGTGTGTATGAGATCCCTGCAAAAGGATTGACATTTAAATTGTGTTTTGATAGGTCAAAGAAATTCAACAAAATGATAGCACCAGCATTGGCCTTTTTATGACGACCCAAATGTAAAAAATCCAAAGAAAATGTCAAAAAATGGTAAAATTATAATTCTAGTTTTATTAAATCCTAGACATCTTAAAGATTCAGCACAAAAAAATGGGGATCAAAAAGACTAATTTTCCTATTTTTTATGATTATTTGAAGTCAGCATATAAAACAGAAAAAATAAAAGAAACATGGCAATAGGAAAATAAAAGAAAATAACATGAATAAATAAAAGTGGCATGAGGCTTATGTGGCCGATTACGTGGCGCAGTGAGAGGCGTTGGATGAATGGAAGAAACCTTGACTTGGAAATGCATCCGACGGTGTTAACACCTTCTTCTCCAAATCAAATTTTTCAACTTTGTGAATAGTAACCCGCAGCCCCATGAACATGAGTTTTTTGCTACTTTGAAACACCATAACTCCATCAATAATTATCCGTTTCGCACAAAATTTTGGTCAAACTTGAAGGAAAAAAATCAAGGAATCCAAATATGGTCTTAGATTTTCTTGAAACTCTCTCTAACTCCCAAAATGTGGCACCTCAAGAAAAACTCAAGAACCAAAAATTGTCATAAAACCCATCTTTTTTGTACTAGAATCCATGTAGACCTTTATGGCAATGGAATGCAATAAAAATAATGCAAGAAAGACTCCTAAATAATGAGTTATGTCGAATTCTTTATACCTCCGAAAAATGGCTTATGGAGCTTCACTCGATCACCAATTCTTTGAGAAAATGATGTAGAATCACTCAACAATACTTGGTGAATATGTTTGAAGCCTTGAGAGGTCTTGAATTGATGAAAAAGTGAAAATTGGAATTTGAGTTTTCACCACTTTTTCATGTTACTACAAGTTCCTCTTGCTCCAATTCTCTCAAAAAAAATGATGAACCATCTCTATAATTGTTGTGTAATTGATTGGTGAAGAGAAAAAGTATGGAAAGTGAGAGAAAAAAGATTGAAAAAAATGGAAATTCCAAAATGTGAAAGTGTGGGGAAAATGGTGAAGAGAAAAAAATTCAATATGATTTGCAAATGGATTCAACATCAACTATCACCAACCTTTACTCTTAATGATCTCAATCCAATATATAGATGATGATTAACAAACTTAGAGGTTTCTAGAATAATCTTGGAGGATTCTAGAAAGTTGTGGAAATTTCATGAACTTCTCATGCCATGATACTTTGAATATCTCTTATCTTATGTCAAAATCTCCTTACATGAGATATGGGAAGTGTATGTAAGCTCCTTGCCTTGAAAATTCATCTTGTGCCAAGTTTTCTATACTTGCCTTATTATGCAAGTAACAAAAATACAAAGCAAGTCCAATTTTTAAACCCTAACTCAAAAAAGTGGCTGAACCAATGTCTTTAAAATGATGTTTGGAATCAATTTGTTATATTGGATGACCCACATTGGATTTGTAGATCTCTCAAACCAATTTTCACTTTGAACTTTTTCAACTCATAAGCCATTTTCAAGTCATTTGCACCAATTTTAAAATTCCATGCTCTAAGCTTTTCCAAACTTTCACACCTTCTTTTCTAGCCTTAAAATCCCATTTTGAACAACTTTGGTGTTGTGAAGTTTTTCATTTGAAGCTTCCTTGTATGAGTTTTAGGCATATACTAAGAATGACCTGTAATCCTCAAATGACCAAAATACCCTTTGCTTGCCAAGACCATAAGTAGAGTTCCATAAATCATATGAAGGCATACCATACCATTATAGAAACCTAAGACAATAAGGAAAAATTCTCATGTTGGCCATAAATCCATTTGAAGTACCCTTGAAAGTCAAAAGTTGCTTGGAATACAGACAATTTTCACAGACAAATTTCAGTGCCCTCAGATGGCCTGTAACTTGCAAGAGCCATAACTTGAGTTCTACAAATCATCTTGATGACTTCCACCACTCAAATTAAAGCTATGAAGATACTCTACAAGTTTCATGTGGACCAAGAATTCATATGAAGCTTGCATCTTGAGCTAAACTGCCTTGAAGTTTGACCTAAATCAGGGGATTTTACAATAAAACCCTAATTTAGTAACTCCAGTTCTCCTTGAATCCTCTCGATTTTTCTTTATCATAACATCATATCCATATCCACCTAGCAAATAATGAATCCCCCATTCTTCAAATGATCCTTGATGCCCTTCAAAACACTTCTTTGACCTAGAATTGACCCAGTGTTGACCCTAGTTGACTGACTTCAACTGAGGTCCTTGCAATCATTCAAATGACTTGGTTCTCCTCAAAAATGATTCTCTAGACTCTTCATAACATCCATACACACCTCATGCTCTTGGCTCATAGCTCACATTTCCTCTGATGATCCCCCACTAGCCTCACGATAGGAGAGAATTCACTGATCAACCTGGCAGCTCTTCAAAGCTCAAATTCTTCCCTGATGACCTGAGTAGTCTTGAATATGAATGAAACCCCTGGATATACCTCTTGAGATATGAATAGCACTTGATCCCCTGATTAAGATAGCTTGCTCATGCTATGTAATGCAAGTGAATACACTATGTACATGATGACAATGCAAGTGACTATGCAATTGAAACATAAACCTAGGTTGGAAAAGGTTGGGCAAATTTTGGGGTGCAACAGCTGCCCCTATTCAAGCGGCTTGGGCCCGACTGGATGAAGAGCGCGCATCCTTCAGACATTCGAGGTACGAGACGGTTGAATACGAAAGAACCCGGAAATTTGCCAACCGCAAAAATAAACTGCGAAAATAACTACTGCTTGAGAAAACCCTGGGAACCGGCTTCTGTTGTCACGGCAACAACTAGCCATCCATCTGTCAAATAATCTGATGTTGTCCGCAGACCACTCCATTCCGAAGAAATGAGCACACCACGATAAATTGTTGATATCCCTTATCAACCTCTGTTGATCTCACTTATCAACGTCTGTTGATCTCACTTATCAACCTCTGTTGATCTCACTTATCAACCTCTATTGATCTCACTTATCAACTGAGCACACGCTAACCAGCGGGAGAATATTGACTTCACTTGTCATGTTGACTTCACTGATCAACTTTTCGTATCCTGAAGAAACGAGAGAACGCTTAACCAAACGAGACAAGGTCCGAAGACATGAACAACCGACTCTGCGGGGAAATGAGAAACTTAACCAAGCAACTCTGAGGGGACAAATTCTGACGACTGCCGTCAAACACCTGCTGGGGAAATTGGGAAGCTTAACCAAGCCCTGACGAGATTAACCCTGTTGAAAAATACAAGGAATTTAACCAAACAACTCTTGTAGCGAGTACCCTGCTGGGAACTGTGAGAGACTTAACCAAGCAACTCACTAACGTAACACCCTGTTGGGGCACATAACTCTGTTGGGGAATTGCGGGTAACCACCCGAAAATCTGTATTACCGTCTCATAATACTGACTCCACAGCATCCTAAGAAAGACTTAGATGGGGGAATACAAGTAACTTAACCAAGCGACTTGTCAAAGAATACTCTGACGGGGAACACGAGGAACTTAACCAAGTATCTCGTTGAAGATCACCCCGCTGGGGATTATATCTCTATTAGGGAAACTGTGAGTAACCACCCAACAATCTGCCCCCTGTTATTTCTTCAGCACTCCGAGAAAGGACTCGGCTGGGGAGAAAGAGAATTGCTTGACCAAGCAACTCTGCTAGGGGGAACATGACATGACGAACACGATCACTGCATGTCCGGCGCAATCCTCTGTAACAAGGTGAACACGATCACTGCGTATTCTACACCGAAACTCTCTTGACAGGAGAAAGCACGATCACTGCGTATTCTACACCAAAATCCTCTTGACAGGAGAAAACACGATCACTGCGCGTCCTGGCGTTGCAAACAAGACCACGTATAGGACGAATACGTTTACTGCGTACTCTACCACAAATCCTCACAACCTGACGATAACCACGATCACTGCGTGCCCTGCGCCGCAACTCTCTCGACAGGAGAAAACACGATCACTGCGCGTCCTGGCGTTGCAAACAAAACCGCATAATGGGACAAACACGATCACTGCGTGTTGCATTACCACCAAAATCACATCGACCACAAATCTAACCGGATAAGGTAAACACGATAGATCCACATAGAAAAGGCGAACACGTTCACTGCGTACTTCAACCACCCATATGATGAACACGACCACTGCGTGCGCTGCAATAGGACGAGTACGATCACTGCGCATCTCGACCGACAAACCCCCAAAACGATGTCAACACGATCACTGCGTGTGCTACAAAACCAACCCATGTAATAGGACGAATACGATCACTGCATATGCCGACCAACAACCAACTGATACAATAGTCACGATCACTGCGTGCTCCGCATCACAAGTTCCCATGGTACTATCAACACGATCACTGTATGCTATACGAATACGATCACTGCGTATCTTGAACACAATCGCTGCGTGTTCTGAGCCACGACCCTCTTGACTGGAGAAAACACGATCACTGCGTGCTGTGTGCCTCAACTAACCCACATAATTGGACGAGTACGATCACTGCGTATCCCGACCATACATATGGTGAACACGATCACTGCGCGTTTCATGTCACGGCCCTCTTGACTGGAGGAAACACGATCACTGTGTATCTTGTGACACAACTTCAAACATGGGACGAATACGATCACTGCGTACTTCGGCCACAAACCACCAGATGAACACGTTCACTGCGTGCCTCACCCTATAACCAAATTGTAACGGACGAATACGGTCACTGCGTACACAGACCAACAAAACTGGATGAACACGATCACTGCGCGTCAATCTATAACCATTGTATGACGGACGAATACGATCACTGCGCATATCGACCAACAACCATCACCTGACATGGTAAACACGATCACTGCGTGTCCCGCCCAATGATAAAGTGAACACGATCACTGCGCGTCCTGCTCGATAAAACCCCGAGACGATACCCACACGATCACTGCGTGCCTTACAAAACAATCTTCTTAGACCGGGACGAATACGATCACTGCGCCATTCGACCATAGATACCAATATCAATACGATCACTGCGTGTCCTACGACATGAATCCCATATCTGGCACAAATACGGTCACTGCATACTTGGGCCGCCAATCAACACCTCCAAATCAACACGATCACTGCGTGTCTTACAATATGCCCCCCGTAGATAATGCAAATACGATCACTGCGTACTTTGACCACAAATCAACACACCAAGATCAACACGGTCACTGCGTACCTTACAGCATGAACCCCCAAAATGATACAAAATAGCATCCTCCTGAATCACGATTTCTCTTATCGGCAGGGAACCACATATCTGAAACTGAAGAGATAACCACCTGGCTTATGTTTCAACAATGCACGCTTGATGATGACACAATGCTTCCATACTGCATGGAAATACTACGTATTTAGGTAAAATGCAAATGCTCATGATGCATGCTTAGGCAAAGGGTTGCTTCAGCAAAATAAATGCTGAAGACAAGCTGGATCCGCTGGGGATGACCGGAATACCACCGATACGCTTCCAACAAAATAAATGTTGGAAAGATAAACTAACTCCGCTGGGGATAACCATCCTGCTGAGAAAGTAGCTCACGAACTCAAAACTCCAAAATCTGCTGAGAAAGGTCCTCCTGACGAGGAAGAGCGACTTGCTGGGAAAAGAAAGGACAATCCTGCTTGGGGAAACTCCTTTCAGCAGCTCCAACCACCTGACCACATTCTGTGGGAACCTCTCCTGCTATCATTGAGCTGGGGAAATCATCCCGCTATCACTGAGCTGGGGATTGAACTACACATTCTGATTTGCACTGCACAAAACTTTCTGGGGAGTTAATCACATTTGTCTTGACCTTCACTGGGGAAGGCTCTGCTCTGCTTGATGAGCTAATTCTGAATTGCTGAAGATACACTAATCTTTTCCTTTGACGCAATCTCCGCTCTCCTGGGGATACAACCTTCAATTTGCCTGAGGCGAATTCACCGGGGGAAGCCACAACGTTCATCCTCTGGGAAGGGTACCATCCTGCCATGGACTCTGGCGGGGAACTTTGCGAGCTTTCGAGTCACTTGCCCCAGTGCACTCAACTTGCCCCTATCTAACTCCTGGGAATACTTGCTCTGAACCGTTTGCTATGAGACGACCTCGAGATTACTTGCCCCGACATCTATACGGCAAAAAGATTCCATCTCCATTAGCCCTGATCAACCTAGTTGGTTTCAACGTTCTCTGCGGTGACTTGCCCCTGAATGAGCGTTCTAGCGACTTATCCTGATCTGATTATCCACTTGAAGTATCTGCTTTCAAATCTCTACATTCTGCATGACTGCCCCTGATTGGATCTCGAGAAGACTCACTTCTGATTAGTTACCTCTCAAGCATACTGCCCCTTAATCAACTGAAGCTTCGGGACTTGTCCTCAGACTAACTGATTCCGAACTCAATGGAAGTCAATGCCCCTGATCGCAATGACTTTGCCCCCGAGTAGCTGGTCCGGAACAGTACCTCCAACTACGAGAGATTTACTGAATCTTGACCTGATTGCCCCAGAGTAGTTGACTTTGCATGGCTGACCTGACTGGGAATCACGATAATAGCTTGCCCCTGCTCTCGGAACATTCGGGCGCTCTGTATTCTATCCTGACCATACTTTCCATTGCAGAAAACTTTCCTGCTGTCAAGCGCTTACTCGCAAGTAAAACAAGTTGTTCTGCGTAAAAGACATATTAATGTAACACATATGATAGTTTTGACATCCAATCTGTTCACTGGGAAAAGGGAAAAACAGTTTATGGCATATAATGCACAAAACATTTATCAACATCAGTACCAACACGGTAAGAGGAACCCTTTTAGGAGTCAGAATCGACGCGACCTTTACCGAAGTATGCTTTCGAAACAACCTGCTTCAATTAGGACTTTTGAAGGTTATAACGTGGTCAGGTTCACGGTTTTGAAGGAAAGGATAAAGGCTCAAAGTTTATTTTAACCCACCCATTCTCCTTGATGTTCTCCGATCCTACGTTCAGCTAATTCGACCTTAGCGCTCACCTCTCAGAGGATGAAATATAGGAGTGATAGTTCGAGAACCCATGAACTTCTGGAGTGACAGCCACTCACTTTTCGTCTTTGACACTTAGGGTCACACGACTCGCATTTGATTTGAGGATTTTTCTTTTTGTCCTCCTTTCATCTTTTTTCTTATCCCTAACTGTTGCCTGGACTGACTCTTTTTGAGTTTCTTTTGATTTTTTAAGTCCAGCGGGATGCCCTCATTTTTGCCTAAGTCATTTGTCTTGAAGTTGTGACTTAGCGGGCTTTTGATTCTTCTCACTTTTCGTTTTTTTCGAATAAGTCGTGTGACACTGGTTGTCTGACTCTTTGGGGAATGATGTGACTGTCTCACTCTTGATTTAACCATTGTGGTTTTTTAGGCACGACCTCTAGAGGTGTGACTGATCCCCGAACGGACACTCCTTTTGCAACTTGAACGCTCGGTCAAATTAGCTAACACCTACCCTGCCCCAGGTTAAGATTGAGGGTTTTTCATGCATAGAAAGAAACTCCTACTACAAGGCTCAAAGGGGTTGATAAGGGATTATCTTCCTTATAACTCCGGTGTTTAGGGATTTGAAACAATGCATGTACATCGTCAACAGGTTTCATTTCAAAAGCATACAATCGGAATTTTGCATGTCGTTCATTTTCGTCATCCTCCCCGGATTCCTCTTAACCAGACGTTGGATATTTGTAAAAACAATTAGTGAACATGACTGGATTTAATCAAAACATGCATATTTATTTCATTATCATCAATTGAAATGAAAACAACAATTTTTACGAACGAGATTGCGATTTAAACATGAAAGAAACTACAAACGTAAAGAAATGACAAGATAAAACAAAGAAAAATGCCAGCTTCCGAGAACCGGGCTTTCACATCTGTCTTGCTGCTGAACCAGCTATCTTCACAATCAGTTATGAGAGGCAGCCTGCCGCTGTTCTGATCTACTTTTAACGGCCCACACGAACTATAGAACTCCTCTTTGTCCACCATATTCCAGCCTATTCATGGTTTGGCATTGGTTTTTATGTAATGTTGGGACCTTCCTTCCCAAAATTGATGGCTGAGCTATCAAGCAAATCTTGCACTTTGTGCTTGAAAGCTAAACAATTCTCGATGTTGTGCCCGGGTGCACCAGAGTGAAAATCACAATGCTCGTTGATGTTGTACCCTACTGGTGGCGTGCCAGTCGGCGGCGCTAAGGTTATCTTTTCAACTAGCTGTAACTTCAATAGGGTCTGAAGAGGCTCTGCGTAAGACATCGGCGGTACCTCAAATACCCTCCTCGGCCTTGGAGCCTGAAACCGCCGCTGATTCTGATTAGGCTGCTACTGAGCCTGCTGCTGTTGTTGTCTCTGTTGCTGAGGTGGTCCCGGAATAGTCACACTTGCAACTTGAGGCTGTGGACGCCGGTTCTGATTCCTATTTCCCCGCTGAACGTTATACACTGCATTAGCATCACCTTGCCTTTTACCGCCGAAGGCTTTCTTGGTGCTTCCAGCTGAAACAGATTCTCCCGGTTGAATCTTACCAATTTTTATCCCGTTCTCTATACGCTCCCCCATCAGGATCAGCTCAGAGAAGGTACTCATTGAGAAGTTGAGCAGCCGGTCATAGTACATCCCTGAGAATGTCCCTACGAACAAGTCCATCATTTCCCTCTCGACCATAGGTGGTTGTACTCTCGCAGCCAGGTCACGCCATCTCTGGGCGTACTCTTTGAAGCTTTCCTTGGGCTTCTGGGACATGCTTTGCAACTGAACTCTGTTAGGAGCGAGATCGCTGTTGTATTGGTAATGCTTCACGAAAGCTTCCGCCAATTCTTTCCAAGTTCTGATCTGTGTTGGCTCCAGGCTCATGTACCACTCCAATGACGGCCCTGACAAGCTGTCTTGGAAAAAGTGCATAAGCATCTTTTCGTCGTCTGAATACGCAGACATCCTTCTGTAAAATGAACGGACATGCACCCTCGGGCACGTGTCGCCTCTATACTTATCAAAAGATGGCGCCTTGAATTTCAGAGGTACCCTCAGCCCTGGTACCAACCCCATGTTAGACATATTCAGTCCCACAACGTTCTGATTAGCCAGACCATTTACCTTTTCTTCCAACAATCTCATGTGGAGGCTGTCCCCTGTAGGCCTCCCGTAGCCTTCATTATGACCTGAGAAAACGTCTTCCTGATGATCCTCCCAGCGAGGTATCTCTTCATATGCAGCATGTCCAGCGTTACGGCCCAGACCTGCTTGGAAGTACCCGGGGTTACCCCTCAGGTTGCCCATATCCTGGCCGTTGTTCATACCCATTCCATATCCTGCGTTACCATAACCATGGTCTCCGTATCCAGTTTTGGCGCCAACCACATTGCCATATCCCACATTCATACCCTGAAAGCCCTGATTACCATTGCCGCCATTCAGCCCGACGTTCTCCGCACCCAAGTTGAAACCCTGGTTGACGTTCCCTATGAACACTCCTGCAGTATCTCCGTTAGTGTTACCAGTGTTTCCGTTCCCACCAGCAGGACCAGCTTCTCCGTTGTTCAGCCCAGCGACTTGAATGTGATCAACACTTTGATGATTTTCAACCCTGGGGGAGTTAGCCACGTTTTCACCATGCGGGGTACCATTGTTCTCAGCACGAGCAACCAACGGCTGCACCAGACTCTACAACTGTTCCTGTCCCTTGGCGATAGTCTCCATGGTTTGCATGAACAGGGCCATCCTGTCACGCATCTCTTGCATTTCACTCTGCATGGCGTCCATGATCTTCTTCTGGTTGGTTCTTGTAGAATAACGGTGGACCCGCTGTTCTGCAATCCTGAAAATACCTCCGAAAAATGCGGGAGATAAGATACCTGGATCACAAACCTGTAATGCGAATATGAGTATGTATGCAAAATGCAATGTGTGCCTGTGCATTGGAGCATATTACTCCCCCCGTTCTAGTGCTAATACGTTTGATACAGGGCAGCGCCATGACAGTGCGGTGACAAGCAGTTGCAAGAAGTTGAAATTCAATCACAGAAGGGAAAACAACTCATGTATTGAACAGGCCTTCAAAGGCAAAAGTATAACACCAATGTATCACAAGACGAACAAAAGCATGACCTCAACCCACAAACCGGGTGATGGTCAGCGTACAATAAAGCATGAACAAATCAGGTATGCCCATAATCCCTATAATCCCCTAACAGCTTCTTTGTCTTGGGATGATCAGGCTGGACAAGCAATCCCTCTATGAGTAGACTCCTCTGCTTAAGAACTCGCCGTAAGCCGTCAATAGACTCTTCCCATGCGCCTTCACCAAAGCACTCCTCTAGCTTTCTCTTCTGGGACCGAGCTTCCTTTCTACGGGCCTCAACTTGCTTCAGTGCATCTTGAAGGGCATATCTAGTCATGACTTCTTCTTCGTGTTGCCTCCTAGTGGCCTTCAATTGGTTCTGAAGATCGGCGATCTGTTGCTTCAACTTATCCTCCCGTTCCTTGTTGTTAGTAAGGGTGGCATTCCATGTCTTATTGAATGAAGCGATCTCTCGATGAGCGATGTCCAACGACTTCTTCTTAGCTTCCATCATGTCATGAGAGCTCTTAAAGTCTTGTCCCAGGCGTTCCCGCTTCTCCTTTTCTTTGACCAACTTAGTCTTCAACAAAGTTACCATCTCAGTTTGTTGCTGAAGGGAGTACGCAGCTTCGTTCTTCTCACTTCGAACCCGGGCCAATTCTCTTTCTAGATCTTCATTAACCACCAACAGAGCTTCCTTTTCCTTCACCACTTGCTCATAGACCTCCCTGGAAACAGTAGTCGGCTCTTCTACCGGAATAGGAACTAGGACTGGTGCAGCTGGAAATGGCATCAATATCTGTCTGGCTCTCTCCTGAATCCAAACTTTGTAGGGCGCATACGCCTGGCAATCACTCTTCCCCAACAGCGGTTTCCCTTTTCGGTTAATGCGTGTCCAGGCATGCCGAAGCTTGGCTAGTAGCTCTCCACTCAATTCACCGGTGAAGTACAGAGATTCCTGTACTTCTTCCTCCTGAGGCGGGTTCTTCAGCGCATATCCAAACTGACGGACGAACAAAGATGGGTTGTGGTTGATGCACCCTTTTCTCCCTATCAACGGAACATTAGGATACCCAGCACAACTGCAAATAAGCTCGGACCCCAACAGATCTCGATCAAACCACTTAATGTCTGCAGAAGTTAGCCTCATCATACGCTCTGGCCAGTCAGATGTGGTTGCACTATCCACAAAAGGTCCCTTCAGTGGAAGATGGTTCTTAAACCACATGGACAGCAGAGGCACGCAACAAGAGACATTCTTGCCTCTCCTGTTCTCATTCCTGTAGTGCATCGAATGGTAAAAGTCCCCGATCAGTGTAGGTACTGGGTTACCAGCAGCAAACAGATGAAACGCATCCATGTCCACGAAGTTTGGGAAGTTAGGAAACAACACTATCCCGTAAATGCATAGAGCCAAAATAGCGTTAAAGACCACCCAACACCCATTCTTGGCGTACTCTTGAGCCTTACCAACCAGAAACTGGAGAGAAAAACCCGAAATTCCTCGCCAAGAAGTCATCAACAACTCAGAAGCATCCATATGCAAGGCTTTGGCTAGCAACATGCAACAGGGGCCAAGTGCTATAGCTGAGAAGCCCGAATCATATCGAAGGTCTCAAATCATGGTCTCGGATAGACCCAATACAAAGCTCTACACTGGTCTCTGATAGACCCGTAATATAACTCCAACTGGTCTCTGACAGACCTCAAACCATAACCCTGATTGGTCTCTGATAGACCTCAAATCAAAACTCAGACTGGTCTCGGATAGACCTCAAATTAAAACTCAGACTGGTCTCTGATAGACCTCACAAATATCCATAAATACCCAGGATCTCTGATCGAGAAATAACCGGTTATCTGAAGGTCTAGTTACCTGCATAACCCCAAACCCTCTCACAGGTGGATGTCCTAGTAACTGACAAAGTATGGCATCCTATGCGGTCGTCGGCGTCACAGACTTTCAGGAGTGACGATACGATTCCCAGAAGGAGTGGCATCATCACATCCTGAAGAGGCCTCACTTAGCCAACTTCCAAATGATCGGTCCCCAGAGTCGACAATCCAACTAACCAGCAACCCGAGCCACCCAAAGGGTAGGACAGGAGGCCAACCAGAAGAACCTCGTCTGAGCGTAGATTTCGCGGGACACTAGGACATGCAAAGCACGTGCGCACCCACTAATCTCTACTCTAAGTCTAGGTGCACTCAAGCCCGGGTCCGGCTTATCTCTCCATCATGGAACACCCGTCACAACCCCAGAATACAGCAATAATAATGATAATATAATGCTGAAAGGTAAATACAGAAACGTAAATCCATACAAATTCCTCGACGGGCAAACAAGCGCTAGGATTGACTCTCTTAAGGGGCGTTGGATCCCAAATGCATAAGAACTATCGCATTCCTTAGCAGCCAGGGGACGTTGGGTCCCCAGCAGAGTCGCCAGTTGTCGCTACTGCGAAAATCGGCGCCGGCAATACAGAAGAGTCGCCACCGTGCGTTATTTATCCCAACGGAGGGAAAGGAAACGCTCGAAGTAAACCTCGCGAAAAACGGGAAAAGGTATGGTCATCGCAACCAAAACCTGGGTTCGGGAGTCAGTTATGCAAGGGGAAGGTATTAGGCACCCCTCACGTCCATCGTACTCGATGGGATCCACGCTTGCTTGGTTTGTACGGATTACACTTCTATCTAAACTAAAGGATGAGGTCTGAAAAGAAAAGAAAATTTGACTCGGCAAAGCATCGCACTTTATGCCTACGTATTCCCGTCTGGAACGAGAAATCAGAGTCAACGTAGTTCGCCTAACTACGGGGGAGGATGGGTGAAGGTTGCTCGCTAGGATATCGCATCCTATGCCTACGTACTTCCACACGACATGGAAGATCAGAGCAAACGTAGTTCGGGCTACGCCCGACACAAGCTGTTCAAGTGTTTTTTATGAAAAATCTCACCTTAAACAAGGGTTTTCTTATTGCAAAAAGGTTTCATGTTTGTTCAAATCTTTTGACGGAAGAAATGAATTAATCTCTTTTATAACCTTTATTAATGTTTTTCTGTTGTTTTGAAGGAAGAAGAGATGACACTCTACAAATCCTAGGGTTAAAAAGGGGATAAAAATCTACCCTAATGTTATCATGCATGGGTTAACTCCTAATGTCTATCACATCCTCCCTTGAACAAGGAAGAATGGAAGTCCTACGGGAAAGGAAACGAAAGGAAGAAACGGAAATACAAGTAATAACCGCATACAAGTGAACATGAATATAGCAATGGTAAATGCAATGCAAAGGAGGGAGGAAGGTTCATCTCAACCTCAAGCCCATTCATGGATGGAATAAGAAAATATCAAGTGATCATATGCAAAGAATCGAGTGAAAACTCTGAATGAAACGCGTAATCCACTATTTGGAATCGCAACGTGCTATCATGCAAACAAGTCGATAATTGGGCAAGCTACACATACAAATAACAGCCACCTAAGGGTCTTCCAATACCTCTAACCTATCTACAATAAGAAATATAAGCCACGGCGTTCATCACGCAAACACAAAGCGGCCGTTGGAGCCTTAACAAAAATAAAGTCCGTTCGGAAGTCCAAATTACAAGTTCGAATACAAAACATAAGAAAAATAGCAAAAGGTTCTAAAAAATTCAAATAAAAATATCCAATTCCCTACATCAAGCCACAAACCAGGGGTGAGAGATACCACAAAAATATCCAAAGATAAATGGTCAAATAAGATGGAAACATTGCAAGCTATCTCATGTATACCAAAGGAAAGATTAAAGTGGAGCATGTTAAAGAAAGCATCCAAAACCAATTAAAATGGTATAATAAAATTCCCACAAAAATATATCACAATACCTCAACGTGTGTATGAGATCCCTGCAAAAGGATTGACATTTAAATTGTGTTTTGATAGGTCAAAGAAATTCAACAAAATGATAGCACCAGCATTGGCCTTTTTATGACGACCCAAATGTAAAAAATCCAAAGAAAATGTCAAAAAATGGTAAAATTATAATTCCAGTTTTATTAAATCCTAGACATCTTAAAGATTCAGCACAAAAAAATGGGGATCAAAAAGACTAATTTTCCTATTTTTTATGATTATTTGAAGTCAGCATATAAAACAGAAAAAATAAAAGAAACATGGCAATAGGAAAATAAAAGAAAATAACATGAATAAATAAAAGTGGCATGAGGCTTATGTGGCCGATTACGTGGCGCAGTGAGAGGCGTTGGATGAATGGAAGAAACCTTGACTTGGAAATGCATCTGACGGTGTTAACACCTTCTTCTCCAAATCAAATTTTTCAACTTTGTGAATAGTAACCCGCAGCCCCATGAACATGAGTTTTTTGCTACTTTGAAGCACCATAACTCCATCAATAATTATCCGTTTCGCACAAAATTTTGGTCAAACTTGAAGGAAAAAAATCAAGGAATCCAAATATGGTCTTAGATTTTCTTGAAACTCTCTCTAACTCCCAAAACGTGGCACCTCAAGAAAAACTCAAGAACCAAAAATTGTCATAAAACCCATCTTTTTTGTACTAGAATCCATGTAGACCTTTATGGCAATGGAATGCAATAAAAATAATGCAAGAAAGACTCCTAAATAATGAGTTATGTCGAATTCTTTATACCTCCGAAAAATGGCTTATGGAGCTTCACTCGATCACCAATTCTTTGAGAAAATGATGTAGAATCACTCAACAATACTTGGTGAATATGTTTGAAGCCTTGAGAGGTCTTGAATTGATGAAAAAGTGAAAATTGGAATTTGAGTTTTCACCACTTTTTCATGTTACTACAAGGTTCCTCTTGCTCCAATTCTCTCAAAAAAAATGATGAACCATCTCTATAATTGTTGTGTAATTGATTGGTGAAGAGAAAAAGTATGGAAAGTGAGAGAAAAAAGATTGAAAAAAATGGAAATTCCAAAATGTGAAAGTGTGGGGAAAATGGTGAAGAGAAAAAAATTCAATATGATTTGCAAATGGATTCAACATCAACTATCACCAACCTTTACTCTTAATGATCTCAATCCAATATATAGATGATGATTAACAAACTTAGAGGTTTCTAGAATAATCTTGGAGGATTCTAGAAAGTTGTGGAAATTTCATGAACTTCTCATGCCATGATACTTTGAATATCTCTTATCTTATGTCAAAATCTCCTTACATGAGATATGGGAAGTGTATGTAAGCTCCTTGCCTTGAAAATTCATCTTGTGCCAAGTTTTCTATACTTGCCTTATTATGCAAGTAACAAAAATACAAAGCAAGTCCAATTTTTAAACCCTAACTCAAAAAAGTGGCTGAACCAATGTCTTTAAAATGATGTTTGGAATCAATTTGTTATATTGGATGACCCACATTGGATTTGTAGATCTCTCAAACCAATTTTCACTTTGAACTTTTTCAACTCATAAGCCATTTTCAAGTCATTTGCACCAATTTTAAAATTCCATGCTCTAAGCTTTTCCAAACTTTCACACCTTCTTTTCTAGCCTTAAAATCCCATTTTGAACAACTTTGGTGTTGTGAAGTTTTTCATTTGAAGCTTCCTTGTATGAGTTTTAGGCATATACTAAGAATGACCTGTAATCCTCAAATGACCAAAATACCCTTTGCTTGCCAAGACCATAAGTAGAGTTCCATAAATCATATGAAGGCATACCATACCATTATAGAAACCTAAGACAATAAGGAAAAATTCTCATGTTGGCCATAAATCCATTTGAAGTACCCTTGAAAGTCAAAAGTTGCTTGGAATACAGACAATTTTCACAGACAAATTTCAGTGCCCTCAGATGGCCTGTAACTTGCAAGAGCCATAACTTGAGTTCTACAAATCATCTTGATGACTTCCACAACTCAAATTAAAGCTATGAAGATAATATACAAGTTTCATGTGGACCAAGAATTCATATGAAGCTTGCATCTTGAGCTACACTGCCTTGAAGTTTGACCTAAATAAGGGGATTTTACAATAAAACCCTAATTTAGTAACTCCAGTTCTCCTTGAATCCTCTCGATTTTTCTTTATCATAACATCATATCCATATCCACCTAGCAAATAATGAATCCCCCATTCTTCAAATGATCCTTGATGCCCTTCAAAACACTTCTTTGACCTAGAATTGACCCAGTGTTGACCCTAGTTGACTGACTTCAACTGAGGTCCTTGCAATCATTCAAATGACTTGGTTCTCCTCAAAAATGATTCTCTAGACTCTTCATAACATCCATACACACCTCATGCTCTTGGCTCATAGCTCACATTTCCTCTGATGATCCCCCACTAGCCTCACGATAGGAGAGAATTCACTGATCAACCTGGCAGCTCTTCAAAGCTCAAATTCTTCCCTGATGACCTGAGTAGTCTTGAATATGAATGAAACCCCTGGATATACCTCTTGAGATAGGAATAGCACTTGATCCCCTGATTAAGATAGCTTGCTCATGCTATGCAATGCAAGTGAATACACTATGTACATGATGACAATGCAAGTGACTATGCAATTGAAACATAAACCTAGGTTGGAAAAGGTTGGGCAAATTTTGGGGTGCAACAAAGAGGATTTTGGAGGTGATTTCTTCAAAGGTGTTTTGTTGAGGGTTCGCGTCGGAACTTGAAGAAGTAGATCTTTCTCTTCTATGCTTTCTAGGTTTTTTCTAATTTGGGATTCTGGGGATTTTCGACTGGGATTTTTCTGTGGGGTTTTGCTATGAGTGTATGGATTTTTTGAATTTGGGATTTTTGTGGGGAATTTTGAGGATTGTTCAATCTGTGGTGTTCATATGGATTTTTTTGTATCTCTTTGTGATTGTCGATTTCTGGTCCCTTCTCATCTCAGTTTCTTGTCCCTTTATAGGTGCTCTGAGAATATGAAAGCATTGATACTACATTAATGGTATATCACTGCTCGTTTTGGAATGAAAGATCCTGATGGTAAAGTTTCCTTGATTTCGTTGAACATGTCGAAAGTTGTTTTGGAAAGAGTTTATGAATTTGTCAACACTAATTTGGAAGTATTTTAACGTTGTCTGATTGTGTCTGATCCTGCTTTAGAATTTCCTTCATTTCCTAATATCGGTAACTTCATGAGTCGAACTAATCAAAGTTTTTTTTTGAAGAGTCTGAGGCATTTCATAGATCGACACCCTCATCAAGACCTTTGGACCCAATCATCACATTTGAATCAATTTGTTTGTCAGATTTCTTTTTGCTTCAAACTCTTGAAACCCATCCATCTGTTGAAATTGGTCCATTGATATAGGATTACCAAGCAGCGATATGTTCTGAAGAGCGTGGCAATCTTATAATAGGTTCAGAGGTATCTGCTTCACATTATTGTTGTCTAAGCAAAGGGATTTCAAGTGAGAGAGATTGCACACTGAAGAAAGAAGATCTTCAAGCAACTCCCAATAGATTTTGGAAGGGACTCCAACTTGTTGTTTGAGACATTTAAAATCAACAGGTTTGTCAAACAGCCAATAGTTGCCGGCAAGGATGTTAACAAATTCCCTAAGATGGACAAGCGTTCAATCCTTACTAACTGGTCCAATTCATCAGGCAAGGAAGTAATTCGATTTCCATCAAGGTTCATGAGCTTGAGAGACTGGAGTTTCCCCAAATTCACTAGCAATGTGTTAAGGCATCTGCTATGTTTCCACCTTCAATTCAAGATTTGTCGGGGGACTGCTTGCAACTTGCCTAAGTGACTGATAGTTCCCTTTTTCGGTTTAACAGGTTTGGTTTCTTCTTTAGAAGGTTTTGAACTATTTTGAAGATGGGGGATTAGGACTTGTAACCTTTCTCATTATTTTATGTGCTTATTGTAGAATAATGCAGTTAAAGCATAAGCTCGGTGGTTTTGCGATGGCATTCGAGTGCATTCTCTGAGGTATTACGGATTGTACTTTCTTACGAAAATGTTGCACGACTTACGTTATGAACTGGTGGCTGCTGACCCTAGTTTTCTTTTGTGGAAGCTTGGCTTTGAATTTCACTTCACCTGATGACATAGACTGCTCGAAATAGCCGATAATAATGTGCAAGATTCTTCTCCCTCGGTTCAGGTCTCGGAGCTCGACAGCCTTGCTGCTACTGCTAAGGTATGATCCTCTTCTACACTTTGATAATGATTTTCAGGTCCAAGTTTCCCACATTTGTTTTAAAGTCCGACAATGCTCTGCGTCTAAAATGATCGGATAGTTCTTATGATGGCCTCACTAGCCGATGCACCGTGTTTTTATCACTTCAAATGTGTTTTCTCAATGGTAACGTTGGTTTTTATTATGCAGCAGACAATGTGATGAAAACTCATTGTGGAAGAATCTTGCGATTGCGGCATGCTGAGACCTATCGGAAGGATGTCGTCGGCTTTGTGATTAGCAGCAAGGACAACGTTGTGGCAGCTGCACCTTCACTTGTCCAAGAATTATCTGATACAAAATTAGTACTAAGTGCCTTCACATTTAGGGAAATATCCAAATCTTCATAATTTTAGGCTTAGGTTTAGTGCACTCTAAGATGTAAAACATTGCTTCCTGTATCACCGCTTTTAGATACGTTCTTGTGTAATGAAAATTGGAATCATTCGTGAACTTTAATCCCATTTTTTGGGGGTCTCTTAATTATATCGGCATATAATCATTTGAGCTTGTTGTGTAGAGAGCCAATGGGTCTTGGAATTTTTTAGAACTAACAGATCCTTTTTAAACGAAAAACCGAGATGGCACTCTAAAATTGAATATTACTTTGGATTAGAAGTCCACGATGACTTGAAAAATTATATTGGCTTGCAATGAATTCTTCGAATTTTGAATCCTTTACGATGAATAGTAATGTTGAACCTCCCGAGCTACACTAAGCTTACTTTGCAGTACTGATCTTCAGGTTAAAACTTAATGTGAACCACAAAAGATATCTTTGTAACCTTAGCTCTCGAATGTTGAACTCTTATGGCGAGATTTAAGTCATTCCTTATATTATTATCCAGAGTCTTTTGAACATTGCATCTCGAATAAATCTAAACGTAGTGTCTTGAATCGAACTAACTAACGAGAAATCCACATCCCATCTTGTAAGAATCAAAAGGACCTTGAACCATGATCCAGTCTCAGGGGCAAATCATCGTTGGACCTTTATTATCCCCTTATTTAAAGATTGAGTCCAGCATGAGTCATGCCTCGAAAAATCTTCGTAATGCATCCCTTTTTTAGAAAAAGTCCTGTGAGGGTCTGAACTTGAAGTTACCACACCTGCGCAAACTAGTTATTCAAAAGTAAAAGAAGAAAAAAAATGCGGAAGAAAAATGCACAAGGAGGTGGAATCTTAAGGTAAAAAATTAGGGTGTGACAGATGCCCCTATTTAAGTTTCTTCTATCCAGAGATATGGAGATTGAAATCTCCGTCTCGACGAGATAGGAGGAACTTAAATACAAACATTGCACGAATTTTTGGCCCTAAGAAACCATCGAATGCAAATGATATGCAATGATATGGGAATGCAAAATAGACGGTCCTATGGAGACATGATGCCACAGAGGAATAACTGGACACGACACCCAAAGAATATACTCAACGAAGCGGGACTCCACGAGGAAAGATGACAACCAACATCACGGAATTTCCAAAATAAAGATAAGATATAACAATACCACCAGGAGTACAGTAGCTTGAACAGTGAAACGCGATCTTGAAAGTGAAGGGTAGCCCACTACCAGCGTGTGGCAACCTAAACAAAGATATCCGGTTGAAACAAGAAACGCGTATTACCTACTATCAAACATATGATAGCCTAAGCAAAGGCAACATGAAGAAGAAAGATGACCTACTACCAATCTCGGCAGCCTAAGCAAAGGTATCTGACCCAAAAGAAACGGTATATTACCTACTATCAAATGTATGATAGCCTAAGAAAAGGTAATAGACTTGAAAGGAGAGATCACCTACTACCAAACATATGGTAGCCTAAGGAAAGGCGTCTGACCAAAAGATATGTGTTACCTACTATCAAACGTATGACAGCCTAAGAAAAGGTGAACACAAAAGGAAAGATGACCTACTACCGAATAGGGTAGCCTAAGAAAAGGTATCTGACCAAAAGAAGTGGTATATTATCTACTATCGAATGTATGATAGCCTAAGCAAAGGTAATAAACTTGAAAGGAGAGATCACCTACTACCAAACATATGGCAGCCTAAGAAAAGACGTCTGCCCAAAAGAAAGGTGTATTACCTATTATCAAATGTATGATAGCCTAAGAAAAGGTAATAACCAAAAGATGTCGAGATCACCTACTACCAAACATATGGTAGCCTAAGCCAAGGCGTCTGACCAAAAATCAAAATGTACTAGAGATTGTAAAGCTTCAACGGGGATCTTCAGAAGATGCAAGCCGGTTGATATGTAAAATATGTCTTTTCAAATAAAGAGAGACTAATTGTAATAAACTTCATTGAACTTCTCGGAAGAGATACCCTTTGATGGAGTTAAAGCTTGTGTGATAGACTCACTGGGGAATGCATTCCTGAGGAGTATCTTTGTTGTAGCTGTAAAATATGTATCCTTGTAGTGTAAGTTCTCAAATAAAGAGAAATATTTGTAATGTCTTCGATGCATTTCTCTGACAGATTTCTGGAGGAATGCCTTTTGGTGAGTTGGTAGTCTTGATAAACCCACTGGGAGTGGACAAACTGCTCTAAAGAGACTGTCATTTATCGTCTTGAAGGGGATCCTGATCAAAACGAGTTGCTCAAATAAAGAGAAGTGCTTGCAATCCAAGTGTAAATTGTTGAGAAGCTTTGATAACGTTGTTGGAGAAATATCTGTCTTCGATAGTCGTCCTCGGAAAGAACCTCTTGGGTAGTAAAGTGCAAAGTAAATGCATGCTTTCTCCATGTTCAAAAGTTGGAGATGTCCACAATGTGATTGCTAAGGACCGAAGTTCACTTCGGGAAGTAACCGAAGAGAAGTTGTCAAACAGGACTCGACCATTGAGGTATGAACTCAGATGGTAATGTACTAAAATAACCGTCTTCCACGAGAATCAAACTTCATGGGGAAATAGAAGCGTTGAGCTCTTTTCTGCCTAGGGCTGACAACTCTAATTGGAAGGAGAAGACAAACCCAGTCACTCGGGTATAACCCGACCAAAGTGACAGAACAAACAAACACAAAGATGCAAAATGCATATGTCATGCTATCTATCTATATGCTATGCGTATGCTAACCAAACAGAGATGGAAAAAAACATCCCAGGCAGAGGGCACTCAAACCAAATCTTCACAGATCAAACATTGCTTGGAGAATGTACACTTGCTTTAGGAAACTAGAGTTGTTGAATATGTTGGAGTCAAAACTCCGATGGGGATGAAATAAACATCCGCCTCGCCGAGGAAGATCGGTGTTGTAAAAGGATCCATTGGGGAGTGAAATAACGTCCATTTCGCTGGAGAGGTGAAGCTAATCAGCCCACTGAAAATTCTTAGGTCACCAACTGGAGATTTCTTGCATGGAAAAAGTTCATCACAGAATTGTCATCACTACCTTCAATTTTCAAATGCCCCAAGTCATATGGTTTAAGAGAAAAAACATCCTGAGAGTATTTTACAGAAAACATGATGTCCAAATGCCCCTCTGTTTTCAAACTCTCAGAGAGATTCGCCGAATCTCGACGTAACTGCCCCTGATTGACGGTATTATGAATGAGTCTTCAAACTTGCACTATCGGTAAAGTAAAACTTGTATGGATCAAACCTCTTGGAAGATGACTTGCCCCAGGTCAGCAAAGTCTTCAAATTTAATCGGTGATGTCTTTACGTAATCTTTCTAAGATATCAAGCAAAAATAGCGAGCCAGAAATGCTAATTCTGAAACTGTTAACACAACATATATGTTTGTCTCGAAGAAGTCTTTTTTGAAAAAGATATCACAATGACTAGTGACTGAAATCACTAGTTAGGACATGAATTAAATTTATTTATAAGGCCGATAATAAATTTGAGCATAGCTCATAGGAGTCAGGAAACGATATCTTATCGAGTATGCTTTTGAACTAAACCTTACTTCAATTAGGACTTTAGGGGTTATATATATATATATATATATATATATATATATATATATATATATATATATATATATATATATATATATATATATATATATATATATATATATATATATATATATATATATATATATATATATATATATATGGGTTTAGTTTATGATTTGGAAAGCAGAGGAATAAAGGGTCAAAGTATATTTGTGCCCACCCAATTTTTGAAAGATGCTCATTTTTTATGCCCTGCCCCAGGTTAAAAACGAGGTTTTGATTTAGGAGAGACTGATTTTTCATCCAGGTTTGAAAGGTTAAATATTTCTGGTGTTTAGGAGGTTTGAAACAGGAATGCCTCACATCATCAGTAGGGTTTTTATTCAAAAGTATACAACGAGAGATCCTGGCGTTTTACTTCGTCATCCTCCCTCCAATTATTCACCAAAGTGAGAGAATTGGGTATAGTAGGTGTTATAAATTATGAAAGATATTTTACGAGTGAAACGAATGGATTTCTTCAAGACAAACATTTCATTGCATTGATTATTCAAAATAAACAAGCCATACAAGACAAACGTGCTTTTAATCAAATAAATGAAATACGCATAAGCAAACGAAAAGGAAACACCCTGATGAGCCCTTCTCAGGATTTTATTCAGTCTTTGTATGGAATGGAGAAGCTTGCAGAATCGTCTGCTATGTCGCTTTCAGATTCATCTTCCGACACTATATTGATATGAGCTTCCCGAATAACCTTGGATCATGTTCGCGGAGGACGAACCATGCTGAGGTGGGGGATTATCTTGCACATTAGGAATGGAACCCTTAAAGGATAAAATTCCGCACTTAACCAACCTTTGAACGTCTGCTTTCAAACCGTAACAGTTCTCAATATCGTGGCCTGGAGCACCTTGATGGTATGGGCAAAATTTTTCAGCTTTGTACCAATACGGAAGTTTCTTGGGTACCTTAGGTGGAGCTCTTGTCTGGATGTGACCTTTTGAATCAAAGATGGGAACAAGTCAGCGTATGTCATCGGGATGGGATCAAAGTCTATTCGTTTGTGTACACGACTCTGATTGTTGAATGGCTGATTTTGTTAATTTTGTTGATGTTGTGGCTGATAGACCGCAGCGACCTGATGTGATGGCGGATACCCTCTCTTGGATCGTCCCTGCTGCACAACACTTGCCTCGTGTTCTCTCTTTTTCACAAAACCACTCCCATACTTTGGAGTATTATTGGGAGCACTCCCTTCTTTGACTAATATTCCTTTACGAACCCCTTCCTCCAAGCGCATTCCCATGTTTACCATTTCGGTGAAGTCACTGGGTGCACTTGCCACCATTTTCTCATAAAAGAAAGGACCAAGGGTTTTCAGAAAAATCTTGGTCATCTCTTTTTCCTCCAGTGGAGGTATGACTTGCGCAGCCAACTCGCGCCAACGTTGGGCATATTCCTTAAAATTCTCCTTATCTTTCTGTGTCATAGCTCTCAATTGATCTTGGTCGGGTGCCATATCCACATTATACTTATACTGTTTGACAAAGGCTCCCCCTAGATCATTGAAAGTTCGAATCTTCGCACTATCCAATCCCATGTACCACCTGAGCGCAGCGCCTGTCAAGCTATCTTGGAAATAGTGGATGAGCAATTGGTCATTGTTAGTTTGTGCAAACATTTTCCTGGCATACATGATGAGATGACTTTGAGGACAAGTATTTCCTTTGTATTTCTCAAAATCAGGGACCTTAAACTTTGGCGGAACCTTAACATTCGGAACCAAGCACAAGTCAGAAGCGCTCTTTCCAAACAAATCCTTTCCGCGAAGGGCCCTCAATTCTTTCTGCATCTCGGAAAATTGGTCTTGAAATCCATCCATCCATTCTTCAAAACCCACAGTTTCACTGGGTGTCCTATGGAGAATTGGCTCATCCAACATATATGGAACAGTGTTCACATTCGGAGGTGCAGTGGTCATCATAGCAGTAGTTGTAGGAATGGTTTGAACAGTGGTTATGGTGGAGACCTCAAGAACAGGCGGGCGATAACCGGCCGGAGTAAAATGAGGAGGCATTCCCCACGGGAAACCTAGCGGCATGCTGTAGGCCACTTCAGCAACAATAGGCACCACTGGGATCGATGCTGACACAACTTCGGAGACAACGGTCCTTTGAACATCCTGATTGTTGAGGGCAGACTGGTTGGAAAAAGCTTCGACTAAGCCATTCAACCTTTCCAAATTTTCCTTCAGGATTGCAACTTCGTCACAGAGCACTCTGTTCTCTTGTTCCAATTGATCCATCTTTTGACGTCGATTGGCTCAAGTGTTATACTGGTGATTCAGCTTGTCTGTGAAGATGAAGCAAGAGTGAGACCCTCCGGAACGCAAAGGATGTTATGCTGATGCAAAATGTCAATGCAAGAATGCAAAACGAAAGGTTTCATGGAACTCAAGTATTTATAAACGTCACAGAATACCCAAAGAAAACTCGTTTATTATTATTATTATTATTATTATTATTATTTATACAAATAAACATTCTTATAAGAGTCCATACCTAATAGCTAAATAAAAGCTAATAAAATCCTAAGGAAGTCCTTCATCGTGCTTGTTGATTTGCTCTTCTATCTGGACTTTCTTGCATATAAGTCGTTCATGGTCAACTTCTAAGGAATGTTCTGATAAAGGAAAATAAATCCTCCATCTCTCTTCTTTTCTTTACTGAAAAATGAGGGAGAAATCCTTTGTTACTGATGAAAGTCCTTTGAACCTCTATTGATCTTCGATGGGAGCTTCTAACTTCCTTAGGTCATCCAGGTTAGGACTCTTAAAAGAATATTTCGAAATATTTTCTTTTGTAATCTCTATCGGTTCTATAATGTTTATAAATGAACTCGAGATTCCATGAAACCAATGCAACATGATGCTATATGGATGCAACAAACACAAGTAAGCACATAGAGACATAAAGATAAACAAACAAAGGAGGTCCTAGGTTTGCAACGAGCATGGAGCCAAAGGGTATACCCATTCCCAAAGGATGTGGACTAAAGGTTGATTGTACCTGCAAAACAAGGTTCTAAAGAGGTTCTCAAAGTCATTAATCCATCTTTCGGATATTATCAATTTCCCAACTAACTCGGGGATTAATAATATTCTCAAGAGAACTTCTTTTGAGTGTAGCATCGCGTAGCACTATTTCGGGACTTACTCCCTCATAGCCTCGCACTACGTCCTAATAAAGGCCAAAGTGAGGTTAAAGGTAACTACGGTCCTTAGTATCATGGACTCCAATTGAGAATAGTAAAAGTTTTCATGACTAAACTCGTTCAACCGAACCATTTTCAAAAGGGTATCAACTAAGCGGGATTCTCGAGTCAACTTAGTCGGGACTCACTCCCTATAAGCCTCATTGAATATATCACCATCCTATCATAATTTCTCTCAAGTCCAGGTGTAGGACTTTGTCTCACCACTCAAGGATAACAGCCCAAAAGAAATAAAGAATAAACAAATAAGCAAATAAGCAAGTAAGCAAATATATAAAGCAATAAAGAGACAAAACAGGATAGGGAGACCCACTGAGAGAGTCCCCAATGAAGTCGTCATTTCTGTCACAGTGAAATTTGGATACCAAGCTATTGATTAACTTGAATCTAATTCATTTGAAACCGAACTTTGATTTGTCCAAAGGAAGGGATAAAGATCTAAATTCTCACAATGCAATGCAAATGCAAGCTAGAGAGTTATAGGTTCGGGGGTCGGTTAAACTTAGGGAAGGTGCTAGCATCCTAAGTTTCTGTAGTACTCTACAGGAACCTCTTGTTTTATGTTAGTTTATTTGCTAAGGGTTATCTGCTTAATGGTGAAAGACCTAGGGGTTTATTTCTAAGTATACTCGATAAGATATCACATCTTATGCCTACATATCCTTACGGGAGTGGAATCAGAGTATCTGTAGTTCCCCTAAAGGGTTTGAGGAGTTCTTTGACGGTGGTCAAAGTTCCTACGGGTTTAGGGTAGTTGATTAATTAATTTTAGGAGAAGAGATGAGTTGTCATTTTAAGGGAGATTTAACCGCCACAAATGTAAGAGATTGTATTGTTGTGGGGTGGAGATTTTATCTCGCTTAAGATGATTAACATCTTTCTCTAATGTTTGAATAATTGTATTGAGTTGTTGAATGTGTTTGTCTAAGTTGTAGAGATAAAGTTCCTTCCTATGGGGTAGGATCTAACTTAGAAGATCGACTTGAATGGGATCAAGGATCAAGTGGGAGAATGATGCAAATGTAAATGCATGCGCACGATTGTTTAAATCATGCGCAGATTCTTCCTTTGGACGGAATGCGATGCGAAAAAGATAAATACGGTTGTTGCACCCTAAATTTTGACCCCTTAGATTCTCATTATCATTTTAGGATCATACTCATGAATTTTCTAACCTTAACCCAATGCAAGTCTGTCTTTGTCAAATTGCAGATGAATCAGGGTTTCGTGCAGTCAAAATCGAAACTTCAGGGTTTGTGATTAGTCAATATTTTGGGCTCATTCAAATAGGAAACAAGGTCAAGGGTATTATATAATGTCAATTGAGAAGCCAATGTGAGGTTGTTACCCCAGAATTCAGAGCAGTACATTTCAGAGCACCCGATTAGGGTTTTGGACCAGTAAACGTCAATCGTAGTTTGACTTTGATGTTGGAAAATGTTTAGATGGTGGGATTGTGATTCATGAAGTTCATATAGCTTAATAAAGTTCATCCAAGAAGTTTCAAAGTCTCAGGAGGCCCAGAATGTCAACAGGCGACTCGGTAATCACCGATCGGTCGTACGGTTGACCAAAAATTCAACTCTCCAAATTTTAGGAATTGGACTTCAAGTTGTGAAACAAAGTTGTTCCTTATGTCATATTGGACTTGCATATAAATTTTCATGACCATTGGATCAAGAATGAAGGAGTAATCGAAAAATCGGGAAATTAGGGTTTTGAAAAGGGCTAAACCATAACTCCTTAACCACACATCCAATTGAGTTGGTTCAAAGCTCATTTGGAAGCTCTTGAAAAGTCCTACAAAAGTCCCTAAGTGGTCCATGATCAAAAAATTCATAGATTTGGAGTTATGATCAAATTCATTTCAAGAGGCGAAAACGACTTAGGGAAATTTCATTTTTAAGCTCATTTTTTAGCAACTTTGGAAGGCTTTTTGGCCAAGTTCCTTTGGGAAATTGAAACTCATGAAAACATGAATGTTTTAGAGATATGTGAGGGCTTTCTAAAAAGTACTAGCACATCTCAAAAGGATTTGTGAGCTGAAAGTTATGGTCATGGCAAGTTGGCGGTTTTTTACTTTAGTCCCACATTGTCAAAATTCAACAAATCATCCTTTCACCAAAATTGACCAAATCTAACTTGTGAATATTATTGTCCCTGATATGTAGAGAGTTTGAAGCCTAAAAATATGAAAAATATGCAGAGGGGATGAATTCTCCAAGCTTTGCAAATTGCCTTGCAAGTTGGTTTGCAACTTGCACCAAAAGTGAAAAAGTGAAGCATGAGGTGTAAAACAAATTCTGAACCAGCCCTCAAGCTATGCTTCTAGCTTGGGAAGCTATTGAGATTCCTTTGGTTTTTCCTGAGTCAAAGTAATTTGTTTGTCTTTCTTTTCTTGTTTTTGTTTTGAATCTCCATAGCCATGCCCGAGGCTATAGGAATGTTTTGTAAGGGCCCCGAGCTTTCAAGAAAATCAATGAAAAATGAACTATTTTGTTAAATTCCTGGTGTTATTTCTTTTACTGCTTTTGCTTTCATTTTAAAAAGAAAAATGGCAATCTTAAAAAACCAAAACAATTTTTCTCTGTTATGTGTTGCATTTGCCTTTGTGTGTTTTAATAAAACAAGCCATTCCAACGTGCAGTGATGTCCTAAAACCCATTGAATCCTATGACTCTGCATTCCCTCCGGACTTTGATTCACCAATATACCAAGCTGAAGATGAGGATGAAGATTTTGAAATACCTGATGAACTGGTAAAATTGGCACACCATGAGTATGCAGAGCTTCAACCCTACAAAGAACAGGTAGAAGTCATTAATCTTGGCACTGGAAAAGACAAGAAAGAAGTCAAGATTGGGGCAGCTCTAGGGGCAGAAGTCAAGCAGCAACTAGAAGAACTTTTGAAAGAATATGTGGATGTATTTGCTTGGTCATACCAGGATATGCCGGGTCTAAAGACTGACATAGTAGTTCATAAATTACCGCTTCGACCAGAATGCCCATCAGTTAAGCAAAAGCTCCGAAGAACAAGATCTGACATGGCTCTCAAGATTCGAGATAAAGTGAAAAAAGAGATTGATGCGGGTTTCTTAGCAGTGTCCAAATACCCCGAATGGGTAGCCAATATTGTACCTGTACCGAAAAAAGATGGGAAAGTTAGAATGTGTGTGGATTACAGAGACCTAAACAAGGCCAGTCCGAAGGATGATTTCCCTTTACCGCATATTGACACGTTGGTAGACAATACGGCTCGTTTTGCAGTTTTCTCATTTATGGATGGGTTCTCCAGTTACAATCAGATTAAGATGGATCCCGATGACATGGAAAAAACTACTTTCATTACTCCGTGGGGGACTTACTGTTACAAAGTTAGGCCTTTCCGTCTGAAGAACGCAGGTGCTACTTATCAAAGGGCCATGGTAACTTTATTTCATGATATGATGCACAAGGAGATAGAGGTATATGTTGATGATATGATAGCCAAATCTCAAAGTGAGGAGGATCATTTGGAACATCTTTTGAAATTGTTTAAGAGACTCAGAAAATATCAGTTGAGACTGAATCCAGCCAAGTGTACCTTTGGGGTAAGATCTGGGAAATTACTCGGTTTCATTGTCAGCCACCGAGGGATTGAAGTAGATCCAGACAAAGTCCGAGCCATTCAAGACATGCCAGCTCCACAAACGGAAAAGCAAGTCAGAGGTTTTCTTGGAAGACTGAACTACATATCCAGATTTATTTCCAATATGACTCCTACTTGTGAGCCCATCTTCAAATTATTACGCAAGGACCAGACGGTTGTTTGGAATTCAGATTGTCAACAAGCATTTGATAAGATCAAGGGTTACCTACAAGAGCCTTCGATATTAATACCTCCTGTTCCAGGAAGACCTCTCTTCATGTATCTGACAGTGCTGGAAAATTCAATGGGTTATGTGTTAGGTCAGTATGATGAGTCCGGACGAAAAGAACATGCCATCTATTATTTGAGTAAGAAGTTTACTGATTGTGAAGGCCGATATTCACTTCTGGAGAAAACTTGTTGTGCTTTGGCATGGGCTGCCAGACGTTTGAGACAGTACATGATTTGTCATACTATTTTGTTGATTTCAAAAATGGATCCAATAAAATATATTTTTGAGAAGCCTGCTCAAACTGGAAGACTCGCCCGTTGGCATATGTTGTTATCAGAATATGACATCCAGTACGTAGCCCAGAAGTCTATCAAGGGTAGTGTTTTGTCAGAATATCTTGCGGATCATCCAATCGAAGATTATGAGTCTCTCAAATTTGATTTCCCAGATGAGGACATTATGTTGGTAAGAGACTGCAAAGAGCCCGGTTCCGATGAAATGCCGCAGGAAGGTCTTTGGTGGAAAATGATGTTCGATGGTTCCTCCAACTACAGTGGGCATGGTGTAGGCGCCGTGTTAATGAATCCGAAAGGTGGTTACACTCCATTCACAGCCAGGTTGGATTTTGACTATACAAACAATATCGCTGAATATGAAGCCTGCATTCTTGGCCTCGAGGCAGCTATTGACCTTAAAATCAAACTTCTTGAAGTCAGTGGGGACTCAGCTTTGGTTATTTATCAGGTTACTGGAGAATGGGAAACTAGACATGAAAATTTGATTCCTTATAGAGCCTATATTGTCAAAATGATGGAGTATTTTGATGAAATCACTTTCAAGCATGTCCCGAGATCTGAAAATCACATTGCCGATGCCCTAGCCATGTTAGCCTCGATGTGGAAAGTCAGGGATGTCAATGATGCCACTCTCATTAGAATTGAACGCAAGACCGAGCCCGCCTACTGTCAGATGGTCGAAGAAGAGACTGATGATAAACCATGGTTCTATGACATAAAGAATTACCTGTTGAAACAAGAGTATCCAGCAGATGCTACGTCACTTGACAAGAAAACTCTGAGACGATTAGCATCCAAGTTCTTTCTCAGCAATGATGTGCTTTACAAAATAAATCATGATATGGTCCTGCTTAGACGTGTTGATCAACGAGAAGCATAATTGTTAATGCAAGATGTTCACGAAGGAATGTTCAGTACTCATGCCAATGGATATGCTATGTCTAAAAAGATTTTGAGGGCTGGTTATTACTTGTTGACCTTGGAAACTGACTGTATTCAATATGCCAGAAAGTGTCACAAGTGTCAGATTTATGCGGACAAGATGCACGTACCTCCGACGTTGCTAAATGTGTTATCATCACCATGGCCTTTTTCTATGTGGGGCATCGATATGATAGGGGAAATTGAACCAAAAGCTTCTAACGGACATCGATTTATTCTGGTTGCTATTGACTATTTCACAAAGTGGGTTGAAGCTGCATCCTACACTAATGTTACTCGGCAGGTAGTGGCCCGTTTCATAAAAAAGGAGATTATCTGTCGTTACGGAATTCCGAGCCGAATTATAACGGACAATGGTACCAATTTGAACAATAAAATCATGAAAGAGTTGTGTGATGACTTCAAAATTGAACATCATAATTCTTCTCCTTATCGTCCCAAGATGAACGGAGCTGTAGAAGCTGCAAATAAAAACATCAAAAAGATTATGCAAAAGATGGTGAAAACTTACAAAGATTGGCATGAGATGCTACCATTTGCCTTGCATGGGTACAGGACGTCCGTCTGCACTTCAACAGGGGCAACCCCTTTTTCTTTGGTATATGGAATGGATGCGGTACTTCCCATTGAGGTCGAGATACCTTCTTTGAGAGTCATAATGGAAACCAAGCTTGAAGAAGCAGAATGGGTGAGAGAAAGGTTTGATCAATTGAATCTCATCGACGAAAAGCGCATGTCTGCAATGTGTCATGGTCAGTTATATCAGAAGAGGATCAAGAGAGTTTTTGACAAGAGAGTTCATGTCCGAGAATTCCGCAAAGGGGAACTTGTACTCAAAAAGATTTTACCAGTTCATAAAGACGCACGAGGAAAGTGGATGCCTAATTATGACGGCCCGTTTGTTGTGAAAACAGTCTTCTCAGGAGGCTCATTGATTCTCACTACCATGGATGGGGAGCAGCTTACTCACCCAGTAAATTCTGATGCAGTACAAAAATATTACGCCTAAAAAGAACCCGATAAGTCGAAAACCCAAAGGAACGACTTATGCAAAAGTTAGGGTTGAAGAAAAAAGAAAAATAAAAATAAGAACTTGCTAAGTTGAAAACCCGAAAGGGCGACTTAGGCAAAAATGAGCGTCCCGGTGGATTGAAAACCCGAAAGGGCGGTCCAGGCAAAAGTTAGGGACAAAGGCGTTTCACTGCATCAGAAGAGTTGTCACTACTTCAAAAGGTTGTCACCATTGCGGAAGATTGTACAGGAAATCCACTTCCAACTGCTCTCATCAGAAGCAAGGATTTGGGGGATTTTAGTCTTTAGGAATGGATGGTCATGGGATTCAGTGTAACCTTGTCCACTTTGCCATTTTTCACTTGTAAAATTTCTATGGAATTTTGTCATTTGCAAGATTTCATCCTTGAATAAAATCAGTTTTGTGCCATTCTTTCCTTTGCAACTTTATCATTTCCTGTATTTTCTTTGTTATGCAAAATATTGTTCGTTGATCAACGATAATTTTGGAAGCATTAGGGTCAAATTATTTGAATAAAACTTGAAAAGACTAACAGACATAAAAACTTCAACTCATGGAAAAGTCAAGGAAAATCACACTTCCCCAAGACCTCAGGGTAGCGGAAGCTTTGATATGTAATCTAATTACATTCCCCGATGAAGCGTAAGCAAGTCAAACTGCCGATTCCCCTTTGATCATGTGTGGGTATCAGAACTTGAAGACTGTTTTCTCAAGGAACCTCTTATGATGTTATAAGGATTGGTCGATGCAGTAGAAGATTTTTGAGCATTGTGTTTTGAATTTACTTTGTCATCTCTGAATAGCTTGTTTAAAGCTCTGTTCCCCTATTGAGAGTGGATCTATTTGTCAAAGACCGCATACACCTTTTCAGCCAGGATTCAGTGTGATTCATCCGGTCGTCACCACCCTTTCTCCTTTAAAGTCCAGTCGTAACTGGCAATGTTCGAAATCCAATCATCATTGGTATTATTTTGGTCATCACCATATTTTCCTTTAAAACCCAGTCGTAACTGGCGTTGTCTTAACTCCACTCGTTATTACCTTTTGGTTCGGTTGTTACCAACCCTTTCCCTCTGAAGTCTAGTCGTCACTAGCAAAATCCCCTATGAGATCTAGTCGTTACTAATTGATTTCCGTTTAAGCCCAGTCGTAACTGGCAGATGTTCGAAACCCAATCGCCATTGGTATCTTGTTGGTTGTTACCAACCGTCCCCATGAAAGTCCAGTCGTAACTGGCATCACTTGGAATCCAATCGTTATTGGTATTTTTTGGTTTGGTCGTTACCGACCTCCCCAGCTAAAGCCTGGTAGCTTGCTAGCATTCTCGTAACCACATGTGTTGGTATACCCTGATTTGGTCGTCACCATGCATTTCTTCCGAAGTCCAGTCATAACTGGCGTTGCGTGAAATCCAATTGTCATTTGTACCCTGACTTGGTCGTTACCAATCTCCTTTAAGTCCAGTAGTTACTGGCATTGCTTAAAATTTGGTCGTCACCAATTTCCCCAGTCGAAGTCCTGTATTACCGATTGGATTTGAAATTTCATTTGTTGTTATCTCAGGTTGGTTGATACCATTACCTCCAGGAAGTCTAGTGGTTACTAGCACTGCCTGAGCCATCTGTTAAAACGGGGTGACATCATTATTCCTAGTGAAACCTTTCCCCCAGACAAGTCTCGGAGATCTAGTCGTCACTAGCATCCCCATTATGTTTTGTTTTCGTTTTTAGTCCATTCCTGAAGATCCCGTTTGAACTCTTCACTATAGGAAGCTCCTCATCTGATCACCCCCAGTGAGGTTCGTGTTGTATTTTCCCCAGTAAAAAGTCGCTCGTGTCCCCGGGTGGAAATCTACCTCGTTCCCCGGTGAAGTGTTTGCTTTTCCCCCAGTAAGATTGTCATCTTCTTTAGACTTTGCGCATCCTCATGTGAAAGTTTTCCTCCCAGTTACCACCAGTCATGTTTGAACTATTGATTGTTATACCTCGGTATTCCCCAGTGTCGGATCCACAATGCTAGGTCCCCGCGAGTAGTTACTCGTTGTTTTGTTTTTCTATCTTCTGCATATGTCTTGCATCCAAGCATCATTTAGAATTCATGACATATCATGACCTGTCCTTTTGCATATCATCGGATCTAAGGGACAAAATTTTCGGTTTTTTCTATATTTAAATACCTTTCACTGCGATTCTACGAGGATCATCATCCCTCAGTTCCATCTAGTGAAGATATTTAAATAGGGGCAACTGTTGCACCCCAAATTTTTACCCCTTAGATTCTCATTATCATTTTAGGAGCATACTCATGAATTTTCTAACCTTAACCCAGTGCAAGTTTGTCTTTGTCAAATTGCAGATGAATCAGGGTTTCGTGCAGTCAAAATTGAAACTTCAGGGTTTGTGATTAGTCAATTTTTTGGGCTCATTCAAATAGGAAACAAGGTCAAGGGTATTATATAATGTCAATTGAGAAGCCAATGTGAGGTTGTTACCCCAGAATTCAGAGCAGTACATTTCAGAGCACCCGATTAGGGTTTTGGACCAGTAAACGTCAACCGTAGTTTGACTTTGATGTTGGAAGATGTTTAGATGGTGATATTGTGATTCATTAAGTTAATATAGCTTAATAAAGTTCATCCAAGAAGTTTCAAAGTCTCAGGAGGCCCAGAATGTCAACAGGCGACTCGGTAATCACCGATCGGTCGTACGGTTGACCGAAAAGTCAACTCTCCAAATTTTAGGAATTGGACTTCAAGTTGTGAAACAAAGTTGTTCCTTATGTCATATTGGACTTGCATATCAATTTTCATGACCATTGGATCAAGAATGAAGGAGTAATCAAAAAATCGGGAAATTAGGGTTTTGAAAAGGGCAAAACCATAACTCCTTAACCACATATCCAATTGAGTTGGTTCAAATCTCATTTGGAAGCTATTGACAAGTCCTACAAAAGTCCCTAAGTGGTCCATGATCAGAAAATGCATAGATTTGGAGTTATGATCAAATTCATTTCAAGAGGGGAAAACGACTTAGGGAAATTTCATTTTTAATCTCATTTTTAGCAACTTTGGAAGGATTTTTGGCCAAGTTCCTTTGGGAAATTGAAACTCATGAAAACATGAATGTTTTAGAGGTATGTGAGGGCTTTCTAAAAAGTACTAGCACATATCAAAAGGATTTGTGAGCTGAAAGTTATGGTCATGGCAAGTTGGTGGTTTTTTACTTTAGTCCCACATTGTCAAAATTCAAGAAATCATCCTTTCACCAAAATTGACCAAATCTAACTTTTGAATATTATTGTCCCTGATATGTAGAGAGTTTGAAGCCTGAAAATATGAAAAATATGCAGAGGGGATGAATTCTCCAAGCTTTGCAAGTTGGTTTGCAACTTGCACCAAAAGTGAAAAAGTGAAGCATGAGGTGTAAAACAAATTCTGAACCAGCCCTCAAGCTATGCTTCTAGCCTGCAATTAGCCACACTAAACCATCATTGTTCTTGACTAATGAGGCTTACCTTGCAGCCAAGGAAACCCTCTTGTGGAGGTTTAACCAAAAAATCCAAAACCTTTCTTCAAAATGAAGAAACCTTCAAATCTGCCCAAGCCACTTCATTTGCCTATAAATAGGACTCTCCCTCACTTCATTTTCATCATCAACAATCTTCTAAAAACCAGAAGAAACCTCTGCCCTTGCACTTTGCCTCAAAACTTCAAAATCACAAAATCTCATTTTCCACAAAAAACACAAAAAATTATGCCTTGCTACTAGGGCTGCCAAAACCATTTCTCTATACTAAAACACCCCAACAATCATCCATGAAATCCTTAAATATGGTATAGAAGGTGTCTAAACCATTAAACCATCCAAAAACTTCACCAATCAAAAAGTCAACTTCATCACCATGTTACTTTGACCAAAAGCTACAAATTCTACCAAATCTTGTTCTAAGCACATGCCTAGTGTTTTAATCATCCTAACACCTCTTATATATTGTTTTTCAACTGTCCAAAGTGTTAGAGTTCATTGGTGAGACCTATTTCTCCAACTGTCATCATAGTTGTATTTTGCTTAAAAGTGAAGAAAGAATTCAAGGCAAGGAAGTAGATTGAAGTTCTCTGGGTTTCTTGGCTATTCTAGTTTGCTCCATAAGGTCTACAAGAGGTATGTAGCTTGTACACATTGTCTCTTGCATCATTTTCCATACCTTGACATTTTTTAGCATTGGTGAGAAATTTGAGCTTCAAATTTCAATGATTTTCATGATGTTTTTTTTTTATGAATATTGAGATTGGTATGAGTATTATCATGTGTGTTGAACTTGTTCTTGCCAAGATTTACTATTGGTATGTGGAAGTTTGTTTGGCATACTGTCAAAAATAGTTTTGGGGTGAATTGTTGGACCATGTTTCATCTTGCTAGAAAGTGTGGTTGTAATGCTATGTTTTGATTTCTGTTGGTGTGAGTTTTGTTGTTTGTTGCATCTTTTATGACCAACATGTTTAATCTTGTCTAAACCTTACACTATGACAAAGGACTTGGTTTCAAGTTTGTGAATTTTTATTGATTATTAGCATATAGCAGTATGAAGTGGGGGGGGGGGGCTGTTGGCATTTAGTCATCTTGTTTTGGAAAAATCTTGGAAGCACAGCAGGCCTTTGTTTTGGGAGGACATGAGCTGGTCAGTTCTACATTGATGAATGATGAGGCTGGCATCTGCTAAATTTGTTTGATTGATCAAGCTTGTTTGGAATTGAAAGAAGGATTGAATTAAGCCAAACTGCAGTATTAACAAGAGGCAACATGTTGGACCAGTGTAACTTTGAGTTGGATACATTTGTAGATGTTCACCTAGCCTAGACCTTGAGGGGACTTTGTTCTTGGTGTTTGGTTCCGATGGCCTTGGAATGAGACAACATGCAGTTAAGTTTTAACTGATAGGTTGGAGTTTGACAGGTTTAGGGCAGCTTGGTTCTTTTGCTAGTGATTGTGCTGGAGATTGAGGTCTCCCACATCAGCTGTTATCATCCAGTTTAGTTGTGGCTGCTAACAAGTTTACTGTCATTTAAGCCTTCCCTTTTGTTTCTTTTCTCATTGCATTAGTGTGCCTTAAGAGTGACTGTTAGGACTGGCTTAAGAGTGGCTTGTCTTTGCTTTAAAGGCAAGACTGTGGAAAGAACTACATAATCATTACAATTCACATCCTTTGTTTACCTTTGGGCACTGAACAGTACCAAAAACCTTTTGTTGTCAGAGTACCTTATTTTGTGTGTGTTGTGCTAAGATGAGATTAGATGTTAAGGCTCTTGGTGTTTTGGCTTGTGACCTCATCATATTGCAAGCATGTGCATGAGGGGATTTTCCTTTGTGTGAGATATCAGTGCAGACGGTCACTTGAAGGTTTGGATTTTGATTTGGCATAGCTATGAGTATGTTACTTTGATTTGTGGTCTGAGGCTGATACCAAGTTGTGGCTGAGCTTTCATTTGAATTAATTTGTGGACTGCTGTGATGTTTAAGGTAGAATTCTGTTGGTTTTATGTTGGAGGTGTCCTTGGTCTTGGGACTGTCAAGTGTTTTGGGTGATGTTGGCTGTCAATTTGTTTGCATCAATAGCTGTTGTGGAGGATCATATAGGGGCTAACCTGAGTTTGTGTTTTTTTCAGTTAGCTGTATCAGTTGGTTTGTTTTGATGACCTTAACTGCTGTTCAATCTGTTTCATCAATTTGCCATTTTGTCGTTAATGATGTTTGTTATGTGAAACACATGGGGCTGGGGTAGATTTAAATCATGATTCTTGCATTTTTGCTGCATATTACACCTCTTTGAAATTGAACACAGTCTGCTAGCAGCCATACACCAGCCTTGGTATCCTTCTCTTATGTTGTGTTTTTAACCATTTGAGCTTTGAAATATTAACATCATCACCATGCTTTAGACATAAGAAAATCATTTTCAAACCATTATGGTAGTTGCATTTTTCTTGCTATTTCAACAGTGCTGTCAAAGAGATCAAAACATGTTGAAAAATCATTTTGAGCATAGACTGTGGAAAGTTGGTTTTTTCTACTTGAACATGTTTGATTTCATATTTGAAAAGGGTATGAGTGCTTACTTTTGTCTATTTTTCATAAAAGATTAGTTTTCATATTTCTCATGTTCACATCAAAACTCATCTTGCAACCATTATGCCAATTTTCCATATCAGACTGGTATTGCATCAAATTCATGTGGAAAAGCTTTGCATTCATATATATGTTGTATGAACATGATTTTCTTGATCCAAAACTAGTTGTCATAAGTTGCTCACTTCAAAATGCATCTTTCAAGAAAAATTGCAATTTGACATTTCATTTTTACCAACAGTTTGTCTTGCACTTCTTTTTGAACTTGGAATCATTCATCATCATTTATGTGAGCTGTGTGTTGCTTTGGTTTGGATTGAAAAGGTTTGAAACAAGTTGTGAACATCAAAATGCATTTTTAAGTTTCAAAAGACACCTTCCATCAAATTTTAAAATGGAGGAAGAACCTCAGAAAAATAATCACACCATCATGTTCCTCATGTTTTTCTAGTTAAGATACATATAAATTTTGTCGCGTTTGGTTGAGAAACGAGAAAGTTACGGTAGAAAACGTAAATCACTTTTCATGTGTTATTTTTGGCCCAAGACATTTAGCTTTTTACCCTTATTGATTAAAGGGGTGGCTTTTACAAACGGATGTATAGCCACCCTAGTGGTAAGACCATTATGCCAAAAACGCCTTGCATGCCTTGTACCCGAGTTCGACCCCTGAGGAGGGCAACTCTTTTGTTTGACAAAATTTTCATCTTTTTTGACTTCGTGCAAGTTAAGTGCTTTTTATGTTCGTTTACGCATGTGCAGATGAATTTTTCTTTGGTTATACTTGAATTTGTTTGTGATAGTTGCTTGTATTCATATCCTTATATGTTATTTAACATGCTAGGATTTTATTTTTGGTTGTCACCATGTTTATTTTGTTCCCTCTGTTGAATGTAATTGAACTCGATCTGCCGTCACAGTTCCTGTTAATTCATCTGCTTTGATTGTTATCAATGCACCTTCATCTTTATCATTCCACATGTTTATCTAATGGTTGTCACCATAAATATACCTTCATCTTGTTGTTAATTCTCTTATTGTTTTCTTTCCCTAAAGTGATGAAGCTTGTTAGCTCTCATCCTGTTGCCTCCCTTGTCTGCTTCCAAAGGAAAAGTCTGTCCATTTGACCCTCATGTCATGAATACATCCCTTATCCCTCTCTTGACTTTTTAAGTCACTTTAACCCTAGATTAGAAACCCTTAGACTTTGCTTTAAGTCTAAAAGACCCACCTGTACTAGGAGTGTTCTTCAACTAGAACCCTAGGAAAGATTTTGTCAACTCTGTGTAAGAATCATCGTCATGATTTCTTACTTCCCTTTTTGAATATTACAACTTAGATTAGGGAGTTTTGTCAAACTCCACACAAACATTGTCATGTTTGTTCCCCCGTGAACCTTGATCATAATCAAGTGTTCTTTATCCCTTGTGAGGCGAACTACGATTGCTCTGATTCTATCCTAGTTAGGATACGTAGGCAGAAGATGCGACGTCTTTGCGAGCAAACTTAGTGTATAGAACTTTAGGTTTCAACTCATATCTTTTCCCAATCCCAAATCCATAGTACATATCACAAACTTAGCAAGCAATCAAACAAAAGGTTCCTGTAGAGTACTATAGATATTTAGGGTGCTAACACCTTCCCTAGGTATAACCAACCCCCGATCCCCGAATCTCTTAAGCGTTGTCGTTACATCGCGAAAAAGGTTTTTCTTTCTTTAGACCTTTCCTTTGGATAAAATAAAGTCCGGTTGTAAAAAGAATTAAGATTCAAGTTAATTTAATAGCTTGATATCCAATTTTCACCGCAACAGCAGTAAATGTAAATTGCGGAAGATACATTGCGGGTAAAGTAAAGCATACACACGCATGAAAGCGCTGAGTGCAAGTGTGAGTTGTAGATAAAATAAAAGCGGATAAAGTAAAACACACATACGCATGAAAGCGCTAAGTGTGTGAATTGTGAAGTGCAAGGACGGAGCGAAGCCGTAGGCGTACACAATTGATTAATTACGATGTTGGTTGATTTTAGACGGGATTGATTAATTTAGGAGTTAGGTTGAATTATATGAACTTGATTTTTAAGTGAAATTGGTTGATTTTAAGATAAATGTTGCATTAGAGGGTGAATTGGCTTTCTATCTGTTTTAGTAAAAAATTTAGGTGATAAATTAATTTTAAAAGGAGTTATTTGATTATTATTTTAGTGATATTAGCAACGGCGTTAAAAATTGGGTAATTAAGTTTTATGAAATAAGGTTTGTTTTTAATTACTTAAATGCTAGTTTGAAATAAATAAAGGATAAATAGATAGGTTTCTCCTAAAAGGTTATTATAAATATTTAATTAGATAAGATGAAAAGCTCTCTTATTATAAAAAGAGTGATTATTATTACAAGTTTTAATTATTAAATGGTTTTTATTATTAAGGACAATATTATTAAGTTATTTAATAAAAACAGAATTAAGTTGAGAAAAAGTTGAGTTAATAAATAATAGTGGATTAAGGGTTAATTAAGAAAAAAGAAATGATGTTGGTTAAATGATTAACTAATTAATTAAAAAAAGTTAAATATTAAGTTAATGAGTAAATTAGCGGGTTAATTGAAATGGGCGAGAGATCCGGTGTGGTGCAGGCCTATACGTTATTGCGGGCGTGCAACGGAATGCGATCTGGGACGCCCAATAGGATCCGTTGGAGATCCTATGGCTTGTGTGTGAGGGTGCAGTGTAGTTAGGGTGTGCGTGAGTGCAGGTGATTACAAGATAAAAACAGAATTACAAGCAAAAGAAACCCTAATCCCCCATTCAATCCCCTCCCCCTTTCCGTCAATCTCCTCTGTCCGTTCCACCTTCGTTCTCTCGATTTGCTTCTCTTTGTTCACCACCTTCTCGCGTCTTCCTTCTCCTTTTCTTATTCAATCTCTTTCATCATGAACCGTTTTCAATCTTCTTCGTTTTCAAAACAAATCTGAAACATAAAGAAAATTATCAGCCAAAACAAACAACACTTACGGCTTAATGATTTTGCTTCGTAGGGATCTTGTTGGTGGTGGTTGAAGGATGGAGACGACGATGGCGGGTGAAGAGGATTTTGGAGGTGATTTCTGCGAAGGTGTTTTGTTGAGGGTTCGCGTCGGAACTTGAAGAGGTAGATCTTTCTCTTCTATGATTTCTAGGTTTTTTCTGATTTGGGATTCTGGGGATTTTTTACTGGGATTTTTCTGTGGGGGTTTTGCTATGAGTTTATGGATTTTTTGAATTTTGGATTTCTGTGGGGAATTTTGAGGATTGTTCAATCTGTGATGTTCGTATGGATTTTTTTGTATCTCTTTGTGATTCTCGATTTCTGGTCCCTTCTCATCTCAGTTTCTTGTCCCTTTATAGGTGCTCTGAGAATCTGAAATCATTGATACTACATTAATGGTATATCGCTGCTCGTTTTGGAATGAAAGATCCTGATGGTAAAGTTTCCTTGATTTCGTTGAACATGTTGAAAATTGTTTTGGAAAGAGTTTATGAATTTGTCAACACTAATTTGGAAGGTTTTTAACATTGTCTGATTGTGTCTGATCCTGATTTGGAATTTCCTTCATTTCCTAATATCGGTAACTTCATGAGTCAAACTAATCAAAGTTTTTTTTTTGCAGAGTATGAGGCATTTCATAGATCGACACCCTCATCAAGACCTTTGGACCCAATCATCACATTTGAATCAATTTGTTTGTCAGATTTCTTTTTGCTTCAAACTCTTGAAACCCATCCATCTGTTGAAATTGGTCCATTGATATAGGATTACCAAGTAGTGATATGTTCTGAAGAGCGTGGCAATCTTATAATAGGTTCAGAGGTATCTGCTTCACATTATTGTTGTCTAAGCAAAGGGATTTCAAGTGAGAGAGATTGCACACTGAAGAAGGAAGATCTTCAAGCAACTCCCAACAGATTCTGGAAGGGACTGCAACTTGTTGTTTGAGACATTTAAAATCAACAGGTTTCTCAAACGGCCAATAGTTGCTGGCAAGGATGTTAACAAATTCCCTGAGATGGAAAAGCGTTCAATCCTTACTAACTGGCCCAATTCATCAGGCAAGGAAGTAATTCGATTTCCATCAAGGTTCATGAGCTTGAGAGACTGGAGTTTCCCCAAATTCACTGGCAATGCGTTAAGGCCTCTGCTATGTTTCCACCTTCAATTCAAGATTTGTCGGGGGACTGCTTGCAACTTGCCTAAGTGACTGATAGTTCCCTTTTTTGGTTTAATAGGTTTGGTTTCTTCTTTAGAAGGTTTTGAACTGTTTTGAAGATGGTGGATTAGGACTTGTAACCTTTCTCATTATTTTATGTGCTTATTGTAGAATAATGCAGTTAAAGCATAAGCTCGATGGTTTTGCGATGGCATTCGAGTGCGTTCTCTGAGGTGTTACGGATTGTACTTTCTTACGAAAATGTTGCACGACTTATGTTATGAACTAGTGGCATCTGACCCTAATTTTCTTTTGTGGAAGCTTGGATTTGAATTTCACTTCACCTGATGACATAGACTGCTCGAAACAGCCGATAATAATGTGCAAGATTCTTCTCCCTCGGTTCAGGTCTCGGAGCCCGACAGCCTTGCTGCTACTGCTAAGGTATGATCCTCTTCTACACTTTGATAATGATTTTCAGGTCCAAGTTTCCCGCATTTGTTTTAAAGTCCGACAATGCTCTGCGTCTAAAATGATCGGATAGTTCTTATGATGGCCTCACTAGCCGATGCACCATGTTTTTATCACTTCAAATGTGTTTTCTCAATGGTAACGTTGGTTTTTATTATGCAGCAGACAATGTGATGACAACTCATTGTGGAAGAATCTTGCGATTGTGGCATGCTGAGACCTATCGGAAGGATGTCGTCGACTTTGTGATTAGCAGCAAGGACAACGTTGTGGCAGCTGCACCTTCACTTGTCCAAGAATTATCTGATACAAAATTAGTACTAAGTGCCTTCACATTTAGGGAAATATCCAAATCTTAATAATTTTAGGCTTAGGTTTAGTGCACTCTAAGATGTAAAACATTGTTTCCTGTATCACCGCTTTTAGATACGTTCTTGTGTAATGAAAATTGGAAACATTCGTGAACTTTAATCCCGTTTTTGGGGGGTCTCTTAATTATATCGGCATATAATCATTTGAGCTTGTTGTGTAGAGAGCCAATGGGTCTTGGACTTTTTTAGAACTAACAGATCCTTTTTTAAACGAAAAACCGGGATGGCACTCTAAAATTGAATATTACTTTAGATTAGAAGTTCGCGGTGACTTGAAAAATTATATTGGCTTGCAATGAATTCTTCAAATTTTGAATCCTTTATGATGAATAGTAATGTTGAACCTCCCGAGCTACACTAACCTTACTTTGCAGTACTAATCTTCAGGTTAAAACTTAATGTGAACCACAAAAGATATCTTTGTAACCTTAGCTCTCGAATGTTGAACTCTTATGGCGAGATTTAAGTCATTCCTTATATTATTATTCAGAGTCTTTTGAACATTGCATCTCGAATGAATCTAAACGTAGTGTCTTGAATCGAACTAACTAACGAGAAATCCACATCCCATCTTGTAAGAATCAAAAGGACCTTGAACCATGATCCAGTCTCAGGGGAAAATCATCGTTGGACCTTTATTATCCCCATATCTAAAGATTGAGTCCAGTATAAGTCATGCCTCGAAAAATCTTCATAATGCATCCCTTTTTTAGAAAAAGTCTTGTGAGGGTCTGAACTTGAAGTTACCACACCTGCGCAAACTAGTTATTCAAAATTAAAAGAAGAAAAAAAACGCGGAAGAAAAATGCACAAGGAGGTGGAATCTTAAGGTCAAAAATTAGGGTGTGACAGTAATTCTCGCATTCAACTTTGTACATGCAGTATCTTTTAATCAGGTCGGACTATCACTATGAACTACTTGGGGAGTACTTCTCAGATCCAAGTACTATGGCACAAATCTACATGTTAGACTCGTTTCCTTACTCTGGGGAATATAGGGTGTTTAGGTTATACCTCAATCTCCAAACTTTCCCAAATTCCTTAGTTATAACTCCTCTTCCCTTAAACTCTATATACTTTCTTGACTACTTCCCACATCACAATATTCACAAGAAAATTGTTTTACCGTCCTTATTAGGGGAGAGTTCAAAGAAATTTTTAAACAAAATCACACATACACAATTAAAAAGTACTTAAAACAAAAACTCAAAACAGTACATCCTCTCCCAAACTTGAACTAAACATTGGCCTCAATGTTTTAGAATAAGAGAGGAAGAGGCGTAACTTACAAATTCCTTATAGAGGAGTTAGAGGGTAATGCAACACCCATTTGCTACTTCCTAGCTTGCACCTGCAAGGTCTCGTTTATTAACTGCAAACAAAATAAAATGACAACAAAAAGAAATACATCAATCATTAAAACTGTGGGTTTCCTCCCATGCAGCGCTTCATTTAACATCGCATAGCTCGATGGTTAACTCCCCATTATCATGGGGGAAATTTCAGCTTCCATACTTTGTTTCTTGACCTTTCTGCAACAAAGGGTCGATCAGGTTCAGAAATAAGAGCAAATTTGCGTATCCAATCACATCCAACTTTTCTATTCTTGACTCTAATGAATTTTGGAGTCTCGCTATGTGCCTTAGACGCCTGAGATATTACAACCTTATAAATTACACCAGAGACTTTTTCCAAATGTGGTTTTGAACTTTTACCTTTTCCCACTGTTTTGATCGTTTCAACTGAAGGTTGATTATCTTCCTCTTTACCTTGATTCTTGATGTCCAACACTTTAAAAGTTATTTCCTCATTAAAAGATTTCAAGGTTAGAGCACCTGTTTCAATATCAACATTGCACCGACTAGTAAGCAAGAATGGTCTGCCAAGTATGATGAAAGTCTCTTCATCTTCTAGAATATCCATAATCTCAAAACCAACTGGTAAGGTAAATTATCGATCATCATCAGTACATCCTCTACTAGCCCATATGACCTCTTAGTTGTGTGGTCGGAAAACTTCAAGTTGTTCCCATATCACTTGCTTTTCCTATACCAAGCTTTTTGAAAATAGATAAAGGCATGAGACTCACACTAGCACCTGAATCAATAAGAAGCTTGTTGCACCCCAAATTTTACCCTCATATTTTTTGCATTGCCTATATAGCATATCATGTCTGTCATTTTTCATAATACCCAATTTATCAGCTGAAATAAACTTGTCGGAATTACAGGAAAACCAGTCAAACTGAATTTCCATTATGCGTAAAACTGGTGGACAGAAAAATTAAAAAGATCAAGCATGCAGACGTCAATTATATTGATCTACGTTTCGCGTAGTTTAATCCGACGTGTTTGTTTTAATTTTTCGACCATTTTTCGTCGGATTTTGATAAGTTTGAGCATTTTAACGGGTCAAAAATTATTTTAGAATCTGACCAAACGATGTATTTTTTCGAGTCGTATATTTTGCGCTGATCATTTTAGTATACTCGGTTTATTTTTTCAAGCACTTGGGCGTCCAACTTTTATTTATTTGAGTTCCGGTTATTTTTATTTTTTTTTGTCTAAATAGTTAGAATAAATAAATAAATAGAATTATTAGTTTTAATTTTATTTTTATTTTATTTTATTTTTATTTTATTTTTATTTAGTTTTAAATAATTATCTAAGTTGGGCTTTAAAATGGGCATTAGGTTAGAGTTAACCCTAACTTGTTACCTATATAAACATAAGTGATGGGAGAAAACTTCATTAACATCAAAAAATCAATAACAGGACATCAGAAGAAGAAGAAGAAGAGAGTTTTGAGAAAAACTCAGAAGATCCACCAACAAGGATCATCCAACGGCGGTCGTGGACCCTTTGGAGCCTCACTACCACCGGCGGACAACAACCAAGCAAAGAGCCTCAGAAGAAGCTTCATCATCTCGCCGTCGAAACACCGTCATCAAAAACCCAAAACATAAGATTATGATATTAATGGGTTTGTTTTTGTTTTATTTGGTTTCAGGTATGAACATACGAAGGCGAAGCAGGAGAGAAGAGGAAAGTTTCAAAAAAGGGCATCCATGGGGGAAGACGGGCGCCGCCGACACTACGGAGAAGAAGGCATAAACAATGAAAACCCTAGTAGGCCAAAGTTTCCTGCATAACCCTCCCCACTCTTATTAATTCCTTTTCTTTTTCATTTATTTTCATTTTATTATTTTATTTGTTATTTATTTTATCTTATTATTTTTTTAATAGTTGTAATTAGTAATAACTCTTTTTATAATTTTAAAAACTTAACCTTTTTATAACTTAGAATTAACACCTTTTAATAATAAAGCTAATATTTTTTTTAAAATTAAAATTAACCTTTTATTTTTAATCAAATCTAACTCTTTTTTCTAGATTAACATTAACCTTTTTTTAAATTTAAATTCTAACACTCTTTTTTAAAATTAAGATCCTAGCACTTTAATTTTTTTTTTATATATCATAATTTTCTAACTTTTTAAAACTCTAACTTTTTAATTTGAACTTTTTCTTAATAAATTTCTAACATTTCACTTTTAATTTCTAATTGCACCCTCACCTAAAATAATTTTAAAATTCCTAACCTTTCCCGTTTAATTTTCATCTAACTTTCATCGCTTTCTCGTTTGACCTTGATTATTAATCCTTTTATTCTCCGTATGTCATTTTCACGGTTGTAATTATGCGAGGCTATCGTCGCCTATTATTCCGACATTATTTTTACGTTCTTTGGGGTTGTAATTATGCGAGGACATCGTTGCTTTTATATTTCTTGCATTTTTTTGGTTTGTAATTTACGCGAGTAATCATCGCATTGCAATTTTCTTTACTGCTTTCATATTTTCTTCTATTTTAACTGCCATGTAATAATTCGTCATTCGCATCAATTTACCGTCAAAACCTTCCGAAGGATTAGGTCTAACAGTTTGACCGCTGATTCAATAGCCTTACCCTTTGAACATTTCAAAACCCTAATAGCCTAGGTGTCCCGCCGTGGACGAAAATACCCTTTACCCTAGCATTAGGTCAAAGAGTCGCCATACTCTGTTTTAGGGTTTCCCGTCGTGGAATCCCTAATTTCAACCCTAATTTAATTAACAATTTCAACATAGAAATAGGAGTTTCAAGACTCCACGTAAGCGTTTCCATAAGAAATGCTTACTCCCCATTGAAACTTTGACCACAGTCAAGAGGTTTCTAACCTCCCTTTCAAAGGGAACTACAATTACTCTGATTTCATCCCCTACCTCTGATACATAGGCACAAGATGTGAATCTTGGCGTGTAAACTTAGGACTAACCCTTAGGTCTCTTTGTCACTCTTAACCTTTAGCTCAGTATATACCCTAAATCAAATAATAAAGCAAAAATAGTAAAAATGAACAAAAGGTTCCTGTAGAGTACTACAGAAGTTTAGGATGCTAATACCTTCCCTAAGCTTAACCAACCCCTTACCTAGGTCTCTCCCCGTATTGTTTACGGTGCAAAAATAGGTTTTCCTTCATTTGACCTTTTCCTTCGGATAAATCAAAGATTGGTTGTGAACTAAAATATGTGATTCAAATTAATTAATAATTTGATATCCTATTCTAACCGCAACAGAGCTTCTTGAAAGTTCTATCTTTTATAGTACAAGGAATTTCTATGTGTCCATGATCTTTCCGCTTGATGGGGATTCTCTTTCCTTGTGATATTTCACTACACTTCTCAGTTGAAATTTTCTGCTCTTCACTCATTGGTCTCTTTTTTTCCCATTGCCTCTTTCATGAATTTCTTGTACAAAGGCATTTGCTTGAGTGCTTCAAAGAATTGCATATTGATCTCTAACTTTTTGAATATTGTGCTAAAATTTTCAAAGTCTTTCTCCTTCTGATCCTTCTTTGTAACTCTCGGAGGGTACGGTAGCTTGATTTTTGGTTTAACCTCCTCTTTCTTTTTCTCTTCAGTTGGTTTTGTAGGTGGTATAGCTTTTTCCGGTTCTTTCCTATTCTCTCTTACTTCAAGTTCCACCTTTATACATTGATAATCATTAGTTTCCCTTTCTTCCTCTTCTTCCACGACTCTCTAATTTCTTGTTGTGACGACATTAACATTCTTATTATTTTTTGGATTCGGTACTGTCGCGCTCGGGAAGGTTCCTTGAGTGTGCATGGAGAGTTGTGGGGCTATTTATCCCATCTTAACCTTAAAAACTTTTATAGTGGATGTGGTGTTTCTCTGATTATTTCGTGTCTCTTCCTAGAATTGAATGTTGTGAGCTGCAATCTTTTCAATAACTATCTCCCATTCTGCTTTCTGAGGAGCCTACTGCTGCTGTTGATATTGAGGTTGATTATGATCTTTCCAAGAGAAGTTAGGATGATTCTTCCACCCTGGGTTATAAGTTTGAGAGTAGGGGTTATTCTGCTTCAGAAACTTTATCTCTTCAATTTATTTAGCAGTTGCAACGCAATGGGCATTAAAATGAGTCCACTACAAATCTCACAACTCACAGCTGGGACAGGTTGAACTTAAGCTACAGTTTGAGTAATTACATTCATTGCTTTAAGCCTTCTCTCTACTTTATCCTTGATTTGATCTTCCTTTTCCACAACTTGATTAGCCAACTTTAAGTCAATTGTACCTTCAGGTTTACTCACACTACAATCATATATTTCTAAATTCTCATTTATAGCAATGCCTTCAATGGTCTTCTTAATATTATTAGCTATTACAAAGTTTGATGATCCACCGGTTGCCGTATCAATTAGTTGTTTAGTCTTCATCTTGAGACCATTCACAAATATCTGCATCTGTTTAGTTTAATCGATGTTATGAGTAGGACATGCAACCAATAACCGTTTGAACCTTTTATACGCATCACCCAGTGGTTCTCCCTCCTTCGGTTTAAAATTCATGAGTCTGGAGTTACAGCTTGAGGATCTTCAGTATTGACCATAACATCAGCAGGTGTCTCAAGGAATGTTCTAACATCCTCCATGACATTGGTTTCTTCATGCTGATCATCAATAGTAACATTAATGGATTCCATCAAGACTTTTGTTATGGAGTTGAATACTCTATAAGCTCTGCTGTTGGTAGAGTATCCCAGGAATATGCCTTCATCACTTTTGGGATCCATTTTTCTCCTTTGTTCACGATCTATCAGGATGTAACACTTGCTCCCAAAAACATGGAAATACTTCACAGTTGGTTTCCTTCCTTTCCATATTTCATATAAAGTGGAGGAAGTTCCTTTTCTCAAGGTAACTCTGTTATGAACATAGTAGACTGTGTTCATTGCCTCAGCCCAAAAATGCATAGGTAATTTCTTTGCATGAATCATGGCTCTAGCAGATTCTTGGATAGTCCTATTTTTCCTTTCACTACTCCATTTTACTGAGGAGTAATAGGGGATGAGAATTGATGACTGATTCCTTCAGATGAACAGAATTCAGCAAACTTAGAGTTTTCAAACTCCTTTCCATGATCACTTTTGATCCTGACCACACCACTTTCCTTTTCTTTTTGAAGTCTAATACAAAGATCTTTGAAGACTTCAAACACATCTGATTTTTCTCTGATGAAACTTATTTAGGTGTATCTGGAGTAATTATCAACAACCACATAGGCATACCTTTTCCCACCCAGACTTTCTACCTGCATTGGTCCCATCAAGTCCATGTGCAATAGTTCAAGAATTTTGGATGTTGTAAGATGGCCAATTCTTGGATATGACATCTTGGTTTGCTTGCCAACCTGACATTCACCATAAACCTTTCCTTAATCAATAGTTGGCTTTGGAATTCTTCCTACTGCTTCCTTGGATATGATCTTTTTCGTCCCTCATAGATGAAGATGTTCAAGTTTTTGATGCCACAGTTTGACTTCCTTTTCTTCTTTGGCCATAGAACAGACAGTGGAGTTACTTGAGACTTTAGGCTCCTATAAGTAGAAGTTGTATTTAGACCTAGATCCCCTCATGACTTCCTTTTTGTCTCCATTTGTGACAACACATTCTCCCTTTGTGAATTTGAGATTGAGTCCTTGATCACAAAGCTGACTGATACTAATAAGGTTGGCAGTCAGTCCTTTCACCAGCAACACATTGTCTAGGTTGGGAACTCCAAGACAATCTAGTTTTCCAACACCTTTGATTTCCCCTTTAGCTCCACCACCAAAGGTCACATAACTATTGGAATGAGGTTAAATGTCCACCAATAGATTCTTTATTCCAGTCATATGTTTAGAACAGCCACTATCAAAATACCAGTCTTCTTTGGCTGATACTCTTAGAGAGGTATGAGCTATTAGAGCCACATTCTTAGCAACCCATTTTGGTTTCTTGATAGGAGCAGCCTGCTTAGGTTTGACTTGATGAGTGTGGCTGGGAAATCCATGCAACCTGAAGCAAAAAGGCTTTATGTGTCCAAATCTTCCACAGTAGTGACACCTCCACTTTTGGGACTATCTCTTGGTGTTGTTTATGCTTCTGTTCCCCTGATGTTGAGACATCGACCGTGACATCCGATTTGACCTCTGATTTTCAGGCTTTGGCATCTTGAACCCCAATATGGGTTTCTGTTCACCAACAAATCCTAGTCAAGACTTGTCTCCTGCTTTCTGACCACTTTGTAGAATTTCTTCTAGAGTGTCAGTCCCATTGTTTAACATCCTGATCGATTTTGACATCTGATCAAGTTTAGAATTCAACAAGCTGACCTCACTGTTGAGTGAGTCTATTATTGCAAGATGTTCCTTCTTCTCAGCCTCCAACTTCTTTATGATTTTCTTTTGATTCTCCCCTTGTTGGCACACTTCTGCACTTTTGATACACAGCTGTTTGTATGAGACTACAAGTTCATCAAAAGTCAGCTCATCTCTACTAGAATCATTATCAGATACACATACACTAGTTAGTGCAGTGACATGTCTTGCAGATTCTTCTTCTGATTCACTCTTAGAATCTCCATCAGACCAGGTAACAGTTAGACCATTCTTTTGCTTCTTGAGATAAGTAGGACACTCAGGTCTAATGTGACCATAACCTTCACATTCATGGCACTAAATTCCTTTGCCTTGATTTGACTTTTCTTCAGATTTTACTTTTCTGCTGATGTCAGAAGAGATGTTCTTGACATTAGGTCTGCCCTTCTTATCTATTCTTTTCATGAGTCTATTGAATTGTCTTCCAAGCATAGTTATAGCTTCTATTAAATTCTCCTCACTTCCATCATTGTATCCATTTGAGTCCTCTGCAGTATTTGATACAAAATTTATACTTTTTTTCTTCTTCTCAGCAAGGTCATACATTCCCATCTCAAATGTTTGGAGAGAACCAATGAGTTCATCAACCTTCATGTTGTTGATGTCTTGAGCCTCTTCAATAGCAGTGACTTTCATGGCAAATCTCTTAGGCAATGATCTGAGAATCTTCCTTACAAGCTTTTCTTCAGACATTTTTTCTCCCAAAGCTCCTGAGGTATTGGCAATCTCAAGAATATTCATGTAGAATTCATGAATAGTCTCATCCTCCTTCATTCTCAGATTCTCAAACTTGGTAGTCAACATATGTAATCTAGACATCTTGACCTTAGAGGTACCTTCATGAGTTGTTTTGAGAGTATCCCTAACCTTTTTGGCCAGTTCACAATGATGCATAAGTCTGAAAATATTTTTATCTATCCAATTGAATAAAGCATTCAGGGCCTTAGAATTCCCAAGAGCCAAGGCTTCTTGCTCTTTGCTCCACTATTCTTCAGGGATTAGCACAGTTGCTCCATCTTTATCTGTTTTCACTGGATGTTCCCATCCTGAGTTAGCTGCTCTCCAGGCCTTACTATCCAGAGACATCAAGAAAGCTATCATACGAGGTTTCTAGTAGTCATAGTTAGATCCATCCAGGATTGGTGGTCTATTTGTAAATCCAATATCCTTTTCCATAGTACCAGAATTTTTTCTTCCCTAAATCTCACCCAGAAAATAACAGGCAGGATGCCTGCTCTGATACCAATTGAAATTCTTGTACCAGACAGTTGATGTTATAACGGATGTTATGACATCCACTACTGAGCAGACTATTAAACTTGACAGTAAACAAAAATGAAAGTAGTAAATAACACAGGTAATTGTTGACCCAGTTCGGTGCAAATCACACCTACTCTGGGGGCTACCAAGCCAGGGAGGAAATCCACTATATGCAGTGTTAATTCAGAGCCAAACAACCAATTTGCACTCTTCACTTAAAACCTACCCAATATAACTTCAGCCTAACACTAGACCTGAGTTCCCACTTACTCCCCCTCAATCACAACAGTGATATCAACCAATAAAGTTACAGATTAAAATGAAGACACACTTCAGACAAATCTTGATCTTGCTTCATAACTTCAATCAAGAGACACAACACTCGTGCTTAAAAGCTTAGAGTGACACAATTAAAATACAACTCAAACACACTAGGCCAATGCAATCATACAGCAGATGATTGCTTGGCTCACAAGAAATCCTGAGACACAAAACTCACGTGAAGAACAAATTGCACACAACAGAATTCTTCATCACAAACAACACTCAATACAAGTCTCACTCTTCGTCTCTCTACTCAATTAGCATTTCTACTTTGTCATTTATCAGCAGTGTATGGTCATTGGGCCTCAGTGCAGCAAATAGGTTTAACCCAGTTAAACCTCTTTTCCTAAATCAGCTACCTTACAATTAGGTCATGGGCATTTTATGTTATCCTCAGCACTGCCTGGCATTTCTCCTGAGATAACTTAAGATCCCTAAAATGTTTCCTGAACTCTAGCATGAGCTAACTCATATAATATGCCAGAAAACTAAAACACGCGCGCCCTGCTGGCAACTGCTTGATGTCATAACATCCAGCATGACATCCAAAACACTTTGTTCTAGCTATCCAAACTTACCCTGCAGTACATTACACACGCATGTCATAACATCAGTCATAACATCTACATACAACAATGTTTTACCATAAAATGTAGCCAATCAAAAACATCTATAATCCCAAATCCACCTGCTGGGGAGAACTTGAATTTCAACCTACTGAGGATAGGCGTACTCATTCAAACTGTCGGGGATGACTGCACATTATTGTCGGGGATACCAATCTCGACCTGTTGGGGAGAAACTAGTCTTAAACTGAATATTATTGGTGGCGAGATACTTCTGATCTGACATCTTCACCTCGTGGGGATACAGAATCTCTACAGTGGAGAAGTGAGATCAATCGAGCCTCGTGTCGGGGAATGTGATAGCAAGTGAGTCTCTGGGAATAGTCGTGCCAAGTACAGCTGGGCTTTTTGGTTATGGGATGAGACTAGGTTTATGGTGATAAGGATTTATTTCTGGTTACCAACAAAAATGGATTTTAAAGGGGAATTACTAGACGAGAACTAGTATTCGAGGGTGGACTACCAGACGAGAACTGGTGGCAAAAGGTTAAGTTGTCAGACGAGAACTGACTTCTAGTTTTGGGTATCAGACGAGAATTAATTTTGGCTTAGTATCAGACGGGAACTGATTTCTGGTTTTCCAGACGAGAACTGGACTTTGAAATTGTGTTTGCCATACGAGAACTGGTTAAACAGTAGGCTAAAGAAAGGGTGATCAGACGAGAACTGGTTTTGAAGTTTGACATGTACCAGACGGAGACTGGTGTTTACTGAAGGGTTGACCAGACGAGGACTGGTTTGAAGGTTTTCTAGACGAGAACTGGGCTTTGGAGGTTTTCCAGACGAGAACTGGCCTTTGGAAATGATTTCAGGTTACAAGGTTCTGACAGGTAACCGATTATTTGATGGGGTAATGGCACGATTCCCCGACACTCAACTCTTACTGAGGAGAATAAACTCGCTTAAATCACTTGCCCCAGTGTAGCTCAAATTTCCCCTATCTGATCTTTGGGAAAGTTCACCTTGAGAAGAAAGTAGCTTGCCATGAGACGACCTCGAGATGACTTGCCCTAGAATTTATACCATGAAAGGATTCATCCTTAATTGACCGACTCTCATAGTGGTTGGCTTCAATTTACTCTTAAAGTGGCTTGCCCCTGAATGAGCATTGAATTGACTTAACTCATCCTGACTGAACACTAGAGGGGTCTTCCCTCAATCAACAGAAACTCTAGGTGATCTGCCCCTGATTGGTATTCTCGAGATGATCCACTTCTGATCAAACGGTTCTTGAATGATTTGCCCCAAAATCAACCGATGCTTGGGGATTTGCCTCAGACTGAGTGATTCCAAACTCACTGGATGTCAATGCCCCAGATCCACAAGGCTTCCAAGTATATTTGATATTGATCCAGACTGCTGAATGATTCAGTCCTGTTTAATTACTCCTTGTTGGAATTTCCTCCATGTCAACTACTGACCTGCAATTAAAATTGTTTGTTCATGAATGGTAATTTTAATGCGATGTTCATGCAAGTTTTGAAAGAAATATCACTTATTAAGTGTCGTGATAGTGAAACGAATGGACCATTTAGTCCAAATGTTGTGCTAAATTGATTGGTGTGAAAGATATAGCAAGGATAATGATTATCAAATCATGTAGGATTCAGTTTACTCAACCTTGCAATAATATGCTTTTAGAATAAACCTTGTCTCAATTAGGTCTTTTAAGGGTTGAATCGTGGTTGGGTTCATGGTTATTGAGACAAAGGATATTAGGCTCAAAGTATGATTTGTACCCACCCCTTCCCCGTGATGATCTCCAATCCTATGTGTTGCACCCTAAAATTTGCCCAACATTATTTACTTGGTTTATGTTTTAATGTCATTAGCATTTGCATATAGAGTCATGTACATAGACTAACCATCTGCATAGCATAAGCATAGCAAGTCATTCAACAGGGGACCAATCATTATCATCATCTCTGGAAGCCTATCAAGAGGTTATTATCCCAATTCAATCTTATTCAAGTCATCAGGAAAGAATTTGAAAGCAAAGAGTTCAGCAGATCAAGCCTTGAGTCCATCTCCTAGCTGAGGGTATCTGAGGATCAACAAGAGGATTGTGAGCTGTGAAGTGAAGGCATGGAGAGTATCTAGACATTATGAGAGACTTAGAAAGTCATTTGGAGAAGGAGACAAGTCATTGATGAGAGTACAAGAGCTACAGTTGAAGGCAGTCAACTAGGGTTTCATCTGGGTCAACCCTAGGTCAACCCTAGGTCAATTGACTGACTTAAGGGGGCATTCAAGTCTATTGGAGAGATGTGGGGTTCATCATTGGACATATAAAGAAGGATATGGAGATATGCCAAGGGGAATTCAAGAGAAATCAAGGAAAAGAGGAGTTACTAAATTAGGGTTTCTGTGTAAAATCCCCTAATTTAGGTCAAATTTCCAAGCAAGATAAGTCAAAATGCTAGCTTCAAATGGCTTCTTGGCCAACATGAAACTTGTAGAGGATCTCAAGACCTTTAATTTGAGTGGTGGAAGACATCAAGGAGATTTATAGAACTCAAGTTATGGTCCTTGCAAGTTACAGGTCATCTGAGGTATCTGAATTTTTGTCTGTGAAAGTGACTTGACTTCCAAGCTAGTTTTACCCCTCAAGGAGACTTCAAATGAATTCTTGGTCAACATAAGAATTGTTCCTCATTGTCTTAGCTTTCTAGAATGGTATAGTATGCCTTCATATGATGTGTGGAACTCAACTTATGGTCTTGGCAAGCAAAGGGTATTTTGGGCATTTGTGAATTACAGGTCATTTTAACCTATGTCCAAAACTCATACAAGGAGGCCTCAAATGGAAAAACTTACAACATCAAACTTGCTCCAAATGGGATTTTAAGTCTAGAAAGAAGGTCACAAATTATTGGAAAATCTCATAACATGAAGTTGCATAATTGGTCAAAAGTTGAACTAAAATGGCTTATAATTCAAAGAAATTCAAAGTGAAAAATGGTTTGGGAGATTTCTAAGTCCAAATGGAGACTTCCAATATATGATTTTGAATGGAAAAGACATTTCAAAGACAATGGTTCAAACACTTTTTTGAGTTTAGAAGGAAAAAAGAAAGATATTCTTGGTTGCTTGCATTTTAAGAAACACTTCAAAAATGGATCAAAGTTGGAAGGCAAGGGAATGTGTAAGATGGATCTAGAATGTTCATATGAGGTCTATATATTCATGAAATGTAGATTGATCAAGGGTTGGCTTCATTTTCACCAAGAATTTCCCAAATTCTCTCATTCTTTTCTCATTACAATTTCACTTCAATCTCACAAAATCTTCATCAATTTTCATCCACATCAATTCAATCTCATTCAATCATCATCCTGGATCATAATTGAAGCAAAGGTTTGGTGGTTAGAATCCATTTTCGAGCACTTCCATCATCAACATCAAAATTACAATTGCAAGTGGATAGCACAATTCAAGCCAAGTTTCATGCAAGTGTTGCATACAGAATCGAGCATTGAGTTTGTAGATCAAGATCCAAGCCTCAAAAGCTTCAGATCCACAAGTTTCCATAGCTGTCTTCAAGCTTTTGCACCAGGTACGTTTTCATTCAAACAGCTTGATTCAATTAGGTTAGCATGATTTTGTTAGTTTAGATGTAATGTAGGAGGTTAGTAGAGCAATTAGGATGAATTTGGAGTGGTTTGGTGATGATGATTAGCAGGTGTACAAAACTGTTAGGGCTTGAAACTCTTAGGTTAATGCATCATAATCTTAGATTGATAGCGCAGGTTAATCACCATTAGTTATAGGTTAGATTAGTGCAAGTTTGATGGAGAATTGTGATGGTGAGTTGCAGAGTGCTTTCATGGAGTCAGAAGTTGTTGTCATCGGGTTGAGAGTTGTGATGAGTTTCAAAGCAAACTAGTGCCATAGGATTGTAGAGGGAAGAATTCTGAGCATTTTTCATGTTTATAGCGTGATGATTCATGGCTTGTAGAGTGCGAACAGATTGGTGTAAGTTTGGTTCGTGCATGGGCATTCATGGTGAAACCCTAAGTTTCAGATCCATTGGAGAAGACGAAATCTGGATCGTCTGTTTTGTGCAAGACCTTTGACCTCCAAGCCCATCGTGTGGCTGAGGTTTAATCTGAGTTTTGGGAGGGAAGTGAGTCAGGTGCCAAACGCACCGTTTCATTAATTGAAACGGGCGGGCCTAAGATGATGTTGATATCCCCACCCCCAGTAATAGGCCCATTATCCATTTGAACGTGATTCTATTGCTTTTCTCACCCCCCAGCGTCCTTCTATTGTTTCATTAATTCTGAACTGGTTCTGGGCTTAGTGCAAAGTGCTACCCACACCCCCTGTTTGTTGGCCCATCCTGGATATAACTGGAGCGAATTGCTATTCATACCCCCTCCCTCATTTTATTTGATTTAATTGTTTTTTGTTTCTCTTAATTTTTTATGCATTTTCAAAAATTCATAATAAATCCATAAAAAATCATTTTTAGTTCATTCTTTTTACACTATTTTCTTTAGGATGTGTAGAAAATTATAGAAAAATAAAATTGCATTTTTATTTTTATTTCATATTTTTTTCATATTTTCTAAATAAATGTCATTTTAAATAGATTCATTTCATGCATGATTTTACTAATTTTTGTTCTATTACATGCTTTCATTTTTTTGTTCATTCTTTTTAGGGTGTTTAGATTAGACATTGAACTAGTAGATTCAATTTAGTTCCCATTTTTAGGAATTAATTTTAGGTGCTTAATGAATGCTTGAACAACTTGAACCAATTAGGGTTTTTAGGTGATGACTTAGGAAGTTTGATTCTTTTCCCTTAGGACTTAGGGTTTGACTAGTTTAGTTATGGGACTATAGGGGCTATGGGTAGTTATTAGATCCCTTAGAAAAAGTCAGGATTCCCCTACTGCTATTAATACTGTCTGTATATTTGATGGACTGGTGTGGTGTGCCCTCTGGGGATTAGTGCTTGCTTGCTTGGGTATTGGGATTGTCTGGGGACCTGGGAGAGCTGAAGACTTGAGGTGATGAAGACCATTGGAGATCCAGAGATTGAAGATCAACTGTCAGAGTTGGAGAGGAGGTTCTTGCTAGCAGCTGCTGAGGAGACTAGGGTTTAGGAGCTAGGCAAAGCTCTAGATTAGAAAGCTTGTTTCTCAAACATGGATTGCTTTGTCTGCATCCATCCCTTCTCTATGATTCAAAGTCTCTTTCAAATATCCACCTCCTTCCTTTGGAAGGATCAGTGAATATATTTGAAAGATAGAACTTTTGAGAGGAAACTTTCTGTTTAATGTTAACAGTTGATGAACCACCCTTGGTAGGTAATTAACTGTCTAACATTCATTCACTTCACTCTTGTGACTAATCCCTCATCCTGGAGGTTTGAGCTTGAAGAAAAGCCATTGCAGATAGAAGACTGATGATCAAAGCCCTTGCCTGAAGGTCATGAAGATGGAGATTGATGCTTGTTGAAGCCTATAGCTGATTGGAGATTACTTGAAGCCAGATGTTGATTCAGAGCTGCTGAAGCTGTTTGTTTTATTGCTGTATTTCATTTCTGATGTATTGATTGGTTTTCTGGACTGTATTGTTTGCTGTTTACCCTGTTGGGTTGAAAGTGAAGCCTGTTCACTTTCGCCTATTGTTTTCTAGGTTCGAGGTTGAGTGGGACTCCCTTGCCTCGCTTGTGCTGTTGCATCCATGCATTTTACCGCTTTATTATATCTGTTATTGTTTCTGTTTCTGCCTATCCCGTAGGATCTCTGTTTCTCTCTGTGCAAGAGAGGAGCATGATAGACACTAGGTCTTAACCCATGCATGATAACATTAGGTTAGTTTGTTTCCCTTCGCAACCGTAGGTTAGAGTTCTGTCTCTTTCTTTCTCAAAACAAACAGAAAAAACGCATAAAGATTTCAAACACAATAAAAGACACTTCTTTCGTAAAAGAATGTGAACTCATCAAAGCGTCATTTTTGTCCGCCGGGACTGCTAATCAAGAAACCCTTTTCAGAAGGAATAAAATCAATTGAGGACAGACTTGTGTCGTGCGTAGCCCGAACTACGTTTGCTCTGATCTTTCATGCTGTATGAAAGTACGTAGGCATAGGATGCGATATCCTAGCGAGCAACCTTCCCCTCCTTTCCCGTAGGTAGGCGAACTACGTTGACTCTGATTTCTCGTTCCAGTCGAGAATACGTAGGCATAAAGTGCGATACTTTGCCGAGTCATTTTTATTTTCGTTTTATTTTCTTTTCAACCCCTGACCTGTAGTTTAGATAGAATAACAATCCATACCCGAAAACAAGCGTGGATCCCGTCGAGTACGACGGACGTGAGGGGTGTTAATACCTTCCCCTTGCGTAACCGACTCCCGAATCCAGGTTTTGGTTGCGACGACCATACCTTTCCCGTGTTGTGCGAGGTTTACTCTGAGCGTTTCCTTTCCCTCCCGTGGGATAAATAACGCACTGTGGCGACTCTTCTGTTCAGCCGGCGCCGATTTTCGCAGTAGCGACAGCTGGCGACTCTGCTGGGGATCCAACGTCCCCTGGCTGCTAAGGACTGCGATGGTTCTTATGCATTTGGGATCCAACGTCCCTTTGAGAGAGTCAATCCTAACGCTTGTTTTCCCGTCGAGGATTTTGTATGGAGTTATTGTATATTTCTAACCTTGTATTTTCAGCTTTGTATATTGATTATTATTGCTGTATTTGGGGTGTGACGGGTGTTCTGATATTGAGTGAGAAGCCGGACCTGGGCTTGAGTGCACCTAGAATTAGCGTAGAAAGTAGTGGGCGCGTGCCGGCTTTGCTTGCATTAGTGTCTCATGAAATCTACACTCGGACGAGGTTCTTCTGGTTGGCTTCTTTTTCTACCCTTTGGGTCGAAGGGGTTGTTGGTCAGCTGAATTGTCGACTCCGGGAACCGATCATTTGGAAGTTGGCTGAGTGAGGCCTCTTCAGGAATTGATGATGCCACTCCTTCTGGGAATCGTATCATCAACCCTGAAAGTCTGTGACGCCGACGACCGCATAGGATGCCGTACCTTGTGCCAGTTATAGGGCCACCCACCTGTGAGGGGATTTGGGGTTATGCAGGTAACCAGACCTTCAGATACCGGTTTATTTCTTGATCAGAGATCCTGGTTATTTATGGAGAGTTATGAGGTCTGTCAGAGACCCTTTGGAGATGTGTTCTGAGGTCTGTCAGAGACCATTTGGAGATGTGTTCTGAGGTCTGTCAGAGACCAATTAGAGATGTGAATTTGAGGTCTACCAGAGACCAGTGGGAGTTATGGTTTGAGGTCTGTCAGAGACCAATATTGGAGCTTTGTGTTAGGTCTATCTGAGACCAGGGTTTGATGACTTCTGGATGGTCTATCTGAGACCTTTCTTGATTGGGTTTAGGCTATTCAGCTGCAGCTTTGGTCCCTGTTGCATGTTACTTGCATTGCATTGTCTGCATATCCATTACCATTTGCATTTCACTAACGTGTGTCTGTGCTGCAGGTGCATTTGCATTTCCCTAGTTCTAGTGCCCGGACTTCTGAGTATTGATTATGGCTGGTCTGAGGAAAACAGTTGCGTATAAGCTGCCTTCACCTGATATTACTTCTTTGCTTGGCCTGATATCTATTGCTGATGAGGAAGTTAGAAGAAGCTTCAGAATGAGCCATGGGAGATTACTGAGATTAGTCTGTAAGCCCACTGCTGATGAGATGAACGGGCTATACACCTTGATGCAGTTCTATGACCCTGCATTGAGATGCTTTACTTTTGCTGACTTCATTCTAGGGCCTACCATTGAGGAGTATGTGGAGTTTACTGAGCTTCCTGTGCAGAACAAGGTTCCCTTTATTCACTCTGCAGCTGAGCCCAAGTTGGAGGACTTAGCCAAAGCCTTGCATATGAACGCTGCAGATCTGTTATTGACTTCTTGGCTTGGGGTGTCAGGTTTCTCTCTGGATTTCTTAGTCGCCAAAGCTCGGGAGTATGCCAAGAACGGTTGTTGGGTGGTTTTCAATGCTATTCTGGCTTTATGCATTTATGGAATCGTGCTGTTTCCTAACTTGCCCAACTTTGTGGACCTGGACGCTTTCTATCTGTTTGCTGCAGGCAACCCAGTGCCAACTTTGATCGGAGACTTCTACCACTCATTGCACTATAAGAACGAAAACCGAAGGGGAAAAGTTGTCTACTGCTGTACTCCTCTGTTGAATATGTGGTTCAAAAGTCACCTTCCCACAAAGGGACCATTTATGGACAGTGCAACCTCAGCCAGTTGGTCAGAACGCCTGATGAGGCTATCTTCCGAAGACATTGTATGGTTTGATCGAGACCTGTTGGGATCTGAGCTCATCTTCAGTTGTTCTGGGTACCCTAATGTGCCGCTGATAGGAAGAAAAGGGTGTATCAATTACAACCCTTCTCTTTTCATTCGCCAGTTCGGATATGCGCTGAAGAATCCACCTCAAGAGGAAGAAGTACAGGAATCTCTGTACTTCACCGGAGAAGTGAAAGGGGAGTTATTGGCCAAGTTGCAACATGCCTGGACGCGTATTAACCGCAAGGGGAAGCCGTTATTAGGTAAGAACGATTGCCAGGCCTATGCACCTTATAGAGTTTGGATTCAGGAGAGGGCTAGTCAGTTGAGGATGTCGTTTCCAGATGCACCAATTCTTGTTCCCGTCCCGGCAGAAGAGCCAACTACTGTTTCTAGGGAAGTCTATGAGCAAGTTGTGAAGGAGAAAGAAGCCTTAATGAAGATTAATGAAGGGTTAGAGCAAGAGTTAGCCCAGGCACGCAGTGAGAAAAACAAGGCCGTATATGCTTTCCAACAACAGATCGAGCTGGTAAACAGGTTAGGGGCCGAGTTGACTGAAGAAAAGAAAAAGCGTGAACGTCTGGGGCAAGAGTTCAGAAGCTCCCATGACATGCTGGAAGCCAAAAAGAAGGCGCTCGACGCAGCACACCGAGAGATATCTTCTTGCAATAAGACTTGGAATGCTACACTCACCAACAACAAGAAGAGGGAAGATAAGCTAAAGCAGCAAATTTCCGACCTCGAAGAGAAGTTGAAGTCTAGCATCAAGAAGTGTGAGGAGGAAGGGATGACCCGGTATAGTGTCCAGCATGCACTGAACAAGGCAATCAAGTCCAGAGATGAAGCGGTGTCTCAGAAGCGAAAGTTAGAAGATTGCTTCGGAGAAGCAACATGGGAAGAAACTGCTGAAGATGTACGCCGTGTCCTTAAAAGGAGAAACCAACTTGTTGAAGGGATGCTTGATCGACCAAGCCATCCGGAGACCAAGAAGTTGATAGAGGAGTACCAGACTTTTGGGAGGATTTGATCATTTCATGTAGTAACTTGTATGCTTTATTTGCATAGTGCTGACCATCACCAGGATTGTTGGTTGAGGTCATGCCTTCTTTGTACTCTCAGTGATATTGTACCCTGGGATTATTGATTCTCTCTGCAATATATGAGGCTTTCTATGATTCAGCTCCGATATTCCTATTGTCAGCGCTGTCACTGCACCGGCACCCTCGCACTAGAACTGGGGGAACGAACTTCCCTAATGCACAGACACATTGCATTGCATTCATATTCATATTGCATTACAGGTAATCTTTGAATGGTGTCTTATTTCCTGTTCTGTATCAGGTACTTAACAGGATTCCAGATCAACATCCGCACCGCTATTCTACACGCTCCAACTGTCGAAAAGTCATGGACCAAATACAGAACGAGATGCAAGATGTGCGCGAGAAGCTCGCTCTCTTCATGCAAACCATGGAAGCTATAGCAAAAGGGCAGGAGAATTTGCAGGCCATGGTCCAGCCTCTGTTGGCTCGCAACGCTGGTCATGGTAATGAAGATCATCAGTCTGTCCGGGTTGATACTACTCATGGAGACGGCACTCCCACGCCGGTGGCTCCGCCCGTAGTCAATATACCTGCCGCTAATGTCAACAACGCTACCACTGCTGTGAATGGTAACGTCGGAGTAGGGAATGAAACTGCTGTCCATAATGCTGGGCTGGGGGATGTCAATTTGGCAGATAATCTAGGAGGCAATGGCTTTGTCAACACTGGGTTCGGATTCAACGATCAGGGATTTGATAACACTGGCAAGTATGGCTTTAATGCTCAAGGCTTTGGGCAAGATGGGTATGGTATGGTCAATCAGGGTTACGGAGGCTTTGGAAACAGAAATGGTACTGGATTTATGGGTTTTGGTCCTGCTGGAGGTGTTCAAGGGTACGGCAACAGAGGCCGAGGTCCGGGAATGAATCAGATCAGAGCTGGACGTAATAATGCATACGATGGGTACGGGGCTGGAAACGGTATGTGGCAAGAGGATCAGCAGGAAGACGCCTTCTCCGGAGGAGGTTTTGAAGGGCCGATGGATGATTCCCAAAAGATAAGAATGCTGGAAGAGCAGATGAAGGGAGTCCTAAATCAGAGTGCTGTGGGATTGGACATGGCAACAATGGGCTTGGTACCTGGCTTGAGGGTGCCCATTAAATTCAAAGCGCCTGCGTTCGACAAGTATAAAGGAGACACATGTCCGAAAGTGCATGTACGAGCTTATTACAGAAAGATGTCTGCATACTCAACTGATGAAAGAATGCTAATGCATTTCTTTCAGGATAGTCTATCAGGCCCTTCCCTAGAGTGGTACATGGGGTTGGAGCCAACTGATATCAAGACATGGAAGCAATTAGCGGAGGCATTTGTAGCCCATTACAAGTATAACAGCGACTTGGCGCCCAATCGGGTCCAGTTGGCCGGGCTGTCGCAGAAGAAGGGGGAGAGTTTTAAAGAGTACGCGCAAAGGTGGCGCGATATGGCTGCCAGGGTCCGTCCTCCTGTGGAAGATAAGGAAATGAACGATATGTTTGTCGGCACATTCACCGGGCTGTTTCATGATATGCTGTTTCATACGTCTCTGGCCAGTTTCTCAGACCTGATTCTGATGGGGGAAAAGATTGAGCGTAACATTAAGCAAGGAAAGTTCCAAGTCGAGGAATCAACTGCATCTGGCAGTAATAGGAAAGCTTACGGTGGGCGCCGTCAGGGCGAAGCTAGCGCAGTATTTGGAGGCCGAGGCCGAGGCCGAGGCAGGGGACGAGGTCAATATCGTCAGCCGCAGCAGGTGTCGAGTGTTACTATCCCATATCAGCAACAACCAATCCAGCAACAACAACCGGTTCAGCCGCAACCAATGCCACAGCAGCAACAGCCTCAGCAGGGGGCACAGCAAGCTCAGCGAAGATTTCAGGGTAGTAAACCGAGAAGAGTGTTTGAGAAGCCTCCCTCAACCTATGCTGATTTATTGCAGACATTGTTGGGATTGAATCTGGTAGAGAAAAGAACTCTGGCACCGATAACGGGAGCTCCCCCGTTCGGCTACGACGCAAGCAGGCACTGTGAGTTTCATTCTGGGGCCCCGGGTCACGATATAGAAGGTTGCCATGCTTTTAAGCACGTTGTGCAGGATCTTTTGGACAACAAGACTATCAATTTCGGAACGGCAGGTCCGAATATAGTCCAGAAACCCATGCCTAATCATGGGGCGAACGCCATTCTGACGGAGGAAGGTCTGAATCTTATTATGAATGTTGAGGATTTAAAGACGCCGCTGAGCGAGATAAAGAGCCGACTGTTACAAGGGGGTGTTTACCCAGGATGTAACGAGTATTGCTTAGACTGTTGGGCCCTAGCTGGGGGGTGTGAGGATTTGAAGAAAGGCATCCAGGCTTTGATTGATGAGGGCATATTGCAGTTTGATCGAGCGGCAACTGACGAGCCTGCAGGGGCAGTAGTGGATAATCAGAGTGATGTGGCCACGGTGACGATTCCGCGGAAGACGATCACTATTGCAGCACCAGCTCAGCGACCACCGATTACCATTACTAAGGCCAGGCCAATCCCGTATGAGAACACGAAAGCAGTCCCATGGTCATATGGGCTAGAGGTGTATTGTGACGGGATAAAGATTGATGTTAACAAGCAGTCAGCGGAGATTGTGGATAATGTTGTTGGCTCAGGAGGCATGACAAGGAGTGGCAGGATCTTTATATCTCCGGAAGTGGAGGCTGAAAGGCTAGCGAAAGGAAAAGGGAAAGCAGTTGAAAATGTTCCGGTACAAGCAAGTGAAAAAGAAGCAGCATCGAAGGATGTAGAAGAATTCATGCGCTTGATTCGGAAAAGTGATTATAAGATTGTGGAGCATCTGCAGCAGACACCGTCCAAAATATCTATCTTGTCATTGCTGTTGTGTTCGGAAGCTCATAGAAACGCTTTGCTGAAAGTCTTGGATACTTCTTTTGTACCCCAGGATGTCTCCGTAAATCAGCTAGAAGGAGTATTGGCGCATGTGAATGCAGGCCACAGTCTAGGTTTCACTGATTTTGACTTGACTCCGAAAGGGAGAGATCATAATATGGCATTACACGTGTCTGTTGAGTGTAGAGGGTCGGTAATGTCGCACGTATTGGTTGACACCGGATCATCTTTGAATGTGCTGCCCAAGAAGGCAATGATGAAGCTGGATGTTCGAGGGATTTTGTGTACACCCAGTGATTTGGTAGTCAGAGCGTTTGACGGCACGAGGAGAACAGTCTTCGGATCGATTACCTTGCCTCTGCAAGTGGGGCCGGAAGTGTTTGCAACGGAGTTTTATATCATGGATATACAGCCTGCGTACAGCTGCTTGCTTGGAAGACCCTGGATTCATGGGGCAGGGGCCGTCACGTCTACCCTGCATCAGAAGTTAAAGTATATGGTCGGAGACAGCGTAGTCACCGTGTGCGGAGAAGAAGACATCCTGGTCAGCCATCTATCTTCGTTTAAATATGTGGAAGTCGACGGAGAGATCCACGAGACACCATGCCAGGCATTCGAAGGTTTGCGCATCAAGGACAAAGGTCCCGGGCCGAGCAAAGTGCCAGAGATAGCTGTCTCATCGTATGAAGAAGCTCAAGCTCTAGTAGAAGCAGGAGAAGCCAAGGGCTGGGGCAAAGTGCTGGACATTCCTGTGAAAATGGACCGGTTCGGACTGGGGTACCGACCGTCGTCATCAACTCCTTCCGTGGAGGCCCCCCATTTCAGAAAGTCAATCACCATCTCTGCCAGTGGAGTATGTCATGAAACTGTCAATGCTGCTTCAGAGTCTGATGAAGGAGACAGCGACTGTGATATGGATGCCTGGATTCAGCCAAGCACGCCAGGACAAGGACTGTGCAACTGGTCTATTCAGGAGCTTGTTCCTGTGACTTTTAAACAGTAATGCTTTGCTTTATTAATTGTTGAATAATCTGATGTCTTGCCCGGGGCATCAGGATTTGCTTAGGGCTGTGTTGTTATAAACATTGCGTGTTAATCATTAAATAAATGGCGTTTTTCCATGTGCAAATACCGTAATCTCTGTCTTTCTTGTTTTATATTTTTCAATAAAATGGCAATGTGGTTATTCGCTTTATACGCATTTTGAAGCACTTAACCATTCCTTTTGCAGGATAACATTTTCAGATGACATCCTTGAGCCACCTATGACTCGTCCCGACTTTGAGCACCCGGTATTCCAGACCGAAGAAGAGGTTGTCGAAGATAGCGACGTCCCTGAAGAGCTGTCTTGGTTGGTGAAGCAAGAGGAAAGAGCCATTCTGCCTCATGACGAGGTCATCGAGATTATCAACTTGGGGTCGGAAGGGGTTGAGAAGAATATTCGTATCGGGGCCGCACTGCAGAGTGATATCAAGCGAAAACTGGTTGAAATGCTCCGAGAGTATAATGATGTATTCGCTTGGTCATATGAGGATATGCCAGGGCTCGATACAGATATGGTTGTGCATCGCCTGCCACTGAAAAAAGATTGCCCGCCGGTCAAGCAAAAGCTTCGCAGAACTCGACCAGATATGGCAATGAAGATCAAAGAGGAGGTGCAGAAACAGTGGGACGCTGGTTTCCTGGCTGTGACGAAGTATCCTTCATGGGTTGCCAACATCGTGCCAGTGCCAAAGAAAGATGGCAAGGTTCGAATGTGCGTGGATTATAGAGATTTGAATAAAGCAAGCCCAAAAGACGATTTTCCACTTCCTCACATTGACGTGTTAGTTGATAATACTGCTCAATACTCTATATTCTCCTTCATGGATGGCTTTTCAGGCTATAATCAAATTAAAATGGCGCCAGAGGATATGGAGAAGACTACTTTTATAACGCCTTGGGGAACATTTTGCTACAAAGTGATGCCCTTTGGTTTGAAAAATGCTGGGGCAACATATCAGCGTGCGATGACGACTCTTTTTCATGACATGATGCATAAAGAGATCGAAGTTTATGTTGACGATATGATTGCCAAATCCCAGACGGAGGAAGAGCATCTGGTGAATCTGCTGAAGTTGTTTAAAAGACTTAAGAAGTTCAGGCTGAGGCTGAACCCTAATAAATGCACCTTCGGGGTGAGATCGGGTAAGCTCCTGGGGTTTATCGTAAGCGAAAGAGGAATAGAGGTCGATCCTGCTAAAATAAAAGCGATTCAAGAAATGCCGACGCCTAAAACAGAGAAAGAGGTGCGCGGGTTTTTAGGGAGGTTGAACTACATTGCCCGGTTCATATCTCACCTAACGGCCACGTGTGAACCGTTATTCAAGCTGTTAAAGAAAGATCAAGCTGTAACGTGGAACGAAAATTGTCAAAAGGCGTTCGATAAAATAAAGAAGTATCTGCAAGAGCCTCCTATTTTGATACCCCCGGTGGCAGGGAGACCCTTGATAATGTATTTGACGGTTCTTGAGGGAAGCATGGGTTGTGTTCTCGGTCAACACGACGAGACGGGAAGAAAAGAGCATGCAATCTATTACTTGAGTAAGAAATTTACAGATTGTGAATCTCGATACTCAATGCTGGAGAAAACTTGTTGCGCGCTAGCCTGGGCCGCCAAGCGTTTGAGGCAGTACATGCTGAATCATACAACCATGCTCATCTCGAAGATGGATCCAATCAAATATATATTCGAAAAGCAGGCGTTGTCAGGTAGAATTGCCCGTTGGCAGATGGTCTTGACTGAATATGACATACAATACGTCTCGCAAAAGGCTATAAAGGGGAGTGTGCTGTCTGAGTATCTGGCGGAGCAGCCTATTGAAGAGTACCAATCGATGAGATTTGATTTTCCTGACGAGGATATCATGTACCTAAAGATGAAGGACTGCGAAGAGCCGTTGCCAGACGAAGGACCAGAGTTGGGGTCCCAATGGAAGATGATATTTGACGGAGCTGTGAATGCTTACGGTAGCGGAATAGGGGCAATTATCACCACGCCACACGGGTCGCACATCCCGTTTACTGCCCGATTGACCTTTGCCGTTACCAACAATGAGGCCGAATACGAAGCTTGTATAATGGGGCTTGAAGAAGCCATTGATTTGCGAATCAAACATCTAGACGTATACGGAGACTCAGCTCTGGTAGTGAATCAGATCAAAGGGGAATGGGAGACACGTCAGCCCAATTTGATACATTATATGAATTATGCAAGGAGATTGTTGCCTTTCTTCGACAAAGTTGAATTGCATCACGTACCGCGGGCGGAAAATCAAATGGCTGACGCTCTTGCCACTTTGTCTTCCATGTACAAGGTCAACTTCTGGAACGAAGCTCCCCAAATCACTATCTCTCGGTTGGACAGGCCAGCTTATGTATTTGCTATTGATGAAGCATCTGATGACAAACCGTGGTATTTTGATATCCTTAATTTCCTGAAGAATAAAGAGTATCCGGCTGGGGCATCCAGTCAAGATCAGAAGACTCTCAGGAGATTAGCGGGTAATTTCTATTTGAACCCAGATGGCGTCTTATACAGAAGAAACCACGATTTGGTGTTGTTGCGTTGTGTAGACGAGAAAGAGGCAAAGCTTCTCATGGAGGAAATTCACGAAGGTGCCTTTGGTACGCATGCTGGTGGGCATGCCATGACGAGAAAACTGCTGCGGGCAGGTTATTTTTGGCTGACGATGGAAACTGATTGTTTCAAGTTCGCGAGGAAGTGCCACAAGTGCCAAATATATGCTGACAAGATACACGTGCCTCCGAGTCCTCTAAATGTGATGTCATCTCCATGGCCATTTTCGATGTGGGGAATCGATATGATCGGAAAGATCGAGCCGACGGCTTCTAATGGGCATCGGTTCATCCTAGTAGCAATCGATTATTTCACCAAGTGGGTGGAAGCGGCGTCTTACGCAAATGTAACAAAGCAAGTGGTGGCCAGATTCATCAAGAGAGATATCATTTGCCGATATGGGATTCCCGAGCGGATAATCACGGATAATGGTTCAAATCTGAACAACAAAATGATGAAGGAGCTCTGTCAGAATTTCAAGATCGAACATCACAACTCCTCCCCTTACCGACCTAAGATGAATGGCGCTGTTGAGGCGGCCAATAAGAATATCAAGAAGATCGTCCAGAAAATGGTGGTGACTTATAAGGATTGGCACGAGATGCTACCTTTCGCTTTGCACGGTTATCGTACGACGGTACGCACATCAACCGGGGCAACTCCGTTCTCGTTGGTATACGGAATGGAGGCGGTATTATCATTAGAGGTTGAGATCCCTTCTCTGAGGGTATTGCGAGACGTTCAGCTGGACGAGGCAGAATGGGTAACGAATAGATTGAACCAACTGAGTTTGATGGATGAGAAGAGGCTTGCTTCTCTAGCATACGGTCGTTTGTACCAAAGACGAATGAAGAAAGCGTACGACAAGAAGATACTTCCGCGAAGCTTTCAGACGGGCGACCTTGTGCTGAAAAGGATTCTCCCGCCGCAAGCAGATCACAGGGGCAAGTGGACCCCCAACTACGAAGGGCCATACGTTGTCAGAAAGGTCTTTTCAGGAGGAGCGTTGTTGTTGTCCACCATGGACGGAGAAGACTTTGTGTCACCTGTGAATTCGGACGCAGTTAAAAAATACTTTGCTTAAAATAGACCCGCTGGACAAAAAAAAGAGAGTCCAGGCAAAAATGGGGCATCCTGGCGAACCAAAAACAGAATGAAAGGTTCGGGCAAAAGTTAGGGATAAAATTGAAAAAATGTACACCCGCGAAGTTGAAAACCTACACTGGGCGGCTTCGGCAAAAAGGGGTATCCAGGTGAACTGAAAACCCGTAAAGGGCGGTTCACGCAAAAGTTAGGGATTTGAAAAGCAAATGACTGCGGTCCGAATTCAATGAGCATCAATGCGGGAGAATATATTTGAGGAGTCAGTTATCGGATACAACCTCTTCAGAAGTGGGGATACCGGGAAAGTATTAGAGTCGGACGAGTCATGGGAGGATCAGTTCGTGGTGTTCATCTGCATCCCGTTGCCGACATGTGTACAAAATTTAATTTGTCAAAATATTCATGCTTCTTGTGCATACTTATGTATTTGCTTTGCGTAGCTTCCTCATTTCAGGAGTTACATCCCGTGTACAAAAACTTCGCCCATTCAGGGGCCCAATTAGGGCTGGAAATGAGTCGAGTCGAGTCGAACTCACCTCAGCTCGGCTCGACTCATTAAGAATTTTTCGAGTTCGAGTTCGAGTTCGAGTTCAACACGAACTTTTTTTTAAGCTCAAACTCGACTCGTTATGAATTGTTTCGAGTTCGAGTTCGAGTTCGAGTTCAACACGAACTTTTTTTTAAGTTCAAACTCGACTTGTTATAAGTTCACGAACAGTTTGGTTCAACTCATTAGGATCAGCTCACATGATTCACGGGCTTAAAAACTATTTTTTTTAATATATATATATTTTAGTATATTTGACATTTTAAATAAATATATTTTTTTTAAAATAAAATATTAAAATAAAATAAAAATTATCATATTGAAATTTAACTTTATCTTCGAAATCTACTAATTCAAAACTTACACAACTTTCAAGAGATACATTTGAGAGTCTAATTCAAAAACTACTAAGTTGAAGATTAAATTTGTCTAAGATTTAGATTAAATATTTAAACCTAATCTTAAAGACAGTATAATTATTCTCATATGTAATCGAGTTAACTCATGAACCTAACGAGTCGAACTATGTAGAGTTCAAGTTCAGCTCATTTAGTTAACGAACTTAATTTTTCGCTCATACTCAACTCATTAGGTTCATGAACCTAGTTCAACGATCTAATTGTCGAATCGAATTTCGAACTATTTTCGAGTTGGTTCGGTTCATTGCCAGCCCTAGGCCCAATCAATGGAAATATGTTATTCAGTACTTGATGCTGTTCTTTACTGTTTTGTGCATGATAAAACGCCTAAGCTTGATGAAACTAGCATGAGTATAACATCACTGGCCCTTGCCAACAATTGCTAAAGCTTTGAATTAACTGAGTGTAACGTCACTAACCTGAATTGATTTGATTGCGTAGGCTTGTCGTGTCTTGCTTGTGTTGTTGCAGGTTTCATAACCATACGAGGAAGAGGATCAAAAGATTGCGATAACGAGAGACTCAGTCCTCACGCAGGTCATGCATGTTCTTCCTGAAGAAGGATAGAATTCCCCAGCTAGCCGTAGCTTATCCAAAGGGCGTGCTCCGGAAAAGTTATTCGTCCTCAGCAGAGTTTGGCGATTCTAAGATCGTAAGGCTGTATTCAGACAGGTTCGTCTTTCCCCGCAGGGTCATGCGCTCTCCCTCAGTGGAGTCAGCTAATTCTCCCCAAGAGAATCATCCCATTCCCCAGTGGAATTCTCTTTGCAAGTGTTTTCATTCCTTCCAGTGGAATTCGAAGATTAAGACTCTCCCAAGCAGAGTTGATGGTGGGTCCTGTCATTTATTTTGTCAGAGATACGGTGTAATATCAGTTTGCGTTCCAGCAGAAAGTCCGATCGAACTATGCACATCTGCTATTCCCCAGCAAAGTTATATTCCCCAGCAGGGGGTTACCTCAACAAGGTGTTTGGTGAGTTCCCAATTTCCCAGCAGGGTCGAATTCATCCTTCCAGCATTTATTTTGCTGGGATAATTCTGTAGCATCTGGCTATCCCCGGCGGAGTCGGCCTTATTTCCAGCATCTATTTTGCTAAAGCAGTTTCTGTACTCTAGCAGTTCAGGTGGAGAGAGCTCTTGCTCAAATGGATTACCAAACTTTCAAGATCTCGGCAGGAGACATCCAATGATAATGTCAGTTTCGGCAGTATTCCCCCACCGAGTTAGCATGATGAAATTCTCTTTGTCTCTAACGGAGTCATTTATGCAAATGTCTCTTATTTTCCCCGCCAGAGTCAGCAGGCAAAATCTCTCCTTGTCCCCGAGCAGAGTTATGTGTCATCGACAGGTTCCATGAATCAGAATTTCAGAGGCCACCGCCGGTTATCAGAGCAGGCGTCTGATAGTTTGGTTTCCAGATATCCCTAGTAGAGTTCATCTCAAAGTCGCTGTTACGTCAGTGCTAAGGAGTTTTGTGGGTGAGGATCATTGAAGAACTAAGTCCTGACGCGGACGATTTATTCCTATATTGACGGGATTTCCTCAGAAGTGGGCGTCCTTACGTGGACAGGTTTATTTCCCCAGACAGGTTTAGGTGTTAGTCCTATCGTGGGCAGATTCGGTTTCTCGAAAGTAGTAGAATGGGAGGTCATGACGTTGAAAAAAAGTGGTTACTCTTTGTGTTGGTGTCCTGACGCGGACAGATCAGACGAGGGTGTGAGTCCTTACGTGGACAAGTCTTATTTCCTCAGCGGGTCGAAGGCGCCTGAGTCCTAGTGTGGACAAATCAAGACTAGATCAGAGTCCTAACGTGGACAAATCAAAGGAGTTATTATTCCTAACGTGGAGAAATGGGTCCTAACGTGGACGATGTAGTCCTTACGCGGGCATATCAAAAGAGGTGATTCCTAACGTGGAAAAATTGTATTCCTTACGTGGACAGATTAAAATGGCATTCCTTACGTGGAAAAATGAGTCCTGACGCGGACAAATCGGAAAGAAGTTGGTATCCTTACGTGGAAAGATCAGGGTCCTGACGTGGACAAATCAAGACGAAACATGGTTTCCTTACGTGGAAAGACGAGTTTATTCCTTACGTGGAAAGATTGAGTCCTCACGCGGACGTATCAAGATTGATTCCTGACGTGGAAAGAAATGGATTATTCCTGACGTGGAAGAGTTTAGTCCTGACGCGGACAGATCCAAGAAGATATTCCTAATGTGGAAGAAGAAGATTTACTCCTTACGTGGAAAGATGAAAGGGCTAGTCCTGACGTGGACAGATACAGAAGAAATGACTCCTAGCGTGGAAGAGTGTTATTCCTAACATGGACGATTCAGTTTACGGAAATGCAGACGAATTATCCCCAGCGGAGTTGCCGAGATTTTTCTGGGTTAACAGCAAGTGGAGTCCTAACGTGGACAGGTTTTAGTCGAGATTTCTTCGTATTGATGACAGACAGAGTCCTAACGTGGACAAGCAAGCAATCTGTTATGACAGAATCCTTTTCAGAACGATGAAGACAATCCCCAGCACGCTCGCGCGAGATCAGTGGGTTGCTGTAACAGTCAGATTCAGCTGATGAATGTCGTTCCTCAAGCAGGAGCGCAGTTTAGTTTTGTGGTTGGCAAATTTCTGGTTTCACTAGTATTCAACCGTCTCGTACCGCGAATGTCTGAAGGCTCCGGGCTCTTCACCCAATCGGGTCCAAGTCGCTTGAATAGGGGCAGCTGTTGCACCCTAAAATTTGCCCAACATTATTTACTTGGTTTATGTTTTAATGTCATTAGCATTTGCATATAGAGTCATGTACATAGACTAACCATCTGCATAGCATAAGCATAGCAAGTCATTCAACAGGGGACCAATCATTATCATCATCTCTAGAAGCCTATCAAGAGGTTATTATCCCAATTCAATCTTATTCAAGTCATCAGGAAAGAATTTGAAAGCAAAGAGTTCAGCAGATCAAGCCTTGAGTCCATCTCCTAGCTGAGGGTATCTGAGGATCAACAAGAGGATTGTGAGCTGTGAAGTGAAGGCATGGAGAGTATCTAGACATTATGAGAGACTTAGAAAGTCATTTGGAGAAGGAGACAAGTCATTGATGAGAGTACAAGAGCTACAGTTGAAGGCAGTCAACTAGGGTTTCATCTGGGTCAACCCTAGGTCAACCCTAGGTCAATTGACTGACTTAAGGGGGCATTCAAGTCTATTGGAGAGATGTGGGGTTCATCATTGGACATATAAAGAAGGATATGGAGATATGCCAAGGAGAATTCAAGAGAAATCAAGGAAAAGAGGAGTTACTAAATTAGGGTTTCTGTGTAAAATCCCCTAATTTAGGTCAAATTTCCAAGCAAGATAAGTCAAAATGCTAGCTTCAAATGGCTTCTTGGCCAACATGAAACTTGTAGAGGATCTCAAGACCTTTAATTTGAGTGGTGGAAGACATCAAGGAGATTTATAGAACTCAAGTTATGGTCCTTGCAAGTTACAGGTCATCTGAGGTATCTGAATTTTTGTCTGTGAAAGTGACTTGACTTCCAAGCTAGTTTTACCCCTCAAGGAGACTTCAAATGAATTCTTGGTCAACATAATAATTGTTCCTCATTGTCTTAGCTTTCTAGAATGGTATAGTATGCCTTCATATGATGTGTGGAACTCAACTTATGGTCTTGGCAAGCAAAGGGTATTTTGGGCATTTGTGAATTACAGGTCATTTTAACCTATGTCCAAAACTCATACAAGGAGGCCTCAAATGGAAAAACTTACAACATCAAACTTGCTCCAAATGGGATTTTAAGTCTAGAAAGAAGGTCACAAATTATTGGAAAAGCTCATAACATGAAGTTGCATAATTGGTCAAAAGTTGAACTAAAATGGCTTATAATTCAAAGAAATTCAAAGTGAAAAATGGTTTGGGAGATTTCTAAGTCCAAATGGAGACTTCCAATATATGATTTTGAATGGAAAAGACATTTCAAAGACAATGGTTCAAACACTTTTTTGAGTTTAGAAGGAAAAAAGAAAGATATTCTTGGTTGCTTGCATTTTAAGAAACACTTCAAAAATGGATCAAAGTTGGAAGGCAAGGGAATGTGTAAGATGGATCTAGAATGTTCATATGAGGTCTATATATTCATGAAATGTAGATTGATCAAGGGTTGGCTTCATTTTCACCAAGAATTTCCCAAATTCTCTCATTCTTTTCTCATTACAATTTCACTTCAATCTCACAAAATCTTCATCAATTTTCATCCACATCAATTCAATCTCATTCAATCATCATCCTGGATCATAATTGAAGCAAAGGTTTGGTGGTTAGAATCCATTTTCGAGCACTTCCATCATCAACATCAAAATTACAATTGCAAGTGGATAGCACAATTCAAGCCAAGTTTCATGCAAGTGTTGCATACAGAATCGAGCATTGAGTTTGTAGATCAAGATCCAAGCCTCAAAAGCTTCAGATCCACAAGTTTCCATAGCTGTCTTCAAGCTTTTGCACCAGGTACGTTTTCATTCAAACAGCTTGATTCAATTAGGTTAGCATGATTTTGTTAGTTTAGATGTAATGTAGGAGGTTAGTAGAGCAATTAGGATGAATTTGGAGTGGTTTGGTGATGATGATTAGCAGGTGTACAAAACTGTTAGGGCTTGAAACTCTTAGGTTAATGCATCATAATCTTAGATTGATAGCGCAGGTTAATCACCATTAGTTATAGGTTAGATTAGTGCAAGTTTGATGGAGAATTGTGATGGTGAGTTGCAGAGTGCTTTCATGGAGTCAGAAGTTGTTGTCATCGGGTTGAGAGTTGTGATGAGTTTCAAAGCAAACTAGTGCCATAGGATTGTAGAGGGAAGAATTCTGAGCATTTTTCATGTTTATAGCGTGATGATTCATGGCTTGTAGAGTGCGAACAGATTGGTGTAAGTTTGGTTCGTGCATGGGCATTCATGGTGAAACCCTAAGTTTCAGATCCATTGGAGAAGACGAAATCTGGATCGTCTGTTTTGTGCAAGACCTTTGACCTCCAAGCCCATCGTGTGGCTGAGGTTTAATCTGAGTTTTGGGAGGGAAGTGAGTCAGGTGCCAAACGCACCGTTTCATTAATTGAAACGGGCGGGCCTAAGATGATGTTGATATCCCCACCCCCAGTAATAGGCCCATTATCCATTTGAACGTGATTCTATTGCTTTTCTCACCCCCCAGCGTCCTTCTATTGTTTCATTAATTCTGAACTGGTTCTGGGCTTAGTGCAAAGTGCTACCCACACCCCCTGTTTGTTGGCCCATCCTGGATATAACTGGAGCGAATTGCTATTCATACCCCCTCCCTCATTTTATTTGATTTAATTGTTTTTTGTTTCTCTTAATTTTTTATGCATTTTCAAAAATTCATAATAAATCCATAAAAAATCATTTTTAGTTCATTCTTTTTACACTATTTTCTTTAGGATGTGTAGAAAATTATAGAAAAATAAAATTGCATTTTTATTTTTATTTCATATTTTTTTCATATTTTCTAAATAAATGTCATTTTAAATAGATTCATTTCATGCATGATTTTACTAATTTTTGTTCTATTACATGCTTTCATTTTTTTGTTCATTCTTTTTAGGGTGTTTAGATTAGACATTGAACTAGTAGATTCAATTTAGTTCCCATTTTTAGGAATTAATTTTAGGTGCTTAATGAATGCTTGAACAACTTGAACCAATTAGGGTTTTTAGGTGATGACTTAGGAAGTTTGATTCTTTTCCCTTAGGACTTAGGGTTTGACTAGTTTAGTTATGGGACTATAGGGGCTATGGGTAGTTATTAGATCCCTTAGAAAAAGTCAGGATTCCCCTACTGCTATTAATATTGTCTGTATATCTGATGGACTGGTGTGGTGTGCCCTCTGGGGATTAGTGCTTGCTTGCTTGGGTATTGGGATTGTCTGGGGACCTGGGAGAGCTGAAGACTTGAGGTGATGAAGACCATTGGAGATCCAGAGATTGAAGATCAACTGTCAGAGTTGGAGAGGAGGTTCTTGCTAGCAGCTGCTGAGGAGACTAGGGTTTAGGAGCTAGGCAAAGCTCTAGATTAGAAAGCTTGTTTCTCAAACATGGATTGCTTTGTCTGCATCCATCCCTTCTCTATGATTCAAAGTCTCTTTCAAATATCCACCTCCTTCCTTTGGAAGGATCAGTGAATATATTTGAAAGATAGAACTTTTGAGAGGAAACTTTCTGTTTAATGTTAACAGTTGATGAACCACCCTTGGTAGGTAATTAACTGTCTAACATTCATTCACTTCACTCTTGTGACTAATCCCTCATCCTGGAGGTTTGAGCTTGAAGAAAAGCCATTGCAGATAGAAGACTGATGATCAAAGCCCTTGCCTGAAGGTCATGAAGATGGAGATTGATGCTTGTTGAAGCCTATAGCTGATTGGAGATTACTTGAAGCCAGATGTTGATTCAGAGCTGCTGAAGCTGTTTGTTTTATTGCTGTATTTCATTTCTGATGTATTGATTGGTTTTATGGACTGTATTGTTTGCTGTTTACCCTATTGGGTTGAAAGTGAAGCCTGTTCACTTTCGCCTATTGTTTTCTAGGTTCGAGGTTGAGTGGGACTCCCTTGCCTCGCTTGTGCTGTTGCATCCATGCATTTTACCGCTTTATTATATCTGTTATTGTTTCTGTTTCTGCCTATCCCGTAGGATCTCTGTTTCTCTCTGTGCAAGAGAGGAGCATGATAGACACTAGGTCTTAACCCATGCATGATAACATTAGGTTAGTTTGTTTCCCTTCGCAACCGTAGGTTAGAGTTCTGTCTCTTTCTTTCTCAAAACAAACAGAAAAAACGCATAAAGATTTCAAACACAATAAAAGACACTTCTTTCGTAAAAGAATGTGAACTCATCAAAGCGTCATTTTTGTCCGCCGGGACTGCTAATCAAGAAACCCTTTTCAGAAGGAATAAAATCAATCGAGGACAGACTTGTGTCGTGCGTAGCCCGAACTACGTTTGCTCTGATCTTTCATGCTGTATGAAAGTACGTAGGCATAGGATGCGATATCCTAGCGAGCAACCTTCCCCTCCTTTCCCGTAGGTAGGCGAACTACGTTGACTCTGATTTCTCGTTCCAGTCGAGAATACGTAGGCATAAAGTGCGATACTTTGCCGAGTCATTTTTATTTTCGTTTTATTTTCTTTTCAACCCCTGACCTGTAGTTTAGATAGAATAACAATCCATACCCGAAAACAAGCGTGGATCCCGTCGAGTACGACGGACGTGAGGGGTGCTAATACCTTCCCCTTGCGTAACCGACTCCCGAATCCAGGTTTTGGTTGCGACGACCATACCTTTCCCGTGTTGTGCGAGGTTTACTCTGAGCGTTTCCTTTCCCTCCCGTGGGATAAATAACGCACTGTGGCGACTCTTCTGTTCAGCCGGCGCCGATTTTCGCAGTAGCGACACTATGTTCAGCTGACTTGGCCCAAGCGCTTACTTCTTCAAAGTGTTTATTGAATGGTAGGAGTTATGGTTAATGAACTCACAAGGTTTTCAGAGTGACAGTTACCCCTTTTTGTCTTCTGCATATGTAGTCACACGACTTCATTCTTGTTTGAGGGTTTTTTTTAGATCCTTTCTTTTTATTCTTTTGTTCCCTAATTTTTACCTGGACTGACTCTTTTTGAGTTCTTTTGATTTTGAAGTCCAACGGGATGCCCCAATTTTGCCTAAGTTTTTGCCTTCCAGCTTTTCTTTTTTAACTTAGCGGGCTTTTCTCTTTCTTTTTTTTTTTTTTAAAATAAGTCGTGCGACACTGTTTGTCTTGATTTCTCCGAAAGGGTTGTAATTGTCTCACTCCTTATTGGTGAGGTATAACCATTGTGGTTGATGAGGTATGACCTCTTGAGAGGGATAAGATGTGATTGGTCCTCGAACAGGGACACTCCTCTATAAAATTTGAACGCTCGGTCAAGCTAACTGACAACTAACCTGCCCTAGGTTAAGATGTGAGGGTTTAAAAATCCGAAAGAAACTTCTACTTCTAGGCTCAAAGTGGTTAACTAGGGACTAACTCCTTATACCTCTGGTGTTTAGGGGATTTGAAACAACGATTGTACGTCATCAGCAGGATTTTATCCGAAAGCATACGATCAACAATTATGGGTATTCAGTTTTCGTCATCCTCCCTCCAATCTTTGCTAAAACAATAGTGATAAATCAGAGTGGATAAAAGGTACATGTGTCTGTGCTTTGCAAAAATGAGCGAATGCGACATGATTAATTCATAAACATGCATAATCACTTCATTAATATTACCATTCAAAACAACAATGTTTAAAAGCAAGTAGCTACTAACAGGAAAGAAACTACAAATGCAAATGATAAAAATGCCCAAGGACTGCCAATGTTGAGGACGTCTACCTGTCTGGACCACTAGCTTCTGGAAATGACCCTCAGAATCTTCGAGCTTAGACTGCTGAAAGGTTTACATGAACAACCAAACTTCCTTCTGGAAAGGATATGCACCCTTTGCCAACCAACTGCTGCACTTTGGCTTGGAAAGCTTTGCAATCTTCGGTTGAATGCCCCATGGATCCGCCATGATATCCACATTGTACATGGGAATTGTACTCAGGAGGGTAAGGTTCAGGCACAGGCTTAAGATTCTTAGGCTCCACCAATGAGTTTTGAATCAGATGTGGCAGAAGCTGACTGTATGACATAAGAATTGGATGAAGAGGAACAATCCTTCTTTCCAAGTTGTTGCGAGGCCTATTTTGATTCTGGTGCTGATTGGGATAACCTCGGCCATGGGCTCGTTGATTTGTATAAGGAACAACCCAAGGTTTCTGATGTGGTGCCCTAGGCAGAGTCGTCTGTCCATAAGAATATCGTGACACCGGAGGTAATGACTGTTGAGAATATGAAGAACCAAAAGATTTCCCTGGTTCACCATGAGGATACTCAACATCTGTCATGACTGCATTGATTACATCTTCTTCTTCCTCTTGATAATTACTGAGGGATTCAGTTTCACTGGCCTGACTGCTTGAGACATCTTGAATTTTTCCGATCATAATGCCATTCTGAATGCGTTCTCCTGCTATTACTAGGTCAGAGAAGTTTGGTGTAATCCCAAGCATCCTCTCAAAGTATGGGCTCTATAAGGAGTCTATGAACATATATGCTAATCTTGGTCTAGAAGCGGCAGTTTCACTTTGGAAGCAAATTCTCTCCACCTCTGATCATATCTTCTGAAAGGTTCATTGTTCTCTTGAGATAAGCTTTGCAATTGCATGCGACTAGGAGCCACGTCAAGATTATATTCGTACTGCTTCAGAAAAGTTTTAGCTAAGTCCAAACATGATCAGATCTGACTGCTCTCTAACTACATATACCAATTTAAAGATGCCCCAGTTAGATTGTCCTGGAAACAGTGAATCATAAGCTTGTCGTTGCACACAAATGAGGTCATTCTTCTGCAAAACAACACCAAATGTTGCCTCGGGCAACTATCTCCTTTGTACTTCTCAAACCTCAACGCTTTGAAATTCGGAGGTAACACTAGGCTGGGAACCAGGCACATGTCTGAAGCGTTGAGACCAAAAGTATCTTTAACTTCCAAGGCCTTGAGTTTTTCATCCAACGCATGGAACCTTTTAGCATACTCAAGAGATCTCGGGTCCTTTGTCTTCATCATCGGGACCTCCCTTTTAGAATTCGGTATAGAGAAAGCAAAATTGGGACAATATGTAGTATCAGGAGAAGAGGACTGTCCACTCTGGGCAACAAACTGTTCACGTAAGTGTTGATTCTCAATAGAGGGCTGCATAGGCTAAGCTTCAGTAAGGTTGTTTACTTGCGAAGAATCTTCATTGGACAGAGAACCATACAGAGGATTGGTCATCACAGTAAAACCTGGTGGGCTATCAACAATCTGGAGGTCGTTCCCTGACATAGCTACCAACAATTCTCAACTTGACTTTACTTCTTAACACTGCTTGATTTTGCTTCAACCACTTGGTCGTCTCCCAACAATCACCACTTGTTCAGGATGAGCATCGGGGAATCACATTCTGATCAAAACAAAGGCAGGATGAGAGCTCTGGCTTGCTGAAGAATGATATGCAAAATGATGCAAAGATGCTTATGATATGCAATGCAAAATGCAACAAACATGGGATCACAACCTCCACAAAGCTCTGAATAACTGCTGCGCTGCTGACTAGATAAGTTCAAAAGTTCGCTCTGAAGAGAAAATCAGAATACCGGGTTGGCTGAAGGTTAAAGTTTCCTGCATAACCCTCCCCCTCACAGGTATGAACCTATACCTGACAAGGTTTGGCATCCTATGCGGTCGTTAGCGTCACAGACTTTCAAGAAACGATGATACGTTCACCATTTCTAGTTTGGCATCATAGTCAAACGAAGCGGCCTCACTTAGCTGACTCCCAAATGAACGGTCCCCAAAGTCGACAATCCTCAAATCCAACATCCTCTCAACTGTCTAAAACAAACTAGAAAGGTAGTCATCAAAGATAATCTCGTATGAACGCGGATTTCGTGAGGACTAGTGCATGCCAAACATACAGGTCCATCACTACTTTCCACTGCTAATACTATGTGTATACTCAAGCTTGGGTTTTGGCTTATCGCTCAATGGAACATCCACCCAACAGCACAACAACAACAAATAATAAAGTGCGGAAAATGTAAATACAACAATATATAAAAATACAACACAAAAATATACACACCCAAAAATAAAACAAACAAGCGCTAGGATTAACTCGCATAGGGGATGGGATTTTTCCCCAACAGAGTCGCCAGCTGTCGCTATTACGAAAAAAGAGGGTTGACAAGGACAAAAAATTCGCCACCGTTTGTTATTTATCCCAAAGATAGGGAAAGGATACAATAAGAGAAAACCTAACGAAAAAGGGAAAAGACAGGTCATCGCAACCAAATCTTGGGTTCGGGAGTCGGTTACGCAAGGGGATGATATGAGAATCCCTCACGTCCATTGTACTCAATGGGATCCATACATGTTGTCTAGTCTATGGGTGAAAACAAACTATCAAGGGCTGGCTCACAGGGACGAAAGAAAAAAAAAGAGACTCGATAGAGCATCGCCGTTCTATGCCTACGTATTCCCTCGTGCAATGGGAAAGTCAGAGTCAACGTAGTTCGGGAAACTATGGGGGGAGGTTGCTCGCCAAGACATCGTCGTCTTGTGCCTACATATCCTCATCTGGTATGAGAAATCAGAGCAAACGTAGTTCAGGCTAACTACGGGTAAACGGGGTGTTCTCGATCGCACGAGGCGAGCGAAAAGGTTCGGGTAGATGATGCTAGCGTATGCATTCTAGCAGTTAGGTGTATTGCTGCTCAACCATTGGAGACTTAGGCGTTACCTGTTTGCGGTAGAACGGACGTAACATGTCCTGGGTTAAAAGGTAACGGGTGACTAGAGGTTTAGAAAGGAAGAAAAGTGCTCGCTAGGATTATCGCAATCCTATGCCTACGTATTCTCATATGACATGAGAAATCAGAGCAGCCGTAGTTCGGCTAACTACGGGAAAAGTCAGTTAAGGATATCTCGATCGCACAGAGGCGAGAGAAAAGGGATATCGATCGCACGGAGGCGAGAGAAAGGGGAACAGTCGGATCGGGATGCACACGCTAAATCCTAAGACGTAGGAGCGAATGCATCGCATATCGCTCAAAGGGCATACGCTAAACACTCTAGATGAATGAGAAGAGGCTCCCCACTCATCATTTCCTACGTATCTATCGCTTACGGCTCACAATGCTCGACACGAGTAATTAAAAGATTTGAATTAAAGAAAGTTACCGAACGGAGTGGTTCCGTTGACCCTTGAAATTGCGTGCAAGCTTCATTTCCAAGCTTATAGTATCCTCTTTGATCCTTGGTGATGATGTTTTGAAATACGGCTCGAAAGGGTCAAGGTGAATTGAATCGGGTCCAATATGACACTAACCCGTCGTAGCTCAACTTATGAGGGAAGTCAAACTATAGGAGGTCGCATGATTGATATCCGTGCTACGGACAAGATAGAGATATGATATTGAGGATCATTCTCCGATTTAATCGTGTCGCAAGAACCAAAAGGTGGGATCTCGTCTTAATCGCAAACAAAATATTGATTAATCGAAGGTAGCCTATCGTGATCCCAATGTAAAGAAAATGACCCAAATGATCATCTTCCATAGATTTGAAATCGAGAAGGTTATCAACTCCGATAAATCTAACGCTTACGGATACAATACTTCATCGATCAAGGAAAGTCAAAATAAAATTGAAACGAACAAGAAATGAGGAGAGAAAGAAGGTGGTCTCGGATCCAACATTACTTATCAATAATTTGACCAATAATGGATTACGGAAGTCTCGTCATAGAACCAAAAACGATCAAAATAAAATAAAGTCAAAATAAAGTCGAAGATGAGAAAGAAAAGAGAAAATGGTCTCGGATCTATCGTTTCTCATCAATAATTTGACAGAAAAACGATAGAGGTCTCTCATCGACCAAAAAGGATGAAGGTGAAACAAAATGCCCAATGATAAATGAGAAATAAAATCTACCTTCTAAAAAAATATATTAAAATCCTCTAAAAGAAATTAGAATATAAAATAAACTAAGATTATATATATATATATATATATATATATATATATATATATATATATATATATATATATATATATATATATATATATATATATATATATATATATATATATATATATATATATATATATATATATATATATATATATATATATATATATATATATATATATATATATATATATATATATATATATATATATATATATATATATATATAACTATTTTAAAAAACTAATATAAATATTATGAAAAAATTATATATAAATTAAGTATTACATAAATCTAATATACACTAATTTTAAAAAATATATTACATAATACTATTATAAATCTAATAAAAGAATAAAAAAATATTACATTAAAATGGAGAAAGGAGGATAAACAGAAACAGGGGGTACGGTGTAAATGGGGAGAAGATCATTTGGGCCCTTGAGACCCATCACCTCTCCCAACTAAACAAAACCAACAACAATAAACACAAACAAAAACGGGACACACACTCCTCATGGTTTCACTCAAATCTCCACTGCTCTCCTTCACTGATTCAGAAATTCCTCAAACTCTCCATGATCTTCAATATGGAAAAAAAGGCTTACGCGTGAAAATGGTGGCAAGGAGGGTTATTGGGTTTTGTTAGTTGGCTGAGATTTGAAGAGATGGAAGAGGAAAAATGGGTTTCGATGGTTGTAGATTCGGAGTGTTTGGTGAGTTGTTTCAGTTGATTCTGTTATGGGTTTGAAGAGGTTGAATGAAGATCATGAAGTGGTTTGGTGGATCGTTTGAAGATGAACGAAGGAGGAAGGAGGCGCCGCTACTGGGTCTGCGTGGTCTCTAGGTTGATGAAAATCAACAGTGCAATATATATTGCACATCTGACACGTGGCAAGGTTGTTGGCTAAATTTCTGATTAAATTCTGATTGTTTGATTAATTAATGAGAAATTGCTGAACGTAATTGTTAATGAAATGATTAAAGACAAAAAAACTAAAATCCTAATTAAAGTTATTCTATCTTAAACTAAAGGCATAGTCCTAAGAAAACTAATTAAACTAAATTAATTCTAATAATAATGCTAATATCTATTTAATAAAATTCTAATTTAAATTAATCCTAACTAATCTTAATTAACTGTAAACTAAAACTTAGTTAACCTACAATTCTAATTAACAAATCTATTTCTAAAAACCAATCCAAAATTCTATTAAAATCTAATTTAACAATTCTAAAGAAAATCTAAACTAATAATTAATTAATTAATCTAAATACTAACATTCTAACTAAAGTCCAATTAAAAAATTCTATATTCTATTTAACTTAAAATAAAACTATATTCTAAACCAACTAAAATTCTAAGTCTAATTAAATGAAAGTAAAATCTATTTAATAATTCTAAATAAACTTCTATTGAAATACTAATATAATACTTAAAGTTATTTCTAAAACAAATTCTACATTAAATAAATAAAACTAAATAAATAAAAAGAGATAAATCACGGAAACCATGAAAAGGGGTCGAACACCGAAACGCAACCGAAAATATCAACACAGACTGAACCACCAGAAAGAGAGCAACCTTCGCTCGATTTTGAAATAAATATCCTTGTTTGAACTGGTTTGAATCATCTAAAACGCGAGCAAAGCGGCTGTAATCCCGATAATCCACTTCGACTGGTAACAATGACAAAATACGATAAATGATCGACCTAAACGATATGCAAATAAAATGCGAAGTAAAATCCAGGTTGAAAAGAAAAGGTTGGTCAGATTTTAGGGTACAACACACATCCTACTTTATACCTTTATCTCTTGCACGAATGATTCCTTTCATAATCGTTATTCCTCTTGTAATATCTCCTTCCACATCTTGTGCTGGTTCCTTTCCATCATGTGATTTTTCCTCCTTGCTAGCCATAATACATGTAATTCAGAAAAACAAAATTATGAAATAAATGACAAATATATATGAAAAGGAAAACATATAAATAAGAAATATATAAATAATAAAAACACATATAATTTTATTGAATGACATAATATATAATTTTATTGAATAACATACTATGTAATTTTACAAGTACCTTTGTCACTAACACCTCTTTCTTTTCTTTGTTGGAACGTGGTTTACTTGTCTCTTAACAACACGGACAGATGGATTGATCCAAATTCCCTCTTATGATCATTTCTAATATATGATCTGTCCGCTCTAATATTCTCATCTTGATCATCTATAATATAAGATTCCTTCCCAACATCAACATCACCCTGATCTCCAACGTTATCATCGATTACTTTGTTGGAAAAAAGAACTATAAACCATTTCGTACTTGTCAGATCAGTGACATAAAACACTTGTTTAGCTTGCGTGGCTAGAATAAAAGGCTCATCTTTGTACCCCACCTTATTAAGATCCACTTGCAAAAATCCTGACTTATCCATTCGTATGCCACTATTATTTTCAATCCACTTGCATCTAAATATAGAAATCTGAAACGTCTCATAATCAAACACCCAAATGCGTTCGATAACCCTAAAATATAACAGATTTGCATATTTGGGGTTTAAGTCCTTCACACTTGAAATGTGCATTGCTTCAGCAAGCACATTGGCACCACTGTTTTGCATTGTACTTTTATCATCTTCTTCTTTGGTATAAAATGTGTATCCATTAATTGCGTATGCGCTATAAGAAAACACGTGAAAACTTGAACCATATGCTAAACATCTCAACCTTTCTGTTATTGAAGCGGGATCAGAATAAAACTTTGAAAATATATGATCCTTGAACCATGTTATAAAACTTCGATTGTGCTCACGTACTATCCAATTTTCATTTCTATTCAGATTTAAACCTCGGAGAACATCCTTGTGCATTTCAACATACGGCTCAACCTCAATGTCATTGTGCATCACATACAAGTGCACCTGCTCCCATTCATCCCTTGAAACTGTCACAACTTTTTTTCCAATTAACTGTTTTCCTACTATTTTTTCAAAAGCATAAGATTTTGGGAGACCAATGGATTGAACATTGGACAAATATTCAGTACAAAACTCAATCGCTTCTTTAACAATGTATCGTTCAACAATACATCCCTCTGGTCGACTTTGGTTTTTCACATACCCTTTCAATATTTTCATATAACGTTCAACAGGGTACATCCATCTCATATAAGCTGGTCCACACAATTGTGTCTCTTTCACAAGATGAACAACTAGATGTAAGATTATGTCAAAAAATGATGGAGGAAAATACATTTCAATCTCACAAAAAGTAATAACTATTTCTTTTTGCAATGTTGGTAAGATCGCAGGATCGATCACCTTACTACAAATTGACCTGAAGAAAAAACACAATTTAGTTATTGCACTTCTTACTTTTTCTGGAAAAAAAGAATGTATACGTATTGGTAGAAAGTGTTCCATTATAACATGTCAATCACGTGTCTTTAAACTCTTTAACTTGAGGTCTTTCATAGAAACAAGTCTTCTAATATCTGAAGAGTATCCTTCTGGAACTTTAACTTCACTTAGAAACTTACACAATATCTTTCACCTTTTCAAAAATTTGTTCACCTATCAATGTAGGTGGAGCTCTACCTTATTCTGAATTTCCATTGAATGCTTTTCTCCACCCACGGTAGTGATGATTAGAATTTAAGAATCTATGATGATCAAGAAGGCATTTTTCTGACCAAATTCCAATCGCGTCCAATCTGTGTTTTCTTCACATATAGGATACACACATTTACCTTTAATGCTATACCCTAATAGATTTTCGTATGCTGAAAAATCATTAATTGTGCCAAACAACATCGCTCTCAAATTGAAACTTTCTTTCCTATATCCATCATAAACCTCCACACCGTTCTCACATAAACTCTTTAAGTCTTTGACTAAAGGTATCAAGTATACGTCTATGTCATTCCCTGGTTGTTTAGGACCAAAAATTAACATAAATAACATCATGTAATTACGCTTCATACATAGATATGGAGGTAGGTTATAAATCATAATAATTACAAGCCATATGGAATGTGAGATACTTTGTAGACCATGCAGATTCATTCCACCAGTTGATAATGCCAAGTGAAGGTTTTTAGCTTTTTCTCCAAAATCAGGTTACTCATTATCAATTTCCATCCACTATGGTGAATCTGCCGGATGTCGATACTTCCCATCTATAATTCTATCATCGCATGCCAAGTCAAGTGTTTTGCATCTGTTTCACTATGAAACATGCATCTAAATCTCGGAATTATAGGAAAATACCATAAGACTTTTGCTGGTGACAACTTTTTCTTATACCGAGATACACCGCATTTAGGACACTCGTTTAATGATGCATATTTGTTTCGAAACAAAATGAAATCATTTGGACAAGCATGTATCTTATCATAGCTCATTCCAATAGAGTATAACATTTTTTTAGCTTCATAGGTTCGATTTGGAAGAACATTATCCTCTGGAAGCATCTCTTTCATAAGGGCTGATAACTCTGTGAAACTTTTATCCAACCATCCATTACCCGCCTTTAAGTTGTACAACTTTAATGCCGCAGACAATCTCGTGAAAGTAGTGCAACCTTTATACAATGGTTTCTCTGCATCGCTTACCAACCTCTCAAACATCTTGGGACAATCCTGAAGATCTTCTTTAAGTGCTTCTGCAATCTCTTCGACTCGATCACAATAATATGTATCTCTGCCATTGTCATTTGAAGCATATGTCGTATTATCCCTCGGTTCAACATTCTCGTTACTTATCTCACCATGTAATGTCCAACATGTATAACTTCGATCAATTCCATGTCCCTTTAAATGAGATTCCAACTGAACTGCGTCAATTCGACGCCCATAACAACAACCTAAGCAAGGACATGTGATCCTATTGGGGTCTTTGGCGTGTTCAACAGTAAACTTAACGAATTTTGATACCCTATTCTCGTACTCGTTTGATAATCGATTGAAAGACATCCATTTTTTATCCATACTAATTAAGTAGGCTAAACTAAACTAAGTAAGCTAAACAAAACCAGCGAATACCTGTAACACTTGTAGAGAAATTACCAACTTCTAGAACTACACAGTAAGATTCTTGGAAAGATCACAATCTTCACAAGTAACCCCTATACAAATTAACATACAAAATTAATTCATGTTTTCATCAAAAACATCAACATTAACAACATCAACATTGACAACATCAACATCAACATTAACAATATCAATAACAACATTAAACCAAAAATAACTAAATATAAAAATAACTAAAGACAAAAACGGATATTTGTTCTTATGATGTGTCTAAGAAGGAAGGTCCATTTACGACAATGAATAGAGTTCTTACAAAATTGGGTCTATGAATTATTTCAATTTTAATTAGCATTTTTGTCTAGCCAAAAACATTATTCTTTATAACTTGAGAATTGTTTTCATCTTGTTGAACAGTTGGAATCTAACTCATTTATTTTATTTGTTTTGTGAAATAAAATAATAGAACAAATGCCTAGACTTTTCTATTTTTCATTTCTTAAAGATTCTTCGTATAACAATCATATTCTTGATTTATTTTCAGTCCTTATAAAAGGGAACTAGAACCACTCACCATATGCTAAACTAAGTCCTACTAGTCCCTCCTTACATCCAAGCGCATTTCTCTTTTCTTCTTATATATCCAATTAAGGAAAAAAATGGGTACCAAAGTATTCTTTGTTTTTATAATGTTGTTTTCTTTATGTTCACCATTTCCAAACAAGAGAAAGCCATATAAACCATGCAAAAACATGGTCTTATATTTTCATGACATACTTTACAATGGAAAGAAAGCAGCAAATGCAACATCAGCAACACGAAAACTGAAAAACTTATACAATATTTCTACAACAAAAAAACTCATCAATCCATAACCATGAAAATGAAGAAAATGACTAAAATACCTTGAAAATGGTGGAATATAGTAGGAAAGTGGTGGTGCGGCGGACAGAGGGAGTACTATGACTGGCGAAGAGGAAGAAGATGGCGGACGGACGGAGGGAGGACGACAGTCGACGGAGGAGAAATGGTGGAATGGGCCCAAGAGGTTTTTCAGAAATGAAGGGTTTTCGCAAGAGGGAAAGAAAGACAGAATGTTGCATACTGTTTTTGAATTTAAAAAAGTTTGTTTTATTAAATTTATAAAATTAACACCTATAGCCGCGCTTTTGAAAAGCGCTGCTGAAACCCACACATATAGCAGCACTTTCATCTAAAAAACACTCTCTAAGGTCTGTCTTAGGCAGACCCTATAGCAGTGCTTTTCAAAAGCGCTTTCGTATACCCCCCCTTTAGCAACGCTTTTTAAAAGCGCTTTCGTATACCCCCTTTAGCAGTGCTTTTTAAAAGCGCTTTCGTATCCCCCCTTTTTAGCAACGCTTTTAATAAAGCGCTTTCTTTTGTAATAAATACCCCCCCCCCCCCCCCCCTTTAGCAGCGCTTTCTAAAGTCAGTAAATTTTTTCCTTTGTTTTTTTAACTCTTTAGTCGCGCTTTTACAAAAAGCGCAGTCTTTTCCACCCTGCCAAAAAATCATTTTTGGCATAGTGTTAATAAATATTTGATGAATTTGGTGTCTTCTAATAAACTATTCATTCATGTTGTTTGATGTATTATTTCATGTGAGACTATACTTTTCTAATAAGATTAATTTGATATTGCAGACATTATGATAATGATCTATTCTAAATTTTATACTTGTGATATTGCAGCGCTGAACTATAAGGAAAAGAAGAGAGGTATGATATAATAGTTGGGATTTGGTTGATCCAATAGAATCTGAAACTTTTTGGTACTGTCATTCTCTTGCATAGTTTCTACATTTATGTTGATATGGAGCATGAATGAGTTATGCAGCCGGTTTGACTGATTACTCACGAAACTTTGGTTGAATGTAATCTGCTTATTTTACTTACTGCTCAGGGTTTTGTTCAAACATTCTTGGAAAGGTACTTCTTTGCATTGCATTTTCGGAGATACAGTTTTTTAAAATTCTGGTACAACCTTTATTCCTTTTCTCTTTTAATTTCTTATAGGATTATGAGGTGTATAAATTGATGCCACCAATTTTTGTGTTATAGCAAACTTCTGAGTTTTATGTGTTAGAGAAAACTTTTGCCTGCTTTGACATTTTTTTTTTGGAAATTGAGTTGAATTCAAGATCCGTCCATTTTCATGTTTACTGTAATGGCACACAAAGGGTTAATTGTTGGACTGACATATTCACTTGAAGATGAATGTATTGCCTCGGCTAGCCCAATTGCTTGATGAAAATATGGAGATAAGGATTTGATGCAAATGCTTATGTGCCATGATGTTAATCTTTAGGGAATAAATAATGACAGTATTTCCTTTTCTTTTATATTTTTTTTGAGATTGTTTAGAATCTCTATAGTTGAAAGTTTATCACAATCAAAGGGGCTGTTTCATTTAAGTCCCAATAAAAATTTTAATATTTGAGTCAAAATCAAAATTTATGATATGAAATAGAAATATATCTCTTTCTTTTCTTAAGATCTATTGAAAGACAAATATTGAAATAACAAAAAAATTCAAGGTTTTGTTTGGGGTGACTTATATTTTATGTTTTGAAACTTTTAAAAATTAAAATTACTTTTGAAATTTAAAATCATATGACTTTTACACAAATATTCACATATAAATATTAAAGACAATGTAATAAATAAAAATAAATATCAAAAATATAACCATTAATATTTTAATAGAATACTTATTTTTTTTCTTCTCTTTTTTATAGATTACTTATATACAAAGTTGAATTAATTTAGAATTCAATGAGATCTTAAATTTGTTACCATTCTTTACTTATATTTATCGACTCTCTTTTCAGCAAAATATATAACTTTACCATTTATATACCAAAAGCATAAGTCAAATATTTTAATATTAATTTCAAATGGATATACTCTACCTACTATTTCAATTTATTTATTGATTTTCATGGTTATTTTATTCATAAGTTTAAAATTTACTCTTCAACTTAATTATTCTATTTTATTATAATTTTTGAGACGATTTACAATAATATTTTAAAGCAACGATCATAATTAAATTAAATGCTATATATTGTATTGATTTCAACTTTTTTTTTATCTTTATCATTTTTTTAAGTATGTCAGTTTTTTTATATATTTTATTAACAGTAATTTACATTAATTTATTATATTATTTATATGTTTTAAAACATATTAATTAATTAATAATGATTATTATAAAACTTTATTTTCAATTAAAGTAAAATTTTATTAAACTTGTGGAGTTTGAAGGACTAACAGATTGAATTTCGAGGGATTGGATAAGTCTCCATGTAAACATAGAAAAGATTGTAGTATAATAAACCATGACCAAAGATAAATTAGTGTAAATGTAAGACTTTATATTATAAATAGAAGAATTTAACTAAAGGTTTAATGACCAGAGAAGGGAATAAAGTGGCCGAAAACAATAAATTAATTGAATTCAATATCATGATAATTTATGGTTTAAACAAATTAGTAGATTTTAAATAACATATTCTTATAAAAATAAAAATAAAGCATACTATAAAAGTAATGTTTTATCTATCAATTTTTAACTCTAAAAATAAAAGTTAGGATCACAATTATTTATTATATTAAAAGTAAATAAATGATTTGTTTATTAAAAACTTTTAGATTTCAAATTTTAGCATAACAAAACTAATAACAGTTTACCAACTATTTTTTAGACCATTTCTATATTTTTTCAACTAAACTTTAATCCTAATTATTATGCAAAATTTTTATTTATATCTTAACCTTTTTAAATGGATTTAATTATGCTATATTTTAAAACTTTAGTAGATACATTTATTGGCTAGCATTATTAGTCACCGGGCTATCTCACCTTTTGCCATAATATTAAAAGCCATTGATACACACAAAATACAAAACAAATAATAATAATAATAATAATAATAATAATGATAATAATAATAATAATAATAATAATAAATTAATATATTAATTACTAAATACATAAATTTTAAACATAATATATAAATATAAAAACAAATATGTAATATATTTTATAATGATGATATATACTAATTAAATCTAATTTCAATATTATATATTTTTTCATGTTAAAATTATTCTGGGTCGATTCCAATTTTTATGAAATTGGTATAATACAAAATTAAATTAAATACACTATATATAACATATTATATATCAGAATTACTTAGACAAATATTTAAAGAGTCAATACAATTATAATAAATTTTATTTTCTCATATCATAAAATATTTTAAAACATGAAAAATAAAACTACTAATTCAATTATTGTTATAAACGGGATTTACTATATTATTGATTCAAATATTTTTATAAAGACTGTCAAAACAAAAATAATATTTTGATTCAAATATTTTTATATACGCGAACAACTTTATTATTGATTCATATATTTTTATAAATAGTATCAAAAAAATTTTAATATTAAATTACGAAAAAAAATACATTGTTGATTAAAATATTTTTATGTAAGAAAGAAAATATTATTGTTATAAATGAAAATAATTTTATTATTGATTCAAATATTTTTATAAATATTGTCAAAATAAAAATAATATTTTGATACAAATATTTTTAGAAACAAAAACAAATTTACTATTGATTCAAATATATTTATAAACAATGTCAAAACTAAAATATTATTTATACACAGGATAAAATATATTATTGATTAAAATATTTTTATATACGAAAACAAATATTATCGTTATAAGTGAGAGCAATTTTACTACCGATCTAAATAATGAATAATTAAAATTTATCGACGCGCAAACACAATATATAAGTAATGTAAAAATAAAAACAATATATTTATATACAGAAAAAATAAATTATTGATTAAATTATTTATATAAATGAAAAAAAATCTTATTCTTATAAACAAGATTAACTTTAATTATTCAAATATTGAATAATATGAATTTATTAACCATTTTTTTAAATATGTAAAAAAATTAATGAAAAAATTACTATTATTATAAACGGTAATAAATTTATTACATTTTTGAAATAAATACACATACTAACTATAAATTTTTTTTTAATCAAATCATAAATAATAAAATACAAAAATAAAATAATTATAACGAAAATATGAAATTAGTGATCAAAATATTAAATAATAATGAAAAAAAAATTATTATTAATTATAATATTTTTATAAATAATGTCAAAACAAAATAATCTATTAGACCAACTCCAATGGGAGTTCTTAAAGTAGGTTTGCCAACATGACACTCATATTTGTTGTTTCCAAGATTGTCATGCTGTTCAACGGTTCTTAATTAAACAACGATTCTTCAACGATTCTTATATTAAAATATTAATTTTATAATATAAAAACTATAATTTAATATAAAATTTTATTTATCATTTTAATTATCATATGAAATTATAATTACAATATTAAAATATTGATTTTATAATATGAAAACTATATTTTAATTATAAGTTTAAATTACAAGTTTAATTTGAATTTTATTTATTTTAAATTTTAATTTTAATTTTAATTTTTTTTATTTTATATCAAATTTAATTTAAAACACTAAAATTAACCGAGGAGAGATTGAAATATTTTTTTTAAGTTTAATCTAATTTTTTTAAAGTTTATATAGTATAATGAAATATTTTTCCTTAAAACAACACTATATACCAGTTAGACTATATAGTAGACTGAAATAATTTTCTGTAAAAAAAATTAAAATTATTATTTTAAGTGATATAGAATTTAATATGAATAAAATATTAACATATAAAAATTTTTCAGAATTGCATCATTGAAGTGAAAATTTAGTTGAGTTGTTTCAAGTTGACATGGCTTAATAGGTCCACAAAGAATTAAAAAATGAGTTCACGATTGGAGATGTTATTAAGAGAGATACACGGGAGATAATATGATAGAAATATAAAATAATCTATGTAGTGGGCGGGTGGGTCGTAAGCAGACAAGCCCAACGAAAAAAGAAAACACTACTTTTTCTTGGTTATGAATATATAGAGAATCGGTGTTTAGGGTTTGCGTGCATTCGACGACTCACTTGTGATTGGTTTCAATGGAATTCAATACCGATTCGTTCGGCGTCACCCGACCTCCTTCGGAAAGCTTGCCAGAAAGAGGTAAGTTGCTCAAATTGGAATCGGAATTACAACCCAATTTGGGATCTAAACCTCAACCGGAATCGGAATTACAACCCAATTTGGAACCTAAACCTCAACCGGAATCCAAATTACAACCCAATTTGGAACGTAAACCTAGACTGGAATATCTTCTGAGTTCCAAACCAATGAAAAAGCTTAAGATGAGTGATTTCTCTATGTATGACGATGAGCCCGAGCCTTTCATGTTTATGCACCGACGCTTTGTGTATAAGAATAAGGCTCAGATTAAACTAGATGAGGAAATTAAAGTCGCCATGGATGACCATAGAGAACGCTCTCGCAACCTAAGTGTAACCATCTCTATCTATCTTTCTCATTTTGCTATTTCAATTGATTTGTTTTCAAGTTTTTGTTTAATTTTGATTATGCTAAACACAGCCTTTTGATGCTATCGGCCGCCCAAAAATATCAGATACATGTGGTGGTGGTCCACGACCCATTCCTATAACCGAAAGTGTTCGTCTTGAACTCACTCCCCTCTGCAAGCTTGCTTTAGACAAATACAATGCTGACAAGGTTCAAAACTAGTGCTATTTATTATGTTTATTCATTCATTCATTGATCTATCAACTAATTAATCTTTTAATTTAGGATACACATTTTGTGTTTGCTGACATTGTCAAGAGTACTTGGTGCCCTGGTGCCATGTATTACATTACCTTTCTAGCACAAGATTCTTCCAACAACAACAACAACACTTCTCTTACAACTTTTCAGGCCCAAGTCTCCAATCGGAGGCCCGCGCCTAAGGTCTACTCGTATGCCATTAAAACCTAGCACACTCACCTCACCTCACCATGGTAATAATCTTGCATTAATATTATGCATGGATGATTACATTTTTTTAAATCTTGTCTTCAACATTTATAAATGCTTATAGTCCCTTTCAAATTGTATTTTATTTTGTTATTTATAATATGCTTCACCCACTTTCTTTTTTCATGGAATGCTGACACTTTTCTATTAGTTCTATTATTGTTTATATATCCTTTTTTAAAATACTAATTCTTGCCACACTTCTTTTGAAACTGCATTGTTTTTTTTGTTGCTGTGTAAGCCATGGCCTGCCGACACCTTTCTTGAATGTAGACTGAACCCTTACTGGATTAAGGCATTAACACATAGATTAACCAAGCCTGACATGCAAATCAACCATTTCAAAACAACATTTGGTTATGTAATCTTCATCCTTGTGCTAAAGTCCACAGGTTCCCTTTTGGCCCGCTCACTTGTTCAACTATTCAGATTCAATTTCTGTGCTGTCAATGTAATCCAAAAACGTTCTTCTACTGAATTTCTTTTCGGATTTTATTTTCCATCTCATGTCAATACACTTTTCTTTATCCAATCACTCACCTGAGTAAGCAGACTAGTATTTGGCGGTTCTAGCATATTCTGATGACTTTCAATTTCAAGAGAAAATTTGTGCTTAGTCATTTTTACTTTCTTGAAATTGTAACCTCACTTTTTTAGAGTTACAATATAACCTTGCTTGCCCTTGTCCCCAAGTATGTTGTATTTATAATAACTTCATCTTTGAATGATTTTTTGTTGCTAAAGTATGTGCAACCACTGTGTTTGTATATTCGCCACAAATACTTTTTAAGAACTTTGCTTCTTTTTTAACACTGTTTATGCAGTTTGTGTATACCCTACTTCTGGATTTATGGAGAATTGTTCTGAGATAGATGAATTTCACTGCATATTTTTCATTTTATTTTTTTGAACGACAAATGTTAGGATGTTAGTTGTTTGTATCTTGCTTGTAGTGATATGTAATTCCATGCTTGTAGTGATATGTTTCTTGAATTTATCCATAAACTCTAATTCTTTATTCCTTTTGCAGGAAATGATGTATATTGCATCTAACTGCCGTGAGAATGTGTTCTTGTGAAAGAAAGCCTTTTCAGACTTCTGATTATAGTTTTAGACTCTGTCATACAAGGGTTTTCATCTCTTCATTTTTAGTTATATAAATCAAACATTTATTAAGCAAAATAGACCCGTGAAAGCACATATCGAAGAAAAATAAAGTTGAAATATTTTGGTATTTTAACATGTACAAACTTCTGATTGTAGTTTTAGAACCTCTGCACGGTTTTATTGTGAGCAAAATCATTTTCTATTCTGATTCATAAAAACTTGTATTTAGAGTCATATATGAGGGTGTCCATAGCAGTCCACAACACATGTCTCACATTTTGTCACAGATAAACCATAATAAGTAAAACATCATACACATTCGCAGCGATCAGAATACAAGTTTTTAAACTTTTAAAAATATCATTAAAATCATTTAAACGAGATTTTAATATTAATTTAAATTATTATAAAAAGATGCACTTAATGTAACATTCTATTTAAGATAATTCTAATTATGTGAGTTATTTTATACACAAATTGATTGAAAAAATTAAGGATAAGTTTGTTTCAATTTTTTAAAATTGATTTTTATAGAGGAATATATTTTTGTTGATTTTTATTTACAAAGAACTACTGTTTAAAAAATGTTTTAAATAATAATATAGTTTAAATAATTATTCTTAAAATATTATTTTAAGTATTTTATCTTTTTGTTATAATTTTTTGTTTTTGAATATCAAAATTTAAAAAAAAAATACTTAAATTTGAAGCAATTTCAAATAGCTTTTTTTAAGAATCAATTTTGAGATATATATTTTTGAAAAAATTGTGATTTTGACTATGATTTGATCTTTATTAATATATATTTTTGTTATAAAATATTGTAGTGTTATATATGGAAGAGGTCTTGCATAGAGTGATTCCTAGGATTGTCTTAGGAGGAGGCGACAACCTTAGGTCGGCCGGTGGAAGATATCACTCACCCTCAAGTCTTCCTTGCTTATGCAAGAGAAACGTGAGATAAAACGTGTATAAGATAAATAGGAAGGAATGACAATTACTAACTCACGTTTTTCTAGTAAATAGGGATTCAAGTGTCTACTATTTGACTAAGTGGGCGGTGACTTTTTTTGAAAGAACCTTGGGTCTAAGATACCCCTATAAATACATTACCAGTCAAACTGAAAAAGATACACTCCAAGTCATACAAACCCCTTACAACTCTAAGAATACCACGCTCCTTACCGTCTAAATGTGCACGACTAACATAATCGCTCATCTACAATCAAGTAGTGTTGACCGCTTGTAGGGGGTCTCTCACCGCATGTGAGCTGGTCCTTTAAACAGTCACAAAAATTACCACATATGACTTTTGGTCGCAATGAGCAAGTCTTCGCTAACAGAACATGTTATACTCCTACTAAGACCTATAAGCTTTCCTGCTCCTACAGAGGGAACGTGCACGCCTGTATTTTTTTACCAGTACATTGGCGCCCACTGTGGGGTCCTAGTAAAACTAACCTGGACCACATCTTTCACTCTAACACTTTTACCCCCCCCCCCCCCCCCTTTCTATATAGATGGCTAATAGGATCCTGCATCACAAAGCCAACACCATTGTTAGAGGTATCTCCGGGAGGAGCTTCTCCAGAGCCGCCTAAAGAAGATACGCGAAGTAGGTATTTACGGCGAACATCATACCCTCTGGGTTTCCTTGAAACACCATCGGAAGGTCATGGTTTAACATCATTTTCTCTAAAGAAGATGCCTTGGACATCAACCCTCACGACAATGATGCTTTGCTGATGGCAGCTGGGATATCAGGCGCGTCCTGCTAGACTCGGGATGCTCTGCCGATGACCTATTTTGGGATGTCTTCCAGAAGTTGCATATGAATCTAGACGACATACATATTTCAGTGGATTTCTGATAGGATTATCTGGCGAAAGAGTACAAATAATGGCCAAAGTGACCCTAAAAATCACATGCGACGAGGGACCGAACGTCAAAACCATCAACGAAGCAACCTCATCGTGGATACCATGCCCCCTTACAACATCATCTTGGGGCATCTGACCATCAACGTGCTAAGGGCGGCCGTATCCATCTGATATTTAACTCTGAAATATCCACTCGGTTTTAGCACACGATTCTTCGAACAACAACACCTCTCTTACAACTTTTCAGACCCATGTCTTGAATCAAAGGTCTGTGCCTGAATCAAGTCATGTGCCATTAAAATCTAACACACTCACCTCACCTCACTATGGTAATAATCTTGCGTTAATATTATGCATGCATGATTACATTGTTTCTAATCTTTTTTTCAACATTTAGAAATGCCTATAGTTCCTTTCAAATTGTATTTGATTTTCTTATTTATAATATGTTTCACCCACTTTCTTTTTTCTTAAATAGCTATGGTTGGTTCCTTTGTTTGGGGGTGGGGGTTATTTTTTCGATTCAGATACAATTGTTGTGCCGCCAAATCAATGTTGTTGGAGTAAGCCCTAATAGCCAATCAATATTGGCTGTATATGCTTTTGTATCATGACCTTGATATATATATATATATATATATATATATATATATATATATATATATATATATATATATATATATATATATATATATATATATATATATATATATATATATATATATATATATATATATATATATATATATATATATATATATATATATATATATATATATATATATATATATATATATATATATATATATATATATATATATATATATATATATATATATATATATATATATATATATATATATATATATAGTTTGTTAATGTATATACTTATTACCCATTGTATTTCCTGTGTTACTTGTATATGACATAATAAAGTCCTTAGAATAATTATTCTGTTTAATGATACATTAAGTGTGACTTAATCATGAGACTTTATTAAACATAAAAACATTATTTTTAAATTATTTGTATTCAAGCTTTATTGTCAAAGTAGACTAATAACTGTATCTCACAAGTCATGGATATGAGATATCAAGTTTTCACGTAGATATAAATATTAAGAGTAATATTTATAATAGATTGACCAACCATGAGAATACTACATAGTTTGTTATGTAAGTGTCATAAGTCTTTCTCATAGTGATAATGGTGTATACCACCCTTCGACCTGAAAACCACTATGGACCCTAGATCTGAAGTCGAATACTTTACTGCCAATCAAACGTCGTCCGTAACAAGATGACCATAAAGATGGTTTTTGGTTACTTTACAAATCACGTTGAGTGACATGAGTGACCTAGATGAGATTTTTCCCTCCTACATATACAGAGTAATATCTGTAGGCCCCTTGATAGAGTATGATCATAAAATATATGGTTGTGCTCAAATAAGTTGATATGAGATATTGAGCTTATTTGTTGTTATCAAGTATACTTAAGGATCAAAGAATAAAATATTGGACTATACAAGGGTGACACATTCTATGTCCTGTGTTCAATATAGATATAAGGGGAAAAGAGTAATTGTACATATGATCATTATGACATAAGATTATGTCAGATCACACGACGTTCTCGTCACTTGGGTAGCACTTATGTGTTGCTAGATACCGTTCACTGTTTATAATATTAAATAACTAATTTAATATTATTGTCAACGTTACGAGAACCTATAGGGTCACACACATAGAGCGCTGATAGTAGAATTGACGATTAAATTAAATAAGATTTAGTTTAATTATGTGTTAATAGTATTTAAATTGTTTAATACATTAGCACATATATAATTTATTTGATTAAATTTGATTTAATAAAATGAATGAGAATTGACACTTGATTAAATTAAATATGATTAAATTTAATTAATATTTATTTTATTTGATTAAAAATATTTAATTAAATATAAATATATTTAATTAAAATAATTTTAATTAAATAAGATTGGGCTTATTTTGGAAAAGTCCAAAATAAAATCACTAGGATTTTAGTAACTCTCTATAAATAGAGGATGTATTTCCCTTACCAATTCTAATTGTCAAATTTCTTAGAACAAAAGACGGCTAGCACCGCGTATTTTCCACGTTCGTGATCAAATCTAAAGTACGTTTCAAGAAATAAATCAATATCTTTGATTTGTGATTAATGATTTAATCAAAATACATTTATTGACATTGTTCCATTAAGAGTGTAGATTTTAAAAAATCTCTTTTAAATTCCAATAGCCATATCCGAGCTTTTGTTATGATTAAATCATTAATCTTATATATGAATTCAGTTTTGATTGCCGTAAATAAATTTGATTAAAGTGTTTAATCATTGCTTTGGATCCACATGTTTTTGCGATGCAAGAAAAATGACGCGCGTTTTCGATAAAACCTAACAAACAGTAAAATTTATATGTAGTTTATATGCCAAATTATGTATGACATAATTTATATGTATGCGGTTGTGGTTGTTGCTTCAAGAGAGATTTTGCTTTCAAATGATTACGTGAATACCGTTTTCAAATAAATGTCGCCGTCCTAAAGCCCTTTTTTATAATGCGATGATTGAGTACATGTTTTAGCGTGTGTATTATCATTGGTTGTTAGTAATTTATTTTTAATATATAAATAATAATAGATATATTAATATAATAATATATAATATTAATAATAGTTTTATATAATTAATTAATTATAAATAATAATAAAATAATAAAATGTTTATTATTTAAAATTAAATATTGACAACATATTTTGAATAATTTGGATATCGATGTTGATTATACTTCGGAATTCGACATTTGTATGGTGAAGCAGTGATACTTAGATTATCCATAAGTGATAAAAAAAATTATTGTTCAATTTATATATGATACTTAGATTATCCATAAGTGATACAAAAAAATTATTGTTTAATTTATATATGATATAAATATTTCAGATGCAACATTAGTATATTTGATATACTATTTTATTTCATCCATTTGATTAGTGTAATGATTATTATGAGTTTGTTAAATTTATATATGATATAAATATTTCAGATGCAACATTAGTATATTTGATATATTATTTTATTTCATCCATTTGATTAGTGTAATGATTATTATGAGTTTAAATGATCATGTTCATCTACATTTGTATGGTGAAATAATGACATTTTGATGGTATGCATGTATTGTATTGTGCTTTTATGGTTTGCAAAAAGTGTCAAAGATGCATTAATATTTTGAAATTGAGAATCTATTATTATTTATTATTAAATAATTTGGTATGCGATTATGATCTTAGAATTTCAATGTTTATTTATTTAAATACGATATGCGTGTCGTGATTTATTTTATCTAAATACGGCTTGCGCGTCGTGCCATTTAATTATTATATTTATGCATTTAAATATTTTAACTACAGAGTTGAAGAGAATACAACACAAAAGGATGACACCGGCGAAGAAGTTTGAAAAACTTGTTCGTAGGTCAAAGAATTGTAATAAGTTAGCTTATTAAATTCTTGCGTTTTAGGTGGTCATAATCGTATTTTTAAATTTTATTTTATGTATGTGATGCGTGAAATGTATGATTATATGGAAGTGTATGAGATACACAAATAAATGAGTTCAAAATTTTTTTAAAAAAAATCCCTCCATTAAATATTACTTTAATTGTTTTTCAAAATTTAGCACTCATCAAGACTAAATATCGAATAATGTAGGTCTCGCCCAACACGAGGTGCATGTCTTATATTAGTAAGGTGCGATGAGATAAATGTAATATCTAACTACTAAAATTTTAGGTTTGACTTAATTAAACTAATTATAATAGGATTATATATGTTTAGAAGAAAGAATTGAGAATAATCCATATAATGAATTAGAATAAGGAGTTATTAACTCAACTGATAAAATTCGAGAATTGTATTAGATACAATTGGAAAAAATTCCTAACTAAATAACGGAGTTTTGTGTAATCTGCTTACGCGAACTTAAAACAAAGTGAAATATGGATCTCGACCCGCTAGAAAATCTTCTAATTGATTTTTTCGAATCAAATGTTGAGGGTCATTTGATTTGAGTAAAAATAGTGGGAGCATTTTAATAAAAGATCTTATTAAAATGATTTAACTTGATACAATTTTTACATGTGTTGTAGTTATAATTTCTTTTGCATTTTATTTTATATTTTGCTATTAAATGTCCTTATGAAGGATGTAAGGATCATAAAGGAGTTTCTAAGTTGGTATAAAAATTGAGAATTATTCTCAAGCACGAGAATAATTGCATGTTCTCAAGCAACCAATTTCTAACAACGGAATATAACTAGATTCGAAGAAATATACTTATGAGAATGATCATGTCGAATGTCTAGATATAACATATCTCATAATTATAGTTGTCAAAGAGAATGATATGATCATTAACTTGATATGATCATTAACCTCGAGGATTTTCTTTTAAATAAGAAATACAAGATATAAAAAATGTAAAACTTTCCAAGGTCTTTTCTATACAAGTTAGGAATCTAAATGGATCTAAAATATTTTTGAAATTTAAAATTTAGATTTCCTTATAGACCAAATAGTTGTTCATAAGTTTAATTTGAGATTGTCTCGAATAAGTAGATTAAATTCATTATGAATGCATTTTAAATATATCTACCATATCTTGTTGAAAAGAAAATAAAGTAGTTTGTGATGCTAAATAGATGAATTATAAAAGGAATGCGATTCATTTTATATTCCTTTGAATTTTAGAAAAAAAAATACGGTCCTAAAGGAAGATAGTGATTACATGTGTTGAAAGAAGAAAATTATTAATGGTTATCAAAAGAGTCAAAGTAGAATAAAGAAGTAAGACATTTTCTTCATACATTTAGTTATAGAAAGTCAAATTATCTACTTCTACATCATGGGTATGTGATACTATATATTGATCTCACATTTATAAGAATGTGAATAGTCTTTAAAGAAGTGGAATATTGATTATAATTTGAGTCATCTTACGTCTAGAATGGAACGACGAGTTTTCATTGACTATAAGAGCTTATGGTTAGACTTAGATTAGATCTTGGAATAAAGTCAAATAATTAATATTGAGTTCTATTTAGTAAAAAAAAAACATTAATTCTAAGTCTTGTATTGACAAGATGAGGAATGCATGTTTTGATAATGGACAAGTGTTGTTATGATTATCCAAAATAGTAGTTTAAATACTAAATCAAGTAGTGAATTTTGAAGGTGAGAAAAGTACACAAGAAGAGGGGGAGGGGTGGGGGGTGGGGGTTGAATTGTGTTTTTCGTTTTCTTAGTTTGCATCTGATTAGAGTTCAGAATCTAAATTGGTGTTTAGATTCTGGTTAATTCTTAGCAACGGAATGTTAACGGAAGCAAATAGCTAATAGCAAAAGACACAAAGATTTATAATGGTTCATCCCTTAACTGAGAGTAGTCCAGTCCCCTTACTTCACACTAGATTTTCACTATAACCAAATCATGATTACAATCACTTATGCATTCTGCGTAAGTCTTTACAATTGCTCAGACACAAGGTCCAAGACTTCTTCTCAAGCTCCTCACTCGAGACTTCTTACTCAAGTTCCAAAAAACTCAAGACTTCCTTGCTCAGGCCCTCTGACCCAAGACTTCCTGCTTGAGTTCCACAAACCCAAGACTTCCTTCACGGGTTGGACATTGTAGAGTTGTGGTTGCTTGCATAATTTTATCCATTTCATTGCCATGATAAGACGCCATATGTCTCCTAGTAATACCAAATGCTCACCCTCCAAATCAAACAAGAAACCCCTCTTTGAGTGCACACTCATTCCAAAAACAAAATTAGAGAATCTCTAATAGGGATCACCATTGATGAAGATCTCCAAGTCAGTGTAACGCTCCATTTAAATTATTTAGTCGTTTTGTATTTTGTTGTATTGTGTATTTATGGTTATTTCCTTAAGTAAGAGTATGAGGTTAGGGGCGAAGGTGAGAGCTGACCTTAGTTGGGATAGTGTGAACCTAGAATAAGTGATATTAATAATTTAATAATAATAGTAAGAACATTATTATTATTATTATTATTATTAATTCTATTATTAGTAATAATAATATTAATAGGATTATTATTATTATTATTATTATTATTAATCATATTAATGAATTAAAATCTGATTAAGGGGGTTAATAGATGGTTAGTGGAGAATAGACGGTTAATAAATACGTGAAAAAGGAAAAGGCAGAGAGGAAGGAGAGCTAGGGAAAAAAGAACCCAATTCTCCGTTGTTGTCAAGAAGAAGCTCAAATCCAGGGTAAGGGGGGAGGATAGGTTTCAATTTGGGTGAATTAACATGAGAGGGTAGTGAGAAGTCCTTTCTCTCATAGGAATTCTTGTGTTTCTCCGTCTCTTATTTGATTTTTTTAGTATGATGATTTCCCTGTAATTGATGTTGTTGTTGGATGATTATTGTATGATGCATGTATACTTGAATCTGAGACTGATATGAAATTCGTGTGAAATTGCTTGATGCTGTGAGATGATTCTGATAGATAACAGGTCTAGAGGATAAGGATTTGAGGGTTAACAAAATTGAATCTTAATGATAGAAACCTTAGAAGGATAATGGATAGATGAAGTATAATGGAAGTATGGAGAATTAATTGGCATGAAACTGAGTTTTGGAATGAGCGGAATGTTAGAATGAGAAGTATTGAGTGAGAATTCGTGAAAGGGAGGAAATTTAAGTTTTTGACAGAGTTACTGGTTATACACGTAATGGAGGTGTCAATACGCGTATGTGGACACACTCAGGGGCTGTACGCATATGGTACGCGTAAGGGAGGTCAGGCATTACGCGTATTGGCAGGGTGATACGCATATGTTGGGCTTGCCAGCAGGGGAATACGTGTGTGAGGCAAGGTGATACATGTATGGGCAGGTCTGGGATAACTTTTTTTTCCCATTTTTGTAATTTTTGTCCAGATTTTGCTTAGAACGCAATTCCGTTTAATCAATAGGACTATTAGGACTTAATTGAACCTAAGGAGGACTAGTAATTAATTAAATTAGGGAGAATACAAGATTTTATGTAATTGCCCATTAGAGGTGCATTTGATATGTGTGAACCAGGATTGTCAAGTGTGGACGATCTGGTATGATGGTGGTAATTCCCAAGAGGATTACGGTGAATGGATGGCTCATGTGGATCATTGATGGTCGTGATTTATGCTTGAAACTATTATATCGTCATAATTGTGTTGTCATGCATTTCCTGTCACGTGTCTTGTGGAGATGGCTAGGTGGGAATCCATGATGAGTGCCTAGTTCATCCGGACTTCATGTGGAAGTCGTTGTGGAAATGAGTTATAGTTCAAAGGAACGCATACGACTTATCTAGATTCCAACGGGAATCGGGTTCTAGGGTGAACCTTATGTATTTGTGTTGGTACCACATGCATTATGTCGAGTCAGTGAGTCACATTGCATAATTGTATTTGAATGTGGGCTATTGATGCCAAGTAATTGATGTGGCATGTGTATGTGCGTTGTATTGCATGATTTTTATATGTGGTGTGTAACTACTCCTTAGCATGTTGTTGCACCCTAATTTTTAACCTTAAAATTCTACCCCCCTTCGTTCTTTTTTGCGTGTTTTCAATTGTTATTTAACTTTACGTTAATATTTATGTTTTTTCGCGACTAACAGGCATGTGCAGTTTTCTCAGGCCCAATCCATCAAGCAAAGGAAATTATGTTAAAGAGATTTCATAGAATAAAATACTGGAAGTCGTTTGGTAACCAAGTCTGGTTCTTAAAACCTTGAGTTTATTTGGTGCTTTTTGGATCAAGTTGATAAGTGCTAAGGGTGGGATATCCACTTTTGAGGAGGCTTGTAGAGGACGTGTCCATGTAGAACATGATTTGTTGATAACGATTGCGAAAGCTAGAACTCAAAGAGACAAATCATCGTATCGGTCCATGTACTCCAAATTCGGAACTTTACAATTTAAATTCAACTAAACCTCACACTAAGGGTGTCGAGATTACAGGACAATTTCAATAACAAATGTCGAAGCTCAAAATTTCTTTCACTAGGATTTATTGTCGACATTGAGGATACGAAACAGGATCGATTTCATGAAAATGTTCTTCAAAAAGTGTGATGATTTCTTAGATATTATTAAAGGTATTGTTCTTAATCTACGGGAACCTTCCAAGCCATGCGCAAAATCAGGAATGGGGTGTTATTGTCAATTGCAGCATTTCAGATTCGAAGAGAAATAATTCCGTTCACGAACGGCTCCAGTTCATTAAATTAAGCACATAGATTTAAGGCTCCATGTTTTTCTCGAGTCCTATTATCAAATATGCCATTCCTGTTTGAGTTTACTCGACCACTTCTACCATTAAAGTTACAAAGAAAGACTAAGTAGAAATGGCTAATTCCACAATCCCTTTCACAATGCATTAAAAGGGGTATATACTTTCAAGCAACAATTTAAGTACTTCCATACACGCTTACAATCAGTGTGCAAATTTATTTACAAAGGTACAAGAATATTACAGCTTAAACTCCACGGTTGCAACTCGGCAAAGTCGATCACGAGCTGCACTTCTAGTCAACACAAAGGAAGGATGTCTCATTTCCTTCTGCTACGCCAGAACTGAAGTGGTACCACCTTCTAAAGATCCTCTAACAACAATCACTTCTTGAACAGAAATGTGAAGCTGCTAAACAGATTATGCAGAGAGGGGAAGACAGTCACGTCATTCTCTTTCTTAGTGGCCTCAATGCGGTTACGACGTCGGCGAGGATGATGTCCCTACATAAAATCTGAGCTAAATTAGAGTGCTATCAGAAACACAGTTAGGGTGGATTGTATGAGAACGTAACGTAATCTTGGCAATTGAGATAGAAAAAGAAACGAGTCTCACCTTCTTGCGAAGTGCAGAACCGCGCAATCTCGAGTTTATTTTACTAACAGTATACTCTTTAACTTGTCTTTTGATGCAGGAACTGAAGGTGAAAAGGGGAGAATAGCCACCATCGGCATTACGTGGCCTCTGTTGATACTAATAAAACCTGTTACCACCAACCGGAACCGTCACAAGGTCAAGCTCATTGGAAGCTGGAGAATACGAGTAACCACCTGCTGCAGTTTACAAGACATAACAACAAGTATTAATCAATAAGGAGAGCCTGTCATAACAAATCCAGCAATGAATAAAGAGGTCACAGAACATATCAACATGAAGTGAAATATACAAGCAGAAGCGGATCAGTCTACCTGCAAACCAAATCGGCATAGTATGGTCAATTAGTCGATGAATTGAAAAGAGAACTCAAAGCAATTACCCAGTTTTTCATAACCCGGGACTCGATATCTCGAGCAATGCCTTGATGTTGTAGCACACGTGTTCAAATCTCTGAATGTTACTCACTTCGGCTCTCAAAGTATCCTGCAACCAAATAGAACTGTCATCATCACTCGTGATTATCACAAGGAATAAATATATTTGCATTTTACGACAAACAAGGTTGTGCGAAAGTAACTCACTTTCAGGCATTACCACCCTGTATCTACAAAATAACCAGTTCACAGACACTACTTCCTTACCAAAACCAGAACGCGACGCTCGCATCCTTAGCCTCAGGGCAACTCGCATACGGCAGCCCTTCAATGCCCACATCCAGCTGCTGCAGACATTTGTTTAAAACAGGATCAACACTGGCATCAATAATCATTCATTCTCAGGCATATTCCAGCAAGAAGTAATAGCCTGCTTACCGATAAATAGGAGATGTCGTACTGAAACAAATGCATTCTCAAGCACAGCATTTCTTGTGACCGGTTTCCCTGCACAAAGATAACATCAGAGCAAAATAATGCTATAACATGCATGAGTTCAGGTAATGCAACTGATGAGGCTAATTTATCACATCATGATTACCCGAACATCCAAGATGACGACTTCTCAAGCAAGTCTAGTACTCTCAGAGCACAAGACTGTGCTTATGGTGACTATGATGGAGACGACATTGCAAATGCTCATGACAGGAATGTTACTTTTACAATTGAGCAGCCTAAGTTTTATAATCAATGACTCAGATATAAGAAAGATTTTCAACCTGATATGTCTTCAAAGTGGTCTGACAGATCTGAGGCAAGACACTATGGAGATAATTTTGGAACATCTTCCAGGGGAATCAATGTATTGAACAGACACTCAAAAATAAATGTTCCGAAAACCAGTGGTCGTAACATTGGTCATAAGTGTAACGAGAAACCCTATAGTTCCAACTACCGGATGAGTGAAAAATATGATTTCCATTCATGCAGTTGTAGCTTGAACAATAGAATGACCAGAAGTAGTTGGGAGATGAAAGCTGCTTGTAAGTCTGATACATCTAAATAGTTTTATCATGGTAGTAAGTACAATCAGGTAGACTCAATGCATGAGAGTAGCGGAAGACCCAAAAATAGAGTCTTTTCGGGGAACTATTTTCAATCAACGAAAGTTTGGGAACATATGGAATCTTTAAACAAGTATGGTCGTAGTAATTCAGACTCTGATGTTACATTGAGGTCCACTGGTAAGGTATTTGAGTTTGATTTGGTCAGGTCGCCTGTTGACGAAGTTGATGATTCAGGTGAAATTGACAATGATGGTAGTGATTTGAAGAGAAGTGGAATGACCGAAGGCTGTCAGAATGATCTTGATGCAGAAGCCGAAGGATCTTGCAGCTCCATAGAAACGAGGAGATCTACCATAAATAATTCTTCTGATCGCAGTCAAGAATCTTCAAATTCAGATTCTAAAGATGCTAGCCAGATATATGAGGTAAGAGATAGTGATTTGTCTGGCTGTTATGAACCTGAGATCAAGAATACTCATAACGCAAATGGTGATGGTCTGTCGAACAAGTCCCAATCTGTTCCATCCTTAGACATAGCAGAAAGTGAATGATTAGGGAATCCTATGTTAGAAACTACCCAAAATTTTGAAAATGGTTTTTCTTCCACCAATGTACGCCCTCACCCTGAAAGCATGCTTCCTCCAATGGCAAACCGAAACATACAATTTCCTGTGTTTCAAACTCCCCCGACAATGAGTTATTACCATACTTCCACCATGGAACAATAATCCCGGCCACCACACGAGCTCACCTACAAAACATAAACTTCAAGAGTGTTAATGCAAATACTGAGTATCAGGTTGATGACCAAGGGCCTAGAAATACACCATTTATTTCTCTTGATACAAAGACCACTTCCGTGCTAGAAAAGAATTACGGTCATCACTCTTAGCATTTCCATGGATTAAACCACCTGGTGACTGCAAGTGTTAGGCATAGTACGGGTGCTGGAATGGTGCTTCTCTATGCTTCGAAATATGATGATGTCAACAATCATCGATATCTCTGGACACTATGACCTGAAGGCAACAATTGAAGAACGCCTTAGAAAAATTATAGGGAGAGAATTAAGAAGGGAAGGTTACATTGACTTACCACCACAACCTTGTGATTTGTTTTACGACAACTTTACTTAGTTTTCCAAAGATAGCACCGGTCGGATGTCTCCAAAATCACTTCAGAATTGAAGGCCGACCTTTGTTCCCCAAATCAACATTATCAAAACCAATCCAACTGAAAAAGGAAACAGATGATCAAGTTATTCAATCGGTATTGAAAACCAAAGATTGAAACGAATTTGAAGTTATGATATTTCCAAAACAAACTCAAGGCACCATCAAGGACACCATTCATAACATGCCTCAAACGTGTTAAAATTCAAAATGGAAATAACATCAGCAGACAAGAATCAGCAAGAATGGAAAGGTTTTCATTTCAGTCATTATCACAAATCCGAAATTGGGAAGTAATAATTGGAAGATTATGAAGAGCACCAATATATAACAGAAGGGGATTCACATACAAGAAGAGACGGACAACATACAAAAAAACATCAGAAGGTCAATATCCACAGAATTCACAATCGAACCGCACACAAAAATTCCCAAATCAAACAAAATAAAAAAAAAACAATTGAGAAGAGAAAAGTCATAGGAACTCATCTGTTCCAAACTCCGCGCAGAATCGGAACCTCCACCGAGAAATCGCAACCCGAACCATCGCCGAAGCCACCGCCACCATCATGTTGGGTAACGTTTTCCTCAAAGGTTCTTTTCATTTTCACGATTGATGTTTGTTTGTGTTTGTTGTTAGGTTCTTTTTAAAGGAAACGGGAGAAGAAGCGATGAAGGAAGGAGAAGATGATAGATAGGAGATTCGCGAAGAAGGATGGAAAACAGAGGAGAGATCGACGCGAGGAAGAAAAGGAACAGAGAGAGAGAGAGAAGAGCGCGATCGGAGATGGGAGCTAAAGAGAGGCGAGATCAAAGAATTGGGGGGACCAATTTGGGGAAATTAGGGTTTACTGTTCCTTTTTTTATTTTTGCTGTATTTTTTTTTACGTAATTTAACTCTGCACACTCACAAACACCACAGTTAATCCACCAGCCCCCTAACCATCCATTAACAGCCCCCTAATCACCAATTAACACCTTATTTAAAAAAAATAATTAACCTCTAACTATTTAACCCAATTTAATTAATTAACCAATCATCTTTTTATAATCAGCCTTTTCTATAAAAATAGTAATAATAAGCAAATTAATTAATCTTTTATAATTTTCCTTTTTTAGATTAACCTATCCATTTAACCATTCAACTTATTAGTTTGCTAATTTCTTTAATAATTTAAATTTCACCAATTTAATAACCTTTTTTCTTAATTTTCATTATAACCTTTTGATATAACATTAGAAAACCTTTTAATAATAACCCTTTTTTACAACCAGTTAAAAAAAAAAAATTTGTTCACCAAAAATATTTTTCTATATAATTTGTTTTAAAATTATTTTTATATTAAAAAAAAACCTCTTCATAATAAAAAACATTTTTTTAGTAACTAATTTCAAATTATAATAAACCATTTCATATATAAATTTATCCTTTTTAACTCCTCTTATTCAAAATAACTAATTAGTTCACCAACTTTATTAAAAAAATCAATTTCTCAACAAACTTTATTCTAAAATCAAACTACAACTTTTTCTCAACTCGTCTTAAAAACAACCTTTCGCTTAAAATCAACACCGTAAAATACAACCTAATCGTGCACACCCACATTCACGACACATTCACTCTCACACACTTCAGCGCTTTCATGCGTATGTGTATGTTTACTTATTTGCCCTTTATTTTCCTTGCAATTTATCTTATAGCAATTTACATTATCAATTTATATTCACACATCGCATTTCGTCCAAAGGAAGAACCTGCGCATGATCTCAACAATCGTGCGTATGCATCATTTGCATCATTTCCCCATGATCCTTGATCCCATTCAAGTCGATCTCTTAAGATAGATCCTACCCCATAGGAGGACCTTTGTCTTTATCTTTACAACATAGGAAAACAAAACAAACAACCATACAAATATTCAAACATTAGAGAATAAAATGTTAATAATCTTAAGCGAGATAGAATCTCCATTCCACATCAATACAATCAATTCGTAGGAACTTTGCCTTAAGAGAGATAGAGGCGTACCTCGTCGATCCCTATCCGAGTACTTGATCCCTTCTCTTAAGACGACGTAAAGACTATTTTCCTACAATTTGTGGCGGTTAAATCTCCCTTTAAATGATAACACATCTCTTCTCCTAAAATCAATCAATCAACTACCCTAAACCCGTAGGAACTTTGACCACAGTCAAAGAACTCCTCAAACCCTTTAGGGGAACTACAAATACTCTGATTCCACTCCCGTAAAGATATGTAGGCATAAGATGCGATATCTTATCGAGTATACTTAGAAATAAACCCCTAGGTCTTTCAACCCCTTAAGCAGATAAACACTTAGCAATAAACAAACATAAAACAAGAGGTTCCTGTAGAGTACTACAGAAACTTAAGATGCTAGCACCTTCCCTAAGTTTAAGCAACCCCCGAACTTATAACTCTCTAAACCTTGCATTATGGGAATTTCGATCTTTATCCCTTCCTTTGGACAAATCAAAGTTCGGTTGCAAAATGAATTAACGATTCAAACTAATCAATAGTTTGGTATCCAAATTTCACCGCGACAGAAATGGCGACTTCACTGGGGACTCCTCAGTGGGTCTCCCTATCTTGCTTTGTTTCTTTATTGCTTTATATATTTGCTTACTTGCTTACTTGTTTATTTGTTTATTCTTTATGTCTTTTGGGTTGTTATCCTTGAGTGGTGAGACAAAGTCCTACACCCGGACTTGAGAGAAATTATGATAGGATGGTGATATATTCGATGAGGCTTATCGGGAGTGAGTCCCGACTAAGTTGACTCGAGAATCCCGCTTAGTTGAGACCCTTTTGAAAATGGTTCGGTTAAACGAGTTTAGTCATGAAAACTTTTACTACTTTCAATTGGAGTCCATGATACTAAGGACCGTAGTTACCTTTAACCCCACTTTAGCCTTTATTAGGACGTAGTGCGGGACTATGAGGGAGTAAGTCCCAAAATAGTGCTACGCGATGCTACACTCAAAAGAAGTTCTCTTGAGAATATTATTAATCCTCGAGTTAGTTGGGAAATTGATAATATACGAAAGATGGACTAATGACTTTGGGAACCTCTTTAGAACCTTGTTCTGCAGGTACAACAACCTTTAGTCCACAACCTTTGGGAATGGGTATACCCTTTGGCTCCATGCTCATTGCAAACCTAGGGTCCCCCTTGTTTGTTTATCCTTATGTTTCTATGTGCTTACCTGTGTTTGTTGCATTCATAAGCATCATATTACATTGGTTTCATGGAATCCTGAGTTTATTTATAAACATTATAGAAACAAATAGGGATTACAAAATTAAATATTTTGAAAGATTCTTTTAAGAGTCCTAACTTGGATGTCCTAAGGAAGTTAAGGGCAGCGATTGAAGAATCAAGAAAATACGAGAGGCTTTCCAAAGGACTTTCATCAATATTGAAGATCCAAGTAAACAAAGTTTTCCTTCCTTATTTTCCAACAAGAGATAGAGGATTTATTTTCCTCTATTACTCTTTAGATGTTGATCATGGACGACTCATACTCAAGAAGATCCAAGTAGACAGCAAATCAACAAGCACGATGAAGGACTTCCTTAGGGATTTATTAGCTTTTATTTAGCTATTAAGTAAGGACTCTTATAAGGTTGTTTCCTTGTAATATAATAAAAAAATATAATAGTAAAAATAATAAATGATTTTCCTTTGGTGTTCTGTGACGTTTATAAGAACTTGAGTTCCATGAAACCTTTCATTTTCTACATTCTGCATTTTTGCGTAGCACCCTTCATTTAGCATTTTGCATCTGCATGTGCCTCTCTTCTTCTGCGTCCTCATTCAGTCTTCTGCCTTTGTCTCGCCAGTTGACATCTCGCCCATCTTACCAAGCTCGAAGTATTACTTAAGGATAGAAAAGAGAACGAAGATATGGATCACATAACCGACTTTAGAGTAAGGACTGATTCGACATTCGACTATTCCTCCGACGACTTTGTGCAACAAGTGGATGTTCCTGTGCAACTTCAACCTTTGCAAGACAACCTGTTTGTGGACCCTCAGAATACTCCTACTGAGAAAGGAGTGGATGATCCTAGATTCATAGCAATGGAGAAAGAACTTCGTAGTCTCAAAGAACAAGTGAAGATGATGAGAGGAGCTAATGCATCAGGTCTTGGTGCTCATGACCTATGTTTAGTCCCAGGTGTAATTATTCCTCTAAAGTTCAAGATGTCTGTCTTCGAAGTTTACAAGGGTATCAGCTGTCCAAAATACCACTTGACAATGTTTTATCGGAAGATGACTGCTTATATTGACAATGACAAGCTGATGATTCACTGCTTTCAAGAAAGTTTATGTGGGGCACCCTTGATGTGGTACATGAAGCTGCAAAGTAACCACATTCAGTCTTGGGAAGACTTAGTTGTTGCTTTTGTGAAGCAATACCATTACAATTTGGGTATAACCCCAGACAATAAAGATGACAGTGGACCTTCCAGAGAATTCATAGCTCCGGTACCCCGTCCTCAACATTAGTATGCAATGCCCGCTCAGCGCGAACAACAACCACCTCCTAAGCAGAAGTTGGCTTCTCCAGATCAACCACAAAATCGACGGCTTCGGAGAAGGTATCAGAAGATGCCTCTGGATACTCCAAGAGAGGGAATTCAGCGGTTTGATCCCATCCCTGTGAAGTATGCTGATCTGTTTCCAGTTTTGATCCAGAAAGGTCACATCCAAACAAGAGCTCCACCTAAAGTACCCGAGAAACTCCCGTACTGGTACAAAGCTGACAAATTTTGCCCATATCATCAAGGTGCCCCTAGCCACGACATTGAGAGCTGCTATGGTTTGAAGGCAGACGTTCAAGAATTGGTTAAAGGCGGAATTTTATCCTTCGGAGGTCCTAATCCTGACCTCAACATGGTTCATCCTCCGAGAACATGATCCAAGGTTATCAGAAGACTACACAACATACGATCCTGCGAGCCTCTCCATTTCAAGGCGTAATAAAAGGACTTGTCTAGCTTTTTACTTTATCTTGATCTTGTGTTTGTGTTTCTTTGATTAAAAGTATTTTTGGCATGTAAGAACTTGTTATTTTGAATAAGTAATGCAATAAATGTTTGTCTTGAAGAAATCCATTCCTTTTCACTCAAATTGTTTTCAAAATTATTTATAATGCCGACTTTACCCGATCTCTTGCTCTGACAGAGAATTGGAAGGAGGGTGATGAAGTAAAACGCATGATCTTGTTGTATGCTTCGAATAAAGACTCTACTGATGATGTAAGGCATTATTTCAACCATCTAAACACCGAAATAGTTGACCCCTCTTTTAAGCCTTGAGAAAAGATCTTTTTATTCTCCCAAACTGAAACCTCGCTTCTAGCCTGGGGCAGGGTAATATCAAATGATGAACATCTTTCAAAATTGGGTGGGCACAAATATACTAACCCTTTATTCCTCCACTTTACAAGTCATAAACTAAGCCTATATATGACCCTCAAAGTCCTAATTGAAGTATGGTTTAGTTCGAAAGCATACTCGATGAGATATTGTTTCCTGACCCCTTGAGCTACGCTCAAATTAAATCGGCTTTATAAATAATTTTAATTTATATCCTAACTAGTGATTTCGGTCACCAGTTATTGTGATATCTCTTTTAAAAAAAAAACTTCAAGACAAACGTGTGTTGCATTAACCGTTTCAGAATCAACATTTCTGACTTGCTAAATTTGCTTGATATCTTAGAAAGATTACATACAGACATTATTGTTGGAATTTGAAGACTCTGCTAACCTAGAGCAAGTTATTTCCAAGTGGTTATTCTGTGCAAATTTCTCCTAAAGAGATATTCTTGAAGACTCAATTATACCGCCAATCAGGGGTAGTTACGTCGAGATTCGGAAAATCTCTCCGAGAGTTTGAAAACAGTGGGGCATTTGGACATCATGTTTTCTATAAAATCCTCTCAAGATGTTTTTCTTAAACCATGTGACTTGGGGCATTTGGAATTTGAAGAGAAGCGGATCCCCAGAAAGCTCAACCCTGACATGATCAACAACCGTGATGACCTAGGATATTTGTTTTATCCCCTATGAAGCTTCAGTTTGGGTACCTCTGTCTACAACTCCGTACAACCTTTCAAACTTATCAAGATGTTATATACCAAATGGATTGATCTCTATTCCCCAAAAGGAATATTGAAGCCTTGAAGCATGAGTGTGATCCCATATTTGGTTCTCCGTTTATCCCCAGTGGTACTTCTATCTTCGAAGATTGGTCGAGATGTCTATCCCGAGATATTTATTTCATCTCCGATCGCCTCTTTCTGTTTGTTTTGTCAGCATAAGCATATGCATAGCATATAAGTAGACAACATGACATGTGCATTTGTTTGCATTCTTTGTGTTTATTTTATTCTGTCGCTTTGGCTGTAGTTATCCCTAGGTGTTTGGGTGCGTCTTATCCTTCCAATTAGATTTGTCGACCCTAGGCAGAAAAAGCACAATGTTTCATTTTTCCCCATAGAGTTCAATCCTCATGGAAGATAGTTATTTTAGTACAATTCCATTTGAGTTCATACCTCAATGGTCGAGTTTTGCTTGACATTTTCTTTTCGGCTACTTCCTGAATCGAACTTCGGTTTTTGGCAATCACACCGTGGACGTCCCCAACCTTTGAACATGGATTAAGTGTGCATTTATTTTGCACCCTATTCCCCCAGGAATAGTATTCATGAAGACAAACATTTCTTCAACAAATTTTTCTCGAACATCTACATTTGGACTATAACAATCTCTTTATTTGAGAAACTCGTTTTGATCAGGATCTTATTCAAAACGACAAACAACGATTTCTACAAGACAGATCATTTACCCTCAGTGGGTCCTTCAACATTATTGATTCATCAGAGAAGACGGTTACAGACATTTCTCTTTATTTGAGAACTCGCGCATTTTTACAACAACTAAGACATTCCTCAGGAATGACTTCCCCAGTGAGTTCATCACACAAGTTTACTTCCGTCAAGTGACATCTCCCCGAAGAAGTCGAAGAAGTTTATCACATTAGTCTCCCTTTGTTTTAAGAAGACATACATTACAACTCAACCGGCTCACATCTCTTCCGAAGAGCCCCGGTGAAGCCTTACATTTACAACTACATTTACAAATTACATCTACAAGTTCTACAACAACAAATTACATCTACATATTACATCAACAACATTTACCATCTACAAGTTCAACAACTACAGTCTACAACGACAACTACAGTCTACAACGACGATCATTCGAACATCTTACAGTTCCTGGTTAATCTCGGCAGTAGATTCCCAAAAGACCTTGGCAGTAGGTAGTCCTATTTCATATCCTGATTAATCTCGGCAGTAGATTCCCAGAAGACCTCGGCAGTAGGTAGTTCTATTTCATATCCTGGTTAATCTCGGCAGTAGATTCCTAGAAGACCTCGACAGTAGGTAGTCCTATTTCATATCCTGGTTAATCTCGGCAGTAGATTCCCAGAAGACCTCGGCAGTAGGTAGTTCTATTTCATATCCTGGTTAATCTCGACAGTAGATTCCCAGAAGACCTCGGCAGTAGGTAGTTCTATTTCATATCCTGGTTAATCTCGGCAGTAGATTCCTAAAAGACCTCGGCAGTAGGTAGTTCTATTTCATATCCTGGTTAATCTCGGCAGTAGATTCCCAGTAGACCTCGGCAGTAGGTAGTTCTATTTCATTTTCTGATTAATCTCGGCAGTAGATTTCCAGAAGACTTCGTCAGAAGTATTTCTCCAATAGATTCCAACACAGAATCTCGGCAGTAGATTCCTTACAGATTTTAACAGTAAATACTTTGGCAAAAGTATCCTCACTATCAAATTTACAAACCTCGGCAGTAGACTTCTCCAGCTGATGTCTTGAATCAATTATATTTGATATATACAGTAGAGTTCTTCAAATGATTCTCTCACCGAGTTCTTCACAACATATCTACAAACACTTTGTGATTTTCAATCTTTCCCCGTGGAATCTCGCTTTGACGAGCCTGTTCTTCCCATGTGTTATGTCTAGTTTTCCTCTTGTGGCGCCTTTTCTCCACAGGACCTCTCTGTCTTGCATTTCATTTCATATCATTTCATATCATTGCGTATCATGTGCATTTGGTGGCTTCTTAAGGCCAAAAAATTCGTGCAGTGTTTATATTTAAGTCCCTCCTATCTCGTCAGGACGGAGATTTCAATCTCCATATCTCTGAATAGGAGTAACTTAAATAGGGGCATCTGTTGCACCCTAATTTTTGACCTTAAGATTCTACCCCCTTCGTTCTTTTTTGCGTGTTTTCTATTGTTATTTAACTTTACATTAATATTTATGTTTTTTCGCGACTAACAGGCATGTGCAGTTTTCTCAGGCCCAATCCATCAAGCAAAGGAAATTACGTTAAAGAGATTTCATAGAATAAAATACTGGAATTCGTTTGGTAACCAAGTCTGGTTCTTAAAACCTTGAGTTTATTTGGTGCTTTTTGGATCAAGTTGATAAGTGCTAAGGGTGGGATGTCCACTTTTGAGGAGGCTTGTAGAGGACGTGTCCATGTAGAACATGATTTGTTGATAACGATTGCGAAAGCTAGAACTCAAAGAGACAAATCATCGTATCGGTCCATGTACTCCAAATTCGGAAATTTACAATTTAAATTCAACTAAACCTCACACTAAGGGTGTCGAGATTGCAGGACAATTTCAATAACAAATGTCGAAGCTCAAAATTTCTTTCACTAGGATTTATTGGCGACATTGAGAATATGAAACAGGATCGATTTCATGAAAATGTTCTTCAAAAAGTGTGATGATTTCTTAGATATTATTAAAGGTATTGTTATTAATCCACGGGAACCTTCCAAGCCATGCGCAAAATCAGGAATGGGGTGTTATTGTCAATTGCAGCATTTCAGATTCGAAGAGAAATAATTTCGTTCACGAACGGCTCCAGTTCATTAAATTAAGCACATAGATTTAAGGCTCCATGTTTTTCTCGAGTCCTATTATCAAATATGCCATTCGTGTTTGAGTTTACTCGACGACTTCTACCATTAAAGTTACAAAGAAAGACTAAGTAGAAATGGCTAATTCCACAATCCCTTTCGCAATGCATTAAAAGGGGTATATACTTTCAAGCAACAATTTAAGTACTGCCATACAAGCTTACAAACAGTGTGAAAATTTATTTACAAAGATACAAGAATATTACAGCTTAAACTCCACGGTTGTAACTCGGCAAAGTCGATCACGAGCTGCACTTCTAGTCAACACAAAGGAAGGATGTCTCATTTCCTTCTGCTACTCCAGAACTGAAGTGGTACCACCTCCTAAAGATCCTCTAACAACAATCACTTCTTGAACAGAAATGTGAAGCTGCTAAACAGATTATGCAGAGAGGAGAAGACAATCACGTCATTCTCTTTCTTAGTGGCCTCAATGCGGTTACGACGTCGGCGAGGATGATGTCCCTACATAAAATCTGAGCTAAATTAAAGTGCTATCAGAAACGCAGTTAGGCTGGATTGTATGAGAACGTAACGCAATCTTGGCAATCGAGATAGAAAAAGAAACGAGTCTCACCTTCTTGCGAAGTGCAGAACCGCGCAATCTCGAGTTTATTTTACTAACAGTATACTCTTTAACTTGTCTTTTGATGCAGGAACTGAAGGTGAAAAGGGGAGAATAGCCACCATCGGCATTACGTGGCCTGTGTTGATACTAATAAAACCTGTTACCACCAACCGGAACCTTCACAAGGTCAAGCTCATTGGAAGCTGGAGAATACGAGTAACCACCTGCTGCAGTTCACAAGACATAACAACAAGTATTAATCAATAAGGAGAGCCTGTCATAACAAATCCAGCAATGAATAAAGAGGTCATAGAACATATCAACATGAAGTGAAATATACAAGCAGAAGGGGATCAGTCTACCTGCAAACCAAATCGGCACAGTATGGTCAATTAGTCGATGAATTGAAAAGAGAACTCAAAGCAATTACCCAGTTTTTCATAACCCGGGACTCGATATCTCGAGCAATGCCTTGATGTTGTAGCACACGTGTTCAAATCTCTGAATGTTACTCACTTCGGCTCTCAAAGTATCCTGCAACCAAATAGAACTGTCATCATCACTCGTGACTATCACAAGGAATAAATATATTTGCATTTTACGACAAACAAGGTTGTGCGAAAGCAGCTCACTTTCAGGCATTACCACCCTGTATCTACAAAACAACCAGTTCACAGACACTACTTCCTTACCAAAACCAGAATGCGGCGCTCGTATCCTTAGCCTCAGGGAAACTCGCATACGGCAGCCCTTTAATCCCCACATCCAGTTGCTGTAGACATTTGTTTAAAATAGGATCAGTACTGGCATCAATAATCATTCATTCTCAAGCATATTCCAGCAAGAAGTAATGGCCTGCTTACCGATAAATAGGAGATGTCGTACTGAAACAAATGCATTCTCAAGCACAACATTTCTTGTGTCCGGTTTCCCTGCACAAAGATAACATAGTAAAATAATGCTATAGCATGCATGAGTTCAGGTAATGCAACTGATGAGGCTAATTTATCACAGCATGATTACCCGAACATCCAAGATGACGACTTCTCAAGCAAGTCTAGTACTCTCAGAGCACAAGACTGTGTTTATGGTGACTATGATGGAGACGACATTGCAAATTCTCATGACAGGAATGTTACTTTTACAGCTGAGCAGCCAAAGTTTTATAATCAAAGACTCAGATATAGGAAAGATTTTCAACCTGATATGTCTTCAAAGTGGTCTGACAGATCTGAGGCAAGACACTATGGAGATAATTTTAGAACATCTTCCAGGGGAATCAATGTATTGAACAGACACTCAAAAATAAATGTTCCGAAAACCAGTGGTCGTAACATTGGTCATAAGGGTAACGAGAAACCCTATAGTTCCAACTACCGGATGAGTGAAAAATATGATTTCCATTCATGCAGTTGTAGCTTGAACAATAGAATGACCAGAAGTAGTTAGGAGATGAAAGCTGCTTGTAAGTCTGATACATCTAAACAGTTTTATCGTGGTAGTAAGTACAATCAGGTAGACTCAATGCATGAGAGTAGCAGAAGACCCAAAAGGGGAACTATTTTCAATCAAAGAAAGTTTAGGAACCTATGGAATCTTTAAACAAGTATGCTCGTAGTAATTCAGACTCTGATGTTACATTGAGGTCCACTGGTAAGGTATTTGAGTTTGATTTGGTCAGGTCGCCTGTTGACGAAGTTGATGATTCAGGTGAAATTGACAATGATGGTAGTGATTTAAAGAGAAGTGGAATGACCGAAGGCTGTCAGAATGATCTTGATGCAGAAGCCGAAGGATCTTACAGCTCCATAGAAACAAGGAGATCTACCATAAATAATTCTTCTGATCGCAGTCAAGAATCTTCAAATTTAGATTCTGAAGATGCTAGCCAAATATACGAGGTAAGAGATAGTGATTTGTCTGGCTGTTATGAACCTGAGATCAAGAATACTCATAACGCAAATGGTGATGGTCTGTCGAACAAGTCCCAATCTGTACCATCCTTAGACATAGTAGAAAGTGAATCGTTAGGGAATTCTGTGTTAGAAACTACCCAAAATTTTGAAAATGGTACTATCCAAAATTTTGAAAATGGTTTTTCTTCCACCAATGTACGCCCTCACCCTGAAAGCATGCTTCCTCCAATGGCAAACCGAAACATGCAATTTCCCGTGTTTCAAACTCCCCCGACAATGAGTTATTACCATACTTCCACCACGGAACCATAATCCCGACCACCACACGAGCTCACCTACAAAACATAAACTTCAAGAGTGTTAATGCAAATACTGAGTATCAGGTTGATGACCAAGGGCCTAGAAATACACCATTTATTTCTCTTGATACAAAGACCACTTCCGTGCTAGAAAAGAATTACGGTCATCACTCTTAGCATTTCCATGGATTAAACCACCTGGTGACTGCAAGTGTTAGGCATAGTACGGGTGCTGGAATGGTGCTTCTCTATGCTTCGAAATATGATGATGTCAACAATCATCGATATCTCTGGACACTATGACCTGAAGGCAGCAATTAAAGAACGCCTTAGAAAAATTATAGGGAGAGAATTAAGAAGGGAAGGTTACATTGACTTACCACCACAACCCTGTGATTTGTTTTACGATAGCTTTACTTAGTTTTCCAAAGATAGCACCGATCGAATGTCTCCAAAATCACTTCAGAATTGAAGGCAGGCCTTTGTTCCCCAAATCAACATTATCAAAACCAATCCAACTGAAAAAGGAAACAGATGATCAAGTTATTCAATCGGTATTGAAAACCAAAGATTGAAACAAATTTGAAGTTATGATATTTCCAAAACAAACTCAAGGCACCATCAAGGACAACATTCATAACATGCCTCAAACGTGTTAAAATTCAAAATGGAAATAACATCAGCAGCCAAGAATCAACAAGAATGGAAAGGTTTTCATTTCAGTCATTATCACAAATCTGAAATTGAGAAGTAATAATTGGAAGATTATGAAGAGCACCAATATATAACAGAAGGGGATTCACATACAAGAAGAGACGAACAACATACAAAAAAACATCAGAAGGTCGATATCCACAGAATTCACAATCGAACCGCACACAAAAATTCCCAAATCAAACAAAATAAAAAAAAAACAATTGAGAAGAGAAAAGTCATAGGAACTCATTGTCGCAGTGAAAATCGGATACTAAACTATTGATTAGTTTGAATCTTTGATTCATTTTGCAACCGAACTTTGATTTGTCCAAAGGAAGGGATAAAGATCGAAATTCCCACAATGCAATGCAAATGCAAGGTTTAGAGAGTTTTAGGTTCGGGGGTTGGTTAAACTTAGGGAAGGTACTAGCATCCTAAGTTTCTGTAGTACTCTACAGGAACCTCTTGTTTTACGTTGTTTATTGCTAAGTGTTTATCTGCTTAAAGTTGAAAGACCTAGTGGTTTATATCTAAGTATACTCGATAAGATGTCGCATCTTATGCCTACATATCCTTACGGGAGTGGAATCAGAGTATTTGTAGTTCCCCTAAAGGGTTTGAGGAATTCTTTGAGTGTGGTCAAAGTTCCTACGGGTTTAGGATAGTTGATTGATTGATTTTAGGAGAAAAGACGAGTTATCATTTTAAGAGAGATTTACCGCCACAAGTTGTAGGAAAATAGTCTTTGCATCATCTTAAGAGAAAGGCTCAAGTACTCGGATAGGGATCGACGAGGTACGCCTCTATCTCTCTTAAGGCAAAGTTCCTACGAATTGATTGTATTGATGTGGGGTGGAGATTATATCTCGCTTAAGATGATTAACATCTATTCTCTATTGTGTTTGAATATTTGAATTGAGTTGTATTATTTTGTTTGTTCTAAGTTGTAAAAGGTAAAGAACAGTCTTTCCTATGGGGTAGGATCTATCCTAAAGATCAACTTGAATGAGATCAAGGATCGTAGGGAGAATGATGCAAATGATGTGCACTACACACGATTGTTGAATCGTGTGTAGGTTTTTCCTTTGGACGGGATGCGATGCAATAATGCGGTAATATTAAATTATTGTAAAGATAAATGGCGGAAATGATAAAGGGCAAATAAGTAAAGCATACACATACGCATGAAAGCGCTGAAGTGTGTGAGAGTGAATGTGTCGTGAAGTGCCTGATTAGGTTATGTTTTACGATGTTGATTAATTTTTAACCGAATTGATTTTATGAGAAAAAAGGTTATAGTTTGATCTTGGTTTAGGAAAATGCTATTTATGAGAATATTAGACGAATTGATTTTATGAGAAAATTATTTGTAAGGTAATTATATTAAAAGTTCCTAAGTTTCTAATGGGTGATTTTAAATAAATAAAAAAGGGTGAGAGATTTTTTTTATCATCTTTAAAATGGTTATGATTCTTAATAAAAATTATTATTATAAAATATTTAGACATTGGTTAGCTCACTCAAAAAAAAGGTTCCCTAATATCAAAATAGTTTTAGTTACTTAATAAATAGGTTTTTATTAAATAAAAGGTTTCCTAAATGTAAAAAGGTTTCATTGCTCATTATTATAAAGGGTTATTATTAATTAATAAGAAAAAGTTGAAGGGTTGTTAATTATTTAATAAAAGATTAGATTACTGATTAGGTTAATTATTAATTAAAAGGTTAGTGAGAGGCTAATAGTTAAATGGGGTGGGTTGAACGGTTGATTAAGATTAACTTATGGTTGATTAGAGATTAAGTGGATAAAAAAAAGTGAGATTAACGGTGGGTTAGTGTGTGTGTGGTGGTGAAGTTAATGTGTGCAGGTGATTAACAGATTACAACAGAATGAACTGAAAAAACCCAAATCCCCTTCCGATCCCCCCTTTTCGTCGATCTCCTCCGTCTCTCTCCCTCGCTTTCGTCTTCACTCCCTCGCTTATTTCATTCCTTCTTCTTTTCGATGTTCTTCGCCCTCATTATTTTTCCCCTGATCTGAAACAAAAACACACAAACAAACGAATCAAAGAGATCAAATGTGTTTAAGCAAATTACATCTCGGCGGAAAGTACTCAGAGGGGTTTGATGAAGTCGGCGGTGTTGAGTCAATTCTCCTGTGAAGATTGTGGATGGTTTTCGACGGTGGCTAGCGGGTAACTGAAGGATTTGGCGATGAGTGAACTCGCGGTGGCTTCTCGGTGGAGATTGAGGTTTTGGGGTTACGATTTTGCGGCGGAGCTTCCAACGGGATAAGCTTTTACTTTTTCTGATTTATACGTTTAGGGTTGGAATTTTGGGGTTGTGAAATTGTTGTTGGATGTTTGTTCTGTGAATGTTGCGAGTTCTGTGAATATTGTGGGTTTTTTCTGAGTCCTGCTTTCGTTCTCGAATTCCTCTTCTTATAATACTTTTTGAAAAAACTGAATTGATTGGGGAGAAGTAAAGTTGTCGGGTTCTTGTTTTGGAAGGGAAATTAATCCGTTAATGATTCGATTATTGTTGGAATTGACTTAATGAAGTTTCCTTTTCTGTTTGAACAGGTCTGGTTAAACTAGGAAAGAGGATCATTGCCAAAGTAATTGGTAAGCTGTTGTGATTCAAAATATGCCGTGAAGAATGTACTTAATGCTTTCCTCATTCGGTTTGATATGTTGCATACTGTTTTGGAAGTAGGTTTAAGACTTTGTTGGCATTACTTTTGGAAAATTCTTAAATCTGAAATTGACGATTTTATTGCTCGTTCTTCTGTTGTGAAGTTACCACTGTGTTATTAACCAATACCAAAATCTGCTGCAGGTTTCCCTTCAAGGTGGAGAGTCCTCGGTTTGCTCCCGTCAGTACGAACTTTCGAACTGTTATTGAGCGAAGGTGATGCAAGTCTCAGTGAGCTCCGTTGGCTTAATGTCGAGATTCTCGGCCGTCTAAGTTTCCATAATTTGTGGGCAACAAAGTCGGCGAAGGTGATGCTACAGACTCCTCTTATCATTTCAACAAGGTTGGTTTCTTCTTTAGAAGGTTTTAAACGGTTTTAAAGATGGTGGATTAAGATTTGTAACCTTTCTCATTTTTGTCTGTGCTTAATGTAGAATAACGCAGTTAAAGTACAAGCTCGGTGGTTTTGCGATGGCATTCGAGTGCATTCCCTGAGTTGTTACGAATTGTGCTTCTTCCGAAAACGCTGCACGACTTACGTTAAGAGTTGGTGGCTGCTTTAACTTCTGACATACAGTATCATTGTTATACTCATTGGTGATGTCGTGACCTCTATCGGGATAACCTTGCTGACTTGATTTTCAACATGTTACCGTCTTATCTTTTCTGAGAAACTGACTGCTTGTATTTGACAGGGTGAAGAGAGCGCACCGAACATTTGACTTGTGTTCTCGTCGAGCATTCAAGGTATGCAGGGGCGATTCCACTTTCTTCATATTGTTCTCCTTGATACCAAACCTTTCTTCCTTTTTCTACCGTCTTACCGTTGTTGATGCTCACGTTTTCCCTCCTTTTGTTCGCTAACACCCGCTTAGGAAATGCAGGGCTGCGGAGTGTTTAACGTGTCCCGCGATGGATTTTAAATGCCGTTGAGGTTATGTTTATAGCAGTCTCAATCATGGAGAGGTAGTATGCTAACAAGGCCAGGCTGCATCGGTGTTGTTAATATCCTTTCAAAACTTGTGTTCACGACTTGGTTTCTATATTTGATTTGTAATGGTTTATTGCAGATAAAGGGGAGCTTTATAGCCTGAGCTGGGATTTGTAGAAGGCTCGACAATATTCGCTGGCACATCATTCTTGTTTGGTCATGGCAAGCAGCTTAGAGCAAAAGGGAGTTTGACAACTCAAATCATTGGTTCGATGTCAGTTAGGTGTGTTGGAGATAAATCCTTGAATTTCTTCTCAAAATTAGTCATCTGGTAGGACCTCTCATTTTAAGTTTCTTCAACAATTCTCATTACTCTTGAAGTGTGCATATTAATGTCATCAAAGAATTTTACAGTTGCCTCTGAAACCGCATGCGCCAGAAGTGTACTTTGTTGTAATCCCTCCTCTTGTTGTTTAAACGAGAACGCTACTAGTTGTTTTTGTTCATCAAGAGAATCATGGATGATGACTGCATTGTTAGTTTTGCAGGTTAATTGATATTGCTTATAGGACGGCGTAAACAACGTCCTACGACAACTTCCAAACTGGGATGCGTATCTTACTCTCTTAGCTAGAAATATGTCCATCACTTGGGATTTGTAGTAAACTCCTTCATGGCAAGATTAAAGTCTGAAATATGGTAGAAATTGGATCCTGATTACAGTGAGTGCATATCTTTGCCAATGGTTCTCATCATGGTTCTGACTTTTATATGTTTTTTTAGAATGTTTTGTTGTCTGTTAAGTTGCATTTCATTTGGTGCAGCTAGCACCCCGAAGATCTTGTCTTTGAGCGTCCACGCGGTTCGCTGAGTAATATGGTGGAGGTTTACCGATTTGCGGAACGGAGGCTTGCAGGGGGCCGTCCAACTTCTGTTTCACAAGTTATGCCTGAAGGTGTGAAAAATTTGGAGATCATTACGAGTCTTTGTGAGCGTTGTGACATGCGTCAAGAAATTTCCTTCTGCTCATCACCAATTCTGTTGAAACAACGCAGGTGGGCCGTTGGCGTCTTGGAATTTAACCTGCACATGAGCTGTTTCCATCCTTGTCAACATATTTCAACGTAACGGACAAAGTCTGAAATGGTTTTGGTGGATCCATTATGGATGTCTGGTTCTAAATGGAAGTCAATGAATGAGTTTGAAAATGATAAGTCCGAGGAACACTTCACTATCTTCGGTTAATTCTTTCTTCATTTTGTCTGTTGGTCCATATGGGAAAGTAGAATCTAAACCGGATCATTTGCGACTTATTTTCAGCTGAATGTGTAATTTGGTTTCTTGGTTGGACGAGTTATTAACCTTTGTTCTTTTGTGTGTTATGCAGGTAGTTTAAGGGTTGAAATTGTCACTTGAGTCCAGACGCACTACCGTTATGGAGAGTTTGGTTTTAGGCGGTTCTGGTGGATGCCGGCATGAAGAAATCTCGGTTGAGCTTTCAACATATTCAAACTTCAACAGGCCTTAATGAATCTTGATAGTCTGTTTTAAACCAGTCACATGAGTAACATTCTTGTTTGCTTACTCTTTAGGAAAACATAAGTCCATGAAGGAAGGCATATCAAGATGTACCATTATTTTCTATGTAGTAAATGTAAGAACACGATACTGAATTAATATGGAACATGTACGGCTGTTTGGTTAAATCTCATGAGTTCCTTCGTATTAAACACCTTGTAAGTCATGACCTTGTAACTATCCTCATACTAATTTGGTCCTTTACTCTCACCGTCAAAGCGTGGGTAGAAAAGATACGGTGGACTAGGAACCCAAATACCTTCTTGTTGAATTCCAGCAAATTGTAAAATAACGCTCACAATTGTACCTGGATAATTAACCATGCAAACTGGTGTAATAGAGTAATAGAATGATCCTTATGCAACTATAAGCTTTCTTCAAAAAGATCTAAGATATTGCCAAGTTGTAAACCGCGGGGTCCTATAATAGAAAAGCTGGAAAAGGTATCCTCAATATAAGCTCTTCAATAACTTAAGCGATAATAGAAAGTATATATTCCTTCTATATTGTTGTGAACGAATCTCACTAATGATAAAACAAACTCCTTGTAAACGAAACTCGTGAACGAATGGCAACCGAGCGAATCTTAGTATAGCCGGAATTTTGAGCACTTAGACCTTGTGAGGATCAAGATTCATGGGCTCCTTAAAAGTGTTCTTATCTCATACAATCTCAACATCTCAAAACAAATTGATCGTGAACCACCATTAAGAACATCCTCGTTTTTCTCTTTGAAAGTAATGATGCAATTCGTGATGTAGCCTCCCAATGAGAGTTATAATGGGCCTCCAATATTTACGCCTTGAAGTACCTGGCTGTGGGGGTCTACAATCGTCATTATCGCACCTGCACCAACTGGTTAGCCGAATAAAAATAACAAGCAAAAAAGAAAACAAGGAGGCGGGATCTTATGGTCAAAAATTAGGGTGCGACACTCATTTGTTCCAAACTCCGCGAAGAATCGAAACCTCTACCGAGAAATCGCAACCCGAACCATCGCCGAAGCCACCGCCACCATCATGTTGGGTAACGTTTTCCTCAAAGGTTCTTTTCATTTTCACGATTGATGTTTGTTTGTGTTTGTTGTTAGGTTCTTTTTAAGGGAAACAGGAGAAGAAGCGATGAAGGAAGGAGAAGATGATAGATAGGAGATTCGCGAAGAAGAATGGAAAACAGAGGAGAGATCGACGCGAGGAAGAAAAGGAACGGAAAGAGAGAGAAGAGCGCGATCGGAGATGGGAGCTAGAGAGAGGCGAGATAGAAAAATTGGGGGGACCAATTTGGGGAAATTAGGGTTTACTGTTCCTTTTTTTTTTATTTTTGCTGTATTTTTTTTATGAAATTTAACTCTGCACACTGACAAACACCACACTTAATCCACCAGCCCCCTAACCATCCATTAACAGCCCCCTAATCACCAATTAACACCTTTTTAAAAAAAAAATTAACCTCTAACTATTTAACCCAATTTAATTAAATAACCAATCATCTTTTTATAATCAGCATTTTCTATAAAAATAGTAATAATAAGCAAATTAATTAATCTTTTATAATTTTCCTTTTTTAGACTAACCTATCCATTTAACCATTCAACTTATTAGTTTGCTAATTTCTTTAATAATTTAAATTTCACCAATTTAATAACCTTTTTTCTTAATTTTCATTATAACCTTTTGATATAACATTAGAAAAACTTTTAATAATAACCCTTTTTTATAACCACTTAAAAATAATAATAATAATATATTTGTTCACCAAAAATCTTTTTCTAAATAATTTGTTTTAAAACTATTTATATATTAAAAAAAAACCTCTTCATAATAAACAACATTTTTTTTAGTAACTAATTTCAAATTATAATAAACCATTTCATATATAAATTTATCCTTTTTAACTCCTCTTATTCAAAATAACTAATTAGTTCACCAACTTTATTAAAAAACTCAATTTCTCAACAAACTTTATTCTAAAATCAAACTACAACTTTTTCTCAACTCGTCTTAAAAACAACCTCTCGCTTAAAATCGACTAATTAAAATCAACACCGTAAAATAAAACCTAATCGTGCACACCCACATTCACGACACATTCACTCTCACACACTTCAGCGCTTTCATGCGTATGTGTATGTTTACTTATTTGCCCTTTATTTTCCTTGCAATTTATCTTACAACAATTTACATTATCAATTTATATTCACACATCGCATTCGGTCCAAAGGAAGAACCTGCGCATGATCTCAACAATCGCGCGTATGCATCATTTGCATCATTTCCCCATGATCCTTGATCCCATTCAAGTCGATCTCTTAAGATAGATCCTACCCCATAGAAGGACCTTTGTCTTTATCTTTACAACATAGGAAAACAAAACAAACAACCATACAAATATTCAAACATTAGAGAATAAGATGTTAATCATCTTAAGCGAGATAGAATCTCCATTCCACATCAATACAATCAATTCGTAGGAACTTTGCCTTAAGAGAGATAGAGGCGTACCTCGTCGATCCCTATCCGAGTACTTGAGCCCTTCTCTTAAGACGATGCAAAGACTATTTTCCTACTATTTGTGGCGGTTAAATCTCCCTTTAAATGATAACACATCTCTTCTCCTAAAATCAATCAATCAACTACCCTAAACCCGTAGGAACTTTGACCACAGTCAAAGAACTCCTCAAACCCTTTAGGGGAACTACAAATACTCGGATTCCACTCTTGTAAGGATATGTAGGCATAAGATGCGATATCTTATCGAGTATACTTAGAAATAAACCCCTAGGTCTTTCAACCCCTTAAGCAGATAAACACTTAGCAATAAACAAACATAAAACAAGAGGTTCCTGTAGAGTACTACAGAAACTTAGGATGCTAGCACCTTCCCTAAGTTTAACCAACCCCCGAACTTATAACTCTCTAAACCTTGCATTTGCATTGCATTGTGGGAATTTCGATCTTTATCCCTTCCTTTGGACAAATCAAAGTTCGGTTGTAAAATGAATTAACGATTCAAACTAATCAATAGTCTGGTATCCAAATTTCACCGCGACACATGTGTATTTCACCGCTTATTTATTGAATGCAGTTCTCACCCCTTTCCTGTTTGTTGCGTCCGTGCTCCTTTAGGAGTACAGATGACCAGGTACCTGATTAGTGTTTGGAGTGTGTTGATATTTGATCGAGTCCTAGGAGTTGTTCTGATATGTAACACGAGATGAGGGGATTTCATTTTATTTTCCTTATTTTTCAGTTATTTGTTATGTATCTTTTAGTTGATGGATTAGTGATGTATAATCACCTTGTGGTGGGGATTATGTTGGAACCTTTAAATTAACTCTGCTGTTTAATTGAAAGTTATGCATTTGCTTATTTATGAAAAGGATGAAGTGTTTTAATACTTCGGTAAATGGAGAATTATTAATGTGACATCCTACGTGGCTTTGAGAACTCTGATGTATCTTATTTAATATTTCCGTATATTTTTAAAATACACGTACGGGGTAGAGTAGGGTGTTACAATTGGTATCAGAGCAGGTCCGCCCGTCTGGCCAATGTTGTAGTAGAGTATGACTATAGGTTGTTTATAGTCATGTGTTTCTTCTAACCTCGGTTTTTATGGATGTTAAGTAGTATGACTGGTATAAATGATTATGTGATGGGTGTTGCGTCAAAAGTTGTTACGCAGGTAGTGGAGAACATTGGTCAGAATATCAATCAGAATGATGGAGACAGAGAGTTCCATAATTTGGAGAAGTTCCAGAACAACAAACCACCTAAGTTCGAGGGCGGACATGATTCAGATGTGACATAGAAATGGCTTAAGGATATTAAGAAGATATTCAGAGTCATGGGATGCTCTGAGGCTCAGAAGGTGTAGTTTGGCACCCATATGCTGGATAGTGAGGCTGAGGATTGGTGGGACAACACCCGTTAATGATTAGAAGTTGTTGGTGGCCACATTAATTGGACGATGTTCAAAGCAAAGTTTCTGGAACAGTATTTCTCGGAAGATGTTCGTGGGAAGAAAGAGATTGCATTTCTTGAGTTAAAGCAGGGGAACTTGACAGTGGTAGAGTATGCAGTTAAGTTCGAGGAACTGCTAAAGTATTATCCTTATTAAAATACTAACACGACTATCAGTTCGAAGTGTATCAAGTTTGAGAATGGGTTGCGTCCCGAGATTAAACAGTCGGTTATCAGAAGATCAAATAATTTCCTGAGCTGGTGAATAGGTGTAGAATCTATGATGAAGACAACAAAGCTAGAATTACCCATTATAAGAATATGAGTGACAGAAGAGGCAAGCAAAGGCATGGGAATACACCTTATCGTGCTCCGGATGATAAAAGAAAGCAAAAAGATGTTGCTGGGAAGAAGCCAAGTGGGGGAGGAAACCCTTCCAATCCTCTCAAGTGCTTCAGATGTGGTGGCGTAGGTCACCGTGCGAATGAATGCCAGAATGAAGTGAAGAAGTTCTTTAAGTGTGGGAAGCTTGGATATGTTGTCACAGATTGTAGAGCCAACATACCTACCTGTTATAACTGTAGTGAGCAGGGTCATATCAGCACCCATTGTCAAAAACCTAAGAAGTCTCAGACAAGTGGGAAGGTGTTTGCATTGGTGGGAGCTCAACCTACCAGTGAGGATCTCTTAGTCAAAGGTACTTGTTACATTCATAACACTCATTTGATTGTTATTATTGATATGGGTGCAACTCACTCTTTTATTTCTGTGGATTGTGTGAAGAGAATGAGGCTTGTACCATCTACTTTGAGTATAGGGATGGTGATTGATACTCCATCTATTAGGTCAATCACTACATCTTTAGTGTGTTTGAATTGTCCCATGTCGATCTTTGGTAAATATTTTAGAGTGGACTTGATTTTTCTACCGCTGAGTGAACTGGATGTTATTTTAGAGATGAATTGGCTAGAGAGAAACTATGTTTATATTGATTGTTATAGGAAGAGGTTGTTGTTCCTGACTCCTGAAGAAGAAGAAATGGCTAGTATTATATCTACCAAGGAGTTGATAATCTTGTTAGAAGATGAAGCTAAAGTATTTGCAGTGTTCTCTTTGTTATCCATGAAAGGCAAGTAGTCGATTGATGAATTACCTGTTGTGAGAGAATTTTCTGAAGTGTTCCCGAAGGATGTTTTAGAGTTACCTCCAGAGAGAGAAGTAAAGTTTACAATTGATCTTGTCCCTGGTACCAGACGTATATCTATGACACCATACAAAGTGTCATCGTCAGAATTGGTAGAATTGAAATCTCAGTTGGGAGAATTGTTAGACAAGAAGTTTATTAGACCTAGTGTGTCTCCTTGGGGAGCGCCAATTTTGTTAGTAAAGCAGAAATATGGCAGTATGCGCTTGTGCATCGATTATCACCAGTTGAATAAAGTGACCATGAAGAATAAGTATCTGCTTTCAAGAATCGACGATCTGATGGATCAACTCGTGGGAGCTCGCGTGTTCAGTAAAATTGATTTGAGGTCAGACTATCATCAGATCCGCGTGAAAGAGGATGATATCCAAAAAATAACTTTCAGGACTCGGTATGGACATTATGAATATGCAGTGATGTCGTTTGGTGTGCCCAATGCACCGGGCGTGTTCATGGAGTACATGAATTGTATCTTCCATGCTTATTTGGATCAGTTTGGGGTAGTTTTTATTGATGACGTTTTGATTTACTCCAAGTCGGAAGTAGATCATGTAGAACATCTGAGAGTTGCATTGCAAGTGCTGAAGGATAATAAATTATTTGCAAAACTTTTGAAGTGTGAGTTTTGGTTGGGCGAAACAGTGGATTCATCTATGGTGAGTGATGTACTTCAGTGAGAAGCTCCGAAGTCGGTGACGGAGATTAGAAGGTTTTTGGGCTTGGCAGGCTATTACCGTAGGTTCATCGAAGGGTTTTCTAATTTGGTTCTTCCTTTGACCTAGTTGACTAGAAAAGGCCAGACATTTGTATGGAATATTTTTTGTGAAGAAAGTTTTTGAGAACTGAAGAAAAGGTTGACTACCGCACCAGTGTTAACTTTACCAAATCTGAATGATCCTTTTGTGGTATATTGCGATGCGTCTAAAATGGGATTAGGCGGTGTTTTGATGCAGGATGACAAGGTTATGGCTTATGCTTCACAAAAATTGAGGATTCATGAAAGGAATTATCCTACTCATGATCTTGAGTTAGCTGCAGTGGTTTTAGTATTAAAGATTTGGAGGCATTATTTGTACGGGTCGAGATTCGAAGTGTCCAGTGACCATAAAAGCTTGAAATATCTGTTTGGCAAGAAGGAATTAAATATGAGGCAACGGAAATGGTTAGAATTTCTAAAATGCTATGACTTTAGCTTGAGTTACCATCCCGGTAAAGCTAACGTCGTGGCAGATGCTTTAAGTCAAGAGACGATACATATGTCGACATTGATGATTAGAGAACTGGATTTGATTGAATAGTTTATAGAATTGAGTATGGTTTGCGAGCTAACTTCGGGAAGTGTAATGTTGGGGATGATGAAGGTGAATAGTGATTTCCTTCTTGAAATTAAAGAACGTCAGAAATTGGACTTGAAACTGGTAGACTTGATGGCCGTAGGGAGAGCAGATAAGGAAGAAGACTTTAAAGTAGATGATTCTGGTGTGTTGAAGTTTAGTGATAGAGTTTACGTGCCAGATAATCCTGATTTGAAAAAAGTGATTTTGGAGGAAAGCCACAGGAGTAGCTTGAGTATTCATCCAGGAGCTACGAAAATGTATCAGGACCTGAAGAAATTATTTTGGTGGTCAGGTATAAAGAAAGACACAACTCGGTTTGTGTATGCTTGTTTGACTTGTTAGAAGTCAAATGTGGAACATCAGAAGCCTTCCGGTCTGATGCAACCAATGGAAATACTGGAGTGGAAGTGGGATAGTATTGCAATGGATTTTGTGACTGGGTTGTCGAATATGACGAGGGGCTTTTACGCAATTTGGGTGATTGTGGATAGACTGACAAAGTCGGTGCATTTCATACCGATTAACATTAGGTTTTTTTGACGAAGTTAGCAGAGATCTATATCAGAGTGATAGTGAAGTTATACGGGGTTCTGTCGAGCATTGAATCTGACAGAGACCCGAGGTTTACTTCTGGATTTTGGAAAAGCTTGCAAGAAGCTTTGGGTTCTAGTTTGAAGCTGAGTTCTGCTTATCACCCGCAGACAGATGGACAATCTGAAAGGACGATTCAATCGTTGGAATATTTGTTAAGAGCTTATATACTCGAGCGAGGAGGCGCTTGGAATACTTATTTACCGTGGATTGAATTTACTTACAACAACAATTATTATTCTAATAATGGAATGTCACCTTTTAAAGCATTGTATGGTAGAAGGTGTATGACATCTCTATGTTGGTATGAGTCGGGCGAGAGTACGGTACTCGGACCCCAGATTGTGCAACAGACCATAGAGATAATCCAGATGATTAGAGAGAAAATGAAGACGGCCCAGAGTAGGAAAAAAAGCTACCATGACACGAGGAAGAAAGATTTGGAATTTAGCAAGGGCGACCATGTGTTTCTTAGAGTCAATCTGGCAACCGGTGTTGGTCATGCGCTAAAATCAAAGAAGTTGGATCCTAAGTTCATTGGACCGTATCAGAGTCTGCTGAGAGTTGGAATTGTTGCCTATAGAGTGGCGCTGCCACCTGAACTTTCAAATTTTCACAATGTGTTTCATGTATCGCAACTTCGGAAGTATATTGCTGATCCATCTCATGTGCTTCAGAGAGATGAAGTGCAAGTTCGAGATAACCTTACGATGGAGGCGATACTGTTAAGGATCGAAGACCGCAAGACGAAGAAATTGAGAGGAAAAGATATTCCGTTGGTGAGAGTGGCTTGGGGAGGAGCTGCTGGAGGAAGTGTGACTTGGGAATTGGAGAGCAAGATGCGAGAGTCATATCCGAAATTGTTCTCGTCAGGTAAATTTTCGAGGACAAAAATATTTTAAGTAGGGGAGAGTTGTAACACCCCATTTAAATTATTTATTCATTTTGTGTTTTGCTGTATGGTGTATTTGTGGTTATTTTCTTAAGTAAGGGTATGAGGTTAGGGGCGAAGGTGAGAGCTGAACTTAGTTGGGGTAGCGTGAACCTAGAATAAGTGATATTAATAATTTAATAATAATAGTAAGAACATTATGATTATTATTATTATTATTAATTCTATTATTAGTAATAATACTATTAATAGGATTATTATTATTATTATTATTATTATTATTATTATTATTATTATTAATAGTATTATTATTAATTAGATTAATGAATTAAAATCTGATTAAAGGGGTTAAGAGAGGGTTAGTGGAGAATAGACGGTTAAAAAATACGTGAAAAAGAAAAAGACAGAGAGGAAGAAGAGCTAGGGTAAGAGGAACCCAATTCTCTATTGTTGTCAAGAAGAAGCTCAAATCTAAGGTAAGGGGAAGAATGGATATTAATTTGGGTGAAATAACATGAGAGGATAGTGAGAGGTCCTTTCTCTCATAGGAATTCTTGTGTTTCTCCTTCTCTTATTTGATTTTCGTAGTATGATGATTTCCCTGTAATTGCTGTTGTTGCAGGATGATTATTGTATGATGCATGTATACTTGAATCTGAGACTGATATGAAATTCGTGTGAAATTTCTTGATGCTATGAGATGATTCTGATAGATAACAGGTCTAGATAATAAGGCTTTGAGGGATAACGAAATTGAATCTTAACGATAGAAACCTTAGAAGGATAATGGATAGATGAAATATAGTGGAAGTAGGGAGAATTAATTGGCATGAAACTGAGTTTTGGAATGAGTGGAGTGGTAGAATGAGAAGTGTTGAGTGAGAATCCATGAAAGGGAGGAAATATGAGTTTTTGGCAGAGTTACTGGTCATACGCGTAATGGAGGTGTCAATACGCGTATGGGGGACACACCCAGAGGTTGTACGCATAACATACGTGCCCAGTCCCCAAGGCCAACACGAACCTCTGGTGATACACGTAAGGGAGGTCAGGTAATACACGTATGGGGGTAGCCTTACGCATAAGAGATGTCTGTGAAGGGATTTGTGAGGGATTAGCCCTTTGGTCGTACACGTAATAGAGGACAAATACACGTATATGATGAGGCATTATGTGTATTGCCAGGGAGATACGTGTACGGTGGGCTTGTCAGCAGGGCAATACGCGTGCGAGGCAAGGTGATACGCGTATGGGCAGGTCTGGGATGACGTTTTCCCATTTTTGTGATTTCTATCCAGATTTCGCTTGGAACGCAATTCCGTTTAATCAGTAGGACTATTAGGACTTAATTGAATCTAAGGAGGAATAGTAATTAATTAAATTAGAGAGAATACAAGATCTTATTTAATTTCCCATTAGAGGTGCATCTGATATGTGTGAACCCGGATTGTCAAGTATGGACGATCTGGTATGGTGGTGGTAATTCCCGAGAGGATTACGATGAGCGGATGACTCGTGTGGATCATTGATGATCCTGAATTATACTTGAAATCATTAAATATGTATAATTGTGTTGTCATGCATTTCATGTCTTGTGTCTTGTGAAGATGGCTATATGGGAATCCATGATAGGTGCCTAGTTCATCCGGACTTCATGTGGAAGTCGCTGTGGAGATAAGTTGTAGTTCAGAGCAACGTATACGACTTATCCGAATTCCGACGGGAATCAGGTTCTAGGGTGAACCTTATATATTTGTGTTGGTACCACATGCACTGTGTCGAGTCAGTGAGTCATATTGCATAATTGTATTTGAATGTGGGCTATTGATGCCGAGTAATTGATGTGGCACGTGTATGTGTGTTATATTGCTTGATTGTTCTGTGTGGTGTGTAACTACTCCTTAGCATGTGTATTTCACCGCTTATTTATTGAATGTAGTTCTCACCCTTTTTCTGTTTGTTGTGTCTGTGCTCAATTGGGAGTACATATTACTAGGTACATGAGTAGTGCTTGGAGTGTGTTGCTATTTGATCGAGTCATAGGAGTCGATCTGATATGTAACACGGGATGATGGGATTTCATTGTGTTTTCCTTATTTTTCAATTATTTTTTACGTATCTTTTAATTGATGGATTGATGATGTATAATCACCCTGTGGTGGGGATTATGTTGGAAACTTTAAATTAATTTCGCTGTTTAATTGAAAGTTATGCATTTGCTTATTTATGAAAAAGATGAAGTGACTTAATACTTCGGCAAATGGATAATGATTAATGTGACATCCTACATGGCTTTGAGAACTCTGATGTATCTTATTTAATATTTCCTTATATTTTTAAAATACGCGTACGGGGTAGAGTAGGGTGTTACAGTCAGAGTCTTCATCATTAGAGAAGGTGACCACCGACGTGGCATTCTTGCAAGCACACATTTTGTATCTTCCTCCAACATATGATGTTTCTATTATGAAATTAGGATTAGGGTAGTGAAGAAAGTTTCATTTCTCTGAGGAAAAAGGATAACATATCAAGTTGATGGAAAAAGGTATTTGGGACGATTTTGGAAAAGAGATATTAAAGAACTTTGAAAATGTAGGAAAGATGCGGGGGAAGTTGATGAGTTTGTGCTCTTTAAAGGAGAGAGGGGGAAATAAAAAGGTAAATTTTGAAAATTTCTAAGAGAGAGGGATAGATAATCGCTTAGGGTTTCTTTGTAGTGGGTGGTTACTTATGGTAGTGGTGATTGAAAATTCTAAGTTCACACCAACGGATGTTATGACTGAAGTTATAACATCCACTATGACATAGGTTACTGAAGTTCCTAATAAGCAGTTAATGGAAAGCAGTAAAAACACAATAATTGTTTACCCAGTTCAGTGTCAACAACACTTACATCTGGGGGCTACCAAGCCAGGGAGGAAATTCACTATCAGCAGAATTAATTCAGAGTTAAATCTCCAGTTTACACTCCTCACTTAAAACCTACCCAATGACACTTCAGCCTAGAGACCTCTAGACCTGAGTATACCCACTCACTCCCCTCAATAACACAACAGTGATATCAATATAGTTCAATACAAAAAGACTGTTGAAGTTATACTCCAAACACACCTTGGTCGTGCTTCACAGCTTTGATCAAGAACACACACTCTTGTTTACAAGCTTTGAGTGACACAATGAACACAACGGTTCATACACAATAAACAGAGCAATTTTACAGCATATAATTTCTTAGCACACAAGGAATCCTAAGACTCCTAGACACACATGAAGAACAGACTTTCTTCACTTACACTTTCTACGTGAGGAATACCACTTCTTCACTTACAACCTATACTCTTCTTAATCTTTGTGTGTCCACCTTCAAAAGTTTCATCCTCTTGTTATTTATAGCAGCAGAGATCCTTTGGGCCTTTGTGCAGATTTTAGGTTTGCCCTTAATGAAAACCCTTATTCAGAAAACTGCACACTTACCATTTAGGTCAGAAACATTTTAAGTCCTCTTTAATTTCATTTCAGCTTCTAAAATGTTTCCTGACTTCCAGCTTGAGCTTCTAAGTTGTTTCCTGAATTTTAGATACCAGAAAAACAAACCTGCTCACTTGATGTCATACGGTCAAAGTCATGACATTCTGTATGACATCCAACTTAACTTTCAATTAGCTAAGTTAACTTACCCTGCACAGTTCATATTATGTATGTACTAACAACAATCACGACATACATACATACTCTAATGTTTTGCCACAAAATGCAGTCAATCAAGAGCACTTTCAAACTCCCCCTTTGGCAAATTTTTTGGCTAAAACACTCTGTTATCATATCAGAGATTTACCAGAAGCAGAAGACTAATTATGCAGGAAAGTTAGCTAAGATATACTCACTCTGTTTTCTCTCAGCTTCTCAGGATCAACCTGCTCACACACATCTGTTAGTCATCACTACAGATGTTACACTAATTTGAGTAACTATCTTGGTTACTCCCCCTCAAACTGATGCACCTATCAGTTGAGTATACAACTTGCATACCTTACAGTCACATACAGACACATCCAGCTTGTTTTGGATGTCCAGACTTTCAGAGTAGCATTCTGAAATCACACATACTCCTAAGCATAACACTATTACCTGTTAGCCTAGACAACATAAGTCTCACCTTTCTGTGGACTCTCTTGTGTTACTCCCCTTGAAGAGATGCACAACACTCACAATCTGCCATAATGCAGATACACACAGCTGAATAATCATTCCTAACCATAGCTCTAGCATACATTTAGGAACTCATACATGTTAGCAACTTCAGCACACATACACACATCAGTTCTAACATTCCTACTCCTACTAGGAATCCACAAAATAACACCAACAACATCTCATATGCACGCAATTATAGCACATAACTAACAGCATCAGCAGCTGTTATCACACATATCATTAGCAACACCTGTGGTATCATATGCACACACGAGCACATATGTTCTAGCAAGTCTCTTCAAGCTATCCACACACCTGTTCTTCCACCTGTTGTTACCTGCTGTTACTAACATCTAACAATCAACACTCTCTCCCCCTCTTTAGCCACAAATTAAAATCCAACTAAGAGCTTAGCATAGATCATAAATTGTAACATTACAATTGTTAGGGGAAAATTATACAAACTACTCATACTGAGCATCACAAATTCAGGTTGTCACACAATTCTCACAGAATTCTAACTAACACTAATCAATGGAACAACAACACCTTTTCCTGCACTAACTCAGCAATCAGTAGTCTGAGCTACCCAGCAGGCTAAAACATCACTCTTCTTCTTCAGCTGAGCTAGAGCTGTCCTCCTCAAATTCTGTGGAGCCTCTTTCATAACTATTTTCTTCTTTCCCAGAGTTGTCCCTAGAGCTAGCTTCTTCTGAATCAGCTGTCTGGCCATCATCTGCTTCTGACCCATCTGTTTTCCTATCCTCATCTGTGAACTCAGAGTCTTCATTCTGCTCAAGAGTTCTGATTAATGCTTCAAGATTTTTCTTTCTAGCATCCAGTTCCTTGCAAGTTTCCTTCAACATTGTAATTACTTCAGCTTTTCTTGATTTTGATGATCCCTTTGAAGTCTCAGCTGATGTTATAACAATGTCAGGAACATGAGTTCCTTTAAACAACTTGTAGTGGAATGATAGAGGATTTTCTCTCTTGCAAGCCAGATCACTCTCCTTTAGGATGGTGGGATGCTGATCGCAGATGATCCCACAGATGAGAGAGGGGAAAGCAATAGGAACCTTGATACTGTAGCTTCCAGCATGTTTCAGTGTCTACTCGTGAATGTATGTTCCATAATTGAGTTTAGCTTTTGTCCCAACAGCATACATGGACCTCCCAAGAATGGTTGCCACTGTTGTCTTGTGATTGGTAGGCACCCAATTTGCAGCACCAATTTTGTGAAGCATAGCATATTTAACGCTTAGTTTGCTTGCTACAAGCTTCCCTTTGGATGGCCACCTCTTGACCTGTTTGGCAGTTATTTCCTGACACACTTGGTGGTCAGAGACATTTAGTTCATTCAGACCTTCATGAGGTCTCCCCAAGTAATTGTTGATGATGGTTGATGTAAAATTGGTACATTTACCTCTCACAAATACTTTGCCAAACTCACTGGATTTCCTATCAACACATTCATCTGATAGATTGGCTATGAGTTCTTTAACCAGAGTTTCATAGCATTGGGAGAACTGAGTCACAGTTTTCACCAAGCCAACATCACAGATGAGGTCATGATCTCCTTGTTTTCAAGAGCATTTTGTGCAAGCTCTCTCTCCAGGGCCAACCTTTTGTGATATACATATTTCCATCTGTTAACACACGAGGGATAGTGAAACGAGATGTTATCAATGGGCACTTCAGGAACATTTGCAGCCAATTTGCTGGTAGAAGGTTTCTTCTTAGATTGGATGTCAGTGACATCAACGGCAACATCATAATCTGTCTCTGGTTCTGAACTAGATTCAACCTTCCTCTTCTTTGTGGTTACTTTGCTCCAACCTTTGGAGGGTACAACCTGAGTCCTCTTTGTTCCAGCCTTCTTTGTGGAAGTATCTTGCTCAGCAGTCTTCTCAACATCCTTCTTCTTGGGGGAACTTTGGTCAGCTACCTTTTTCCCTTTCCTTGTCATAAGCCTTTTGGGCTATGCCCGAATTGAGTTTTACTATTAGATCATTGTCAAAATATTCATCTAGGTCTACCAATTCAGCATTTTTGGTGCCTTGCATACCATCACAATTTTTAGCAGAACCTTCACCATTGTTCTTCCCTTTCGGTGCGAGGTCTTTTAATGTTGTGACATTGTGAGAGACATTGGCCTGATCATTTAGGTTAGAATTAGACCTCTTTCTGCTAGGTGGAGTGGGTATGTTGAGTGCACTTGCTACCATATTCGCAATGGCAAGGTGGGTTCGTCTAGCTTCCTCGTCATTGATGTCATCAGATGTAGCAGAAGGAGGTGCTTGACCTGAGACAAGGTCTTTTGGCCTTCTTGCATGTGATTTTCTAGGTTCCTTCATCAATAATCCTTCTGGTGTCACCATACGTAATGGAGCTACTTCAAGAACCTCGTTAGGGTTTGAATCAACATCTTTGTTGGTAATTCGTTTGGATGAGGTTGAATGTTGCGACATCGTTGGGGACTTTGATTGAGAACGGAAGAATTTTCTGTGCTTGTTTGAACCGATATGGGAGCTGAATAGTTTGTGATGGTACCACGAGTAGCAGGGGTGTATCGTATATGTGGCAAGGAGGTACGATTGCCTAATAGGAGGGAAATTACCTTTTTGATTTATCATTAAATGATTTAATTTCAAAAAGTAATTCCCTATTATTTTTAATTGCTACAACTCATCATTACTAAAAGACCTCAATTTCCATAGAGAATTTTTAAATTGATGATCCTTAATACTTCTTGCAACCATGTCAACACTATTTAGGACATAATCATCAGGTTTTGCACAAGCCTTTTGCCATTTACACAAGTTACCCCTGAGCATGTCTCCCTTGAACTCAACAGAGCTTGTTTGGATGGTACTCTTGATGTCACAGAACAAGGTCATGACATCCGGAGTGACATTGCTTCCTTTATGCAGGGTAGCTTCCATGGACTCCATCAGGTTCTAATATAACCTATCTAGCTTTTCCTGATGACCAATCTTTGGGTATCCCTTCTGGGCTTGCTTCCCCACATGACTTTTCTTACATCCTGTCCTTCTTTCTGAAGCATACTCTGAAGATCTTCTTGCTGATGTGTTAGACCTGGTCCTTTCTATTTTTAGAGGCTGTCTTCCTTTCTCCAGCCATAATTGGTCCTTATTTTCCTCATGGATCAATCCAGTTATGTTACTTCTGGGCTCCCATAGGCAACAATTATTCTTGGATCTAGATCCCTTCATTACTTCCTTACCTTCTTTATTGATGGCCATACACTTATCCTTAGAAAATTGAACTTTTAAACCTTGATCACAAAGCTGACTGATGCTTATTATATTCACAGTCAGTCCTTTGACCAGCAAGACATCCCTCAATTCTGGAGCTTTAGGACTGTCAAGTTGTCCAACACCTGTGATTTCTCCTCTAGCTCCATCACCAAAGGTTACATGACTGGATGAATGAGTTTTGAGGTTTATCAGTTGATCCTTCATTCCCGTCATATGTCTGGAGCAACCATTGTCAAATTACCAATCTTCTTTGGTAGGCATCTTTAGATAGGTGTGGGATACTAATGCAACGGTCTTGGCAACCCACTGTCTTTGCTTATTAGGAGCCTCTTTCTTGGGTTTGACACGATGCTGCCTCTTGACATGTGTACCCTATTTGGTTTTTCTTTGGCTAGGGAATCCATGCAGCCAGAAACACACAACTTTAATATGTCCAAGTTTTCCACAGTGGTAACACCTATACCCTTGGAATTGTCTCTTGACTTGGTTCCAGTTTCTGTGTGGTGGATGTTGTGACATTGGTCGTGACATCCTTTTTAACTTCTGAATATCAGGTTTTAGTCTTTTGAGTTTCAAGACAGGATTTTGTTCACCAATAAATCCTAGTCCATACCTATTTCATGAATTCTGACCACTCTGCAGAATCTCTTCTAGGGTATCAGTTCCAGGATTAAGCATCCTTATAGATTTTGCCATTTGGTCCAAATTAGACTTCAACAAGCTGACCTCACTTTTGAGTGAGTCTATTGTTGCAAGATGCTCTATCTTCTCAACCTCTAACTCCTTAATGAGTTTCTTCTGTAGTTCACCTTGCTGATATAACTTTGTACTTAGGATATGAAGTTTTAAATATGAGGCTGCAAGCTCCTCAAAGGTCAATTCCTGTTCACTTGAGCCATCATCAGATATACACTTACTGTTAAGAGCAGTGATAAGCTTGGCAGACTCTCCTTCTGATTCACTTTCTGAGTCTTCATCATACCAAGTGGCAGTTAGGCCTTTTCCCTTCTTTTTGAGATATGTGGGACATTCCTTTCTAATGTGTCCATATCCCTCACACTCATGACATTGGACTCCTTTGCTTTGGCCAACTTTGTCTTCAGCTTTACCTTTGCTGATGTCAGAAGTGCTATTCTTGACATAAGGTTTTGACTTATGATCTATCCTTTTGATCAGTTTATTAAATAGTCTTCCAAGCAATGATATTGCTTCTGATAAAATTTCTTCTTTTCCCCCATCTTCTCCTTCTGACTCTTCTACCGTGTTTGAAACAAGAGCTATGCTTTTGTTCTTTTTCTCCATAGCCTGATCACACATTCCCATCTCAAAGGTTTGGAGAGAACTAATGAGTTCATCCACCTTCATGTGGCATATGTCTTGGGCTTCTTCAATGACAGTGACTTTCATTGCAAACCTTCTAGGCAGGGACCTGAGGATCTTCCTAACAAGCTTCTCTTCAGACATATTTTCTCCCAAAGCTCCTGAGCTGTTTGCAAGTTCAAGAACATTCATGTAAAACTCATGAATGGTGTCATCCTCTTTCATTCTTAGACTTTCAAATTTTGTGGTCAACATTTGCAGTCTAGACATCTTAACTTTTGAGGTCCCCTCATGAGTAGTTCTAAGAGTGTCCCAGACATCCTTTTCCAGTTCACAGTGGTGTACCAGTCTGAAGATGTTTTTGTCTATGCCATTGAATAGAGCATTCAAGGCTTTAGAGTTACCAAGAGCCAAAGCCTCTTGTTCTTTATTCCATTCCTCTTCAGGAATCAACACTGATACTCCATCCTTGTCAGTCTTCACTGGATGTTCCCATCCTGCGTTTGCAGCTCTCCAAGCCTTGTAGTCTAAAGACTTCATAAACACAATCATCCTTGGCTTCCAGTAGTCATAATTTGACCCATCCAGAATTAGTGGTCTATTGGTGAATCCTATGTCTTTGTCCACAGTGTTAGAATTTTACTTCCCTAGATCTTACCCCAGAAATAAACAGGCAGGGTGCCTGCTCTGATACCAATTGAAAATTCTAAGTGCACACCAGCGGATGTTATGACTGAAGTTATAACATCCACTATGACATAGGTTACTAAAGTTCCTAATAAGCAGTTAATGGAAAGCAGTAAAAACACAATAATTGTTTACCCAGTTTAATGTCAACAACACTTACATCTGGGGGCTACCAAGCCAGGGAGGAAATTCACTATCAGCAGAATTAATTCAGAGTTAAACCTCCAGTTTACACTCCTCACTTAAAACCTACCCAATGACAGTTCAGCCTAGAGAACTCTAGACATGAGTATACCCACTCATTCCCCTCAATCACACAATAGTGATATCAATACAGTTCAATACAAAAAGACTGTTGAAGTTATACTCCAAACACACCTTGATCGTGCTTCACAGCTTTGATGAAGAACACACACTCTTGCTTACAAGCTTTGAGTGACATAGTGAACATAATAATTCATACACAATAACTAGAGCAATTTTACAACATATAACTGCTTGGCACACAAGGAATCCTAAGACTCCTAGACACACGTGAAGAACAGACTTTCTTCACTTACACTTTCTATGTGAGGAATACCACTTCTTCACTTACAACCTATACTCTTCTTAATCTCTGTGTGTCCACCTCTGAGAGGTTCATCCTCTTATTATTTATAGCAGCAGAGATCCTTTGGGCCTTTGTGCAGATTTTAGGTTTGCCCTTGATGGAAACCCTTATTCAGAAAACTTCACACTTACCATTTAGGTCAGAAACATTTTAAGTCTTCTTTAATTTTGTTTCAGCTTCTGAAATGTTTCCTGACTTCCAGCTTGAGCTTCTAAGTTGTTTCTTGAATTTTAGATACCAGAAAAACAAACCTGCTCGCTTGATGTCATACGGTCAAAGTCATGACATTTTTGTATGACATCCAACTTAACTTTCAATTAGCTAAGTTAACTTACCCTGCACAGTTCACCTTATGTATGTACTAACAACAATCACGACATACATACATACTCTAATGTTTTGCCACAAAATGCAGCCAATCAAGAGGACTTACAGTGATAACCATGAGGAATGGCTAACAAGTCATTAATTGACCTTTCCATGTTGATGTCATGCATAAGGCTCCAAACAATGTTTGCGTGCATGGTAGTTTATCTCTCCTGATTTCCCTTTTTTTCTTTATTTGAGCATTTTCTTTCTTTGTATGGTCCTAATTCTTCTCTCGAAATTATTTTGTTAGGTACCCAATGATTCCTATACTTGTAGGACTCACATATTGTAGGGATGATGTCACTTGATAATAATGATACCAACCTTTCTCAATTCATCAACATCATCTAAAAACACAATAAACTAAAAAGAAATAAAAATTAATTTTGGCTCCCTCCTAGTAACTCTATTTTATAGTCTTGTAGCCTGATTTCAATCATAATCAAGATGAGTCATTTAAATCTAAGGCAACCATTATGTTGTGGAAGGGTTCAACAAAGTAGAACTTCACTCTTTTAACATTCACTTTAAATTTTTCTCCTGTTCTTTCATTCAACAAGTCTACTGCCCTATGTGGATAAATCTTCACTAATTTAAAGGGACCAGACCATCTAGACTTAAATTTTCCTAGAAAAAGCTTAAGTATTGAATTGAACAAAAGAAAATTTTGACCTTCAACTAACTCTCTTCTCTGGAACTTCTTGTCGTGCCACATTTTTTTCCCTTTGTACAATTCAACATTTTCATAAGAGAACAACCTATGTTCCTAAATCTCATTGACTTGAAGCATTCTAGTTTGACAAACAACAGTTAAATTGAAATTCAAGTTTTTTATTGCCCAAAATTATTTATGTTCCAACTCAATTGGTAATTGACATATCTTTCTATAGACAATTCTATAAGGAGACATGCCTATAAGAGTTTTGTAAGCAATCAAGTAAGCCCACAAGGCATCACCCAGGTGCTTTGACATCCTTCCTTGAGGGATTACCACCTTCTCTAATATCCTTTTTATATCTCTATTTGACACCTCAGCTTGCCCACTAGTTTGTGGATGATAAGATGTAACAACTTTAAGTTTGACTCCATATTTTACCCATATTTTCAAACAATTTATTACAAAAATGAGTGTATTCGTCACTAAATATTGCTCTAGGCGTGCCATGTCTAGAAAAATGTTTTTCACCAAGAAATGAGCGTCTTCGTCACTAATGATTAACTCATTGTTGTTTGTTGCTCTGAACCTCTTCTAGCAACCTTGAAAGATGATCATCAACTAAGTTCTCCACTCCCTTCTTGTCTCTTATTTCTAGGTCAAACTCTTTTAGTAACATGGTGTGTTCCTTAGAGGATGTACTATTGTATCTTCTTTTGTATTACAATGCCATGAGTCTTATCTACTCAGCTCAAGGGAGCTCTACCAACATACAAAAAAATATTCGTTACCAATGCAATTCCTTTTCCATGCATGCCCTAGGGATTCAGTTGACTACTCCATTTCATTCCTTAACTGAATTCATCTTTGTTCCATCTTGAAATCCCATGTTTTATCCTCAGCTGTCTTGCCTCAGCTCATCAGAACACTACTTAAAACAAGTAAAAAGATCTCAAAACTACAAGAGATAACACTTATTGTGCTCTAAGCTAAATACTGCAAAAACATCTATAATGCATTAAAATAAATATAACATTGTTAAATCTACTAGCATTAAACAAGATATTAGGTTGTAGAATAACTTACAAAATATAGGTTATTAGTAGGACGCGAGTCCAATGTGTAGATTTGTGCCATAATACTTGACTTCTGAAAAGTTCCCCCTAATTAGTTCTAAGTGACAGGATGACATAATTTAGACTCGTGTGCACGTATGATTGGTTGGGAGACAATAATGTTTTGGCACCAAAATGATGAAAACAATAAAAAGGAAACTACCTTCTAAGATGGGTAAACCTCACTCAGTTATTTAGCCTAATGGTAGTTGAATCCTTAAAATGTCGTCCCAAAGTGGACCAATAAACGCCAAAATGTGTAAATTCATCAAAAAAGAAAATAAAAAGGTGCCTATATAAAACAATGATTGATCTTGTGTATGCAGCAACAAAAAGAAATAAATTGCCTTAATTTTAATTGCCTGAATGAAAGGGGAAAGGAAAAATCGAAGAAAGAGACTTAAGCCCAAAGCATAGCTGGAGAGGTGTCCGAAAGAGAGACTTAGGTTTATGGTTTTACAACGGTTAGTGTTCTTGTGAATACCTTGGTGGAAAAATGACTACCAAGGGAACTAGGCCTAGCCGATCAAAACAAAGACTCACGTATGAGTACCATTGACCCTACTTTTGTATGCTTTATCATGATGTTAACCGCTTGATCAGAAAACTCATGAATGCAAGCTTTGTTGCTTGATGATAAACAACAATCGAAGTTTGGAAGAGTTTGATAAGTTGTCATTGCATAGTTATTTCTAGTCATTTTCCTTTAGGATTTTACCACATTTGTTCGATTTACTTTCAATTGTCATGATTTATGCTTTGGTTTATGCTTTCATGATAATTTTAGGGTCTAATGAGCATCAAAGACAAAGAGGGATCATATACAAGAAAAATGGGGCACAATGGAAAAAAGGCATTTTCTCCTAAATAAAAACCAGGGAGCTGCTATAGCCACCTGATCGGTAAAATAACAAGTGTACTATTTTTTTTGCAAATGTAGTAATACGAGGGAATTTTCCCAAATATCAATCTCGAGGACTACGTAGAAAATACAAGTTCTATAATAATTCAGTTGAATAAATGTACTTGGGCTTTAAAATTGTTTTGTTTAATTATAAAAATAATTGCAAATAAAAGAGGGAAATTGACTAAGTGGTTTCAACAAATATGAGTAACATTCTAGGGGAAGTGTGTGATTCAACTCAGTAACAACCCTGAATTAACATTGCAACAACTTATTGTAACTAACTAATTACCGATTCTTTAGAATGTTTACTCCTAAGTCCTTAGTGAGAAAACCTTTAATCATCCACCCTAATTCATATGTCCATAGAGAATTACCAATGAAATTAAATAATCAATTATCGAGAATATTCTGGTTCCTATAGGGTATCCCTAGTCCTAGGAGATATCTACTACATAATGATCTAAATCAAAGCATTAACAATAGCAGTACAACCTAATCGTTAATCGAAAATCAAACCATGTTTTTTCGACAGGGCAAGCAATAAGAATAGCTAGAGATCAAATCAGTTATGAAAAACAAAGGAATTGTTATTGCATCACTAATATCAGAGTCATTACAGATTTAAATCAGGGACACCCCCTAGCATTGGGGGATTTAGCTACTCATAATATTCAAAGAAAATACAAAGTAAAATCTAGACATTACAAGATAACAAGATTCTTTGATCTTCAATTGCTTCCGCTCATGAAAACCTTAAGTTCCTCAATCACCTTAATCTCTCTAATCTTGATCGTGTAATTATTCTCCATCTAAAAAGTCCCCTTTTCCTTCTCAAAATACGTCTTAAATACTCCCAGGTCTAACACATCAATAGGGAAATACCCAAAATACCCTTAAAGATCATAAAGGTCACAAAAACAAGAAAATTGGAAGATGAAGCGCTTCGTAAGTTATATGTATGCCTAAGAGGGGGGGGGGGGGGGGTGAATTAGGTTCTTAGACACTTTTTCCGGTTTTTCGGTGATTCTTGGATTTTACTTTCCTTAAAAGCTTCTAGGTGATGAAAGGCAGTAAATGCGGAAAGTAAAGAACACAACGATGTATAGTGGTTCCCCTCACAGTCCGAGAGTACTCCACTCCCCTTTCAACATGAAAGAGTATTTTACTATCAATGTTAGATTTCCTAAGACAATTCTAACAACCAAGAACACCCTTCTTGGATTTACAAATTTTAAAGTCCTACCGAGAATGAAAATCTCACACAAGGACCTCTTGTATCCACAATCCGGATAACAAGGACAACCCTACACATTTATCTTTAAAAATCCTAAAAATAAGTTGTAGTAAATCTGAATTTTGTAAAGTAACACTTTGAATGTTTTATCAATACGAATACTGATCTTCTTCTCGAAACAAATAATACTCAGAGATAATATACAAGTGTTCTTTATGTGAAAGAAACCTGTGAAGGTGTGAAAGTTAATTCCAATGGCTTCTTTCAAAATTCTGGTTTGAACACTTTTATGAAAATTCAAAGGTTGAAGACAAAGGGTAATTTTTGAAATTTGTTTCTTAAAGGTGATTTTGATTTTGAAATTGAAATCAATTTATATCAGTGAAAAACCTTTCCAAAAAAGGTATGATTTTGGAACAGAAAAAATAGCTAGTAGAAAGAATAGAGAACAATGCAATCCTCCAGGAAAAGTTACTATTTTTGGATGTTGTTACAGTGTTAATCGGTTAACCATATAGGTTAATCGGTTAACACCTTTCCAACGTACAAAATATTTAAATTTTTCATGTGTTATACCAATTCTTGTATCATCAACACCACTTGAAGCTTGTAGATGAAGCTTGATCCATAGCATCATGTGCGACTTTAACTTGATCTTTAATAATGGATTCTTGTCGATTTCTTGCGACTCTTGCTTTTTGAAAATGTGTACCAAACTTGTATGAGTTGTCTTCATCAAAATACAAATGGCCTTGAAGCTTGATTCTACAATCTCCCCCTTTTTGATGATGACAACCGCTTTTTTGAAAGTCTTGCTTTGATACTTGATTCATAAATATTCTCCCCCTAAATACAAGAGAGAAAGAACTTTTTCTACATTTGAAAATGTTAGAAACACAATCCTTCTCCCCCTTTGTCATTAGAAAAAAGGAATAGGGCAATGAAAAGATAACAACACACAAGCATGCAACAAAAATCACAATAATGCACACATAAGCCATAACTTGATTGAAATAAAAATTAATGAAACATTGTACGAGTACACAAATGAATACGAAACAGAAATTCAAACTTTAAATTTAAACTAGAAAGCAATAAACAACAATAGCAAGTGTTTTTAATTATCATCGCCCGACATGTCTGTAAGTTCAGAGTATGCCTAAGAGGGGGGTGAATTAGGCTTATAGAAACTTTTTCATATTTTTGTTATTTTTAATTTTTCTTTGGTTATGTTCTTGGTGATGGATGCAGTAGAAAGCATAAAGAAAGTGGACACCAAGATTTATAGTGGTTCCCCTCACAATCCGAGAGTACTCCACTCCCCTTTCAACATGAAAGAGAGTTTCACTATCAATGTTAGATTTCTACACAAGACAATCCTAACAACCAAGAACAATCCTCTTGGATTTACAATATTTTAAGTCCTACCGAGAATAAATATCTCAGACAAGGACCTCTTGTATCCACAATCCGGATCACAAGGAAAACCCTACAAACTTATCTTTTATAATTCTAAGAATAAGTTGTAGTCAATATGAATTTGAATATAAGTACAATATGAATGTATATCAATATGAAATATTGATCTTCTTCTTGAAACAAAGATTACTCAGAATTTATACAAGTGTTCTTTTGTGTGAAAGTAAGCTGTAAAGATGTGAAAGTGTATTTCAATGGCTTCTTTCAAAAATTCTGGTTTTGAACACTTTGTGAAAATTCAAAATGTTGAAGAAAGAGTAATTTTGAAATTTATTTCTTGAAGGTTGTTTTGAAATTGAAATTGAAATCAATTTATACTAAAATTGAAATTGAAATCAATTTGAACATGCGAGGGATTCTTGAAGTCTTCGAAACCCGGAGGTTGTTTGACGTAGACTTCTTCATTGATGTAGCCATTCAGGAAAGCGCTTTTGACATCCATCTGGAACAACTGAAAATTCATAGAACAAGCGTAAGCAAGTAATAATCTTATTGCTTCTAACCTTGCTACCGGAGTGAACGTTTCATCAAAATCAATCCCTTCCTCCTGGTTGTAGCCTTGTGTGACCAATATTGCTTTGTTACGAACTATGATCCCATTCTCGTCAAGTTTGTTCTTGAACACCCATCTTGTTCCTATGATGTGCTTATGGTCTGGTCTTGGTACAAGACTCCAAACTTGATTCCTTTTGAATTGATTGAGTTTTTCTTGCATCGCTATAATCCATTGGTCGTCGCCTAAGGCTTCAACAATCTTGGTAGGTTCAATTTGAGACACAAAAGCCATGTTGAGACAAGCATCCTTAAGATTTAGTCGAGTTGCAACGCCTTGGCTAATATCACCAATAACTTTATCTATCGGGTGATCTCTATAAGTTCTCCATTCCTTCGGAAGATCTTGATGTTCTTGAGTGACATCTTCTTGTAATATTGCTTGATCCTTTGCATTATTTTCTTCATGTTGTGGAGTATCTACAATATCATCATCATCATCCAAAGTAATATTATCCTCTTTCGAGGAGTTAGTCTCATCAAAAGACACATGAATGGATTCTTCAATAGTAAGAGTTCTTTTATTAAAAATTCTAAAAGCTCTACTAGAAAGAGAGTAACCAAGAAATATACCTTCGTCGGACTTCTCATCAAACTTACCGAGACAGTCCTTATTGTTGATGAGAACAAAACATTTGTATCCGAATATGTGGAAAAATGCTATGTTTGGTTTCCTACCCTTGAACAACTCATACGGAGTCTTCTTGAGAATTGGTCGAATATTGACACAGTTGCTTACGAAACACGCCGTGCTAACTGCCTCTACCCAGAAATATTTAGGAAGATTCGAGTCGCTAAGCATTGTTTTTGCAAGCTCTACCAGTGACCTATTCTTCCGTTCTACGACACCGTTCTGTTGAGGAGTCCTTGGTGCGGAAAAATTGTGAGAAATTCCATGCTCTTCACAAAAATCTTCAAAGTCTGAATTTTGGAATTCTCCACCATGGTCGCTTCTTATGGAGGCTATGGTGAGTGACTTCTCATTTTGAATTTTCTTCGCATACTTCTTGAATGCTTTGAAAGCATCATTTTTCTGCACTAAAAACAATGTCCATGTGTATCGAGAGAAATCATCAACAATAACTAAAGCATAAATACTACCTCCGAAGCTTTTTGTTCTCGATGGACCAAAAAGATCCATGTGCAACAATTGAAGTGGTCTTGATGTAGAAACCACTTGCTTGGATTTGAAAGTTGTCTTAGTCTGTTTCCCCTTTTGACATGCATCGCATAGCTTATCCTTGATGAATTTTATCTTCGGAAGACCAACAACTAAATCATGCTTTATCAACTTGTTTAAATGTTCCATGTGAATGTGAGCAAATCTTTTATGCCAAAGCCACACCTCGTTGTTGTTCGCCATAAGACATTTTACCTTCAAGGAAGAGTCATCAAAAGAGATCATAAAAATATTATTAAATCTTTTACCTTTTAGCAATATGTCGTGGGTGACTTCATGTTCTATCAAACATTCATCCTTTGTGAAGTTGATTAGGAACTCTTTGTCACACAATTGACTTATGCTAAGTAGGTTGTGTTTAAGACCTTCCACATAAAGAACGTCTTCGATGATTGTACATGGAGGTGCACCAATGGTTCCAACTCCAAGCATTTTTCCTTTATTATCATCACCGTAAGTAATGTATCCTTTGGCCTTTAATGATAGACTTGAAAATTTGTTTATATCTCCAGTCATATGCTTCGAACAACCGCTATCAAGATACCATTGATTAGAAGTTGTCTTCAAGCATACCTACAACACAAAATCAAGTAGTGTTAGGTACCCAAATTGCTTTGGGTCCTTGATAGTTAGTACCTTTTTCAACCCACACATAATGCCCTTTAGCAACACCAATGTTGCGCGCATAGCAAGCATTAGGTGTATGGCCTTTGATTCCACAATAAAAACATGTAGGCTGAAAGTGACTTCTATATCTAGGAACATAATTCTTTTTCTTAACAATTCTTTTCTTTTTATGAATTTGATGCATAGTATTAGAATTGTTTGTCTTTTCTTTAACAACTTGTTCACTTGCTTTCACAAAAATGGTTTCATTGGTACTTGGTTTGGAAAACTTAGAATATCCTAAACCACTTTTATCATTAGGATATCTTTGGTGCCTAAGAATTTCCTCCAAGCCAACTTGACCTTTTTCGTATCTTTCTAAAATTCTTTTAAGTTGAACAATTTGAAAAGATAAGGATTCACAATTTTTGCATACAAGACTTTGTTTTTCATCCATCAATTTTTGTTTTTCATTTTCAATATTTTTTATAAAAACAGTATTTTGTTCTTCCAAAAATGAAATTCTTTTCTTTTGAGATGAAATGCTTTTATACAAAGTCTTGCATTCCTTTAGAAGTTCATCTATGACTTCTTATGCATCATTATCATAAATAGAAAAATCGTTACTAACCTCATCAGTTTCTTCATCAGAATGATGTGATGCCATAAGAGCCATATTTGCACATTCATCGCTATTCGATTCCGATGATGAGCTTATCTCGTTATCGTCCCATGCAACATAGGCCTTCTTAGTTTTGAAATCCTTCTTGCCTTTGAATTTTCCTTTATTTGCGAGTTTCGGGCAATCAGGCTTTATGTGACCTTGTTTCCCACATTCGTAACATGTAACTTCCTGATTTGATGTGGATGCCTCCTTTTTCCTGAAATGTCTATTCTTTTTAGAAAAAGAGGAATTTTTATTATTATTAAAGAACTTACCAAGCTTCTTTACTAGAAGCATGAAATTTTCGTCTTCGGAAGATTCGTCATTTTTGTCATCCTTTGTGTCAATCTTCAAGAAAATTCCTTTGGACTTCTTGTCTTGACTTTCATGCTTCTCAAGCCTTCCAAGTTCCAGTTCGTGCTCCTGAATTTTGCCAAATAAGGAAGCGGATGTCATCGTTGAAAGACTCTTCTTTTCTGAAATAGCGGTCACCTTCGGTTGCCATTCTCTTGTTAAGGATCTTAGGACTTTCAAGTTGAGATCATCATTGGTGAAGGTCTTCCCGAGAGCAATCAAATGATTTGTTAGATGAATGAATCTCTTTTGTAAGGTAACAATGGATTCACCAGGCTGCATACGGAACATTTCATATTCTTGACTTAAAGTATTAAGTCTTGATCTTTTTACTTCGGCTGTCCCTTCATGCGTTTCTACCAAGGTGTCCCAAATCTCCTTTTCCGATTTACACTGTGATACACAGAAGAATTCGTCCATACTGAGAGCGCTTTGAAGTATGTTGATTGCTCTCTTCTCATTCAAAATTCTCTTCTTGTCATCTTCATCATATGAGGATTTTATCTTTGGAGTTCCAACACCATTTACCACACTTGTAGGAACATGTGGACCAGTTTCTACGGTTTCCCATATACCGTCTCCTTGAGCCTCAAGATGTGCCTTCATACGGATTTTCCAAAAATCGAAATATTCTCCAGAAAAGAGTGGTGGCTTGTAACTACTTCCACCATCTTTGAAAACCGGGTTGGTACTTGCGGAAGCCATACTGAATCGTTAGGAACATGTTACCTTAACCTGCTCGGATGCCAATTGTAAGTTCAGAGTATGCCTAAGAGGGGGGGGGGGGTGAATTAGGCTTATAGAAACTTTTTCAAATTTTTGGTATTCTTTAATTTTTCTTTGGTTATGTTCTTGGTGATGGATGCAGTAGAAAGCATACAGAAAGTGGACACCAAGATTTATAGTGGTTCCCCTCATAATCCGAGAGTACTCCACTCCCCTTTCAACATGAAAGAGAGTTTCACTATCAATGTTAGATTTCTACACAAGACAATCCTAACAGCCAAGAACAATCCTCTTGGATTTACAATATTTTAAGTCCTACCGAGAATAAATATCTCACACAAGGACCTCTTGTATCCATAATCCGGATCACAAGGAAAACCCTACAAACTTATCTTTTATAATTCTAAGAATAAGTTTTAGTCAATATGAATTTGAATATAAGTACAATATGAATGTATATCAATATTAAATATTGATCTTCTTCTTGAAATAAAGATTACTCAGAATTTATACAAGTGTTCTTTTGTGTGAAAGCAAGCTGTAAAGATGTGAAAGTGTATTTCAATGGCTTCTTTCAAAAATTCTGGTTTTGAACACTTTATGAAAATTCAAAAGGTTGAAGAAAGAGTAATTTTGAAATTTGTTTCTTGAAGGTTGTTTTGAAATTGAAATTGAAATCATTATACTGATCAAAAACCTTTCCAAAAAGGTGTGTTTTTGGGATATCAAAAATAGCCAGTAAGAAATTTTAGAACAATGTGCTCTTTCATGAAAAGCTGCTATTTTTGGCTGTTGTTATAGTGTTAATCGGTTAACCATATAGGTTAATCGGTTAACACCTTTCCAACGTGTAAAATATTCAAAACTTTCATGTGTTAATCGGTTAACCTATATGGTTAATCGGTTAACACTGTTAGAAATCCCAAAAATACAATTTTAACTTGTGTTAATCGGTTAACCTATATGGTTAATCGGTTAACACTGAAGGTTTTTCCAAAAACACTTAATTTTTTAAAATACCAAGAGTATTTTAAAAGAGTTTAAAAAGGTTTTGTGTTAGTGGTGAAGTGAAGTGAGATTAAAGAACACTTGCATACATAATTCTAAGTAAGCAATGTTATACCGTGTCTTGAATCTTCAACACCACTTGAAATTTTGAAAGATGAAACTTTGATCCATAGCGATGTATGCGATCTTGCGATGTTCTTGATAATTTATTCTTGTTGATATGTTTGCACCTCTTGCTTTTTGTGGAGAGATTAAGATAGAGAAGCTTCTGATTTTATCTCCAGTGTATATACCCCCACGGGTATATAGTGTAAGCAGCTTCAATAAGCATATACCCCCACGGGTATATAGAGAACGTATCTTGCTTGCCAAACTTGTATGAGTTGTCTTCATCAAAACATAGACGACTTTGAATCTTGATTCCACAATCTCCCCCTTTTTGATGATGACAACCATTTCTTTGAAAAATAGCTTTTATACTTGGTTCGTAGCATTTCTCTCCCTAAGTTTAAAAATAGCTTTTATACTTGGTTCGTAGCATTTCTCCCCCTAAGTTGAATCTCCCCCTAAATACAAGAGAGGTAACAATTTTGCTACAAGGAAAATGTTAGAACCAAACTCCTTCTCCCCCTTTGTCATTAGCAAAAAGGAAGAGGGACATGAAAGATAACTTTTATACTTAGTTCGTAGCATTTCTCCCCCTAAGTTGAATCTCCCCCTAAATATAAGAGAGGTAACACTTTTGCTACAAGGAAAATGTTAGAACCACACTCCTTCTCCCCCTTTGTCATTAGCAAAAAGGAAGAGGGACATGAAAGAAAAATAGCACACAAGCATGCAACAATAATCATACATGATTCACACATAAACCATTTAACACACATTTTACTAAAATTTTAAATAATTTTTCGTTTCTGATTTTTTTCCCATTTTAACAGTGTTAATCGGTTAACCATATAGGTTAATCGATTAACATATTAAAAAATTTAATTTTTCAAAAAAAAAAACTTACAGTGTTAATCGGTTAATCCATATGGTTAATCGGTTAACACACGCGAATTTTAGAAAAATGCTTAGAAAACAGAATGAAAACATGTTGGAAAACATACATTATGCAAACATTAACATGAGAAAATGTTAGATATCACCTTCATCGAGAATCCCAAGTTCTCGCTGAATTTTGTTGAACGGTTCTTTCGCCAAAGGTTTGCTGAAGATGTCTGCGAGTTGATTGTACGTGTCGACGAAAGTAACATCTACATCTCCATTCAATACGTGATCTCGAAGGAAGTGATGCCGAATATCTATATTCTTTGTCCTTGAATGCATGACCGGATTCTTCGTGATGTTGATGGCACTTGTGTTATCACATCAAAGAGGAATGCAACCGAGATCTACACCGTAATCGAGGAGTTGTTGCTTGAGCCACAAAATTTGTGCGCAGCAACTTCCTGCTGCAATATATTCTGCTTCGGCTGTACTGAGTGCCACACATGCTTGCTTCTTGCAGGCCCATGTGTCGCTACTGCGAAAATCGGCGCCGGCTGAACAGAAGATTTGCCACCGTGCGTTATTTATCCCAACGGAGGGAAAGGAAACGCTCGAAGTAAACCTACTGCAAATACGGGAAAGGAATGGTCATCGCAACCAAATCCTGGATTCGGGAGTCGGTTACGCAAGGGGAAGGTATTAGCACCCCTCACGTCCGTCGTACTCGACGGGATCCACGCTTGTTTTCTAGTACGGATTGTTATTCTATCTATTCTATAGGTCAAGGGTTAAAAGAAAACAAAATGACTCGGCAAAGTATTGCACTTTATGCCTACGTATTCCCGTCTGGAACGAGAAATCAGAGTCAACGTAGTTCGCCTACCTACGGGAAAGGAGGGGAAGGTTGCTCGCTAGGATATCGCATCCTATGCCTACGTACTTTCATACAGCATGAAAGATCAGAGCAAACGTAGTTCGGGCTACGGAAGACACAAATTTTTTTGACTGTTTTTTATCCTTCTGAAAAAGGTTTTCTCCTGATTATAGGTCCAAGCGGACAAAAATGACTCTCTTGATTGGTTTACAGTCTTTTATGCAAGAACTGTTTTTTATTGATGTTTAACCTCTTATTGTATTTTTTTTTATTATTTTGAGATAGAAGAGAAAGAACTCTAAAACCTAGGGTTAAAATGGGAATCAAAACTATCCTAATGTTATCATGCATGGGTTAACACCTAATGTCTGTCATATTTCTCTCTTGCGCAGAGAGAAACAGAGATCCTAAGGGATACAAGGAAAAGAAACAACATATATACAGTAAAGCAGTAAAATGCATGAATGCAGCAGTACAGGCGAGGCAAGGGAGTCCCACTCGACCTCGAACCTAGAAAACAATAGGCAAAGTGAAATGGCTTCACTTCAAACCTATGGGGAAATTAACAAACAATACAGCAAAGAAAATAAAACCCCAAAACCAGCCCTGACAGCACACCAGCTCTTACAGCAGCAACTCTGAAAAACACCCAACTCTGACAGTTGATAAAAAACAATCTCCCATCTCCAAGAAATCACCAAGCTCAAGCAAGCACAAAATCTTAACCAGTTGACAGCATCAGACAGCAGTAAACCCTAGCTTCAACAACTGCACAGTTTTGACATGAATAATCTTCATCTTTGTCAATCTTTGACCTTCATCTCTATCTTCAATGGCTTCTTTCTTCAAGGTAAGCACTCCTAGATGATAGTCACTTAACAAGATGAGTTGAATGTTAAACAGTTCATTGACTACCAAAGGAAGCCTACAAACAGTTTAACATTATAGAAGAGTGGTTCTCTCAAAGTTCTACCTCTAAGGTAAGGCCACTTATCCCTCCAAAGGAGGGAGGTAAATACCCTAGAGGGACTTTATTTCATAGAGAGGAATGGAAGCACATGAAGCTATCCATGTTTATACAAAACAATTCAGTCTATTCTAAGGCTCTGCTTATTCCTATTGTTTCCTATGTCTTCAAAACATCTTCAATCCAAGCAATCTTCATACACAAAGCTTTGATTATTATCCTCAATCTTCTCCTTTGATTCTTCATGATCCCATAAGCTCAAGCCAAGCCTAATACCCCAAATAAAAGCCCAAAAGCCCAAGAAAACAAATATAAACCCCAAGTGGGAACACCAAACAAACACACCATTTGCAAAATATACTAAAAATTGTAATATAGCATTTAAAAGTCTAAGATTTATTCTAAGGGGATTTCTATATCTACCCTACATACCCTATATGCCCCATAACCTAATTCATGCTAAAAATCCCCAAAATAAAATGTTACAATGCACCTATGTTGAGTTTGAACCCTAATTCTATCACCCTAATGTTCTCTAATCAAAACTAATCAAAATTAATCCACAAAAATGTGGAATAAATCCAGGGGGAACTTAATGTTCTAATCTAACTACCACAAAAATAATGGAATCAAAATATGAAAGGAAATGGTTAAACAAAATTCACCAAATAATATGTACAAACAAAATGGAAATAAAAAGCAATTAAATGTGAAAATTCACCAAAAATGGAAAAAAGCCTAAAATAATATTTTTATTTTTTCACAAATTTCTTGAGACAATTATTAAGATGAGGGAAAAAAATCCCAGGTCAAAATGATTATTTTTGGATTTTATATGAATTATTTGGTAAACTAAATGCAAATGAAAAGAAAAAAGCAATTCAATTAAAATGATATAGCAGGGGGGGGGGGAACAACAAATCATTTACATTGCAGGGCACATTGGGCCCAGGAAAGGGGGGGTGCGTTCAGTAGAATGCACTAGGCCCAGTTTGTTCAGAAAAAACACACACAAAAGAAAAAAACCAGGGGGGGGGGCAGAGAGCATCCAATTCGCTTGGTTATTCCAACTGGGCCCCAAACTGGGGGTGTTAGCAGCAACTCTGCAAGGCCCAAACGTATTACACAAGGGGGAGGGGGTGTTATGAGAAACAAGGGAGTATGGATCAGCATTTGGGCTTAAGGCCCGAGATTAATTCAATCCAATATCAGCAAAACCCTAAACAAACTTCTCCTACTCTTCATCCCAACCACTGTTCATCTTCCCCCAAGCGAACCCTAGCGACGCTCTCTGAAACCCTCTCTCTGAAACTCTCTCCCAAAACTCTCTCCATCTCTCAATCTCTCAACCCTAAACCTCTCTTTAATCATAACTCTCAATATGCATCCAGCAGCAAACAATGATTCGAAGAAAAGGAAACGTACCTGATGAAATGTGAAGTTTGGAGATCCGTATGGAGGACAATCTTGGAGATTGATGAAGATTGGCAACCTCGTGAGGAGATTGAAGATTCGATTGAAGGATTATCGTTGCGCTGACGAATCTTGTGCTTCTTGAAGGTTCTGGAGATTTCGAAGACGATGACCAACGGCTTGAAGCTCCTATGAATCACGATCTGGAAAGCTTGATGAACATTGGAGGAGCTTTGACGGATTTCTTGAAGATTCACGGAGATCGATCAAGGCGCGATGAACAGCACTGGATTTCTAGAGATGGCACTAAACATGATGAAGTTTGTGGATGCAGGTGGACCTGAAGAACAGATGAACATCACACGAGTTCTTCATGATGTTCTTGACGCCTTCTGGAAATCTCGATGAAGATTCATGCACTTCTTCTGGGAACAATGTTGAATAAGCTTGATGAAAAAGAAATTCTGGAAAATGATTGTGAAGAACGTATGAGGAATTCTGGAAATCAATTCAAGGTTGATGATCGTTGATGATGAACATGATCGGGGAAGATGAAGTTAGATGAATTTTTCTGGAGATCTTGATGTTTCCGGCGACAGTTGGCGGTGGTCGGAGGCGGTTAGGGTGACCGGAGGGTTAGTTAGGGTGGCCGGCGGTCAATGCATGCCGGCCGGTGAGAGTTACCGGCGAGGGATGTGGTGAAGGAGGAGGCGACAAGTGGCGCATTGCATGGAGGGAGAGAGAGATAGTGGGCCACATGTGGTGTGAGGTGGCTGAGAGTGAAACTCGTGGGAGACTCTGAGTATGGACAAGTGGCGATGAAGAATGAAGTGGTGGATGGAGAAGCGCACGCGTGGATGGCTTCTGAGACGAAAACGTGGCAATGGAGTGGTGAAAGCTGGTGCACACGCGTGGAAGAGCTTTATACTGCCAAGTGGTAGTGGACTGGACCTGGGCCCCAGAAAATCTGACACATGGCCCACGAATTAAGACTTGATTATCCACTAATGAACCTGATTAAACCCAATTAACACATGATTAACCCTAATTAAAAATCTCCATTAATACTAAACTAAACTTAAACTGCAATTAAAGCCTAAATGCTAATTAAGACTATTCTGCCTAATTAAATCTAATAAACTCAATTAAAATGAAACAAGACCCTAATTAACATCTAAAAAAGTGATTAAGACCTAATTAATCTCCCTTTAATCCTAAACCCAAATTAAATCTAAAAAAAGAGAATTAACTACTAAACTCTGTAAAGTCTATTTATTTCTAAACAAATAAAAAATGGAAAAAACTCTATTAATCCTATTAAAAAATCTTAGTAAAAGAATTTCCCTATTAAAAATCATTTTTAAAAAGCTACTTAATATCTAGAAACAATTATTTTATTAAAACCTATTATCTAAAAATGATTAGAGAAATTCCTAAAAAGGAAATTAAAACTAAAAATTATTTAAAACATTTAATATCTATTAAAGCTATTAAAAAAAATCTATCTAATACCTAGAAAAATCAATTAAATCCAAAATAAATTCTAGAAAATAATGGGAAAAATCTAAAAAAACGAGGAAGCCGATTAAATCGATTAGCGAATAATTGCGCAACCGTAGCGAAACCCGGGCACCGAGATGGCCTGAAAACACAGGAGACGGGCACCAATTCTCAAAGACTCTTATTCCAACCGGCCTGAGCTGCCTGAAACGCCAGGGGCTGTAATCCCGATAAAAATCATTCTGACTGAGAGAAATGCAATGCATGCAGTATGCGAATGCGAATGCAAAATGCGTCAAAACATAAACCAAATATGGGAACCGGTTGGTCAAATTTTAGGGTGCAACAGCTGCCCCTATTCAAGCGGCTTGGACCTGAAGGGTTGAAGAGCGAACAACCTTCAATCATTCAAAGGTGGAAGACGGTTGAATACTAATAAACCCGGAAATTTGCCAACTGCAGAAATAAACTGCACACTACTTGGGGAACACCATCCATCACTTGAACCTGACTGTTGCGGTAACAACTGATCAACCCCTGATACAGATCTGATTTAACATTAATCCCCGGTGTAACATCAATCTTGTCAATAACCTGGATGACTTCACTAGGGAAGCATTGTTTTTTTTTCAAAATTATACCGGAAAACTCATCCGCCTGCTTCGTACGGAGAAACTAGCTACAACCCGCCTGCTTCATACGGAAAAAACTAGCTTTGTGAGTACTGGAACATTATCTACGTCCGCCTGCTTCTTAGGAAGAAAACTATACACGCCCGCCTGCTTCATACGAGAAACTGATCTACATTTGATACGAATCTGATTAACTTGTCAATAGAAATAAGCTTAGTGACTTCACCGGGGAAATATTTTTGTCGAATATAAGAACGCGATTATGTCTTGTCATGGGACACATGCTATGTTCCCTACGGGGAAATCATCCGTCTAGATACAGGAAAGTTCATCCGCCTATCTCTCACGGGACACATGCGTCGGTCTAGTAACACTTCGTCCGCCTATCCAATACGGGAATATCCTTTTGTTTATATCACACAAACTCTTCATCCGCCTATCCAATATGGGAATACACTTCTGCCAAATCATCGGGAATACACTTCTGTCTATCTAATATGGGAAAATACATCTGTCTAAATTTCATGAAACCTTCATCCGCCTATCCAATACGGGAACATACTTCTGTCTACATCACAGGAAAATCTTCATCCGCCTATCCAACACGGGAACACACTTCTGCCTACATCACAGGAAATCTTCTTCCGCCCATCCAATACGGGAATACACTTCTGCCTACATCACAGGAAATCTTCATCCACCTATCCAATACGGGAATACACTTCTGCCTACATCACAGGAAATCTTCTTCCGCCTATCCAATACGGGAATACACTTCTGCCTACAACACAGGAAAATCTTCTTCCGCCTATCCAATACGGGAATACACTTCTGCCTACAACACAGGAAAATCTTCATCCGCCTATCCATTACGGGAACATACTTCTGCCTACATCACAGGAAATCTTCATCCGCCTCTCCAATACAGGAATACACTTCTGCCCACATCACAGGAAATCTTCTTCCGCCTATCCAATACGGGAATACACTTCTGCCTACAACACAGGAACTCTTCTTCCGCCTATCCAATACGGGAATACACTTCTGCCTACAACACAGGAAAATCTTCTCGGACATAGCTTCTTTGCCTATTTGCTGCAGTAACTAACTCCGCTGGGGATATTCCGAAAACAACTGTCAAACACTCGTCTTGATAACGAGTGGCTACTTCTGAACTTTGATTTTATGAAAACCTGAAACGCTACCGCAACAACAAATCTTGAAGAAAACATTCCGCTGGCCGGATACAATACCGCCTCAATTGGCAACTTTGTGGGGAAAATAATAAACTGAACTATGTCATCACACGTCTCTCGGCGAGACCTCGATTGTCTGGTAATATCTGAGCTTTTAGAACTCCATACTCCTATTAGGAACCACACCTGAAAGCAAAAAGTCAACCAACCTGATCTATGTTTCAAAATGCGTATGTTTGATAATGGCGTAATGCTCCATACAATATGGAAATGCTACGCGTTTTTTTGTTTGGTGGATGCAAATATGACACTATATGCCGATGCAAATGCAGGCTCGAACTGCTGGGATAGCTCTAACAAGCTTGCTTCATCAATCTTGGCCGTCGAGGACAAATATCACCCTGCTGGGGAGTGAACGGGTATCACACAGTATTCCGGCAAAATAAATGCCAGGACACACAACCAACTCTGTCGGGGAGAGTTTTAACCTTCGATTTCCACTGGGAGGAAAGAAAACACTTGCTGAAAAGAGAGAACTCCGCTGGGGACGAAACGAATCTCTTGGGGAAAATAAACTGACTCCGTTGGGGAGAATAAATGACCCTACTGGGAAAAGTAAACCATCTGGCTACAATTTTACAAACTCGGGACTATCACTATACTGAGGATAAACATCCTGTTACTGGCCTGATGACCCATGGGGAGAAAGTAAAACCATCTTCTATGGTGAAAAATCCTTCTGAACCAACTCTGACTTGGTTAAACACCTTGAGGATCCCCTCGGCTGGGGATTGCACATGCACATGTTCGACTCTCTGGGGAGTACGGGCTCTGCGGAGAGCATTAATCTGCTGGAGATATCTTATGAACTGCTTTCGTGAGGATACTCTTCTGGGGAATTGATCTTTCCTTCAATAAAGGATATCGTTATCTCGACTTCAAGGGATGAAGTGCGACCGGCGTGGGGATTCACGTCGCATAAAGTCAAGTTTTTTCGTCAAGCACCTCCGACTGGGGCTACAATTTTCTGATTGTCCGCTTTCTCGGAACTTTGCTTCGGGGATACTAACATGCCCCAGCCTGAATTCTAGAGTACCTTCTCTCGAAAGAAAAACCCCGGTCATGACACTACCTTGAAATGGCTTGCCCCTGAATTTGCAACAATTTAAAGAAGACTCTACAGTCTTCGTACCCTGACGGCCAGACATGAACTGCTTCTACATCTAAAACCTCGAAGAGGTGCTTCAACAAAATAACTTTCGTGCTCTTAGGGCGACCTGCCCCAGTCTTGCAATAATCTTTTGCCCCTGAATGACTGATTCGTGGAGCAGTGCCCATAACTGCGAGAGATTTGCTAAATCTCAACCTGATTGCCCCAGATTAACTGATTCTGGGATGGCTAACTTTACTGGGGTTAATCGATATGGCTTGCCCCAGTTCACGAAACATTCAGGTATTTTTCATTTTGTCATGATCAGACCTTCCACTGTAGGAATCCTTCCTATTGGCATGCGTTTACTCGCAAGTAACACAAGTTGTTCTGCATAAAAGATATATTAAATGCAATGCGTATGACAGTTTCAAAATCCAAGTCTGTTCACTGGAAAAAATTTTGCGACATATAATGAACCAATTATCAAAATGTCAATATCAATGCTGATAAGAGAAACCCTTTTAGGAGTCAGTTTCGATGCGATCTTTACCGAAGTATGCTCTCGAACTAAACCTGTTTCAATTAGGACTTTTTCGGGTTGTAACGTGGTCGGGTTCACGGTTAACAAGGAAAGATAAAGGCTCAAAGTTTACTTTAACCCACCCATTCTCCATAATATTCTCCAATCCTATGTTCAGCTAATCTGACTCCAGCATTCATCTATCAAAGATTGCGTAATGGGATGACGGTTCTGGATATCACACGTTTTTCGGAGTGACAGTCACTCACTTTTCATCTTTGGGTGCCTAGAGTCACACGACTTTGTCCTTTTCGAGGATTTTTTTTAATCCTTTTCGTCTTTCGTTTTTTTTTCGTTCCCTAACTTTTGCCTGGACTGACTCTTTTGAGTATCTTTTGCTTTTGAAGTCCAGCGGGATGCCCTAGTTTTTTTTGCCTAAGTCGCTTGTTCTCAAGATTCGACTTAGCGGGCTTTTGCTTTCGATTTTTTTCTTTTTCCCCTTTTTTTGTTTTGTTTGAACAAGTCGTGTGACACTGGTTGTCTGACTCTTTGTGGAATACTGTGACTGTTTCACTCTTGGGTCGGCGAGCCTTAACCATTGTGGTTTTTAGGCACGACCTATATGGGTGTGATTTATCCTCGAACGGACACTCCTTTCGCGATTTGAACGCTTGGTCCAACTAACTGACGCCTACCCTGCCCCGGGTTAAGATTTATGGTTTTTCACTTTTAGAAAGAAACTCCTACTACTAGGCTCAAAGGGGTTAACAAGGGATTATCTTCCTTATCTCTCCGGTGTTTATGGATTGAAACAATGCCTGTACATCATCAACCGGTTTTTATTCAAAAGCATACAATCGGAAGATTATTCGTCATCTGTTTTCGTCATCCTCCCCGGATTCCTGCTAAAACAAGCATTAAGCATTAAAGAAAACACAAAGAGTGAACACAACTGGATTAATTCAAAACATGCATATTTATTTCATTTATCCATATCAATTGAAAAAACAACAAGTTTTACAAACGAAATTTGCAATTAAACAGGAAAGAAACTACAAATGCAAAGACATGAACGAGATAACATGAAAAATGCCAGTGCCTCAGAACCGCACTTCTTGCATTTTAACTTATTGATGAGTCAACCATCCTCAGAAACTGTTGTTAGAGGTAGCCTGCTGCTGTCTTGACCTGTTTTCCACGGTTTGACCGAACTCTAGAATATCTTTTCGCTGGTTCGATTCCCTCTTGTCCTTGATTTTGTATCACTTTGGGGACATCATTATGCTCATCAGATACCACTTCCTCAGGTTTCTCGACTGCCGTTCTGTCAAATTGCAATGTGCCCTCATCTATCATAGCCTGGATGCCTTTCTTCAATTCAGCACACCCCCCTGCCTGGGTCCAACAGTTTAAGCACCATTCGTCACAACCTGGGTACACACCCCCTCTCAGCAACCTGCTCTTGACTTCACACAACGGAGTCTTCAGCTCATCAACATTCATCACCAGATTCAAATCCTCTTCAGTCAACACAACATTTGCCCCGTGGTTGGGCATCGGTAATTGCACTATGTTTGGGCCCGCCTGCCCAAAATTGATTGCCTTACTATCCAACAGATCTTGCACTACATGTTTGAAAGTGTGACAAGCTTCTATATCGTGTCTGGGCGCCCCGGATTGGAAATCGCAGTGCTTGTTGGCATCATAACCATAAGGGAGTACCGTCCCTTTAGGTGGTGCCAAAGTCCTTTTTTCAACTAAACTCAGCCCCAACAACGTCTGAAGTAATTCTGCATAAGTAGAAGGAGGAGCGTCGAACACTCTTTTCGTCTTCTGAAACCTTCTCTGTCCATAATCCTGCCCTTGTTGCCGCTGTGGTTGTTGTTGTTGTGGTGGTATCTGTTGTAGTAGTTGTGGTTGTTGGTGAAATGGGATTGTAACACTTGCCACCTGTTGAGGATGCATATATTGACCTCTTCCTCTGCCCCTGCCGCTGCCTCGGCCACCAAATATTGCACTAGTGTCGCCCTGACGTCGACCCCCAAACGCTTTCTTATTACCTCCTGACGAAGTAGACTCCCCAGCTTGGAATCTTCCCACCTTAATATTGTTCTCAATCATTTCACCCATTAGGATCAGATCAGAGAAACTGCCCAACGCAACAGGAAACAACTTCTCATAGAATATACCCGTGAATGTTCCAATGAACATATCATTCATCTCCTTCTCCACCAGGGGAGGATGCACTCTCGCAGCCATATCGCGCCACCTTTGTGCGTATTCTTTAAAGCTTTCCCCAGTTTTCTGTGACAATCCTTGTAACTGGACCCGATTTGGTGCCAAGTCACTGTTGTATTTGTAGTGCGTCACAAACGCATCAGCCAGTTGCTTCCAAGTTTTGATTTGCATGGGCTCCAACCCCATATACCACTCCAGCGAGGGTCCAGATAAACTGTCTTGAAAGAAATGCATCAGCATTCTTTCATCATTCGAGTACACTGACATCCGTCTGTAGTATGAGCGAACGTGCACCTTCGGACAAGTATCTCCCTTATATTTATCAAAAGCAGGAGCTTTAAACTTCAGCGGTACCCTCAGGCCAGGCACCAGCCCCATCGTAGTCATATCTAAACCAGCAGCACTCTGATTCACAACACCTTTCATTTGTTCCTCCAACATTCTAATCCTTTGCACAGGATCCACCAGTCCATCCATACCTCTGCCAGAAAATGCATCCTCTTGTTGGTCTTCACCCCAGTTAATGTTCTCATTTCCATAACCATCATACCCAACATTGCGACCAAATCCAGTCTGATTCATCATGGGACCTCGTCCTCTGTTTCCATATCCCTGATTGACCGTAGCAGGTCCATATCCAGTGTTGATAAATCCAGCGCCGTTTCCGTTACCCATTCCACTATAGCCCGGATTGCCATTACCGAAGCCATCATACCCAAAGCCAAACTTGCCATCCTGACCACCGTAGTCAAACCCTTGATTGTGGTACCCGAAACCAGTGTTTCCAAATCCGTTACCGCCATTGTTGTTGACACCAACCAGATTGGCATCTCCGAATCCAACATTATTGACGACAGTTTCATTACCAATTCCAGTATTGCCGTTCCCGGCGCCAACACCATTGTTCACGTTCACAACAGGGGGATTCACCAGAGGTGGAGCTACAGGCGTAGGAGTACCCTCCCCATGAATGGTTTCAACACGTACGGAATTGTGGTCTTCGTTGGCGTTCACAGTATTCTTTGCCAACAACGGCACCACCAAAGTTTGCAGGCTTTCCTGCCCCTTGACAACTGTCTCCATCATCTGCATAAACTGCGCCAGCCTTTCGCGAATCTCCTGCATCTCGTTTTGCATCTGGTCCATGACTCTCTTACAATTAGTAAGAGTAGAGTATCGGTGAGGACATTGACTTTCAATCCTATAAAACCTGTCGAGATGCAGGAGATAAGATACAAGTTCAAGCCTGTACCTGTAATGCAAAATGGGTATGCGATATGAAAATGCAAACAAATGCAACAGGGGACCAAGTGCCCCTGGCTGAGAAGCCCAAACCACAGAATAGGTCTCAAACAGACCCTCCAATACTCCTCAAACCATGGTCTCCAGCAGACCCAATAATGAAACTCGAACCTGGTCTCTGATAGACCCAATGATATATCTCAAACCTGGTCTCTGACAGACCCCAATAACTGTCCTTAAATATCCACAATCCTGAATCTCAATCAAGAAATAAAACCGGTAGTCTGGAGGTCAAGTTACCTGCATGCCCAACCCCTCTCACAGGTAGGTGTCCTAATAACTGACACAAGGTATGGCATCCTATGCGGTCGTCGGTGTCACAGACTTTCAGGGTTGATGATACGATACCCAGAAGGTGTGGCATCATCAAATCCTGAAGAGGCCTCACTTAGCCAACTTCCAATTGATCGGTCCCCGGAGTCGACAATCCAACTAACCAACATCCCACACAACCCAAAGGGTTGAATCGAAAGTCAACCAGAAGAACCTCGTCCGAGCGTGAATTTTGCGGGACACTAGTACATGCAAAGCATGCACGCGCCCATTAATTTCCACTCTAATTCTAGGTACGCTCAAGCCCAGGTCCGGCTTATCTCTCAATAACAGAACACCCATCACACCCAATAAACAACAATCACAACAATAATATAATGCTGAATGCAAATGACATAAATGTAAATCCACACAAAATCCTCGACGGGAAAACAAGCGTTAGGATTGACCCGCATAGGAGACGTTGGATCCCCAGCAGAGTCGCCAGCTGTCGCTACTGCGAAAATCGACGCCGGCTGAACAGAAGAGTCGCCACCGTGCGTTATTTATCCCAACGGAGGGAAAGGAAACGCTCGAAGTAAACCTACCGCAAATACGGGAAAGGAATGGTCATCGCAACCAAATCCTGGATTCGGGAGTCGGTTACGCAAGGGGAAGGTATTAGCACCCCTCACGTCCGTCGTACTCGACGGGATCCACACTTGTTTTCTAGTACGGATTGTTATTCTATCTATTCTACAGGCCAAGGGTTAAAAGAAAATAAAATGACTCGGCAAAGTATCACACTTTATGCCTACGTATTCCCGTCTGGAACGAGAAATCAGAGTCAACGTAGTTCGCCTACCTACGGGAAAGGAGGGGAAGGTTGCTCGCTAGGATATTGCATCTTATGCCTACGTACTTTCATACAGCATGAAAGATCAGAGCAAACGTAGTTCGGGCTACGGAAGACACTAATTTGTTTGACTGTTTTTTTATCCTTCTGAAAAAGGTTTTCTCCTGATTACAGGTCCAAGCGAACAAAAATGACCCTCTTGATTGGTTTACAGTCTTTTACGCAAGAATTGTTTTTTATTGATGTTTAACCTCTTATTGTATTTTTTTTATTGTTTTGAGATAGAAGAGAAAGAACTCTAAAACCTAGGGTTAAAATGGGAATCAAAACTATCCTAATGTTATCATGCATGGGTTAACACCTAATGTCTGTCATATTTCTCTCTTGCGCAGAGAGAAACAGAGATCCTAAGGGATACAAGGAAAAGAAACAGCATATATACAGTAAAGCAGTAAAATGCATGAATGCAGCAGTACAAGCGAGGCAAGGGAGTCCCACTCGACCTCGAACCTAGAAAACAATAGGCAAAGTGAAATGGCTTCACTTCAAACCTATGGGGAAAATTAACAAACAATACAGCAAAGAAAATAAAATCCCAAAACCAGCCCTGACAGCACACCAGCTCTTACAGCAGCAACTCCAAAAAACACCCAACTCTGACAGTTGATAAACAACAATCTCCCATCTCCAAGAAATCACCAAGCTCAAGCAAGCACAGAATCTTAACCAGTTGACAGCATCAGACAGCAGTAAACCCTAGCTTCAACAGCTGCACAGTTTTGACATGAATAATCTTCATCTTTGTCAATCTTTGATCTTCATCTCTATCTTCAATGGCTTCTTTCTTCAAGGTAAGCACTCCTAGATGATAGTCACTTAACAAGATGAGTTGAATGTTAAACAGTTCATTGACTACCAAAGGAAGCCTACAAACAGTTTAACATTATAGAAGAGTGGTTCTCTCAAAGTTCTACCTCTAAGGTAAGGCCACTTATCCCTCCAAAGGAGGGAGGTGAATACCCTAGAGGGACTTTATGTCATAGAGAGGAATGGAAGCACATGAAGCTATCCATGTTTATACAAAACAATTCAGTCTATTCTAAGGCTCTGCTTATTCCTATTGTTTCCTATGTCTTCAAAACATCTTCAATCCAAGCAATCTTCATGCACAAAGCTTTGATTATTATCCTAAATCTTCTCCTTTGATTCTTCATGATCCCATAAGCTCAAGCCAAGCCTAATACCCCAAATAAAAGCCCAAAAGCCCAAGCAAACAAATATAAACCCCAAGTGGGAACACCAAATAAACACACCATTTGCAAAATATACTAAAAATAGTAATATAGCATTTAAAAGTCTAAGATTTATTCTAAGGGGATTTCTATATCTACCCTATATGCCCCATAACCTAATTCATGCTAAAAAAAACCCAAAATAAAATATTATTATGCACCTATGTTGAGTTTGAACCCTAATTCTATCACCCTAATGTTCTCTAATCAAAACTAATCAAAATTAATCCACAAAAATGTGGAATAAATCCAGGGGGAACTTAATGTTCTAATCTAACTACCACAAAAAGAATGGAATCAAAATATGAAAGGAAATGGTTAAAAAAAATTCACCAAATAATATGTACAAACAAAATGGAAATAAAAAGCAATTAAATGTGAAAATTCACCATAAATGGAAAAAAGCCTAAAATAATATTTTTATTTTTTCAAAAATTTCTTGAGACAATTATTAAGATGAGGGAAAAAATCCCAGGTCAAAATGATTATTTTTAGATTTTATATGAATTATTTGGTAAACTAAATGCAAATGAAAAGAAAAAAGCAATTCAATTAAAATGATATAGCAAGGGGTGGAAACAGCAAATCATTTACATTGCAGGGCACATTGGGCCCAGGAAAGGGGGGGGGGGTGCGTTCAGCAGAACGCACTAGGCCCAGTCTGTTCAGAAAAAACACACACAAAAGAAAAAAACCAAGGGGGGGGGGGGGGGGGCAGAGAGCATCCAATTCACTTGGTTATTCCAACTGGGCCCCAAACTGGGGGTGTTAGCAGCAACTCTGCAAGGCCCAAACGTATTACACTAGGGGGAGGGGGTGTTATGAGAAACAAGGGAGTATGGATCAGCATTTGGGCTTAAGGCCCGAGATTAATTCAATCCAATATCAGCAAAACCCTAAACAAACTTCTCCTACACTTCATCCCAACCACTTTTCATCTTCCCCCAAGCGAACCCTAGCGGCGCTCTCTGAAACCCTCTCTCTGAAACTCTCTCCCAAAACTCTCTCCATCTCTCAATCTATCAACCCTAAACATCTCTTTAATCATAACTCTCAATATGCATATTCGAAGAAAAGGAAACGTACCTGATGAAATGTGAAGTTTGGAGATCCGTATGGAGGACGATCTTGGAGATTGATGAAGATTGGCAACCTCGCGAGGAGATTGAAGATCCGATTGAAGGCTTATGGCTGCGCTGACGAATCTTGTGCTTCTTGAAGGTTTTGGAGATTTCGAAGATGATGACCAACGGCTTGAAACTCCTATGAATCACGATCTGGAAAGCTTGATGAACATTGGAGGAGCTTTGACGGATTTCTTGAAGATTCACGGAGATCGATCAAGGCGCGATGAACAACATTGGATTTCTGGAGATGGCACTAAACGTGATGAAGTTTGTGGATGCAGGTGGACCTGGAGAACAGATGAACATCACACGAGTTCTTCATGATGTTCTTGACACCTTCTGGAAATCTCGATGAAGATTCATGCACTTCTTCTGGGAACAATGTTGAATAAGCTTGATGAAAAAGAAATTCTGGAAAATGATAGTGAAGAACGTATGAGGAATTCTGGAAATCAATTCAAGGTTGATGATTGTTGATGATGAACATGATCGGGGAAGATGAAGTTAGATGAATTTTTCTGGAGATTTTGATGTTTCCGGCGATAGTTGGCGGTGGTCGGAGGCGGTTAGGGTGACCGAAAGGTTAGTTAGGGTGGCCGGCGGTCAATGCATGTCGGCCGGTGAGAGTTACCAGCGAGGGATGTGGTGAAGGAGGAGGCGACAAGTGGCGCATTGCATGGAGGGAGAGAGAGATAGTGGGCCACATGTGGTGTGAGGTGGCTGAGAGTGAAACTCGTGGGAGACTCTGAGTGTGGACAAGTGGCGATGAAGAATGAAGTGGTGGATGGAGAAGCGCAGGCGTGGATGGCTTCTGAGACGAAAACGTGGCAATGGAGTGGTGAAAGCTGGTGCACACGCGTGGAAGAGCTTTATACTGCCAAGTGGCAGTGGACTGGACCTGGGCCCCAGAAAATCTGACACATGGCCCACGAATTAAGACTTGATTATCCACTAATGAACCTGATTAAACCCAATTAACACATGATTAACCCTAATTAAAAATCTCCATTAATACTAAACTAAACTTAAACTGCAATTAAAGCCTAAATGCTAATTAAGACTATTCTGCCTAATTAAATCTAATAAACTCAATTAAAATGAAACAAGACCCTAATTAACATCTAAAAAAAGTGATTAAGACCTAATTAATCTCCCTTTAATCCTAAACCCAAATTAAATCTAAAAAAAGAGAATTAACTACTAAACTCTGTAAAGTCTATTTATTTCTAAACAAATAAAAAATGGAAAAAACTCTATTAATCCTATTAAAAAATCTTAGTAAAAGAATTTCCCTATTAAAAATCATTTTTAAAAAGCTACTTAATATCTAGAAACAATTATTTTATTAAAACCTATTATCTAAAAATGATTAGAGAAATTCCTAAAAAGGAAATTAAAACTAAAAATTATTTAAAACATTTAATATCTATTAAAGCTATTAAAAAAAATCTATCTAATACCTAGAAAAATCAATTAAATCCAAAACAAATTCTAGAAAATAATGGGAAAAATCTAAAAAAAACGAGGAAGCCGATTAAATCTATTAGCGAATAATTGCGCAACCGTAGCGAAACCCGGGCACCGAGATGGCCTGAAAACACAGGAGACGAGCACCAATTCTCAAAGACTCTTATTCCAACCGGCCTGAGCTGCCTGAAACGCCAGGGGCTGTAATCCCGATAAAAATCAATCTGACTGAGAGAAATGCAATGCATGCAGTATACGAATGCGAATGTAAAATGCGTCAAAATATAAACCAGATATGGGAACCGGTTGGTCAAATTTTAGGGTGCAACACCATGACACTAGTGCATTCCCGAGAATGTGACACATACCACTTGTACTTTTTCTATCGGTCTTACATCCTGCATAGTCAGCGTCAGAGTAACCAACTAAAGAACAAGTACTACCTTTAGGATACCATAATCCGAAGTTCGTTGTTCCTTTGAGATACTTTATGATTCTCTTCACGGCAGTGATATGTGATTCCTTCGGACTTGCTTGAAAGTGTGCACACAAACAAACGCTAAACATAATGTCAGGATGGCTTGCTGTCAAATATAGTAATGAACCGATCATACCTCGATATTTTGTAATATCAATTGGAGTACCGGATTCGTCTTGATCAACGTACGTTCCGGATCCCATAGGAGTGGACATCACCTTGCAACTATCCATATCGAATTTCTTCAACAATTCCTTGCAATGCTTGGATTGATTGAGGAAGATCCCATCCTTTGTTTGCTTGATTTGTAGTCCAAGAAAATAGTTCAACTTTCCCATCATGGACATCTTGATTTCTCCTTGCATCATAAGTGAAAATTCTTCGCAGAGCTCTTTGTTTGTTGATCCGAAGATGATCTCGTCGACATAGACTTGAACCAATAAAGTGTTTCCTTTGATCTTCTTTATGAACAATGTCTTGTCAACCTTTCCTTTTGTAAATTCCTTTTCACATGAGAAGTTGCTAAGGCGGTCATACCATGCTCTTGGTGCTTGTTTTAGTCCGTAGAGTGCCTTTTTCAGTTTGTAAACATGCGAGGGATTCTTGAAGTCTTCGAAACCCGGAGGTTGTTTGACGTAGACTTCTTCATTGATGTAGCCATTCAGGAAAGCGCTTTTGACATCTATCTGGAACAACTGAAAATTCATAGAACAAGCGTAAGCAAGTAATAATCTAATTGCTTCTAACCTTGCTACCAGAGTGAACGTTTCATCAAAATCAATCCCTTCCTCCTGGTTGTAGCCTTGTGCGACCAATCTTGCTTTGTTACGAACTATGATCTCATTCTCGTCAAGTTTGTTCTTGAACACCCATCTTGTTCCTATGATGTGCTTATGGTCTGGTCTTGGTACAAGACTCCAAACTTGATTCCTTTTGAATTGATTGAGTTCTTCTTGCATCGCTACAATCCATTGGTCGTCGCCTAAGGCTTCATCAATCTTGGTAGGTTCAATTTGAGACACAAAAGCCATGTTGAGGCAAGCATCCTTAAGATTTAGTCGAGTTGCAACGCCTTGGCTAATATCACCAATAACTTTATCTACCAGGTGATCTCTATGAGTTCTCCATTCCTTCGGAAGATCTTGATGTTCTTGAGTGACATCCTCTTGTAATATTGCTTGATCCTTTGCATTATTTTCTTCATGTTGTAGAGTATCTACAATATCATCATCATCATCCAAAATAATATTATCCTCTTTCAAGGAGTTAGTCTCATCAAAAGACACATGAATGGATTCTTCAATAGTAAGAGTTCTTTTATTAAAAATTCTAAAAGCTCTACTAGAAAGAGAGTAACCAAAAAATATACCTTCGTCGGACTTCTCATCAAACTTACCGAGATTGTCCTTATTGTTGTTGAGAACAAAACATTTGCATCCTCTTTCGGGCAATTAGGCTTTATGTGACCTTGTTTCCCACATTCGTAACATGTAACTTCCTGATTTGATGTGGATGCCTCCTTTTTCCTGAAATATCTATTCTTTTTAGAAAAAGAGGAATTTTTATTATTATTAAAGAACTTACCAAGCTTCTTTACTAGAAGCATGAAATTTTTGTCTTCGGAAGATTCGTAATTTTTGTCATCCTTTGTGTCAATCTTCAAGGAAATTCCTTTGGACTTCTTGTCTTGACTTTCATGCTTCTCAAGCCTTCCAAGTTCCAGTTCATGCTCTTGAATTTTGCCAAATAAGGAAGCGGATGTCATCGTTGAAAGACTCTTCTTTTCCGAAATAGCGGTCACCTTCGGTTGCCATTCTCTTGTTAAGGATCTTAGGACTTTCAAGTTGAGATCATCATTGGTGAAGGTCTTCCCGAGAGCAATCAAATGATTTGTTAGATGAACGAATCTCTTTTGTAAGGTAACAATGGATTCACCAGACTGCATACGGAACATTTCATATTCTTGACTTAAAGTATTAAGTCTTGATCTTTTTACTTCGGCTGTCCCTTCATGCGTTTCTACCAAGGTGTCCCAAATCTCCTTTTCCGATTTACACTGTGATATACGGAAGAATTCGTCCATACTGAGAGCGCTTTGAAGTATGTTGATTGCTTTCTTCTCATTCAAAATTCTCTTCTTGTCATCTTCGTCATATGAGGATTTTATCTTTGGAGTTCCAACACCATTTACCACACTTGTAGGAACATGTCGACCAGTTTCTACGGTTTCCCATATACCGTCTCCTTGAGCCTCAAGATGTGCCTTCATGCGGATTTTCCAAAAATCAAAATATTCTCCAGAAAAGAGTGGTGGCTTGTTACTACTTCCACCATCTTTGAAAACCGGGTTGGTACTTGCGGAAGCCATACTGAATCGTTAGGAACATGTTACCTTAACCTGCTCTGATGCCAATTGTAAGTTCAGAGTATGCCTAAGAGGGGGGGGGGGTGAATTAGGCTTATAGAAACTTTTTCAGATTTTTGGTATTCTTTAATTTTTCTTTGGTTATGTTCTTGGTGATGGATGCAAAAGAAAGCATAAAGAAAGTGGACACCAAGATTTATAGTGGTTCCCCTCACAATCCGAGAGTACTCCACTCCCCTTTCAACATGAAATAGAGTTTCACTATCAATGTTAGATTTCTACACAAGACAATCCTAACAACCAAGAACAATCCTCTTGGATTTACAATATTTTAAGTCCTACCGAGAATAAATATCTCACACAAGGACCTCTTGTATCCACAATCCGGATCACAAGGAAAATCCTACAAACTTATCTTTTATAATTCTAAGAATAAGTTGTAGTCAATATGAATTTGAATATAAGTACAATATGAATGTATATCAATATGAAATATTGATCTTCTTCTTGAAATAAAGATTACTCAGAATTTATACAAGTGTTCTTTTGTGTGAAAGCAAGCTGTAAAGATGTGAAAGTGTATTTCAATGGCTTCTTTCAAAAATTCTGGTTTTGAACACTTTGTGAAAATTCAAAAGGTTGAAGAAAGAGTAATTTTGAAATTTGTTTCTTGAAGGTTGTTTTGAAATTGAAATTGAAATCAATTTATACTGATCAAAAACCTTTCCAAAAAGGTGTGTTTTTGGGATATCAAAAATAGCCAATAAGAAATTTTAGAACAATGTGCTCTTTCATGAAAAGCTGCTATTTTTGGCTGTTGTTACAGTGTTAATCGGTTAACCATATAGGTTAATCAGTTAACACCTTTCCAACGTTGAAACTATTCAAATTTTTCATGTGTTAATCGGTTAACCTATATGGTTAATCGGTTAACACTGTTAGAAATCCCAAAAATACAATTTTAACTTGTGTTAATCGGTTAACCTATATGGTTAATCGGTTAACACTGAAGGTTTTTCCAAAAACACTTAATTTTTTAAAATACCAAGAGTATTTTAAAAGAGTTTAAAAAGGTTTTGTGTTAGTGGTGAAGTGAAGTGAGATTAAAGAACACTTGCATACATAATTCTAAGTAAGCAATGTTATACCGTGTCTTGAATCTTCAACACCACTTGAAATTTTGAAATATGAAACTTTGATCCATAGCGATGTGTGCGATATTGCGATATTATTGATAATTTATTCTTGTTGATATGTTTGCACCTCTTGCTTTTTGTGGAGAGATTAAGATAGAGAAGCTTCTGATTTTATCTCCAGTGTATATACCCCCACGGGTATATAGTATAAGCAGCTTCAATAAGCATATACCCCCACGGGTATATAGTATAAGCAGCTTCAATAAGCATATACCCCCACGGGTATATAGAGAAAGTATCTTGCTTGCCAAACTTGTATGAGTTGTCTTCATCAAAACATAGACGACTTTGAATCTTGATTCCACAATGTCCTCATCTTCCTCTTCTTCTTCTTCACGTTCATCCTCTTCTTCATTATTACCGGTGTTGGAATTCCGAGAATTGAGCACAAGGTTTCGAAGAGAGGTAATTACCCGAGAGGTTTCTCTGTGAAGGTTCATGGTTTCTCGGTGTTGGTTCATCATGGTTATGTAGAGAAACTCATTTGTTATGCCTCCTTCAGGAATGGGATAGGATTGGTTCAAAGCGGAGGATCCATCGTCAGCGTATTGGTAGGTTCCGTCAGAAGTTTTGATAATTCCGGTATTCTTTACAATAGTAATCTCATTAATTTCACTTGCTGTTGGTTTCACTTTGGTTGCCGGTTCGCGGTTCAGGTTCAAATCTGTTAACTCAAGAATCCTTGAAATCAGCCGTGCATAAGGAAGCTTAGTTGATAAAGAGAGTTGTTGCTGCAGATGATACATCATAGTTAGAATCCAATTGACATTCATCTTGTTCTTGATAGCGTACATCATCTGCATCTCCAAATCATTTATCTGAGAATGATTTGAATCTTTTGGAATCAGGACATAAGAAATAATGTAATGTAACATTCTATCATTAACCGTCAGATTCTTCACATAGCACAGCATGCGAGCAGTCCTTTGACCCACAATAACGGCCTATTTCAGAAACCTGCAGATACGATAATAATATTCCATCTTATTGTAATTAGCCCATGGACCATCATCATGGTTTATCCCTTTTCTGAGAAAATATCCTGTGGATGGTATCTTTAATCTCGCAGTAATGTCGGACAAATTTTCTTTCAACTCATAATTTCAAACAGAGGTTTCCAAAATATGTTTATCATCAGCATTCAAATAAATGGACAGCTTATTCATAAATGATTTTACCAAATCAGGGTAGCATTTTCCATTATCAGACACAAACTGATTAATGTTTTGAAACTTCAACAGAGCTGGGAAATCAAAAGTAGAAGCCAAAAAAGCTTTGAAATTAATGTACTTTACTGGGCAGAGATGACGAACTCGGACCTTGAAATCCATTATGTGCTTCTTCATAGATTCCATGGGAGTATTGTCTTCATCAGAGGTAGAGTTGTTTTTTGGTAGTTTTCCCTTGCCTTTGTTTTTGGGAGCCATTTGAGGAGTTGGAGCTTCTGATGGTTTGGAAATGCTTCTGAAAGTTTTGGGGTTTTAGGGTTTTGTGAGGAAGAAGGTAAAGTGATACCAATTTATAGAGAGAGTTTAAGTGGGTTTTAAATTTAGGGTTGGAAGTTGGAAGAGTAAATCTCTTGTAGTCAAAGAAGAAAAAGAGATTTCAAAGGATTTGGTTGATGATATTTAAAATACACTTGTACCACACATAAATAAGCACTTAATCACATTTATCCAAAATTTGACCAATTTTTCGTTTCTGATTTTTTGAAAAATTAACAGTGTTAATCGGTTAACACATTAAAAATTTTAATTTTCAGAATAAAAAGTAACAGTGTTAATCGGTTAACCCTGGGGGTTAATCGGTTAACACATTAAAAACTTAACTCAGAATTGAAAAATTAACAGTGTTAATTAGTTAACCCTATAGGTTAATTGGTTAACACACGCGAAATTTTGGAAAAATGTTTAAAAACAGAATGCAAACAAGTTTGAAAACATACAATATGCACACATTAACTTAGGAAGAGGTTAGATGTCACCTTCATCGAGAATTCCGAGTTCTCGTCGAATCTTGAAGAACAGTTCTTTTGCGAGAGGCTTTCTGAAAATGTCGGCGAGTTGGTTATGCGTATCCACAAAGGTAACTTCGACATCTCCTTTAAGCACGTGGTTGCGGAGGAAATGATGTCGGATGTCGATGTGTTTGGTTCTTGAGTGCATGACCAGATTCTTGGTGATGTTAATCGCACTTGTGTTGTCGCATCAGAGAGGAATGCATCCAAGATTAATTCCGTAGTCGCTTAATTGTTGATTCAGCCAAAGGTTTTGTGCACAACAGCTTCCCACCGCTATGTATTCCGCTTCATCCGTACTAAGAGCAACCTATGCTTGTTTCTTACATGACCATGCAACCAATGCATTTCCGAGGATGTGACAGGTTCCACTTGTACTTTTTTGATCCATTTTACATCCTGCATAATCCGCGTCAGAATAACCAATTAAAGTATAAACACTACCTTTCGGATACCATAGGCCGACGTTCGATGTTCCCTTGAGATATTTCATGATCCTTTTGACAGCAGTGAAGTGTGACTCCTTTGGATTTGCTTGGAAGCGAGCACATAAACACACACTAAACATTATGTCAGGACGGCTTGCCGTCAAATATAATAAAGAACCAATCATACCTCGATACTTTGTGATATCAATTAATTTTCCCGATTCGTCTTGATCAACGTATGTTCCGGATCCCATTGGTGTTGACATAGCTTTGCATTCATCCATATCAAATCTCTTTAGCAATTCTTTGCAGTACTTTGATTGGTTGATAAATATTCTGTCTTTTAGTTGCTTGATTTGCAATCCAAGGAAGTAGATCATCTTTCCCATCATAGACATTTCAAACTCGCCTTGCATCATCGAAGCAAATTATTCACATAGATCTTTGTTTGTTGATCCGAAGATGATGTCGTCTACATATACTTGAACAAGTAAGGTATTATTCTTTATCTTTTTAATGAACAAAGTCTTGTCTACCTTGCCTTTTTCAAATCCCTTTTCACATAGGAAATTGCTGAGACGATCATACCATGCCCTTGGTGCTTGCTTTAAACCATATAGAGCTTTCTTCAATTTGTAAACATGTGAAGGATGCTTGAAGTCTTCAAAGCCCGGGGGTTGTTTGACATAGACTTCTTCATTGATGTATTCGTTCAAGAATGCGCTTTTGACACCCATTTGGAAAATTTGAAAATTCATTGAACATGCATAAGCAAGTAATAAACGAATAGCTTCTAACCTTGCAACCGGAGCAAATGTTTCTTCAAAGTCGATTCCTTCTTCTTGATTGTACCCTTGAGCCACCAATCTTGCTTTGTTTCGAACAATTATTCCATTCTCATCTAGTTTGTTCTTGAACACCCATCTTGTTCCGATAATGTGTTTATCTTTCGGTTTAGGAACAAGTTCCCAAACTTGATTTCTTTCGAATTGGTTTAATTCTTCTTGCATTGCAATAATCCATTGATCATTTTCAAGAGCTTCATTAATTTTGGAAGGTTCGATTTGAGAGAAGAACGCCATATTCAAGCATGCATCTTTGAGATTTAATCTTGTAGTAACACCTTGACTTATGTCTCTGATCACTTTGTCGATAGGATGATCTCTATGAGTTCTCCATTCTTTTGGTAGATTTTTGATATTGGAATCATGTTGAATCAGTATATCTTATTCTTTCATGATATCTTTAGAAGTATTTTCCCTGGGAATTTCTACAAAATCATCATCATTATCACAAAACACAATATCCTCCTTTGAGGGGTTAGATTCATCAAATTTGACATGCATAGATTTTTCAATAGTTAATGTTCTTTTATTGTAAATTCTAAAAGCTTTACTAGTAAGGGAATAACCGAGAAATATACCTTCATCCAATTTTTCATCGAACTTACCAAGATTGTCTTTGTCATTGTTGAGGACAAAGCACTTGCATCCAAAAATATGAAAGAAAGCAATGTTTGGTTTCCTTCCTTTGAATAATTCATACGGTTTTTTCTTGAGGATTGGTCTGATATTTACCCGATTACTCACAAAACATGTCGTACTCACCGCATCTGTCCAAAAGTACTTTGGTAGATTTGAGTCACTTAACATTGTTCTTGCAAGTTCCACTAATGAACGATTCTTCCTTTCCACGACACCATTTTGTTGTGGAGTTCTTGGTGAAGAGAAGTTGTGTGAAATTCCATGTTCTTCACAAAACTTGTCAAATAAGGTGTTTTGGAATTCTCCACCATGATCAATTCTTATTGAGGCAATTGTGAGTGACTTCTCATTTTGGATTTGTTTGGCAAACTTTTTAAATGCTTTAAAAGCGTCACTTTTCTGCACCAAAAAGTAAGTCCAACAAAATCTAGAATAATCATCTACAATTACTAAAGCATAGAAATTACCTCCGAAGTTTTTTGTTCTTGATGGACCAAAAATATCCATATGCAACAATTGTAGTGGCCTTGTTGTGGACACCACATTTTTGGATATGAAAGTTGATTTAGTTTGTTTCCCCTTTTGACATGCGTCACACAATATATCTTTGACAAATTTGATCTTCGGTAATCCAATCACCAAATCATGTTTAATTAATTTGTTCAAGTGCTCCATGTGAATGTGAGTGATTCTTTTATGCCATAGCCATGACACGTTGTTGTTTACCATAAGACATTTAACCTTCAAAGATACATTGTCAAGAGAAATCATAAAAATATTATTGATTCTATTACCTTTTAACATAACCTCATGAGTGACTTCGTCTTCTATCAAACATTCATCTTTGTTGAACTTGATTTTGAATCCTTTGTCACAAAGTTGGCTAATACTAAGAAGATTGTGCTTGAGTCCTTCGACATAAAGTACATCTTCTATTGTTGTAAGAGGTAGTGAACCAATAGTGCCTATGCCAAGAATCTTGCCTTTATTATTATCACCATAAGTAACATAACCCTTGGCTTTAAGCGTTAGTTGTGAAAATTTGTTTATATCTCCAGTCATATGCCTTGAACACCCGCTATCAAGATACCAATGATTTCCAGAGGTCTTCAAGCATACCTACAAAACAAGATTAAGTTTTGTTAAGTACCCAAATTGCTTTGGGTCCTTGATAGTTAGTTCCCTTTTTCACCCACACATAATGCCCTTGTGGAATACTAAAATTACGAACATAACAAGCATTAGGTGTGTGACCTTTAATTCCATAATAAAAATAAGTTGGTTCAAAATTGCTTTTATATCAAGGAACAAAAGATTTCTTCTTAGCAAACAATTTCTTTTTAGGATGATGATGCACAATTTTAGAATTGTTTTCTTTTTCCTTAGGAATTTGGTTTTTAGGCCTAACAAAGATTGTTTCATTTGAACTTGGTTTAGAAAACTTGGAATATCCTAGTCCACTTTTATCATTAGAAAATATTTGATGCCTAAGAACTTCTTCCAAACCAATTTGACCTTTCTCATATCTTTCAATAACTCTTTTAAGTTAAACAATTTGAAATTAGAGAGATTCACAATTTTTAAATACAAAATTCTGTTTTTCATTTAAAATTGTTTGTTTCTCATCTTCAACATATTTTGCTAATTCAAAGTTCTTTTATTCTAAAGAAGCCATTAGTTTATTTTGAGATGAGATAGTCTTATATAGATTTTTGCATTCAAGTAACAATTCATTAATAGCGTATTATGCATCATTATCATAAATAAAAAATTTGCTACTAACCTCATTTTTTTCGTCATCAGAGTGGTGTGAAGCCATTAGAGCCATATTTGCACATTCATCGCTTTCCGATTCCGATGAGGAACTTATTTCATTATCTTCCCAAGCAATATATGCCTTCTTGTTCTTGAAGTCCTTCTTGCCTTTGAATCCTTCTTTCTTTGGAAGCTTTGGACAATCTGGTTTTATATGGCCTTGCTTTCCACATTCGTAGCATGTAACATCTTGCGTTGATGTGGATGCTTCCCTTTTTCTGAAATGTCTATTCTTTTTATCATAAAGGGGTTTATTATTTTTATTGAAAAACTTACCAAGCCTTTTTACAAGGAGCATAAACTGTTCATCTTCCTCCAATGCGTCATCATTTTTCTTTTCTTTTGACTCCACTTTCAAAGCAATTCCTTTGGACTTCTTTTCTAGATTTTCATGTTTCTCAAGCCTTCCAAGTTCTAACTCATGTTCTTGAAATTTGCCAAAAAGTGATGCGGATGTCATTGTTGAAAGACTTTTCTTCTCCGAAATTGTCGTCACTTTTGGTTGCCATTCTCTGGTTAAGGATCTAAGAATTTTAAGATTCAAATCATCGTTAGTAAAGGTCTTACCGAGAGCAATTAAATGATTTGTCAAGTGGACGATGTCGCTACTCGAAAAATGGTGTCGCGCAACGACGGGGAGGCGAAAAAGAAAGGACAGAAGAGTCGCCACCGAACTTTATTTATCCCATGAAGGGAAAGGAAAATATCGAGAAAACCTTAAGAAAGAAATGGATAAGATGGTCTCGCAACCAAGAACGGGTTCGGAAGCCGGTTATGCGAGGGGAAGGTATTAGCACCCCTCGCATCCATCGTACTCGATGGGAACCTTTTGCTTGTCAATGTGTGATTATATCTGCTTAAATTATGTTTATAAAAGAGTGTTTCACCGGGTAAAAGAAAGGTTAGAAACAAGAAAGTTAGGAGGAAAGAGAGAAACGGGGGGAAGAAAAGAGAAAGAACAGACTCGGTAGGACTTCGCAGTCCTATGCCTACGTATTCTCAACAGATATGAGAAAGTCAGAGTCGACGTAGTTCGGGGAACTACAGATATGGGGGAAATGTGCTCGGCAAGGATTGTGGCCCTTGTGCCTACGTATCTTTACTTGAGAAAGTAAAGAATCAGAGCAGCCGTAGTTCGGCCTACGGTTGATGGGTGAGTTTTGGTAGACGATGCTGTCGTGCGCATTCTAGCAGTTTAGGTGTTTTGCTGCTTGCTCGTTTGGAGACTTATGCGTACCTGTTTGCGGTAGAACGGACGTAGCATGCCTTTCTGGGAAAGGGTGAAAAAGAAAAAAAGGGTGCTCGCTAGGATATTGATTTCCTATGCCTACGTATTCTCAACATGCAAGAGAAATCAGAGCAACGTAGTTCGTGCCTACGGTGCAGATAACCGGTGTGTTTGGGGATGATGTTATCGTGCGCGTTCTAGCAGTTAGGTGTATTGCTGCTCGCTCGTTGGAGACTTAGGCGTACCTGTTTGCGGTAGAACGGACGTAACATATCCTGTTTGAAAGGTTGGTTTTCGCCATGCGAGGCAAGGTATCATGTTTGATTGGCTGAGATTGTTTTTTGGGGCGAGATATGTCCTCAGATAGTAACCCCTACGGGTAGTACCCAATTCTTTATCTCAAAGTTTTTTGTTGTAAAAGGGTGTGGCGAACGAGGCGTCTTCGTATTGAAAGACGAGCGTCGAAACCACCCTCACTACAGTGGGCATCCCTACGCTCGGAGAAGAAGTGGTCTACACCCAATCCTCTCTCTTTAATTCAATGCAAAGAGAACTTCGTTCTCTTATTAAAGATGTTTTTGGTTTTGAATGGTAAGTGCTTTGCGACAGAGAACCCTACGGTAAACGTCAACACTCAGGATAGGAGAAGGCCTACGCCTAACCACTCCACGACCATTCAAGTTTTGTTGTGAAAATGATTCGAAAATGCACTCGGTACAGGACCGAGGTTTTAGGTGTGAAAATTGTGGAAGGAAGTTGTGAAAGCGAGATGGTGGATAAAGTCGCGTCTTCGTATTGAAAGACGAATATCAGGACCACCCTCACTACAGTGGGCATCCCAACATTCGGAGAAGAAGGGGTCTACACTTAATCCCCTCTTTTAGTTCAATACAAAGAGAAAATAATTTCTTAGTGAAAAGGAATTTGAAAATGCGCTTGGTAAGGGACCAAGGCTTTAGGAGAAAATGGGATGAAAATGTCTTCGTATTGAAAGACGAGCGTCGGAACCACCCTCACTACAGTGGGCATCCCAACGCTCGAAGAAGAAAAGGTCTACACCCAATCCTCTCTTTTTAATTTAATACAAAGAATTTATTTTAAGGAGATGAGATTTGAAAAAAGGACTCGGTACGGGACCGAGGTTTTGAAAATGTACTCGACACGGAGCCGAGGTTTTTTAAGAGAGAAAGTGGATGGAAAGCGTCTTCGCATTGAAAGACGAGTGTCGAAACCACCCTCACTACAGTGGGCATCTCGACACTCGGAAAGGAAGAAGTCTACACTTAATCCTTTTCTTTTTAGTTCAATACAAAGAGAATTTTAATTTGAAAGGTGTTTTGAAAATGCACTCCGCGCGGGGCCGAGATTTTAGAAGAGAAATTGTTGAAAAATGGTTTGAAAATGGAAAGAAATTGAAAGAAAGACGTCTTTATTAAAAGACGAGTGTCTAAACCACCCACACTACAGTGAGCATCTCGACACTCGGAGAGGAAGAAAGTCTACACTTAATCCCCTTTTTTAGTTTAGTACAAAGATAATTTTAATTTGAAAGGTTGTCGAAAATGAGTTAAAATAAAAAAATAAGAATTAATTGCAATAACGATATATCGGTAACCTTTCAAAAACCAAAACTGAATGTATTCAAAAAATAAGGCACATCAGTACAGCAAATGCACTAGGCAATCATAAGAAGTAGCAACAACCATTATCATTACAATACTTAACACTTAATCACCTATTGCATTACTAAAACAAGCCTTAGTTAACAATTAACAAATTGTCACAATTTTGAAGCAAGGATAAAAAGAGTAGCAGCTCCAAAAACACATCAGTATGACCAACAAAATAGAACATCAACATGTTTTGAGACAACCATTACAATAATATTTAAATATTCAGCATAGCAATGACAACCTCAATTGGAACCTCATAATCAAAATGTTATCGAAACACCAAATAACCGACACGGCAACAATACCAAAACTATGTACGAAAAAAAAAAAAACTTTGTAACTTGGTGTCAACCTTGATAATAAAACTCAAATGGAAAGAATATCAAGGAAGTAACAAAAAAGGATGTTGCAACCGGATAATAAATTGGAAGTGGAACATCACAACAGAACCAAATCGCTAACACCTCCGCCACTGTACTGAACATCAAATGGTAATCAAAACAAATCATCCATATTGAACAAGCTTAGGAGCAGCAACAATCACAAATCAACTTGCCAAAATTTAACATTCCAAAAGCATACATACTGATTATAAATATCATTTCAAAAAAAAAGAAGAAAAGTACATTAAATCATAATCAAGCTCATGTCTCAGGGTGCCAATTGTTAACAAAGTAGCAACAATATACACAAGTGGCTAAAATGCATACCACGTCAAGAATATACACATTGTCGTGGCGATGTTGAAATAGACATAACTAAGATGCATACACAAGTCAACACTTAAAAGCAACAACAAAAACTCAAAAGCAACAACTCAATGAAACGTAAACTGGTCGATCGGTAACGCATAGCAAAACAGGACACCCATGAAAAGAAAATTAGGATAACAATCCTTTCGTGCTATAACACATAGCCACACCTGCGTTTTTATCATGATTCCGCACATTACAGTGAAATATGACCACTAGGATTCATCAAGTGCTAACCTCATTGAAAATGAAACAAAATGACAGGAACATGACATAATTTGTAACGACGCTCTCGGTTCGAAATGTTACCGAAAAAAGGCGAGCTGTTGCCGATGAGAGCTGGTGATACATTAGAGACTCAAACCATGTCGAGTTATACTGCAAACTTGCTGCTGAATTGAATCTGCCGTCGGTATATCGTTGTTCTAGTGGGGACCGTCTTGCTGCTCGGTGAAGACTCATCTCTTGAATCTACTCCAAAACATGAAAACGACGATGAACTGTTTTTTGCTGAAATATGTCGCCGCGTCGAAGCAATTTTCGCGATGTTGTATGTTGAGAAATGAAGAGCTGAGACGTTGATGTTATCACCCGAGTTGTGGTAGTCTGGAGAGTTCTTGAAACCTACTGCCGTCGAACTGTGTTGTTGCTGAAACCGAGCGTTGAACATTGTTGTCGTGGACATTGTTATTGATGAGCTGCTGCTGTATACGCTCTGGCTTTATATTCCTCAGAGCTGCTGCAGCTTTTCTCTATACATTCAGCGAAGTGTTTGCTCGAAAACTGTTGTTGGTGAGTTATGCTTGTCAAAGTTGTTGTTATGGTTAATGCTATTGATCATGCGGAAGACCTGGAAAGAATGAAGACAGACAGAGTATATGTTTGGTAAGAAAGCTGTTGAATGACATGGTCTGTCATCAACAGAACCGAAGCGCGCCGTTGAAAGCTGTTGCTGTGTCTTTTTGAGAACGAAACAATGTTGCTGTTGTGATGTTGTTGACATGAACCGAGTCGGTTTCAACTTCTGAATCTCGAATCTATAACCAAACTTCGGACCAGCATTGACAAATTAATCACGGCGGTAGGACAGCCAACCATAGCTGAAACAGCTGAATGCAAAGCGACACAATAGACATGCGAAGACGAGCCAGAAACTTCAATCGAATCAGAAGTGAAAACGCCTGCTGCTACGAGCTGAATCGCGAAATTGCTGCGAAACGGATACCTGGTAATTTTCAACGTCGAAGTTATTGTGAAACTACGGTGTGAAACCGAGCGGAAATGTATCGACGCTGAGGTTGTCGTATCGTTGATGTTGGCTTCGAATCAATGTCGCACGGGAGCTATGTTTTTGATGCCGTCGTTGGAAGCTGAAAATAGCGGAACTTGTCGGCGACATCGCAGCTGTCCTGGATTCAAACTGCTGACGCGAGCTTGAAGACTCATTTATATTGCCTGTATATGATAGACATCACGGCCAGCACGCAATCGGTTCCAAATCTTGAGTTTAGGCTTTTAAAATCGAACGCGTGAGTCGGATTCGTCGCTCTGCTACGATATGTGCTACTGTTCAGTTGATAAGAGCAGCTACTGTGCTTGTCTTTCAAATGCTTCAATGTTGTCGTTGTAACTCTCCGTGAGTCTGCTTTGCGCAGCCTGGCTTCCTCCTTCGATCTACTCTCACCACCCATAATATATCCTGGAACAATCCAATGAAACAGATGCAATAACTTCTGAAGAATTTCATGAACCTGCAAACATAACTCACGCGTTGGTACAAGCACCAACGCAAATGTTCCGTCGGAGCGCTCGATTCGCTTTTCATAACTCTGTAAATGATGAATAATTGGAGCAAGGTATGCAATAGTCTTCCCTGTGCCAGTAGCAGCATTAACTAGTGCGTGACGACCAGAGAGAACAACAGGAACGGCTTGAGCTTGCACTAATGTTGGACCTTCAAAACCCATCCTTTCACGAAGTTGGTCACATAAGGTTGGATGAAGACCGAGGCTAGAGAAGGTACATGAAGCAAAAACGCTATCGTCTTCTTTGTTGGTTCTATCGGCAACGGCTTTCTTTTCGTTGTCTTTGTTTTTCACCAGTTGTGTTTTGGACTTTATCTTCGTCCCCATTCTACTTTGTTCCGAATTGCTATTTTATCGGCACCGTGGAGGGAGGTTGTGGAGGTGGGAATGTATGACGTTGGCGAGTTGGTCGGAGCTGAGAAGTTTGCCGAGTTTGGAGACAAAGAACGCGGTGGTAGAACCGGTTCCACGGCGGAAGAGGAGATGTGTGTAGGAGTTGGAGTTGTTGTTAGGAAGAAAGAGTTCAAATTAGAGGGACGGTAGTGATGTTGAAGAGAGAGAGAGAGAAAAATTTGAAGGAGAGATATGTTATGGTGGAAGGAAGAATGAGTGGCGCAGGGAAGCAAGGGCAGCTCGGTGGCGGCTGGTTCTTCAGATTGGGGAATGGACAAAATTAGGGTTTTTCGTTGGGGTGGCTGCGGCCGTTTTGGTTTTTTTTTCATGAACAGTAGGTTTTCTCCCTTCCTTTTATGACTTGCGGACCTCTCTCTCAGCCTCCCCAATGGGCCTACACGATGGGCCAGACCCCACTCTCCAACCATTTCCTTTCAAAATCTTATTCTCTTCTTTCTAATTATTTTCTTTTTTTTTCAACTAATTAACTCTATTAAATACTAATTGATATTAACACATATAATAACTAATAAACAATTATTAACAAATACAAAATAAATAAATATTAAAATATAATAAAACAAACTACTTAAATTAGATAAAAAAGAAAATGAAAAAGGAAACCAAATTTACCAAAATGCTCTTAGGCCACATGTCACGCTCCCATTCGACAAAATAATCAAAATTCGAAAAAATGTCCGATCGGGGGCGGACACGTGTCCAAATGGCACGAAAATAAATGGAAGATGCAAAAAATAGAAAAATAAGAAAATATTTACAAAAACTAGCGGGAAAATTTAGGGTATGACAGATGCCCCTATCTAATCGGCTTAAACCTAGTAAGACGAAATGTTAAGGCATTCATTCTTTCGAGGTAGAAGACGATTAGATATAGAAGACCCTGAATTTGTCCGAAAAGAAGTAAAGTGCTTGGGAATGAAATACTGGATGCCTTGCAAAGGTCGGTAACACCAAAAGGATGTTAACAAAGAAAACTTGACACCGAAAGGATGACAAGCCTATCACCAAAAGGATGATAGTACACCACACACACTGCTCTGAAATCAAGAGAAAGTAAGGGATCCACTACCAAAAGATAGTGGAGACGCTAGTCATGACACCAAAAGGATGCCAGACCCATCACCAAAAGGATGATGGAGCGGAAGACAATCAACCCTAACACCAAAAGGATGTAAGGGGATAAGCTTCTCTGAAGAGATTGCCACTTATCGCTGAAGATGGATAAGCTTCTCTGAAGAGATTGCCACTTATCGCTGAAGATGGATAAGCTTCTCTGAAGAGATTGCCACTTATCGCTGAAGATGGATAAGCTTCTCCCAAGAGATTGCCACTTACCGCTGAAGATGGATAAGCTTCTCTGAAGAGATTGCTACTTATCACTGAAGATGGATAAGCTTCTCCCAAGAGATTGCCACTTATCGTTGAAGATGGATAAGCTTCTCTGAAGAGATTGCCACTTATCGCTGAAGATGGATAAGCTTCTCCCAAGAGATTGCCACTTATCGCTGAAGATGGATAAGCTTCTCTGAAGAGATTGCCACTTATCGCTGAAGATGGATAAGCTTCTCTGAAGAGATTGCCACTTATCGCTGAAGATGGATAAGCTTCTCTGAAGAGATTGCCACTTATCACTGAAGATGGATAAGCTTCTCCCAAGAGATTGCCACTTATCGTTGAAGATGGATAAGCTTCTCTGAAGAGATTGCCACTTATCGCTGAAGATGGATAAGCTTCTCCCAAGAGATTGCCACTTATCGCTGAAGATGGATAAGCTTCTCTGAAGAGATTGCCACTTATCGCTGAAGATGGATAAGCTTCTCTGAAGAGATTGCCACTTATCGCTGAAGATGGATAAGCTTCTCTGAAGAGATTGCCACTTATCGCTGAAGATGGATAAGCTTCTCCCAAGAGATTGCCACTTACCACTGAAGATGGATAAGCTTCTCCCAAGAGATTGCCACTTACCACTGAAGATGGATAAGCTTCTCTGAAGAGATTGCCACTTACCACTGAAGATGGATAAGCTTCTCTGAAGAGATTGCCACTTACCACTGAAGATGGATAAGCTTCTCTGAAGAGATTGCCACTTATCGTTGATGAAGGATAAGCTTATCTGGAGAGATTGCCACTTATCGCTGAAGACGGATAAGCTTCTCCCAAGAGATTGCCACTTATCACTGAAGACGGATAAGCTTCTCCCAAGAGATTGCCACTTATCACTGAAGAAAGATAAGCTTCTCTGAAGAGATTGCCACTTACCACTGAAGATGGATAAGCTTCTTTGAAGAGATTGCCACTTATCGCTGAAGACGGATAAGCTTCTCTGAAGAGATTGCCACTTATCGTTGATGAAGGATAAGCTTCTCTGGAGAGATTGCCACTTATCGCTGAAGACGGATAAGCTTCTCTGAAGAGATTGCCACTTATCACTGAAGACGGATAAGCTTCTCCCAAGAGATTGCCACTTATCGCTGAAGATGGATAAGCTTCTCCCAAGAGATTGCCACTTACCGCTGAAGATGGATAAGCTTCTCTGAAGAGATTGCTACTTATCACTGAAGATGGATAAGCTTCTCCCAAGAGATTGCCACTTATCGTTGAAGATAGATAAGCTTCTCTGAAGAGATTGCCACTTATCGCTGAAGATGGATAAGCTTCTCTGAAGAGATTGCCACTTATCGCTGAAGATGGATAAGCTTCTCTGAAGAGATTGCCACTTATCGCTGAAGATGGATAAGCTTCTCTGAAGAGATTGCCACTTATCGCTGAAGATGGATAAGCTTCTCTGAAGAGATTGCCACTTATCGCTGAAGATGGATAAGCTTCTCTGAAGAGATTGCCACTTATCGCTGAAGATGGATAAGCTTCTCTGAAGAGATTACCACTTATCGCTGATGAAGGATAAGCTTCTCTGAAGAGATTGCTACTTATCGTTGATGAAGGATAAGCTTCTCTGAAGAGATTGCCACTTATCGCTGAAGATGGATAAGCTTCTCCCAAGAGATTGCCACTTATCGCTGAAGATGGATAAGCTTCTCTGAAGAGATTGCCACTTATCGCTGAAGATGGATAAGCTTCTCTGAAGAGATTGCCACTTATCGCTGAAAATGGATAAGCTTCTCCCAAGAGATTGCCACTTATCACTGAAGTCTGCTGGAGATAACTCACTGGGGAATGCCCATGAATTTACTGGAGATGCCCCTGTCTGGGCTGAATGTTGATTTTGAAGATCTGATCAACCACGAGGTTGAAATACATCGTGCGATACACCCACGGTCTTGAAGAGATGCCCCTGACTGGGCTAAATCTTGCTTTGAAGCTCTTGAATTTTGTGGAGGACCCACATTTTTGCAGATAGTGCCCCTGACCGGGCTGATGGTTGCTTTGAAGCTCTTGAATTTGCCCAATAAATGTTGAACAAATTTGTGGGGAATGCCCACAGTCTTGCGGAAGATGCCCCTGACTGGGCTGATTATGATCTTGATATCCTCTGACTCTCGTGGGAAAAACCACGATTTTGCAAGGGATGCCCCTGACTGGGCTGATGATGATCTTGAAAATCATCAAAATTGATCCCGGATCTGAGCTCGCATATGATAATGCTTCATGATAATGATATTCCATAAATGGAAATGCAGATGAAAATGATAGAGCACGGGGATGCAAGAGCTGAGGAAAGTATGATATGATTATAGGTATGCATATGATGCAAGATGCTTATGAAGTCGAATGCGATGCGTATGATGCATATGATTGTAGGCAGACAATTGGAAATGCAGATTATATTTTGGTAGTTGCCAATGTAGATTGGGCTCTGAGTTATGTGGGAAAGTGGAGGACAAGCCTGACTTCCCGACATCGTTCTAAACTTAACAGTTGTTGACGAGAATGAACTTGCTTGAGCGGCTTGCCATGAGACGTGCTCGAGATGGTCTGCCCCAGAGTTCGTACCACAAATGGATTCATCATTGATTAGCCGATTCTTGTGGTAGTTGGCTCCAATGTACTCTTGGAGTAGTTTTCCCCTGAAAGAGCGTGGAAGCGACTTGACTTACCTCGATTGAACATCGGAGGGACCTATTCTTAAGTCAAAGAAACTCTGGGTGGCCTGCCCCTGATCAATATTCTCAAGATGATTCTCTTCTGATCAACCGCTTCATGAATGATTTGCCCCATGGTCGACCGACGCCTGGGGATTTGCCTCAGACTGACTGATTTCCTGCTCTCGGATGTCAATGCCCCAAGTTTAATAGGTTATATGGTATACTTGGTTCTGGTCCAGACCGCTGAATAATCCAGTCACGCTTGATTGCTTTGTGTTGGAATTTCTTTAATGCCAACTACTAACTTGTAAACAAAATTGTTTGTTCACGAATGATAATCTTAGTGCAAAGTTCATGCACGTTTTTGAAAGAATTGTCTTTTATTACGTGTCGTGAGAGTGAAACGAATGGACCATTTAGTCTAAACGTTGTGCTAACTGGATTGGCGTGAAAGATATAGCAAGGATACCGTCACCAATGTTGATGATTAGCAAAATTGTAAGGAGTCAGGTTACGCAACCTCGCAATAGTATGCTTTCAGAATAAACCCCGCCTCAATTAGGTCTCTCGAGGGTTGTAACGTGGTCTGGTTCGCGGTTATAGAACAAAGGATATTAGGCTCAAACTTAATTTGTACCCACCCCTTCTTCTTGATGATCTCCATACCTATGTTCAGTTAATTCCATGCATGTTTACCTTGACGGTGTAAGCTTAATGGTTCAGGGTTTGCCTGAGATGGCAGTCACCTTATTTTGATGGATGTCAGTAGCCCCTTGATTTGGGTGACCACTGAATCTCATTTTGTTTTTGTTGAGGGTTTGGGGACCTCTTTTGCTTTTGTTTATTGATCCCTAACTTTTGCATGAACTGATTGTGCTTGTCAGATCCATCGGGATTGCCTTAATTTTGCCTAAGTCCCCTTTTGAGGTGTTTGACTTAGCAGGCTTTTGATATTTCTTGATTTTGTTGACGAATTGTAACTGCCCTGTCGTGGGTCATTGATGAACAACCGTCTTCTGGATTGCTTTGTTGATTTGAGTGCTTATTTAGATTAACTGAACAACTACCCTGCCCCAGGTTGAGTGTAAGGGTTTGAATATCCGAAGGAAACTCCTACTTCTAGGCTCGAAGTGGTTGACTAGGGATTAACTCCTTATATCTCCGGTGTTTAGGGGATTGAAACAATGCCTGCACATCATTGACGAGATTCTGTCTGAAAGCATACGGTTTTGCAATTATGGGTATTTCGTTTTCGTCATCCTCCCTCCAATATTTGCTAAACACAACAGTGATGAAGTAGAGTGGATAAAAGTGTATGTGTCTATCATAAGTGGAAATAATGAGTGAATACGACGTGACTGATTCAGAAAATGCATAATCACTTCATTAATATTACCATTCGAAACAACAATGTTTAAAAACAAGTAGTAATTAACAGGAAATAAACTACAAGATGCAAATGATAAAAGCGTTCAAGGACTGCCAATGTTGAGGACGTCTGCCTGTCTAGACCACTGGCTTCTGGAAATGACCCTTGAAATATTCGAGTTTAGACAGCTGAGAGGTTGACATGGACAACCAAACTCCCTTTGGAAAAAGATATATACCCTTTGTCAATCAACTGCTGCACCTTAGCTTGGAAGGCTTTGCATTCTTCAGTCGCATGCCCTATGGATCCACCATGATATCCACACTGAGCATTGGGATTGTACCCAGGAGGGTAAGGTTCTGGCACAGGCTTAAGAGTTTTAGGCTCTACCAATGAATTTTGAATCAGATGTGGGAGTAGTTGACTGTGCGACATAAGGACTGAATGAAGAGGAGCATTCCTTCTTTCCAAATTGTTGTTGAGCCTATGCTGATTTTGGCGCTGATTCGGATGACCTCGGCCATAGACTCGTTGATTTTCATGAGGAGCGACCCATGGCTTGTGGGATGAAGCTTTAGGCATGGCCGATTGTCCATGAGGATAACATGGCACTGGTAATGATGCATGTTGAGCAGACGAGGGACCATAGAGTTTTGTTAGTACATCGCGAGAATACTCAATGTTTGTTATGAGTGCGCTGGTTTCATCCTTGTATTCCTCATGGAAATCGTTGAAGGATTCAGTCTCACTGGCTTGGTTGCTGGAGGCGTCCTGGATTTTTCCGCTTTTAAGGTAGCTTTCGATGCGCTCTCCTACAATCACAAGGTCAGAGAGGCTTGATGGCGTACAACCAGCCATTCTTTCAAGGTACGAACCATGCAAACTGTTGATGAACATGTCAATCAGTTCCCTGTCCGAGAGTGGTGGTTGCACTCTTGCTGCGAATTCTCTCCACCGCTGTGCATATCCCTTAAAGGGTTCATTCTCATTCTGAGATAAGCTTTGTAACTGCATGCGGATGGGAGGAGTGTCCAAATTGAACTGGTAAAACTTTAGAAAAGCGCTGGCTAGGTCCCTCCACGATTGGATATGACTCCTTTCTAAATCTGTGTACCAACTTAATGATGCCCCACTCAGACTTTCCTGAAAACAGTGGATCATCAGCTTATCGTCATGAGTATAGGGGGTCATTTTTCGACAGTACATCACCAAATGACGCCTCGGGCAACTAAAGCCTGTGTACTTCTCGAAGTTGGGTATCTTGAATCTTGGAGGGATCACCAAGTCTAGCACTAGACACATATCAGCAGCATCGAGTCTGGGCATGTCAGACACTCTTATAGCTTGAATTGTCTCCTCAAGGGCACGAAGCTTTTCTTCCATGGGATCAGTCGTTGGTATCTTCTGGGGTCGAGTAGGAACATTTACTTGCGGAAGATCATACAGTGGATTATTCGTCACAGTAAATCCTTGTGGGGGATCAACATTCTGGCGGTCATTCTCTGACATAGCTATCTCAGCTTGCTTTGTTTTGACTTGGCTTCTCGAAGCTTCTACGTTCCTCTTTCTTCAAACTCTTTGTAGCTCTCACAAGTTTGACATGAGTGTCGGGAAATCAACTGCAGGTTATGGACAGAGGACGGGTAAGCTCTTGGTATCTGGTTAGGGAAGAAAATGCAAAATGATGCAGATATGCTTATGCAAATGCAATGCAATGAGTGCACACGAGAACAGATCCACAACAACGATTAAAGTCACAAATCCTGCAAGACAACAACAAAAGGTATCTCTCCCATTGGGTGGGCTATCTACTGGTTTAAGAGAGGGTATCCCAAAGGCCTTTAAACAAAGTCCCATGCACTAACCCTCAAAAGTTTTCCATCAGAACGACTACTCGTAAGACGGTATTCCCTTCAAAGGATGAACACAGAGTTATGTTTTAGGAACCTTCGGAATAAGGTTCTACAAAAGGTCCTCAGAGTCACAGACTCCCAAGTTGGAAATAAAGACGCCATTACGACTACACGTAAGACATAATCATCCCAAAAGGGTATCATCTGAGCGATGGAATTCGATCCAACTCAACGAGTCCTAAGTCTCGCAAATCAGAAAGAAACCACCTCCTAATCTTAGTGTATACTATAAAGCTCGGGTAGAAAGCTTTTATCCTCACAAACCAACCCTAATAAACCCAACCAGGTTAGAAAATAAAGCATAAACAAATAAAGCAAATAAAACACAAACACGACAAACAAATTAGGCTTGGCTCGCTAGGAAATCCCCAGCAAAGTCGCCAGCTGTCGCTACTCGAAAAATGGTGTCGCGCAACGACGGGGAGGCGAAAAAGAAAGGACAGAAGAGTCGCCACCGAACTTTATTTATCCCATGAAGGGAAAGGAAAATATCGAGAAAACCTTAAGAAAGAAATGGATAAGATGGTCTCGCAACCAAGAACGGGTTCGGAAGCCGGTTATGCGAGGGGAAGGTATTAGCACCCCTCGCATCCATCGTACTCGATGGGAACCTTTTGCTTGTCAATGTGTGATTATATCTGCTTAAATTATGTTTATAAAAGAGTGTTTCACCGGGTAAAAGAAAGGTTAGAAACAAGAAAGTTAGGAGGAAAGAGAGAAACGGGGGGAAGAAAAGAGAAAGAACAGACTCGGTAGGACTTCGCAGTCCTATGCCTACGTATTCTCAACAGATATGAGAAAGTCAGAGTCGACGTAGTTCGGGGAACTACAGATATGGGGGAAATGTGCTCGGCAAGGATTGTGGCCCTTGTGCCTACGTATCTTTACTTGAGAAAGTAAAGAATCAGAGCAGCCGTAGTTCGGCCTACGGTTGATGGGTGAGTTTTGGTAGACGATGCTGTCGTGCGCATTCTAGCAGTTTAGGTGTTTTGCTGCTTGCTCGTTTGGAGACTTATGCGTACCTGTTTGCGGTAGAACGGACGTAGCATGCCTTTCTGGGAAAGGGTGAAAAAGAAAAAAAGGGTGCTCGCTAGGATATTGATTTCCTATGCCTACGTATTCTCAACATGCAAGAGAAATCAGAGCAACGTAGTTCGTGCCTACGGTGCAGATAACCGGTGTGTTTGGGGATGATGTTATCGTGCGCGTTCTAGCAGTTAGGTGTATTGCTGCTCGCTCGTTGGAGACTTAGGCGTACCTGTTTGCGGTAGAACGGACGTAACATATCCTGTTTGAAAGGTTGGTTTTCGCCATGCGAGGCAAGGTATCATGTTTGATTGGCTGAGATTGTTTTTTGGGGCGAGATATGTCCTCAGATGGTAACCCCTACGGGTAGTACCCAATTCTTTATCTCAAAGTTTTTTGTTGTAAAAGGGTGTGGCGAACGAGGCGTCTTCGTATTGAAAGACGAGCGTCGAAACCACCCTCACTACAGTGGGCATCCCTACGCTCGGAGAAGAAGTGGTCTACACCCAATCCTCTCTCTTTAATTCAATGCAAAGAGAACTTCGTTCTCTTATTAAAGATGTTTTTGGTTTTGAATGGTAAGTGCTTTGCGACAGAGAACCCTACGGTAAACGTCAACACTCAGGATAGGAGAAGGCCTACGCCTAACCACTCCACGACCATTCAAGTTTTGTTGTGAAAATGATTCGAAAATGCACTCGGTACAGGACCGAGGTTTTAGGTGTGAAAATTGTGGAAGGAAGTTGTGAAAGCGAGATGGTGGATAAAGTCGCGTCTTCGTATTGAAAGACGAATATCAGGACCACCCTCACTACAGTGGGCATCCCAACATTCGGAGAAGAAGGGGTCTACACTTAATCCCCTCTTTTAGTTCAATACAAAGAGAAAATAATTTCTTAGTGAAAAGGAATTTGAAAATGCGCTTGGTAAGGGACCGAGGCTTTAGGAGAAAATGGGATGAAAATGTCTTCGTATTGAAAGACGAGCGTCGGAACCACCCTCACTACAGTGGGCATCCCAACGCTCGAAGAAGAAAAGGTCTACACCCAATCCTCTCTTTTTAATTTAATACAAAGAATTTATTTTAAGGAGATGAGATTTGAAAAAAGGACTCGGTACGGGACCGAGGTTTTGAAAATGTACTCGACACGGAGCCGAGGTTTTTTAAGAGAGAAAGTGGATGGAAAGCGTCTTCGCATTGAAAGACGAGTGTCGAAACCACCCTCACTACAGTGGGCATCTCGACACTCGGAAAGGAAGAAGTCTACACTTAATCCTTTTCTTTTTAGTTCAATACAAAGAGAATTTTAATTTGAAAGGTGTTTTGAAAATGCACTCCGCGCGGGGCCGAGATTTTAGAAGAGAAATTGTTGAAAAATGGTTTGAAAATGGAAAGAAATTGAAAGAAAGACGTCTTTATTAAAAGACGAGTGTCTAAACCACCCACACTACAGTGAGCATCTCGACACTCGGAGAGGAAGAAAGTCTACACTTAATCCCCTTTTTTAGTTTAGTACAAAGATAATTTTAATTTGAAAGGTTGTCGAAAATGAGTTAAAATAAAAAAATAAGAATTAATTGCAATAACGATATATCGGTAACCTTTCAAAAACCAAAACTGAATGTATTCAAAAAATAAGGCACATCAGTACAGCAAATGCACTAGGCAATCATAAGAAGTAGAAACAACCATTATCATTACAATACTTAACACTTAATCACCTATTGCATTACTAAAACAAGCCTTAGTTAACAATTAACAAATTGTCACAATTTTGAAGCAAGGATAAAAAGAGTAGCAGCTCCAAAAACACATCAGTATGACCAACAAAATAGAACATCAACATGTTTTGAGACAACCATTACAATAATATTTAAATATTCAGCATAGCAATGACAACCTCAATTGGAACCTCATAATCAAAATGTTATCGAAACACCAAATAACCGACACGGCAACAATACCAAAACTATGTACGAAAAAAAAAACAACTTTGTAACTTGGTGTCAACCTTGATAATAAAACTCAAATGGAAAGAATATCAAGGAAGTAACAAAAAAGGATGTTGCAACCGGATAATAAATTGGAAGTGGAACATCACAACAGAACCAAATCGCTAACACCTCCGCCACTGTACTGAACATCAAATGGTAATCAAAACAAATCATCCATATTGAACAAGCTTAGGAGCAGCAACAATCACAAATCAACTTGCCAAAATTTAACATTCCAAAAGCATACATACTGATTATAAATATCATTTCAAAAAAAAAGAAGAAAAGTACATTAAATCATAATCAAGCTCATGTCTCAGGGTGCCAATTGTTAACAAAGTAGCAACAATATACACAAGTGGCTAAAATGCATACCACGTCAAGAATATACACATTGTCGTGGCGATGTTGAAATAGACATAACTAAGATGCATACACAAGTCAACACTTAAAAGCAACAACAAAAACTCAAAAGCAACAACTCAATGAAACGTAAACTGGTCGATCGGTAACGCATAGCAAAACAGGACACCCATGAAAAGAAAATTAGGATAACAATCCTTTCGTGCTATAACACATAGCCACACCTGCGTTTTTATCATGATTCCGCACATTACAGTGAAATATGACCACTAGGATTCATCAAGTGCTAACCTCATTGAAAATGAAACAAAATGACAGGAACATGACATAATTTGTAACGACGCTCTCGGTTCGAAATGTTACCGAAAAAAGGCGAGCTGTTGCCGATGAGAGCTGGTGATACATTAGAGACTCAAACCATGTCGAGTTATACTGCAAACTTGCTGCTGAATTGAATCTGCCGTCGGTATATCGTTGTTCTAGTGGGGACCGTCTTGCTGCTCGGTGATGACTCATCTCTTGAATCTACTCCAAAACATGAAAACGACGATGAACTGTTTTTTGCTGAAATATGTCGCCGTGTCGAAGCAATTTTCGCGATGTTGTATGTTGAGAAATGAAGAGCTGAGACGTTGATGTTATCACCCGAGTTGTGGTAGTCTGGAGAGTTCTTGAAACCTACTGCCGTCGAACTGTGTTGTTGCTGAAACCGAGCGTTGAACATTGTTGTCGTGGACATTGTTATTGATGAGCTGCTGCTGTATACGCTCTGGCTTTATATTCCTCAGAGCTGCTGCAGCTTTTCTCTATACATTCAGCGGAGTGTTTGCTCGAAAACTGTTGTTGGTGAGTTATGCTTGTCAAAGTTGTTGTTATGGTTAATGCTATTGATCATGCGGAAGACCTGGAAAGAATGAAGACAGACAGAGTATATGTTTGGTAAGAAAGCTGTTGAATGACATGGTCTGTCATCAACAGAACCGAAGCGCGCCGTTGAAAGTTGTTGCTGTGTCTTTTTGAGAACGAAACAATGTTGCTGTTGTGATGTTGTTGACATGAACCGAGTCGGTTTCAACTTCTGAATCTCGAATCTATAACCAAACTTCGGACCAGCATTGACAAATTAATCACGGCGGTAGGACAGCCAACCATAGCTGAAACAGCTGAATGCAAAGCGACACAATAGACATGCGAAGACGAGCCAGAAACTTCAATCGAATCAGAAGTGAAAACGCCTGCTGCTACGAGCTGAATCGCGAAATTGCTGCGAAACGGATACCTGGTAATTTTCAACGTCGAAGTTATTGTGAAACTACGGTGTGAAACCGAGCGGAAATGTATCGACGCTGAGGTTGTCGTATTGTTGATGTTGGCTTCGAATCAATGTCGCACGGGAGCTATGTTTTTGATGCCGTCGTTGGAAGCTGAAAATAGCGGAACTTGTCGGCGACATCGCAGCTGTCCTGGATTCAAACTGCTGACGCGAGCTTGAAGACTCATTTATATTGCCTGTATATGATAGACATAACGGCCAGCACGCAATCGGTTCCAAATCTTGAGTTTAGGCTTTTAAAATCGAACGCGTGAGTCGGATTCGTCGCTCTGCTACGATATGTGCTACTGTTCAGTTGATAAGAGCAGCTACTGTGCTTGTCTTTCAAATGCTTCAATGTTGTCGTTGTAACTCTCCATGAGTCTGCTTTGCGCAGCCTGGCTTCCTCCTTCGATCTACTCTCACCACCCATAATATATCCTGGAACAATCCAATGAAACAGATGCAATAACTTCTGAAGAATTTCATGAACCTGCAAACATAACTCACGCGTTGGTACAAGCACCAACGCAAATGTTCCGTCGGAGCGCTCGATTCGCTTTTCATAACTCTGTAAATGATGAATAATTGGAGCAAGGTATGCAATAGTCTTCCCTGTGCCAGTAGCAGCATTAACTAGTGCGTGACGGCCAGAGAGAACAACAGGAACGGCTTGAGCTTGCACTAATGTTGGACCTTCAAAACCCATCCTTTCACGAAGTTGGTCACATAAGGTTGGATGAAGACCGAGGCTAGAGAAGGTACATGAAGCAAAAACGCTATCGTCTTCTTTGTTGGTTCTATCGGCAACGACTTTCTTTTCGTTGTCTTTGTTTTTCACCAGTTGTGTTTTGGACTTTATCTTCGTCCCCATTCTACTTTGTTCCGAATTGCTATTTTATCGGCACCGTGGAGGGAGGTTGTGGAGGTGGGAATGTATGACGTTGGCGAGTTGGTCGGAGCTGAGAAGTTTGCCGAGTTTGGAGACAAAGAACGCGGTGGTAGAACCGGTTCCACGGCGGAAGAGGAGATGTGTGTAGGAGTTGGAGTTGTTGTTAGGAAGAAAGAGTTCAAATTAGAGGGACGGTAGTGATGTTGAAGAGAGAGAGAAAAATTTGAAGGAGAGATATGTTATGGTGGAAGGAAGAATGAGTGGCGCAGGGAAGCAAGGGCAGCTCGGTGGTGGCTGGTTCTTCAGATTGGGGAATGGACAAAATTAGGGTTTTTCGTTGGGGTGGCTGCGGCCGTTTTGGTTTTTTTTTCATGAACAGTAGGTTTTCTCCCTTCCTTTTATGACTTGCGGACCTCTCTCTCAGCCTCCCCAATGGGCCTACACGATGGGCCAGACCCCACTCTCCAACCATTTCCTTTCAAAATCTTATTCTCTTCTTTCTAATTATTTTCTTTTTTTTTTCAACTAATTAACTCTATTAAATACTAATTGATATTAACACATATAATAACTAATAAACAATTATTAACAAATACAAAATAAATAAATATTAAAATATAATAAAACAAACTACTTAAATTAGATAAAAAAGAAAATGAAAAAGGAAACCAAATTTACCAAAATGCTCTTAGGCCACATGTCACGCTCCCATTCGACAAAATAATCAAAATTCGAAAAAATGTCCGATCGGGGGCGGACACGTGTCCAAATGGCACGAAAATAAATGGAAGATGCAAAAAATAGAAAAATAAGAAAATATTTACAAAAACTAGCGGGAAAATTTAGGGTATGACAGACGAATCTTTTCTGTAATGCCACAATGGATTCTCCGGGCAGCATTCTAAACATTTCGTATTCTTGACTTAGCGTGTTCAATCTGGATCTCTTTACTTCGGCGGTGCCTTCATGTTTTTCCACAAAGGTGTCCCATATTTCTTTTACCGACTTGCATTGAGAGATTCGGAAGAACTCATCCATACTCAAAGCACTTTGTAATATATTGATAGCCTTTTTCTCATTAAGAATCCTTTTCTTGTCATCTTCATCGTATGATGATTTAATCTTTGCAGTTCCTACACCATTGACGACACTTGTCGGTTGATGAGGGTCATCTTCAACAGTTTCCCATATCCCTTCTCATTGGGCTTCTAGATGTGCCTTCATGCAGATTTTCCAAAAATCAAAGTATTCTTCAGAAAACAGTGGGGGTTTGTTACTACTTCCACCGTCTTTGAAAACCGGGTTGGTGCTAGCGGAAGCCATTCTGGATCGATAGGAACATGTTACCTTAACCTGCTCTGATACCAATTGTAAGTTATATGTATGCCTAAGAGGGGGGGGGGGGGTGACTTAGGTTCTTAAACACTTTTTTCGGTTTTTCGGTGATTCTTGGATTTTACATTCCTTAACAGCTTCTAGGTGATGAAAGGCAGTAAATGCAGAAAGTAAAGAACACAGCGATATATAGTGGTTCCCCTCACAGTCCGAGAGTACTCCACTCCCCTTTCAACATGAAAGAGTATTTTACTATCAATGTTAGATTTCCTAAGACAATTCTAACAACCAAGAACACCCTTCTTGGATTTACAAATTTTAAAGTCCTACCAATAATGAATATCTCACACAAGGACCTCTTGTATCCACAATCCGGATAACAAGGACAACCCTACACACTTATCTTTAATAATCCTAAAAATAAGTTGTAGTAAATCTGAATTTTGTAAAGTAACACTTTGAATGTTTTATCAATACGAATACTGATCTTCTTCTCGAAACAAATAATACTCAGAGATAATATACAAGTGTTCTTTATGTGAAAGAAAGCTGTGAAGGTGTGAAAGTTAATTCCAATGGCTTCTTTCAAAATTCTGGTTTGAACACTTTTATGAAAATTCAAAGGTTGAAGACAAAGAGTAATTTTGGAAATTTGTTTCTTGAAGGTGATTTTGATTTTGAAATTGAAATCAATTTATATCAGTGAAAAACCTTTCCAAAAAGGTATGATTTTGGAACAGAAAAAATAGCCAGTAGAAAGAATAGAGAACAATGCAATCCTCCATGAAAAGTTACTATTTTTGGCTGTATTTACAGTGTTAATCGGTTAACCATATAGGTTAATCGGTTAACACCTTTCCAACGTACAAAATATTTGAATTTTTCATGTGTTAATCGGTTAACACTGTTAAAATGTCCCAAAAACATAATTTTAACTTGTGTTAATCGGTTAACCCCACAGGTTAATCGGTTAACACTGAAGGTTTTTCCAAAAATACTTAATTTAAAATATAGAAAGTATTTCAAAAACATTTTAAAAAGTTTTAGTGATAGTGGTGTAGTGAAGTGTGATTGAAAGAACACTTGTATAAATATTTCTAAGTAAAATATGTTATACCAATTGTTGTATCATTAACACCACTTGAAGCTTGTAGATGAAGCTTGATCCATAGCATCATGTGCGACTTTAAATTGATCTTTGATAATGGATTCTTGTTGATTTCTTGCGACTCTTGCTTTTTGCGAATGTGTACCAAACTTGTATGAGTTGTCTTCATCAAAATACAAAAGGCCTTGAAGCTTGATTCTACACGCTTCAGCCAACACGGGTCGTGTCAACTGAAACGGGCAACCGTGTTGGCCCCCTGAATGCTTGATAAAAACACTGCATGCTCCAGACTTGCTAACATGGGCCGTGTTAGGTGACACGGGCACCCGTGTCATCCCACTTCCTTTCAACACATTTTCATTCTCTTGGCATCCTCCTGACACAGGTGGTCGTGTCAGGCCATTGTTTCCCTTCAAAAAATCTTCTGAATTCCTGCTGCTTTTCCTGGTTTTTGCTCTAGTTCTTCTTGATTGCTTACCTAAACCTAAAAACAATGGAAATACCAAATCAACGCATAAAATGCAATAAAAGTAAATAAAGTGCAACTAAACATATAAGACGATTAACTAAAACTAATGGTAAAATAATGTATAAAAACCACTAATCAAACTCCCCCAAACTTAAACTGTTGCTTGACCTCAAGCAACAAACTTGGATATACATTTTTCAGTTTAAATGGTACACATCAAATACAATATTTGTGAAGGTAAGGTGTGTCGATACTAATACGTGAGCCTTTATTCTGATCGGCTAAAACTAGTTCTCTTGGTAATCGTCCGTTAACGAAGGTATTATGCAAACACATACCACAGTAAAACCATGGACCTACATCTCCAACTATGCTTTGGGCTTAAGTCTTTTCTTTGATTTTCTACTCCTTTCATTCGGATAATTAGATTAAGGCACTTTTGATCGTTTTCCCTCACATGTATAAAATTTGATCAAGACTTTTTTGAAGAACCTTTATTCTTTTTTTATCGCGCATTGGCATTTATTAGTCTACTTTGGGATGACTATAGAGATTCAAATGCCATTAGGCTAAGTAACCGGGTGAGAGTTACCTAACTTAGAAGGATCAGTTGTCTTTACCATCATTATTCATCATTTTTTTGGTGCAAGTAATTATCGCGGTGAAATTTGGATACCAAGCTATTGATTAACTTGAATCTAATTCATTTGCAACCGAACTTTGCTTTGTCCAAAGGAAGGGATAAAGATCGAAATTCCCACAATGCAATGCAAATGCAAGCTAGAGAGTTATAGGTTCGGGGGTCGGTTAAACTTAGGGAAGGTGCTAGCATCCTAAGTTTCTGTAGTACTCTACAGGAACCTCTTGTTTTATGTTGGTTTATTTGCTAAGGGTTATCTGCTTAATGGTGAAAGAACTAGGGGTTTATTTCTAAGTATACTCGATAAGATATCGCATCTTATGCCTACATATCCTTACGGGAGTGGAATCAGAGTATCTGTAGTTCCCCTAAAGGGTTTGAGGAGTTCTTTGACTGTGGTCAAAGTTCCTACGGGTTTAGGGTAGTTGATTGATTGATTTTAGGAGAAGAGATGATTTGTCATTTTAAGGGAGATTTAACCGCCACAAATGTAAGAGATTGTATTGTTGTGGGATGGAGATTTTATCTCGCTTAAGATGATTAACATCTTTCTCTAATGTTTGAATAATTGTATTGTGTTATTGAATGTGTTTGTCTAAGTTGTAGAGATAAAGGTCCTTCCTATGGGGTAGGATCTAACTTAGAAGATCGACTTGAATGGGATCAAGGATCAAGTGGGAGAATGATGCAAATGTAGATGCATGCGTACGATTGTTTAAATCATGCGCAGATTCTTCCTTTGGACGGAATTCGATGCGAAAAAGATAAATGCGGTAAATGTAAATTGCGGAATATAAATTGCGGGTAAAGTAAAGCATACACACGCATGAAAGCGCTGAGTGCAAGTGTGAGTTGTGGATAAAATAAAAGCGGATAAAGTAAAACGTACGTACGCATGAAAGCGCTAAGTGTGTGAATTGTGAAGTGCGAGGACGGAGCGAAGCCGAAGGCGTGCACGATTGATTAATTACGATGTTGGTTGATTTTAGACGGGATTGATTAATTTAGGAGTTAGGTTGAATTATATGAACTTGATTTTTAAGTGAAATTGGTTAATTTTAAGATAAATGTTGCATTAGAGGGTGAATTGGCTTTCTATCTGTTTTAGTAAAACATTTAGGTGATAAATTAATTTTAAAAGGAGTTATTTGATTATTATTTTAGTGATATTAGCAACGGCGTAAAAAGTTGGGTAATTAAGTTTTATGAAATAAGGTTTTTTTATAATTACTTAAATGCTAGTTTGAAATAAATAAAGGATAAATAGATAGGTTTCTCCTAAAAGGTTATTATAAATATTTAATTAGATAAGATAAAAAGCTCACTTATTATAAAAAGAGTGATTATTATTACAAGTTTTAATTATTAAATGGTTTTTATTATTAAGGACAATATTATTAAGTTATTTAATAAAAATAGAATTAAGTTGAGAAAAAGTTGAGTTAATAAAAAATAGTGGATTAAGGGTTAATTAAGAAAAAAGAAATGATGTTGGTTAAATGATTAACTAATTAATTAAAAAAAGTTAAATATTAAGTTAATGAGTAAATTAGCGGGTTAATTGAAATGGGCGAGAGATCCGGTGTGGTGCAGGCCTATGCGTTATTGCGGGCGTGCGACGAAATGCGATCTGGGACGCCCAATAGGATCCGTTGGAGATCCTATGGCTCGTGTGTGAGGGCGCAGTGTAGTTAGGGTGTGCGTGAGTGCAGGTCATTACAAGATAAAAACAGAATTACAAGCAAAAGAAACCCTAATCCCCCATTCAATCCCCTCCCCCTTTCCGTCAATCTCCTCTGTCCGTTCCACCTTCGTTCTCTCGATTTGCTTCTCTTCATTCACCACCTTCTCGCGTCTTCCTTCTCCTTTTCTTCTTCAATCTCTTTCATCATGGACCGTTTTTAATCTTCTTCGTTTTCAAAACAAATCTGAAACATAAAGAAAATTATCAGCCAAAACAAACAACACTTACGGCTTAACGATTTTGCTTTGTAGGGATCTTGTTGGTGGTGGTCGAAGGCTGGAGACAACGATGGCGGATGAAGAGGATTTTGGAGGTGATTTCTGCGAAGGTGTTTTGTTGAGGGTTCGCGTCGGAACTTGAAGAGGTAGATCTTTCTCTTCTATGCTTTCTAGGTTTTTTCTGATTTGGGATTCTGGGGATTTTCGACTGGGATTTTTCTGTGGGGTTTTGCTATGAGTGTATGGATTTTTTGAATTTGGGATTTTTGTGGGGAATTTTGAGGATTGTTCAATCTGTGGTGTTCGTATGGATTTTTTTGTATCTCTTTGTGATTGTCGATTTCTGGTCCCTTCTCATCTCAGCTTCTTGTCCCTTTATAGGTGCTCTGAGAATCTGAAAGCATTGATACTACATTAATGGTATATCGCTGCTCGTTTTGGAATGAAAGATCCTGATGGTAAAGTTTCCTTTATTTTGTTGAACATGTCGAAAATTGTTTTGGAAAGAGTTTATGAATTTGTCAACACTAATTTGGAAGGTTTTTAACGTTGTCTGATTGTGTCTGATCCTGCTTTAGAATTTCCTTCATTTCCTAATATCGGTAACTCCATGAGTCGAACTAATCAAAAAAAATTTTGAAGAGTCTGAGGCATTTCATAGATCGACACCCTCATCAAGACCTTTGGACCCAATCATCACATTTGAATCAATTTGTTTGTCAGATTTCTTTTTGCTTCAAACTCTTGAAACCCATCCATCTGTTGAAATTGGTCCATTGATATAGGATTACCATGCAGCGATATGTTCTTAAGAGCATGGCAATCTTATAATAGGTTCAGAGGTATTTGCTTCACATTATTGTTGTCTAAGCAAAGGGATTTCAAGTGAGAGAGATTGCACACTGAAGAAGGAAGATCTTCAAGAAACTCCCAACAGATTCTGGAAGGGACTGCAACTTGTTGTTTGAGACATTTAAAATCAACAGTTTTCTCAAACGGCCAATAGTTGCCGGCAAGGATGTTAACAAATTCCCTAAGATGGACAAGCGTTCAATCCTTACTAACTGGTCCAATTCATCAGGCAAGGAAGTAATTCGATTTCCATCAAGGTCCATGAGCTTGAGAGACTGGAGTTTCCCCAAATTCACTAGAAATGCGTTAAGGCCTCTGCTATGTTTCCACCTTCAATTCAAGATTTGTCGGGGGACTGCTTGCAACTTGCCTAAGTGACTGATAGTTCCCTTTTTCGGTTTAACAGGTTTGGTTTCTTCTTTAGAAGGTTTTGAACTATTTTGAAGATGGTGGATTAGGACTTGTAACCTTTCTCATTATTTTATGTGCTTATTGTAGAATAATGCAGTTAAAGCATAAGCTCGGTGGTTTTGCGATGGCATTCGAGTGCATTCTCTGAGGTATTACAGATTGTACTTTCTTACAAAAATGTTGCACGACTTACGTTATGAACTGGTGGCTGTTGACCCTAGTTTTCTTTTGTGGAAGCTTGGCTTTGAATTTCACTTCACCTGATGACATGGACTGCTCGAAATAGCCGATAATAATGTGCAAGATTCTTCTCCCTCGGTTCAGGTCTCGGAGCCCGACAGCCTTGCTGCTACTGCTAAGGTATGATCCTCTTCTACACTTTGATAATGATTTTCAGGTCCAAGTTTCCCGCATTTGTTTTAAAGTCCGACAATGCTCTGCGTCTAAAATGATCGGATAGTTCTTATGATGGCCTCACTAGTCGATGCACCGTGTTTTTATCACATCAAATGTGTTTTCTCAATGGTAACGTTGGTTTTTATTATGCAGCAGACAATGTGATGAAAACGCATTGTGGAAGAATCTTGCGATTGCGGCATGCTGAGACCTATCGGAAGGATGTCGTCGGCTTTGTGATTAGTAGCAAGGACAATGTTGTGGCAGCTGCACCTTCACTTGTCCAAGAATTATCTGATACAAAATTAGTACTAAGTGCCTTCACATTTAGGGAAATATCCAAATCTTCATAATTTTAGGCTTAGGTTTAGTGCACTCTAAGATGTAAAACATTGCTTCCTGTATCACCGCTTTTAGATACGTTCTTGTGTAATGAAAATTGGAAACATTCGTGAACTTTAATCCCATTTTTTGGGGGTCTCTTAATTATATCGGCATATAATCATTTGAGCTTGTTGTGTAGAGAGCCAATGGGTCTTGGACTTTTTTAGAACTAACATATCCTTTTTAAACGAAAAACCGGGATGGCACTCTAAAATTGAATATTACTTTGGATTAGAAGTCCACGGTGACTTGAAAAATTATATTTGCTTGCAATGAATTCTTCGAATTTTGAATCCTTTACGATGAATAGTAATGTTGAACCTCCCGAGCTACACTAAGCTTACTTTGCAGTACTGATCTTCAGGTTAAAACTTAATGTGAACCACAAAAGATATCTTTGTAACCTTAGCTCTCGAATGTTGAACTCTTATGGCGAGATTTAAGTCATTCCTTATATTATTATCCAGAGTCTCTTGAACATTGCATCTCGAATGAATCTAAACGTAGTGTCTTGAATCGAACTAACTAATGAGAAATCCACATCCCATCTTGTAAGAATCAAAAGGACCTTGAACCATGATCCAGTCTCAGGGGCAAATCATCGTTGGACCTTTATTATCCCCATATCTTAAGATTGAGTCCAGTATGAGTCATGCCTCAAAAAATCTTCGTAATGCATCCCGTTTTTAGAAAAAGTCATGTGAGGGTCTGAACTTGAAGTTACCACACCTGCGCAAACTAGTTATTCAAAAGTAAAAGAAGAAAAAAAATGCGGAAGAAAAATGCACAAGGAGGTGGAATCTTAAGGTAAAAAATTAGGGTGTGACAGATGCCCCTATTTAAGTTTCTTCTATCCGGAGATATGGAGATTGAAATCTCCGTCTCGACGAGATAGGAGGAACTTAAATACAAACATTGCACGAATTTTTGGCCCTAAGAAGCCATTGAATGCAAATGATATGCAATGATATGAGAATGCAAAATAGACGGTCCTATGGAGACATGATGCCACAGAGGAATAACTGGACACGACACCCAAAGAATATACTCAACGAAGCGGGACTCCACGAGGAAAGATGACAACCAGCATCACGGAATTTCCAAAATAAAGATAAGATATAACAATACCACCAGGAGTACAGTAGCTTGAACAGTGAAACGAGATCTTGAAAGTGAAGGGTAGCCCACTACCAGCGTGTGGCAACCTAAACAAAGATATCCGGTTGAAACAAGAAACGCGTATTACCTACTATCAAACATATGATAGCCTAAGCAAAGGCAACATGAAGAAGAAAGATGACCTACTACCAATCTCGGCAGCCTAAGCAAAGGTATCTGACCCAAAAGAAACGGTATATTACCTACTATCAAATGTATGATAGCCTAAGAAAAGGTAATAGACTTGAAAGGAGAGATCACCTACTACCAAACATATGGTAGCCTAAGGAAATGCGTCTGACCAAAAGATATGTGTTACCTACTATCAAACGTATGACAGCCTAAGAAAAGGTGAACACAAAAGGAAAGATGACCTACTACCGAATAGGGTAGCCTAAGAAAAGGTATCTGACCAAAAGAAGTGGTATATTATCTACTATAGAATGTATGATAGCCTAAGCAAAGGTAATAAACCTGGAAGGAGAGATCACCTACTACCAAACATATGACAACCTAAGAAAAGACGTCTGCCCAAAAGAAAGGTGTATTACCTACTATCAAATGTATGATAGCCTAAGAAAAGGTAAAAACCAAAAGATGTCAAGATCACCTACTACCAAACATATGGTAGCCTAAGCCAAGGCGTCTGACCAAAAATCAAAATGTACTAGAGATTGTAAAGCTTAAACAGGGATCTTCAGAAGATGCAAGCCGGTTGATATGTAAAATATGTCTTTTCAAATAAAGAGAGACTAATTGTAATAAACTTCATTGAACTTCTCGGAAGAGATGCCCTTTGATGGAGTTAAAGCTTGTGTGATAGACTCACTAGGGAATGCATTCCTGAGGAGTATCTTTGTTGTAGCTGTAAAATATGTATCCTTGTAGTGTAAGTTCTCAAATAAAGAGAAATATTTGTAATGTCCTCGATGCATTTCTCTGACAGATTTCTGGAGGAATGCCTTTTGGTGAGTTGGTAGTCTTGATAAACCCACTGGGAGTGGACAAACTGCTCTGAAGAGATTGTCATCTATCGTCTTGAAGGGGATCCTGATCAAAACGAGTTGCTCAAATAAAGAGGAGTTCTTGCAATCCAAGTGTAAATTATTGAGAAGCTTTGATAACGCTGTTGGAGAAATATCTGTCTTTGATAGTCGTCCTCGAAAAGAACCTCTTGGGTAGTAAAGTGAAAAGTAAATGCATGCTTTCTCCATGTTCAAAAGTTGGAGATGTCCACAATGTGATTGCTAAGGACCGAAGTTCACTTCGGGAAGTAACCGAAGAGAAGCTGCCAAACAGGACTCGACCATTGAGGTATGAACTCAGATGGTAATGTACTAAAATAACCGTCTTCCACGAGAATCAAACTTCATGGGGAAATAGAAGCGTTGAGCTCTTTTCTGCCTAGGGCTGACAACTCTAATTGGAAGGAGAAGACAAACCCAGTCACTCGGGTATAACCCGACCAAAGTGACAGAACAAACAAACACAAAGATGCAAAATGCATATGCCATGCTATCTATCTATATGCTACGCGTATGCTAACCAAACAGAGATGGAAAAAAACATCCCAGGCAGAGGGCACTCAAACCAAATCTTCACAGATCAAACATTGCTTGGAGAATGTACACTTGCTTTAGGAAACCAGAGTTGTTGAATATGTTGGAGTCAAAACTCCGATGGGGATGAAATAAACATCCGCCTCGCCGAGGAAGATCGGTGTTGTAAACGGATCCATTGGGGAGTGAAATAACGTCCACTTCGCTGGAGAGGTGAAGCTAATCAGCCCACTGAAAATTCTTAGGTCACCAACTGGAGATTTCTTGCATGGAAAAAGTTCATCACAGAATTGTCATCACTACCTTCAATTTTCAAATGCCCCAAGTCATATGGTTCAAGAGAAAAAACATCCCGAGAGGATTTTACAGAAAACATGATGTCCAAATGCCCCTCTGTTTTCAAACTCTCGGAGAGATTCGCCGAATCTTGAGGTAACTGCCCCTGATTGACGGTATTATGACTGAGTCTTCAAACTTGCGCTATCGGTAAAGTCAAACTTGTATGGATCAAACCTCTTGGAAAATGACTTGCCCCAGGTCAGCAAAGTCTTCAAATTTAATCGGTGATGTCTTTACGTAATCTTTCTAAGATATCAAGCAAAAATAGCGAGCCAGAAATGCTAATTCTGAAACTGTTAACACAACATATATGTTTGTCTCGAAGAAGTCTTTTTTGAAAAAGATATCACAATGACTAGTGACCGGAATCACTAGTTAGGACATGAATTAAATTTATTTATAAGGCTGATAATAAATTTGAGCATAGCTCATAGGAGTCAGGAAACGATATCTCATCGAGTATGCTTTTGAACTAAACCTTACTTCAATTAGGACTTTAGGGGTTATATATATATATATATATATATATATATATATATATATATATATATATATATATATATATATATATATATATATATATATATATATATATATATATATATATATATATATATATATATATATATATATATATATATATATATATATATATGGGTTTAGTTTATGATTTGTAAAGCAGAGGAATAAAGGGTCAAAGTATATTTGTGCCCACCCAATTTTTGAAAGATGCTCATTTTTTATGCCCTGCCCCAGGTTAAAAACGAGGTTTTGGTTTAGGAGAGACTGATTCTTCATCCAGGTTTGAAAGGTTAAATATTTCTGGTGTTTAGGAGGTTTGAAACAGGAATGCCTCACATCATCAGTAGGGTTTTTATTCAAAAGTATACAACGAGAGATCCTGGCGTTTTACTTCGTCATCCTCCCTCCAATTATTCACCAAAGTGAGAGAATTGGGTATAGTAGGCGTTATAAATTATGAAAGATATTTTACGAGTGAAACGAATGGATTTTTTCAAGACAAACATTTCATTGCATTAATTATTCAAGATAAACAAGCCATACAAGACAAACGTGCTTTTAATCAAAGAAATGAAATACGCATAAGCAAACGAAAAGGAAACACCCTGATGAGCCCTTCTCAGGATTTTATTCAGTCTTTGTATGGAATGGAGAAGCTTGCAGAATCGTCTGCTATGTCGCTTTCAGATTCATCTTCAGGCATTATATTGATATGAGCTTCCCGAATAACCTTGGATCATGTTCGCGGAGGACGAACCATGCTGAGGTGGCGGATTATCTTGCACATTAGGAATGGAACCCTTAAAGGATAAAATTCCGCACTTAACCAACCTTTGAACATCTGCTTTCAAACCGTAACAGTTCTCAATATCGTGGCCTGGAGCACCTTGATCGTATGGGCAAAATTTTTCAGCTTTGTACCAATACAGAAGTTTCTTGGGTACCTTAGGTGGAGCTCTTGTTTGGATGTGACCTTTTTGAATCAAAGATGGGAACAAGTCAGCGTATGTCATCGGGATGGGATCAAAGTCTATTCGTTTGTGTACATGACTCTGATCGTTGATTGGCTGATTTTGTTGATGTTGTGGCTGATAGACCGCAGTGACCTGATGTGATGGCGGATACCCTCTCTTGGATCGTCCCTGCTGCACAACACTTGCCTCGTGTTCTCTCTTTTTCACAAAACCACTCCCATACTTTGGAGTATTATTGGGAGCACTCCCTTCCTTGACTAATATTCCTTTACGAACCCCTTCCTCCAAGCGCATTCCCATGTTTACCATTTCGGTGAAGTCACTGGGTGCACTTGCCACCATTTTCTCATAAAAGAAAGGACCAAGGGTTTTCAGAAAAATCTTGGTCATCTCTTTTTCCTCCAGTGGAGGTGTGACTTGCGCGGCCAACTTGCGCCAACATTAGGCATATTCCTTAAAATTCTCTTTATCTTTCTGTGTCATAGCTCTCAATTGATCTCGGTCGGGTGCCATATCCACATTATACTTATACTGTTTGACAAAGGCTCCCCCTAGATCGTTGAAAGTTCAAATCTTCGCACTATCCAATCCCATGTACCACCTGAGCGCAGCGCCTGTCAAACTATCTTGGAAATAGTGGATGAGCAATTGGTCATTGTCAGTTTGTGCAGACATTTTCCTGGCATACATGATGAGATGACTTTGAGGACAAGTATTCCCTTTGTATTTCTCAAAATCAGGGACCTTAAACTTTGGCGGAACCTTGATATTCGGAACCAAGCACAAGTCAGAAGTGCTCTTTCCAAACAAATCCTTTCCGCGAAGGGCCCTCAATTCTTTCTGCATATCGGAAAATTGGTCTTGAAATCCATCCATCCTTTCTTCAAAACCCACAGTTTCACTGGGTGTCCTATGGAGAATTGGCTCATCCAACATATATGGAACAGTGTTCACATGCGGAGGTGCAGTGGTCATCACAGCAGTAGTTGTAGGAATGGTTTGAACAGTGGTTATGGCGGAGACCTCAGGAACAGGCGGGCGATAACCGGCCGGAGTAAAATGAGGAGGCATTCCCCACGGGAAACCTGGCGGCATGCTGTAGGCCACTTCAGCAACAATAGGCACCACTGGGATCGGGGCTGACACAACTTCGGAGACAACGGTCCTTTGAACATCCTGATTGTTGAGCGCAGACTGGTTGGAAAAAGCTTCGACTAAGCCATTCAACCTTTCCAAATTTTCCTTCAGGATTGCAACTTTGTCACTGAGCACTCTGTTCTCTTGTTCCAATTGATCCATCTTTTGACATCGACTGGCTCAAGTGTTGTACTGGTGATTCAGCTTATCTGTGAAGATGAAGCAAGAGTGAGACCCCCCGAAACGCAAAGGATGATATGCTGATGCAAAATGTCAATGCAAGAATGTAAAACAAAAGGTTTCATGGAACTCAAGTATTTATAAACGTCACAGAGTACCCAAAGAAAACTCGTTTATTATTATTATTATTATTTTCGATACAAATAAACATTCTTATAAGAGTCCAGACCTAATAGCTAAATAAAAGCTAATAAATTCCTAAGGAAGTCCTTCATCGTGCTTGTTTATTTGCTCTTCTATCTGGACTTTCTTGCATATAAGTCGTTCATGGTCAACTTCTAAGGAATATTCTGATAAAGGAAAATAAATCCTCCATCTCTCTTCTTTTCTTTGCTGAAAAATGAGGGAGAAATCCTTTGTTACTGATGAAAGTCCTTTGAACTTCTACTGATCTTCGATGGGAGCTTCTAACTTCCTTAGGTCATCCAGGTTAGGACTCTTAAAAGAATATTTCGAAATATTTTCTTTTGTAATCTCTATCGGTTCTATAATGTTTATAAATGAACTCGAGATTCCATGAAACCAATGCAACATGATGCTATATGGATGCAACAAACACAAGTAAGCACATAGAGACATAAAGATAAACAAACAAAGGAGGTCCTAGGTTTGCAACGAGCATGGAGCCAAAGGGTATACCCATTCCCAAAGGATGTGGACTAAAGGTTGATTGTACCTGCAAAACAAGGTTCTAAAGAGGTTCTCAAAGTCATTAATCCATCTTTCGGATATTATCAATTTCCCAACTAACTCGGGGATTAATAATATTCTCAAGAGAACTTCTTTTGAGTGTAGCATCGCGTAGCACTATTTCGGGACTTACTCCCTTATAGCCTCACACTACGTCCTAATAAAGGCCAAAGTGGGGTTAAAGGTAAATACGGTCCTTAGTATCATGGAATCCAATTGAGAATAGTAAAAGTTTTCACGACTAAACTTGTTCAACCGAACCATTTTCAAAAGGGTCTCAACTAAGCGGGATTCTCAAGTCAACTTAGTCGGGACTCACTCCCTATAAGCCTCATTGAATATATCACCATCCTATCATGATTTCTCTCAAGTCCAGGTGTAGTACTTTGTCTCACCACTCAAGGATAACAGCCCAAAAGAAATAAAGAATAAACAAATAATCAAATAAGCAAGTAAGCAAATATATAAAGCAATAAAGAGACAAAACAAGATAGGGAGACCCACTGAGAGAGTCCCCAATGAAGTCGTCATTTCTGTCGCGGTGAAATTTGGATACCAAGCTATTGATTAACTTGAATCTAATTCATTTGCAACCTGTCACTTGCGTGAAAATAAGGTGCCGACATGACAGAAGAGTCGCCACCTTTCGTTATTTATCCCTCAGAGTGGGAAAGGAAACGATCGGAAAAACCTGACGAAAAAGGGTAAGACCAGGTCATCGCAACCATTGTCTAGGTTCGGGAGTCGGTTACGCAAGGGGAAGGTATTAGCACCCCTCACGTCCGTCGTACTCGACGGGATCCTCGCTTGTTGTGTTTACTTGGACGGGTTGGTTTTATTCTATCTACCTATCAAGGCTGGCTGAAAAAGAAAAGAAAAATGACTCGGCAAAGCGTCGCGCTTTATGCCTACGTATTCTCATCAGAGAATGAGAAATCAGAGTCAACGTAGTTCGGCCTACAAAGGATTATGGGGGAAGGTAGCTCGCCAAGACATCGCCATCTTGTGCCTACGTACTCTCAACAGGCATGAGAGATCAGAGCTCACGTAGTTCGGGAAACTACGGTTTATTTCCTGTCTTTTACGAAAGAAGTGTCTTTTATTATGTTTGCGATTTCGACCGCACTAGAGACTATGACCTGAGAGTGAATGCGTCGCATGTCACCCAAAGGGTACCATACTAAGCATCCAGACTGTGGAAAAGAAACTCTCTCACAATCCTTTCTCAGATAGCTTAAGGCTCGTAACGTACGAAAGAAATCATTCATGATTACTGTATCTTAAACTGTTTTGAGATGAGAAGAGAACAGGCCCAACTAGGAGGGAGACTATCAAGTCCTACTGTTATCATGCCATGGATTCATCCTATGGTTGAGGTTTGAACAGGGAACTCCTAGAAGTTGTCATGCATAGGTTTCAACCTGAAAGTCTATCATCAAATCCTTATCCAAGGAAATGAGAGTCCTAAGGGATCATGTCAATGATACACCAAAATAGACAAAGCATCAGCTTAATAATAAAATGCATGCAATGCAAGTGAGGGAGGAAATGTGTGTGGGGCTTCAGCCTCCACAAGCTCGTCTCAACCTCAAGCCAGAATGAAATAACAGTAATCATACTGAAATATAAACAACATGCTATCAAGCAATACAGTAAACTGCAATCATACAGATAAAAATGAAATAAAATGCCATCAGGCAAACAAACCACATGGGCAAGGGAGCTGGGCTCTACCGAATACCCGCAAGCAAAGCCACACAGTAACAATACAAGCAGAGGGAGCAACTCAACCTCTAATGCAATCATGCTCCTAGATTCTACCTATTCTAGATATGAACTTATTCTAATGCAACAGACAAGTCAAACAAAACACAGCAATACAGAAAAGAAAAAGAAGAAGATCAACTCCTCTCAACTTCAAGCCTCAGCTTCTTTGATCAGCTCCACCTTCAGGCTTCACCTAATCTTCAGGGATCTTCAAGTATCTACTTGATCTTCATGCTCTTCAAGCTTCAACTGGAATGGAAATGCTCAAGGATTCATCCTCTTCAATACTCTTCAATGAAGTCTTCATCTTCATGCTCAGGCTCCAACATCTCTCAAGACAATCAAAACCAGAGAAAATCACTTACTAGATAAGCTGGGGGATATTGAACTGCTTATTTGATCACCAAAGGTGACTTATAAGGGTTCAACATCAAATGAAGGGTTCCCTCAAAAGTTATACCTCCTAGGTATAGCACTTATCCCTCCAAAGGAGAGAGGTTTATACCATGGAAGGACTTTGAATCATAGGGAGGAATTGAGGTGAATGATACCATCCATGTTTGAGAAAGAAGTCATCTACATCTATACTCTTCCTAATCCCTAACCCTAAAACAACAACAAAAAGAAAATAAGAACAAGCTCTCAAGCTCTTGAATGCATCTTCAAGTCTTCTAGTATGCTCCACAATGCTCCACAAAGAGATACCAAGCTTTCCAAGCTCACAAAGCAAAGCAACTAAACAAACATGCCCTAAAGGCAACACAAACAATCAACCAATACAAAAGTCAACTAAAAATAGCATACTATTATATTAAATTCTAATATAATTTCTAAGGGATCCTACATACCTACCCTTAATACCCATATATGCCCCATAGTCTAAATTGTCCTAAAAACCCAAAATCTAAAGTTATTATGGACCTATGTTGAAGTTTTAACCTAATTCTACACTACCTAGAATTATCTAATCAAACCTATCCTAAAAATCATCACAAAAATATGGAATTAATCCAGGGGGAACTTAAAACATATATCTAACTACCCTAGAAAGATTGAATTAAAAATACTAAGAGAGCTACCTAAACTAAATTCTACAAATTAAGGTATCAACTTAAAAGAATTAAAAATGCATTAAAAGATAAAATATGAAAAAAATATTAAAATGAAATAAAATGGCAATTTTATGATTTTATATTTTTCTTGACAAAAAATGGAAAGTGGGGAAAAAATTCCCATGAAAAAATATTCATTTTTCAATTTGATATGATTTTTTAAAGTGTGAGAAAATTTGGAGTGAAATTAAAATGAAAATATGAGGCATGGGTGTAAACAGCAACAATAAGCAGTTTATTACATGCTTGGGCCCAGACTGGGGGTATAACAAGTAAAGCGCGCCAGGCCCAGATTAAATCAGAAATCAATTGATAAAATCAAAAGAAAAAAAAAAGAAAAACACGGTGCGAATAGCGTTGAATCATAGTTATAAAACTGATTGGGCCACAAAGGGGGGTTTGGATAGCAAAAATCACACAAAGCCCAGAATAGAGCTTTAATGAAACGCAGCGTTTCATCGCTGCTGGCTTCCCTCCATTTCGTTTTCAAATCTGGGCCATTAGATCGTCTTCTGGGTCAAGGTCAAACGCGCAATCCAGCGGCTGTGGGTTATCTTCAACCTTGGGCAACCTAGGGTTTCTGAAACACCATTGAAACGCATGCCATGCATGGAACTTCTAGCTGCTTGTTCTCCTTCGTTTTCCCACCAATTTCACTCGTTCAAAGCCCAAACTTAATCTATTTTCCGCGCTGAACACAACCATGCCATTGGTTTGAACTGAAACACTCTAAATCATGCAACCCGAATGGGGAAAATCCATGAACCTCACAATATCATCAGTTTTCGACCTCAACCAAACTCAACTTTCTTGGCATCAAAATGATCCTTATGCTACCCTAATTAAAATCAGCCATTAATCTTGCCTTAACACTCAATATATAACACGATCTTGCTCATCCAAGAATTGACCTCCATAGTTGAAACTTCACCAAATGCTCTTAAACTCATCAAAATTGGTCACCTAATTGTCTCTAACAGATCTACACTAATAATTAACCCTAGCCATGCCTAGAATAGGGTGTAGAAATGATTTTGCATACCTGGCTTCTTGGAATGGTAGGTGATGAAACTCTTCAATTCAGGCCTTGCCACTCCTCAAGAACACTCCCTAGATGATGAATATTCTTCTGTATGCAAAAGATTTGATGTAGCAAGCTTGTACTTCAAGATCCAATGACAATCGCCTTCTTGCAAATTCAATGTAAACACCTTCAATTCTTCATTAATGGAGCCTCAAACCAGTATGAACACACTCAGAAATATGTATGGAGAAGGTTTGTGGAAGAAAAATGGATTGCAATGAAGAAGAATATGAAGTTTGAATGTGATTTGCAATGGAGGAAAATGGATTTCAATCTCTCTTCTCTACACCAAATAACACCAACCTTGCACCAATGCAAGTTGCACTCATTATATAGAATGGATTAGAACAGTCTAGAACTCCCTAGAACAATCCAATGGGAATTTAAAGTTTTCATGATATGGTAATTTGAATTTCCATTTCTCATAACATGGTATCTCATGCCAAATGCCTTGTAACTTGGGTAACTGATTTGAAATTCTCCTTACATGAGATCTTGGATGAGATACAATGCTTAAACACCTTGTTTGTTAAGTTTTTCCTTGTTTTGCTATGGTACCTTCATGTGCAAGTAAGACTTTTCCAAAGCAACCCTATGATGCAAGCCTCAAATCAAAATTGTGGCTGAACCATTGTTCTTAAAATGTCATTTGGAGTCAAAATGACCTATCATATGACATGGTTCGGACTTATAGCTTATGATTTATGATTTTCAACTTCACTTGAATTAACTTATGCCTCATTTTTAGGCCATTTTTATCACTTTTTGATATTAGCCTTTTCAACATCTCATGACCTCCCTAATAGCCTTAAAACATCATTCTAAGCAAGTTTGATGTTGAAGATTTTTCCATTTGAAGCTTGGAAGTAGGAGATATGGCCTTATGCTTGAAATGACCTATAACCTCCAAATGACCAAAATGCCCTTGGCTTGTCAAAGCCATAAGTTGAGTTATACAAATCCTATCAAGGACTTCTAGTACTCTCTAGAAATCTAAGAAGATGCTCTTCAACATTCATGTTGACCAAGAATCCATAGGAATCATCCTACTAGGGCCAAAGTTGTCTGCAAGCTGGGTGACTTTCAAGGACCCAGATTCACATACCTCAGATGACCTGTAATTTGTCAAAACCATAAGTTGAGCTCTGCAAATCCTATCAAGGACTTCTACCACTCAAATTAAATTTAAGAACAAGCTCTACAACATTCATGTTTTGGGGAAAATGATATGACAATCACATCTTGAGCTAAACTGCCTTGAAGATAGGGATCAAACTAGGGGATTTTACACTGTCAATCCTTAGAAACCCTAGCTTGAGACTTCTCAAACTCCTCAATCATGATGAGTTGGTCTAGAAATCATCCTTATAGTATCTCAATATATCATTCCATGATCACATGGCTCTTGGATTAGGTCTCAACCTTCTCCAAATCTTCATTTGACCTAGGGTTGACCCAATCAAACCCTAATTCTACCACTCATGGTTGAATCTTCTGAATTCTTGTATAATGACCTCTCTAGGCTTCATGATGGCTTTCAAGACATCTCATAGGCTTTCTCAAAGCTTCAAGTCTATCTTCATAGTCTCAGAATCATCTGAGGAGCATCCACAACTCTCAAGTTATGAGACACACAACCTTGGTTTCAACCAATTCCTCTGAGGATCTCTTGAGCTTTCTGACAAAGGTATCAACCTTCAAACACTTGATAAGTAAATAAATGTTGGTCAAATTTTAGGGTGCAACAGCTGCCCCTATTCAAACGGCTTGAACCTGACTGGATGAGGAGCGAACGGCTCTCAGCCAATCAAGGTGCGAGACGGTTGAATACCGATAAACCCAAAAATTTGCCAACTGCACGAGCACACGGTACTCTGCGGGGAACAAATCTTCGAACACTGAAATACTAGCTGCACAGCAACTAGCTGGAGAAATACTGATCTGACATCGCCGTCAATTGTCCACATTAAATTCTTCTGATATCGCCATCAGACAACCAAAACACCCAACATCGCCGCTGGAGGACTAGAGAACCCGACATCGCCGTCGAACAACCAAAATACCCAACATCGCCGCTGGAAGACTAGAGAACCCGACATCGCCGTCGAACAACCAAAATACCCAACATCGCCGCTGGAGAACTGAATCACCTGACATCGCCGCCAGAACCAAACAAAACACCCAACATCGCCGCTGGAAAGATAAAGAGTCTGACAGAAGCACCCAACATCGCCGCTGGAGAACTAAAGGATCATCTGACAAAAACATCCAACATCGCCGCTGGAGAAATACAGAATCTGACATCGCCGCCAGAACCAAACATAATCTCCAACATCGCCGCTGGAGACAAACGTCCAACATCTCCGTCGGAGAACAGAACACCCAACATCGCCGCTGGAAAACTACAGAATCTGAGAAACACCCAACATCGCCACTGGAACACTGAAGAATCCTGACATCGCCGCCAGACACAAACATACCCAACATCGCCGCTGGAAAACTGAGGAATCTGACATTGCCGTCATAAACAAATATCCAACATCGCCGCTGGAAAGATACATCATCTGACATCGCCGCCAGAAACAAACATAACTCTGAGAGACACTCGACATCACCGTCAAACATAATCTCCTGACATCGCCGCCAGAAACAAACATCCAACATCGCCGCTGGAAACAAACATCCAACATCGCCGCTGGAGAAACTGACTCACCTGACATCGCCGCCAGAACCAAACATAATCTCCAACATCGCCGTTGGAGACAAACGTCCAACATCACCGTCGGAGAACAGAACACCCAACATCGCCGCTAGAAACAAACATAATCTGACCTCGCCGCCAGAAACAGACAAATACCCAACATCGCCGCTGGAGAACTCAAAATAGTCTGACCTCGCCGTCAAAAACAAACATCCAACATCGCCGCTGGAGAACTTGACATAATCTGACCTCGCCGTCAGGATGAAGAAACTTCATTGGGGAATGGGTCACATGGTAACCGGTACTACATAGTCAATCATGCCATCAGGCATCCAAAGAAACTCTCGGGCATCAGCCGGACTTCAACCATCAGGTTGATCATGCCATCAGGCATTCCGCATTAGCTGAGATAACTACTTCATTAACACGGGCAGACTTCAATCATGGAGTCTTCACGGGAGATTTCAACTTCGCCGTTAGAAAACCTGCTGGGGAGGACGCTTCGCCGCTGGGGAATCTGGAGAACTATCAAGTAACTCCGCTCCGGGGTCCAAAAATCATTCTGGATGAATCAACTCTGCTGAGGACTTCAAGAATCATCTTGAACAAATAACTCCGTCGGGGACCTCAAGAATCATCTTGAACTGATAACCATTCTGAGCAAACATTCTGTTGGGGATTCCAGGAATCCTCCTGGGCAACTCTTGCTGGGGACAAACCAATCATGGCTTGAGCAGCTTCCAAGGATTCGGCTCTCTTGGGGCTTCAGGAATCATCCTGGGCAACCTTCACTGAGGACGCTACTGGGGAGCTTAAGAATCATCTTAAGCAAAAGGCCCTCCTGAGGAATTCAAGAATCATCTTGAACTGAAGACTTCGCTGGGGATCTCAAGAATCATCTTGAGCAAGCGACTTCGTTGGGGAGAGTGTCAGGAATCATCCTGAGCAACTGATCCTTCGGCGGAACACCTGCGAAACAAGAACGGTAACAACCTAGATCATGTTTATTATGCATATGCTTCGGCGCCATGCTCCACACGGTGGAAATGCTATGCGTTTATGATAAATGCTATGCAATGATGCGATCCCGTCAGCAAAATAAATGCCGAGGGGGAAATCCTCCTGTCCAGGAGAAAGAACTACTCAGATAGAGGAATCATCCTGCTGAGGAGAACATGGTCGCGCCAATATCAATTGGACTTCGCAGGGGACACAACTTCAGTTGATTGCTGCGGGGGAAACAATTTTAGTTGATTGCTGCAGGGGGACGAAGCTCTACGAGACCCTGGACCTGCTGAGGGAAAGCGATATCAATCGCGAGAGTAAACTGCGGGGCCGTCCCGGCTACTCTTCTGGGGATAAGACTCTGTGGGGAAACAACTTCAGCTGCTCAACACTCCACTGGGGAAAACCAATCATGGTCTGATCAACTTCCAAGGATTCGGCTCTCTTGGGTATCTGCAAGCTCGGCTGAGGAAGGAGAAATCATTCTGTTTTGCTGGAGAGAGTACGACTCTGGGGGAGATACAACATCAGTTGTTCAACGCTCTGCTAGGGAAACCAATCATGGTCCCAACTGCTTCGCTGGAGAGGGTACGACTCTGAATAGGAATTTCAATTCCGCTGGGGAAGAAGGAATCATCCGACTTCGGGGGAGAGTACAACTCTGCAGGGGAATACATCATCAGCTGTTCCAACACTCTACTGGGGAAGAGGGAATCATCTGACTTCGGGAGAGCACAACTCTGGTGGGGAATCTCAATTCCGCTGGAGACTTCAGTCTGGCACCATCAGTTGCTGCATACTTCGGCGTACGAACAGTTTCCTACGAAACCTGCACTTGTGACCTAGTGCGGGGGGATGAACACGAGCTTCGGCGCCCGAACACTTCTATGAAACCTGCACTTGTGACCCGGTGCTGGGGGATGAATATGAGCTTCGGCGCCCGAACACTTCTATGAAACCTGCACTTGTGACCCGGTGCTGGGGGAGAAGAAATCATGCTTCGGCACGTGACTCAGCTGAGGAGGTGACGTTCCTTCAGGATGCGTCTGCTTGGGGAAGAGAATCATCAATGCCCATGATCTCGCGTTCAGACTCTGCGGGGAGAGGCTACTGAACTCTACTGGAGAAAGAGGAATCATCCTGCTTCGGGATGCGCACGGTGCACTGTCTGGAATATGCTACACCTGTAACAACACAAACAAACAGACAGGATACCCTTCTCAAAGGGACCTATCAAGGTTACTATCTCGTGACAATGTTCGAGTAACTAATTGTTTCAACAAGCAATGGCCTAGGCCAGTAAGTTTATGTATGCGCATTTTATCAAAAACATCGGCGTTCTCATTCGCAAACAAAACAGATAAATGCTAAACATGCAAACAGAATTGCTGAATAGTATGCATTTTATTGATAATGAACCCCTGAATGGGTAAAAATGTTTTACAACAGGGGCAAGCTCCTGGAATGAGGAAGCCGCGCAAAAATAAAACATAAATATACATCAGTATATACAAATGTCGGCAATGAGGCGTAGACGAACACCATGAGTTGATCCCTCTAAGACCCACTCGACTTCGATACTTCTCCGACGCTTCAGCTTCGGAAGAGATTGATTCAGATAAACAGCCCTCAGGTCCTCCAAACCACTAAACAATGAAAGTCCACACGCGGAACGCAGTCATTTGCTTATTCAAATCCCTAACTTTTGCGTGAACCGCCCTTTACGGGTTTTCAGTTCACCAGGATACCCTTTTTTGCCGAAGCCGCCCAGTGTAGGTTTTCGACTTCGCGGGTGTACATTTTTTCAATATATCCCTAATTTTTGCCCGAACCTTTTATTCTGTTTTTGGTTCGCCGGGATTCCCCTTTTTTGCATGGACTCTTTCTTTTTTTGTCCAGCGGGTCGCTTTCAAGCAAAGTATTTTTTAACTGCGTCCGCGTTCACCGGGGATGCAAAATCTTCACCATCCATCGTGGATAACAACAAAGCTCCTCCCGAGAAGACCTTGCTGACGACATACGGACCTTCGTAATTCGGAGTCCACTTGCCCCGGTGATCGGAGTGTGGCGGAAGAATCTTCTTCAGGACGAGATCACCCGTCTAAAAGCTTCTAGGACGCACCTTCTTATCATAAGCTTTCTTCATTCGGCTTTGGTACAGACGACCAAATGCAATCGATGCTAACCTCTTCTCGTCCATCAGGCTGAGTTGGTTCAGACGATTTGTAATCCATTCTGCCTCGTCGAGTTTCACATCAACCAAAACTCGCAAAGAGGGGATCTCCACTTCTAACGGTAGGACATCTTCCATACCGTACACCAAGGAGAAAGGAGTTGCCCTGGTTGAAGTACGTACCGTCGTACGATAACTGTGCAATGCAAATGGCAGCATCTCGTGCCAATCTTTGTACGTCACAACCATCTTCTGAACAATCTTCTTTATGTTCTTGTTGGCGGCTTCGACGGAGCCATTCATCTTCGGCCGGTAAGGAGATGAGTTGTGGTGTTCGATCTTGAAGCTCTGGCACAGCTCCTTCATCATCTTGTTATTCAAATTCGAACCATTATCAGTAATGATCCGCTCGGGAATTCCGTAACGACAGATGATGTCCCTCTTTATGAATTTAGCCACCACCTGCTTGGCCACATTAGCGTACGAGGCTGCCTCCACCCACTTGGTGAAGTAGTCGATAGCTACCAGAATGAAGCGATGACCGTTGGATGCAGTGGGCTCGATCTTGCCTATCATGTCGATGCCCCACATGGAGAACGGCCACGGGGAGGACATGATATTCAACGGGCACGGCGACACATGAACTTTATCAGCATAAACCTGGCATTTATGACATCTCTTCGCGAATCTGAAGCAATCCGACTCCATCGTCAGCCGGTAGTATCCTGCTCTCAGGATCTTTCTCGTCATGGCATGCCCGCCGGCGTGCGTACCAAATGTGCCTTCATGGACTTCTTCCATGAGCATACTCGCCTCTTTCTCATCTACACATCTGAGTAGCACGAGATCGTGGTTTCTCTTATACAACACTCCATCAGGATTGAGATAAAAGTTTCCAGACAGCCTCCTCAGAGTCTTCTTATCCTGGGTTGACGCACCCGCAGGATATTCCTTAGTCATAAGGAAAGTCTGGATGTCATGGAACCATGGCTTGCCGTCGGCGGCATCCTCGATTGCAAAGACAAATGCCGGTCTATCAAGACGCGAAAGCACAATTCTTGGAGCCTCATTCCAAAAATTGACTTTATACATTGAAGCCAACGTGGCTAAGGCATCAGCCATCTGATTTTCAGCCCTGGGCACATGATGAAGTTCCACTCGATCGAAGAACGGAAGCAGCCTCCTGGCATAATTCATGTATGGCACCAAATTCGATTGACGAGTCTCCCACTCCCCTTTAATTTGGTTGATCACAAGCGCTGAGTCACCATATACGTCTAGATTCTTGATTCTCAAATCAATTGCCTCTTCTAGACCCATGATGCATGCTTCGTACTCCGCCTCATTGTTGGTAACTGGAAACGTCAGTCTCGCAGTAAACGGGATGTGGGATCCGTGGGGAGTCGTGATGATAGCCCCGATACCACTTCCATAGGAATTAACCGCTCCATCGAATATCAACTTCCACTGGGATTTCCTATCTGGCCCCTCGCCGGGCAATGGCTCATCGCAGTCCTTCGCTTTGAGAAACATAATATCCTCGTCAGGGAATTCGAGCTTCATCGGCTGGTAGTCTTTGATCGGCTGTTCGGCAAGGTAATCAGACAATACGCTTCCCTTGATGGCCTTCTGGGACACGTACTAGATATCATATTCCGTTAACACCATTTGCCATCTGGTAATCCTGCCCGAAAGAGCCTGCTTCTCGAAGACATACTTGATCGGATCCATCTTCGAAATTAGCATAGTGGTGTGATTGAGCATGTACTGTCGTAAACGTTTGGCAGCCCAAGCTAGTGCACAACACGTCTTCTCCAGCATCGAGTATCGAGATTCACACTCAGTGAACTTTTTACTCAAATAGTAAATGGCATGCTCCTTTCTGCCCGTCTCGTCGTGCTGACCGAGAACACACCCCATACTATTCTCCAGAACCGTCAGGTACATGATTAATGGTCGTCCAGCCACTAGGGGTATCAAGATTGGAGGTTCTTGAAGATACTGCTTTATCTTGTCGAATGCCTTCTGGCAATCCTCATTCCAAGTAATTGCCTGATCTTTCTTTAAAAGCTTGAACATCGGTTCACAAGTGGTCCTGAGCTGAGAGATAAACCTTGCAATGTAGTTTATTCTGCCCAAGAAACCACGAACTTCTCTTTCTGTTTTCGGCGCTAGCATTTCTTGAATGGCTTTTATTTTCGCAGGATCAACCTCGATACCTCGTTTGCTAATGATAAACCCCAATAACTTTCCGGACCGCACTCCGAAAGTGCATTTATTAGGATTCAGCCTCAGCCTGAACTTCCTAAGCCTCTCAAAAAGCTTCAATAAGTTGACCAGATGCTCTTCCTCCGTTTGGGACTTTGCAATCATGTCATCAACATAGACCTCGATCTCATGATGAATCATATCATGAAACAAAGTTACCATTGCTCGCTGGTAAGTGGCCCCTGCGTTCTTCAGACCGAAGGGCATTACCTTATAGCAAAATGTTCCCCAAGGGGTGATAAACGTCGTTTTCTCCATGTCCTCCGGTGCCATCTTGATCTGATTGTAACCGGAGAAGCCATCCATGAACGAAAACACGGAGAACTGGGCTGTGTTGTCGACCAACACATCGATATGAGGCAACGGGAAATCATCTTTAGGGCTCGCCCTATTCAAATCCCGATAATCGACGTACATGCGTACCTTACCGTCCTTCTTCGGTACAGACACTATGTTGGCAACCCAAGGAGGGTAAGTGGTGACGGCTAAAAATCCTGCGTCCAACTGCTTCTGGACTTCTTCTTTGATTTTTACGGCCATGTCTGGTCTCGTCCTCCTAAGCTTCTGCTTAACGGGAGGGCAGTCTTCTCGCAGCGGCAAGTGGTGGACCACGATGTCCGTGTCAAGTCCGGGCATATCTTCATATGACCAAGCAAAGACGTCACTATACTCTCGAAGCATCTCGACCAGTTTATGCTTGACATCATTCTGCAGCGCAGCCCCTACTCTGACATTTCTGACGAGCTCTTCAGAACCCAGATTTACGATCTCAATATCCTCCTCGTGAGGCAGAATAACCTTTTCCTCTTGTTTCAACAAGCGGGCCAACTCTTCAGGAAGGTCTTCGTCTTCATCAATCTCTCCCTCGGCTTGATAGATCGGGCAATCGAAGTCGAAGTGAGCCGTAGAAGGTCCAGAGTCGATGTCGTCTGTTATGTGGATCCTGCAATAACAAGGGTTAAGTTTAAAACAAGAATATGTAGGTTAGCACAAACCCCATTTCCATTTTACTGTTTTTCAAAACAAATATAAAACAGGAATAACAGAGAACGCAATATTTGAATACGAAGAAAACGCCTTTGATTTATTAACAAAATGCATGTGCATAATCCAACAAGGCCCTGACAATAAAACCGCTATGCCCCGGGTAGGACATAGGGTTGTACAATGATTGTAAAAAGTAAATCATTACTCTTCACTTGTCAGCTGGATGATATCCTTGATGGTCCAATTGTTGAGGCGCTCGCCTGGCTTGCTTGGCTGAATCCAAGAGTCGAGATCACAATCGTTATCCCCGCTGTCTTCAGACGCCGCGTTGATGCTTTCGAAGATCACTCCGCCACTGGTAAATAGGATCGGCCCCTTACCCCGTGACATGCTGCTAGACGAAGAAGAAGAAGCTTCAGCTTCAGGAGAATACCCCAATCCAAACTTATCCTGCTTGATCGGTATCTCCAAAATATGCCCCCAGCCTGGGGTGGAACCGGCTTCGACGACGGCTCGAGCTTCTTTGAATGAGGAGAGGTTCATCTCTGGCTTCTCTGTGACGACAGGAGCTACCTCTTTCACTTTGACGACTTCAAATGCCTGGCAGAGAGTTTCATGGATTTCGCCATCCATTTCAACATACTTAAAGGATGACAAATGGCTCACCATTATGTCCTCCTCTCCACACACGGTTACTATGCTTCCCCCGACAGCATATTTGAGCTTTTGATGCAACATGGAGGTTACGGCACCAGCAGCATGGATCCATGGCCGACCTAAGAGGCAACTGTAGGCAGGCATGATGTCCATGATATAAAAGACCGTGTCGAACATTTCCGGACCAACTTGGATCGGCAGGGTCAACTCTCCGAAAACGTGGCGCTTAGTTCCGTCAAATGCTTTTACCACCAGATCACTGGGTGTGCAAAGCAATCCACGAGTGTCCAACTTCATTAATGCCTTCTTCGGAAGCACATTAAGCGACGAACCCGTGTGCACCAGGACATGCGACATGATTGTGCCTCTGCACTCTATCGAGACGTGCAAGGCGCTGTTGTGATCTCTCCCTTTAGGAGTCAGCTCTAAATCTGTGAAACCTAGCCCATTGTCAGCGTTAACATGGGCTACCATCTCTTCTAGCTGATTCACCGATATCTCTTGCGGTACGTAGGTAGCGTTCAATACCTTTAGTAACGCGTTGCGGTGCGCTTCAGAACACAGCAACAAGTTGAGAATAGAAATCTTCGAAGGCGTCTGATGAAGATGGTCTACAATCTTGTAGTCGCTCTTCTTGATTAACCGCATAAACTCCTCGGCATCTTTGACAAGCAAATCCTTCTCTACCCCACACGGGGCCTCCTCGACGACTTTGCTTTTACCCTTATCAGCAGCATCAGCTCTGACCACTTTATCTGCCACAACCTCTGGCGGTGCAAACACTCTTCCGCTGCGAGTAATACCACTGATTCCTGCGAGATTCTCCATAGTCGACCCATACGGCTCTAGCTCCAACCTCTGACCGTTGCAATAGACTTCAGCTCCATAATGCCACGGAACGACGTTAGTGCTCTTGAATGGGATCGGCCCGGCTCTGGTAATAGTGATTGTAGGCGGTCGGGGCGCAGAAATAGTTATTGGTTGGCGAGGAATGGTGATGGTGGCGACTTCATCGGCCTGCTTCAACACTACCTCTCCTGATATACTTTCAGCCCTCCGGCTGAACTGCAAAATCCCCTCAGCCATCAGACTTTGGATACCTTCTACCAACTGCTCACACCCATCAGAATGTGTAGCACAATCCATGCATAGCTCTCCGCATCCTGGAAAGAACCCTTTCTTCAACAACTTAGCTTTGACGAAACTAAGCGGCGTCTTTAAGTCTTTGACATCAGTCAACAGATCTGCACTCTCTTCTTCGATAATGGCGTTCACTCCGCCTCCCCTATGATTTGGCATAGGATTCTTCGTGACATTGGGCACATTGTCGGAGAAGTTGATAATCTTGGCATCTACTAGGTCCTGCACCTTGTGCTTAAAGGCTTTGCAGTTCTCGATTGTGTGGCCTGGTGCCCCTGTATGGAAGTCGCAAGTGACATTTGCATCGTACCCTGGTGGCGGTGCCCCTGACAAGGGTGTCATCGTCCTCTTCTGAACCAACTGAAGCTGAAGCAAAGTCTGCAAGAGTTGCGCATACGACATGGGCGGTGCCTCGAAGTGACAGTTTGTCATAGGTGCCCGATTCTGGTACTTTCTATATCCCTGTTGATTCTGTTGCTGCTGCTGCTGCGAAGCTGCTGGGATATTTATACTGGCTATCTGCTGCTGAAGGCCCTTGCCCTTTCGCCGAGCGTTGGTCATAGCGCTCGCCTCGCCTTCTCGTCGTTTACCAGCATAAGGCTTCTTTCCACCTCCTCCAGCTGAGGATGATTCACCTTGAATTTTCCCGATCTTGATACCATTCTCGACGTGCTCGCCCATGGTAATGAGAGCTGAGAACGTCCCCGACATACCGCTGACTAACTTTTCATAGTAGATTCCCGGGAGGGTAGCCACAAACATCTGCACGAGCTCGCGCTCAACCATCGGCGGTTGAACCCGAGCAGCCAACTCACGCCACCGCTGGGCGTACTCCTTAAATCCTTCATTATTCTGCTGCGAAAGGTTCTGGAGCTGGACTCGGTTTGGGGCCAAGTCGCTGTTGTACTGATAATGGTGGACAAACGCTTCAGCGAGATCCTTCCAGGTGCGCACGCTAGTGGGCTCCAAGCCCATATACCACTTGAGGGATGGCCCAGAAAGACTATCTTGGAAGAAGTGCATCAGCAACTTCTCATCTTCGGAATAGGCAGACATCTTTCTATAGTACGATCGCAGGTGGACACAAGGGCAAGTAGTACCCTTATATTTCTCAAAGACAGGCACCTTGAACTTAGGAGGTACCTTGAAATCAGCAATTAACCCCAGCTTGGACATATCAACGCCCAAAGTATTCTGATTCTCAATATCTCTTATTTTATCTTTCAGTGCTTTGAGTCTGAGTCGCGCTTCAGCATTCAGTTCCACTTTTGCACCCCTTTGAGAAAACACATCATCCTGATGATCCTCAAGCCATGGTTGAGGCACCAACAGATTTCCGACGCCAGCATTGCCGTTGACCGGCCCGATGTTGACATTAGCTCCCAGACTACCATTGTCGACGCCTGTCGCATTGAGTCCGATGTTGGCCATCACATTTCCATTAGCACTGTCGTTGCCCCCGACCACGGGGACACCATTCTGCGGAGTATCAACTGGTGGAGGAGTAGGCACAGCCCCGCCGTGAAGTATGCCGTTACTATCAACCCTGGAGATTAAAGGTTGAACCAAAGTTCGGAGCTGGTCCTGACCATTGGCGACCACCTGCATCTGTTCCATAAAGCGATCCATCCGCTCACGGAGCTCCTGGACATCTGTCTGCACTTGATCCATGATCCTGGTCTGATTAGCTTGAGTTGAATAACGGTGAATGAGTCTCTGATCAATCCTGGAGTCACCGGAAACAGTCTGGGACCTATAAACTTGAAAAAACCTGCAAACACTAAGGGTTAGGAAAAACAACAAAATGTACGCCATGCAAATGCTTCATGCAGATGCATGCGTGTGTCTATGTGCTTGGGAGATTTCCCCCGATCCTAGTGCCTTAGTGTCAGTGTTGATAATAATAAGAAGAAGAAGCCGGAGCCCAATCATGGAAACATCAATCTCATATATAAAGGAAAGCCTATCAAGGCAGTACATAGCATCAACGAGTACAAGACAAATCAACAGCGTGACCTCAGCCAACAAGCCTGGTGATGGTCAGCATACAACAAAGATCAAAACAAAAGGAATACAACTAGTCAAGTACGGCCACAGGCGCGATACTCTGCTAATAACTCCTTCGTCTCTGGATGATCTGGCAAAGTGAGCAACCCCTCGACGAGTAGTTCCCTCTGCACAACGGTATACTGGAGTCCTTGAACTGAACTTTCCCATGCTCCTTCGCCGAAGCAATCTTCTAATTTCCACTTTTTCGACTCAAACATCAACTTGTGCTCCTTCAGGTTAGCAAGAGCTTTGTTGAGTTGGCCTTCGGCGGCGTATCTGCGGGCGGTCTCTTCATCAAACCTCTGCTCACTGTCCTTCACCTCGGCTTCCAGCTTGGAGATCTGCAGCATCAGCTTATCCTCCCGCTCCTTCCTGGTAGCAAGGGAAGCCTTCCAGTGCTGGTCGAACTTGGATATCCTCCGATATGCCTCGTCCAAATGCTGCTTCTTCGTAGCTAGTACGTCATTGACAGCCCTGAAGTCTTGACCCATGCGTTCACGCTCGGCAATCTGCTTCGTCAGGTCTGTACCTAGCTGGTTCACCAACTCTGTTTTCTTTTTGAAAGCATGAACGGCTTTATTCCTCTCGCTTCGAAGCTGAGCTAACTCCTTCTCCAGTTCTGCGTTCGCCCGCTTCAATTCATCCCGCTCAGCTAATACCTGGTTATACTGATGGATGGGCACAGTAGTAGGCTCATCGATTGCTAGAGAGCTTTCTGGCTTGGCATGAGGAAATGGCATCCCTATAGCATTGGCTCTGGCTCTGATCTAAGCTGAATACGGAGGGTAGGCTTGATTGTTGCTCTTTCCCAGCAAAGGCTTTCCTCGTTTACTGATACTGTTCCACGCACGCTGAAGCTTGGACAACAGATCCCTTTCTAAAGTACCCGTGAGGTACAAAGATTCCTGTACCTCTTCCTCCTTCGGCGGAGTTCTCAAAGCATACGCGAATTGTCGAACCAACAACGACGGATTGTAGTTTATGCAGCCCTTCCTACCTATCAGAGGTACATTAGGAAACCCGCTGCAACTGAAGATCACCTCAGTACCTAACCTGTCTCTGTCGAACCAGTCAATATCTTCTGCAGATAAACTCATCAGACGCTCAGGCCACTCAGCTGTGGCTGCAGACAAGGCAAAAGGACCCCTCTTGGGCAGATGGCTATCAAGCCATTTGTACAGCAACGGTACGCAGCATGAGACATTCTTCCCTCTCCGATTCTCATTCTTGTAGTGGAATGAGTGATAGACATCTCCTATCAGGGTAGGGACCAGATTCCCTGAAGTGAAGATGTGAAATGCATCAAAGTCTACAAAATGGGGCATGTTGGGGATTAGGATAATGCCATATATGCATAGAGCGAGGATGGCATTGAACGCGTCCCAACATCTGTCCTTAGCACACTGCTGAGCCTTAACTACCAGAAACTGCAAGGAGAACCCCGGAACCTTGTTCCAACTAGTCAACACTAACTCGGAGGCGTCCAAATGAAGTGAAGAAGCTAAACCATCCAGATCAGGTTCAACATCCATGTGGACAAAAGGCATCTGCCTTTTGATCGGCACACCTAGCAAATCAGCATATTCTTCCAGCGTAGGCGCGAGAACAAAGTCCTGAAAAGTGAAACATCTCAGCGGAGGGTCGTAGAACTGCAGCAGAGCATGCAACCCATTCAACTCGAACACAGAAGGCTTGCAAACCAAACTGAGCAACCTGCCATAAGATTTTCTGAACTCATCCTTCACGGAATCACCTGCTAGAGCTATCAAACCAGTCAACTTAACCACATCAGGGGTAGGGAACTTGTACGCAACGGTCTTCCTGAGAGAGGCCATAACAATACAATAGGAGGCAAGAAATCCTGGATCGGGGAAAATGGTACCTGCAACACAGACACACGTTAATGAAATGCAAAATGAACATGCAAACTAATGCAAAATGCAGTCATGCAATAATATATCCAGGTAGCTGCTGTGGAGATTCTGTATCAACAAAACCACGACCACTGATGAGAAGAAATCCCCGGTGTAGGACCACAAATCTGATCTGCCAAGAACAACCATCTGATAGGACCACATACATAGGATCAAAATTCTGCTCTGTCAAGAACAAATATCTGATGATAAGGACCTCTGATGTATGATCAAGAAATATCTGTTGATGAGGTCTTCAGACCCCAGTCAAAAATCTGCCCTATCAAGAACAAATATACAGCTGCTGACGAGATCTTCAGACCCCACTCAAAATCTGCTCTATCAAGAACAAACAACATTTGCTGATGAGATCTTCAGACTCCACTCAAAATCTGCTCTATCAAGAACAAACAACTTATGACAATACTCTGATCAAAACCTGCTCTATCAAGAACAGACATACACCTGATGATAAGATCCTCTGATCAAAACTTGCTCTATCAAGAACAGACAAACACCTGATGATAAGATCCTCTGATCAAAACCTGCTCTATCAAGAACAGACAAATCTGCAACTGAGAAACCCTGGTACCAACAAAACTGATTCACTGTCAAGAAAACCAGGTAGTCTGAAGGTCTAAGTTTCCTGCAATAAACCCAATCCCACTCACAGATATGGACCTAAACTGACTCAAGGTACGGCATCCTATGCGTTCATCAGCGTCACAGACTTTCAAGAGGGGTGATACGATACCCAGAAGGTGTGGCATCACCAGCTCATGAAGCGGCCTCACTTAGCTGAATCACAAATGATCGGTCCCCAGAGTCGACAATCCACCAAACCAGCAACCGTCTCAACCCAAAGGGTTGAAAGTGAAGCCAACCGGATGAACCTCGTCTAAGCGTGGATTTCATGAGACACTAGTGCCTGCAAAGCAAGCACGCGCCCACTAATTTCCACTCTAAGTCTATGGTGCACTCAAGCCTGGGTCTGGCTTCTCACTCATCAAAACTCCCATCCCACAACAGCACAGATAATCGTATTATACTGAAAATAAAATGCGGGAAATAAAGTGCGAGAAATAAAATGCGATAAATAAATGCAACCCAACAAGTAAACATAAAAAGCGGTAGGAATGACTCGCATAGGGAACCAGAGAACCAGAGATTCTGGGTTCGATCCTCCAGCAGAGTCGTCAGTTGTCGCTTGCGCGAAAATAAGGTGTCGGCATGACAGAAGAGTCGCCACCTTTCGTTATTTATCCCTCAGAGCGGGAAAGGAAACGATCGGAAAAACCTGACGAAAAAGGGTAAGACCAGGTCATCGCAACCATTGTCTGGGTTCGGGAGTCGGTTACGCAAGGGAAGGTATTAGCACCCCTCACGTCCGTCGTACCTGACGGGATCCTCGCTTGTTGTGTTTACTTGGACGGGTTGGTTTTATTATATCTACCTATCAAGGCTGGCTGAAAAAGAAAAGAAAAATGACTCGGCAAAGCGTCGCGCTTTATGCCTATGTATTCTCATCAGAGAATGAGAAATCAGAGTCAACGTAGTTCGGCCTACGAAGGATTATGGGGGAAGGTAGCTCGCCAAGACATCGCCATCTTGTGCCTACGTACTCTCAACAGGCATGAGAGATCAGAGCTCACGTAGTTCGGGAAACTACGGTTTATTTCCTGTCTTTTACGAAAGAAGTGTCTTTTATTGTGTTTGCGATTTCGACCGCACTAGAGACTATGACCTGAGAGTGAATGTGTCGCATGTCACCCAAAGGGTACCATACTAAACATCCAGACTGTGGAAAAGAAACTCTCCCACAATCCTTTCTCAGATAGCTTAAGGCTCGTAACGTACGAAAGAAATCATTCATGATTACTGTATCTTAAACTGTTTTGAGATGAGAAGAGAACAGGCCCAACTAGGAGGGAGACTATCAAGTCCTACTGTTATCATGCCATGGATTCATCCTATGGTTGAGGTTTGAACAGGGAACTCCTAGAAGTTGTCATGCATAGGTTTCAACCTGAAAGTCTATCATCAAATCCTTATCCAAGGAAATGAGAGTCCTAAGGGATCATGTCAATGATACACCAAAACAGACAAAGCATCAGCTTAACAGTAAAATGCATGCAATGCAAGTGAGGGAGGAAATGTGTGTGGGGCTTCAGCCTCCACAAGCTCGTCTCGACCTCAAGCCAGAATGAAATAACAGTAATCATACTGAAATATAAACAACATTCTATCAAGCAATAAACAGTAAACTGCAATCATACAGATAAAAATGAAATAAAATGCCATCAGGCAAACAAACCACATGGGCAAGGGAGCTGGGCTCTACCGAATACCCGCAAGCAAAGCCACACAGTAACAATACAAGCAGAGGGAGCAACTCAACCTCTAATGCAATCATGCTCCTAGATTCTACCTATTCTAGATATGAACTTATTCTAATGCAACAGACAAGTCAAACAAAACACAGCAATACAGAAAAGAAAAAGAAGAAGATCAACTCCTCTCAACTTCAAGCCTCAGCTTCTTTGATCAGCTCCACCTTCAGGCTTCACCTAATCTTCAGGGTTCTTCAAGTATCAACTTGATCTTCATGCTCTTCAAGCTTCAGCTGGAATGGCAATGCTCAAGGATTCATCCTCTTCAATACTCTTCAATGAAGTCTTCATCTTCATGCTCAGGCTCCAACATCTCTCAAGACAATCAAAACCAGAGAAAATCACTTACTGGATAAGCTGGGGGATATTGAACTGCATATTTGATCACCAAAGGTGACTTATAAGGGTTCAACATCAAATGAAGGGTTCCCTCAAAAGTTCTACCTCCTAGGTATAGCACATATCCCTCCAAAGGAGAGAGGTGTATACCATGGAAGGACTTTGAATCATAGGGAGGAATGGAGGTGAATGATACCATCCATGTTTGAGAAAGAAGTCATCTACATCTATACTCTTCCTAATCCCTAACCCTAAAACAACAACAAAAAGAAAAGAAGAACAAGCTCTCAAGCTCCTCAATGCATCTTCAAGTCTTCTAGTATGCTCGACAAAGAGATACCAAGCTTTCCAAGCTCACAAAGCAAAGCAACTAAACAAACATGCCCTAAAGGCAACACAAACAATCAACCAATACAAAAGTCAACTAAAAATAGCATACTATTATATTAAATCCTAATATAATTTCTAAGGGATCCTACATACCTACCCTTAATACCCATATATGCCCCATAGTCTAAATTGTCCTAAAAACCCAAAATCTAAAGTTATTATGGACCTATGTTGAAGTTTTAACCTAATTCTACACTACCTAGAATTATCTAATCAAACCTATCCTAAAAATCATCACAAAAATATGGAATTAATCCAGGGGGAACTTAAAACATATATCTAACTACCCTAAAAAGATTGAATTAAAAATATTAAGGTAGCTAGCTAAACTAAATTCTACAAATTAAGGTATCAACTTAAAAGAATTAAAAATGCATTAAAAGAGAAAATATGCAAAAAAAATATTAAAATGAAATAAAATGGAAATTTTATGATTTTATATTTTTCTTGACAAAAAATGGAAAGTAGGGAAAAAATTCCCATGAAAAAATATTCATTTTTCAATTTGATATGATTTTTTAAAGTGTGAGAAAATTTGGAGTGAAATTAAAATGAAAATATGAGGCATGGGTGTAAACAGCAACAATAAGCAGTTTATTACATGCTTGGGCCCAGACTGGGGGTATAACAAGTAAAGCGCGCCAGGCCCAGATTAAATCAGAAATCAATTGATAAAATCAAAAGAAAAAAAAAAAGAAAAACACGGTGCGAATAGCGTTGAATCATAGTTATAAAACTGATTGGGCCACGAAGGGGGGTTTGGATAGCAAAAATCACACAAAGCCCAGAATAGAGCTTTAATGAAACGCAGCGTTTCATCGCTGCTGGCTTCCCTCCATTTCGTTTTCAAATCTGGGCCGTTAGATCGTCTTCTGGGTCAAGGTCAAACGCGCAATCCAGCGGCTGTGGGTTATCTTCAACCTTGGGCAACCTAGGGTTTCTGAAACACCATTGAAACGCATGCCATGCATGGAACTTCTAGCTGCTTGTTCTCCTTCGTTTTCCCACCAATTTCACTCGTTCAAAGCCCAAACTTAATCTATTTTCCGCGCTAAACACAACCATGCCATTGGTTTGAACTGAAACACTCTAAATCATGCAACCCGAATGGGGAAAATCCATGAACCTCACAATATCATCAGTTTTCGACCTCAACCAAACTCAACTTTCTTGGCATCAAAATGATCCTTATGCTACCCTAATTAAAATCAACCATTAATCTTGCCTTAACACTCAATATATAACACGATCTTGCTCATCCAAGAATTGACCTCCATAGTTGAAACTTCACCAAATGCTCTTAAACTCATCAAAATTGGTCACCTAATTGTCTCTAACAGATCTACACTAATAATTAACCCTAGCCATGCCTAGAATAGGGTGTAGGAATGATTTTGCATACCTGGCTTCTTGGAATGGTAGGTGATGAAACTCTTCAATTCAGGCCTTGCCACTCCTCAAGAACACTCCCTAGATGATGAATATTCTTCTGTATGCAAAAGATTTGATGTAGCAAGCTTGTACTTCAAGATCCAATGACAATCGCCTTCTTGCAAATTCAATGTAAACACCTTCAATTCTCCATTAATGGAGCCTCAAACCAGTATGAACACACTCAAAAATATGTATGGAGAAGGTTTGTGGAAGAAAAATGGATTGCAATGAAGAAGAATATGAAGTTTGAATGTGATTTGCAATGGAGGAAATGGATTTCAATCTCTCTTCTCTACACCAAATAACACCAACCTTGCACCAATGGAAGTTGCACTCATTATATAGAATGGATTAGAACAGTCTAGAACTCCCTAGAACAATCCAATGGGAATTTAAAGTTTTCATGATATGGTAATTTGAATTTCCATTTCTCATAACATGGTATCTCATGCCAAATGCCTTGTAACTTGGGTAACTGATTTGAAATTCTCCTTACATGAGATCTTGGATGAGATACAATGCTTAAACACCTTGTTTGTTAAGTTTTTCCTTGTTTTGCTATGGTACCTTCATGTGCAAGTAAGACTTTTCCAAAGCAACCCTATGATGCAAGCCTCAAATCAAAATTGTGGCTGAACCATTGTTCTTAAAATGTCATTTGGAGTCAAAATTACCTATCATATGACATGGTTTGGACTTATAGCTTATGATTTATGATTTTCAACTTCACTTGAATTAACTTATGCCTCATTTTTAGGCAATTTTTATCACTTTTTGATATGAGCCTTTTCAACATCTCATGACCTCCCTACTAGCCTTAAAACATCATTCTAAGAAAGTTTGATGTTGAAGATTTTTCCATTTGAAGCTTGGAAGTAGGAGATATGGCCTTATGCTTGAAATGACCTATAACCTCCAAATGACCAAAATGCCCTTGACTTGTCAAAGCCATAAGTTGAGTTCTACAAATCCTATCAAGGACTTCTAGTACTCTCTAGAAAGCTAAGAAGATGCTCTTCAACATTCATGCTGACCAAGAATCCATAGGAATCATCCTACTAGGGCAAAAGTTGTCTGCAAGCTGGGTGACTTTCAAGGACCCAAATTCACATACCTCAAATGACCTGTAATTTGTCAAAACCATAAGTTGAGCTCTGCAAATCCTATCAAGGACTTCTACCACTTAAATTAAATTTAAGAACAAGCTCTACAACATTCATGTTGTGGGGAAGATGAGATGACAATCACATCTTGAGCTAAACTGCCTTGAAGATAGGGATCAAACTAGGGGATTTTACACTGTCAATCCTTAGAAACCCTAGCTGGAGACTTCTCAAAATCCTCAATCATGATGAATTGGTCTAGGAATCATCCTTATAGTATCTCAATATATCATTCCATGATCACATGGCTCTTGGATTAGGTCTCAACCTTCTCCAAATCTTCATTTGACCTAGGGTTGACCCAGTCAAACCCTAATTCTACCACTCATGGTTGAATCTTCTGAATTCTTGTATAATGACCTCTCTAGGCTTCATGATGGCTTTCAAGACATCTCATAGGCTTTCTCAAAGCTTCAAGTCTATCCTCATAGTCTCAGAATCATCTGAGGAGCATCCACAACTCTCAAGTTATGAGACACACAACCTTGGTTTCAACCAATTCCTCTGAGGATCTCTTGAGCTTTCTAACAAAGGTATCAACCTTCAAACACTTGATAAGTAAATAAATGTTGGTCAAATTTTAGGGTGCAACACAACCGAACTTTGATTTTTCCAAAGGAAGGGATAAAGATCTAAATTCTCACAATGCAATGCAAATTCAAGCTAGAGAGTTATAGGTTCGGGGGTCGGTTAAACTTAGGGAAGGTGCTAGCATCCTAAGTTTCTGTAGTACTCTACAGGAACCTCTTGTTTTATGTTGGTTTATTTGCTAAGGGTTATCTGCTTAATGGTGAAAGACCTAGGGGTTTATTTCTAAGTATACTCGATAAGATATCGCATCTTATGCCTACATATCCTTACGGGAGTGGAATCAGAGTATCTGTAGTTCCCCTAAAGGGTTTGAGGAGTTCTTTGACTGTGGTCAAAGTTCCTACGGGTTTAGGGTAGTTGATTAATTGATTTTAGGAGAATAGATGAGTTGTCATTTTAAGGGAGATTTAACCGCCACAAATGTAATAGATTGTATTGTTGTGGGGTGGAGATTTTATCTCGCTTAAGATGATTAACATCTTTCTCTAATGTTTGAATAATTGTATTGAGTTGTTGAATGTGTTTGTCAAAGTTGTAGAGATAAAGGTCTTTCCTATGGGGTAGGATCTAACTTAGAAGATCGACTTGAATGGGATCAAGGATCAAGTGGGAGAATGATGCAAATGTAGATGCATGTGCACGATTGTTTAAATCATGCGCATATTCTTCCTTTGGACGGAATGCGATGCGAAAAAGATAAATGCGGTTGTTGCACCCCAAATTTTGACCCCTTAGATTCTCATTATCATTTTAGTAGCATACTCATGAATTTTCTAACCTTAACCCAGTGCAAGTCTGTCTTTGTCAAATTGCAGATGAATCAGGGTTTCGTGCAGTCAAAATCGAAACTTCAGGGTTTGTGATTAGTCAATGTTTTGTGCTAATTCAAATAGGAAATAAGGTCAAGGGTATTATATAATGTCAATTGAGAAGCCAATGTGAGGTTGTTACCCCAGAATTCAGAGCAGTACATTTCAGAGTACCCGATTAGGGTTTTGGACCAGTAAAAGTCAACTGTAGTTTGAATTTGATGTTGGAAGATGTTTAGATGGTGGGATTGTGATTCATGAAGTTCATATAGCTTAATAAAGTTCAACCAAGAAGTTTCAAAGTCTCAGGAGGCACAGAATGTCAACAGGCGACTCGGTAATCACCGATCGGTCGTACGGTTGACCGAAAAGTCAACTCTCCAAATTTTAGGAATTGGACTTCAAGTTGTGAAACAAAGTTGTTCCTTATGTCATATTGGACTTGCATATCAATTTTCATGACCATTGGATCAAGAATGAAGGAGTAATCGAAAAATCGGGAAATTAGGGCTTTGAAAAGGGCTAAACCATAACTCCTTAACCACACATCCAATTGAGTTGGTTCAAAGCTCATTTGGAAGCTCTTGACAAGTCCTACAAAAGTCCCTAAGTGGTCCATGATCAGAAAATGCATAGATTTGAAGTTATGATCAAATTCATTTCAAGAGGGGAAAAAGACTTGGGGAAATTTCATTTTTAAGCTCATTTTTTAGCAACTTTGGAAGGCTTTTTGGCCAAGTTCCTTTGGGAAATTGAAACTCATGAAAACATGAATGTTTTAGAGCTATGTGAGGGATTTCTAAAAAGTACTAGCACATCTCAAAAGGATTTGTGAGCTGAAAGTTATGGTCATGGCAAGTTGGTGGTTTTTTACTTTAGTCCCACATTGTCAAAATTCAAGAAATCATCCTTTCACAAAAATTGACCAAATCTAACTTGTGAATATTATTGTCCCTGATATGTAGAGAGTTTGAAGCCTGAAAATATGAAAAATATGCAGAGGGGATGAATTCTCCAAGCTTTGCAAATTGCCTTGCAAGTTGGTTTGCAACTTGCACCAAAAGTGAAAAAGTGAAGCATGAGGTGTAAAACAAATTCTGAACCAGCCCTCAAGCTATGCTTCTAGCCTGAAATTAGCCACACTAAACCATCATTGTTATTAACTAATGAGGCTTACCTTGCAGCCAAGGAAACCCTCTTGTGGAGGTTTAACCAAAAAATCCAAAACCTTTCTTCAAAATGAAGAAAACTTCAAATATGCCCAAGCCACTTCATTTGCCTATAAATAGGACTCTCCCTCACTTCATTTTCATCATCAACAATATTCTAAAAACCAGAAGAAACCTCTGCCCTTGCACTTTGCCTCAAAACTTCAAAATCACAAAATCTCATTTTCCACCAAAAACACAAAAAATCTGCCTTGCTACTAGGGCTGCCAAAACCATTTCTCTATACTAAAACACCCCAACAATCATCCATGAAATCCCTAAATATGGTATAGAAGGTGTCTAAACCATTAAACCATCCAAAAACTTCACCAATCAAAAAGTCAACTTCATCACCAAGTTACTTTGACCAAAAGCTACAAATTCTACCAAATCTTGTTCTAAGCACTTGCCTAGTGTTTTAATCATCCTAACACCTCTTATATATTGTTTTTCAACTATCCAAAGTGTTAGAATTCATTGGTGAGACCTATTTCTCCAACTGTCATCATAGTTGTATTTTGCTTAAAAGTGAAGAAAGAATTCAAGGCAAGGAAGTAGATTGAAGTTCTCTGGGTTTCTTGGCTATTTTAGTTTGCTCCACAAGGTCTACAAGAGGTATGTAGCTTGTACACATTGCCTCTTGCATCATTTTCCATACTTTGACATTTTTGAGCATTGGTGAGAAATTTGAGCTTCAAATTTCAATGATTTTCATGATGTTGGTTTTTTTTATGAATATTGAGATTGGTATGAGTATTATCATGTGTGTTGAACTTGTTCTTGCCAAGATTTACTATTGGTATGTGGAAGTTTGTTCGGCATACTGTCAAAAACAGTTTTGGGGTGAATTGTTGGACCATGTTTCATCTTGCTAGAAAGTGTGGTTGTAATGCTATGTTTTGATTTCTGTTGGTGTGAGTTTTGTTGTTTGTTGCATCTTTTGTGACCAACGTGTTTAATCTTGTCTAAACCTTACACTATGACAAAGGACTTGGTTTCAAGTTTGTGAATTTTTATTGATTATTAGCATATAGCAGTATGAAGTGGGGGGGGGGGGGCTGTTGGCATTTAGTCATCTTGTTTTGGAAAAATCTTGGAAGCACAGTAGGCCTTTGTTTTGGGAGGACATGAGCTGGTCAGTTCTACATTGATGAATGATGAGTCTGCCATCTGCTAAATTTGTTTGATTGATCAAGCTTGTTTGGAATTGAAAGAAGGATTGAATTAAGCCAAACTGCAGTATTAACAAGAGGCAACATGTTGGACCAGTGTAACTTTGAGTTGGATACATTTGTAGATGTTCACCTAGCCTAGACCTTGAGGGGACTTTGTTCTTGGTGTTTGGTTCCGATGGCCTTGGAATGAGACAACATGCAGTTAAGTTTTAACTGATAGGTTGGAGTTTGACATGTTTAGGGCAGCTTGGTTCTTTTACTAGTGATTGTGCTGGAGATTGAGGTCTCCTACATCAGCTGTTATCAGCCAGTTTGGTTGTGGCTGCTAACAAGTTTACTGTCATTGAAGCCTTCCCTTTTGTTTCTTTTCTCATTGCATTAGTATGCCTTAAGAGTGACTGTTAGGATTGGCTTAAGAGTGGCTTGTCTTTGGTTTAAAGGCAAGATTATGGAAAGAACTATATAATCATTACAATTCACATCCTTTGTTTACCTTTGGGCACTGAACAGTACCAAAAACCTTTTGTTGTCAGAGTACCTTGTTTTGTGTGTGTTGTGCTAAGATGAGATTAGATGTTAAGGCTCTTGGTGTTTTGGCTTGTGACCTCATCATACTGCAAGCATGTGCATGAGGGGATTTTCCTTTGTGTGAGATATCAGTGCAGACTGTCACTTGAAGGTTTGGATTTTGATTTGGCATAGTTGTGAGTATGTTACTTTGATTTGTGGTCTGAGGCTGATACCAAGTTGTGGCTGAGCTTTCATTTGAATTAATTTGTGGACTGCTGTGATGTTTAAGGTAGAATTCTGTTGGTTTTATGTTGGAGGTGTCCTTGGTCTTAGGACTGTCAAGTGTTTTGGGTGATGTTGGCTGTCAATTTGTTTACATCAATAGCTGTTATGGAGGATCATATAGGGGCTGACCTGAGTTTGTGTTTTTTTCAGTTAGCTGTATCAGTTGGTTTGTTTTGATGACCTTAACTGCTGTTCAATCTGTTTCATCAATTTTCCATTTTGTTGTTAATGATGTTTGTTATGTGAAACACATGGGGCAGGGGTAGATTTAAATCATGATTCTTGCATTTTTGCTGCATATTACACCTCTTTGAAATTGAACACAGTCTGCTAGCAGCCATACACCAGCCTTGGTATCCTTCTCTTATGTTGTGTTTTTAACCATTTGAGCTTTGAAATATTAACATCATCACCATGCTTTAGACATAATAAAATCATTTTCAAACCATTATGGTAGTTGCATTTTTCTTGCTGTTTCAACAGTGCTTTCAAAGAGATCAAAACATGTTGAAAAATCATTTTGAGCATAGACTGTGGAAAGTTGGTTTTTTCTACTTGAACATGTTTGATTTCATATTTGAAAAGGGTATGAGTGCTTACTTTTGTCTATTTTGCATAAAAGATTAGTTTGCGCATTTCTCATGTTCACCTCAAAACTCATCTTGCAACCATTATGCCAATTTTCCATATCAGACTGATATTGCATCAAATTCATGTGGAAAAGCTTTGCATTCATATATATGTTGTGTGAACATGATTTTCTTGATCCAAAACTAGTTGTCATAAGTTGCTCACTTCAAAATGCATCTTTCAAGAAAAATTGCAATTTGACATTTCATTTTTACCAACAGTTTGTCTTGCACTTCTTTTTGAACTTGGAATCATTCATCATCATTTATGTGAGTTGTGTGTTGCTTTGGTTTGGATTGAAAAGGTTTGAAACAAGTTGTGAACATCAAAATGCATTTTTAAGTTTCAAAAGACACCTGCCATCGAATTTTAAAATGGAGGAAGAACCTCAGAAAAATAATCACACCATCATGTTCCTCATGTTTTTCTAGTTAAGATACATATAAATTTTGTCGCGTTTGGTTGAGAAACGAGAAAGTTACGGTAGAAAACGTAAATCACTTTTCATGTGTTATTTTTGGCCCAAGACATTTAGCTTTTTACCCTTATTGATTAAAGGGGTGGCTTTTACAAACGGATGTATAGCCACCCCAGTGGTAAGACCATTATGCCAAAAATAATCACACCTTTGTTTGTGATACTTGCTTGTATGCATATCCTTATATGTTAGTTAACATGCTAGGATTTTATTTTTGGTTGTCACCATGTTTATTTTGTTCCCTCTGTTGAATGTAATTGAACTCGATCTGCCGTCACAGTTCCTGTTAATTCATCTGCTTTGCTTGTTATCAATGCACCTTCATCTTTATCATTCCACATGTTTATCTAATGGTTGTCACCATAAATATACCTTCATCTTGTTGTTAATTCTCTTATTGTTTTCTTTCCCCAAAGTGATGAAGCTTGTTAGCTCTCATCCTGTTGCCTCCCTTGTCTGCTTCCAAAGGAAAAGTCTGTCCATTTGACCCTCATGTCATGAATACATCCCTTATCCCTCTCTTGACTTTGTTAAGTTACTTTAACCCTAGATTAGAAACCCTTAGACTTTGCTTTAAGTCTAAAAGACCCACCTGTACTAGGAGTGTTCTTCAACTAGAACCCTAGGAAAGAGTTTGTCAACTCTGTGTAAGAATCATCATCATGATTTTTTACTTCCCTTTTTGAATATTACAACTTAGATTAGGGAGTTTTGTCAAACTCCACACAAACATTGTCATGTTTGTTCCCCCGTGAACCTTGATCATAATCAAGTGTTCTTTATCCCTTGTGAGGCGAACTACGATTGCTCTGATTCTATCCTAGTTAGGATACGTAGGCAGAAGATGCGACGTCTTTGCGAGCAAACTTAGTGTATATAACTTTAGGTTTCAACTCATATCTTTTCCCAATCCCAAATCCATAGTACATATCACAAACTTAGCAAGCAATCAAACAAAAGGTTCCTGTAGAGTACTACAGATATTTAGGGTGCTAACACCTTCCCTAGGTATAACCAACCCCCGATCCCCGAATCTCTTAAGCGTTGTCGTTACATCGCGAAAAAGGTTTTTCTTTCTTTAGACCTTTCCTTTGGATAAAATAAAGTTCGGTTGTAAAAAGAATTAAGATTCAAGTTAATTTAATAGCTTGATATCCAATTTTCACCGCAACAGCGGTAAATGTAAATTGCGGAAGATAAATTGTGGGTAAAGTAAAGCATACACACACATGAAAGCGCTGAGTGCAAGTGTGAGTTGTGGATAAAATAAAAGCGGATAAAGCAAAACGCATATACGCATGAAAGCGCTAAGTGTGTGAAATGTGAAGTGCGAGGACGGAGCGAAGCCGTAGGCGTGCACAATTGATTAATTACGATGTTGGTTGATTTTAGACGGGATTGATTAATTTAGGAGTTAGGTTGAATTATATGAACTTGATTTTTAAGTGAAATTGGTTGATTTTAAGATAAATGTTGCATTAGAGGGTGAATTGGCTTTCTATCTGTTTTAGTAAAAATTTTAGGTGATAAATTAATTTTAAAAGGAGTTATTTGATTATTATTTTAGTGATATTAGCAACGGCGTTAAAAATTGGGTAATTAAGTTTTATGAAATAAGGTTTTTTTTTGAATTACTTAAATGCTAGTTTGAAATAAATAAAGGATAAATAGACAGGTTTCTCCTAAAAGGTTATTATAAATATTTAATTAGATAAGATGAAAAGCTCTCTTATTATAAAAAGAGTGATTATTATTACAAGTTTTAATTATTAAATGGTTTTTATTATTAAGGACAATATTATTAAGTTATTTAATAAAAATAGAATTAAGTTGAGAAAAAGTTGAGTTAATAAATAATAGTGGATTAAGGGTTAATTAAGAAAAAAGAAATGATGTTGGTTAAATGATTAACCAATTAATTAAAAAAAGTTAAATATTAATTAATGAGTAAATTAGCGGGTTAATTGAAATGGGCGAGAGATTCGGTGTGGTGCAGGCCTATGCGTTATTGCGGGCGTGTGACGGAATGCGATCTGGGACGCCCAATAGGATCCGTTGGAGATCCTATGGCTCGTGTGTAAGGGTGCAGTGTAGTTAGGGTGTGCGTGAGTGCAGGTGATTACAAGATAAAAACAGAATTACAAGAAAAAGAAACCCTAATCCCCCATTCAATCCCCTCCCCCTTTCCGTCAATCTCCTTTGTCCGTTCCACCTTCGTTCTCTCGATTTGCTTCTCTTCATTCACCACCTTCTCGCGTCTTCCTTCTCCTTTTCTTATTCAATCTCTTTCATCATGAACCGTTTTCAATCTTCTTCGTTTTCAAAACAAATCTAAAACATAAAGAAAATTATCAGCCAAAACAAACAACACTTACGGCTTAACGATTTTGCTTTGTAGGGATCTTGTTGGTGGTGGTTGAAGGCTGGAGACGACGATGGCGGATGAAGAGGATTTTGGAGGTGATTTCTGCGAAGGTGATTTCTTGAGGGTTCGCGTCGGAACTTGAAGAGGTAGATATTTCTCTTCTATGCTTTCTAGGTTTTTTCTGATTTGGGATTCTAGGGATTTTCGACTGGGATTTTTCTGCGGAGGTTTTTCTATGAGTTTATGGATTTTTTGAATTTAGGATTTCTGTGGGGAATTTTGAGGATTGTTCAATTTGTGATGTTCGTATGGATTTTTTTGTATCTCTTTGTGATTGTCGATTTCTGGTCCCTTCTCATCTCAGTTTCTTGTCCCTTTATAGGTGCTCTGAGAATCTGAAAGCATTGATACTACATTAATGGTATATCGCTGCTCGTTTTGGAATGAAAGATCCTGATGGTAAAGTTTCCTTGATTTCGTTGAACATGTTGAAAATTGTTTTGGAAAGAGTTTATGAATTTGTCAACACTAATTTGGAAGGTTTTTAACATTGTCTGATTGTGTCTGATCCTGCTTTGGAATTTCCTTCATTTCCTAATATCGGTAATGTTGCACCCCAAAATTTGCCCTCACAATACAAGACTTTGTGTTCCAAGAAGGTTCACGAGGTTCACAAAATTCATAATTGGTCAGAAGAGTTGACAATTCCCTCAGACAATGCACCTCCTAAGCAGTGCATCCAAAACTAGGGTTTTGACTTTAATCAGGCTAAATGGACTTTCAAAACAATTCAAAAGTGAGCTTAAGTACCTAAGAGCCCATGGATAACCATGGATGAAAAGGGTGCTAACACCTTCCCTTTTCATAACCTACCCCCCGGACCCAAAATATTCTCTAAGGTCTTTCCTGTTCTTTTATAACCTTTCCTTATGGATAAAATAAAAGTCGGTGGCGACTCTTGCTATCCGCAACATTGTTTAAAGTCAGTTCACCGGGTTACAGAACTGGCGACTCTGCTGGGGATTTATTTAAGAGGGGTACCCTTAGGAATTAAGATCACTTTAAATTGTTTGCTTTGTTTGCTTTATTATTATATTGTTGGGGTGCTCTTATGTGTGAAAGGTCCTAACCCGGATCTAGTGTACCTTAGGTAAATGGCAATAGACCAAGGAAACTGTACGACGTATATCGATACGGTTGATCTGGTGGCCATAGTTAGTGCGACTTCTTGGTTGGTGCTTATATTCCTTAAGTCAAGTTGAGGATAATATTGAGGCTGCCATATGTTGTCAATGCACTAACTGACTTTTAGAACCCTAGTTAACTCATCTTGGCCTTTAGAAAGTAGTGAGGTAACCGGCTTTGGTGCAGACTGAAGTTGGTTGACACTCGATACTACGCTCATTGAGATCTTAAACTTGGAGGGTTTTGGTTGGCAAGTAAGTTGCCTTCTGAACAACCACCCTTGTGAAGGATCAATGATATTGAGATCCCTTAGAACCTGGTTACTTTTGTAGGACAGGATGAACCATCTAACTTCAGGGGAGGGTACTTGCCTTTGAACCTCATGCAAGCCTTTAAACCTAGGGCTATGGTGTGACTTGTTTGTGTGTGCCACATGTTTGTGATTGAGCATGACATCATGACATCATCATGCATCATAAGCATATCATTTTCCCTAACCATTTCAAGGACCAAAGGATTTATCTTTGTTCTTTGTTGCAGGTCATGGCTTCTGCTCGTAGAAACACCATCAGGATCAACTTTGTAGGGATACCTGCTAAGCTCAAGGAGTTGGTTTCCCTAGTGCCTGATCATTCCCAGTTCAACAAGAGACATGGTCACTTATTGGATCTAGTTACTTCAGGGTTCAGTGAAGACATGATGAGTGTGTTGTTTCAGTTCTTTGACCCTAAGCACCATTGCTTTACATTTCCTGATTATCAGCTGGTTCCAACCATGGAGGAGTTCTCTAAACTTCTGGGTATACCTGTTCTTGATCATAAGCCATTCACAGGCTTAGAGAAGGAGCTTAAACCAGAAGTTATTGCTGCAGCTCTACATCTGAAGAAGTCTGACATTGTTCTAGAGACGAGAAGTGGAGTTAAAGGTATTCTTGCCAAGGTATTAGTGGATAAAGCTCAAATGTTCTTGAAGGCTATGAGCTATGATGCTTTTGAGGAGATCTTAGCCTTATTGATTTATGGCTTAGTGTTGTTCCCCAATCCTGATCAGTTCATAGACGTTCATGCCATCAACATATTCCTGAGTCACAATCCAGTGCCTACCTTACTTGGAGACATCCTACATTCTCTTCACACCCGTACTACAAGGGCAAGAGGAACTTTGATGTGCTGCATACCTTTACTTTCTAGGTGGTTTATTTCTCACCTTCCTCGCTCAGTAATGAAGAATGAGCAAGGGTTCAGATGGTCCAAGAGGATCATGTCACTTTCTCACTCAGACATCCATTGGTGCTCCAGATCTATGGAGAATGTCACCATCATTGACCGTTGTGGGGAGTTTCCTAATGTGCCACTTCTAGGCATAAGAGGAGGCATCACCTACAACCCATCTCTAGCTTTACGACAGTTTGGTTACGCCCGGAGCGATGGTCCACATGACATGTTGATTCAGGGCATTGTGTTTGATTACGACAACGATCTTCAGGGTTACCGTCAGAGATTCATCCGAGCTTGGGGAAAGGTAAACAGGATTGACAGCAAGACACTGGAGCCTAAGTACACTATTCCTATGGAGGCTTATCTCAGATGGGTACGATCTCGTGCTCAGACACTCATGATGCCATATTCTGCCGTCCTACCAGTTACCATGGAACCTGTTGCTGAAGGAGACACAGCTTATACCATCCTTCACCCAGACATGCCTACTGATATGGAAGACTTGCAGAGATCATGGATCCAACTGAAAGAGCAAAGGGATACTTTCGAGGCTCATTACAAAGCAAGCCAAGCAAGGATCCTAGAGCTAACGAAGCTACTTCATGAGGAACGAAACCTCAACTCATACCTCAACACAAAGAGGAAACGTCCATGGGAGACTTAAAACCCCATCTTTTGTACTTATTCCGTTTTCATTTTTTGTAAGCCTAAAAGGCAAAACAAATTATTACTAATAAAAAGTTACTTTCTTGTTTGTTTAAGCAAATTTAAATCCTGCGGTCCTTGAAAACATTGCATATGCATTCCCATATCATTGCATCACAGGTTTATAATTGTGCACAGGTTTCTCATCTTCTCGCTGTTTATTTCAGCAATGGCTCTTGAACAATCAGTTAAGGATCTCCAGGCACAGAATGCACAGTTCCAAGAGCTGATCCTGAACCTATCCAAGGGGCAGGATGAATTGAAGACACTGCTGGCCAAGAAGACTAAGAAGGCTAGAAGGTCTGCTGGGTTGCTCAACATGGGAAGAAGGTTCAAAGGTCCTGTCAAGACCAAGGAACATGTTGAAGACTATGAATCTGAAGAGTCTGAGCAGGAGAGAGGCAGTCTCCACAACACTATGGGGGACTCTGATTCTGAGGCTAACTACTACCATGAGCCTAACGAAGACAAATTCAAGATGCTGGTGGATAGAATGGATGCTATGGAATTACAGAAATCATCTGGGCTGGATTTTGAGGATTTGAGCTTGATATCTGGGGTGGTCATACCCATTGGGTTCAAAGTTCCTACATTTGTTGTCTATGATGGGGTCTCTTGTCCCAAATTGCATCTGAGGTCTTATGTCAGAAGAATGCAACCCCACACTGCTGATAAAAAGTTGTGGATCCATTTCTTTCAAGAGAGTTTATCTGGAGCTCAGCTAGAGTGGTATTATCAGTTGGAGAGTGTCAACATCAGAGATTGGAATGACCTTGCTGAAGCTTTCTACAAGCAGTATCAATACAATGCTGACTTAGCCCCCACTCGCATGCAGCTTCAAAGCATGTCTATGGGTGCCAAAGAAAGCTTTAAGGAGTATGCTCAGAAGTGGAGAGACTTAGCTGGAAGAGTTCAACCCCCTTTGACTGATAGGGAGTTGGTTGATATGTTCATGTGTACGCTGAATGGTCCGTTTTACAGTCATCTCATTGGAAGCTCATCATCTGGCTTCACTGAGTTGATCATGACAGGAGAGCGAGTAGAGAATGGTATCAAGAGTGGTAAGATCCAAGTGGGCACTTCTTCATCAGGTGCTGCAAAGAAGCCTCCCACTGGGAAGAAAGAATCTAATGCTGTGTATGGTCAGCCTGATCGTAACAGAAGGCATCAGTCTGTTAGTGCAGTTCATATTTCAAATCCAACTCCTGCAGCAACAGAGCAGCCTCAAGGCAACCAACAGAGGGCTAGAAGACAGTTCACGAAGATCAACATGTCAATGGCTCAGGCATTGCAACACTTGTTGAAAGCTGAACTTATTACCCTGAGGGAGGCCCCTCAGAATCCCAATGTTACCTCTCCCAAGTACAATCCCAATGCACGATGTGCATATCATTCAAACTGTCCAGGACATGATACTAATAACTGCTGGGTCTTGAAGAACAAAATTCAGGATATGATTGATGCTGGAGAAGTTGAGTTTGATCCACCAGGTACTCCAAATGTGATTACAGCTCCAATGCCAAATCACGAGAAGACTGTCAACGCCATTGATGAAGATATTGATGAAGATCTGCATGTCTATTCAGTTATGGAGTTGAGCATACCATTGTCTGTTATCAAAAAGAGGTTAGTACAAGCTGGGATCTTTCCAGGTTGTCATGAAGATTGTCTATATTGTACCTATAAGCCGGATAGTTGCTTCATTTTGAGAGATGGGATTCAACGTCTCATGGATAAATATACTATAGTGTTTGAAAGAAGACCAGCATCTGTAGAAAGTATGGTGGATCATCTGACTCAGGGTAAGAAGATTGAAGAGGTTGACATGGTTGACAAAGTACCACTAAGAATCACTTCAAAGGGTCCCATTAAAATCACTCATCAGGGCCCAATCAAGATTACTGCTGAAGGTCCTGTGAAAGTTGTTGCTGAAGCCAGAGTAGCTCCTCTGATCATTACCACTCCTGGTCTTATTCCTTATACATCTGACAAAGCTGTGCCTTGGCACTATGGGTCTGATGTTTACATCCATGGTGTCAAGCAGGAGCCTTTACCTGATATGCCTGTTGACATTGATAATATTGCTGGATCTAGCAAGATCACTCGTAGTGGAAGAGTCTTCTCTCCTCCAGTTGCTTCTAAGAGTGCAGTTACCCCTGCTGTTACTTCCACCACTGATGCTCGGGGCAAGGGTCCTGTTATTGAGCCTGTATCTACTGATGTGCCAGCTGCTGATGACCTCTCTAAGCAGATGGAAGAAGTATTGAAAATCATTCGCAAGAGTGATTATGATATTGTTGATCAGCTGGGGCATACTCCCTCAAAGATTTCTATGCTCTCCCTGTTATTATGTTCTGAGGCTCATGCCAAGTCATTGATCAAGTTTCTAAAGATGGCTCATGTACCCAGTGCAATTTCTGTGGACCAGTTTGAGAATTGTGTTGCTCACCTGACCTATGACAACGGGTTAGGATTTTCTGATGCTGACTTGACCCCTGCCAAGAGGGATCATAACAGGGCCTTGCATATTTCAATTGAATGCAGGGGCACTACCCTGTCTCATGTGCTGATAGACAATGGTTCCTCTCTGAATGTGTTGCCTAAGGAAGTCCTGAACAAGCTGAGTCCTGAAGATACGGTATTGAAGCCCAGTAATATTGTGGTAAAGGCTTTTGATGGTTCTAGAAGAGTAGTGCATGGGGAAATTGATCTTCCAATCAAGGTTGGCTCTCAGGTGTTCACTGCTACATTCTATGTGATGGATATTCGTCCTTCGTACTCATGTCTGCTTGGTCGTCCCTGGATCCATGGGGCAGGTGCTGTGACCTCCACACTACATCAAAAGTTGAGATATCCGGTGAATGGAAAAGTTGTTACTGTCTTTGGAGAGGAAGAATACTTTGTCAGCCATGTAAACACTTTCAAGTATCTGGAAGTAGAAGGTGAATACATTGAAACTCCATGTCAGTCGTTTGAAGTGGTTCCCTGGGCTGTTAAGGATTGTGTGACTCCTCCTGCTGCGAAGAAGGTTCCTGTGGTCATCGGAAACCCTCCAACAATGGCAATGGCCTCCCTCAATGATGCAAAAGCTGTGATGGAAGAAGGTGGTTGTACTATTTGGGGTCAGCTTCCTGATATTCCATACAAGTCTGACAAGTTTGGTTTGGGTTTCACTGCAGAGTCCCAGAAGGCTGTTCGTCGTGCTCGTGCTGTTCGTATCACCAATCAAGGGGTTATCAATGCTGTGGGAGATCAAGATGAAGACTACAACTTGGAGGCATGGATTTTTCCTACTGTGGGTGCTGGACTCAATAATTGGAAAGCTGAAGATGTTATCCCTATCTCCTTTAGTCAGGAGTAAATACTATTACTGTGTTATGTTTTTAAATTTATAATTTCTGGAACAGTTAAAACTTTCAAGCCATGTGCCTTACCCGGGGCACAATGGTGTGCTTGTTACGGGTCATCATTGCATTTGCATACTTCATTCAATAAAATCAGTGGACGTTTCGTCTTCGTAAATATTGTGTTCCTTGTCTTTCTTTTTCTTTTATTTTTGCTTTACCAGCTATGTGTTCTTACACACACCCACGTCACTAAAATGCAGATCCTCATCCACTCTGGATCCAGTTGATAACAGTTCTACTATTGCCAATTACAATTTCGAGAATCCGATCTATCAAACTGAAGACGGAAACGAGGACGATTGTGAAATACCTGTAGAGCTTGCTAGGTTGTTACAACAAGAAGAGAAAGCTATACAGCCACAGGAAGAGCCAGTCGAAGTTGTGAATCTGGGAACTGAAGAAAACAGAAAAGAGGTCAAAATAGGGGCTGATTTAGAGGACAGTGTCAAGAGCAGGTTGATTCAGATGCTACGTGACTATGTGGAGATCTTTGCTTGGTCTTATGAAGATATGCCAGGGTTGGATACAGACATTGTGGTTCACCGTTTGCCAGTGAAAGAAGATTGTCGTCCAAAGAAGCGGAAGGTTCGTCGTATGCGTCCTGAAATGTCAGAAAAGATCAAAGCAGAGGTAATGAAACAGTTCAATGCAGGGTTCTTGGCCGTAACTTCTTATCCTCAGTGGGTTGCAAATGTGGTACCAGTTCCTAAGAAAGATGGTAAGGTACGTATGGGTGTAGACTACAGAGATCTGAACAAGGCTAGCCCTAAAGATGACTTTCCACTTCCTCATATTGATATCCTGGTAGACAACACTGCTCAGCATAAGGTATTCTCTTTTATGGATGGTTTCTCTGGTTACAATCAAATCAAGATGGCACCTGAAGATATGGAGAAGACTACATTTGTGACACAGTGGGGCACCTTTTGCTATAAGGTAATGCCATTTGGTTTGAAGAATGCAGGGGCAACATATCAGCGTGCTATGGTGGCTTTGTTTCATGATATGATTCATCATGAGATAGAGGTATATGTGGATGATATGATAGCCAGGTCTCAGAATGAAGAACAACATCTTGATCATCTGCACAAGTTGTTTGAGAGGTTGAAGAAATACAGGTTGAGATTAAATCCAAACAAGTGTACTTTTGGAGTTAGATCTGGAAAGCTCTTGGGTTTCATTGTCAGTGGAAAAGGTATTGAAGTGGATCCTGCAAAAGTGAAAGCTATACGAGAGATGCCAGCTCCCTGTACTGAGAAGGAGGTTAGAGGTTTCTTGGGACGATTGAACTACATTGCAAGATTTGTTTCCCAATTAACTACCATCTGTGAGCCAATCTTCAAGTTGTTGAGGAAAGATCAGGTGATGGAATGGAATGATGAGTGCCAGACTGCCTTTGATGAAATCAAGAGATATTTGCTAGAACCTCCAATTTTAATGCCACCAGTTGATGGAAGACCCTTGATTATGTATTTAACAGTATTAGACAACTCAATGGGGTGTGTATTGGGGCAACATGACGAGTCTGGTCGAAAAGAGCAGGCAATATACTACCTTAGCAAAAAGTTTACCGACTGTGAAACAAGATACTCACTGCTCGAGAAAACTTGCTGCGCTTTGGCATGGGCTGCTCGCCGACTAAGACAGTATATGTTGACCCATACTACCTTGTTGATTTCGAAGATGGATCCAATCAAGTACATATTTGAGAAACCTGCTCTCTCCGGAAGAATTGCAAGATGGCAAATGATCTTGACGGAATATGATATACAGTATACCACTCAGAAGGCCATTAAGGGGAGTGTTGTTGCTGATCATTTGGCTCATCAAGCAGTAGATGATTACCAGTCAATGAATTTTGAGTTCCCTGATGAAGACATTATGTCTGTTACCAAAGAACCTGGACAATATGACGGACCTGAACAAGGATCCCGATGGACTATGGTTTTTGATGGTGCCTCCAATGCACATGGTAATGGTGTTGGTGTTGTGATTAGTTCCCCTGAAGGTTGTCATACCCCGATTACTGCCAGACTTTGTTTCTATTGTACCAATAACATGGCTGAGTATGAGGCATGTATCATGGGTATGCAAGTTGCTATTGATATGAAGATTGAGTTCCTTGAGAATTATGAAGGATGCAGGCTTGGATGAAGATGAGTGGATTCAGACTCGACTTGACCAGATAAATTTGATTGATGAGAAAAGGTTAGCAGCAGTTTGTCATGGCCAGATGTACCAGAAACGGATGATCAAAGCTTTTAACAAGAAGGTTAAGCCAAAGGTATATCAGGCTGGTGACTTGGTAATCAAGCGTATCATATTACCACAGGGTGATCCTAGGGGCAAGTGGACTCCAACATATGAGGGACCATTTGTAGTCAAGACAGTGTTCTCAGGAGGTGCCATGATACTGACTACAATGGATGGTGAAGACTTCCCACAACCTGTAAATGCAGACATAGTTAAAAAATACTACGCATAAAAAGAGACCCGCTAGGTTGACAGGCCTAGGCAAAAATAAGGGCATCCCGGCAAACCAAAAGGGTTTGGGCAAAAATTAGGGATATATATATAAAAAGATGTACACCCGGCAAGTCGAAAACCTGAAAAGGCGGCTTGGGCAAAAAAGGGTATCCCGGTGGATTGAAAACCTGAAAGGGCAATCCAGGCAAAAGTTAGGGATTAAAGCGTATGACTATGTCTCGTTTGGATCACTCATGAAACTGCAACCAGTTGTACTACTTACTCAAGCTCAAACAGATAAAGCTCAATCCAATCGTTTCCGTCTCAACAGCAAGAAGATGAGATACTTGAGTGGCAATAGTAGAATTGAAACTCAATAGGATTATTTCCCACATAGCTGATTCTTTTTGTAAAGCTTCATGACAAAATTCTCTTACTAGGGTTTATGTCTCCTTGTACAAACTTACCCGTGTATGGGTCACTTTTGATATAAATAAATTCCATCTTTTGAATCCAGATTCACTTTTACCCTATTTACATAAGCGAAACGTCCATTGGTTGTGTTTGAATGTATGTATGCCTTTGAATATGATTGATGTTTACCAGAAACGCATGTATGCTTTTAATATGATTGATGTTTACCAGAAATGCATGAAAATGCAGTAATAGTATTTACTAAGGACGAACGAGGGAAGGATTTCAACGAAGCTTCGCCGGTTCATCTTTACAAGACAGTTACAAACCATCAGTAGGACTAATCCATTTTCACAAAGTCTAATCTCCCCTGGAATTTATATCCATCTCTTTTATCCTCATACGGATATACGGGAAATTACTTTCCAATAAGGGCACGATGAACGAAGACGGGATGTTATACTTATCCTACTATCAAACGAAAACGAAGGTTATCTATACCCTACTATCCCCAACAACGGGAGGTTATCTATACCTTGTTATCCCCAACAACGGGAGGTTATCTATACCTTGTTATCCCCAGCAGACGGAGGGTTATATATTCTTCAACAACGAATCGGGATTTATTTTCCTTGGCCAGCAGTTGTTATACAAGGATATCCAGACACTTCCAGCAGTGTCATAGCATACATACATCATTTACATCATACCATAACATATATGTCTATAGTACATTACCTAAGTGCATCATGTCATACATGCATACATAAAGCATAAACTAATGTTGTTATACAGAATGCTACCTTGTTTTCAGGTTAATTATCCAACAAACAATCTTATGATCTTTGGGACTGCTTTATTGTAACCTCAGGGTTACTTTATCCTCCTGATGAGCTTCTTATTACTTTGGGACTGCTTTATTGTAACCTCAGGGTTATTTTATCCTCCTGATAGCCTCTCATGACTTCAAGACTGCTTTAGAGCTACTGATTGCTCTATCCTCCTGAAATCATCCTATTACTTCAAGACTGCTTTAGAGCTATTCATTGCTCTATCCTCATGAGGTCATATTACTACTTCAAGACTGCTTTAGAGCTATTCATTGCTCTATCCTCCTGAAGCCATCTAATTATTTCAAGACTGCTTTAGAGTTATCCATTGCTCTATCCTCCTGAAATTACATTATTATTTCAAGACTGCTTTAGAGCTATCCATTGCTCTATCCTCCTGAAATCATTACTTCAAGACTGCTTTAGAGCTATTGATTGCTCTATCCTCCTGAAGACATATCACAAGACTGCTTTAGAGCTGTTGATTGCTCTATCCTACTGAAGCCATTCTATTACTTCAAGACTGCTTTAGAGCTATTGATTGCTCTATCCTCCTGAAGCCATTATTACTTCAAGACTGCTTTAGAGCTATTGATTGCTCTATCCTCCTGAGGTCAGATTTATCACTTCAAGACTGCTTTAGGGTTATCATTATTGATTGCTCTATCCTCATGAAGACATGCTGTTACATCAGTATTACTCCAGACTCCTGACAGTTCTCATTATACTATTGAAGAACTTTCCCCTAGTGGCATCTTTAAGCCCACTCAATCATGTTCAACCAACCATCAATATCACTCCATGCACTGGTGAGTGCAAATTTTTGGGCTTTTGTGTTCAATCCCCTTCAACCTTCCAGGTTACGACTGGCAAATATACCAATCTAACCCCTCAGGTTTCAGAAAATTGAACAGGGGCAGCTGTTGCACCCCAAAATTTGCCCTCACAATACAAGACTTTGTGTTCCAAGAAGGTTCACGAGGTTCACAAAATTCATAATTGGTCAGAAGAGTTGACAATTCCCTCAGACAATGCACCTCCTAAGCAGTGCATCCAAAACTAGGGTTTTGACTTTAATCAGGCTAAATGGACTTTCAAAACAATTCAAAAGTGAGCTTAAGTACCTAAGAGCCCATGGATAACCATGGATGAAAAGGGTGCTAACACCTTCCCTTTTCATAACCTACCCCCCGGACCCAAAATATTCTCTAAGGTCTTTCCTGTTCTTTTATAACCTTTCCTTATGGATAAAATAAAAGTCGGTGGCGACTCTTGCTATCCGCAACATTGTTTAAAGTCAGTTCACCGGGTTACAGGTAACTTCATGAGTCGAACTAATCAAAGTTTTTTTTTGCAGAGTATGAGGCATTTGATAGATCGACACCCTCATCAAGACCTTTGGACCCAATCATCACATTTGAATCAATTTTTTTGTCAGATTTCTTTTTGCTTCAAACTCTTGAAACCCATCCATCTGTTGAAATTGGTCCATTGATATAGGATTACCAAGTAGCGATATGTTCTGAAGAGCGTGGCAATCTTATAATAGGTTCAGAGGTATCTGCTTCACATTATTGTTGTCTAAGCAAAGGGATTTCAAGTGAGAGAGATTGCACACTGAAGAAGGAAGATCTTCAAGCAACTCCCAACAGATTCTGGAAGGGACTGCAACTTGTTGTTTGAGACATTTAAAATCAACAGGTTTCTCAAACGGCCAATAGTTGCCGGCAATGATGTTAACAAATTCCCTGAGATGGACAAGCGTTCAATCCTTACTAACTGGCCCAATTCATCAGGCAAGGAAGTAATTCGATTTCCATCAAGGTTCATGAGCTTGAGAGACTGGAGTTTCCCCAAATTCATTGGCAATGCGTTAAGGCCTCTGCTATGTTCCCACCTTCAATTCAAGATTTGTCGGGGGACTGCTTGCAACTTGCCTAAGTGACTGATAGTTCCCTTTTTCGGTTTAACAGGTTTGGTTTCTTCTTTAGAAGGTTTTGAACTGTTTTGAATATGGTGGATTAGGACTTGTAACCTTTCTCATTATTTTATGTGCTTATTGTAGAATAATGCAGTTAAAGCATAAGCTCGATGGTTTTGCGATGGCATTCGAGTGCATTCTCTGAGGTGTTACGGATTGTACTTTCTTACGAAAATGTTGCACGACTTACGTTATAAACTGGTGGCTGCTGACCCTAGTTTTCTTTTGTGGAAGCTTGGCTTTGAATTTCACTTCACCTGATGACATAGACTGCTCGAAACAGCCGATAATAATGTGCAAGATTCTTCTCCCTCGGTTCAGGTCTTGGAGCCCGACAGCCTTGCTGCTACTGCTAAGGTATGATCCTCTTCTACACTTTGATAATGATTTTCAGGTCCAAGTTTCCCGCATTTGTTTTAAAGTCCGACAATGCTCTGCGTCTAAAATGATCGGATAGTTCTTATGATGGCCTCACTAGCCGATGTACCGTGTTTTTATCACTTCAAATGTGTTTTCTCAATGGTAACGTTGGTTTTTATTATGCAGCAGACAATGTGATGACAACTCATTGTGGAAGAATCTTGCGATTGCGGCATGCTGAGACCTATTGGAAGGATGTCGTCGGCTTTGTGATTAGCAGCAAGGACAACGTTGTGGCAGCTGCACCTTCACTTGTCCAAGAATTATCTGATACAAAATTAGTACTAAGTGCCTTCACATTTAGGGAAATATCCAAATCTTCATAATTTTAGGCTTAGGTTTAGTGCACTCTAAGATGTAAAACATTGCTTCCTGTATCACCGCTTTTAGATACGTTCTTGTGTAATGAAAATTGGAAACATTCGTGAACTTTAATCCCGTTTTTAGGGGGTCTCTTAATTATATCGACATATAATCATTTGAGCTTGTTGTGTAGAGAGCCAATGGGTCTTGGACTTTTTTAGAACTAACAAATCCTTTTTTAAACGAAAAACCGGGATGGCACTCTAAAATTGAATATTACTTTGGATTAGAAGTCCGCGGTGAGTTGAAAAATTATATTGGCTTGCAATGAATTCTTCAAATTTTGAATCCTTTATGATGAATAGTAATGTTGAACCTCCCGAGCTACACTAAGCTTACTTTGCAGTACTAATCTTCAGGTTAAAACTTAATGTGAAACACAAAAGATATCTTTGTAACCTTAGCTCTCGAATGTTGAACTCTTATGGCGAGATTTAAGTCATTCCTTATATTATTATCCAGAGTCTTTTGAACATTGCATCTCGAATGAATCTAAACGTAGTGTCTTAAAGCGAACTAACTAACGGGAAATCCACATCCCATCTTGTAAGAATCAAAAGGACCTTGAACCATGATCCAGTCTCAGGGGCAAATCATCGTTGGACCTTTATTATCCCCATATCTAAAGATTGAGTCCAGTGTGAGTCATGCCTCGAAAAATCTTCGTAATGCATCCCTTTTTTAGAAAAAGTCCTGTGAGGGTCTGAACTTGAAGTTACCACACCTGCGCAAACTAGTTATTCAAAAGTAAAAGAAGAAAAAAAACGCGGAAGAAAAATGCACAAGGAGGTGGAATATTAAGATCAAAAATTAGGGTGTGACAGTAATTCTCTCATTCAACTTTGTACATGCAGTATCTTTTAATCAGGCCGGACTATCACTATGAACTACTTGGGGAGTACTTCTCAGATCCAAGTACTATGGCACAAATCTACATGTTAGACTCGTTTCTTTACTCTGGGGAATCTAGGGTGTTTAGGTTATACCTCAATCTCCAAACTTTCCCAAATTCCTTAGTTATAACTCCTCTTCCATTAAACTCTATATACTTTCTTGACTACTTCCCACATCACAATATTCACAAGAAAATTGTTTTACCGTCCTCATTAGGGGAGAGTTCAAAGAAATTTTTAAACAAAATCACACAAACACAATTAAAAAGTACTTAAAACAAAAACTCAAAACAGTACATCCTCTCCCAAACTTGAACTAAACATTGGCCTCAATGTTTTAGAATAAGAGGGGAAGAGGCGTAACTTACAAAATCCTTACAGAGGAGTCAGAGGGTAATGCAACACCCATTTGCTACTTCCTAGCTTGCACCTGCAAGGTCTCGTTTATTACCTGCAAACAAAATAAAATGACAACAAAAAGAAATAAATCAATCATTAAAACTGTGGGTTTCCTCCCACGCAGCGCTTCATTTAACATCGCATGGCTCGATGGTTAACTCCCCATTGTCATGGGGGAAATTTCAGCTTCCATACTTTGTTTCTTGACCTTTCTGCAACAAAGGGTCGGTCAGGTTCAGAAATAAGAGCAAATTTGCGTATCCAATCACATCCAACTTTTCTATTCTTGACTCTAATGAATTTTGGAGTCTCGCTATATGCCTTAGACGCCTGAGATATTACAACCTTATAAATTACACCAGAGACTTTTTCCAAAAGTGGTTTTGAACTTTTACCTTTTCCCACTGTTTTGATCGTTTCAACTGAAGGTTGATTATCTTCCTCTTTACCTTGCTTCTTGATGTCCAACACTTTAAAAGTTATTTCCTCATTAAAAGATTTCAAGGTTAGAGCACCTGTTTCCATATCAACATTGCACCGGCTAGTAAGCCAGAATGGTCTGCCAAGTATGATGAAAGTCTCTTCATCTTCTAGAATATCCATAATCTCAAAATCAACTGGTAAGGTAAATTATCGATCATCATCAGTACATCCTCTACTAGCCCATATGACCTCTTAGTTGTGTGGTCGGAAAACTTCAAGTTGTTCCCATATCACTTGCTTTTCCTATACCAAGCTTTTTGAAAATAGATAAAGGCATGAGACTCACACTAGCACCTGAATCAATAAGAAGCTTGTTGCACCCCAAATTTTACCCTCATATTTTTTGCATTGCCTATATAGCATATCATGTCTGTCATTTTTCATAATACCCAATTTATCAGCTGAAATAAACTTGTCGGAATTACAGGCAAACCAATCAAACTGAATTTCCATTATGCGTAAAACCGGTGGACAGAAAAATTAAAAAGATCAAGCTTGCAGACGTCAATTATATTGATCTACGTTTCGCGTAGTTTTATCCGACGTGTTCGTTTTAATTTTTCGACCATTTTTCGTCGCATTTTGATAAGTTTGAGCATTTTAACGGGTCAAAAATTATTTTAAAATCTGACCAAACGATGTATTTTTCCGAGTCGTATACTTTGCGCTGATCATTTTAGTATACTCGGTTTATTTTTTCGAGCACTTGGGCGTCCAACTTTTATTTATTTGAGTTCCGGTTATTTTTATTTTTTTTGTCTAAATAGTTAGAATAAATAAATAGATAGAATTATTAGTTTTAATTTTATTTTTATTTTATTTTTATTTAGTTTTAAATAATTATCTAAGTTGGGCTTTAAAATGGGCATTAGGTTAGAGTTAACCCTAACTTGTTACCTATATAAACATAAGTGATGGGAGAAAACTTCATTAACATCAGAAAATCAATAACAGGACATCAGAAGAAGAAGAAGAGAGTTTTGAGAAAAACTCATAAGATCCACCAACAAGGATCATCCAACGGCGACCGTGGACCCTTTGGAGCCTCACTACCACCGGCGGACAACAACCAAGCAAAGAGCCTCAGAAGAAGCTTCATCACCTCGTCGTCGAAACACCGTCATCAAAAACCCAAAACATAAGATTATGATATTAATGAGTTTGGTTTTGTTTTATTTGGTTTCAGGTATGAACATACGAAGGCGAAGCAGGAGAGAAGAGGAAAGTTTCAAAAAAGGGCATCCATGGGGGAAGACGGGCGTCACCGGCACTACGGAGAAGAAGAAGGCATAAACAATGAAAACCCTAATAGGCCAAAGTTTCCTGCATAACCCTCCCCACTCTTATTAATTCCTTTTCTTTTTCATTTATTTTCATTTTATTATTTTATTTGTTATTTATTTTATCTTATTATTTTTTTAATAGTTTTAATTAGTAATAACTCTTTTTATAATTTTAAAAACTTAACCTTTTTATAACTTAGAATTAAAACCTTTTAATAATAAAGCTAATATTTTTTTTTAAATTAAAATTAACCTTTTTTTTAAATTTAAATTCTAACACTCTTTTTTAAAATTAAGATCCTAGCACTTTAATTTTTTTTTTATTTTTATATATCATAATTTTCTAACTTTTTAATTTGAACTTTTTCTTAATAAATTTCTAACATTTCACTTTTAATTTCTAATTGCACCCTCACCTAAATTTTTTTTAAAATTCCTAACCTTTCCCGTTTAATTTTCATCTAACTTTCATCGCTTTTTCGTTTGGCCTTGATTATTAATCCTTTTATTCTCCGTATGTCATTTTCACGGTTGTAATTATGCGAGGCTATCGTCGCCTATTATTCCGACATTATTTTTACGTTCTTTGGGGTTGTAATTATGCGAGGACATCGTTGCTTTTATATTTCTTGCATTTTTTTGGTTTGTAATTTACGCGAGTAATCATCGCATTGCAATTTTCTTTACTGCTTTCATATTTTCTTCTATTTTAACTGTCATGTAATAATTCGTCATTCGCATCAATTTCCCGTCAAAACCTTCCGAAGGATTAGGTCTAACAGTTTGACCGCTGATTCAATAGCCTTACCCTTTGAACATTTCAAAACCCTAATAGCCTAGGTGTCCCACCGTGGACGAAAATACCCTTTACCCTAGCATTAGGTCAAAGAGTCGCCATACTCTGTTTTAGGGTTTCCCGCCGTGGAATCCCTAATTTCAACCCTAATTTAATTAACAATTTCAACATAGAAATAGGAGTTTCAAGACTCCACGTAAGCGTTTCCATAAGAAATGCTTACTCCCCATTGAAACTTTGACCACAGTCAAGAGGTTTCTAACCTCCCTTTCAAAGGGAACTACGATTACTCTGATTCCATCCCCTACCTTGTATACGTAGGCACAAGATGTGAATCTTGGCGTGTAAACTTAGGACTAACCCTTAGGTCTCTTTGTCACTCTTAACCTTTAGCTCAGTATATACCCTAAATCAAATAATAAAGCAAAAATAGTAAAAATGAACAAAAGGTCCCTGTAGAGTACTAAAGAAGTTTAGGATGCTAATACCTTCCCTAAGCTTAACCATCCCCTTACCTAGGTCTCTCCCCGTATTATTTACGGTGCAAAAATAGGTTTTCCTTCATTTGACCTTTTCCTTCGGATAAATCAAAGATCGGTTGTGAACTAAAAGATGTGATTCAAATTAATTAATAATTTGATATCCTATTCTAACCGCAACAGAGCTTCTTGAAAGTTCTATCTTTTATAGTACAAGGAATTTCTATGTGTCCATGATCTTTCCGCTTGATGGGGATTCTCTTTCCTTGTGATATTTCACTACACTGCTCAGTTGAAATTTTCTGCTCTTCACTCATTGGTCTCTTTTTTTCCCATTGCCTCTTTCATGAATTTCTTGTACAAAGGCATTTGCTTGAGTGCTTCAAAGAATTGCATATTGATCTCTAACTTTTTGAATATTGTGCTAAAATTTTCAAAGTCTTTCTCCTTCTGATCCTTCTTTGTAACTCTCGGAGGGTACGGTAGCTTGATTTTTGGTTTAACCTCCTCTTTCTTTTTCTCTTCAGTTGGTTTTGCAGGTGGTATAACTTTTTCTGGTTCTTTCCTATTCTCTCTTACTTCAAGTTCCACCTTTATACATTGATAATCATTGGTTTCCCTTTCTTCCTCTTCTTCCACGACTCTCTAATTTCTTGTTGTGACGACATTAACATTCTTATTATTTTTTAGATTCGGTACTGTCGTGCTCGGGAAGGTTCCTTGAGTGTGCATGGAGAGTTGTGGGGATATTTATCCCATCTTAACCTTAAAAAATTTTATAGTGGATGTGGTGTTTCTCTGATTATTTCGTGTCTCTTCCTAGAATTGAATGTTGTGAGCTGCCATCTTTTCAATAGCTATCTCCCATTCTGCTTTCTGAGGAGCCTGCTGCTGCTGCTGATATTGAGGTTGATTATGATCTTTCCAAGAGAAGTTAGGATGATTCTTCCACCCTGGGTTATAAGTTTGAGAATAGGGGTTATTCTGCTTCAGAAACTTTATCTCTTCAATTTATTTAGCAGTTGCAACGCAATGGGCATTAAAATGAGTCCACTACAAATCTCACAACTCACAGCTGGGACAGGTTGAACTTGAGCTACAGTTTGAGTAATTACATTCATTGCTTTAAGCCTTTTCTCTACTTTATCCTTTATTTGATCTTCCTTTTCCACAACTTGATTAGCCAAATTTAAGTCAATTGTACCTTCAGGTTTACTCACACTACAATCATATATTTCCAAATTCTCATAGCAATGGCTTCAATGGTCTTCTTAATATTATTAGCTATTGTAAAGTTTGATGATCCACCGGTTGTCGTATCAATTAGTTGTTTAGTCTTCATCTTGAGACCATTCACAAACATCTGCATCTGTTTAGTTTGATCGATGTTATGAGTAGGACATGCAACCAATAACCGTTTGAACCTTTTATACGCATCACCCAGTGGTTCTCCCTCCTTCTGTTTAAAATTCATGAGTCTGGAGTTACAGCTTGAGGATCTTCAGTATTGACCATAACATCAGCAGGTGTCTCAAGGAATGTTCTAACATCCTCCATGACATTGGTTTCTTCATGCTGATCATCAATAGTAACATTAATGGATTCCATCAAGACTTTTGTTCTAGAGTTGAATACTCTATAAGCTCCGTTGTTGGTAGAGTATCCCAGGAATATGCCTTCATCACTTTTGGGATCCATTTTTCTCCTTTGTTCACGATCTGTCAGGATGTAACACTTGCTCCCAAAAACATGGAAATACTTCACAGTTGGTTTCCTTCCTTTCCATATTTCATATAAAGTGGAGGAAGTTCCTTTTCTCAAGGTAACTCTGTTGTGAACATAGTAGACTGTGTTCATTGCCTCAGCCCAAAAATGCATAGGTAATTTCTTTGCATGAACCATGGCTCTAGCAGATTCTTGGATAGTCCTATTTTTCCTTTCCACTACTCCATTTTACTGAGGAGTAATAGGGGAGGAGAATTGATGACTGATTCCTTCAGATGAACAGAATTCAGCAAACTTAGAGTTTTCAAACTCCTTTTCATGATCACTTCTGATCCTGACCACACCACTTTCCTTTTCTTTTTAAAGTCTAATACAAAGATCTTTGAAGACTTCAAACACATCTGATTTTTCTCTGATGAAACTTATTCAGGTGTATCTGGAGTAATTATCAACAACCACATAGGCATACCTTTTCCCACCCAGACTTTCTACCTGCATTGGTCCCATCAAGTCCATGTGCAATAGTTCAAGAATTTTGGATGTTGTAAGATGGCCAATTCTTGGATATGACATCTTGGTTTGCTTGCCAACCTGACATTCACCACAAACCTTTCCTTAATCAATAGTTGGCTTTGGAATTCCTCCTACTGCTTCCTTGGATATGATCTTTTTCATCCCTCATAGATGAAGATGTTCAAGTTTTTGATGCCATAGTTTGACTTCCTTTTCTTCTTTGGCCATAGAACAGACAGTGGAGTTACTTGAGACTTTAGGCTCCTATAAGTAGAAGTTGTATTTAGACCTAGATCCCCTCATGACTTCCTCTTTGTCTCCATTTGTGACAACACATTCTCCCTTTGTGAATTTGAGATTGAGTCCTTGATCACAAAGCTGACTGATACTAATAAGGTTGGCAGTCAGTCCTTTCACCAGCAACACATTGTCTAGGTTGGGAACTCCAAGACAATCTAGTTTTCCAACACCTTTGATTTCCCCTTTAGCTCCACCACCAAAGGTCACATAAATAGTGGAATGAGGTTTAATGTCCACCAATAGATTCTTTATTCCAGTCATATGTTTAGAACAGCCACTATCAAAATACCAGTCTTCTTTGGCTGATACCCTTAGAGAGGTATGAGCTATTAGAGCCACATTCTTAGCAACCCATTTTGGTTTCTTGATAGGAGCAGCCTGCATTGGTTTGACTTGATGAGTGTGGCTGGGAAATCCATGCACCCTGAAGTAAAAAGGCTTTATGTGTCCAAATCTTCCACAGTAGTGACACCTCCACTTTTGGGACTTTCTCTTGGTCTTGTTTATGCTTCTGTTCCCCTGATGTTGAGACATCGGTCGTGACATCCGATTTGACCTCTGATTTTCAGGCTTTGGCATCTTGAACCCCAATATGGGTTTCTGTTCACCAACAAATCCTAGTCCAGACTTGTCTCCTACTTTCTGACCACTTTGTAGAATTTCTTCTAGAGTGTTAGTCCCATTGTTTAACATCCTGATCGATTTTGACATCTGATCAAGTTTAGAATTCAACAAGCTGACCTCACTGTTGAGTGAGTCTATTATTGCAAGATGTTCCTTCTTCTCAGCCTCCAACTTCTTTATGATTTTCTTTTGATTCTCCCCTTGTTGGCACACTTCTGCACTTTTGATACACAGCTGTTTGTATGAGACTGCAAGTTCATCAAAAGTCAGCTCATCTCTACTAGAATCATTATCAGATACACATACACTAGTTAGTGCAGTGACATGTCTTGCAGATTCTTCTTCTGATCCACTCTTAGAATCTCCATCAGACCAGGTAACAGTTAGACCATTCTTTTACTTCTTGAGATAAGTAGGACACTCAGGTATAATGTGACCATAACCTTCACATTCATGGCACTAAATTCCTTTGCCTTGATTTGACTTTTCTTCAGATTTTACTTTTCTGCTGATGTCAGAAGAGATGTTCTTGACATTAGGTCTGCCCTTCTTATCTATTCTTTTCATGAGTCTATTGAATTGTCTTCCAAGCATAGCTATAGCTTCTATTAAATTCTCCTCACTTCCATCATTGTATCCATTTGAGTCCTCTGCAGTATTTGATACAAAAGTTATACTTTTTTTCTTCTTCTCAGCAAGGTCATACATTCCCATCTCAAATGTTTGGAGAGAACCAATGAGTTCATCAACCTTCATGTTGTTGATGTCTTGAGCCTCTTCAATAGCAGTGACTTTCATGGCAAATCTCTTAGGCAATGATCTGAGAATCTTCCTTACAAGCTTTTCTTCAGACATTTTTTCTCCCAAAGCTCCTGAGGTATTGGCAATCTCAAGAATATTCATGTAGAATTCATGAATAGTCTCATCCTCCTTCATTCTCAGATTCTCAAACTTGGTAGTCAACATATGTAATCTAGACATCTTGACCTTAGAGGTACCTTCATGAGTTGTTTTGAGAGTATCCCAAACCGTTTTGGCCAGTTCACAATGATGCATAAGTCTGAAAATATTTTTATCTATCCAATTGAATAAAGCATTCAGGGCCTTAGAATTCCCAAGAGCCAAGGCTTCTTGCTCTTTGCTCCACTCTTCTTCAGGGATTAACACAGTTGCTCCATCTTTATCTGTTTTCACTGGATGTTCCCATCCTGAGTTAGCTGCTCTCCAGGCCTTACTATCCAGAGACTTCAAGAAAGCTATCATACGAGGTTTCTAGTAGTCATAGTTAGATCCATCCAGGATTAGTGGTCTATTTGTAAATCCAATATTCTTGTCCATAGTACCAGAATTTTTTCTTCCCTAAATCTCACCCAGAAAATAACAGGCAGGATGCCTGCTCTGATACCAATTAAAATTCTTTTACCAGACAGTTGATGTTATAACGGATGTTATGACATCCACTACTGAGCAGACTATTAAACTTGACAGTAAACAAAAATGAAAGCAGTAAATAACACAGGTAATTGTTGACCCAGTTCGGTGCAAATCACACCTACTCTGGGGGCTATCAAGCCAGGGAGGAAATCCACTATAAGCGGTGTTAATTCAGAGTCAAACAACCAATTTGCACTCTTCACTTAAGACCTACCCAATATAACTTCAGCCTAACACTAGACCTGAGTTCCCACTTACTCCCCCTTAATCACAACAGTGATATCAACCAATTAAGTTACAGATTAAAATGAAGACACACTTCAGACAAATCTTGATCTTGCTTCATAACTTCAATCAAGAGACACAACACTCGTGCTTAAAAGCTTAGAGTGACACAATTAAAATATAACTCAAACACACTAGGCCAATGCAATCATACAAAAGATGATTGCTTGGCTCACAAGAAATCCTAAGACACAAAACTCACGTGAAGAACAAATTGCACACAACTGAATTCTTCATCACAAACAACACCCAATACAAGTCTCACTCTTCGTCTCTCTACTCAATTAGGATTTCTACTTTGTCATTTATCAGCAGTGTATGGTCGTTGGGCCTTAGTGCAGCAAATAGGTTTAACCCAGTTAAACCTCTTTTCCTAAATCAGCTACCTTACAATTAGGTCATGGGCATTTTATGTTATCCTCAGCACTGCCTGGCATTTCTCCTGAGATAACTTAAGATCCCTAAAATGTTTCCTGAACTCTAGCCTGAGCTAACTCATATAATATGCCAGAAAACTAAAACACGCGCGCCCTGCTGGCAACTGCTTGATGTCATAACATCCAACATGACATTCAAAACACTTTGTTCTAGCTATCCAAACTTACCCTGCAGTACATTACACACGCATGTCATAACATCAGTCATGACATCTACATACAACAATGTTTTACCATAAAATGTAGCCAATCAAAAACATCTACAATCCCAAACCCACCTGCTGTGGAGAACTTCAATTTCAACCTACTAAGGATAGGCGTACTCATTCAAACTGTCGGGGATGATTGCACATTATTGTCGGGGATACCAATCTCGACCTGTTGGGGAGAAACTAGTCTTAAACTGAATATTATTGGTGGCGAGATACTTCTGATCTGAGATCTTCACCTCGTGGGGATACAGAATCTCTACTGTGGAGAAGTGAGATCAACCGAGCCTCGTGTCGGGGAATGTGATAGCATGTGAGTCTCTGGGAATAGTCGTGCCAAGTACAATTGGGCTTTTTGGTTATGGGATGAGACTAGGTTTATGGTGATAAGGATTTATTTCTGGTTACCAACAAAAATGGATTTAAAAGGGGAATTACTAGACGAGAACTAGTATTCGAGGGTGGACTACCAGACGAGAACTGGTGGCAAAAGGTTAAGTTGTCAGACGAGAAATGACTTCTAGTTTTGGGTATCAGACGAGAATTAATTTTGGCTTGGTATTAGACGGGAACTGATTTCTTGTTTTCCAGACGAGAGCTGGACTTTGAAACTGTGTTTTCCAGATGAGAACTGGTTAAACAGTAGGCTAAAGAAAGGGTGATCAGACGAGAACTGGTTTTGAAGTTTGACATGTACCAGATGGAGACTGGTGTTTACTGAAGGGTTGACCAGATGAGGACTGGTTTGAAGGTTTTCTAGACGAGAACTGGGCTTTGGAGGTTTGCCAGACGAGAACTGGGCTTTGGAAATGATTTCAGGTTACAAGGTTCTGACAAGTAACCGGTTATTTGATGAGGTAATGGCACGATTCCCCGACACTCAACTCTTACTAAGGAGAATAAACTCGCTTAAATCACTTGCCCCAGTGTAGCTCAAATTTCCCCTATCTGATCTTTGGGAAAGTTCACCTTGAGAAGAAAGTAGCTTGCCATGAGACGACCTCGAGATGACTTGCCCCAGAATTTATACCATGAAAGGATTCATCCTTAATTGACCGACTCTTATAGTGGTTGGCTTCAATTTACTCTTAAAGTGGCTTTCCCCTGAATGAGCATTGAATTGACTTAACTCATCCTGACTGAACACTGGAGGGGTCTTCCCTCAATCAACAGAAACTCTAGGTGATCTGCCCCTGATTGGTATTCTCGAGATGATCCACTTCTGATCAAACGGTTCTTGAATGATTTGCCCCAAAATCAACCGATGCTTGGGGATTTGCCTCAGACTGACTGATTCCAAACTCACTGGATGTCAATGCCCCAGATCCACAAGGCTTCCAAGTATATTCGATCCTGATCCAGACTGCTGAATGATTCAGTCCTGTTTAATTACTCCTTGTTGGAATTTCTCCATGTCAACTACTGACCTGCAATTTAAATTGTTTGTTCATGAATGGTAATTTTAATGCGATATTCATGCAAGTTTTGAAAGAAATGTCACTTATTAAGTGTCGTGATAGTGAAACGAATGGACCATTTAGTCCAAATGTTGTGCTAAATTGATTGGTGTGAAAGATATAGCAAGGATAATGATTATCAAATCATGTAGGATTCAATTTACTCAACCTTGCAATAGTATGCTTTTAGAATAAACCCTGTCTCAATTAGGTCTTTTAAGGGTTGAATCGTGGTTGGGTTCATGGTTATTGAAACAAAGGATATTAGGCTCAAAGTATGATTTATACCCACCCCTTCCCCGTGATGATCTCCAATCCTATGTTCAGCTGACTTGGCCCAAGCGCTTACTTCTTCAAAGTGTTTATTGAATGGTAGGAGTTATGGTTAATGAACTCACAAGGTTTTCAGAGTGACCGTTACCCCTTTTTGTCTTCTGCGTATGTAGTCACACGACTTCATTCTTGTTTGAGGGTTTTTTTTAGATCCTTTCTTTTTATTCTTTTGTTCCCTAATTTTTACCTGGACTGACTCTTTTTGAGTTCTTTTGATTTTGAAGTCCAGCGGGATGCCCCAATTTTGCCTAAGTTTTTGCCTTCCAGCTTTTCTTTTTTAACTTAGCGGGCTTTTCTCTTTTCTCTTTTTTTTTTAAATAAGTCGTGCGACACTGGTTGTCTTGATTTCTTCGAAAGGGTTGTAACTATCTCACTCCTTATTGGTGAGGTATAACCATTGTGGTTGATGAGGTATGACCTCTTGAGAGGGATAAGATGTGATTGGTCCTCGAACAGGGACACTCCTCTATAAAATTTGAACGCTTGGTCAAGCTAACTAACAACTAACCTGCCCTAGGTTAAGATGTGAGGGTTTAAAAATCCGAAAGAAACTTCTACTTCTAGGCTCAAAGTGGTTAACTAGGGACTAACTCCTTATATCTCTGGTGTTTAGGGGATTTGAAACAACGCTTGTACGTCATCATCAGGATTTTATCCAAAAGCATACGATCAACAATTATGGGTATTCAGTTTTCGTCATCCTCCCTCTAATCTTTGCTAAAACAAAAGTGATAAAGCGGAGTGGATAAAAGGTGCATGTGTCTGTGCTTTGCAAAAATGAGCGAATGCGACATGATTAATTCATAAACATGCATAATCACTTCATTAATATTACCATTCAAAACAACAATGTTTAAAAGCAAGTAGCAACTAACAGGAGAGAAACTACAAATGCAAATGATAAAAATGCCTAAGGACTACCAATGTTAAGGACGTCTGCCTGTCTGGACCACTAGCTTCTGGAAATGACCCTCAGAATCTTCGAGTTTAGAATGCTGAAAGGTTTACATGAACAACCAAACTTCCTTCTGGAAAGGATATGCACCCTTTGCCAACCAACTGCTGCACTTTGGCTTGGAAAGCTTTGCAATCTTCGGTTGAATGCCCCATGGATCCGCCATGATATCCACACTGTACATGGGGATTGTACCCAGGAGGGTAAGGTTCAGGCACAGGCTTAAGATTCTTAGGCTCCACCAATGAGTTTTGAATCAGATGTGGCAGAAGCTGACTGTACGACATAGGAATTGGATGAAGAGGAACAATCCTTCTTTCCAAGTTGTTGTGAGGCCTATTCTAATTCTGGCACTGATTGGGATAACCTCGGTCATGGGCTCGTTGATTTGTATAAGGAACAACCCAAGGTTTCTGATGTGGTGCCCTAGGCAGAGTCGTCTGTCCATAAGAATATCGTGACACCGGAGGTAATGACTGCTGAGAATATGAAGAACCAAAAGATTTCCCTGGTTCACCATGAGGATACTCAACATCTATCAAGACTGCATTGATTACATCTTCTTCTTCCTCTTGATAATTACTGAGGGATTCAGTTTCACTGGCCTGACTGCTTGAGACATCTTAAATTTTTCCGATCATAATGCCATTCTGAATGTATTCTCCTGCTATTACTAGGTCAAAGAAGTTTGGTGTAATCCCAAGCATCCTCTCAAAGTATGGGCTCTATAAGGAGTCTATGAACATATCTGCTAATCTTGGTATAGAAGCGGCAGTTTCACTTTGGAAGCAAATTCTCTCCACCTCTGATCATACCTTCTGAAAGGTTCATTGTTCTCTTGAGATAAGCTTTGCAACTGCATGCGACTAGGAGCCACGTCAAGATTATATTCATACTGCTTCAGAAAAGTTTTAGCTAAGTCCAAACATGATCGGATCTGACTGCTCTCTAACTACATATACCAATTTAAAGATGCCCCAGTTAGACTATCCTGGAAACAGTGAATCATAAGCTTGTCGTTGCACACAAACGAGGTCATTCTTCTGCAAAACAGCACCAAATGTTGCCTCGGGCAACTATCTTCTTTGTACTTCTCAAACCTCAACGCTTTGAAATTCGGAGTTAACACTAGGCCGGGAACCAGGCACATGTCTGAAGTGTTGAGACCAAAAGTATCTTTAACTTCCAAGGCCTTGAGTTTTTCATCCAACGCATGGAACCTTTTAGCATACTCAAGAGCTCTCGGGTCCTTTGTCTTCATCATCGGGACCTCCCTTTTAGAATTCGATACAGAGAAAGCAAAATCGGGACAATCTATAGTATCAGGAGAAGAGGACCGTCCACTCTGGGCAACAAACTGTTCATGTAAGTGTTGATTCTCAATAGAGGGCTGCATAGGCTGAGCTTTAGTAAGGTCGTTTACTTGCGAAGAGTCTTCATTGGGCAGAGAACCATACAGAGGATTGTTCATCACAGTAAAACCTGGTGGGCTATCAACAATCTGGAGGTCGTTCCCTGACATAGCTACCAACAATTCTCAACTTGACTTTACTTCTTAACACTGCTTGATTTTGCTTCAACCACTTGGTCGTCTCCCAACAATCACCACTTGTTCAGGATGAGCACCGGGGAATCACATTCTGATCAAAACAAAGGCAGGATGAGAGCTCTGGCTTGCTGAAGAATGATATGCAAAATGATGCAAAGATGCTTATGATATGCAATGCAAAATGCAACAAACATGGGATCACAGCCTCCACAAAGCTCTGAATAACTGCTACCCTGCTGACTGGATAAGTTCAAAAGTTCGCTCTGAAGAGAAAATTAGAATACCGGGTTGGCTGAAGGTTAAAGTTTCCTGCATAACCCTCCCCCTCACAGGTATGAACCTATACCTGACAAGGTTTGGCATCCTATGCGATCGTCAGCGTCACAGACTTTCGTGAAACGATGATACGTTCACCATTTCTAGTTTGGCATCATAGTCAAACGAAGCGGCCTCACTTAGCTGACTCCCAAATGAACGGTCCCCAGAGTCGACAATCCTCAGATCCAACATCCTCTCAACTGTCTAAAACAAACTGGAAAGATAGTCATCAAAGATAATCTTGTATGAACGCGGATTTCGTGAGGACTAGTGCATGCCAAACATACAGGTCCATCACTACTTTCCACTGCTAATACTATGTGTGTACTCAAGCTTGGGTTTTGGAACATCCACCCAACAGCACAACAACAAATAATAAAGTGCGGAAAATATAAATACAACAATATATAAAAATACAACACAAAAATATACACACCCAAAAACAAAACAAACAAGCGCTAGGATTGACTCGCATAAGGGATGGGATTTTTCCCCAACAGAGTCGTCAGCTGTCGCTATTGCGAAAAAAGAGGGCTGACAAGGACAAAAAATTCGCCACCGTTTGTTATTTATCCCAAAGATAGGGAAAGAATACAATAAGAGAAAACCTAACGAAAAAGGGAAAAGACAGGTCATCGCAACCAAATCTTGGGTTCGGGAGTCGGTTACGCAAGGGGATGGTATGAGCATCCCTCACGTCAGTTGTACTCAACGGGATCCATGCATGTTGTCTAGTCTATGGGTGAAAACAAACTATCAAGGGTTGGCTCACAGGAACGAAAGAAAAGAAAAGAGACTCGATAGAGCATCGTCGTTCTATGCCTACGTATTCCCTCGTGCAATGGGAAAGTCAGAGTCAACGTAGTTCAGGAATCTACAGGGGGAGGTTGCTCGCCAAGACATCGCCGTCTTGTGCCTACGTATCCTCATCTGGTATGAGAAATCAGAGCAAACGTAGTTCAGGCTAACTACGGGTAAACGGGGTGTTCTCGATCGCACGGGGCGAGCGAAAAGGTTCGGGTAGATGATGCTAGCGTATGCATTCTAGCAGTTAGGTGTATTTATGCTCGACCATTAGAGACTTAGGCGTTACCTGTTTGCGGTAGAACGGACGTAACATGTCCTAGGTTAAAAGGTAACGGGTGACTAGAGGTTTAGAAAGGAAGAAAAGTGCTCGCTAGGATTATCGCAATCCTATGCCTACGTATTCTCATATGACATGAGAAATCAGAGCAGCCGTAGTTCGGCTAACTACGGAAAAAGTCGGTTAAGGATATCTCGATCACACATAGGCGAGAGAAAAGGGATATCGATTGCACAGAGGCGAGAGAAAGGGGAACAGTCGGATCGGGATGCACACGCTAAATCCTAAGACGTAGGAGCGAATGCGTCGCATATCGCTCAAAGGGCATACGCTAAACACTCTAGACGAATGAGAAGAGGCTCCCCACTCATCATTTCCTACGTATCTATCGCTTACGGCTCACAACGCTCGACGCGAGTAATTAAAAGATTTGAATTAAAGAAAGTTACCGAACGGAGTGGTTCCGTTGACCCTTGAAATTGCGTGCAAGCTTCATTTCCAATCTTTTAGTATCCTCTTTGATCCTTGGTGATGATGTTTTGAAATACGGCTCGAAAGGGTCAAGGTGAATTGAATCGGGTCCAATGTGACGCTAACCCGTCGTAGCTTAACTTATGAGGGAAGTCAAACTATAGGAGGTCGCATGATTGATATTCGTGCTACGGACAAGATAGAGATATGATATTGAGAATCATTCTCCGATTTAATCGTGTCGCAAGAACCAAAAGGTGGGATCTCGTCTTAATCGCAAACAAAATGTTGATTAATCGAAGGTAGCCTATCGTGATCCCAAAGTAAAGAAAATGACCCAAATGGTCATCTTCCATAGATTTGAAATCGAGAAGGTTATCAACTCCGATAAATCTAACGCTTACGAATACAAAACTTCATCGATCAAGGAAAGTCAAAATAAAATTGAAACGAACAAGAAATGAGGAGAAAAAGAAGGTGGTCTCGGATCCAACATTACTTATCAATAATTTGACCAATAATGGATTACGGAAGTCTCGTCATAGACCCAAAAACGATCAAAATGAAATAAAATCGAAATAAAGTCGAAGATGAGAAAGAAAAGAGAAAATGGTCTCGGATCTATCGTTTCTCATCAATAATTTGACAGAAAAACGATAGAGGTCTCTCATCGACCAAAAAGGATGAAGGTGAAACAAAATGGCCAATGATAAATGAGAAATAAAATCTACCTTCTAAAAAAATATATTAAAATCCTCTAAAAGAAATTAGAATATAAAATAAACTAAGATTAGAAATATATATATATATATATATATATATATATATATATATATATATATATATATATATATATATATATATATATATATATATATATATATATATATATATAAACTATTTTAAAAAACTAATATAAATATTATGAAAAAACTATATATAAAGTAAATATTACATAAATCTAATATACACTAATTTTACAAAATATATTACATAATACTATTATAAATCTAATAAAAGACTAAAAAAATATTACATTAAAATGGAGAAAGGAGGATAAACAGAAACAGGGGGTACGGTGCAAATGGGGAGAAGATCATTTGGGCCCTTGAGACCCATCACCTCTCCCAACTAAACAAAACCAACAACAATAAACACAAACAAAAACGGGACACACACTCCTCATGGTTTCACTCAAATCTCCAATGCTCTCCTTCACTGATTCAGAAATTCCTCAAACTCTCCATGATCTTCAATCTGGAAAAAAAAGGCTTACGCGTGAAAATGGTGGCAAGGAGGGTTATTGGGTTTTGTTAGTTGGTTGAGATTTGAAGAGATGGAAGAGGAAAAATGGGTTTCGAAGGTTGTAGATTTGGAGTGTTTGGTGAGTTGTTTCAGTTGATTCTGTTATGGGTTTGAAGAGGTTGAATGAAGATGATGAAGTGGTTTGGTGGATCATTTGAAGATGAATGAAGGAGGAAGGAGGCGCCGCTACTGGGTCTATGTGGTCTCTAGGTTGATGAAAATCAACAGTGCAATATATAATGCACATCCGACACGTGGCAAGGCTGTTGGCTAAATTTCTGATTAAATTCTGATTGTTTGATTAATTAATGAGAAATTGCTGAACGTAATTGTTAATGAAATGATTAAAGACAAAAAAACTAAAATCCTAATTAAAGTTATTTTATCTTAAACTAAAGGCATAGTCCTAAGAAAACTAATCAAACTAAATTAATTCTAATAATAATGATAATATCTATTTAATAAAATTCTAATTTAAATTAATCATAACTAATCTTAATTAACTGTAAACTAAAACTTAGTTAACCTACAATTCTAATTAACAAATCTATTTCTAAAAACCAATCCAAAGTTCTATTAAAATCTAATTTAACAATTCTAAAGAAAATCTAAACTAATAATTAATTAATTAATCTAAATACTAACATTCTAACTAAAGTCCAATTAAAAAATTCTATATTCTATTTAACTTAAAATAAAACTATATTCTAAACCAACTAAAATTCTAAGTCTAATTAAATGAAAGTAAAATCTATTTAATAATTCTAAATAAACTTCTATTGAAATACTAATATAATACTGAAAGTTATTTCTAAAACAAATTCTACATTAAATAAATAAAACTAAATAAATAAAAAGAGATAAATCACGGAAACCATGAAAAGGGGTCGAACACCGAAACGCAATCGAAAATATCAACACAGACTGAACCACCAGAAAGAGAGCAACCTTCGCTCGATTTCGAAATAAATATCCTCGTTTGAACTGGTTTGAATCATCTGAAACGTGAGCAAAGCGGCTGTAATCCCGATAATCCACTCCGACTGGTAACAATGACAAAATACGATAAATGATCAACCTAAACGATATGCAAATAAAATGCGAAGTAAAATCCAGGTTGAAAAGAAAAGGTTGGTCAGATTTTGGGGTACAACACACATCCTACTTTATATCTTTATCTCTTGCACGAATGATTCCTTTCATAATCGTTATTCCTCTTGTAATATCTCCTTCCACATCTTGTGCTGGTTCCTTTCCATCATGTGATTTTTCCTCCTTGCTAGCCATAATACATGTAATTCATAAAAACAAAATTATGAAATAAATGACAAATATATATGAAAAGAAAAACATATAAATAAGAAATATATAAATAATAAAAACATATATAATTTTATTGAATGACATAATATATAATTTTATTGAATAATATACTATGTAATTTTACAAGTACCTTTGTCACTAACACCTCTTTCTTTTCTTTGTTGGAACATGGTTTACTTGTCTCTTAACAACACGGACAGATGGATTGATCCAAATTCCCTCTTATGATCATTTCTAATATATAATTTGTCCGCTCTAATATTCTCATCTTGATCATCTATAATATAAGATTTCTTCCCAACATCAACATCATCCTGATCTCCAACGTTATCATTGATTACTTTGTTGGAAAAAAGAACTATAAACCATTTCATACTTGTTGGATCAGTGACATAAAACACTTGTTTAGCTTGCGTGGCTAGAATAAAAGGCTCATCTTTGTACCCCACCTTATTAAGATCCACTTGCAAAAATCCTGACTTATCCATTCGTATGCCACTATTATTTTCAATCCACTTGCATCCAAATATAGAAATCTGAAACGTCTCATAATCAAACACCCAAATGCGTTCGATAATCCTAAAATATAACAGATTTGCATATTTGGGGTTTAAGTCCTTCACACTTGAAATGTGCATTGCTTCAGCAAGCACAGTGGCACCACTGTTTTGCATTGTACTTTTATCATCTTGTTCTTTGGTATAAAATGTGTATCCATTAATTGCGTATGCGCTATAAGAAAACACGTGAAAACTTGAACCATATACTAAACATCTCAACCTTTCTGCTATTGAAGCGGGATCAGAATAAAACTTTGAAAATATATGATCCTTGAACCATGTTATAAAACTTCGATTGTGCTCACGTACTATCCAATTTTCATTTCTATTCAGATTTAAACCTCGGAGAACATCCTTGTACATTTCAACATACGACTCAACCTCAATGTCATTGTGCATAACATACAAGTGCACCTGCTCCCGTTCATCCCTTGAAACTGTCACAACTTTTTTTCCAATTAACTATTTTCCTACTATTTTTTCAACAGCATGAGATTTTGTGAGACCAATGGATTGAACATTGGACAAATATTTAGTACAAAACTCAATCGCTTCTTCAACAATGTATCGTTCAACAATACATCCCTCTGGTCGACTTTGGTTTTTCACATACCCTTTCAATATTTTCATATAACGTTCAACAGGGTACATCCATCTCATATAAGTTGGTCCACACAATTGTGTCTCTTTCACGAGATGAACAACTAGATGTACCATTATGTCAAAAAATGATGGAGGAAAATACATTTCAAGCTCACAAAAAGTAATAACTATTTCTTTTTGCAATATTGGTAAGATCGCAGGATCGATCACCTTACTACAAATTGACCTGAAGAAAAAACACAATTTAGTTATTGCACTTCTTACTTTTTCTGGAAAAAAAGAATGTATACATATTGGTAGAAAGTGTTCCATTATAACATGGCAATCACGTGTCTTTAAACTATTTAACTTGAGGTCTTTCATAGAAACAAGTCTTCTAATATCTGAAGAGTATCCTTCTGGAACTTTAACTTCACTTAGAAACTTACACAATATCTTTTTCTCCTTTCTAGATAAATTATAAGCAGCGGGTGGTAGATATGTTCGATTTTCTTTCTTCAAGAGTCCTAATTCATTTCTTATTCCCATCGCAACCAAGTCCTTTCTTGCTTTAAGTTCATCCTTAGACTTTTCTTGTATATTGAGTAACGTACCAATAACACTTTCAAATACATTTTTTTCAATATACATCACATCAATAAAATGTCTTACATACAACGACTTCCAATAAGACAATTAAAAAAAAATTGACCTCTTCTTCCACCTATGCGTGACAAGCGTATGAGCAAAAGGCTTGCCAAACTCAGTACTCACATCTTTCACCTTTTCAAATATTTGTTCACCTATCAATGTAGGTGGAGCTCTACCTTATTATGAATTTCCATTGAATGTTTTTCTCCACCCACGGTAGTGATGATTAGAATTTAAGAATCTACGATGATCAAGAAGGAATTTTTCTGACCAAATTCCAATCGCGTCCAATCTGTGTTTTCTTCACAGATAGGACACACACATTTACCTTTAATGCTATACCCTAATAGATTTTCGTATGCTGAAAAATCATTAATTGTGCCAAACAACATCGCTCTCAAATTGAAACTTTCTTTCCTATATCCATCATAAACCTCCACACCGTTCTCACATAAACTCTTTAAGTCTTCGACTAAAGGTGTCAAGTATACGTCTATGTCATTCCCTGGTTGTTTAGGACCAGAAATTAACATAAATAACATCATCTAATTACGCTTCATACATAGATATGGAGGTAGGTTATAAATCATAATAATTACAAGCCATATGGAATGTGAGATACTTTGTAGACCATGCAGATTCATTCCACCAGTTGATAATGCCAAGTGAAGGTTTTTAGCTTTTTCTCCAAAATCAGGTTACTCATTATCAATTTCCTTCCACTATGGTGAATCTGCCGGATGTCGATACTTCCCATCTATAATTCTATCATCGCATGCCAAGTCAAGTGTTTTGCATCTGTTTCACTATGAAACATGCATCTAAATCTCAGAATTATAGGAAAATACCATAAGACTTTTGCTGGTGACAACTTTTTCTTATACTGAGATACACCGCATTTAGGACACTCGTTTAATGATGCATATTTATTTCGAAACAAAATGAAATCATTTGGACAAGCATGTATCTTATCATAGCTCATTCCAATAGAGTATAACATTTTTTTAGCTTCATAGGTTCGATTTGGAAGAACATTATCCTCCGGAAGCATCTCTTTCTTAAGGGCTGATAACTCTGTGAAACTTTTATCCAACCATCCATTACCCGCCTTTAAGTTGTACAACTTTAATGCCGCAGACAATCTCGTGAAAGTAGTGCAACCTTTATACAATGGTTTCTCTGCATCGCTTACCAACCTTTCAAACATCTTGGGACAATCCTGAAGATCTTCTTTAAGTGCTTCTACAATCTCTTCGACTCGATCACAATAATATGTATCTCTGCCATTGTCATTTGAAGCATATGTCGTATTATCCCTCGGTTCAACATTCTCGTTACTTATCTCACCATGTAATGTCCAACATGTATAACTTCGATCAATTCCATGTCTCTTTAAATGAGATTCCAACTGAACTGCGTCAATTCGACGCCCATAACAACAACCTAAGCAAGGACATGTGATCCTATTGGGGTCTTTGGCGTGTTCAACAACAAACTTAACGAATTTTGATACCCTATTCTCGTACTCGTTTGATAATCGATTGAAAGACATCCATTTTTTATCCATACTAATTAAGTAGGCTAAACTAAACTAAGTAAGCTAAACAAAACCAGCGAATACCTGTAACACTTGTAGAGAAATTACCAACTTCTAGAACTACACAGTAAGATTCTTGGAAACGATCACAATCTTCACAAGTAACCCCTATACAAATTAACATACAAAATTAATTCATGTTTTCATCAAAAACATCAACATTAACAACATCAACATTGACAACATCAACATCAACATTAACAATATCAATAACAACATTAAACCAAAAATAACTAAATATAAAAATAACTAAAGACAAAAACGGATATTTGTTCTTATGCTGTGTCTAAGAAGTAGGGATGGCAACGGGGCGGGTTTAACTATACCCGCACCCGCACCCGCCTCCATGTAACAGACCCGCCCCCGCCCCCAAATCCAATCGGGGGTGAAAATTTACCACCCAGACCCGCCCCCAGTAGAAAACGGGTGCACCTGCACCCGCCCCGCCCCCACCCGCAAAAAAATATTATTTTTTTAATTATAATAAAAATTAGTAATTTAATTAAAAAATTGATTATTTTAATAAATTAATTAATTATTTAATTAAAATTTTAATTATTAAATAAATATTAACTTGATTAATTTTATTATTTTAATTGCAATAAGAATATTAATAACTTAATTAAAAGTATAATTAATAAATAAATATTAAAATAAATAAAATAAGGAAATCAAAATAAAATATATTATTTGGGGCGGGGCGGGGGCGGGTGCGGGCGGGTCTTAGTGTCTACCCGCACCCGTACTTAAGAACTGGGTTTCACCCGCATCCGCACCCAATTAAATCGGATTTTCCTCGTTAATTTCGGGGCGGGCCCGGGCGGGTGTGGGCGGGTCCGGGTTTGTTTGTCATCCCTACTAAGAAGGAAGGTCCATTTACGACAATGAATATAGTTCTTACAAAATTGGGTCTATGAATTGTTTCAGTTTTAATTAGCATTTTTGTCTAGCCAAAAACATTATTCTTTATAACTTGAGAATTGTTTTCATCTTGTTGAACAGTTAGAATCTAACTCATTTATTTTATTTGTTTTGTGAAATAAAATAATAGAACAAATGCCTAGACTTTTCTATTTTTCATTTCTTAAAGATTCTTCGTATAACAATCATATTCTTGATTTATTTTCAGTCCTTATAAAAGGGAACTAGAACCACTCATCATATGCTAAACTAAGTCCTACTAGTCCCTCCTTACTTCCAAGCGCATTTCTCTTTTCTTCTCATATATCCAATTAAGGGGAAAAAATAGGTATCAAAGTATTCTTTGTTTTTATAATGTTGTTTTCTTTATGTTCACCATTTCCAAACAAGAGAAAGCCATACAAACCATGCAAAAACATGGTCTTATATTTTCATGACATACTTTACAATGGAAAGAAAGCAGCAAATGCAACATCAGCAACACGAAAACTGAAAAACTTATACAATATTTCTACAACAAAAAAACTCATCAATCCATAACTATGAAAATGAAGAAAATGACTAAAATACCTTGAAAATGGTAGAATATAGTAGGAAAGTGGTGGTGTGGCGGACAGAGGGAGTACTATGACTGGCGAAAAGGAAGAATATGGCGGACGGACGGAGGGAGGACGACAGTCAACGGAGGAGAAATGGTGGAATGGGCCCAAGAGGTTTTTCAGAAATGAAGGGTTTTTCGCGAGAGGGAAAGAAAGACAGAATGTTGCATACTGTTTTTGAATTTAAAAAAGCTTGTTTTATTAAATTTATAAAATTAACACCTATAGCCGCGCTTTTGAAAAGCGCTGCTGAAACCCACACATATAGCAAGCAGCACTTTCATCTAAAAAACACTCTCTAAGGTCTGTCTTAGGAAGACCCTATAGCAGTGCTTTTCAAAAGCGCTTTCGTATACCCCCCCTGATCTGACCTGATCAGAAGGGGATCACGATATGGCCACGCGCTACTGGACGGCTACCTGTTCACCGGTGATGAGAAGGAGGAGGGGGTGTACCTGTAAGACACTCTGATGCCAAAGTAAGAAGCTGGGCAGAGTGGAAGCAATAGTACAGAAAAGGGGCAAGAAGAGTTACCTGACCCTCTTGAGGAAGAGGGTATTTATAGAGGGACCCCAGCGCTGGGCCAACGGTCATTTGAGATGGGCGGGATGACCAGGCCCAACCCTAATGACTGCTAGGGCTTACGTGGCGTAGTGAAGACCAGAATGTGGTCTTCGCCCTAGTCTAACTGCTCCTAGATCTCCGGAAAGTGGGTTTGACCTGCTCTTTTGGAGGTGGGCAGTTGGTTGATGACGTGTCCCCGCAGAGAGGAGCACGTGGAGAACGTGCGCCGGGCACGTTGTTCTCCCCGCGGAGGGGAGCTCGCGAGATACTCCGGAGCGCGTTGTTCTCCCCGCGGAGGGGAGGAACCACAACCGCGCTTTGGTGAGCCGGGGACGGTTCTGCTCGTCTGGTGGATGGTGAAAGGTTGTTGGGGCGTTGCTTGTGTTCGGCGGCATGCCCTGCTCGTCCCGAGAGACGCACGTGCCCAGCGTGCCCGATTCGCCTGTTGGGCCGTACGTGGTATTGGGCCTGCCGAGGTTGGGCCCATGCCGGAACAGGAGCCCCCCAAGTCGAAGCTCTGGGGAGAGAGCGAGGACTTAAGGTCGCTGTGTCCGGAACGGGCACTCGTGCGAATATCTCTGGTCGTCGGCAAAGCGGGGAGAAGGCAGGTGAAGGGGCGCGACTGTCAGGTTGCCGCCACGTGTCATGCGTTAAGCATCGTAGGGGCGGCTACCCTATGTCATTAATGAGCCTAGGGTCGCTTCGAGTCCCGCGCCGGGTTATAAATATGGGGGTCCCCGCTCATTCTGCTACTTTTCACTCTGCCGTTGTGTCTGCTAAGCTTTATCATCTCTGCTCGTCCGCCGCTTGCTGTCGATCGCCGCCGCACCGTTTGATCTTTCCTTCCGTCCGCCGCCGTTACAAGTGAGTTCTTCTTTTCCCTCCTTTTTTATTTCCGTCGTTTAATTGGAATGGGTGGTCGGGGCATGATGAATGCCCCGAGGAGGGACGCGAGACCCGCCGTGTCTGGCGAACTTCCTAATGAGTGTCCCGGGGAGGATAGGCTGGTTCCGATGAATGTCTCGAGGACGGGGGCTTTCTCCGATGAATGCCCCGTGGACGGGGGGCTTTCTCCGATGAATGCCCCGAGGACGGGGGGTTTTCCCCGATGAATGCCCCGGGGACAAGTGCCTTTTCCGATGGCTGTCCCGAGGGGGATGGCGGGTCGGCCCCTGATTCCCCGAGGAGAGTAGACGGGGAGCGAGTGTTTGTTCGTCGCTTTCCGGCCTTTGTCGCCCTTTCACTTGACTTGCGGTGGAAGGGTGGATTTGATCCTGGCTATCGAATTCACTGTTGTCCTCTGCTTTCAGGTGTAGATGTCGGCTCTGGTACCGGGGATAATGGTCGAAGACAACGAACCCGAGATTCCGGAGTATGACGATGAGCGTATTTCCCCGTCCGAGGAATGGGCGGCCGAGGAGCCGCTTTCTACTCCTTCTTGCTTTGTGGCCGATGCGTCCGACGTGTACGCCACGGTTGAGGACACGCCTATAGGAGAGCCACAGCACTGGCAGGTGTACCGACCAAAAGAACATCACCGCATCTGCTCGCGATATGGGCGGCGGATGTTCCCGATGCATGAGTTCTACTTTAAAGAAGCTCGGCTCCGGTTACCGTTCTCCGCCTTTCATCTGGGGCTTTTTGACTGGCTGCGCCTTGCCCCATCCCAACTGCACCCCAATGCCTTGGCTTTCATCCGGGCTTTCGAGGTGGTGTGTTTCTACCTCTCGATGGAGCCGACGGTACCGTTATTTTTCCGCATCTTCCACCTGCAGCGGCAGACGGTGGCTGGCCGCCACGGATGGGTTTCTTTTAAGCAATCGACCAAACTTTTCAAAGCGTATAGCGATTCTGTCAAAGATTTCAAAAACCGGTTCTACCTCGTCAAGCCGATTATGCAGCACGGCTCAGACACTCTCTTCGACGAGGGCGAGCGAACGGTAGATGGCCAGCGATTCCGCGCGTGGCTTCCTAAGATACATCTACTGTGGACTGCGGAGCATTTCAGCCGAGGGACGGATAGGTATATCGTCCGGGCGGGGACCCTCGAGGAGAAGGACATGGCCGCCTATTTGAAAATAGTTGCCTTTGTGCGGTCTCTCCCTCCATCGAAGCTGGTGACGCCCGATGGTCGGTATATCCTTGACGTGCAGGGGAATGTGCGCACCAAGAAGCGTTTGATAAATACTAAGATCCTGCTCGGCTGTGCGACCGAGGTGGCCGCTCTGGATTACCTAGGTAGGGATGTTCGTTTTTCTCCCCGTGGTCGGGGCTTTTGACTGTTGCTAACTCTTTTCTTTGTTTTTGCAGCGAACATGTCTTCTGTCGAGGAGCGGGTGAAGCAGTTGCGTGCTACTAGGAATGCTGCAGCCCCGAGGACGAGGGTGAGCCAGCTGGTCGGACAGGAGGTCGCGACGCCGGGGGGGAAAAGTTCGTCCTCTTCGCCTCAAGAGAGCCAATCTCTTGCGTCTCAAGGAGCGTCGAAGAGGCAGAGGTCCGAGGAGCCCCGAGGTGTGGTGGATCTGACGGTCGGTACCGCCGAGGAAGGTTATGTCGTCCCGCCCTGTCATCAGCATCCGGGATATTTTCATGGTGCCCGTTCTCCCACTGTCTCTGCTGGGGAGGTGAAGGTTGTTCGTCAGGCCAATCGAGAGACTCGTCGACGTGTTCTGGCTGAGGACTTGGCCACAATTATGCGGACGTTCACGAGCTCTTGTGCTGAACGAGGAGGGCTGCTCCGCTGCTGAGCTGTCCAAACTGCAGGGGGATCTTACTTTCATGCAGTCGCGGTTGGCCAAGCTCACTGAGGAGTTGGAGAAGAGCCAGAAGGATGTTGCTGAGCAGCGGAAACGGGCAGAGGGTGCTGAGGGGAAGGTGAGTTCGCTGGAGGAGAAACTGGGGACAGCGACGGCCGAGGTGCAGGCGCTGAAGGTTCGCACGGAAGTTTTGGACAGCGCGGTCCGTCCGGCCGAGGACGAGACAGACGGAGATCGACGGTTAATCACTCGTGCTGACCTGATCGCTCGTATCCGGGTGTTGGAAAGCGACTGTCTAGAGGCTGTTGAGGTCGGGTTCAAGAGTGCTGTCGAGCAGGTTCAGGTCGCCAATCCTGGTGTCGTGCTGGCTGTGGACGGGATCGGGCCGTACCACGAGATTGTTGACGGGAAGGTGGTCGATCCCTATCTTGTTATCCCCGAGGAGGAACCCGCGACTGCTGACCGGGCGGACGAGGAAGCATAAGTTGTCGGGCCTGCGTGCTCGTTGTTTTTATGGCCTGCATGCCGATGTTTGTGATCTCTTTCTTTGGGCCTGCGTGCTCTGTATTTGTACCGTTGACTACTGGGCTGGTGCCCGCTTTTGTTTAATATATTTTTTGTGGATTTTCTAAGTGTGCGCTCGTTATTTGCATGTCGTTTATGCTCGTTTTTCGTGTTTGTTTTAATGCTTTTGAATGCCTCTGATGTGTATGACATTTCTTGTGAATTTTCTAAGTGTGCGCTCGGTGTGTTTGGGTGTTAGCTCGACAATTTGTTACCGGTAGTGCAGGGAACTGGCCGGTTTGGCTGGCGACGTAGCCGGGCCATTTCGGGTGTAGTTCTCCCCGGGGCGTGGACGTCCCATCGCGAGCTGGGTGTCCTGCCTCTTTTGGTACGACGGCGAGGAGTCTCGGTCGAGGTATTCCCTGCCGAGCAAGGCCTTCTGCCCGCGCACACGAGAGGCAGGGCTTGCTTTTCTTTGGTCGCTAGTGGACGCGGGGGTGTGTGGTGGTACCATGTCGCCCCTCCCCAGTGGTCGGACGATGGGTCGTCGCGGGCAATGTTTTAACTGTAGTACCGCTTAAGTTTCGCGGCGTTCCATGGTCGAGCTACTTGTTCACCGTGCAGGTTTTCGAGGTAATAGGCCCCGTGCTCCGTTTTGTCCCGGACTCGGTACGAGCCTTCCCAGTTCGCAGCCAGTTTGCCCTCGTGGGAGTCTTTCTGGTTTCTGCGTAGAACTAAGTCGCCTGTTTGAAAATCGCGTTTTAGGACTTTGTTGTTATGGCGAAGTGTGACTTGTTGCTTCAGCCGGGCTTCACGGAGGGCTGCCCCTGAGCGGATTTCTTCAACGAGGTCGAGCTCTTCTCGAAGGGAGCCGTCGTTGTCGTCGGTGTCCAGGGGAGCTTCCGTTCGTCGGGACGGTTCGCGAATTTCGACCGGTATCACGGCCTCGGTTCCGTACGTGAGGCGAAATGGGGTTTCCCCCGTGGTTGAGTGGGGAGTGGTGCGGTATGCCTAGAGGACGCTGTGGAGTTCTTCGACCCATGCTCGTTTGGCGTCGCCGAGTCGTCGTCTGAGTCCTCTGAGTATAACTCTGTTCGCGGACTCCGCCTGGCCGTTTGTCTGAGGGTGTTCGACCGAGGCGAAGTGATGTTTGGTTCCAAGTTTGGTGACGAAGTCGCGGAAGTTTTTGTCTGTGAATTGTGTGCCGTTGTCGGTGACGATGGCGAGTGGGACCCCGAATCTGGCGAGGATGTTGCGTTTGTAGAATCGGAGTATGTTGTGGGTGGTGATTTTGGCCAGAGCTTCGGCCTCGATCCACTTGGTGAAGTAATCAACTCCCATGATGAGGTACTTGTTCTGGTATGAACCTAGGGGGAAGGGCCCGAGGATGTCCAGCCCCCACCAGGCGAACGGCCACGGAGATGAGAGGGACATGAGGTCGGTCGGGGGGCGAGGTGTATGTCCCCGAGTCGTTGACATTTATCACATCGTTTGACGTGTTCCTTCGCGTCGGACTGCATTGATGGCCAGTAGTAGCCTGCGCGTAGGGCCTTGCGTGCTAGGGATCATCCGCCGAGGTGCTGCGCGTTGATGCCTTCGTGGATTTCTTCTAGAACGGCTGTACTCTGGGACTTATCTATGCATTTGAGGAGTGGGATTGCGAAGCCTCGGCGGTATAGTCGTCCCTCGAGGAGGACGTACGAGCAGGCCCGTCGTTTCATCGCGTTGGCCTCTCCAGAGTTGGCCGGAAGGTGGTCGGTGCTGAGATAGGTGTGGAGCGGGGTCATCCAGCAGTCGGCGTCTCCGACGGTGTTGATGTCGAGGGGCGTGGTGGTCGCGCTGGTACTTGGTTGCGACAAGATTTCCTGAATGACCGATTTGTGGCCGCCTCGCTTTTTGGTGCTTGCCAGTTTGGAGAGGATGTCGGCGCGGGTGTTCTGCTCGCGAGGGACGTGCTGAATCTCTGCTGAGTCGAAACCTCTCAGTTTTTCGGTGATGAGTGCGAGGTATCCGGCGAGGGTGTCGTTTTTTGCCTGATATTCGCCTCGGACTTGTGAAGCGACTAGCTGGGAATCCGTGTAGATTCGGATGTCCCTGGCTCCCAGGTCGGATGCCAGGCGAAGGCCGGCGAGAAACGCTTCGTATTCAGCCTGATTGTTAGTCGTTGGGAAAGCCAGTGTGAGGGAGACTTCGATGACCGTACCCTCGTCGTTGTCGAGGACGATGCCGGCGCCGCTTCCCGTGGAGTTGGAGGAGCCATCCACAAAGATGGTCCAGAGGTGGTTCCCGGCGGTAGGGTCGGGTGCTGTGGTCATCTCGGCGACGAAATCGGCCAAAGCGGCGTGCCAGCTCTCGTAGGTGATGTCGAACTCGGAGAGTTCTAGCGACCATTTCAGCATGCGTCCGGCCATGTCGGGGCGGCCGAGTAGCTGGCGGATGGGCTGATCGGTGCGGAGCACGATGGCGTGTGCGAGAAAATAATGTCGGAGTCGGCGTGCCGCTGTCACGAGGGCCAGGGCGACTTTCTCGATCAACTGGTATCGGACTTCCGGGCCGTGGAGAGCTTTACTAGTAAAGTAAATGGGCCTCTGTCCCTCCCCGGTTTCGCTTACGAGGACGGCGCTAACGGCTTCGTTGGACACGGCCAGATATAGGTATAGGGTTTCGCCCGTCGCGGGGCGCGTCAGCACTGGTGGTTCAGATAAGACGCGTTTGAGGTGGCAAAGGGCTTTCTCACATTCGTCCGTCCATTCGAATTTGGTCTCCTTCCTGAGCAGTTTGAAAAATGGGAGGGCGTGTTGGGCCGACCTCGCAATGAATTGTGAGAGGGAGGCAAGCACGCCGTTGAGGGACTGGATGACCCTCTTCGTGGTCGGCGTGGTGATATTGGAGAAGGCGTGGCATTTGTCCGGATTGGCTTCGATCCCCCGTTCGGTCAAGTAGTAACCGAGGAATTTACCGGCGCAGACGCCGAAGGTGCACTTCTCCGGGTTAAAACGCATGCGACACGACCTCGCGATCTTGAAGACCTTCTGGAGGTGTGCCGCGTGGTCGTCCTCCGCGCCGGATTTGACAATCATGTCGTCCATATATACTTCGAGCATGTCCCCGATTTCGTCGCGGAAGACACGGTTCATCATCCGCTGGTATGTGGCCCCGATGTTTTTGAGGCCGAAGGGCATCACGTTGTAATAGTAATTGCCCGACGCCGTCATGAAGGCCGTGGCTTGTTTATCGTGTTCGGCCATCGGGATCTGGTTGTATCCCGAGTACGCGTCCATGAAGGACAAGAGCTTGAAGCCCGCAGAGTTGTCGACGAGCTTGTCGATATTGGGGAGGGGGTAGGCGTCCTTAGGACATGCCCGGTTGAGGTCGGTGTAGTCAACACACATGCGCCATTTTCCATTATTCTTTTTAACGAGTACAACGTTGGACAGCCAGGTTGAATACCGGGCTTCCGAAATAAAATTTTCCTCTAAGAGGTCTTTTACAGCTTGTTCGGCCGCTGCTGATTTTTCGGGGGACTGGCGACGCCAGCGTTGTACAACGGCCTTTGCGGTCGGGTTGATGGACAGCTGGTGGCAGGCGACCTCAGGGTCGAGTCCCGGCATTTCCGCGGCGCTCCAGGCGAAGAGGTCAGCATTCTCACGGACGCAGGCTTGGAGCTGACGTTTCGCGAGGTCTGGGAGTCCTGCGCCTATCCTCACGGTTCTGCTCGTGTCTTCCCCGAGGGGAATGAGTTCGAATTCTCCATCCGGGATGGGGCGCGCTGGGTGTGAGGGCTGCCTGTTGACTTCGTTGGTCTTTGTTTCATTGTCGAGCCCGTCGGTGAAGCGACTGTCGAGCTCGATGGATCCGACCAGCTCCGTTGGTTTGTCCTTTGGCGTAGCGCTCGACGCTTTCTTTTTGGTCGATGGAGCGATGGAGTCTAGGCCTTTCAGCGCGGCTTCGAAACATCTTCGGGCGGCTTCGATGTCTCCGTTGAGGGTTACCACGACTCCCCTTCTTGTGTAGTATTTCATCTTCAGGTGGACGGTGGAGGGTACCGCGGTGAGTTCTGCTATCGTCGTCCTGCCCAGGATGCAGTTATAGAGGGACGGACATTCGATGACTAAGAAGCGGACGCTAATGTCCCTGGCTGTCTCCTCTTCTCCGAAGGTGACTTTCAATTCCACGTATCCCCAAGGTCTCGTCGTTGTCCCGTTGAACCCCTGAAGGTCGGAGCCTACGTAGGGAGAGAGGTTGGATTCGTCGAGCTGGAGAGTGGTGAACAGATGTGAGTACATGATGTCAACCGAGCTCCCGCCGTCAACGAGGAGGCGCCTGACGTCGAAGTTTGCCATTCGGGCGCGTATGAGCAAGGGTATGTTGGAATTGAGAGATCCCCCGGGTAGTTCCTCGAGGTAAAATGTGATCGGGTTGGAGCGGCCTCGGAATTTGTCGAGCGTGCTCATTTTGCCGGAGTTGTTCGCGATGAGTCCGTCGAATTTCCTTTTCACAGATCCTATGGATAGACTCCTCGTGGCTCCATCAGAGATGACCATGGCTCTGGGGAAGTATTCCCATCGGCTGGTTGGTTGGATTGGCTCGTCGATTAGGTTGGGTCCTTCGGGGATGCCGAATTCTCTGCCCGCAAACCAATCCTCGGGACGGCTGACGCACAATGCGACCTGGAGCCTGCCGTTGTCCTATGGAGAGGGAAGTTCCTCGATTTTCTTGGCTTCTGGAGCCTCTGGCCTAGGTGGTTCACCTCCTCGGGTGTATCGCTTCAGGTGCCCGTCTTTGATTAGGATTTCGATCGCATCTTTGAGATGGATGCAGTCTTCCGTCACGTGCCCGTGGGTCCTGTGGAATCGGCAGTATTTTGACTTGTCCACGTTGGGTTTGGGCGGCGTTGGTCGCGGAAAGCGGACACCTCCCTGAACGAACTCGGTTTTAGCGCATTCGGCCAGTATGCGTTCGCGTGAAGCGACCAAGGCTGTGTACTCTGTGAATCTTCCCGCCGGGCCGCGTGGTTCGCGGGGTTCGCGGGGGCGGTCTTCCCGACGGCGGTCTCCTCCTCGTCGATGGCTCGAAGCTCCGTTGTCTCGGTGCCTGCGGGGGGCCTCCCTGTCTCGAGTGTCGCGAGCGGAGTTGGCTGCCTGTGTCTCCTCGAATCGGATGTAATGCGCGGCCCTGTCGAGGAAATCTTGGAGGGATGTGGGCCGGTGTATGCCTACGGCCTCGTAGAATTTGGAGTCGTGGCACAGGCCTTGTTCCATTAAGTAGCGTTTCATTTCGTCGGAAGTTGTCACCTGCACAGCTTCCCGAGTGAACCTTTCGATGTATTTTCGGAGAGGTTCGTCAGGGCCTTGGATGATTTCCCCGAGGACTACTTCCGTCTTCGGGTGACGTCGGGACACCGTAAAGTGTTTGGAGAACAGGTCCTTCAAGACCCTCCACGACGTAACTGATTCGGGCTCCAGACTTTTGTACCAGGTCATAGCGCCTTTCCTCAGAGTCGTCGGGAAGAGTCTGCACTTGATAGCTCCCCGGACGTTTTGGTAGTCGAGCATAGCCTCGATGTCTTCCAGGTGATCGTCTGGGTCGGAGGTGCCGTCGTATGTCGACAGCGTCGGCGGTTTCTCCATCCCCTGGGGTATGGGGGCAGCCATGATCTCCCGGGACAGCGGGGTGCGGTAATCATCCTCGTCGCTATGCGCCGGGGATCTGTGAGGAGATGAGCCGTTCAAGGTATGTCCCTGGTTTCGGGTTCTCGATCTCCGGCCTGAGTTCTCGCCTCGGGGGTCCTCGGTTGGGATCGCCGCGGTGTTCTGGTTCCTCACGCGAACGTGTCTTGCCGGGGATCTGGTGCGTTCTCGTGTCACCTGCGGGCGGTGTCTCTCCAGCCGCGGTCGGCGGTTTCTGGGCCGAGGTGAGGGACTCCTCAAACCTCCGTTCTGGTCTTCCCGCTGGGGGTACCTCGGAGGGCCGATGCGCTCTAATGCTCCAATTCTCGCATTTTGTTGGAACAACAGCTGGTTCGTCTGGTTGATGGCCGTAAAGAGAGCGGCCACCGTTGGGTCTGCTCCCGCCGGGATGGGAACGGGGTGGAATGCTGGTGGGCTCGGGGGTCCGTGATCGGCCTGGAGGGGCCGTTCCGCGGATGATGGTGAAGCAGTTTGCCCGTCCCTTTCGTCAGCTTCCGTCAATCGTGCCGTTCCTGTTTGCTTCCCGTTGGTGGCGACGTTGAGCGCAAGGTCGTGCGGAGTGTCGTCGTGGTGTGGACTAGCCATGATCGTGGAGGTTTGGTGAAACTTTTGGTTTCCTGCTCGGAGTAACGGGGAAGTTTCAGTTTCCCACAGACGGCGCCACTGATCTGACCTGATCAGAAGGGGATCACGATATGGCCACGCGCTACTGGACGGCTACCTGTTCACCGGTGATGAGAAGGAGGAGGGGGGTGTACCTGCAAGACACTCCGATGCCAAAGTAAGAAGCTGAGCAGAGTGGAAACAATAGTACAGAAAAGGGGCAAGAAGAGTTACCTGACCCTCTTGAAGAAGAGGGTATTTATAGAGGGACCCCAGCGCTGGGCCAACGGTCATTTGAGATGGGCTGGATGACCAGGCCCAACCCTAATGACTGCTAGGGCTTACGTGGCGTAGTGAAGACCAGAACGTGGTCTTCGCCCTAGTCTAACTGCTCCTAGATCTCCGGAAAGTGGGTTTGACCTGCTCTTTTGGAGGTGGGCAGTTGGTTGATGACGTGTCCCCGCGGAGGGGAGTACGTGGAGAACGTGTGCCGGGCACGTTGTTCTCCCCGCGGAGGGGAGCTCGCGAGATACTCCGGAGCGCGTTGTTCTCCCCGCGGAGGGGAGGAACCACGACCGCGCTTTGGTGAGCCGGGGACGGTTCTGCTCGTCTGGTGGATGGTGAAAGGTTGTTGGGGCGTTGCTTGTGTTCGGCGGCATGTCCTGCTCGTCCCGAGGGACGCACGTGCCCGGCGTGCCCGATTCGCCTGTTGGGCCGTACGTGGTATTGGGTCTGCCGAGGTTGGGCCCATACCGGAACACCCCCTTTAGCAACGCTTTTTAAAAGCGCTTTCGTATACCCCCTTTAGCAGTGCTTTTTAAAAGCGCTTTCGTATCCCCCTTTTTAGCAACGCTTTTAATAAAGCGCTTTCTTTTGTAATAAATTCCCCCCCCCCCCCCTTTAGCAGCGCTTTATTAAAAGCGCTTTCTAAAGTCAGTAAATTTTTTCCTTTGTTTTTTTAACTCTTTAGCCGCGCTTTTACAGAAAGCGCAGTCTTTTCCACGCTGCCAAAAAATAATTTTTGGCATAGTGTTAATAAATATTTGATGAATTTGGTGTCTTCTAATAAACTATTCATTCATGTTGTTTGATGTATTATTTCATGTGAGACTATACTTTTCTAATAAGATTAATTTGATATTGCAGACATTATGATAATGATCGATTCTAAATTTTATACTTGTGATATTGCAGGGCTGAACTATAAGGAAAAGAAGAGAGGTATGCTATAATAGTTGGGATTTGGTTGATCCAATAGAATCTGAAACTTTTTGGTATTGTCATTCTCTTGCATAGTTTCTACATTTATGTTGATGTGGAGCATGAATGAGTTATGCAGCCGGTTTGACTGATTACTCACAAAACTCTGGTTGAATGTAATCTGCTTATTTTGCTTACTGCTCAGGATTTTGTTCAAACATTCTTGGAAAGGTACTTCTTTGCATTGCATTTCCGGAGATACAGTTTTTTAAAATTCTGGTACAACCTTTATTCCTTTTCTCTTTTAATTTCTTATAGGATTATGAGGTGTATAAATTGATGCCACCAATTTTTGTGTTATAGCAAACTTCTGAGTTTTATGTGTTAGAGAAAACTTTTGCCTGCTTTGACATTTTTTTTTTGGAAATTGAGTTGAATTCAAGATCTGTCCATTTTCATGTTTACTGTAATGGCACACAAAGGGTTAATTGTTGGACTGACATATTCACTTGAAGATGAATGTATTGTCTCGGCTAGCCCAATTGCTTGATGAAAATATGGAGATAAGGATTTGATGCAAATACTTATGTGCCATGATGTTAATCTTTAGGGAATAAATAATGGCAGTATTTCCTTTTCTTTTATATTTTTTTTGAGATTGTTTAGAATCTCTATAGTTGAAAGTTTATCACAATCAAATGGGTTGTTTAATTTAAGTCCCAATAAAAATTTTAATATTTGAGTCAAAATCAAAATTTATGATATGAAATAGAAATATATCTCTTTCTTTTCTTAAGATCTATTGAAAGAAAAATATTGAAATAACAAAAAAATTTAAAGTTTTGTTTGGGGTGACTTATTTTTTATGTTTTGAAACTTTTAAAAATTAAAATTACTTTTGAAATTTAAAATCATATGACTTTTACACAAATATTCACATATAAATATTAAAGACAATGTAATGAATAAAAATAAATATCATAAACAAGTGAAAATATAACCATTAATATTTTAATAGAATACTTATTTTTTTTTCTCTTTTTTATAGATTACTTATATACAAAGTTGAATTAATTTAGAATTCAATGAGATTTTAAATTTGTTACCATTCTTTACTTATATTTATCGACTCTCTTTTCAGCAAAATATATAACTTTACCATTTATATACCAAAAGCATAAGTCAAATATTTTAATATTAATTTCAAATGGATATACTCTACCTACTATTTCAATTTATTTATTGATTTTCATGGTTATTTTATTCATAAGTTTAAAATTTACTCTTCAACTTAATTATTCTATTTTATTATAATTTTTGAGACGATTTACAATAATATTTTAAAGCAACGATCATAATTAAATTAAATGCTATATATTGTATCGATTTCAACTTATTTTTCTTCCTTATCATTTTTTTTAAATATGTTGATTTTTTATATATTTTATTAACAGTAGTTTACATTAATTTATTATATTATTTATATGTTTTTAAACATATTAATTAATTAATAATGATTATTATAAAACTTTATTTTCAATTAAAGTAAAATTTTATCAGACTTGTGGACTTTGAAGGACTAACCGATTGAATTTCGAGGGATTGGATAAGTCTCCATGTAAACATAGAAAAGATTGTAGTATAATAAAGCATGACCAAAGATAAATTAGTGTAAATGTAAGACTTTAAATTATAAATAGAAGAATTTAACTAAAGGTTTAATGACCAGACAAGGGAATAAAGTGGGCGAAAACAATAAATTAATTAAATTCAATATCATGATAATTTATGGTTTAAACAAATTAGTAGATTTTAAATAACATATTTTTATAAAAATAAAAATAAAACATACTATAAAAGTAATGTTTTATCTATCAATTTTTAACTCTAGAAATAAAAGTTAGGATCACAATTATTTATTATATTAAAAGTAAATAAATGATTTGTTTATTAAAAACTTTTAGATTTCAAATTTTAGCATAACAAAACTAATAATAGTTTACCAACTATTTTTTAGACCATTTCTATATTTTTTCAACTAAACTTTAATCCTAATTATTATGCAAAATTTTTATTTATATCTTAACCTTTTTAAATGGATTTAATTATGCTATATTTAAAAACTTTAGTAGATACATTTATTGGCTAGCATTATTAGTCACCGGGCTATCTCACCTTTTGCCATAATATTAAAAGCCATTGATACACACAAAATACAAAACAAATAATAATAATAATAATAATAATAATAATAATAATAATAATAATAATAATAATAATAATAATAATAATAATAATAATAATAATAATAATAATAATAATAATAATAATAATAATAATAATATATTAATTAATATATTAATTACTAAATACATAAATTTTAAACATAATATATAAATATAAAAACAAATATGTAATATATTTTATAATGATGATATATACTAATTAAATCTAATTTCAATATTATATATTTTTTCATGTTAAAATTATTCTGGGTCCGTCCTTGATTCCAATTTTTATGAAATTGGTATAATACAAAATTAAATTAAATACACTATATATAACATATTATATATCAGAACTACTTAGACAAATATTTAAAGAGTCAATACAATTATAATAAAATTTATTTTCTCATATCATAAAATATTTTAAAATATGAAAAATGAAACTACTAATTCAATTATTGTTATAAACGGGATTTACTATACTATTGATTCAAATATTTTTATAAAGACTGTCAAAATAAAAATAATATTTTGATTCAAATATTTTTATATACGCGAACAACTTTATTATTGATTCATATATTTTTATAAATAGTATCAAAAAAAGTTTAATATTAAATTACAAAAAAAAATACATTGTTAATTAAAATATTTTTATGTAAGAAAGAAAATATTATTGTTATAAACGAAAATAATTTTATTATTGATTCAAATATTTTTATAAATATTGTCAAAACAAAAGTAATATTTTGATACAAATATTTTTAGAAACAAAAACAAGTTTACTATTGATTCAAATATATTTATAAATAATGTCAAAACTAAAATATTATTTATACACAGAATAAAATATATTGTTGATTAAAATATTTTTATATATGAAAACAAATATTATCGTTATAAGTGAGACCAATTTTACTACCGATCTAAGAGCAACTTTAACGCAAGGTTGTTAAACCAAAATTTCTTATAGTTTACGTTAGTAATAAGGAATTTGCATTATAGTAGAGCTGACATGGCATCCAAATGAACTAAAATTTAGTTTCCATTATCTATATAGTTAACGTTAACTATTCTTGTGAAACCTATTATAATATTATTTAATATTAATAAAATATTCCAAATATTTTATTTTAAATAGTAACGGTCATATTACCATTTTTTACCTTCTATAAATTCTATAGAAACTTTAATTTTTTTTACATACAGTTTTACTTCTAAATTTTTTTCTTTCAATTTTCAATCTTATTTATTTATCAAATGGATGACAACCAATCAAATCCTTATTATAATTATATTCCTATGAAAATGTAATTTTTTTTATTATTATTATTGTGAATTTTGTATCATTTTTAATTTTATAATAAAATATATTTAATATTATTTTTAAGTTTTTAAGGTAAATTTTTTTTTAAAAAATATATGCATTTTAAATAAAATAATTAAATTAATGGTAACTTGAATAAAAAATATAAAATGTGGGATCAAGTCTTGGTTTCTTATAGACAACCACCGTTAAAGTAAAAACTACTCAAATCAACTATAAATTTTTTAAATCCTACAAATCACTTTGAGCCCACAAAAAGTATCTTAGTTTACCCATTTAGTTTACTCCCACTAAAGATGCTCTAAATAATGAATAATTGAAATTTATCGACGCGCAAACACAATATATAAGTAATGTAAAAATAAAAACAATATATTTATATACAGAAAAAATAAATTATTGATTAAATTATTTATATAAATAAAAAAAAATCTTATTGTTATAAACAAGATTAACTTTAATTATTCAAATATTGAATAATATGAATTTATTAACCATTTTTTTAAATATGTAAAAAAATTAATGAAAAAATTACTATTATTATAAACGGTAATAAATTTATTACATTTTTGAAATAAATACACATACTAACTATAAAAAAATTTTTTTTAATCAAATCATAACTTATTTATGTTTTAAAATACAAAAATAAAACAATTATAACGAAAACATGAAGTTAGTGATCAAAATATTAAATAATAATGAAAAAAATTTATTATTAATTATAATATTTTTATAAATAATATCAAAACAAAAATTATATTTATTTCAAAAATAATATATTATTGATTAAAAAATCAACTATGAACCTTAATTTATTATATCTTTTAAATAGGTTGAACAATTTTAGTATCACTTTAATTATATTTTATAAAAAAATCAGTGTACCATACCAATATTCTACTATTAGGGAGACACGGGAGATAATATGATAGGAATATAAAAGAATCTATGTAGTGGGCGGGTGGGTCGTAAGCAGACAAGCCCAAAGAAAAAGTAAACCGATTCACTTGGTTATAAATATATAGAGAATCGGTGTTTAGGGTTTGCGTGCATTCGACCGACTCACTTGTGATTGGTTTCAATGGAATTCAATACCGATTCGTTCGGCGTCACCCGACCTCCCTCGGAAAGCTTGCCAGAAAGAGGTAAGTTGCTCAAATTGGAATCGGAATTACAACCCAATTTGGAACCGGAATCGGATTTACAACCCAATTTGGAACCGGAATCGGAATTACAACCCAATTTGGGATCTAAACCTCAACCGGAATTGGAATTACAACCCAATTTGGAACCGGAATCGGATTTACAATGTAAACCGAAACTGGAATATCTTTTGAGTTCCAAATCAATGAAAAAGCTTAAGATGAGTGATTTATCTATTATGTATGACGATGATCCCAAGCCTTTCCAGTTTATGTGCCCACGTTTTGTGTATAAGAATAAGGCTCGGATTAAACTAGATGAGGAAATTAAAGTCGCCATGGATGACTATAGAGAACGCTCTCGCAACCTAAGTGTAATTTTGCTTTCTCATTTTGCTATTTCAATTGATTTGATGTAATTTTGCTTTCTCATTTTGCTATTTCAATTGATTTGTTTTCAAGTTCTTGTTTAATTTTGATTATGCTAAACACAGCCTTTCGATGCTATCTGCCGCCCAAAAGTATTAATGTTAGAAAATTGTGGTGGTGGTCCACGACCCATTCCTATAACCGAAAGTAAACGTCTTGAACTCACTCCCCTCTGCAAGCTTGCTCTAGACAAATACAATGCTGACAAGGTTCAAAACTAGTGCTATTTATTAGGTTTATTCATTCATTCATTTGATCTATCAACTAATTAATCTTTTAATTTAGGATACACATTTTGTGTTTGCTGACATTGTCAAGACTACTTGGCGCCCTGGTGCCATGTATTACATTACCTTTCTAGCACAAGATTCTTCCAACAACAACAACAACACTTCTCTTACAACTTTTCAGGCCCAAGTCTCCAATATGAGGCCCGCGCCTGAGATCTACTCGTGTGCCATTAAAACCTAGCACACTCACCTCACCATGGTAATAATCTTGCATTAATATTATGCATGGATGATTACATTTTTTAAAATCTTTTCTTCAACATTTATAAATGCTTATAGTCCCTTTCAAATTGTATTTTATTTTGTTATTTATAATATTGCTTCACCCACTTTCTTTTTTCATGGAATGCTGACACTTTTCTATTAGTTCTATTATTGTTTATATATCCTTTTTTAAAATACTAATTCTTGCCACACTTCTTTTGAAACTGCCATTGTTTTTTTTGTTGCTGTGTAAGCCATGGCATGCCGACCCCTTTCTTTAATGTAGACTGAACCCTTACTGGATTAAGGCATTAACACATAGATTAACCAAGCCTGACATGCAAATCAACCATTTCAAAACAACATTTGGTTATGTAATTTTCATCCTTGTGCTAAAGTCCACAGGTTCCCTTTTGGCCTGCTCAGTGCTCACTTGTTCAACTATTCAGATTCAATTTCTGTGCTGTCAATGTAATCCAAAAACGTTCTTCTACTGACTTTCTTTTCGGATTTTATTTTCCATCTCATGTCAATACGCTTTTCTTTATCCAATCACTCACCTGAGTAAGTAGACTAGTATTTGGCGTTCTAGCATATTCTGATGACTTTCAATTTCAAGAGAAAATTTGTGCTTAGTCATTTTTACTTTCTTGAAATTGTAACCTCACTTTTTTAGAGTTACAATATAACCTGGCTTGCCCTTGTCCCCAAGTATGTTGTATTTATAATAACTTCATCTTTGAATGGTTTTTTGTTGCTAAAGTATGTGCAACCAGTGTTTGTATATTCGCCACAAATACTTTTTAAGAACTTTGCTTCTTTTTTAACACTGTTTATGCAGTTTGTGTATACCCTACTTCTGGATTTATGGAGAATTGTTTTGAGATAGATGAATTTCACTGCATATTTTTCATTTTACTTTTTTGAACGACAAATGTTAGGATGTTAGTTGTTTGTATCTTGCTTGTAGTGATATGTAATTCCATGCTTGTAGTGATATGTAATTCCATGCTTGTAGTGATATGTAATTCCATGCTTGTAGTGATATGTTTCTTGTTTGTATCTTGCTTGTAGTGATATGTAATTCCATGCTTGTAGTGATATGTTTCTTGTTTGTATCTTGCTTGTAGTGATATGTAATTCCATGCTTGTAGTGATATGTAATTCTTTATTCCTTTTGGAGGAAATGATGTATATTGCATCTAACTGCCGTGAGAATGTGTTCTTGTGAAAGCAAGCCTTTTCAGACTTCTGATTATAGTTTTAGACTCTGTCATACAAGGGTTTTCATCTCTTCATTTTTAGTTATATAAATCAAACATTTAAGCAAAATAGACCCGTGAAAGCACATATCAAAGAAAAATAAAGTTGAAATATTTTGGTATTTTAACATGTACAAACTTCTGATTGTAGTTTTAGAACCTCTGCACGGTTTTATTGTGAGCAAAATCATTTTCTATTCTAATTCATAAAAACTTGTATTTAGAGTCATATATGAGGGTGTCCATAGCAGTCCACAACACATGTCTCACATTTTGTCACAGATAAACCATAATAAGTAAAACATCATAGCGATCAGAATACAAGTTTTTAAACTTTTAAAAATGATCATTAAAATCATTTAAACGAGATTTTAATATTAATTTAAATTATTATAAAAAGATGCACTTAATGTAACATTCTATTTAAGATAATTCTAATTATGTGAGTTATTTTATACACAAATTGATTGAAAAAATTAAGGGTAAGTTTGTTTCAATTTTTTAAAATTGATTTTTATAGTGGAATATACTTTTGTTGATTTTTATTTACAAAGAACTACTGTTTAAAAAATGTTTTAAATAATAATATAGTTTAAATAATTATTCTTAAAATATTATTTTAAGTATTTTATCTTTTTGTTATAATTTTTTGTTTTTGAATATCAAAATTTAAAAAAAAAATATTTAAATTTGAAGCAATTTCAAATAGCTTTTCCTAAGAATCAATTTTGAGATATATATTTTTGAAAAAATTGTGATTTTGACTATGATTTGATCTTTATTAATATATATTTTTGTTATAAAATATTGTAGTGTTATATATGGAAGAGGTCTTGCATAGAGTGATTCCTAGGATTGTCTTAGGAGGAGGCGACAACCTTAGGTCGGCCGGTGGAAGATATCACTCACCCTTAAGTCTTCCTTGCTTATGCAAGAGAAACGTGGGATAAAACGTGTATAAGATAAATACGAAGGATTGACAATTACTGACTCACGTTTTTCTAGTAAATAGGGATTCAAGTGTCCACTATTTGACTAAGTGGGCGGTGACTTTTTCTGAAAGAACCTTGGGTCTAAGATATCCCTATAAATACATTACCACTCAAACTGAAAAAGATAGACTCCAAGTCATACAAACCCCTTACAACTTCAAGAATACCACGCTCCTTACCGTCTAAATGTGCACGACTAACATAATCGCTCATCTACAATCAAGTAGTGTCGACCGCTTGTAGGGGGTCTCTCACCGCATGTGAGCTGGTCCTTTAAACAGTCACAAAAATTACCACATATGACTTTTGGTCGCAATGAGCAAGTCTTCGCTAACAGAACATGTTATACTCCTACTAAGACCTATGAGCTTTCCTGCTCCTACAGAGGGAACGTGCACACCTGTATTTTTTTACCAGTACATTGGCGCCCACTGTGGGGTCCTAGTAAAACTAACCTGGACCACATCTTTCACTCTAACACTTTTACCCCCCCTCCTTTCTATATAGATGGCTAATAGGATCCTGCATCACAAAGCCAACACCATTGTTAGAGGTATCTCCGGGAGGAGCTTCTCCAGAGCCGCCTGAAGAAGATACACGAAGTAGGTATTTACGGCGAACATCATACCCTCTGGGTTTCCTTGAAACACCATCGGAAGGTCATGGTTTAACATCATTTTCTCTAAAGAAGATGCCTTGGACATCAACCCTCACGACAATGATGCTTTGCTGATGGCAGCTGGGATATCAGGCGCGTCCTGCTAGACTCGGGATGCTCTGCCGATGACCTATTTTGGGATGTCTTCTAGAAGTTGCATCTGAATCTAGACGACATACATAGTTCAGTGGATTTCTGATAGGATTATCTGGCGAAAGAGTACAAATAATGGCCAAAGTGACCCTAAAAATCACATGCGACGTGGGACCGAACGTCAAAACCATCAACGAAGCAACCTCATCGTGGACACCATGCCCCCTTACAACATCATCTTGGGGAATCTGACCATCAACGTGCTAAGGGCGGCCGTATCCATCTGATATTTAACTCTGAAATATCCACTCGGTTTTAGCACACGATTCTTCGAACAACAACACCTCTCTTACAACTTTTCAGACCCATGTCTTGAATCAAAGGTCTGTGCCTGAATCAAGTCACGTGCCACTAAAATCTAACACACTCACCTCACCTCACTATGGTAATAATCTTGCGTTAATATTATGCATGCATGATTACATTGTTTTTAATCTTTTTTTCAACATTTAGAAATGCCTATAGTTCCTTTCAAATTGTATTTGATTTTCTTATTTATAATATGTTTCACCCACTTTCTTTTTTCTTAAATAGCTATGGTTGGTTCCTTTGTTTGGGGGTGGGGGTTATTTTTTCGATTCAGATACAATTGTTGTGCCGCCAAATCAATTTTGTATCATGACCTTGATATATATATATATATATATATATATATATATATATATATATATATATATATATATATATATATATATATATATATATATATATATATATATATATATATATATATATATATATATATATATATATATATATATATATATATATATATATATATATATATATATATATATATATATATATATATATATATATATATATATATATATATATATATATATATATATATATATATATATATAGTTTGTTAATATATATACTTATTACCCGTTGTATTTCCTGTGTTACTTGTATATGACATAATAAAGTCCTTAGAATAATTATTCTGTTTAATGATACATTAAGTGTGACTTAATCATGAGACTTTATTAAACATAAAGACATTATTTTTAAATTATCTGTATTCAAGCTTTATTGTCAAAGTAGACTAATAACTGTATCTCACAAGTCATATGAGATATCAAGTTTTCACGTAGGTATAAATATTAAGAGTAATATTTATAATAGATTGACCAACCATGAGAATAATACATAGTTTGTTATGTAAGTGTCATAAGTCTTTCTCATAGTGATAATGGTGTATACCACTCTTCGACCTGAAAACCACTATGGACCCTAGATCTGAAGTCGAATACTTTACTGCCAATCAAACGTCGTCCGTAACAAGATGACCATAAAGATGGTTTTTGGTTACTTTACAAATCACGTTGAGTGACATGAGTGACCTAGATGAGATTTGTCTCTCCTACATATACAGAGTAATATCTGTAGGCCCCTTGATAGAGTATGATTATAAAATATATGGTTGTGCTCAAATAAGTTGATATGAGATATTGAGCTTATTTGTTGTTATCAAGTATACTTAAGGATCAAAGAATAAAATATTGGACTATACAAGGGTGACACATTCTATGCCCTGTGTTCTATATAGATATAAGGGGAAAAGAGTAATTTTACATATGATCATTATGACATAAGATTATGCCAGATCACACGACGTTCTCGTCACTTGGGTAGCAGTGATGTGTTGCTAGATACCGTTCACTGTTTATAATATTAAATAAGTAATTTAATATTATTGTCAACGTTACGAGAACCTATAGGGTCACACACATAGAGCGCTGATAGTAGAATTGACGATTAAATTAAATAAGATTTAGTTTAATTATGTGTTAATAGTATTTAAATTGTTTAATACATTAGCACATATATAATTTATTTGATTAAATTTGATTTAATAAAATGAATGAGAATTGACACTTGATTAAATTAAATATGATTAAATTTAATTAATATTTATTTTATTTGATTAAAAATATTTAATTAAAATAATTTTAATTAAATAAGATTGGGCTTATTTTGGAAAAGTCCAAAATAAAACCACTAGGATTTTAGTAACTCTCTATAAATAGAGGATGTATTTCCCTTAACAAAAGACGGCTAGCACCGCGTATTTTCCACGTTCGTGATCAAATCTAAAGCACGTTTCAACAAATAAATCAATATCTTTGATTTGTGATTAATGATTTAATCAAAATACATTTATTGACATTGTTCCATTAAGAGTGTAGATTTTAAAAAATCTCTCTTAAATTCCAATAGCCATATCCGAGCTTTTGTTATAATTAAATCATTAATCTTATATATGAATTCAGTTTTGATTATCGTAAATAAATTTGATTAAAGTGTTTAATCATTGCTTAGGATCCACATGTTTTTGCGATGCAAGAAAAATGACGCGTTTTCGATAAAACCTAACAAACAGTAAAATTTATATGCAGTTTATATGTCAAATTATGTATGACATAATTTATATGTATGCGGTTGTGGTTGTTGCTTCAAGAGAGATTTTGCTTTCAAATGATTACGTGAATACCGTTTTCAAATAAATGTCGCCGTCCTAAAGTCCTTTTTTATAATGCGATGATTGAGTACATGTTTTAGCGTGTGTATTATTATTGGTTGTTAGTAATTTATTTTTAATATATAAATAATAATAGATATATTAATATAATAATATATAATATTAATAATAGTTTTATATAATTAATTAATTATAAATAATAATAAAATAATAAAATGTTTATTATTTAAAATTAAATATTGACAACATATTTTGAATAATTTGGATATCGATTTTGATTATACTTCGGAATTCGACATTTATATGGTGAAGCAGTGATACTTAGATTATCCATAAGTGATAAAAAAAAGTATTGTTCAATTTATATGATACTTAGATTATTTATAAGTGATACAAAAAAATTATTGTTTAATTTATATATGATATAAATATTTCAGATGCAACATTAGTATATTTGATATACTATTTTATTTCATCCATTTGATTAGTGTAATGATTATTATGAGTTTGTTAAATTTATATATGATATAAATATTTCAGATGCAACATTAATATATTTGATATATTATTTTATTTCATCCATTTGATTAGTGTAATGATTATTATGAGTTTGAATGATCATGTTCATTGTGTTACGGAATCTACATTTGTATGGTGAAATAATGACATTTGAGGAGTCATATTGACTATTCAATCATTATGTTTTTGATGGTATGCATGTATTGCATTGTGCTTTTATGGTTTGCAAAAAGTGTCAAAGATGCATTAATATTTTGAAATTGAGAATCTATTATTATTTATTATTAAATAATTTGGTATGCGATTATGATCTTAGAATTTCAATGTTTATTTATTTAAATACGATATGCGTGTCGTGATTTATTTTATCTAAATACGGCTTGCGCGTCGTGCCATTTAATTATTATATTTATGCATTTAAATATTTTAACTACAGAGTTGAAGAGAATACAACACAAAAGGATGACACCGGCGAAGAAGTTTGAAAAACTTGTTCGTAGGTCAAAGAATTGTAATAAGTTAGCTTATTAAATTCTTGCGTTTTAGGTGGTTATAATCGTATTTTTAAAATTTATTTTATGTATGTGATGTGTGAAATGTATGATTATATGGAAGTGTATGAGATACACAAATAAATGAGTTCAAAATTTTTTTAAAAAAAATCCCTCAATTAAATATTACTTTAATTGTTTTTCAAAATTTAGCACTCATCAAGACTAAATATCGAATAATGTAGGTCTCGCCCAACACGAGGTGCATGTCTTATATTAGTAAGGTGCGATGAGATAAATGTAATATCCAACTACTAAAATTTTAGGTTTGACTTAATTAAACTAATTATAATAGGATTATATATGTTTAGAAGAAAGAGTTGAGAATAATCCATATAATGAATTAGAATAAGAAGTTATTAACTCAACTGATAAAATTCGAGAATTGTATTAGATACAATTGGAAAAAATTTCTAACTAAATAACAGAGTTTTGTGTAATCTGCTTACGCGAACTTAAAACAAAGTGAAATATGGATCTCGACCCGCTAGAAAATCTTCTAATTGAATTTTTCGAATCAAATGTTGAGGGTCATTTGATTTGAGTAAAAATAGTGGGAGCATTTTAATAAAAGATCTTATTAAAATGATTTAACTTGATACAATTTTTACATGTGTTGTAGTTATAATTTCTTTTGCATTTTATTTATATTTTGCTATTAAATGTCCTTATGAAGGATGTAAGGATCATAAAGGAGTTTCTAAGTTGGTATAAAAATTGAGAATTATTCTCAAGCACGAGAATAATTGCATGTTCTCAAGCAACCAATTTCTAACAGTTGAATATAACTAGATTCGAAGAAATATACTTATGAGAATGATCATGTCGAATGTCTAGATATAACATATCTCATAATTATAGTTGTCAAAGAGAATGGTATGATCATTAACCTCAGGGATTTTCTTTTAAATAAGAAATACAAGATATAAAAAATGTAAAACTTTCCAAGGTCTTTTCTATACACGTTAGGAATCTAAATGGATCTAAAATATTTTTGAAATTTAAAATTTAGATTTCCTTATAGACCAAATAGTTGTTCATAAGTTTAATTTGAGATTGTCTCGAATAAGTAGATTAAATTCATTATGAATGCATTTTAAATATATCTACCATATCTTGTTGAAAAGAAAATAAAGTAGTTTGTGATGCTAAATAGATGAATTATAAAAGGAATGCGATTCATTTTATATTCCTTTGAATTTTAGCAAAAAAAAATACGGTCCTAAAGGAAGATAGTGATTACATGTGTTGAAAGAAGAAAATTATTAATGGTTATCAAAAGAGTCAAAGTAGAATAAAGAAGTAAGACATTTTCTTCATACATTTAGTTATAGAAAGTCAAATTATCTACTTCTACATCATGGGTATGTGATACTATATATTGATCTCACATTTATAAGAATGTGAATAGTCTTTAAAGAAGTGGAATATTGATTATAATTTGAGTCATCTTACGTCTAGAATGAAACGACGAGTTTTCATTGACTATAAGAGCTTATGGTTAGACTTAGATTAGATCTTGGAATAAAGTCAAATAATTAATATTGAGTTCTATTTAGTAAAAAAAACATTAATTCTAAGTCTTGTATTGACAAGATGAGGAATGCATGTTTTGATAATAGACAAGTGTTGTTATGATTATCCAAAACAATAGTTTAAATACTAAATCAAGTAGTGAATTTTGAAGGTGAGAAAAGTACACAAGAAAAGGGGGAGGGGGTGGGGGGTGGGGGTTGAATTGTGTTTTTCGTTTTCTTAGTTTGTATCTAATTAGAGTTCAAAATATAAATTGGTGTTTAGATTCTAGTTAATTCTTAGCAACAGAATGTTAACGGAAGCAAATAGCTAATAGCAAAAGACACAAAGATTTATAATGGTTCATCCCCTAACTGAGAGTAGTCCAGTCCCCTTACTTCACACTAGATTTTCACTATAACCAAATCATGATTACAATCACTTATGCATTCTGCGTAAGTCTTTACAATTGCTCAGACACAAGGTCCAAGACTTCTTCTCAAGCTCCTCACTCGAGACTTCTTACTCAAGTTCCAAAAAACCCAAGACTTCCTTGCTCAGGCCCTCTGACCCAAGACTTCCTGCTTGAGTTCCACAAACCCAAGACTTCTTTCACGGGTTGGACATTGTAGAGTTGTGGCTGCTTGCATAATTTTATCCATTTCATTGCCATGATAAGACGCCATATGTCTCCTAGTAATACCAAATGCTCACCCTCCAAATCAAACAAGAAACCCCTCTTTGAGTGCACACTCATTCCAAAAAAAAAAAAATTAGAGAATCTCTGATAGGGATCACCATTGATGAAGATCTCCAAGTCAGTGTAACGCTCCATTTAAATTATTTAGTCGTTTTGTGTTTTGTTGTATTGTGTATTTGTGGTTATTTCCTTAAGTAAGAGTATGAGGTTAGGGGCGAAGGTGAGAGCTGACCTTAGTTGGGATAGTGTGAACCTAGAATAAGTGATATTAATAATTTAATAATAATAGTAAGAACATTATGATTATTATTATTATTAATTCTATTATTAGTAATAATAATATTAATAGGATTATTATTATTATTATTATTAATCATATTAATGAATTAAAATCTGATTAAGGGGGTTAATAGATGGTTAGTGGAGAATAGACAGTTAATAAATACGTGAAAAAGGAAAAGGCAGAGAGGAAGGAGAGCTAGGGAAAAAAGAATCCAATTTTCCATTGTTGTCAAGAAGAAGCTCAAATCCAGGGTAAGAGGGGAGGATAGGTTTCAATTTGGGTGAATTAACATGAGAGGGTAGTGAGAAGTCCTTTCTCTCATAGGAATTCTTGTGTTTCTCCGTCTCTTATTTGATTTTTTTAGTATGATGATTTCCCTGTAATTGATGTTGTTATTGGATGATTATTGTATGATGCATGTATACTTGAATCTGAGACTGATATGAAATTCGTGTGAAATTGCTTGATGTTGTGAGATGATTCTGATAGATAACAGGTCTAGAGGATAAGGATTTGAGGGTTAACGAAATTGAATCTTAATGATAGAAACCTTAGAAGGATAATGGATAGATGAAGTATAGTGGAACTAGGGAGAATTAATTGGCATGAAACTGAGTTTTGGAATGAGTGGAATGTTAGAATGAGAAGTATTGAGTGAGAATTTGTGAAAGGGAGGAAATTTAAGTTTTTGACAGAGTTACTGGTTATACACGTAATGGAGGTGTCAATACGCGTATGAGGACACACCCAGGGGCTGTACGCATAACATATGTGCCCTGTCCCCAAGGCCAGCACGACCCTCTGGTGATACGCGTATGGTACGCGTAAGGGAGGTCAGGCATTACGCGTATTGGCAGGGTGATACGCATATGTTGGGCTTGCCAGCAGGGGAATACGTGTGTGAGGCAAGGTGATACATGTATGGGCAGGTCTGGGATAACTTTTTTTTCTTCCCATTTTTGCAATTTTTGTCCAGATTTTGCTTGGAACGTAATTCCGTTTAATCAATAAGACTATTAGGACTTAATTGAACCTAAGGAGGACTAGTAATTAATTAAATTAGGGAGAATACGAGATTTTATGTAATTGCCCATTAGAGGTGCATTTGATATGTGTGAACCAGGATTGTCAAGTGTGGACGATCTGGTATGATGGTGGTAATTCCCAAGAGGATTACGGTGAATGGATGGCTCATGTGGATCATTGATGGTCGTGATTTATGCTTGAAACTATTATATCGTCATAATTGTGTTGTCATGCATTTCCTGTCATGTGTCTTGTGGAGATGGCTAGGTGGGAATCCATGATGTGGGCCTAGTTCATCCGGACTTCATGTGGAAGTCGTTATGGAAATGAGTTATAGTTCAAAGGAACGCATACGACTTATCTAGATTCCAACGGGAATCGGGTTCTAGGGTGAACCTTATGTATTTGTGTTGGTACCACATGCATTATGTCGAGTCAGTGAGTCACATTGCATAATTGTATTTGAATGTGGGCTATTGATGCCAAGTAATTGATGTGGCACGTGTATGTGCGTTGTATTGCATGATTTTTATATATGGTGTGTAACTACTCCTTAGCATGTTGTTGCACCCTAATTTTTGACCTTAAGATTCTACCCCCTTCGTTCTTTTTTGCGTGTTTTCTATTGTTATTTAACTTTACGTTAATATTTATGTTTTTTCGCGACTAACAGGGATGTGCAGTTTTCTCAGGCCCAATCCATCAAGCAAAGGAAATTACGTTAAAGAGATTTCATAGAATAAAATACTGGAAGTCGTTTGGTAACCAAGTCTGGTTCTTAAAACCTTGAGTTTATTTGGTGCTTTTTGGATCAAGTTGATAAGTGCTAAGGGTGGGATGTCCACTTTTGAGGAGGCTTGTAGAGGACGTGTCCATGTAGAACATGATTTGTTGATAACGATTGCGAAAGCTAGAACTCAAAGAGACAAATCATCGTATCGGTCCATGTACTCCAAATTCGGAACTTTACAATTTAAATTCAACTAAACCTCACACTAAGGGTGTCGAGATTGCAGGACAATTTCAATAACAAATGTCGAAGCTCAAAATTTCTTTCACTAGGATTTATTGGCGACATTGAGGATATGAAACAGGATCGATTTCATGAAAATGTTCTTCAAAAAGTGTGATGATTTTTTAGATATTATTAAATGTATTATTATTAATCCACGGGAACCTTCCAAGCCATACGCAAAATCAGGAATGGGGTGTTATTGTCAATTGCAGCATTTCAGATTCGAAGAGAAATAATTCCGTTCACGAACGGCTCCAGTTCATTAAATTAAGCACATAGATTTAAGGCTCCATGTTTTTCTCGAGTCCTATTATCAAATATGCCATTCCTGTTTGAGTTTACTCGACCACTTCTACCATTAAAGTTACAAAGAAAGACTAAGTAGAAATGGCTAATTCCACAATCCCTTTCGCAATGCATTAAAAGGGGTATATACTATCAAGCAACAATTTAAGTACTGCCATACAAGCTTACAATCAGTGTGCAAATTTATTTACAAAGATACAAGAATATTACAGCTTAAACTCCACGGTTGCAACTTGGCAAAGTCGATCACGAGTTGCACTTCTAGTCAACACAAAGGAAGGATGTCTCATTTCCTTCTGCTACGCCAGAACTGAAGTGGTACCACCTCCTAAAGATCCTCTAACAACAATCACTTCTTGAACAGAAATGTGAAGCTGCTAAACAGATTATGCAGAGAGGAGAAGACAGTCACGTCATTCTCTTTCTTAGTGGCCTCGATGCGGTTACGACGTCGGCGAGGATGATGTCCATACATAAAATCTGAGATAAATTAGAGTGCTATCAGAAACGTAGTTAGGCTGGATTGTATGATAACGTAACGCAATCTTGGCAATTGAGATAGAAAAAGAAACGAGTCTCACCTTCTTGCGAAGTGCAGAACCGCGCAATCTCGAGTTTATTTTACTAACATTATACTCTTTTACTTGTCTTTTGATGCAGGAACTGAAGGTGAAAAGGGAACATATGGAATCTTTAAACAAGTATGCTCGTAGTAATTCAGACTCTGATGTTACATTGAGGTCCACTGGTAAGGTATTTGAGTTTGATTTGGTCAGGTCGCCTGTTGACGAAGTTGATGATTCAGGTGAAATTGACAATGATGGTAGTGATTTGAAGAGAAGTGGAATGACCGAAGGCTGTCAGAATGATCTTGATGCAGAAGCCGAAGGATCTTGCAGCTCCATAGAAACGAGGAGATCTACCATAAATAATTCTTCTGATCGCAGTCAAGAATCTTCAAATTCAGATTCTGAAGATGCTAGCCAGATATACGAGGTAAGAGATAGTGATTTGTCTGGCTGTTATGAACCTGAGATCAAGAATACTCATAACGCAAATGGTGATGGTCTGTCGAACAAGTCCCAATCTGTTCCATCCTTAGACATAGCAGAAAGTGAATCGTTAGGGAATCCTGTGTTAGAAACTACCCAAAATTTTGAAATAGGAACTGTCCAAAATTTTGAAAATGGTTTTTCTTCCACCAATGTACGCCCTCACCCTGAAAGCATGCTTCCTCCAATGGCAAATCGAAACATACAATTTTCCGTGTTTCAAACTCCCCCGACAGTGAGTTATTACCATACTTCCACCACGGAACCATAATCCCGGCCACCACACGAGCTCACCTACAAAACATAAACTTCAAGAGTGTTAATGCAAATACTGAGTATCAGGTTGATGACCAAGGGCCTAGAAATACACCATTTATTTCTCTTGATACAAAGACCACTTCCGTGCTAGAAAAGAATTACGGTCATCACTCTTAGCATTTCCATGGATTAAACCACCTGGTGACTGCAAGTGTTAGGCATAGTAAGGGTGCTGGAATGGTGCTTCTCTATGCTTCGAAATATGATGATGTCAACAGTCATCGATATCTCTAGACGCTATGACCTGAAGGTAGCAATTGAAGAACGCCTTAGAAAAATTATAGGGAGAGAATTAAGAAGGGAAGGTTACATTGACTTATCACCACAACCCTGTGATTTGTTTTACGACAGCTTTACTTAGTTTTCCAAAGATAGCACCGATCGGATGTCTCCAAAATCACTTCAAAATTGAAGGCAGGCCTTTGTTCCCCAAATCAACATTATCAAAACCAATCCAACTGAAAAAGGAAACAGATGATCAAGTTATTCAATCGGTATTGAAAACCAAAGATTGAAACGAATTTGAAGTTATGATATTTCCAAAACAAACTCAAGGCACCATCAAGGACAACATTCATAACATGCCTCAAACGTGTTAAAATTCAAAATGGAAATAACATCAGCAGACAAGAATCAGCAAGAATGGAAAGGTTTTCATTTCAGTCATTATCAAAAATCCGAAATTGGGAAGTAATAATTGGAAGATTATGAAGAGCACCAATATATAACAGAAGGGGATTCACATACAAGAAGATACGGACAACATACAAAAAAAACATCAGAAGGTCGATATCCTCAGAATTCATAATCGAACCGCACACAAAAATTCCCAAATAAAACAAAATAAAAAAAAACAATTGAGAAGAGAAAAGTCATAGGAACTCATCTGTTCCAAACTCCGCGCAGAATCGAAACCTCCACCGAGAAATCGCAACCCGAACCATCTCCGAAGCCACCGCCACCATCATGTTGGGTAACGTTTTTCTCAAATGTTCTTTTCATTTTCACGATTGATGTTTGTTTGTGTTTGTTGTTAGGTTCGTTTTAAGGGAAACAGGAGAAGAAGTGATGAAGGAAGGAGAAGATGATAGATAGGAGATTCGCGAAGAAGAATGGAAAACAGAGGAGAGATCGACGCGAGGAAGAAAAGGAACGGAGAGAGAGAGAAGAGCGCGATCGGAGATGGGAGCTAGAGAGAGGTGAGATCAAAGAATTGGGGGGACCAATTTGGGGAAATTAGGGTTTACTGTTCCTTTTTTTATTTTTGCTGTATTTTTTTTACGTAATTTAACTCTGCACACTCACAAACACCACACTTAATCCACCAGCCCCCTAACCATCCATTAACAACCCCTAATCACCAATTAACACCTTTTTTAAAAAAAAAAATTAACCTCTAACTATTTAACCCAATTTAATTAATTAACCAATCATCTTTTTATAATCAGCCTTTTCTATAAAAATAGTAATAATAAGCAAATTAATTAATCTTTTATAATTTTCCTTTTTTAGATTAACCTATCCATTTAACCATTCAACTTATTAGTTTGCTAATTTCTTTAATAATTTAAATTTCACCAATTTAATAACCTTTTTTCTTAATTTTCATTATAACCTTTTGATATAACATTAGAAAACCTTTTAATAATAACCCTTTTTTATAACCAATTAAAATAATAATAATAATATATTTGTTCACCAAAACTATTTTTCTAAATAATTTGTTTTAAAACTATTTATATATTAAAAAAAAAACCTCTTCATAATAAAAAACATTTTTTTTAGTAACTAATTTCAAATTATAATAAACCATTTCATATATAAATTTATCCTTTTTAACTCCTCTTATTCAAAATAACTAATTAGTTCACCAACTTTATTAAAAAACTCAATTTCTCAACAAACTTTATTCTAAAATCAAACTACGACTTTTTCTCAACTCGTCTTAAAAACAACCTCTCGCTTAAAATCGACTAATTAAAATCATCACCGTAAAATACAACCTAATCGTGCACACCCACATTCACGACACATTCACTCTCACACACTTCAGTGCTTTCATGCGTATGTGTATGTTTACTTATTTGCCCTTTATTTTCCTTACAATTTATCTTAGAGCAATTTACATTATCAATTTATATTCACACATCGCATTCCGTCCAAAGGAAGAACCTGCGCATGATCTCAACAATCGTGCGTATGCATCATTTGCATCATTTCCCCATGATCCTTGACCCCATTCAAGTCGATCTCTTAAGATAGATTCTACCCCATAGGAGGACCTTTTTCTTTATCTTTACAACATAGGAAAACAAAACAAACAACCATACAAATATTCAAACATTAGAGAATAAGATGTTAATCATCTTAAGCGAGATAGAATCTCCATCCCACATCAATACAATCAATTCGTAGGAAATTTGTCTTAAGAAAGATAGAGGCGTACCTCGTCGATCCCTATCCGAGTACTTGAACCCTTCTCTTAAGACGACGCAAAGACTATTTTCCTACAATTTGTGGCGGTTAAATCTCCCTTTAAATGATAACACATCTCTTCTCCTAAAATCAATCAATCAACTACCCTAAACCCGTAGGAACTTTGACCACAGTCAAAGAACTCCTCAAACTCTTTAAGGGAACTACAAATACTCTGATTCCACTCCCGTAAGGATATGTAGGCATAAGATGTGATATCTTATCGAGTATACTTAGAAATAAACCCCTAGGTCTTTCAACCCCTTAAGCAGATAAACACTTAGCAATAAACAAACATAAAACAAGAGGTTCCTATAGAGTACTACAAAAACTTAGGATGCTAGCACCTTCCCTAAGTTTAACCAACCCCCGAACTTATAACTCTCTAAACCTTGCATTTGCATTGCATTGTGGGAATTTCGATCTTTATCCCTTCCTTTGGACAAATCAAAGTTCGGTTGCAAAATGAATTAACGATTCAAACTAATCAATAGTTTGGTATCCAAATTTCACCGCGACAGAAATGGCGACTTCACTGGGGACTCCTCAGTGGGTCTCCCTATCTTGTTTTGTTTCTTTATTGCTTTATATATTTGCTTACTTGCTTACTTGTTTATTTGTTTATTCTTTATGTCTTTTAGGTTGTTATCCTTGAGTGGTGAGACAAAGTCCTACACCCGGACTTGAGATAAATTATGATAGGATGGTGATATATTCGATGAGGCTTATAGGGAGTGAGTCCCGACTAAGTTGACTCGAGAATCCCGCTTAGTTGAGACCCTTTTGAAAATGGTTCGGTTAAACGAGTTTAGTCGTGACAACTTTTACTACTTTCAATTGGAGTCCATGATACTAAGGATCGTAGTTACCTTTAACCCCACTTTGGCCTTTATTAGGATGTAGTGCGGGACTATGAGGGAGTAAGTCCCAAAATAGTGCTACGCGATGCTACACTCAAAAGAAGTTCTCTTGAGAATATTATTAATCCTCGAGTTAGTTGGGAAATTGATAATATACAAAAGATGGACTAATGACTTTGGGAACCTCTTTAGAACCTTGTTCTGCAGGTACAACAACCTTTAGTCCACAACCTTTGGGAATGGGTATACCCTTTGGCTCCATGCTCATTGCAAACCTAGGGTCCCCCTTGTTTGTTTATCCTTATGTTTCTATGTGCTTACCTGTGTTTGTTGCATTCATAAGCATCATATTACATTGGTTTCATGGAATCCCGAGTTTATTTATAAACATTATAGAAACCAATAGGGATTACAAAATAAAATATTTTGAAAGATTCTTTTAAGAGTCCTAACTTGGATGTCCTAAGGAAGTTAAGGGCAGCGATTGAAGAATCAAGAAAATACGAGAGGCTTTCCAAAGGACTTTCATCAATATTGAAGATCCAAGTAAACAAAGTTTTCCTTCCTTATTTTCCAACAAGAGATAGAGGATTTATTTTCCTCTATTACTCTTTAGATGTTGATCATGGACGACTCATACTCAAGAAGATCCAAGTAGACAACAAATCAACAAGCACGATGAAGGACTTCCTTAGGGCTTTATTAGCTTTTATTTAGATATTAAGTAAGGACTCTTATAAGGTTGTTTCCTTGTAATCCAATAAAAAAAATATAATAGTAAAAATAATAAATGATTTTCCTTTGGTGTTCTGTGACGTTTATAAGAACTTGAGTTCCATGAAACCTTTCATTTTCTGCATTCTGCATTTTTGCGTAGCACCCTTCATTTAGCATTTTGCATCTGCATGTGCCTCTCTTCTTCTGCGTCCTCATTCAGTCTTCTATCTTTGTCTCGCCAGTTGACATCTCGCCCATCTTACCAAGCTCGAAGTATTACTTAAGGATAACAAAGAGAACAAAGATATGGATCGCATTACCGACTTCAGAGTAAGGACTGATTCGACATTCGACTATTCCTCCGACGACTTTGTGCAACAAGTGGATGTTCCTGTGCAACTTCAACCTTTGCAAGACAACCTGTTTGTGGACCCTCAGAATACTCCTACTGAGAAAGGAGTGGATGATCCTAGATTCATAGCAATGGAGAAAGAACTTCGTAGTCTCAAAGAACAAGTGAAGATGATGAGAGGAGCTAATGCATCAGGTCTTGGTGCTCATGACCTATGTTTAGTCCCAGGTGTAATTATTCCTCTAAAGTTCAAGATGCTTGTCTTTGAAGTTTACAAGGGTATTAGCTGTCCAAAATACCACTTGACAATGTTTTGTCGAAAGATGACTGCTTATATTGACAATGACAAGTTGATGATTCACTGCTTTCAAGAAAGTTTATGTGGGGCACCCTTGATGTGGTACATGAAGCTGCAAAGTAACCACATTCAGTCTTGGGAAGACTTAGATGTTGCTTTTGTGAAGCAATACCATTACAATTTGGATATAGCCCCAGACAATAAAGATGACAGTGGACCTTCTAGAGAATTCATAGCTCCGGTACCCCGTCCTCAACATCAGTATGTAATGCCCGCTCAGCGCGAAAAACAACCACCTCCTAAGCAGAAGTTGGCTTCTCCAGATCAACCACAAAATCGACGGCTTCGGAGAAGGTATCAGAAGATGCCTCTGGATACTCCAAGAGAGGGAATTCAACGGTTTGATCCCATCCCTGTGAAGTATGCTGATCTGTTTCCAGTTTTGATCCAGAAAGGTCACATCCAAATAAGAGCTCCACCTAAAGTACCTGAGAAACTCCCGTACTGGTACAAAGCTGACAAATTTTGCCCATATCATCAAGGTGCCCCTGGCCACGACATTGAGAGCTGCTATGGTTTGAAGGCAGACGTTCAAGAATTGGTTAAAGGCGTAATTTTATCCTTCGGAGGTCCTAATCTTGACCTCAACATGGTTCATCCTCTGAGAACATGATCCAAGGTTATCAAAAGACTACACAACATACGATCCTGTGAGCCTCTCCATTTCAAGGCGTAATAAAAGGACTTGTCTATCTTTTTACTTTATCTTGCTCTTGTGTTTGTGTTTCTTTGATTAAAAGTATTTTTGGCATGTAAGAACTTGTTATTTTGAATAAGTAATGCAATAAATGTTTGTCTTGAAGAAATCCATTCGTTTTCACTCAAATTGTTTTCAAAATTATTTATAATGCCGACTTTACCCGATCTCTTGCTCTGACAGAGAATTGGAAGGATGATGATGAAGTAAAACGCATGATCTTGTTGTATGCTTCGAATAAAGACTCTACTGATGATGTAAGGCATTATTTCAACCATCTAAACACCAAAATAGGTTACCCCTCTTTTAAGCCTTGATAAAAGATCTTTTTATTCTCCCAAACCGAAACCTCGTTTCTAGCCTGGGGCAGGGTAATATCAAATGATGAACATCTTTCAAAATTGGGTGGGCACAAATATACTAAACCTTTATTCCTACACTTTACAAGTCATAAACTAAGCCTATATATGACCCTCAAAGTCCTAATTGAAGTATGGTTTAGTTCGAAAGCATACTCGATGAGATATTGTTTCCTGACCCCTTGAGCTACACTCAAATTAAATCGACTTTATAAATAATTTTAATTTATATCCTAACTAGTGATTTCGGTCACCAGTTATTGTGATATCTCTTTTCAAAAAAAAACTTCAAGACAAACGTGTGTTGCATTAACCGTTTCAGAATCAACATTTCTGACTTGCTAAATTTGCTTGATATCTTAGAAAGATTACATACAGACATTATTGTTGGAATTTGAAGACTCTGCTGACCTAGAGCAAGTTATTTCCAAGTGGCTATTCTGTGCAAATTTCTCCTAAAGAGATATTCTTGAAGACTCAATTATACCGCCAATCAGGGGCAGTTACGTCGAGATTCGGCGAATCTCTCCGAGAGTTTGAAAATAGTGGGGCATTTGGACATCATGTTTTCTATAAAATCCTCTCGAGATGTTTTTCTTAAACCATGTGACTTGGGGCGTTTGGAATTTGAAGAGAAGCGGATCCCCAGAAAGCTCAACCCCGACATGATCAACAACCGTGATGACCTAGGATATTTGTTTTATCCCCTATGAAGCTTCAGTTTGGGTACCTCCGTCTATAACTCCGTACAACCTTTCAAACTTATCAAGATGTTATATACCAAATGGATTGATCTCTATCCCCAAAAGGAATATTGAAGCCTTGAAGCATGAGTGTGATCCCACATTTGGTTCTCCGTTTATCCCCAGTGGTACTTCTATCTTCGAAGATTGGTCGGGATGTCTATCCCGAGATATTTATTTCATCTCCGATCGCCTCTTTCTGTTTGTTTTGTCAGCATAAGCATATGCATAACATATAAGTAGACAACATGGCATGTGCATTTGTTTGCATTCTTTGTGTTTATTTTGTTCTGTCGCTTTGGCTGTAGTTATCCTTAGGTGTTTGGGTGCGTCTTATCCCTCCAATTAGATTTGTCGACCCTAGGCAGAAAAAGCACAATGTTTCATTTTCCCCATGGAGTTCAATCCTCATGGAAGATGGTTATTTTAGTACAATTCCGTTTGAGTTCATACCTCAATGGTCGAGTTTTGCTTGACATTTTCTTTTCGGCTACTTCCCGAATCGAACTTCGGTTTTTGGCAATCACATCGTGGACGTCCCCAACCTTTGAACATGGATTAAGTGTGCATTTATTTTGCACCCTATTCCCCCAGGAAGAGTATTCATGAAGACAGACATTTCTTCAACAATTTTTTCTCGAACATCTACATTTGGACTATAACAATCTCTTTATTTGAGCAACTCGTTTTGATCAGGATCTTATTCAAAAGGACAAACAACGATTTCTACAAGACAGATCATTTACCCTCAGTGGGTCCTTCAACATTATTGATTCATCAGAGAAGACGGTTACAGACATTTCTCTTTATTTGAGAACTCGCGCATTTTTACAACAACTAAGACATTCCTCAGGAATGACTACCCCAGTGAGTTCATCACACAAGTTTACTTCCGTCAAGTGACATCTCCCCAAAGAAGTCGAAGAAGTTTATCACATCAATCTCGCTTTGTTTTGAGAAGACATACATTACAACTCAACCGACTCACATCTCTTCCGAAGAGCCCCGGTGAAGCCTTACATTTACAACTACATTTACAAATTACATCTACAAGTTCTACAACAACAGATTACATCAACAACATTTACCATCTACAAGTTCAACAACTACAGTCTACAACGACAACTACAGTCTACAACGACGATCATTCGAACATCTTACAGTTCCTGGTTAGTCTCGGCGGTAGATTCCCAGAAGACCTCGGCAGTAGGTAGTCCTATTTCATATCCTGGTTAATCTCGACAGTAGATTCCCAGAAGACCTCAGCAGTAGGTAGTTCTATTTCATATTCTGGTTAATCTCGGCAGTAGATTCCTAGAAGACCTCGGCAGTAGGTAGTCCTATTTCATATCCTGGTTAATCTCGGCAGTAGATTCCCAGGAGACCTCGGCAGTAGGTAGTTCTATTTCATATCCTGGTTAATCTCGACAGTAGATTCCCAGAAGACCTCGGCAGTAGGTAGTTTTATTTCATATCCTAGTTAATCTCGGCAGTAGATTCCCAGAAGACCTCGACAGTAGGTAGTTCTATTTCATTTTCTGATTAATCTCGGCAGTAGATTTCCAGAAGACTTCGTCAGAAGTATTTCTCCAACAGATTCAAACACAGAATCTCGACAGTAGATTCCTTACAGATTTTAACAGTAAATACTTTGGCAAAAGTATCCTCACTATCAAATTTACAAACCTCGGCAGTAGACTTCTCCAGCTGATGTCTTGAATCAATTATATTTGACATATACAATAGAGTTCTTCAAATGATTCTCTCACCGAGTTCTTCACAACATATCTACAAACACTTTGTGATTGTCAATCTTTCCCCGTGGAATCTCGCTTTGACGAGCCTGTTCTTCCCATGTGTTATGTCTAGTTTTCCCCCTGTGGCGCCTTTTCTCCACAGGACCTCTCTGTCTTGCATTTCATTTCATATCATTTCGTATCATTTCATATCATTTCATATCATGTGCATTTGGTGGCTTCTTAAGGCCAAAAAGTTCATGCAGTGTTTATATTTAAGTCCCTCCTATCTCGTCGAGACGGAGATTTCAATCTCCATATCTTCGAATAGGAGTAACTTAAATAGGGGCATCTGTTGCACCCTAATTTTTGACCTTAAGATTCTACCCCCTTCGTTCTTTTTTGCGTGTTTTCTATTGTTATTTAACTTTACGTTAATATTTATGTTTTTTCGCGACTAACAGGCATGTGCAGTTTTCTCAGGCCCAATCCATCAAGCAAAGGAAATTACGTTAAAGAGATTTCATAGAATAAAATACTGGAAGTCGTTTGGTAACCAAGTCTGGTTCTTAAAACCTTGAGTTTATTTGGTGCTTTTTGGATCAAGTTGATAAGTGCTAAGGGTGGGATGTCCACTTTTGAGGAGGCTTGTAGAGGACGTGTCCATGTAGAACATGATTTGTTGATAACGATTGCGAAAGCTAGAACTCAAAGAGACAAATCATCATATCGGTCCATGTACTCCAAATTCGGAACTTTACAATTTAAATTCAACTAAACCTCACACTAAGGGTGTCGAGATTGCAGGACAATTTCAATAACAAATGTCGAAGCTCAAAATTTCTTTCACTAGGATTTATTGGCGACATTGAGGATATGAAACATGATCGATTTCATGAAAATGCTCTTCAAAAAGTGTGATGATTTTTTAGATATTATTAAATGTATTGTTATTAATCCACGAGAACCTTCCAAGCCATACGCAAAATCAGGAATGGGGTGTTATTGTCAATTGCAGCATTTCAGATTCGAAGAGAAATAATTCCGTTCACGAACGACTCCAGTTCATTAAATTAAGCACATAGATTTAAGGCTCCATGTTTTTCTCGAGTCCTATTATCAAATATGCCATTCCTGTTTGAGTTTACTCAACCACTTCTACCATTAAAGTTACAAAGAAAGACTAAGTAGAAATGGCTAATTCCACAATCCCTTTCGCAATGCATTAAAAGGGGTATATACTTTCAAGCAACAATTTAAGTACTTCCATACAAGCTTACAATCAGTGTGCAAATTTATTTACAAAGATACAAGAATATTACAACTTAAACTCCACGGTTGTAACTCGGCAAAGTCGATCACGAGCTGCACTTCTAGTCAACACAAAGGAAGGATGTCTCATTTCCTTCTGCTACGCCAGAACTGAAGTGGTACCACCTCCTAAAGATCCTCTAACAGCAATCACTTCTTGAACAGAAATGTGAAGCTGCTAAACAGATTATGCAGAGAGGAGAAGACAGTCACGTCTTTCTCTTTCTTAGTGGCCTCAATGCGGTTACGACGTCGGCGAGGATGATGTCCCTACATAAAATCTGAGCTAAATTAAAGTGCTATCAGAAACGCAGTTAGGCTGGATTGTATGAGAACGTAACGTAATCTTGGCAATCGAGATAGAAAAAGAAACGAGTCTCACCTTCTTGCGAAGTGCAGAACCGCGCAATCTCGAGTTTATTTTACTAACAGTATACTCTTTAACTTATCTTTTGATGCAGGAACTGAAGGTAAAAAGGGGAGAATAGCCACCATCGGCATTACGTGGCCTCTGTTGATACTAATAAAACCTGTTACCACCAACCGGAACCGTCACAAGGTTAACCTCATTGGAAGCTGGAGAATACGAGTAACCACCTGCTGCAGTTCACAAGACATAACAACAAGTATTAATCAATACGGAGAGCCTGTCATAACAAATCCAGCAATGAATAAAGAGGTCACAGAACATATCAACATGAAGTGAAATATACAAGCAGAAGGGGATCAGTCTACCTGCAAACCAAATCGGCACAATATGGTCAATTAGTCGATGAATTGAAAAGAGAACTCAAAGCAATTACCCAGTTTTTCATAACCCAGGACTCGATATCTCGAGCAATACCTTGATGTTGTAGCACACGTGTTCAAATCTCTGAATGTTACTCACTTCGGCTCTCAAAGTATCCTGCAACCAAATAGAACTGTCATCATCACTCGTGATTATCATAAGGAATAAATATATTTGCATTTTACGACAAACAAGGTTGTGCGAAAGCAGCTCACTTTCAGGCATTACCACCCTGTATCTACAAAACAACCAGGTCACAGACACTACTTCCTTACCAAAACCAGAATGCGGCGCTCGCATCCTTAGCCTCAAGGCAACTCGCATACGGCAGCCCTTCAATGCCCACATCCAGCTGCTGCAGACATTTGTTTAAAACAGGATCAGTACTGGCATCAATAATCATTCATTCTCAGGCATATTCCAGCAAGAAGTAATGGCCTGCTTACCGATAAATAGGAGATGTCATACTGAAACAAATGCATTCTCAAGCACAACATTTCTTGTGACCGGTTTCCCTGCACAAAGATAACATCAGAGCAAAATAATGCTATATCATGCATGAGTTCAGGTAATGCACCTGATGAGGCTAATTTATCACAGCATGATTACCCGAACATCCAAGATGACGACTTATCAAGCAAGTCTAGTACTCTCAGAGCGCAAGACTGTGCTTATGGTGACTATGATGGAGACGACATTGCAAATGCTCATGACAGGAATGTTACTTTTACAGCTGAGCAGCCAAAGTTTTATAATCAAAGACTCAGATATAGGAAAGATTTTCAACCTGATATGTCTTCAAAGTGGTCTAACAGATCTGAGGCAAGACACTATGGAGATAATTTTGGAACATCTTCCAGGGGAATCAATGTATTGAAAAGACACTCAAAAATAAATGTTCTGAAAACCAGTGGTCGTAACATTGGTCATAAGTGTAACGAGAAACCCTATAGTTCCAACTACCAGATGAGTGAAAAATATGATTTCCATTCATGCAGTTGTAGCTTGAACAATAGAATGACCAGAAGTAGTTGGGAGATGAAAGCTGCTTGTAAGTCTGATACATCTAAACAGTTTTATCGTGGTAGTAAGTATAATCAGGTAGACTTAATGCATGAGAGTAGCGGAAGACCCAAAAGGGGAACTATTTTCAATCAAAGAAAGTTTGGGAACCTATGGAATCTTTAAACAAGTATGCTCGTAGTAATTCAGACTCTGATGTTACATTGAGGTCCACTGGTAAGGTATTTGAGTTTGATTTGGTCAGGTCGCCTGTTGACGAAGTTGATGATTCAGGTGAAATTGACAATGATGGTAGTGATTTGAAGAGAAGTGGAATGACCGAAGGCTGTCAGAATGATCTTGATGCAGAAGCCGAAGGATCTTGCAGCTCCATAGAAACGAGGAGATCTACCATAAATAATTCTTCTGATCGCAGTCAAGAATCTTCAAATTCAGATTCTGAAGATGCTAGCCAGATATACGAGGTAAGAGATAGTGATTTGTCTGGCTGTTATGAACCTGAGATCAAGAATACTCATAACGCAAATGGTGATGGTCTGTCGAACAAGTCCCAATCTGTTCCATCCTTAGACATAGCAGAAAGTGAATCGTTAGGGAATCCTGTGTTAGAAACTACCCAAAATTTTGAAATAGGAACTGTCCAAAATTTTGAAAATGGTTTTTCTTCCACCAATGTACGCCCTCACCCTGAAAGCATGCTTCCTCCAATGGCAAATCGAAACATACAATTTTCCGTGTTTCAAACTCCCCCGACAATGAGTTATTACCATACTTCCACCACGGAACCATAATCCCGGCCACCACACGAGCTCACCTACAAAACATAAACTTCAAGAGTGTTAATGCAAATACTGAGTATCAGGTTGATGACCAAGGGCCTAGAAATACACCATTTATTTCTCTTGATACAAAGACCACTTCCGTGCTAGAAAAGAATTACGGTCATCACTCTTAGCATTTCCATGGATTAAACCACCTGGTGACTGCAAGTGTTAGGCATAGTAAGGGTGCTGGAATGGTGCTTCTCTATGCTTCGAAATATGATGATGTCAACAGTCATCGATATCTCTAGACGCTATGACCTGAAGGTAGCAATTGAAGAACGCCTTAGAAAAATTATAGGGAGAGAATTAAGAAGGGAAGGTTACATTGACTTATCACCACAACCCTGTGATTTGTTTTACGACAGCTTTACTTAGTTTTCCAAAGATAGCACCGATCGGATGTCTCCAAAATCACTTCAAAATTGAAGGCAGGCCTTTGTTCCCCAAATCAACATTATCAAAACCAATCCAACTGAAAAAGGAAACAGATGATCAAGTTATTCAATCGGTATTGAAAACCAAAGATTGAAACGAATTTGAAGTTATGATATTTCCAAAACAAACTCAAGGCACCATCAAGGACAACATTCATAACATGCCTCAAACGTGTTAAAATTCAAAATGGAAATAACATCAGCAGACAAGAATCAGCAAGAATGGAAAGGTTTTCATTTCAGTCATTATCACAAATCTGAAATTGGGAAGTAATAATTGGAAGATTATGAAGAGCACCAATATATAACAGAAGGGGATTCACATACAAGAAGAGACGGACAACATACAAAAATACATCAGAAGGTCGATATCCACAGAATTCACAATCGAACCGCACACAAAAATTCCCAAATCAAACAAAATAAAAAAAAAACAATTGAGAAGAGAAAAGTCATAGGAACTCATTGTCGCGGTGAAAATCGGATACCAAACTATTGATTAGTTTGAATCTTTAATTCATTTTGCAACCGAACTTTGATTTGTCCAAAGGAAGGGATAAAGATCGAAATTCCCACAATGCAATGAAAATGCAAGGTTTAGAGAGTTTCAGGTTCGGGGGTTGGTTAAACTTAGGGAAGGTACTAGCATCCTAAGTTTCTGTAGTACTCTACAGGAACCTCTTGTTTTACGTTGTTTATTGCTAAGTGTTTATCTGCTTAAAGTTGAAAGACCTAGTGGTTTATATCTAAGTATACTCGATAAGATGTCGCATCTTATGCCTACATATCCTTACGGGAGTGGAATCAGAGTATTTGTAGTTCCCCTAAAGGGTTTGAGGAATTCTTTGATTGTGGTCAAAGTTCCTACGGGTTTAGGATAGTTGATTGATTGATTTTAGGAGAAAAGACGAGTTATCATTTTAACAGAGATTTAACCGCCACAAGTTGTAGGAAAATAGTCTTTGCATCATCTTAAGAGAAAGGCTCAAGTACTCGGATAGGGATCGACGAGGTACGCCTCTATCTCTCTTAAGGAAAAGTTCCTACGAATTGATTGTATTAATGTGGGGTGGAGATTATATCTCGCTTAAGATGATTAACATCTATTCTCTATTGTGTTTGAATATTTGAATTGAGCTGTATTGTTTTTTTTTGTTCTAAGTTGTAAAAGGTAAAGAACAGTCTTTCCTATGGGGTAGGATCTATCCTAAAGATCAACTTGAATGGGATCAAGGATCGTAGGGAGAATGATGTAAATGATGTGCACTACACACGATTGTTGAATCATGTGTAGGTTTTTCCTTTGGACGGGATGCGATGCAATAATGCGGTAATATTAAATTACTGTAAAGATAAATGGCGGAAATGATAAAGGGAAAATAAGTAAAGCATACACATACGCATGAAAGCGCTGAAGTGTGTGAGAGTGAATGTGTCGTGAAGTGCCCGATTAGGTTATGTTTTACGATGTTGATTAATTTTTAACCGAATTGATTTTATGAGAAAAAAGGTTGTAGTTTGATCTTGGTTTAGGAAAATGCTATTTATGAGAATATTAGACGAATTGATTTTATGAGAAAATTATTGTAAGGTAATTATATTAAAAGTTTCTAAGTTTCTAATGGGTGATTTTAAATAAATAAAAAAGGGTGAGAGATTTTTTTTATCATCTTTAAAATGGTTATGATTCTTAATAAAAATTATTATTGTAAAATATTTAGACATTGGTTAGCTCACTCAAAAAAAAAGGTTCCCTAATATCAAAATAGTTTTAGTTACTTAATAAATAGGTTTTTATTAAATAAAAGGTTTCCTAAATGTAAAAAGGTTTCATTGGTCATTATTATAAAGGGTTATTATTAATTAATAAGAAAAAGTTGAAGGGTTGTTAATTATTTAATAAAAGATTAGATTACTGATTAGGTTAATTATTAACTAAAAGGTTAGTGAGAGGCTAATAGTTAAATGGGGTGGGTTGAACAGTTGATTATGATTAACTTATGGTTGATTAGAGATTAAGTGGATAAAAAAAAGTGAGATTAACGGTGGGTTAGTGTGTGTGTGGTGGTGAAGTTAATGTGTGCAGGTGATTAACAGATTACAATAGAATAAACTGAAAAAACCCAAATCCCATTCCGATCCCCCCTTTTTCGTCGATCTCCTCCGTCTCTCTCCCTCACTTTCGTCTTCTCTCCCTCGCTTATTTCATTCCTTCTTCTTTTCGATGTTCTTCGCCCTCATTCTTTTTCCCCTGATCTGAAACAAACACACAAACAAACGAATCAAAGAGATCAAACGTGTTTAAGAAAATTACATCTCGGCGGAAAGTACTCAGAGGGGTTCGATGAAGTCGGCGGTGTTGAGTCGATTCTCCTGTGAAGATTGTGGATGGTTTTCGATGGTGGCTAGCGGGTAACTGAAGGATTTGGCAATGAGTGAACTCGCGGTGGCTTCTCGGTGGAGATTGAGGTTTTGGGGTTACGATTTTGCGGCGGAACTTCCAACGAGATAAGCTTTTACTTTTTCTGATTTATACGTTTAGGGTTGGAATTTTGGGGTTGTGAAATTGTTGTTGGATGTTTGTTCTGTGAATGTTGCGAGTTCTGTGAATATTGTGGGTTTTTTCTGAGTCCTGCTTTCGTTCTCGAATTCCTCTTCTTATAATATTTTTTGAAAAAACTGAATTGATTGGGGAGAAGTAAATTTGTCGGGTTCTTGTTTTGGAAGGGAAATTAATCCGTTAATGATTCGATTATTATTGGAATTGACTTAATGAAGTTTCCTTTTCTGTTTGAACAGGTCTGGTTAAACTAGGAAAGAGGATCATTGCCAAAGTAATTGGTAAGCTGTTGTGATTCAAAATCTGCCGTGAAGAATGTACTTAATGCTTTCCTCATTCGGTTTGATATGTTGCATACTGTTTTGGAAGTAGGTTTAAGACTTTGTCGGCATTACTTTTGGAAAATTCTTAAATCTGAAATTGACGATTTTATTGCTCGTTCTTCTGTAGTGAAGTTACCACTGTGTTATTAACCAATACCAAAATCTGCTGCAGGTTTCCCTTCAAGGTGGAGAGTCCTCGATTTGCTCCCGTCAGTACGAACTTTCGAACTGTTATTGAGCGAAGGTGATGCAAGTCTCAGTGAGCTCCGTTGGCTTAATGTCGAGATTCTCGGCCGTCTAAGTTTCCATAATTTATGGGCAAGAAAGTCGGCGAAGGTGATGCTACAGACTCCTCTTATCATTTCAACAAGGTTGGTTTCTTCTTTAGAAGGTTTTGAACGGTTTTAAAGATGGTGGATTAAGATTTGTAACCTTTCTCATTTTTTTCTGTGCTTAATGTAGAATAACGCAGTTAAAGTACAAGCTCGGTGGTTTTGCGATGGCATTCGAGTGCATTCCCTGAGGTGTTATGAATTGTGCTTCTTTCGAAAACGCTGCACGACTTACGTTAAGAGTTGGTGGCTGCTTTAACTTCTGACATACTGTATCATTGTTATACTCATTGGTGATGTCGTGACCTCTATCGGGATAACCTTGCTAACTTGATTTTCAACATGTTACCGTCTTATCTTTTCTGAGAAACTGACTGCTTGTATTTGACAGGGTGAAGAGAGCGCACCGAACATTTGACTTGTGTTCTCGTCGAGCATTCAAGGTATGCAGGGGCGATTCCACTTTCTTCATATTGTTCTCCTTGATACCAAACCTTTCTTCCTTTTTCTACCGTCTTACCGTTGTTGATGCTCGCGTTTTCCCTCCTTTTGTTCGCTAACACCCGCTTAGGAAATGCAGGGCTGCAGAGTGTTTAACGTGTCCCGCGATGGATTTTAAATGCTGTTGAGGTTATGTTTATAGCAGTCTCAATCATGGAGAGGTAGTATGCCAACAAGCCAGGCTGCATCGGTGTTGTTAATATCCTTTCAAAACTTGTGTTCACGACTTGGTTTCTATATTTGATTTGTAATGGTTTATTGCAGATAAAGGGGAGCTTTATAGCCTGAGCTGGGATTTGTAGAAGGCTCGGTAATATTCACTGGCACATCATTCTTGCTTGGTCATGGCAAGCAGCTTAGAGCAAAAGGGAGTTTGACAAATCAAATCATTGGTTCGATGTCAGTTAGGTGTGTTGGAGATAAATCCTTGAATTTCTTCTCAAAATTAGTCATCTGGTAGGACCTCTCATTTTGAGTTTCTTCAACAATTCTCATTACTCTTGAAGTGTGCATATTAATGTCATCAAAGAATTTTACAGTTGCCTCTGAAACCGCATGCGCCAGAAGTGTACTTTGTTGTAATCCCTCCTCTTGTTGTTTAACCGAGAACGCTACTAGCTGTTTTTGTTCATCAAGAGAATCATGGATGCTGACTGCATTGTTAGTTTTGCAGGTTAATTGATATTGCTTATAGGACGGCGTAGATAACGTCCTACGACAGCTTCCAAACCGGGATGCGTATCTTACTCTCTTAGCTAGAAATATGTCCATCACTTGGGATTTGTAGTAAACTCCTTCATGGCAAGATTAAAGTCTGAAATATGGCGGAAATTGGATCCTGATTACAGTGAGTGCATATCTTTTCCAATGGTTCTCATCATGGTTCTGACTTTTATATGTTTTTTTAGAATGTTTTGTTGTCTGTTGAGTTGCATTTCTTTTGGTGCAGCTAGCACCCCGAAGATCTTGTCTTTGAACGTCCACGCGGTTCGCTGAGTAATATAGTGGAGGTTTACCGATTTGCGGAACGGAGGCTTGCAGGGGGCCGTCCAACTTCTGTTTCGCAAGTTATGCCTGAAGGTGGGGAAAATTTGGAGATCATAACGAGTCTTTGTGAGCGTTGTGACATGCGTCAAGAAATTTCCTTCTGCTCATCACCAATTCTGTTGAAACAACGCAGGTGGGCCGTTGGCGTCTTGGAATTTAACCTGCACATGAGCTGTTTCCATCCTTGTCAACATATTTCAACGTAACGGAGAAAGTCTGAAATGGTTTTGGTGGATCCATTATGGATGTCTGGTTCTAAATGGAAGTCAATGAATGAGTTTGAAAATGATAAGTCCGAGGAACACTTCACTATCTTCGGTTAATTCTTTCTTCATTTTGTATGTTGGTCCATATGGGAAAGTAGAATCTAAACCGGATCATTTGCGACTTATTTTCAGCTGAATGTGTAATTTGGTTTCTTGGTTGGACGAGTTATTGACCTTTGTTCTTTTGTGTGTTATGCAGGTAGTTTAAGGGTTGAAGTTGTCACTTGAGTCCAGACGCACTACCGTTATGGAGAGTTTGGTTTTAGGCGATTCTGGTGGATGCCGGCATGAAGAAATCTCGGTTGAGCTTTCAACATATTCAAACTTCAACAGGCCTTAATGAATCTTGATAGTCCCTTTTAAACCAGTCACATGAGTAACATTCTTGTTTGCTTACTCTTTAGGAAAACATAAGTCCATGAAGGAAGGCATATCAAGATGTACCATTATTTTCTATGTAGTAAATGTAAGAACACGATACTGAATTAATATGGAACATGTACGGCTGTTTGATTAAGTCTCATGAGTTCCTTCGTATTAAACACCTTGTAAGTCATGACCTTGTAACTATCCTCATACTAATTCGGTCCTTTACTCTCACCGTCAAAGCGTGGGTAGAAAAGATACGGTGGACTAGGAACCCAAATACCTTCTTGTTGAATTCCAGGAAATTGTAAAATAATGCTCACAATTGTACCTGGATAATTAACCATGCAAACTGGTGTAATAGAGTAATAGAATGATCCTTATGCAGCTATAAGCTTTCTTCAAAAAGATCTAAGATATTGCCAAGTTGTAAACCGCGGGGTCCTATAATAGAAAAGCTGGAAAAGGTATCCTCAATATAAGCTCTTCAATAACTTAAGCGATAATAGAAAGTATTTATTCCTTCTATATTGTTGTGAACCAATCTCACTAATGATAAAACAAACTCCTTGTAAACGAAACTCATGAACGAATGGCAACCGGACGAATCTTAGTATAGCCGGAAGTTTGAGCACTTAGACCTTGTGAGGATCAAGATTCATGGGCTCCTTAAAAGTGTTCTTATCTCATACAATCTCAACATCTCAAAACAAATTGATCGTGAACCACCATTAAGAACATCCTCGTTTTTCTCTTTGAAAGTAATGACGCAATTCGTGATGTAGCCTCCCAATGAGAGTTATAATGGGCCTCCAATATTTACGCCTTGAAGTACCTGGCTGTGGGGGTCTACACTCGTCATTATCGCACCTGCACCAACTAGTTAGCCGAATAAAAATAACAAGCAAAAAAGAAAACAAGGAGGCGGGATCTTATGGTAAAAAATTAGGGTGCGACACTCATCTGTTCCAAACTCCGCGCAGAATCGAAACCTCCACCGAGAAATCGCAACCCGAACCATCGCCGAAGCCACCGCCACCATCATGTTGGGTAACGTTTCCCTCAAAGGTTCTTTTCATTTTCACGATTGATGTTTGTTTGTGTTTGTTGTTAGGTTCTTTTTAAGGGAAACAGGAGAAGAAGCGACGAAGGAAGGAGAAGATGATGGATAGGAGATTCGCGAAGAAGAATGGAAAACAGAGGAGAGATCGACGCGAGGAAGAAAAGGAACGGAGAGAGAGAGAGAAGAGCGCGATCGGAGATGGGAGCTAGAGAGAGGCGAGATCGAAGAATTGGGGGGACCGATTTGGGGAAATTAAGGTTTACTGTTCCTTTTTTTTATTTTTGCTGTATTTTTTTTACGTAATTTAACTCTGCACACTCACAAACACCACACTTAATCCACCAGCCCCCTAACCATCCATTAACAGCCCCCTAATCACCAATTAACACCTTTTTAAAAATAAAATAATTAACCTCTAACTATTTAACCTAATTTAATTAATTAACCAATCATCTTTTTATAATCAGCCTTTTCTATAAAAATAGTAATAATAAGCAAATTAATTAATCTTTTATAATTTTCCTTTTTTAGATTAACCTATCCATTTAACCATTCAACTTATTAGTTTGCTAATTTCTTTAATAATTTAAATTTCACCAATTTAATAACCTTTTTTCTTAATTTTCATTATAACCTTTTGATATAACATTAGAAAACCTTTTAATAATAACACTTTTTTATAACCAATTAAAAATAATAATAATAATATATTTGTTCACCAAAAATCTTTTTCTAAATAATTTGTTTTAAAACTATTTATATATTAAAAAAAACCTCTTCATAATAAACAACATTTTTTTAGTAACTAATTTCAAATTATAATAAACCATTTCATATATAAATTTATCCTTTTTAACTCCTCTTATTCAAAATAACTAGTTAGTTCACCAACTTTATTAAAAAACTCAATTTCTCAACAAACTTTATTCTAAAATCAAACTACAATTTTTTCTCAACTCGTCTTAAAAATAACCTCTCGCTTAAAATCGACTAATTAAAATCAACACCGTAAAATACAACCTAATCATGCACACCCATATTCACGACACATTCACTCTCACACACTTCAGCGTTTTCATGCGTATGTGTATGTTTACTTATTTGCCCTTTATTTTCCTTGCAATTTATCTTACAGCAATTTACATTATCAATTTATATTCACACATCGCATTCCGTCCAAAGGAAGAACCTGCGCATGATCTCAACAATCGTGCGTATGCATCATTTGCATCATTTCCCCATGATCCTTGATCCCATTCAAGTCGATCTCTTAAGATAGATCCTACCCCATAGGAAGACCTTTGTCTTTATCTTTACAACATAGGAAAACAAAACAAACAACCATACAAATATTCAAACATTAGAGAATAAGATGTTAATCATCTTAAGCGAGATAGAATCTCCACCCCACATCAATACAATCAATTCGTAGGAACTTTGCCTTAAGAGAGATAGAGGCATACCTCGTCGATCCCTATCCGAGTACTTGAGCCCTTCTCTTAAGACGATGCAAAGACTATTTTCCGGCGGTTAAATCTCCCTTTAAATGATAACACATCTCTTCTCCTAAAATCAATCAATCAACTACCTTAAACCCGTAGGAACTTTGACCACAGTCAAAGAACTCCTTAAACCCTTTAGGGGAACTACAAATACTCTGATTCCACTCCCGTAAGGATATGTAGGCATAAGATGCGATATCGTATCGAGTATACTTAGAAATAAACCCCTAGGTCTTTCAACCCCTTAAGTAGATAAACACTTAGCAATAAACAAACATAAAACAAGAGGTTCCTGTAGAGTACTACAAAAACTTAGGATGCTAGCACCTTCCCTAAGTTTAACCAACCCCCGAACTTATAACTCTCTAAACCTTGCATTTGCATTGCATTATGGGAATTTAGATCTTTATCCCTTCCTTTGGACAAATCAAAGTTCGGTTGCAAAATGAATTAACGATTCAAACTAATCAATAGTTTGGTATCCAAATTTCACCGCGACACATGTGTATTTCACCGCTTATTTATTGAATGTAGTTCTCACCCCTTTTCTGTTTGTTGCGTCCGTGCTCCTTTAGGAGTACAGATGACCAGGTACCTGATTAGTGCTTGGAGTGTGTTGCTATTTGATCGAGTCCTAGGAGTTGTTCTGATATGTAAAACGAGATGAGGGGATTTCATTTTATTTTCCTTATTTTTCAGTTATTTGTTATGTATCTTTTAGTTGATGGATTGGTGATGTATAATCACCTTGTGGTGGGGATTATGTTGGAACCTTTAAATTAACTCCGCTGTTTAATTGAAAGTTATGCATTTGCTTATTTATGAAAAGGATGAAGTGTTTTAATACTTCGGTAAATGGAGAATTATTAATGTGACATCCTACGTGGCTTTGAGAACTCTGATGTATCTTATTTAATATTTCCGTATATTTTTAAAATACACGTACGAGGTAGAGTAGGGTGTTACAATTGGTATCAGAGTAGGTCGGCCCGTCTGGCCAATGTTGTAGTAGAGTATGACTATAGGTTGTTTATAGTCATGTGTTTCTTCTAACCTCGGTTTTTATGGATGTTAAGTAGTATGACTGGTATAAATGATTATGCGATGGGTGTTGCGTCAAAAGTTGTTACGCAGGCAGTGGAGAACATTGGTCAGAATATCAATCAGAATGATGGAGACAGAGAGTTCCGTAATTTGGAGAAGTTCCAGAACAACAAACCACCTAAGTTCGAGGGCGGACATGATTCAGATGTGACACAGAAATGGCTGAAGGATATTGAGAAGATATTCAGAGTCATGGGATGCTCTGAGGCTCAGAAGGTGTAGTTTGGCACCCATATGCTGGATAGTGAGGCTGAGGATTGGTGGGACAACACCCGTCAATGATTAGAAGTTGCTGGTGGCCACATTAATTGGACGATGTTCAAAGCAAAGTTTCTGGAACAGTATTTCTCGGAAGATGTTCGTGGGAAGAAAGAGATTGAATTTCTTGAATTAAAGCAGGGGAAGTTGACAGTGGTAGAGTATGCAGTTAAGTTCGAGGAACTACTAAAGTATTATCCTTATTACAATACTGACGCGACTATCAGTTCTAAGTGCATCAAGTTTGAGAATGGCCTACGTCCCGAGATTAAACAGTCGGTTATCAGAAGATCAAATAATTTCCTGAGCTGGTGAATAGGTGTAGAATCTATGATGAAGACAACAAAGCTAAAATTACCCATTATAAGAATCTGAGTGACAGAAGAGGCAAGCAGAGGCATGGGAATACACCTTATCGTGCTCCGGCTGATAAAAGAAAGCAAAAAGATGTTGCTGGGAAGAAGCCAAGTGGGGGAGGAAACCCTTCCAATCCTCTCAAGGGCTTCAGATGTGGTGGCGCATGTCACCGTGCGAATGAATGCCAGAATGAAGTGAAGAAGTTCTTTAAGTGAGGGAAGCTTGGACATGTTGTCACAGATTGCCAACATACCTACCTGTTATAACTGTAGTGAGCAGGGTCATATCAGCACCCATTGTCAAAAACCTAAGAAGTCTCAGACAAGTGGGAAGGTGTTTGCATTGGTGGGAGCTCAACCTACCAGTGAGGATCTCTTAGTCAAAGGTACTTGTTACATTCATAACACTCATTTGATTGTTATTATTGATATGGGTACAACTCACTCGTTTATTTCTGTGGATTGTGTGAAGAGAATGGGGCTTGTACCATCTACTTTGAGTAGAGGGATGGTGATTGATACTCCATCTATTGGGTCAATCACTAAATCTTTAGTGTGTTTGAATTGTCCCATGTCGATCTTTGGTAAAGATTTTAGAGTGGACTTGATTTTTCTACCGCTGAGTGAACTGGATGTTATTTTAGGGATGAATTGGCTAGAGAGAAACTATGTTTATATTGATTGTTATAGGAAGAGGTTGTTGTTCCTGACTCCTGAAGAAGAAGAAATGGCTAGTATTATATCTACCAAGGAGTTGAGAATCTTGTTAGAAGACGAAGCTAAAGTATTTGCAGTGTTCTCTTCGTTATCCATGAAAGGCAAGTAGTCGATTGATGAATTACCTATTGTGAGAGAATTTTCTGAAGTGTTCCCGAAGGATGTTTTAGAGTTACCTCCAGAGAGAGAAGTAGAGTTTACAATTGATATTGTCCCTAGTACCAGACATATATCTATGACACCATACAAAGTGTCATCGTCAGAATTGGTAGATTTGAAATCTCAGTTGGGAGAATTGTTAGACAAGAAGTTTATTAGACCTAGTGTGTCTCCTTGGGGAGCGCCAATTTTGTTAGTAAAGAAGAAATATGGTAGTATGCGCTTGTGCATCGATTATCACCAGTTGAATAAAGTGACCATGAAGAATAAGTATCTGCTTTCAAGAATCGACGATCTGATGGATCAACTCGTGGGAGCTCGCGTGTTCAGTAAAATTGATTTGAGGTCAGACTATCATCAGATCCGCGTGAAAGAGGATGATATCCAAAAAACAACTTTCAGGACTCGGTATGGACATTATGTATATACAGTGATGTCGTTTGGTGTGCCCAATGCACCGGGCGTGTTCATGGAGTACATGAATTGTATCTTCCATGCTTATTTGGATCAGTTTGGGGTAGTTTTCATTGATGACGTTTTGATTTACTCCAAGTCGGAAGTAGATCATGTAGAACATATGAGAGTTACATTGCAAGTGCTGAAGGATAATAAATTATTTGCAAAACTTTTGAAGTGTGAGTTTTGGTTGGGCGAAACAGTGGATTCATCTAAGGTGAGTGATGTACTTTAGTGAGAAGCTCCGAAGTCGGTGACAGAGATTAGAAGGTTTTTGGGCTTGGCAGGCTATTACCGTAGGTTCATCGAAGGGTTTTCTAATTTGGTTCTTCCTTTGACCTAGTTGACTAGAAAAGGCCAGACATTTGTATGGAATATTTTTTGTGAAGAATGTTTTTGAGAACTGAAGAAAAGGTTGACTACCGCACCAGTGTTAATGTTACCAAATCTGAATGATCCTTTTGTGGTATATTGCGATGCGTCTAAAATGGGATTAGGCGGTGTTTTGATGCAGGATGACAAGGTTGTGGCTTATGCTTCACAAAAATTGAGGATTCATGAAAGGAATTATCCTACTCATGATCTTGAGTTAGCTACAGTGGTTTTAGTATTAAAGATTTGGAGGCATTATTTGTACGGGTCGAGATTCGAAGTGTCCAGTGACCATAAAAGCTTGAAATATCTGTTTGACCAGAAGGAATTAAATATGAGGCAACGAAAATGGTTAGAATTTCTAAAATACTATGACTTTAGCTTGAGTTACCATCCCGGTAAAGCTAACATCGTGGCAGATGCTTTAAGTCAAGAGACGATACATATGTCGACATTGATGATTAGAGAACTGGATTTGATTAAACAGTTTATAGACTTGAGTATGGTTTGTGAGCTAACTTCGGGAAGTGTAATGTTGGGGATGATGAAGGTGAATAGTGAGTTCCTTCTTGAAATTAAAGAACGTCAGAAATTAGACTTGAAACTGGTAGACTTGATGGCCGTAGGGAGAGCAGATAAGGAAGAAGACTTTAAAGTAGATGATTCTGGTGTGTTGAAGTTTAGTGACAGAGTTTACGTGCCAGATAATCCTGATTTGAAAAAAGTGATTTTGGAGGAAAGCCACAGGAGTAGCTTGAGTATTCATCCAGGAGCTACGAAAATGTATCAGGACCTGAAGAAATTATTTTGGTGGTCAGGTATAAAGAAAGACACAACTCGGTTTATGTATGCTTGTTTGACTTGTTAGAAGTCAAATGTGGAACATCAGAAGCCTTCCGGTCTGATGCAACCAATGGAAATACCGGAGTGGAAGTGGGATAGTATTGCAATGGATTTCGTGACTGGGTTGCCGAATATGACGATGGGCTTTTACGCAATTCGGGTGATTGTGGATAGACTGACAAAGTCGGCGCATTTCATACCGATTAACATCAGGTTTTTTTGATGAAGTTAGCAGAGATCTATATCAGAGTGATAGTGAAGTTATACGGGGTTCCGTCAAGCATTGTATCTGACAGAGACCCGAGGTTTACTTCTGGATTTTGGAAAAGCTTGCAAAAAGCTTTGGGTTCTAGTTTGAAGTTGAGTTCTACTTATCACCCGCAGACAGGTGGACAATCTGAAAGGACGATTCAATCGTTGGAATATTTTTTAAGAGCTTATATACTCGAGCGAGGAGGAGCTTGGAATACTTATTTACCGTGGATTGAATTTACTTACAACAACAATTATTATTCTAATTATGGAATGTCACCTTTTAAAGCATTGTATGGTAGAAGGTGTATGACATCTCTATGTTGGTATGAGTCGGGCGAGAGTACGGTACTTGGACCCCAGATTGTGCAACAGACCATAGAGATAATCCAGATGATTAGAGAGAAAATGAAGACGGCCCATAGTAGGCAAAAAAGCTACCATGACACGAGGAAGAAAGATTTGGAATTTAGCAAGGGCGACCATGTGTTTCTTAGAGTCAATCCGGCAACCGGTGTTGGTCATGCACTAAAATCAAAGAAGTTGGATCCTAAGTTCATTGGACCGTATCAGATTCTTCTGAGAGTTGGAATTGTTGCCTATAGAGTGGCGCTGCCACCTGAACTTTCAAATTTCCACAATGTGTTTCATGTATTGCAACTTCGGAAGTATATTGCTGATCCATCTCATGTGCTTCAGAGAGATGAAGTGCAAGTTTGAGATAACCTTACGCTGGAGGCGATACCGTTAAGGATCGAAGACCGCAAGACGAAGAAATTGAGAGGAAAAGATATTCCGTTGGTGAGAGTGGCTTGGGGAGGAGCTGCTGGAGGAAGTGTGACCTGGGAATTGGAGAGCAAGATGCGAGAGTCATATCCGAAATTGTTCTCGTCAGGTAAATTTTCGAGGACGAAAATATTTTAAGTAGGGGAGAGTTGTAACACCCCATTTAAATTATTTATTCATTTTGTGTTTTGCTGTATGGTGTATTTGTGGTTATTTTCTTAAGTAAGGGTATGAGGTTAGGGGCGAAGGTGAGAGCTGACCTTAGTTGGGGTAGTGTGAACCTAGAATAAGTGATATTAATAATTTAATAATAATAGTAAGAACATTATTATTATTATTATTATTATTAATAGTATTATTATTAATTAGATTAATGAATTAAAATCTGATTAAGGGGGTTAAGAGAGGGTTAGTGGAGAATAGACAGTTAAAAAATATGTGAAAAAGGAAAAGACAGAGAGGAAGAAGAGCTAGGGCAAGAGGAACCCAATTCTCTATTGTTGTCAAAAAGAAGCTCAAATCTAAGGTAAGGGGAAGAATGGATATTAATTTGGGTGAATTAACATGAGAGGATAGTGAGAGGTCCTTTCTCTCATAGGAATTCTTGTGTTTCTCCTTCTCTTATTTGATTTTCGTAGTATGATGATTTCCCTGTAATTGTTGTTGTTGCAGGATGATTATTGTATGATGCATGTATACTTGAATCTGAGACTGATATGAAATTCGTGTGAAATTTCTTGATGCTATGAGATGATTCTGATAGATAACAGGTCTAGATAATAAGGCTTTGAGGGATAACGAAATTGAATCTTAACGATAGAAACCTTAGAAGGATAATGGATAGATGAAGTATAGTGGAAGTAGGGAGAATTAATTGGCATGAAACTGAGTTTTGGAATGAGTGGAGTGGTAGAATGAGAAGTATTGAGTGAGAATTCATGAAAGGGAGGAAATATGAGTTTTTGGCAGAGTTACTGGTCATACGCGTATGGGGGACACACCCAGAGGTTGTACGCATAACATACGTGCCCTGTCCCCAAGGCCAGCACGAACCTCTGGTGATACACGTAAGGGAGGTCAGGTAATACACGTATGGGGGTAGCCTTACGCATAAGAGATGTCTGTGAAGGGATTTGTGAGGGATTAGCCCTTTGGTCGTACACGTAATAGAGGACAAATACACGTATATGATGAGGCATTATGTGTATTGCCAGGGAGATACGTGTACGGTGGGCTTGTCAGCAGGGCAATACGCGTGCGAGGCAAGGTGATACGCGTATGGGCAGGTCTGGGATGACGTTTTCCCATTTTTGTGATTCCTATCCAGATTTCGCTTGGAACGCAATTCCGTTTAATCAGTAGGACTATTAGGACTTAATTGAATCTAAGGAGGAATAGTAATTAATTAAATTAGAGAGAATACAAGATCTTATTTAATTTCCCATTAGAGGTGCATCTGATATGTGTGAACCCGGATTGTCAAGTGTGGACGATCTGGTATGGTGGTGGTAATTCCCGAGAGGATTACGATGAGCGGATGACTCGTGTGGATCATTGATGATCCTGAATTATGCTTGAAATCATTAAATATGTATAATTGTGTTGTCATGTATTTCATGTCTTGTGTCTTGTGAAGATGGCTATATGGTAATCCATGATAGGTGCCTAGTTCATCCGGACTTCATGTGGAAGTCGCTGTGGAGATAAGTTGTAGTTCAGAGCAAAGTATACGACTTATCTGAATTCCGATAGGAATCAGGTTCTAGGGTGAACCTTATGTATTTGTGTTGGTACCACATGCACTGTGTCGATTCAGTGAGTCACATTACATAATTGTATTTGAATGTGGGCTATTGATGCTGAGTAATTGATGTGGCACGTGTATGTGCGTTATATTGCTTGATTGTTCTGTGTGGTGTGTAACTACTCCTTAGCATGTGTATTTCACCGCTTATTTATTGAATGTAGTTCTCACCCTTTTTCTGTTTGTTGTGTCTGTGCTCCATTGGGAGTACATATTACTAGGTACCTGAGTAATGATTGGAGTGTGTTGCTATTGATCGAGTCCTTGGAGTCGATCTGATATGTAACACGGGATGATGGGATTTCATTGTATTTTCCTTATTTTTCAATTATTTTTTACGTATCTTTTAATTGATGGATTGATGATGTATAATCACCCTGTGGTGGGGATTATGTTGGAACCTTTAAATTAATTTCGCTATTTAATTGAAAGTTATGCATTTGCTTATTTATGAAAAAGATGAAGTGACTTAATACTTCGACAAATGGATAATGATTAATGTGACATCCTACATGGCTTTGAGAACTCTGATGTATCTTATTTAATATTTCCTTATATTTTTAAAATACGCGTACGGGGTAGAGTAGGGTGTTACAGTCAGAGTCTTCATCATTAGAGAAGGTGACCACCGACGTGGCATTCTTGCGAGCACACATTTTGTATCTTCCTCCAACATATGATGTTTCTATTATGAAATTAGGATTAGGGTAGTGAAGAAAGTTTCATTTCTCTGAGGAAAAAGGATAACATATCAAGTTGATGGAAAAAGGTATTTGGGACGATTTCAGAAAAGAGAGATTAAAGAACTTTGAAAATGTAGGAAATGATACGGGGGAAGTTGATGAGTTTGTGCTCTTTAAAGGAGAGAGGGGGAAATAAAAAGGTAAATTTTGAAAATTTCTAAGAGAGAGGGAGAGATAATCGTTTAGGGTTTCTTTGTAGTGGGTGCTTACTTATGGTAGTGGTGATTGAAAATTCTAAGTGCACACCAGCGGATGTTATGACTGAAGTTATAACATCCACTATGACATAGGTTACTGAAGTTCCTAATAAGCAGTTAATGGAAAGCAGTAAAAACATAGTAATTGTTTACCCAGTTCAGTGTCAACAACACTTACATCTGGGGGCTACCAAGCCAGGGAGGAAATTCACTATCAGCAGAATTAATTCAGAGTTAAACCTCCAGTTTACACTCCTCACTTAAAACCTACCCAATGACACTTCAGCCTAGAGACCTCTAGACCTGAGTATACCCACTCACTCCCCTAATCACACAACAGTGATATCAATATAGTTCAATACAAAAAGACTGTTGAAGTTATACTCCAAACACACCTTGATCGTGCTTCACAACTTTGATCAAGAACACACACTCTTGCTTACAAGCTTTGAGTGACATAATGAACACAACGGTTCATACACAATAAACAGAGCAATTTTACAGCATATAATTTCTTGGCACACAAGGAATCCTAAGACTCATAGACACACGTGAAGAACAAACTTTCTTCACTTACACTTTCTACGTGAGGAATACCACTTCTTCACTTACAACTTATACTCTTCTTAATCTCTGTGTGTCCACCTTCGAAAGGTTCATCCTCTTGTTATTTATAGCAGTAGAGATCCTTTGGGCCTTTGTGCAGATTTTAGGTTTGCCCTTGATGAAAACCCTTATTCAGAAAACTGCACACTTACCATTTAGGTCAGAAACATTTTAAGTTCTCTTTAATTTCATTTCAGCTTCTAAAATGTTTCCTAACTTCCAGCTTGAGCTTCTAAGTTGTTTCCTGAATTTTAGATACCAGAAAAACAAACCTGCTCACTTGATGTCATACGGTCAAAGTCATGACATTCTGTATCACATCCAACTTAACTTTCAATTAGCTAAGTTAACTTACCCTGCACAGTTCACATTATGTATGTACTAACAACAATCACGACATACATACATACTCTAATGTTTTGCTACAAAATGCAGTCAATCAAGAGCACTTTCAAACTCCCCCTTTGGCAAATTTTTTGGCTAAAACACTCTGTTATCATATCAGAGATTTACCAGCAGCAGAAGACTAATTATGCATGAAAGTTAGCTAAGATATACTCACTCTGTTTTCTCTCAGCTTCTCAGGATCAACCTGCTCACACACATCTGTTAGTCATCACTACAGATGTTACACTAATTTGAGTAACTATCTTGGTTACTCCCCCTCAAACTGATGCATCTATCAGTTGAGTATACAACTTGCATACCTTACAGTCACATACAGACACATCCAACTTGTTTTGGATGTCCAGACTTTCAGAGTAGCATTCTGAAATCACACATACTCCTAAGCATAACATTATTACCTGTTAGCCTAGACAACAGAAGTCTCACCTTTCTGTGGACTCTCTTGTGTTACTCTTCCTGAAGAGATGCACAACACTCACAATCTGCCATAATGCAGATACACACAGCTGAATAATCATTCCTAACCATAGCTCTAGCATACATTTAGGAACTCATACATGTTAGCAACTTCAGCAGACATACACACATTAGTTCTAACATTCCTACTCCGACTAGGAATCCACAAAATAACACCAACAACATCTCATATGCATGCAATTATAGCACATAACTAACAGAACCAGCAGCTGTTATCACACACATCATCAGCAACACCTGTGGTATCATATGCACACACGAGCACATATGTTCTAGCAAGTCTCTTCAAGCTATCCACACACCTGTTCTTCCACCTGTTGTTACCTGCTGTTACTAACATCTAACAATCAACACTCTCTCCCCCTCTTTAGCCACAAATTAAAATCCAACTAAGAGCTTAGCATAGATCATAAATTGTAACATTACAATTGTTAGGGGCAAATTATACAAACTACTCATACTGAGCATCACAAATTCAGGTTGTCACACAATTCTCACAGAATTCTAACCAACACTAATCAATGGAATAACAACACCTTTTCCTGCACTAACTCAGCAATCAGTAGTCTGAGCTACCCAGCAGGCTAAAACATCACTCTTCTTCTTCAGCTGAGCTGGAGCTGTCCTCCTCAAATTCTGTGGAGCCTCTTTCATAACTATTTTCTTCTTTCCCAGAGTTGTCCCTAGAGCTAGCTTCTTCTGAATCAGCTGTCTGGCCATCATCTGCTTCAGACCCATCTGTTTTCCTATCCTCATCTGTGAACTCAGAGTCTTCATTCTGCTCAAGAGTTCTGATTAATGCTTCAAGATTTTTCTTTCTAGCATCCAAATCCTTGCAAGTTTCCTTCAGCATTGTAATTACTTCAGCTTTTCTTGATTTTGATGATCCCTTTGAAGTATCAACTGATGTTATAACAATGTCAGGAACATGAGTTCCTTTAAATAACTTGTAGTGGAATGACAAAGGATTTTCTCTCTTGTAAGCCAGATCACTCTCCTTTAGGATGATGGGATGCTGATCGCAGATGATCCCATAGATGAGAGAAGGGAAAGCAATAGGACCCTTGATACTGTAGCTTCCAGCATGTTTCAATGTCTACTCGCGAATGTATGTTCCATAATTGAGTTTAGCTTTTGTCCCAACAGCATACATGGACCTCCCAAGAATGGTTGCCACTATTGTCTTGTGATTGGTAGGCACCCAATTTGCAGCACCAATTTTGTGAAGCATAGCATATTTAACGCTTAGTTTGCTTGCTACAAGCTTCCCTTTGGACGGCCACCTCTTGACCTGTTTGGCAGTTATTTCCTAACACACTTGGTGGTCAGAGACATTTAGTTCATTCAGGCCTTCATGAGGTCTCCCCAAGTAATTGTTGATGATGGTTGATGTAAAATTGATACATTTACCTCTCACAAATACTTTGCCAAACTCACTGGATTTCCTATCAGCACATTCATCTGATAGATTGACTATGAATTCTTTAACCAGAGTTTCATAGCATTGGGAGAACCGAGTCACAGTTTTCACCAAGCCAACATCACAGATGAGGGTCATGATCTCCTTGTTTTCAAGAGCATTTTGTGCAAGCTCTCTCTCCAGGGCCAACCTTTTATGATATACATATTTCCATATGTTAACACACGAGGGATAGTGAAACGAGATGTTATCAATGGGCACTTCAGGAACATTTGCAGCCGATTTGCTGGTAGAAGGTTTCTTCTTAGATTGGATGTCAGTGACATCAACAACAACATCATAATCTGTCTCTGGTTCTGAACTAGATTCAACCTTCCTCTTCTTTGTGGTTACTTTGCTCCAACCTTTGGAGGGTACAACCTGAGTCCTCTTTGTTCCAGCCTTCTTTGTGGAAGTATCTTGCTCAGCAGTCTTCTCAACATCCTTCTTCTTGGGGGAACTTTGGTCATCTACCTTTTTCCCTTTCCTTGTCATAAGCCTTTTGGGCTATGCCCGGATTGAGTTTTACTATTAGATCATTGTCAGAATATTCATCTAGGTCTACCAATTCAGCATTTTTGGTGCCTTGCATACCATCACAATTTTTAGTAGAACCTTCACCATTGTTCTTCCCTTTTGGTGCGAGGTCTTTTAATGTTGTGACATTGTGAGAGACATTGGCCTGATCATTTAGGTTAGAATCAAACCTCTTTCTGCTAGGTGGAGTGGGTATGTTGAGTGCACTTGCTACCATATTCGCAATGGCAAGGTGGGTTCGTCTAGCTTCGTCGTCATTGATGTCATCAGATGTAGCAGAAGGAGGGGCTTGACCTGAGACAAGGTCTTTTGGCCTTCTTGCGTGTGATTTTCTAGGTTCCTTCATCAATAATCCTTCTGGTGTCACCATACGTAATGGAGCTACTTCAAGAACCTCGTTAGGGTTTGAATCAACATCTTTATTGGTCATTCGTTTGGATGAGGTTGAATGTTGCGACATCGTTGGGGACTTTGATTGAGAACGGAAGAATTTTATGTGCTTGTTTGAACCGGTATGGGAGCTGAATAGTTTGTGATGGTACCACGAGTAGCAGGGGTGTATCGTATATGTGGCAAGGAGGTACGATTGCCTAATATGAGGGAAATTACCTTTTTGATTTATCATTAAATGATTTAATTTCAAAAAGTAATTCCCTATTATTTTTAATTGCTACAACTCATCATTACTAAAAGACCTCAATTTACATAGAGAATTTTTAAATTGATGATCCTTAATACTTCTTGCAACCATGTCAGCACTATTTAGGACATAATCATCAGGTTTTGCACAAGCCTTTTGCCATTTACACAAGTTACCCTTGAGCATGTCTCCCTTGAACTCAACAGAGCTTGTTTGGATGGTACTCTTGATGTCACAGAACAAGGTCATGACATCCGGAGTGACATTGCTTCCTTTATGCAGGGTGGCTTCCATGGACTCCATCAGGTTCCAATATAACCTATCTAGCTTTCCCTGATGACTTTTCTTACATCCTGTCCTTCTTTCTGAAGCATACTCTGAAGATCTTCTTGCTGATGTGTTAGACCTGGTCCTTTCTATTTTTAGAGGTTGTCTTCCTTTCTCCAGCCATAATTGGTCCTTATTTTCCTCATGGATCAATCCAGTTATGTTACTTCTGGGCTCCCATAGGTAAAAATTATTCTTAGATCTAGATCCCTTCATTACTTCCTTACCTTCTTTATTGATGACCATACACTTATCCTTAGAAAATTGAACTTTTAAACCTTGATCACAAAGCTGACTGATGCTTATTATATTCACAGCCAGTCCTTTGACCAGCAAGACATCCCTCAATTTTAGAGCTTTAGGACTGTCAAGTTGTCCAACACCTGTGATTTCTCCTCTAGCTCCATCACCAAAGGTTACATGACTGGATGAATGAGTTTTGAGGTTTATCAGTTGATCCTTCATTCCCGTCATATGTCTGGAGCAACCATTGTCAATGTACCAATCTTCTTTGGTAGGCATCTTTAGAGAGGTGTGGGATACTAATGCAACAGTCTTGGCAACCCACTGTCTTTGCTTATTAGGAGCCTCTTTCTTGGGTTTGACATGATGCTGCCTCTTAACATGTGTACCCTGTTTGGTTTTTCTTTGGCTAGGGAATCCATGCAGCCAGAAACACACAGCTTTAATATGTCCAAGTTTTCCACAGTGGTAACACCTATACCCTTGGAATTGTCTTTTGACTTGGTTCCAGTTTCTGTGTGGTGGATGTTGTGACATTGGTCGTGACATCCTTTTTAACTTCTGAATATCAGGTTTTAGTCTTTTGAGTTTCAAGACAGGATTTTGTTCACCAATAAATCCTAGTCCAGACCTATTTCCTGAATTCTGACCACTCTGCAGAATCTCTTCTAGGGTATCAGTTTCAGGATTAAGCATCCTTATAGATTTTGCCATTTGGTCCAAATTAGACTTCAACAAGCTGACCTCACTTTTGAGTGAGTATATTGTTGCAAGATGCTCTATCTTCTCAACCTCTAACTCCTTGATGAGTTTCTTCTGTAGTTCACCTTGCTGATATAACTTTGTACTTCTGATATTAAGTTTTAAATATGAGGCTGCAAGCTCCTCAAAGGTCAATTCCTCTTCACTTGAGTCATCATCAGATATACACTTACTGTTAAGAGCAGTGATAAGCTTGGTAGACTCTCCTTCTGATTCACTTTCTGAGTCTTCATCAGACCAAGTGACAGTTAGGCCTTTTCCCTTCTTTTTGAGATATGTGGGACATTCCTTTCTAATGTGTCCATATCCCTCACACTCATGACATTGGATTCCTTTGCTTTGGCCAACTTTGTCTTCAGCTTTACCTTTGCTGATGTCAGAAGTGCTATTCTTGACATAGGGTTTTGACTTATGATCTATCCTTTTGATCAGTTTATTAAATAGTCTTCCAAGCAATGATATTGCTTCTGATAAAATTTCTTATTTTCCCCCATCTTCTCCTTCTGACTCTTCTGCCGTGTTTGAAACAAGAGCTATGCTTTTGTTCTTTTTCTCCATAGCCTGATTACACATTCCCATCTCAAAGGTTTGGAGAGAACCAATGAGTTCATCCACCTTCATGTGGCATATGTCTTGGGCTTCTTCAATGGCAGTGACTTTCATTGCAAACCTTCTAGGCATGAACCTGAGGATCTTCCTAACAAGCTTCTCTTCAGACATATTTTCTCCTAAAGCTCGTGAGCTGTTTGCAAGTTCAAGAACATTCATGTAAAACTCATGAATGATGTCATCCTCTTTCATTCTTAGACTTTCAAATTTTGTGGTCAACATTTGCAGTTTAGACATCTTAACTTTTGAGGTTCCCTCATGAGTAGTTCTAAGAGTGTCCCAGACATCCTTTGCCAGTTCACAGTGGTATACCAGTCTGAAGATGTTTTTGTCTATGCCATTGAATAGAGCATTCAAGGCTTTAGAGTTACCAAGATCCAAAGCCTCTTGTTCTTTATTTCATTCCTCTTCAGGAATCAACACTGATACTCCATCCTTGTCAGTCTTCATTGGATGTTCCCATCCTGCGTTTGCAGCTCTCCAAGCCTTGTAGTCTAAAGACTTCATGAACGCAATCATCATTGGCTTCCAGTAGTCATAATTTGACCCATCCAGAATTGGTGGTCTATTGGTGAATCCCATGTCTTTGTCCATAGTGTTAGAATTTTACTTCCCTAGATCTCACCCAGAAATAAACAGGCAGGGTGCCTGCTCTGATACCAATTGAAAATTCTAAGTGCACACCAACGGATGTTATGACTAAAGTTATAACATCCAATATGACATAGGTTACTGAAGTTCATAATAAGCAGTTAATGGAAAGCAGTAAAAACACAATAATTGTTTACCCAGTTCAATGTCAACAACACTTACATCTGGGGGCTACCAAGCCAGGGAGGAAATTCACTATCAGCAGAATTAATTCAGAGTTAAACCTCCAGTTTACACTCCTTACTTAAAACCTACCCAATGACAGTTCAGCCTAGAGAACTCTAGACATGAGTATACCCACTCATTCCCCTCAATCACACAACAATGATATCAATACAGTTCAATACAAAAAGATTGTTGAAGTTATACTCCAAACACACCTTGATCGTGCTTCACAGCTTTGATCAAGAACACACACTCTTGCTTACAAGCTTTGAGTGACACAATGAACATAACAATTCATACACAATAACCAGAGCAATTTTACAACATATAATTTCTTGGCACACAAGGAATCCTAAGACTCCTAGACACACGTGAAGAACAGACTTTCTTCACTTACACTTTCTACGTGAGGAATACCACTTCTTCACTTACAACCTATACTCTTCTTAATCTCTGTGTGTCCACCTTTGAGAGGTTCATCCTCTTGTTATTTATAGCAGCAGAGATCCTTTGGGCCTTTGTGCGGATTTTAGGTTTGCCCTTGATGGAAACCCTTATTCAGAAAACTGCACACTTACCATTTAGGTCAGAAACATTTTAAGTCCTCTTTAATTTTGTTTTAGCTTCTGAAATATTTCCTGACTTCCAGCTTGAGCTTCTAAGTTGTTTCTTGAATTTTAGATACCAGAAAAACAAACCTGCCCGCTTGATGTCATACGGTCAAAGTCATGACATTTCTGTATGACATCCAACTTAACTTTCAATTAGCTAAGTTAACTTACCCTGCACAGTTCACCTTATGTATGTACTAACAACAATCACGACATACATACATACTCTAATGTTTTGCCACAAAATGCAGCCAATCAAGAGGACTTACAATGATAACCATGAGGAATGGATGACAAGTCATTAATTGACCTATACTTGTAGGACTCACATATTGTAGGGATGATGTCACTTGATAATAATGATACCAACCTTTCTCAATTCATCAACATCATCTAAAAACACAATAAACTAAAAAGAAATAAAAATTAATTTTGGCTCCCTCCTAGTAACTCTATTTTATAGTCTTGTAGCCTGATTTCAATCATAATCAAGATGAGTCATTTAAATCTAAGGCAACCATTATGTTGTGGAAGGGTTCAACAAAGTAGAACTTCACTCTTTTAACATTCACTTTAAATTTTTCTCCTGTTCTTTCATTCAACAAGTCTACTGCCCTATGTGGATAAATCTTCACTAATTTAAAGGGACCAGACCATCTAGACTTAAATTTTCCTAGAAAAAGCTTAAGTATTGAATTGAACAAAAGAAAATTTTGACCTTCAACTAACTCTCTTCTCTGGAACTTCTTGTCGTGCCACATTTTTTCCCTTTGTACAATTCAACATTTTCATAAGAGAACAACCTATGTTCCTAAATCTCATTGACTTGAAGCATTCTAGTTTGACAAACAGCAGTTAAATTGAAATTCAAGTTTTTTATTGCCCAAAATTATTTATGTTCCAACTCAATTGGTAATTGACATGTCTTTCTATAGACAATTCTATAAGGAGACATGCCTATAAGAGTTTTGTAAGCAATCAAGTAAGCCCACAAGGCATCACCCAGGTGCTTTGACATCCTTCCTTGAGGGATTACCACCTTCTCTAATATCCTTTTTATATCTCTATTTGACACCTCAGCTTGCCCACTAGTTTGTGGATGATAAGATGTAACAACTTTATGTTTGACTCCATATTTTACCCATATTTTCAAACAATTTATTACAAAAATGAGTGTATTCGTCACTAAATATTGCTCTAGGCGTGCCATGTATAGAAAAATGTTTTTCACCAAGAAATGAGCGTCTTCGTCACTAATGATTAACTCATTGTTGTTTGTTGCTCTGAACCTCTTCTAGCAACCTTGAAAGATGATCATCAACTAAGTTCTCCACTCCCTTCTTGTCTCTTATTTCTAGGTCAAACTCTTTTAGTAACATGGTGTGTTCCTTAGAGGATGTACTATTGTATCTTCTTTTGTATTACAATGCCATGAGTCTTATCTACTCAGCTCAAGGGAGCTCTACCAACATACAAAAAAATATTCCTTACCAATGCAATTCCTTTTCCATGCATGCCCTAGGGATTCAGTTGACTACTCTATTTCATTCCTTAACTGAATTCATCTTTGTTCCATCTTGAAATCCCATGTTTTATCCTCAGCTGTCTTGCCTCAGCTCATCAGAACACTACTTAAAACAAGTAAAAAGATCTCAAAACTACAAGAGATAACACCTATTGTGCTCTAAGCTAAATACTGCAAAAACATCTATAATGCATTAAAATAAATATAACATTGTTAAATCTACTAGCATTAAACAAGAGATTAGGTTGTAGAATAACTTACAAAATATAGGTTATTAGTAGGACGCGAGTCCAATGTGTAGATTTGTGCCATAATACTTAACTTCTGAAAAGTTCCCCCTAATTAGTTCTAAGTGACAGGATGACATAATTTAGACTCGTGTGCACGTATGATTGGTTGGGAGACAATGATGTTTTGGCACCAAAATGATGAAAACAATAAAAAGGAAACTACCTTCTAAGATGGGTAAACCTCACTCGGTTATTTAGCCTAACGGTAGTTGAATCCTTAAAATGTCGTCCCAAAGTGGACCAATAAACGCCAAAATGTGTAAATTCATCAAAAAAGAAAATAAAAAGGTGCCTATATAAAACAATGATTGATCTTGTGTATGCAGCAACAAAAAGAAATAAATTGCCTTAATTTTAATTGCCTGAATGAAAGGGGAAAGGAAAAATCGAAGAAAGAGACTTAAGCCCAAAGCATAGCTGGAGAGGTGTCCGAAAGAGAGACTTAGGTTTATGGTTTTACAACGGTTAGTGTTCTTGTGAATACCTTTGTGGAAAAATGACTACCAAGGGAACTAGGCCTAGCCGATCAAAACAAAGACTCACGTATGAGTACCATTGACCCTACTTTTGTATGCTTTATCATGATGTTAACCGCTTGATCAGAAAACTCATGAATGCAAGCTTTGTTGCTTGATGATAAACAACAATCTAAGTTTGGAAGAGTTTGATAAGTTGTCATTGCATAGTTATTTCTAGTCATTTTCCTTTAGGATTTTACCACATTTGTTCGATTTACTTTCAATTGTCATGATTTATGCTTTGGTTTATGCTTTCATGATAATTTTAGGGTCTAATGAGCATCAAAGACAAAGAGGGATCAAATACAAGAAAAATGGGGCACAATGGAAAAAAGGCATTTTCTCCTAAATAAAAACCAGGGAGCTGCTATAGCCACCTGATCGGTAAAATAACAAGTGTACTATTTTTTTGCAAATGTAGTAATACGAGGGAATTTCCCCAAATATCAATCTCGAGGACTACGTAGAAAATAAAAGTTCTATAATAATTCAGTTGAATAAATGTACTTGGGCTTTGAAATTGTTTTGTTTAATTATAAAAATAATTGCAAATAAAAGAGGGAAATTGACTAAGTGGTTTCAACAAATATGAGTAACATTCTAGGGGAAGTGTGTGATTCGACTCAGTAACAACCCTGAATTAACATTGCAACAACTTATTGTAACTAACTAATTACCGATTCTTTAGAATGTTTACTCCTAAGTCCTTAGTGAGAAAACCTTTAATCATCCACCCTAATTCATATGTCCATAGAGAATTACCAATGAAATTAAGTAATCAATTATCGAGAATATTCTGGTTCCTATAGGGTATCCCTAGTCCTAGGAGATATCTACTACATAATGATCTAAATCAAAGCATTAACAATAGCAGTACAACCTAATCGTTAATCGAAAATCAAACCATGTTTTTTCGACAGGGCAAGCAATAAGAATAGCTAGAGATCAAATCAGTTATGAAAAACAAAGGAATTGTTATTGCATCACTAATATCAGAGTCATTACAGATTCAAATCAGGGACACCCCCTAGCATTGAGGGATTTAGCTACTCATAATATTCAAAGAAAATATAAAGTAAAATCTAGACATTACAAGATAACAAGATTCTTTGATCTTCAATTGCTTCCGCTCATGAAAACCTTCAGTTCCTTAATCACCTTGATCTCTCTAATATTGATCGTGTAATTATTCTCCATCTAAAAAGTCCCTTTTTCCTTCTCAAAACACGTCTTAAATACTCCCAGGTCCAACACATCAATAGGGAAATACCCAAAATACCCTTAAAGATCATAAAGGTTTCAAAAACAAGAAAATTGGAAGATGAAGCGCTTTGTATGTTATATGTATGCCTAAGAGGGGGGGGGGGGGGGGGTGAGTTAGGTTCTTAGACACTTTTTCCGGTTTTTCGGTGATTCTTGGATTTTACTTTCCTTAAAAGCTTCTAGGTGATGAAAGGCAGTAAATGCGGAAAGTAAAGAACACATCGATGTACAGTGGTTCCCCTCATAGTCCGAGATTACTCCACTCCCCTTTCAACATGAAAGAGTATTTTACTATCAATGTTAGATTTCCTAAGACAATTCTAACAACCAAGAACACCCTTCTTGGATTTACAAATTTTAAAGTCCTACCGAGAATGAATATCTCACACAAGGACCTCTTGTATCCACAATCCGGATAACAAGGACAACCCTGCATGTAACAGCCCAATTTTGATTAACTAATTAATTTATTTATTGGAATTATTTTAATTATGGGATAGTGTGATAATATACTAAGTCTACATATTATGCTATTTTTATCATTTGGAGAGTTTTGGAAAATTAAGTTGGAAATATTTTGGATATTCTTAATTAATGGTTAAGTGGATAATTTATGGAAAATGATTGGAAAATATATATTATGGAAGAAATAGAATGGAAAGAAATATAAAGAATAGAAAGAGAAAGAAAAGGAGATAAGAGTTGGTAAGAAGAGAAAGAGGAAAGAAGAAGAGAAAGAGAGGAGAAGAAGAGGAAAGTGGAAATCATCAAGAGCAACTCAAAGCTTCGATTTAAACCAAGGTAAGGGTGAGAAACATTGCTATTTAATCATTGTATGCTATTATGTATGTTGGGTTTGGGTTTGTGGATGTTTTTCATCACTTTCCAATTAGGGCAAATTTTGGATTAGTCGGTAGATTGATGATTTAATCAGTTGGAACTGAGTAATAACACCGTAGAATAGTCGGGTAACATGTATTGATGCTATTTGTACTGATTTGGGTGTTTGAGGTTTGGTTGATGATGGATTGATGAAGGAGAGGCAAAATAGGGTTCTGTTCTGCGCAGGTTCGCTGGCTTTCGCCAGGCGAGCGAAGGCGAAGCTTGGCCAGGCGAAGCCTAGCGAATGCTGGAGAATAATTATGATTAAGTTCCAGTGGACTTCGCTGGCGAGTTCGCCAAGCGAAGGTGGATAGCGAAGGTTCGCCCGACGAAGGTGCTGGCGAATGGTGGCGAATGAAGTCAGTAGCTACTGACTTGGGCTCGCTGGGAAGTCTCGCCAGGCGAAGCCTAGCGAGTGTTCGCTGAGAGAGTTCGCCAGGCGAAGGCCAGGCGAAGGTTCGCTGCGAGGGTTCGCCAGGCGAATGAAGGCGAATGTGGCAGTATATTTTCTTTGCTGTGTTATCCAATGGTGATTGTTTGGTTGATTCGCATAGGTTAATACTTCTATGTTATGAATGAGTATGTGAACTCTTATGATAACATGTGCTGTGGGTAGCCTTCGGGCGTGAATCCTAGAGTTGTGATATGAATGATTAATTGTAATTGGTTAAAATACATGAGAACATAATGATGATTATGTGTGTATTAATTGATGAGTTTGTGAATGTTTGATTGTTGTGTACAATTATGTAATAAGTATGCATGAGAACATTGTGGATATATGTGTGCATGGCTTATAATTGTATTATTGGTATTGTGGGGCGTATACCTTGTATAAAATGGCATGAGATGAATAATAAACATACTATGAAAAATGTATTGTGAATGCATATTGTTATATGCGATTGTATGTTAAAATACATGAAGAATGCATGAGAGCATATTGATGGATATGCGTGCATTGCTTGATAAATATAATGTTTGAAATGAATTGTGATTGTATGCGGGTAATGCATGGGAACATATCGTGGATATGTGTGCATTGTGTGATAATATTGAATCATGATATAATTCACGAAGGGGTGAATTATTCGAATACATGGGAATATAATGATGAATGTATGTGTATTGTCTAATGAATTGTGAGTGCATATTTGTATGCGATTGTTGTGTAAATGCATGGGAACATATGTGATATGTGTGCATTGTTGTTGAATATGATGATGATGATGGGTGAAATGAATACATTGATAAATGTTTGATATATGTTGTATGTGCAATCATGATGAAATTCTCGAAGGGGTGAATTATTCGAATGCATGAGATTAAGATGTCGGTCTTAAGTGCATTTGTTGTGGTTGATTGTACATGCATCATTTAGTCAAGAGGCAATGTCTGTTAGTTTCGTGGAAACTAGTGGCTTGTCCCAAACCTAGAAGTGTGGGTTTGAAGGCTTAGAGGACGGGCCTTTGTAGTTATCGGTCTAGAAGTGTGGACCCGGTTTAATGTAAAAACCGAAAAAAGATAACGGGTTATCGGTCTAGAAGTGTGGACCCGGTTTAATGTAAAAACCAAAAAAAGATAACGGAAGTCGGTACCGCATTGCATGAGTTGCATTGAGTTGTTGAGTCACATTGATATATGACATATGCATGAAGTGATGCTTATGTGTGAATGATGAGATGTTTATTGAATACTTATGAAGCGTGCATGAAGAGATGCTTACGCGTGAATGTTAAGATTGTGAAATTGTGGATGTATGCATGATGTGAAATGCTTGGTGAATATTCATGTTGTATATATATATAAGTGACGATGTAAATGACTATGAGTTGAATTGAGGTGAGAAATAGGGAGTTAATTATATGATACCTATATATACATGATTTTATGCTTTGATTATTATGGTAATATTTCTCACCCTTCTGCTGTTTTATAATGCTCTATGAGGCATTGCAGATTAGATTGCTGGAGGCCTTTATGAAGTTCTGCTTGTAGTTCGAGGTCGCTATGTGTGTAGCAGTTTAGTAATTATTTATGGGTCGAGTCATGCTCTGGTCGTGTAACGCGGGGATCGATTGCTTATGTTTTAGGATTACATTATGTAACCTAAGTTATGTTTTCATATTTGGAATAATTGAGATGATGAGATGTTGGCCTTAGTGCCTAGAGATGTTGATTTTATATGATGAAAGTAAATGTTTCTTTTAAAGGATTTTTATTAATGAATCCGCTGCTAAATGGAAGGTGTTTATGAGCATGACAGATTGTTTTAATGTGGTGCAAGTTTTGTGTGATGCCCTTTTATGGATGCATGTTAACTTTTACTCTGATTATGCATATATTATTTGTGGGGTTTAGAAGGGTGTTACAAGAAATAGGGAGTTAATTATATGATACCTATATATACATGATTTTATGCTTTGATTATTATGGTAATATTTCTCACCCTTCTGCTATTTTATAATGCTCTATGAGGCATTGCAGATTAGATTGCTGGAGGCCTTTATGAAGTTCTGCTTGTAGTTCGAGGTCGCTATGTGTGTAGCGGTTTAGTAATTATTTATGGGTCGAGTCATGCTCTGGTCGTGTAACACGGGGATCGATTGCTTATGTTTTAGGATTACATTATGTAACCTAAGTTATGTTTTCATATTTGGAATAATTGAGATGATGAGATGTTGGCCTTAGTGCCTAGAGATGTTGATTTTATATGATGAATGTAAATGTTTCTTTTAAAGGATTTTTATTAATGAATCCGCTGCTAAATGGAAGGTGTTTATGAGCATGACAGATTGTTTTAATGTGGTGCAAGTTTTGTGTGATGCCCTTTTATGGATGCATGTTAACTTTTACTCTGATTATGCATATATTATTTGTGGGGTTTAGAAGGGTGTTACATTAGTGGTATCAGAGCAGGTCGGTCCGTCCGGCCAAGTTGTCTAATGTTATTTGTTCCCTTGTATGCGACATGTGTGTGAAAACACTGTCGATACATGTTGTTGCTTAACCTTGTCTAGAGAAGTGGGAATGATCTAAGTGGGGGAGAAGTTGTGCTTCTCCAAGATGCTGCAGGTGTAGAAGTTGTAGCTCAGAGGGTGGTTAACACTCTTGTGGTTTGGTAAAGATAGTCTATACTCCATCATGATTTTCAGCTGCCTATTGACAAATTGAGGAACTGATCACCCTTAATCTCTTGTTGATAGTAGTTGGAGTTCTATTGGATGGGATGGACGTGTCTTGCAAGCTTAGGTGGAGTGAGCAGAGAATTGTTTGGAGCTAAGCCAGGTGCTTAAGAAGTGTGTTGATGAGTCGGCACGAGACAGTGAGGAGATGGTTAATTTTGATGGAAATTCGGGGTGCTAATGAAAGTGGGAAGATGGCGGTTTTGCCGACTAATTATATCTGTTTGGACAGTCGAAGAATTAAATTGATTGAGTAGTGTTGAGAATTATGTCTGGTGTGTGTGCTACGACAACAGATTGTGGAGTTGAGTATAAGGGTGGATAATGACTTCTAGTGATTACTAAAGGAAATGAGATGTGGAATACATGGTTGGTATAATTGGACCCTTAAGTATTTCAAGAGTTGGAGAGGTATTGGATGACCTTTAAGTGTGGAAGGGTTGTTTCCGTGATTTTGTCGTAACGGAAAACCGTAATTCGGAATGACGCAAGATTAGAAGCGTTGGAAGATATTACAGTGCTCTACGTGATGGGAAAGTAGTGACATGGAATTAAGTATTTATTGGCGAAAAATGTTTGGATGTTATGGTAAGTGCGGAGAGTGCGGTTTGTGTTATCACCATAAGTTCACAGCTGAGTGTCCGTTTGATATAATGATTTTCCACACTTGATTGAGAGAGTCAATGGTTATGTAACCGATGGTGTTTGGATATGTTCGGAGAGTATAAGGGTTCATGTTGAGCGTCGGGAACTTGAGTTATTAGTATTGGGGAAGAGGCAGTAATGTACTACTGTGAAGAAAGTTCAAAGAGTTTTGAGAAAGCTGTCAACAGTTCGTGTATTGGTTTTGCCAAGTCCGACAGGATTGTCGTTGTGTTTTGAGATACTTTGTTGATATGATTAAGAGATGTGTTAAGTACAACATTAATGAGTTTTGGTTATGCTTGAAGGCAATATAAAGTACAGAGAGGGATTATCTGACAAGTAATTTGGAGTGGGTTGCTGTTGTGTGTTTGTACCGGAGTTTGGAAGCCTCAATTGTTTAGTTGAGATTTGAGATGGTTACTGACCTTAAGGTATTTGTTTTATTGAGAGAGAGTCAAATATGAGACAGAGGAGTAATTGGAACTCCTGAAGGAGTATGGTTTTGGTTAAATTACCATTCGGATGAGACCAAGTGGTAGCTAAGATATCAAATCGGGAATTTTGGTATACACTAATGAAGATGGTAAGGAAGTTAGAACTGATTAAGCAAATTCAGATATGAGTTCGGCCTGTGAAGAGACTTCTTATGGAGTTGAGCCTTGGATGTTGAGATTGACTTTTGGTATTCTGATGAGGTTCGAGGAAATCGGAATTCTGAGTTGAGTTGATGGATTAATTGAATTTAATGGATAAAAGTCAGAGGGCTTATTTTCGGATTAAGGGAAATGGTATTGTGAGATGTCGTGATGAAGTGTGTATTCTGAATAGTGTGAGTTGGATAGGAGTACTCAGGGAGAAGTACATCGAGAAAGATGGAGTATCCGTGCAGGTACTAGGAAGATGCGACCGAATTTGAGAAATAGTTTTGGATAGCCATAGATGGAGAAGGAATTGATTGAGTTTGTATATGTTGATTAGACTTGCTGGGAATTGAAGTGTGGACATTAGAGATGGTTGGATCTGATACAACTGTTGAGTATTTCGAGTGGGATGGGATAGTATTCCCATGGGCTTTGTGCCGGGTTTTCTGATGAATTTGAGGAAGTATGATCCGATTTGGACAGTTAAGAATGGATTAACAAGAGTAACTCGTTGCCTACCAGTGAAGATGAATCATTCTGTTAGATGGGAACTCAAGTTTTTCGTTAAGATTATGGGAAAGATTGCGAAAGCGGTTGGGTGCCATGTTGAAGATGAACTCTGACTAGCGTCCGTGAATGGCATGGACAAACGAAGAAAACTATCCAGTATGAAGAGGACTCGTTGAGAGCTTGTGTGTTGGACCAAAATGGATCTAAGGATAGTTAATTGTCGTTGATGGAGTTGCCTACAATAACTGTTGCCATTTCGTATCGGAAACAACATCGTATGAAGTTCGTTGGGTAAAAGGGTATGACTCCTTTGTGTTGTTGCATGTCCAACGGGAGTGTTGTACTCGGATCAAAGACCGTGCAAGGGACGATGGAAACGATCAAAGAATCCAAGTAAGGCCGTGTTTTGAGAGTTACGGTAGTAATTGGTGTTGGTCGAGCTTGAAGTCTCGTGAGCACCCAGTGTTTTGTTGATCTGTATCAGAGTAGCGCAGCGGAAGCGTGAGGCGGATAGCATGTTAGACTGTTTTACCGCTGTCGCTTGAGAGGATTGCATGAGGTGTTCATATGTCTAAGTTGAAGAGGTACATTGACTCAGGTGGATGGTGTACAAGTGAGAGAGAATTTGACTTCGGAGGCGTGGCTAGTTCTAGTTGTTGATAAGAAACAACTTCGAAGTATAGAGATTCCTTTGGTGGAAGTAGTTATGGGAGAATTGGATTTGGAAGAATTGGAATGCGAGAGTCGTATTCAGAGTTGTTTGGATCAGGTAACATTTTCGAGGACGAAAATTCCTAAGTGGGGGAGAGTTGTAACAGCCCAATTTTGATTAACTAATTAATTTATTTATTGGAATTATTTTAATTATGGGATAGTGTGATAATATATTAAGTCTACATATTATGCTATTTTATCATTTGGAGAGTTTTGGAAAATTAAGTTGGAAATATTTTGGATATTCTTAATTAATGGTTAAGTGGATAATTTATGGAAAATGATTGGAAAATATATATTATGGAAGAAATAGAATGGAAAGAAATATAAAGAATAGAAAGAGAAAGAAAAGGAGATAAGAGTTGGTAAGAAGAGAAAGAGGAAAGAAGAAGAGAAAGAGAGGAGAAGAAGAGGAAAGTGGAAATCATCAAGAGCAACTCAAAGCTTCGATTTAAACCAAGGTAAGGGTGAGAAACATTGCTATTTAATCATTGTATGCTATTATGTATGTTGGGTTTGAGTTTGTGGATGTTTTTCATCACTTTCCAATTAGGGCAAATGTTGGATTAGTCGGTAGATTGATGATTTAATCGGTTGGAACTGAGTAATAACACCGTAGAATAGTCGGGTAACATGTATTGATGCTATTTGTACTGATTTGGGTGTTTGAGGTTTGGTTGATGATGAATTGATGAAGGAGAGGCAGAATAGGGTTCTGTTCTGCGCAGGTTCGCTGGCTTTCGCCAGGCGAGCGAAGGCGAAGCTTCGCCAGGCGAAGCCTAGCGAATGCTGGCGAATAATTATGATTAAGTTCCAGTGGACTTCGCTGGCGAGTTTTCCATGCGAAGGTGGATAGCGAAGGTTCGCCCGACGAAGGTGCTGGCGAATGGTGGCGAATGAAGTCAGTAGCTACTGACTTGGGCTCGCTGGGAAGTCTCGCCAGGCGAAGCCTAGCGAGTGTTCGCTGAGAGAGTTCGCCAGGCGAAGGCCAGGCGAAGGTTTGCTGCGAGGGTTCGCCAGGCGAATGAAGGCGAATGTGGCAGTATATTTTCTTTGCTGTGTTATCCAATGGTGATTGTTTGGTTGATTCGCATAGGTTAATACTTCTATGTTATGAATGAGTATGTGAACTCTTATGATAACATGTGCTGTGGGTAGCCTTCGGGCGTGAATCCTAGAGTTGTGATATGAATGATTAATTGTAATTGGTTAAAATACATGAGAACATAATGATGATTATGTGTGTATTAATTGATGAGTTTGTGAATGTTTGATTGTTGTGTACAATTATGTAATAAGTATGCATGAGAACATTGTGGATATATGTGTGCATGGCTTATAATTGTATTATTGGTATTGTGAGGCGTATACCTTGTATAAAATGGCATGAGATGAATAATAAACATACTATGAAAAATGTATTGTGAATGCATATTGTTATATGCGATTGTATGTTAAAATACATGAAGAATGCATGAGAGCATATTGATGGATATGCGTGCATTGCTTGATAAATATAATGTTTGAAATGAATTGTGATTGTATGCGGGTAATGCATGGGAACATATCGTGGATATGTGTGCATTATGTGATAATATTGAATCATGATATAATTCACGAAGGGGTGAATTATTCGAATACATGGGAATATAATGATGAATGTATGTGTATTGTCTAATGAATTGTGAGTGCATATTTGTATGCGATTGTTGTGTAAATGCATGGGAACATATGTGATATGTGTGCATTGTTGTTGAATATGATGATGATGATGGGTGAAATGAATACATTGATAAATGTTTGATATATGTTGTATGTGCAATCATGATGAAATTCTCGAAGGGGTGAATTATTCAAATGCATGAGATTAAGATGTCGGTCTTAAGTGCATTTGTTGTGGTTGATTGTACATGCATCATTTAGTCAAGAGGCAATGTCTGTTAGTTTCGTGGAAACTAGTGGCTTGTCCCAAACCTAGAAGTGTGGGTTTGAAGGCTTAGAGGACGGGCCTTTGTGGTTATCGGTCTAGAAGTGTGGACCCGGTTTAATGTAAAAACCGAAAAAAGATAACGGGTTATCGGTCTAGAAGTGTGGACCCGGTTTAATGTAAAAACCGAAAAAAGATAACGGAAGTCGGTACCGCATTGCATGAGTTGCATTGAGTTATTGAGTCACATTGATATATGACATATGCATGAAGTGATGCTTATGTGTGAATGATGAGATGTTTATTGAATACTTATGAAGCGTGCATGAAGAGATGCTTACGCGTGAATGTTAAGATTGTGAAATTGTGGATGTATGCATGATGTGAAATGCTTGGTGAATATTCATGTTATATATATATATATATAAGTGACGATGTAAATGACTATGAGTTGAATTGAGGTGAGAAATAGGGAGTTAATTATATGATACCTATATATACATGATTTTATGCTTTGATTATTATGGTAATATTTCTCACCCTTCTGCTGTTTTATAATGCTCTATGAGGCATTGCAGATTAGATTGCTGGAGGCCTTTATGAAGTTCTGCTTGTAGTTCGAGGTCGCTATGTGTGTAGCGGTTTAGTAATTATTTATGGGTCGAGTCATGCTCTGGTCGTGTAACGCGGGGATCAATTGCTTATGTTTTAGGATTACATTATGTAACCTAAGTTATGTTTTCATATTTGGAATAATTGAGATGATGAGATGTTGGCCTTAGTGCCTAGAGATGTTGATTTTATATGATGAAAGTAAATGTTTCTTTTAAAGGATTTTTATTAATGAATCCGCTGCTAAATGGAAGGTGTTTATGAGCATGACAGATTGTTTTAATGTGGTGCAAGTTTTGTGTGATGCCCTTTTATGGATGCATGTTAACTTTTACTCTGATTATGCATATATTATTTGTGGGGTTTAGAAGGGTGTTACACTGCACACTTATCTTTAACAATCCTAAAAATAAGTTGTAGTAAATCTGAATTTTGTAAAGTAACACTTTGAATGTTTTATCAATACGAATACTGATCTTCTTCTCGAAACAAATAATACTCAGAGATAATATACAAGTGTTCTTTATGTGAAAGAAACCTGTGAAGGTGTGAAAGTTAATTCCAATGGCTTCTTTCAAAATTCTGGTTTGAACACTTTTATGAAAATTCAAAGGTTGAAGACAAAGGGTAATTTTTGAAATTTGTTTCTTGAAGGTGATTTTGATTTTGAAATTGAAATCAATTTATATCAGTGAAAAACCTTTCCAAAAAAGGTATGATTTTGGAACAGAAAAAATAGCTAGTAGAAAGAATAGAGAACAATGCAATCCTCCATGAAAAGTTACTATTTTTGGCTGTTGTTACAGTGTTAATCGGTTAACCATATAGGTTAATCGGTTAACACCTTTCCAACGTACAAAATATTTGAATTTTTCATGTGTTAATCGGTTAACCATATAGGTTAATCGGTTAACACTGTTAAAATGTCCCCAAAACATAATTTTAACTTGTGTTAATCGGTTAACCCCACAGGTTAATCGGTTAACACTGAAGGTTTTTCCAAAAATACTTAATTTAAAATATAGAAATTATTTTAAAATTTTTTTAAAAAGTTTTAGTGATAGTGGTGTAGTGAAGTGTGATTGAAAGAACACTTGTATAAATATTTCTAAGTAAAATATGTTATACCAATTCTTGTATCATCAACACCACTTGAAGCTTGTAGATGAAGCTTGATCCATATCATCATGTGCGACTTTAACTTGATCTTTGATAATGGATTCTTGTCGATTTCTTGCGACTCTTGCTTTTTGCAAATGTGTACCAAACTTGTATGAGTTGTCTTCATCAAAATACAAATGGCCTTGAAGCTTGATTCTACAATCTCCCCCTTTTTGATGATGACAACCGCTTTTTTGAAAGTCTTGCTTTGGTACTTGATTCATAAATATTCTCCCCATAAGTTGGATCTCCCCTTAAATACAAGAGAGAAAGAACTTTTTCTGCATTTGAAAATGTTAGAAACATAATCCTTCTCCCCCTTTGTCATTAGCAAAAAGGAATAGGGCAATGAAAAGATAACAACACACAAGCATGTAACAAAAATCACAAATAATGCACACATAAGCCATAACTTGATTGAAATTAAAATTAACGAAACATTGTACGAGTACACAAATGAATACGAAACAGAAATTCAAACTTTAAATTTAAATTAGAAAGCAATAAACAACAATAGCAAGTGTTTTTAATTATCATCGCCAGACATGTCTGTAAGTTCATAGTATGCCTAAGAGGGGGGGGGGGTGAATTAGGCTTATAGAAACTTTTTCAGATTTTTGGTATTTTTTAATTTTTCTTTGGTTATGTTCTTGGTGATGGATGCAGTAGAAAGCATAAAGAAAGTGGACACCAAGATTTATAGTGGTTCCCCTCACAATCCGAGAGTACTCCACTCCCCTTTCAACATGAAAGAGAGTTTCACTATCAATGTTAGATTTCTACACAAGAAAATCCTAACAACCAAGAACAATCCTCTTGGATTTATAATATTTTAAGTCCTACCGAGAATAAATATCTCACACAAGAACCTCTTGTATCCACAATCCGGATCACAAGGAAAACCCTACAAACTTATCTTTTATAATTCTAAGAATAAGTTGTAGTCAATATGAATTTGAATATAAGTACAATATGAATGTATATCAATATGAAATATTGATCTTCTTCTTGAAACAAAGATTACTCAGAATTTATACAAGTGTTCTTTTGTGTGAAAGCAAACTGTAAAGATGTGAAAGTGTATTTCAATGGCTTCTTTCAAAAATTCTGGTTTTGAACACTTTGTGAAAATTCAAAAGGTTGAAGAAAGAGTAATTTTGAAATTTGTTTCTTGAAGGTTGTTTTGAAATTGAAATTGAAACCAATTTATACTGAAATTGAAATTGAAATCAATTTGAACATGCGAGGGATTCTTGAAGTCTTCGAAACCCGGAGGTTGTTTGACGTAGACTTCTTCATTGATGTAGCCATTCAGGAAAGTGCTTTTAACATCCATCTGGAACAACTGAAAATTCATAGAACAAGCGTAAGCAAGTAATAATCTAATTGCTTCTAACCTTGCTACCGGAGCAAACGTTTCATCAAAATCAATCCCTTCCTCCTGGTTGTAGCCTTCTGCGACCAATCTTGCTTTGTTACGAACTATGATCCCATTCTCGTCAAGTTTGTTCTTGAACACCCATCTTGTTCCTATGATGTGCTTATGGTCTAGTCTTGGTACAAGACTCCAAACTTGATTCCTTTCGAATTGATTGAGTTCTTCTTGCATCGCTACAATCCATTGGTCGTCGCCTAAGGCTTCATCAATCTTGGTAGGTTCAATTTGAGACACAAAAGCCATGTTGAGACAGGCATCCTTAAGATTTAGTCTAGTTGCAATGCCTAGGCTAATATCTTCAATAACTTTATCTATCGGGTGATCTCTATGAGTTCTCCATTCCTTCGGAAGATCTTGATGTTCTTGAGTGACATCTTCTTGTAATATTGCTTGATCCTTTGCATTATTTTCTTCATGTTGTGGAGTATCTACAATATCATCAACATCATCCAAAATAATATTATCCTCTTTCGAGGAGTTAGTCTCATCAAAAGACACATGAATGGATTCTTCAATAGTAAGAGTTCTTTTATTAAAAATTCTAAAAGCTCTACTAGAAAGAGAGTAACCAAGAAATATACCTTCGTCGGACTTCTCATCAAACTTACCGAGATTGTCCTTATTGTTATTGAGAACAAAACATTTGCATCCGAATATGTGGAAAAATGCTATGTTTGGATTCCTACCCTTGAACAACTCATACGGAGTCTTCTTGAGAATTGGTCGAATATTGACACGGTTGCTTATGTAACACGCCGTGCTAATTGCCTCTGCCCAGAAATATTTAGGAAGATTCGAGTCGCTAAGCATTGTTCTTGCAAGCTCTACCGGTGACCTATTATTCCGTTCTACGACACCGTTCTGTTGAGGAGTCCTTGGTGCGGAAAAATTGTGAGAAATTCCATGCTCTTCACAAAAATCTTCAAAGTCTGAATTTTGGAATTCTCCACCATGGTCGCTTCTTATGGAGGTTATGGTGAGTGACTTCTCGTTTTGAATTTGCTTCGCATACTTCTTGAATGCTTTGAAAACATCATTTTTCTGCACTAAAAACAATGTCCATGTGTATCGAGAGAAATCATCAACAATAACTAAAGCATAAATACTACCTCTGAAGCTTTTTGTTCTCGATGGACCAAAAAGATCCATGTGCAACAATTGAAGTGGTATTGATGTAGAAACCACTTGCTTGGATTTGAATGTTGTCTTAGTCTGTTTCCCCTTTTGACATGCATCACATAGCTTATCCTTGAAGAATTTTATCTTCGGAAGACCAACAACTAGATCATGCTTTATCAACTTGTTTAAATGCTCCATGTGAATGTGAGCAAATCTTTTATGCCAAAGCCACGCCTCGTTGTTGTTCGCCATAAGATATTTTACCTTCAAGGAAGACTCATAAAAAGAGATCATAAAAATATTATTAAATCTTTTACCTTTTAGCAAGATGTCGTGGGTGACTTCATGTTCTATCAAACATTCATCCTTTGTGAAGTTGATTAGGAACCCTTTGTCACACAATTGACTTATGCTAAGTAGGTTGTGTTTAAGGCCTTCCACATAAAGAACGTCTTCGATGATTGTACATGGAGGTGCACCAATGGTTCCAACTCCAAGAATTTTTCCTTTATTATCATCACCGTAAGTAATGTATCCTTTGGACTTTAATGATTGGCTTGAAAATTTGTTTATATCTCCTGCCATATGCTTCGAACAACCGCTATCAAGATACCATTGATTAGAAGTTGTCTTCAAGCATACCTACAACACAAAATCAAGTAGTGTTAGTTACCCAAATTGCTTTGCATCCTTGATAGTTAGTACCTTTTTCAAACCATACATAATGCCCTTTAGCAACACCAATGTTGGGCGCATAGCAAGCATTAGGTGTATGGCCTTTGATTCCACAATAAAAACATGTAGGCTGAAAGTGACTTCTATATCTAGGAACATAATTCTTTTTCTTAACAATTCTTTTTTTTTATTTTATGAATTTGATGCATAGTATTAGAATTGTTTGTCTTTTCTTTAACAACTTGTTCACTTGCTTTCACAAAAATGGTTTCATTGGTACTTGGTTTGGAAAACTTAGAATATCCTAAACCACTTTTATCATTAGGATATCTTTGGTGCCTAAGAATTTCCTCCAAGCCAACTTGACCTTTTTCGTATCTTTCTAAAATTCTTTTAAGTTGAACAATTTGAAAAGATAAGGATTCACAATTTTTGCATACAAGACTTTGTTTTTCATCCATTAGTTTTTGTTTTTCATTTTCAATATTTTTTATAAAAAAAGTATTTTGTTCTTCCAAAAATGAAATTCTTTTCTTTTGAGATGAAATGCTTTTATACAAAGTCTTGCATTCCTTTAGAAGTTCATCTATGACTTCTTGTGCATCATTATCATAAATAGAAAAATCGTTACTAACCTCATCAGTTTCTTCATCGGAATGATGTGATGCCATAAGAGCCATATTTGCACATTCGTTGCTATCTGATTCCGATGATGAGCTTATCTCGTTATCGTCCCATGCAACATAGGCCTTCTTAGTTTTGAAATCCTTCTTGCCTTTGAATTTTCCTTTATTTGCGAGTTTCGGGCAATCAGGCTTTATGTGACCTTGTTTCCCACATTCGTAACATGTAACTTCCTGATTTGATGTGGATGCCTCCTTTTTCCTGAAATGTCTATTCTTTTTAGAAAAAGAGGAATTTTTATTATTATTAAAGAACTTACGAAGCATCTTTACTAGAAGCATGAAATTTTCGTCTTCGGAAGATTCATCATTTTTGTCATCCTTTGTGTCAATCTTCAAGGCAATTCCTTTGGACTTCTTGTCTTGACTTTCATGCTTCTTAAGCCTTCCGAGTTCCAGTTCATGCTCTTGAAGTTTGCCAAATAAGGAAGCGGATGTCATTGTTGAAAGACTCTTCTTTTCCGAAATAGCGGTCACCTTCGGTTGCCATTCTCTTGTTAAGGATCTTAGGACTTTCAAGTTGAGATCATCATTGGTGAAGGTCTTCCCGAGAGTAATCAAATGATTTGTTAGATGAACGAATCTCTTTTGTAAGGTAACAATGGATTCACCAGGCTGCATACGGAACATTTCATATTCTTGACTTAAAGTATTAAGTCTTTATCTTTTTACTTCGGCTGTCCCTTCATGCGTTTCTACCAAGGTGTCCCAAATCTCCTTTGCCGATTTACACTGTGATATACGGAAGAATTCGTCCATACTGAGAGCGCTTTGAAGTATATTGATTGCTTTCTTCTCATTCAAAATTCTCTTCTTGTCATCTTCATCATATGAGGATTTTATCTTTGGAGTTCCAACACCATTTACCACACTTGTAGGAACATGTGGACCAGTTTCTACGGTTTCCCATATACCGTCTCCTTGAGCCTCAAGATGTGCCTTCATACGGATTTTCCAAAAATTAAAATATTCTCCAGAAAAGAGTGGTGGCTTGTTACTACTTCCACCATCTTTGAAAACCGGGTTGGTACTTCCATACTGAATCGTTAGGAACATGTTACCTTAACCTGCTCTGATGCCAATTGTAAGTTCAGAGTATGCCTAAGAGGGGGGGGGGGGGGGGTGAATTAGGCTTATAGAAACTTTTTCAGATTTTTGGTATTCTTTAATTTTTCTTTGGTTATGTTCTTGGTGATGGATGCAGTAGAAAGCATAAAGAAAGTGGACACCAAGATTTATAGTGGTTCCCCTCACAATCCGAGAGTACTCCACTCCCCTTTCAACATGAAAGAGAGTTTCACTATCAATTTTAGATTTCTACATAAGACAATCCTAACAACCAAAAACAATCCTCTTGGATTTACAATATTTTAAGTCCTACCGAGAATAAGTATCTCACACAAGGACCTCTTGTATCCACAATCCGGATCACAAGGAAAACCCTACAAACTTATCTTTTATAATTCTAAGAATAAGTTGTAGTCAATATGAATTTGAATATAAGTACAATATGAATGTATATCAATATGAAATATTGATCTTCTTCTTGAAACAAAGATTACTCAGAATTTATACAAGTGGTCTTTTGTGTGAAAGCAAGCTGTAAAGATGTGAAAGTGTATTTCAATGGCTTCTTTCAAAAATTCTGGTTTTGAACACTTTATGAAAATTCAAAAGGTTGAAGAAAGAGTAATTTTGAAATTTGTTTCTTGAAGGTTGTTTTGAAATTGAAATTGAAATCAATTTATACTGATCAAAAACCTTTCCAAAAAGGTGTGTTTTTGGGATATCAAAAATAGCCAGTAAGAAATTTTAGAACAATGTGCTCTTTCATGAAAACCTGCTATTTTTGGCTATTGTTACAGTGTTAATCGGTTAACCATATAGGTTAATCGGTTAACACCTTTCCAACGTGCAAAATATTCAAATTTTTCATGTGTTAATCGGTTAACCTATATGGTTAATCGGTTAACACTGTTAGAAATCCCAAAAATACAATTTTAACTTGTGTTAATCGGTTAACCTATATGGTTAATCGGTTAACACTGAAGGTTTTTCCAAAAACACTTAATTTTTTAAAATACCAAGAGTATTTTAAAAGAGTTTAAAAAGGTTTTGTGTTAGTGGTGAAGTGAAGTGAGATTAAAGAACACTTGCATACATAATTCTAAGTAAGTAATGTTATACCGTGTCTTGAATCTTCAACACCACTTGAAATTTTGAAAGATGAAACTTTGATCCATAACGATGTATGCGATCTTGCGATGTTCTTTATAATTTATTCTTGTTGATATGTTTGCACCTCTTGCTTTTTGTGGAGAGATTAAGATAGAGAAGCTTCTGATTTTATCTCCAGTGTATATACCCCCACGGGTATATAGTGTAAGCAACTTCAATAAGCATATACCCCCACGGGTATATAGAGAAAGTATCTTGCTTGCCAAACTTGTATGAGTTGTCTTCATCAAAACATAGACGACTTTGAATCTTGATTCCACAATCTCCCCCTTTTTGATGATGACAACCATTTTTTTGAAAAATAGCTTTTATACTTGGTTCGTAGCATTTCTCCCCCTAAGTTGAAAAATAGCTTTTATACTTTGTTCGTAGCATTTCTCCCCCTAAGTTGAATCTCCCCCTAAATACAAGAGAGGTAACACTTTTGCTACAAGGAAAATGTTAGAACCACACTTCTTCTCCTCCTTTGTCATTAGCAAAAAGGAAGAGGGACATGAAAGATAGCTTTTATACTTGGTTCGTAGCATTTCTCCCCCTAAGTTGAATCTCCCCCTAAATACAAGAGAGGTAACACTTTTGCTACAAGGAAAATGTTAGAACCACACTCCTTCTCCCCCTTTGTCATTAGCAAAAAGGAAGAGGGACATGAAAGAAAAATAGCACACAAGCATGCAACAATAATCATATATGATTCACACACAAACCATTTAACACACATTTTACTAAAAATTTAAATAATTTTTTGTTTCTGATTTTTTTCCCCATTTTAACAGTGTTAATCGGTTAACCATATAGGTTAATCGATTAACATATTAAAAAATTTAATTTTTCAAAAAAAAACTTACAGTGTTAATCGGTTAATCCATATGGTTAATCGGTTAACACACGCGAATTTTAGAAAAATGCTTAGAAAACAGAACGAAAACATGTTGGAAAACATACGTTATGCAAACATTAACATGATAAAAGGTTAGATATCACCTTCATCGAGAATCCCAAGTTCTCGCCGAATTTTGTAGAACGGTTCTTTCGCCAAAGGTTTGGTGAAGATATCTGCGAGTTGATTGTACGTGTCGACGAAAGTAACATCTACATCTCCATTCAATACGTGATCTCGAAGGAAGTGATGCCGGATATCTATATTCTTTGTCCTTGAATGCATTACCGGATCTTTCGTGATGTTGATGGCACTTGTGTTATCACATCGAAGAGGAATGCAACCGAGATCTACACTGTAATCGAGGAGTTGTTGCTTGAGCCACAAAATTTGTGCACAACAACTTCCTGCTGCAATATATTCTGCTTCGGCTGTACTGAGTGCCACACATGCTTGCTTCTTGCAGGCCCATGACACTAGTGCATTCCCGAGAATGTGACACGTACCACTTGTACTTTTTATATCGGTCTTACATCCTGCATAGTCAGCATAAGAGTAACCAACTAAAGAACAAGTACTACCTTTAGGATACCATAATCCGACGTTCGTTGTTCCTTTGAGATACTTTATGATTCTCTTCACGGCAGTGATATGTGATTCCTCCGGACTTGATTGAAAGCGTGCACACAAACAAACGCTAAATATAATGTCAGGATGGCTTGCCGTCAAATATAGTAATGAACCGATCATACCTCGATATTTTGTAATATCAATTGGAGTACCGAATTCGTCTTGATCAACGTACGTTCCGGATCCCATAGGAGTGGACATCACCTTACAACTATCCATATCGAATTTCTTCAACAATTCCTTGCAATACTTGGATTGATTGAGGAAGATCCCATCCTTTGTTTGCTTGATTTGTAGTCCAAGAAAATAGTTCAACTTTCCCATCATGGAGATCTCGAACTCTCCTTGCATCATAAGTGAAAATTCTTCGCAGAGCTCTTAGTTTGTTGATCCGAAGATGATGTCGTCGACATAGACTTGAACCAATAAAGTGTTTCCTTTGATCTTCTTTATGAACAATGTCTTGTCAACCTTTCCTTTTGTAAATCCCTTTTCACATAAGAAGTTGCTAAGGCGGTCATACCATGCTCTTGGTGCTTGTTTTAGTCCGTAGAGTGCCTTTTTCAGTTTGTAAACATGCGAGGGATTCTTGAAGTCTTCGAAACCCGGAGGTTGTTTGACGTAGACTTCTTCATTGATGTAGCCATTCAGGAAAGCGTAAGCAAGTAATAATCTAATTGCTTCTAACCTTGCTACCGGAGCGAACGTTTCATCAAAATCAATCCCTTCCTCCTGGTTGTACCCTTGTGCGACCAATCTTGCTTTGTTACGAACTATGATCTCATTCTCGTCAAGTTTGTTCTTGAACACCCATCTTGTTCCTATGATGTGCTTATGGCCTGGTCTTGGTACAAGACTCCAAACTTGATTCCTTTCGAATTGATTGAGTTCTTCTTGCATTGCTACAATCCATTGGTCGTCGCCTAAGGCTTCATCAATCTTGGTAGGTTCAATTTGAGACACAAAAGCCATGTTGAGGCAAGCATGCTTAAGATTTAGTCGAGTTGCAACGCCTTGGCTAATATCACCAATAACTTTATCTATCAGGTGATCTCTATGAGTTCTCCATTCCTTCGCAAGATCTTGATGTTCTTGAGTGACATCTTCTTGTAATATTGCTTGATCATTTGCATTATTTTCTTCATGTTGTAGAGTATCTACAATATCATCATCATCATCCAAAATAATATTATCCTCTTACGAGGAGTTAGTCTCATCAAAAGACACATGAATGGATTCTTCAATAGTAAGAGTTCTTTTATTAAAAATTCTAAAAGCTCTACTAGAAAGAGAGTAAACAAGAAATATACCTTCGTCGGACTTCTCATCAAACTTACTGAGATTGTCCTTATTGTTGTTGAGAACAAAACATTTGCATCTGAATATGTGGAAAAATGCTATGTTTGGTTTCCTACCCTTGAACAACTCATACGGAGTCTTCTTGAGAATTGGTCGAATATTGACACGGTTGCTTACGTAACACGCCGTGCTAATTGCCTCTGCCCAGAAATATTTAGGAAGATTCGAGTCGCTAAGCATTGTTCTTGCAAGCTCTACTAGTGACCTATTATTCCGTTCTACGACACCGTTCTGTTGAGGGGTCCTTGGTGCGGAAAAATTGTGAGAAATTCCATGCTCTTCACAAAAATCTTCAAAGTCTGAATTTTGGAATTCTCCACCATGGTCTATTCTTATGGAGGCTATGGTGAGTGACTTCTCGTTTTGAATTTGCTTCGCATACTTCTTGAATGCTTTGAAAGCATCATTTTTCTGCACTAAAAACAATGTCCATGTGTATCGAGAGAAATCATCAACAATAACTAAAGCATAAATACTACCTCCGAAGCTTTTTGTTCTTGATGGACCAAAAAGATCCATGTGCAACAATTGAAGTGGTCTTGATGTAGAAACCACTTGCTTGGATTTGAAAGTTGTCTAAGTCTGTTTCCCTTTTTGACATGCATCGCATAGCTTATCCTTGATGATTTTTATCTTCGGAAGACCAACAACTAGATCATGCTTTATCAACTTGTTTAAATGCTCCATGTGAATGCGAGCAAATCTTTTATGCCAAAGCCACGCCTCGTTGTTGTTCGCCATAAGACATTTTACCTTCAAGGAAGAGTCATCAAAAGAGATCATACAAATATTATTAAATCTTTTACCTTTTAGCAAGATGTCGTGGGTGACTTCATGTTCTATCAAACACTCATCCTTTGTGAAGTTGATTAGGAACCCTTTATCACACAATTGACTTATGCTAAGTAGTTTGTGTTTAAGGCCTTCCACATAAAGAACGTCTTCGATGATTGTACATGGAGGTGCACCAATGGTTCCAACTCCAAGCATTTTTCCTTTATTATCATCACCGTAAGTAATGTATCCTTTGGCTTTTAATGATAGACTTGAAAATTTGTTTATATCTCCCGTCATATGCTTCGAACAACCGCTATCAAGATACCATTGATTAGAAGTTGTCTTCAAGCATACCTACAACACAAAATCAAGTAGTGTTAGGTACCCAAATTGCTTTGGGTCCTTGATAGTTAGTACCTTTTTCAACCCACACATAATGCCCTTTAGCAACACCAATGTTGCGCGCATAGCAAGCATTAGGTGTATGGCCTTTGATTCCACAATAAAAACATGTAGGCTGAAAGTGACTTCTATATCTAGGAACATAATTCTTTTTCTTAATAATTCTTTTCTTTTTATGAATTTGATGCATAGTATTAGAATTGTTTGTCTTTTCTTCAACAACTTGTTCACTTGCTTTCACAAAAATGGTTTCATTGGTACTTGGTTTGGAAAACTTAGAATATCCTAAACCAGTTTTATCATTAGGATATCTTTGGTGCCTAAGAATTTCCTCCAAGCCAACTTGACCTTTTTCGTATCTTTCTAAAATTCTTTTAAGTTGAACAATTTGAAAAGATAAGGATTCACAATTTTTGCATACAAGACTTTGTTTTTCATCCATCAATTTTTGTTTTTCATTTTCAATATTTTTTATAAAAACAGTATTTTGTTCTTCCAAAAATGAAATTCTTTTCTTTTGAGATGAAATGCTTTTATACAAAGTCTTGCATTCCTTTAGAAGTTCATCTATGACTTCTTGTGCATCATTATCATAAATAGAAAAATCGTTACTAACCTCATCAGTTTCTTCATCGGAATGATGTGATGCCATAAGAGCCATATTTGCAGATTCGTCGCTATCCGATTCCGATGATGAGCTTATCTCGTTATCGTCCCATGCAACATAGTCCTTCTTAGTTTTGAAATCCTTCTTGCCTTTGAATTTTCCTTTATTTGCAAGTTTCGGGCAATCAGGCTTTATGTGATCTTGTTTCCCACATTCGTAATATGTAACTTCCTAATTTGATGTGGATGCCTCATTTTTCCTGAAATGTCTATTCTTTTTAGAAAAAGAGGAATTTTTATTATTATTAAAGAACTTACCAAGCTTCTTTACTAGAAGCATGAAATTTTCGTCTTCGGAAGATTCGTCATTTTTGTCATCCTTTGTGTCAATCTTCAAGGCAATTCCTTTGGACTTCTTGTCTTGACTTTCATGCTTCTCAAGCCTTCCAAGTTCCAGTTCATGCTCTTGAAGTTTGCCAAATAAGGAAGCGGATGTCATCGTTGAAAGACTCTTCTTTTCCGAAATAGCGGTCACCTTCGGTTGCCATTCTCTTGTTATGGATCGTAGGACTTTCAAGTTGAGATCATCATTGGTGAAGGTCTTCCCGAGAGCAATCAAATGATTTGTTAGATGAACGAATCTCTTTTGTAAGGTAACAATGGATTCACCAGGCTGCATACAGAACATTTCATATTCTTGACTTAAAGTATTAAGTCTTGATCTTTTTACTTCGGCTGTCCCTTTATGCGTTTCTACCAAGTTGTCCTAAATCTCCTTTTCCGATTTACACTGTGATATACGATAAAATTCGTCCATACAGAGAGCGCTTTGAAGTATGTTGATTGCTTTCTTCTCATTCAAAATTCTCTTCTTGTCATCTTCATCATATGAGGATTTTATCTTTGGAGTTCCAACACCATTTACCACACTTGTAGGAACATGTGGACCAGTTTCTACGGTTTCCCATATACCGTCTCCTTGAGCCTCAAGATGTGCCTTCATATGGATTTTCCAAAAATCGAAATATTCTCCAGAAAAGAGTGGTGGCTTGTTACTACTTCCACCATCTTTGAAAACCGGGTTGGTACTTGCGGAAGCCATACTGAATCGTTAGGAACAGGTTACCTTAACCTGCTCTGATGCCAATCGTAAGTTTAGAGTATGCCTAAGAGGGGCGGGGGGTGAATTAGGCTTATAGAAAATTTTTCAGATTTTTGGTATTCTTTAATTTTTCTTTGGTTATGTTCTTGGTGGTGGATGCAGTAGAAAGCATAAAGAAAGTGGACACCAAGATTTATAGTGCTTTCCCTCACAATCCGAGAGTACTCCACTCCGCTTTCAACATGAAAGAGAGTTTCACTATCAATGTTAGATTTCTACATAAGAAAATCCTAACAACCAAGAACAATCCTCTTGGATTTACAATATTTTAAGTCCTACCGAGAATAAATATCTCACACAAGGACCTCTTGTATCCATAATCCAGATCACAAAGAAAACCCTACAAACTTATCTTTTTTAATTCTAAGAATAAGTTGTAGTCAATTTGAATTTGAATATAAGTACAATATGAATGTATATCAATATGAAATATTGATCTTCTTCTTGAAACAAAGATTACTCAGAATTTATACAAGTGTTCTTTTGTGTGAAAGCAAGCTGTAAAGATGTGAAAGTGTATTTCAATGGCTTCTTTCAAAAATTCTGGTTTTGAACACTTTGTGAAAATTCAAAAGGTTGAAGAAAGAGTAATTTTGAAATTTGTTTCTTGAAGGTTGTTTTGAAATTGAAATTGAAATTGAAATCAATTTATACTGATCAAAAACCTTTCCAAAAAGGTGTGTTGTTGGGATATCAAAAATAGCCAGTAAGAAATTTTAGAACAATGTGCTCTTTCATGAAAAGCTGCTATTTGTGGCTGTTGTTACAGTGTTAATCGGTTAACCATATAGGTTAATCAGTTAACACCTTTCCAACGTGCAAACTATTCAAATTTTTCATGTGTTAATCGGTTAACCTATATGGTTAATCGGTTAACACTGTTAGAAATCCCAAAAATACAATTTTAACTTGTGTTAATCGGTTAACACTGAAGGTTTTTCCAAAAACACTTAATTTTTTAAAATACCAAGAGTATTTTAAAAGAGTTTAAAAAGGTTTTGTGTTAGTGGTGAAGTGAGATTAAAGAACAATTGCATACATAATTCTAAGTAAGCAATGTTATACAGTGTCTTGAATCTTCAACACCACTTGAAATTTTGAAAGATGAAACTTTGATCCATAGCGATGTATGCGATCTTGCGATATTCTTGATAATTTATTCTTGTTGATATGTTTGCACCTCTTGCTTTTTGTGGAGAGATTAAGATAGAGAAGCTTCTGATTTTATCTCCAGTGTATATACCCCCACGGGTATATAGTGTAAGCAGCTTCAATAAGCATATACCCCCACGGGTATATAGAGAAAGTATCTTGCTTGCCAAACTTGTATGAGTTGTCTTCATCAAAACATAGACGACTTTCAATCTTGATTCCATAATTTCCTCATCTTCCTCTTCTTCTTCTTCACGTTCATCCTCTTCTTCATTGTTACCGGTGTTGGAATTCCGAGAATTGAGCACAAGGTTTCGAAGAGAGGTAATTGCCCGAGAGGTTTCTCTGTGAAGGTTCATGGTTTCTCGGTGTTGGTTCATCATGGTTATGTAGAGAAACTCATTTGTTATGCCTCCTTCAGGAATGGGATAGGATTGGTTCGAAGCGGAGGATCCATCGTTAGCGTATTGGTAGGTTCCGTCAGAAGCTTTGATAATTCCAGTATTCTTTACAATAGTAATCTCATTAATTTCACTTGCTGTTGGTTTCATTTTGGTTGCCGGTTCGCGGTTCAGGTCCAAATCTGTTAACTCAAGAATCCTTGAAATCAGCCGTGCATAAGGAAGCTTAGTTGACAAAGAGAGTTGTTGCTGCAGATGATACATCATAGTGAGAATCCAATTGACATTCATCTTGTTCTTAATAGCGTACATCATCTGCATCTCCAAATCATTTATCTGAGAATCTTTTGGAATCAGGACATAAGAAATAATGTAATGTAACATTCTATCATTAACCGTCAGATTCTTCACATAGCACAACATGTGAGCAGTCCTTTGACCCGCAATAACGGCCTATTTCAGAAACCTGTAGATACGATAATAATATTCCATCTTATTGTAATTATCCCATGGACCATCATCATGGTTGATCCCTTTTCTGAGAAAATATCCTGTGGATGGTATCTTTAATCTCGCAGTAATGTCGGACAAATTTTCTTTCAACTCATAATTTCGAACAGAGGTTTCCAAAATATGTTTATCATCATCATTCAAATAAATGGACAGCTTATTCATAAATGATTTTACCAAATCAGGGTAGCATTTTCCATTATCAGACACAAACTGATCAATGTTTTGAAACTTCAACAGAGCTGGGAAATCAAAAGTAGAAGCCGGAAAAGCTTTGAAATTAATGTACTTTACCGGGCAGAGATGACAAACTCGGACCTTGAAATCCATTATGCGCTTCTTCATAGATTCCATGGGAGTATTGTCTTCATCAGAGGTAGAGTTGTTTTCTGGTAGTTTTCCCTTGCCTTTGTTGTTGGGAGCCATTTGAGGAGTTGGAGCTTCTGATGGTTTGGAAATGCTTCTGAAAGTTTTGGGTTTTAGGGTTTTGTGAGGAAGAAGGTAAAGTGATACCAATTTATAGAGAGAGTTTAAATGGGTTTTAAATTTAGGGTTGGAAGTTGGAAGAGTAAATCTCTTGTAGTCAAAGAAGAAAAAGAGATTTCAAAGGATTTGGTTGATGATATTTAAAATACACTTGTACCACACATAAATAAGCACTTAATCACATTTATCCAAAATTTGACCAATTTTTCGTTTCTGATTTTTTGAAAAATTAACAGTGTTAATCGGTTAACACATTAAAAAATTTAATTTTCAGAATAAAAAGTAACAGTGTTAATCGGTTAACCCTGGGGGTTAATCGGTTAACACATTAAAAAATTAACTCAGAATTGAAAAATTAACAGTGTTAATCGGTTAACCCTATAGGTTAATCGGTTAACACACGCGAAATTTTGGAAAAATGTTTAAAAACAGAATGCAAACAAGTTTGAAAACATACAATATGCACACATTAACTTAGGAAGAGGTTATATGTCACCTTCATCGAGAATTCCGAGTTCTCGTCGAATCTTGAAGAACGGTTCTTTTGCGAGAGGCTTTCTGAAAATTTCGGCGAGTTGGTTATGCGTATCCACAAAGGTAACTTCGACATCTCCTTTAAGCACGTGATCGCGGAGGAAATGATGCCGGATGTCGATGTGTTTGGTTCTTGAGTGCATGACCAGATTCTTGGTGATGTTAATCGCACTTGTGTTGTCGCATCAAAGAGGAATGCATCCAAGATTAATTCCGTAGTCGCTTAATTGTTGATTCAGCCAAAGGTTTTGTGCACAACAGCTTCCCACCGCTATGTATTCCGCTTCATCCGTACTAAGAGCAACCTATGCTTGTTTCTTGCATGACCATGCAACCAATGCATTTCCGAGGATGTGACAGGTTCCACTTGTACTTTTTCGATCCGTTTTACATCCTGCATAATCCGCGTCAGAATAACTAATTAAAGTATAAACACTACCTTTCGGATACCATAGGCCGACGTTCGATGTTCCCTTGAGATATTTCATGATCCTTTTGACAGCAGTAAAGTGTGACTCCTTTGGATTTGCTTGGAAGCGAGCACATAAACACACACTAAACATTATATCAGGACGACTTGTCGTCAAATATAATAAAGAACCAATCATACCTCGATACTTTGTGATATCAATTAATTTTCCCGATTCGTCTTGATCAACGTATGTTCCGGATCCCATTGGTGTTGACATAGCTTTGCATTCATCCATATCAAATCTCTTTAGCAATTCTTTGCAGTACTTTGATTGGTTGATAAATATTCCGTCTTTTAGTTGCTTGATTTGCAATCCAAGGAAGTAGTTCATCTTTCCCATCATAGACATTTCAAACTCGCCTTGCATCATCAAAGCAAATTATTCACATAGATCTTTGTTTGTTGATCCGAAGATGATGTCGTCTATATATACTTGAACAAGTAAGGTATTATTCTTTATCTTTTTAATGAACAAAGTCTTGTCTACCTTGCCTTTTTCAAATCCCTTTTCACATAGGAAATTGCTGAGACGATCATACCATGCCCTTGGTGCTTACTTTAAACCATATAGAGCTTTCTTCAATTTGTAAACATGTGAAGGATGCTTGAAGTCTTCAAAGCCCGGGGGTTGTTTGACATAGACTTCTTCGTTGATGTATTCATTCAAGAATGCGCTTTTGACATCCATTTGGAAAAGTTGAAAATTCATTGAACATGCATAAGCAAGTAATAAACGAATAGCTTCTAACCTTGCAACCGGAGCGAATGTTTCTTCAAAGTCGATTCCTTCTTCTTGATTGTACCCTTGAGCCACCAATCTTGCTTTATTTTGAACAATTTTTCCATTCTCATCTAGTTTGTTCTTGAACACCCATCTTGTTCCGATAATGTGTTTATCTTTCGGTTTAGGAACAAGTTCTCAAACTTGATTTCTTTCGAATTGGTTTAATTCTTCTTGCATTGCAATAATCCATTGATCATCTTCAAGAGCTTCATTAATTTTGTTGAGAGACGAACGCCATATTCAAGCATGCATCTTTGAGATTTAATCTTGTAGCAACACCTTGACTTATGTCTCCGATCACTTTGTCGATAGGATGATCTCTATGAGTTCTCCATTTTTTTGGTAGATTGTTGATATTGGAATCATGTTGAATCAGTATATCTTATTCTTTCATGATATCTGTTGCACCCTAAAATTTGCTCAACCTTACTCCTTGGATTCATGTTTCATTATCATTAGCATTTGCATATAGAGTCATGTACATAGACTAACCATCTGCATAGCATAAGCATAGCAAGTCATTCAACAGGGGACCAATCATTATTTTCATCTCTAGAGGCCTATCAAGAGGTTATTATCCCAATTCAATCTCATTCAAGTCATCAGGAAAGAATTTGAAAGCAAAGAGTTCAGCAGATCAAGCCTTGAGTCCATCTCCTAGCTGAGGGTATCTGAGGATCAACAAGAGGGTTATGAGCTGTGAAATGAAAGCATGGGGAGCATCTAGACACCTTGAGAGACTTATAAAGTCATTTGGAGAAGAAAACAAGTTATTGATGAAGGCACAAGAGCTATAGTTGAAGACAGTCAACTAGGGTTTCATCTGGGTCAACCCTAGGTCAACCCTAGGTCAATTGACTGACTTAAGAGGGCATTCAAGTCTATTGGAGAGATGTGGGGATCATCATTGAGCATATAAAGAAGGATATGGAGATATGACAAGGAGAATTCAAGAGAAATCAAGGAGAAGAGGAGTTACTAAATTAGGGTTTCTCTGTAAAATCCCCTAGTTTAGGTCAAATTTCCAAGCAAGATAAGTCAAAATGCTAGCTTCAAATGGCTTCTTGGCCAACATGAAACTTGTAGAGGATCTCAAGACCTTTAATTTGAGTGGTGGAAGACCTCAAGGAGATTTATAGAACTCAAGTTATGGTCCTTGCAAGTTATAGGTCATCTGGGGTGTCTGAATTTTTGTCTGTGAAAGTGACTTGACTTCCAAGCTAGTTTTGCCCCTCAAGGAGATTTCAAATGAATTCTTGGTCAACATAAGAATTGTTCCTCATTGTCTTAGCTTTCTAGAATGGTATGGCATGCCTTCATATGATGTGGAGAACTCAACTTATGGTCTTGACAAGCAAAGGGTATTTTGGGCATTTGTGAATTACAGGTCATTTTAACCTATGTCCAAAACTCATACAAGGAGGCCTCAAATGGAAAAACTTACAACATCAAACTTGCTCCAAATGGGATTTTAAGTCTAGAAAGAAGGTCACAAGTTATTGGAGAAGCTCATAGCATGGAGTTACACAATTGGTCAAAATATGAACTAAAAAGGCTTATAAAGTGAATAATTTCAAGTTGGAAAATGGTTTGGGAGATTTACAAGTCCAAATGGAGACTTCCAATATATGATTTTGAATGGAAAAACAATTCTAAGAACAATGGTTCACACACTTTTTTGAGTTTAGAAGGAAAAAATGAAGTTATCCATGGTTGCTTATCATTTAAGAAACATAATCAAAATGGATCAAAATTTGAAAACAAGGGAATGTGCAAGATGGATCTAGAATGTTCATTTGGGGTCTATATATTCATGAAATGTGCATTGATCAAGGGTTGGCCTCATTTGCACCAAGAATTCCACAAAATCTCTCATACTTTTCCATAAAAGTTTCATTACAATTCTCTCAAAACCTTCAACAACTTTCATCATAATCAATTCAATTCCACTCCACCATCATCATAGACCATAATTGAAGCAAGTTTCTGGTGGTTAGCATCCATTTTCGAGTGCTTTTCTCAAGATCATCAAAATCAAAAGTTCAAGTGGATTGCATGATTCAAGCAAGGAACCTCCAAGTTTGTGCATACAGAATTGAGTTCTTCAAGGATTGATCAGGATTCAACACTTGAAAGCCTCAGATCTTTCATCTCCATAGCTGTTTCTCAAGATTTCTTACAAGGTAAGTTTTCAATCAAACTGCTTGATCCAGTTAGTTAGGCATGATTTTGTTAGTGTAGAATTGATCTAGGTGGTTAGGAGATTAGGTTAGATGAATTTGGAGAGTTTTGGTGATGGTTAGTGACAGGTGTAAGGAACTGTTTGTGTTCGAATCTCTTGGATGAAGGTGTTATAATTGCAACTTGATAGCATGTGTTAATCTCCATTAGGTGTAGTTTAATTTAGGCTAAGTCTGAGGAAGAATGGTGAAGGTTTATACCAGTGCATTTCAATGGAGGCCGAAGGTTGATTCAATCGAATTTGTTGATGTGGTGAATTTCAAAGCAAATTGATGCCCTAAGCTTGTAGAGGGAGAGATTTGGAACAGGTTTCATGTTTACAGCGTGTGGATTAGTTGCGTGTGGGATGAGAACAGAGAGGGAGAAAGTTACTCGTGCATGGCTGCCATGGTGGAGTTGAAACCCTAGGTTGCAGGTCCTTTGGGGAAGACATAATCATGGCCTTCCATTTGTAGTTGGACCTTTGACTATGGGCGAGATCGTGTGGCCAGCGTTTGATTTCAATTTGGAGGGAATTGACTGGGTGCCAAACGCACCGTTTCATTAATTGAAACGGGCGGGCCTCAGCTTGTGATGCTATTCCCACCCCAGAGTTAGGCCCAAACCAATATTGAACGTGATATCTGTTGATTTTCTTACCCCCCTGGCGCTTCTTTTATTTTCCTTTGTTGCTGAGAATTCTGGGCCTTGTCCAAGCGCTATCTGCACCCTACCCTGTCTGGCCCATCCAATAATGAACTGAGCGCGCCTACTGAATGCACCCCCCTCATTCATTTAATTCATTTAATTTTCTTAATTTCATTTTAATATTTTACCATCTTTGAAAATTCATAAATAATTCATAAAAAATGTTTTTTAATCCATTCTTTTTACCATATTTTCTTTAAAATGTCTAGAATATTATAGGAAAATAAAATTTCATTTTTAGTTTTATTTCATATTTTTTACATATTTTCTAAATAAATGTCATAATAAATATATTCATTTCATGCATTTTTTTTGTGATTTTTGTTCTCTCACATGCTTTAATATTTTTTGATCACTCTTTTCATATTGTTTAGATGAGATGTTAAGCTTGTAGGAATATTTTAGTTCCCATTTTTAGAGGCTAATTTTAGGTGATTAATAGATGCTTGAATATCATGAACAAAACTAGGGTTTTTTAGGTGACAACTTAGGAGTTTAATTTCATTTCCCTTAGGACTTAGGGTTTGAATAGATTAGTTATGGGACTATAGGGGCTATGGGTAGCTATTAGATCCCTTAGAGAAAGTTAGGATTCCCCTACTGATATTATTACTATCTGTATATCTGCTGTCTGGTGTGGTGTGCCCTCTGGGGATTGTTGATTGTTTGATTGGGTATGGGGTTTGTCTGGGGCCCTGGGGAAGCTGAAGATTTGTGGAGATAAAGCTATTGGAGATTCAAAGATTGAAGATCAACTGTCAGAGTTGAGGAGGAGTTTCTTGCTATCAGTTGCTGAGGAGACTAGGGTTTAGGAGCTAGGCAGAGCTCTAGATTAGAATGATTGTTTCTCAAACATGGATTGCCTTGTCTGCATCCATTCTTCTCTGTGATTCAGAGTCTCTCTAAGACACTCACCCCCTTCCTTTGGAAGGCTTGGTGATAGTGTCTATGAGATAGAACTCTTGAGAGAAAATGTCTCTTGTGTTAGAAGCAGTCTGTTCACCACCTTTGGTAGTCAGCTGATTGCTTAACACCCAATTCACTCTTGTGACTAATCCCTCATCCTGGAGGTTTGAGCTTGAAGAAAAGCCATTGCAGATGGAAGACTGAGGATCAAAGCCCTTGCCTGAAGATCATAAAGATGGAGATTGATGCTTGGTGAAGCCTGTAGCTGATTGGAGGTTGCTTGAAGCTAGTTGCTGACTTAGAGCTGCTGATGCTGTTTCTTCTGTTGTATTTCATTTGCTGATGTATTGATTGGTTTTCTGAACTGTATTGTTTGCTGTTTACCCTGCTGGGTTGAGAGTGAAGTCTGTTCACTTTCGCCTATTGTTTTCTAGGTTCGAGGTTGAGTGGGACTCCCTTGCCTCGCTTGTACTGTTGCATCCATGCATTTTACTGTTTTACTATATATCTGATATTGTTTCTGTTTCTGCCTATCCCGTAGGATCTCTGTTTCTCTCTGTGCAAGAGAGGAGCATGATAGACACTAGGTCTTAACCCATGCATGATAACATTAGGATAGCTTGTTTCCCTTCGCAACCGTAGGTTAGAGTTCTGTCTCTTTCTTTCTCAAAACAAACAGAAAAACACATAAAGATTTCAAACACAATAAAAGACACTTCTTCCGTAAAAGAACGTGAACTCATCAAAGCGTCATTTTTGTCCTCTTGGACTGTTAATCAGGAAAACCTTTTTCAGAAGGAATAAAATCAACCAAGACAAGCTTGTGTCGTACGTGGCCCGAACTACGTTTGCTCTGATCTTCCATGCCGTGTGGAAGTACGTAGGCATAGGACGCGATATCCTAGCGAGCAACCTTTCCCTCCTTTCCCGTAGGTAGGCGAACTACGTTGACTCTGATTTCTCGTTCCCGGCGGGAATACGTAGGCATAAAGCGCGATACTTTGCCGAGTCATTTTTATTCTCGTTTATTTTCTTTTTCACCCTTGACCTATAGTTTAGATAGAATAACAATCCATACCCGAAAACAAGCGTGGATCCCGTCGAGTACGACGGACGTGAGGGGTGCTAATACCTTCCCCTTGCGTAACCGACTCCCGAACCCAGGTTTTGGTTGCGACGACCATACCTTTCCCGTGTTGTGCGAGGTTTACTCTGAGCGTTTCCTTTCCCTCCCGTGGGATAAATAACGCACGGTGGCGACTCTTCTGTTCAGCCGGCGCCGATTTTCGCAGTAGCGACAGCTGGCGACTCTGCTGGGGAGATATAACGTCCCCTGGCTGCTAAGGACTGCGATGGTTCTTATGCATTTGGGATCCAACGTCCCTTGAGAGAGTCAATCCTAACGCTTGTTTTCCCGTCGAGGATTTTGTATGGAGTTATTGTATATTTCTAACCTTGTATTTTCAGCTTTATATCTATTGATTATTATTGCTGTATCTGGGGTGTGACGGGTGTTTTGATATTGAGAGATAAGCCGGACCTGGGCTTGAGTGCACCTAGAATTAGAGTAGAAATTAGTGGGCGCCCGCTTGCTTTGCTTGCTTTGGTGTCCCATGAAATCTACACTCAGACGAGGTTCCTCTGGTTGGCCTCCTGCCCCTTCCTTTGGTTGGCGTGGGTTGCTGGTTAGTTGGATTGTCGACTCTGGGGACCGATCATTTGGAAGTTGGCTGAGTGAGGCCTCTTCAGGATTTGATGATGCCACTCCTTCTGGGAATCGTATCATCAACCCTGAAAGTCTGTGACGCCGACGACCGCATAGGATGCCGTACCTTGTGCCAGTTATAGGGCCACCCACCTGTGAGGGGACTCAGGGTTATGCAGGTAACTAGACCTCCAGATTACCGGTTATTTCTTGATCAGAGATCCGGGTTATTTATGGAGAGTTTTGAGGTCTGTCAGAGACCATGTGGAGATTTATTCTGAGGTCTGTCAGAGACCATGTGGAGATTTATTCTGAGGTCTGTCAGAGACCATGTGGAGATTTATTCTGAGGTCTGTCAGAGACCATGTGGAGATTTATTCTGAGGTCTGTCAGAGACCATTTGGAGATGTGTTCTGAGGTCTGTCAGAGACCAGTTGGAGATGTGTTATGAGGTCTGTCAGAGACCAGTTATAGATGGGATTTGAGGTCTATCAGAGACCAGTGAGTTATGGTTTGAGATCTGTCAGAGACCAGTGTTGGAGTTCTATTTTAGGTCTATCTGAGACCAGGGTTTGGTGACTTCTGGATGGTCTATCTGAGACCTTTCTTGATTGGGTTTAGGCTATTCAGTTGCAGCTTTGGTCCCTGTTGAATGTTACTTGCATTGCATCCTTGCATATCCATTATCATTTGCATCTCACTAACGTATGTCTGTGCTGCAGGTGCATTTGCATTTCCCTAGTTCTAGTGCCCAGACTTCTGAGTGTTTGATCATGACTAGCTTAAGGAGAACGGTTGCTTACAAATTGCCTACGCCTGATATTGTGCCTTTACTGGGGTTGATCTCTCTTGCTGATGAGGGTGTTCGTAGGAGTTTCCGGATGAGCTATGGTAGATTATTGAGATTGGTGTGCAAACCTACAGAGGTAGAGTTAGATGGGCTGTATGCTTTGATGCAATTCTACGACCCTGCTTTGAGGTGTTTTACGTTCTCTGACTTTATTATGGGACCAACCCTGGAGGAATACGCTGAGTATGTTGAGCTGCCTGTGCAGAACCAGGTTCCATTCATTCATTATGATGCCAAACCCAAGTCGGAGGAATTGGCAAAAGCCTTGCATGTTGATGCTTCTGAACTTGTGACTACTGTTTCCCGTGGAGTTCCAGGCTTCTCATTTCAGTTCTTAGTTGGTAAAGCCCAAGAGTACGCCAAGAATGGGTGCTGGGTTGCTTTCAATGCTGTGTTGGCCTTGTGCATTTATGGCATAGTACTGTTCCCCAATATACCAGATTTTGTGGACTTCGATGCTTTCTACTTGTTCGCCGCTGGTAATCCTGTACCTACCTTACTCGGAGATCTCTACCATTCACTGCACTACAAGAATGAGAAGGGAAGAGGGAAGAATGTTCATCTGTGTGTGCCCTTGTTGAGTATGTGGTTTGAGAGTCATCTTCCTAAGAGAGGATCTGCTGCAGAGACTACAGTTCCAGTTGGTTGGCCGGAGCGTTTGATGAGGTTATCGTCGGAAGATATGGAGTGGTTTGATAGAGATCTGTTGGGATCTGAGCTCATCTTTAGCTGTTCGGGGTACCCTAATGTGCCATTGATAGGAAGGAAAGGGTGTATCAATTACAACCCTTCTCTATTCGTTCGCCAGTTCGGATATGCACTGAAGAATCCACCTCAGGAGGAAGAAGTACAGGAATCTCTGTACTTCACCGGTGACGTGAAGGGGGAGTTATTAGCCAAGTTGCGACATGCCTGGACGCGTATTAACCGCAAAGGGAAGCCGTTGTTAGGAAAGAATGACTGTCAGGCCTATGCACCTTATAGAGCTTGGATTCAGGAGAGGGCTAGTCAGTTGAAGATGCCGTTTCCAGATGCACCAACTCTTGATCCTATTCCGGTAGAAGAGCCGACTACTGTTTCTAGAGAAGCATATGAACAGGTTGTGAGAGAGAAAGAAGCCTTGACAAAGATTAACGAAGGGTTAGAGCAAGAGTTAGCCCAGGCGCGCAGCGAGAAAAACAAGGCCGTATATGCTTTCCAGCAACAGATTGAGCTAGTAAACAGGTTAGGAGCTGAGTTGACCGAGGAAAAGAAGAAGCGCGAACGTCTGGGGCAAGAGTTCAGAAGCTCCCACGACATGCTGGAAGCCAAAAAGAAGGCGCTCGACGCAGCACACCGAGAGATATCTTCTTGCAATAAGACTTGGAATGCCACACTCACCAACAACAAGAAGAGGGAAGATAAGCTGAAGCAGCAAATTTCCGACCTCGAAGAGAAGTTGAAGTCTAGCATCAAGAAGTGTGAGGAGGAAGTGATGAACCGGTATAGTGTCCAGCATGCACTAAACAAGGCAATCAAATCCAGAGACGAAGCGGTATCTCAGAAGCGAAAGCTAGAGGATTGCTTCGGAGAAGCAACGTGGGAAGAAACTGCTGAAGACGTACGCCGTGTCCTTAAGAGGAGAAACCAGCTTGTTGAAGGTCTGCTTGATCGACCAAGCCATCCGGAAACCAAGAAGTTGATAGAGGAGTACCAGACTTTTGGGAGGATCTGATCATTCCATTATTTGTATGCTTTATTTGCATAGTGCTGACCATCACCAGGATTGTTGGTTGAGGTCATGCCATCTTTGTACTCTCAGTGATATTGTACCCTGGGCTTATTGATTCTCTCTGTTATATATGAGGCTTTTTATGATTCAGCTCCGGTATTCTTGTTGTCAATACTGTCACCGCACCGGCACCTTCGCACTAGAACTGGGGGAATGAACTTCCCTAATGCACAGACACATTGCATTGCATTCATATTCATCTTGCATAACAGGTAATCTTTGAATGGTGTCTTATCTCCTGCTTTGATCCAGGTACTTAACAGGATTCCAGATCAACATCCGCACCGCTATTCTACACGATCCAACTGTCGGAAAGTCATGGACCAGATTCAGAATGAGATGCAGGATGTACGCGAGAAGCTCGCCCTCTTCATGCAGACCATGGAGGCTATAGCAAAAGGGCAAGAGAACTTGCAGGCCATGGTCCAGCCTCTGTTGGCTCGCAACGCTGGTCATGGTAACGAAGATCATCAGTCTGTCCGGGTTGATACTGCTCATGGAGACGGCACTCCAACGCCAGTGGCTCCGCCTGTCGTCAATGTGAATGCTGCTAACGTCAACAACGCTACCACTGCTGTGAATGGTAACGTCGGAGTTGGAAATGAAACTGCTGTCCACAACGCTGGGCTGGGTGATGTCAATGTGGGGGATAATCTCGGAGGCAATGGCTTTGTCAACGCTGGGTTCGGATTCAACGATCAGGGATTCGACAATACTGGCAAGTATGGCTTTAATGCTCAAGGCTTTGGGCAAGATGGTTATGGTATGGTCAATCAGGGCTACGGAGGTTTTGGAAACGGAAACGGTGCTGGTTTTGTGGCTGGTGGTCCTGCTGGAGGTGTTCAAGGGTATGGCAACAGAGGCCGAGTTCCGGGGATGAATCAGGTCAGAGCTGGACGTAATAATGCATATGATGGATACGGGGCTGGAAACGGTATGTGGCAAGAGGATCAGCAGGAAGACGCCTTCTCTGGAGGAGGTTTTGAAGGGCCGATGGATGATTCTCAAAAGATTAGAATGCTGGAAGAGCAAATGAAAGGAGTCTTAAACCAGAGTGCTGTGGGTCTGGACATGGCAACTATGGGCTTGGTACCTGGCTTGAGGGTGCCAATCAAGTTCAAAGCGCCTGCGTTCGATAAGTACAAAGGAGATACATGTCCGAAGGTGCATGTACGAGCTTATTACAGAAAGATGTCTGCATACTCCACTGACGAAAGAATGCTCATGCATTTCTTTCAGGATAGTCTATCGGGTCCTTCCTTAGAGTGGTACATGGGGTTGGAGCCCACTGATATCAAGACTTGGAAGCAATTAGCAGAGGCGTTTGTAGCCCATTACAAATATAACAGTGACCTGGCACCCAATCGGGTCCAGTTGGCCGGGCTTTCGCAGAAGAAGGGGGAGAGTTTTAAAGAATACGCGCAAAGGTGGCGCGATATGGCTGCCAGGGTCCGTCCTCCTGTGGAAGATAAAGAGATGAACGACATGTTTGTTGGTACATTCACCGGGCTGTTTCATGATATGCTGTTTCATACGTCTCTGGCTAGTTTTTCAGACCTGATCTTGATGGGGGAAAAGATTGAGCGGAACATTAAGCAAGGAAAGTTCCAAGTCGACGAGTCAGCTGCATCTGGCAGCAATAGGAAAGCTTATGGTGGGCGCCGTCAGGGCGAAGCTAGTGCTGTATTTGGAGGCCGAGGCCGAGGCCGAGGCAGGGGAAGAAATCAATATCGTCAGCAGCAGCAAGTGTCGAGTGTCACCATCCCGTATCAACAACAACCAATTCAGCAACAACAACAGGTTCAGCAGCAACCAATGCCACAGCAGCAGCAGCCTCAGCAGGGGGCACAGCAAGCTCAGCGAAGATTCCAGGGTAATAAGCCGAGAAGGGTGTTCGAGAAGCCTCCCTCTAACTATGCTGATTTATTGCAGACCTTGTTGGGATTGAATCTGGTAGAAAAAAGAACCTTGGCACCGATAACGGGAACTCCCCCGTTCGGCTATGATGCGAATAGGCGCTGCGAGTTTCATTCTGGGGCCCCGGGCCATGATATTGAAGGTTGTCATGCTTTTAAGCACGTTGTGCAGGATCTCTTGGACAACAAGTCTATCAACTTCGGAACGACCGGTGCGAATATAGTCCAGAAACCCATGCCTAACCATGGGGCGAATGCCGTGCTGACTGAGGAAGGTCTGAATCTGATTATGAATGTTGAGGATTTAAAGACGCCGCTGAGCGAAATAAAAAGCCGACTGTTGCAGGGAGGTGTTTACCCGGGTTGTAATGAGTACTGCTTAGATTGTTGGGCCCTGTCTGGGGGGTGTGAGGATTTGAAGAAAGGCATTCAGGCCTTGATTGATGAAGGTGTATTGCAGTTTGATAGAGCAGCAACTGATGAGCCGGCAGGGGCAGTAGTGGATAATCGGAGTGATGTTGCCACAGTGACAATTCCTAGGAAGACGATCACTATTTCAGCACCAGCTCGGCGGCCACCGATTACTATAACTAAAGCCGGGCCAATCCCGTATGAGAACACGAAAGCGGTCCCATGGTCATATGGGCTAGAGGTGTATTGTGACGGGATTAAAATCGATGTTAACAAGCAGTCAGCGGAGATTGTGGATAATGTTGTGGGCTCAGGAGGCATGACGAGGAGCGGCAGGATCTTTATATCTCCCGAAGTAGAGGCCGAAAGGATAGCGAAAGGAAAGGGGAAAGCGGTTGAGAATGTTCCGGTTCAAGCAAATGAAAAAGAAGCAGCATCTAAGGATGTCGAAGAATTCATGCGTTTAATTCGGAAAAGTGATTATAAAATTGTGGAGCATCTGCAGCAAACACCGTCCAAGATATCTATTCTGTCATTGCTGTTATGTTCGGAGGCTCACAGGAACGCTTTGCTGAAAGTCCTGGACACTTCTTTTGTACCACAGGATGTCTCCGTGAACCAGCTAGAAGGGGTATTGGCACACGTAAATGCAGGCCACAGTCCGGGCTTTACTGATTTTGACTTGACTCCGAAAGGAAGGGATCATAATATGGCATTGCATGTATCTGTTGAGTGCAGAGGGTCGACAATGTCGCACGTATTGGTTGACACCGGGTCGTCTTTGAATGTGCTGCCTAAGAAGGCTATGATGAAGCTGGATGTTCGAGGAATTTTGTGCACACCAAGTGATTTGGTAGTCAGAGCGTTTGACGGCACGCGGAGAACAGTCTTCGGATCGATCACATTGCCTCTGCAAGTGGGGCCGGAAGTGTTTGCAACGGAGTTTTATATCATGGATATACAGCCTGCGTACAGCTGCTTGCTGGGAAGACCTTGGATTCACGGGGCAGGGGCAGTCACGTCAACCCTGCATCAGAAGTTAAAGTATATGGTCGGAGACAGTGTAGTCACCGTGTGCGGAGAAGAAGACATCCTGGTCAGCCATCTATCTTCGTTTAAATATGTGGAAGTCGACGGGGAGATCCATGAGACGCCATGCCAAGCATTCGAAGGTTTGCGCATTAAGGACAAGAGTCCCGGGCCAAGCAAAGCGCCAGAGATAGCTGTTTCTTCGTATAAAGAGGCTCAAGCGCTAGTGAAAGCAGGAGAAGCCACGGGCTGGGGCAAAGTATTGGACATTCCTGTGAAAATGGACCGGTTCGGACTGGGGTACCGACCGTCGTCATCAACTCCTTCTGTGGGGGCCCCTCATTTCAGAAAGTCAATCACCATCTCTGCCAGTGGAGTATGCCATGAATCTGTCAATGCTGCTTCAGAATCCGATGAAGGGGACAGCGACTGTGATATGGATGCCTGGATTCAGCCAAGCACGCCAGGACAAGGACTGTGCAACTGGTCTATTCAGGAGCTTGTTCCTGTGACCTTTAAACAGTAATGCTTTGCTTTATTAATTGTTGAATAATCTGATGTCTTGCCCGGGGCATCAGGATTTGCTTAGGGCTGTGTTGTTATAAACATTGCTTTGTTAATCATTAAATAAATGGCGTTTTTTCATGAGTAAATATCGTAATCCCTGTCTTTCTTGTTTTGTATTTTTCAATAAAATGGCAACGTGGTTATCCGCTTTATACGCATTTTGAAGCACTTAACCCTTTCTTTTGCAGGATAACATTTTCAGATGACATCCTTGAACCACCTATGACTCGTCCCGACTTCGAGCACCCGGTGTTCCAGACCGAAGAAGAGGTTGTCGAAGATAGCGACGTTCCTGAAGAACTGTCTTGGTTGGTGAAGCAAGAGGAAAGAGCCATTCTGCCTCACGACGAGGTTATCGAAATTATCAATTTGGGGTCGGAAGGGGTTGAGAAAAATATTCGTATCGGAGCCGCACTGCAGAGTGATATCAAGCGAAAACTGGTTGAAATGCTCCGAGAGTATAATGATGTATTCGCTTGGTCGTATCAAGATATGCCAGGGCTCGATACAGATATGGTTGTGCATCGTCTGCCACTGAAAGAAGACTGCCCGCCTGTCAAACAAAAACTTCGCAGGACTCGCCCAGATATGGCAATGAAGATCAAAGATGAGGTTCAGAAACAGTGGGACGCTGGTTTCCTGGCTGTGACGAAGTATCCCTCCTGGGTTGCTAACATTGTACCGGTGCCAAAGAAAGATGGCAAGGTTCGAATGTGCGTGGATTATAGAGATTTGAATAAAGCTAGCCCAAAAGACGATTTTCCACTTCCTCATATTGACGTATTAGTTGATAATACCGCTCAATACTCCGTATTCTCCTTCATGGATGGCTTTTCAGGCTACAATCAGATTAAAATGGCGCCAGAGGATATGGAGAAGACTACTTTCATAACGCCTTGGGGAACATTTTGCTATAAAGTGATGCCCTTTGGTTTGAAAAATGCTGGGGCAACATATCAGCGTGCGATGACAACTCTCTTCCATGACATGATGCATAAAGAGATTGAAGTTTATGTTGATGATATGATTGCTAAGTCCCAGACAGAGGAAGAGCATTTGGTGAATCTGTTGAAGTTGTTTAAAAGACTTAGGAAGTTCAGGCTGAGGCTGAACCCTAACAAATGCACCTTCGGGGCGAGATCGGGTAAGCTCCTGGGGTTCATAGTAAGCGAAAGAGGAATAGAGGTCGATCCTGCTAAAATAAAAGCGATTCAAGAAATGCCGACGCCTAAAACAGAGAAAGAGGTGCGCGGGTTTTTAGGGAGATTGAACTACATTGCTCGGTTCATATCTCACCTGACTGCTACGTGCGAACCATTATTCAAACTCTTGAAGAAAGATCAAGCTGTAACGTGGAACGATAATTGTCAAAAGGCGTTCGATAAAATAAAGAAGTATCTGCAGGAGCCTCCTATTTTGATACCCCCGGTGGCAGGGAGACCCTTGATAATGTATTTAACGGTTCTTGAGGGAAGCATGGGTTGCGTTCTCGGTCAACACGACGAGACGGGGAGAAAAGAGCATGCGATCTATTATCTGAGTAAGAAATTTACAGACTGTGAATCTCGATACTCAATGCTGGAGAAAACTTGTTGCGCGCTAGCCTGGGCCGCCAAGCGTTTGAGGCAGTACATGCTGAATCATACAACCATGCTTATCTCGAAGATGGATCCGATCAAATATATATTCGAAAAGCAGGCGTTGTCAGGTAGGATTGCCAGGTGGCAGATGATCTTGACCGAATATGATATTCAATACGTCTCGCAAAAGGCAATAAAGGGGAGTGTGTTGGCTGAGTATCTGGCAGAGCAGCCTATTGAAGAGTATCAATCGATGAGATTTGACTTTCCTGACGAGGATATCATGTATCTCAAGATGAAGGATTGTGAAGAGCCGTTACCAGACGAAGGACCAGAGCCGGGGTCCAAATGGCAGATGATATTTGATGGAGCTGTGAATGCTTACGGTAGCGGAATAGGGGCAATTATCACTACGCCGCACGGGTCGCACATCCCGTTTACTGCCCGATTGACCTTTGCCGTTACCAACAATGAGGCCGAATACGAAGCTTGTATAATGGGGCTTGAAGAAGCCATTGATTTGCGAATCAAACATTTAGACGTATTCGGAGACTCAGCTCTGGTAGTGAATCAGATCAAAGGGGAATGGGAGACACGTCAGCCAAATTTGATACATTATATGAATTATGCAAGGAGATTGTTGCCTTTCTTCGACAAAGTTGAATTGCATCACGTACCACGGGCAGAAAATCAAATGGCTGACGCCCTTGCCACCTTGTCTTCCATGTACAAGGTCAATTTCTGGAACGAAGCTCCCCAAATCACTATCTCTCGGTTGGACAGGCCAGCTTATGTATTTGCTATTGATGAAGCGTCGGATGGCAAACCGTGGTATTTTGATATCCTTACTTTCCTGAAGAACAAAGAGTATCCGGCTGGGGCATCCAGTCAAGATCAGAAAACTCTCAGGAGATTAGCGGGTAATTTCTACTTGAACCCGGACGGCGTCTTGTACAGAAGAAACCACGATTTGGTGTTGTTGCGTTGTGTAGACGAGAAGGAGGCAAAACTTCTCATGGAGGAAATTCACGAAGGTGCCTTCGGTACGCATGCTGGTGGGCATGCTATGACGAGAAAACTGCTGAGGGCAGGTTACTTTTGGCTGACGATGGAAACTGATTGTTTCAAATTTGCAAGAAAGTGCCATAAGTGCCAAATTTATGCTGACAAAATACATGTGCCTCCGAGTCCTTTGAATGTGATGTCATCTCCATGGCCATTCTCGATGTGGGGAATCGATATGATTGGAAAGATTGAGCCGACGGCTTCTAACGGGCATCGGTTCATCCTCGTAGCAATCGATTATTTCACCAAGTGGGTGGAAGCAGCGTCTTACGCAAATGTAACGAAGCAAGTGGTGGCTAGATTCATCAAGAGAGATATCATTTGCCGATATGGAATTCCCGAGCGGATAATCACGGATAATGGTTCTAATCTGAACAACAAAATGATGAAGGAGCTCTGTCAGAATTTCAAGATCGAACATCACAACTCCTCCCCTTACCGACCCAAGATGAATGGCGCTGTCGAAGCGGCCAATAAGAATATCAAGAAAATCGTCCAGAAGATGGTGGTGACTTACAAAGATTGGCATGAAATGCTACCTTTCGCTTTGCACGGTTATCGTACGACGGTACGCACATCAACCGGGGCAACTCCGTTCTCGTTGGTATACGGAATGGAAGCGGTATTACCATTGGAAGTTGAGATCCCATCTCTAAGGGTATTGCGAGACGTTCAGCTGGACGAGGCAGAATGGGTAACGAACAGATTGAACCAATTGAGTTTGATGGATGAGAAGAGGCTAGCTTCTCTGGCGTACGGTCGTTTGTATCAGAGACGAATGAAGAAAGCGTACGACAAGAAGATACTTCCGCGAAGCTTTCAGACGGGCGACCTTGTGCTGAAAAGGATTCTCCCGCCGCAAGCAGATCACAGGGGCAAGTGGACCCCCAATTACGAAGGGCCATACGTTGTCAAGAAGGTCTTTTCAGGAGGAGCTTTATTGTTGTCCACCATGGACGGGGAAGACTTTGCATCACCTGTGAATTCGGACGCAGTTAAAAAATACTTTGCTTAAAATAGACCCGCTGGATAGAAAAAAGAGAGTCCAGGCAAAAATGGGGCATCCTGGCGAACCAAAAACAGAATGAAAGGTTCGGGCAAAAGTTAGGGATAAAATTGAAAAAATGTACACCCGCGAAGTTGAAAACCTACACTGGGCGGCTTCGGCAAAAAAGGGTATCCCGGTGAACTGAAAACCCGTAAAGGGCGGTTCACGCAAAAGTTAGGGATTTGAAAAGCAAATGACTGCGGTCCGAATCTGGTATTCAATGAACATCAAGGCGGGAGAATATGTTTGAGAAGTCAGTTATCGGATACAACCTCTTCAGAAGTCGGATACCGGGAAAGCATTAGAGTCGGACGAGTCATGGGAGGATCAGTTCGTGGTGTTCATCTCCATCCAGTTGCCGATATGTGTACAAAATTTAATTTGTCAATATTTATGCTTCTTGTGAATACTTGCATACTTGTATATTTGCTTTGTGTAGCTTCCTCTTTTCAGGAGTTACATCCCGTGTACAAAAACTCCGCCCATTCAGGGGCCCAATCAATGAAAATGTGTTATTCAGTACTTGATGCCTGTTCTTTACTGTTTTTGCGCATGATAAAACGCCTAAGTTTATTGAAGCTAGCATGAGTATAACATCACTGGCCCTTGCCAACAATTGTTAAAGCTTTGAATTAACTGAGTGTAACGTCACTAACCTGAATTGATTTGATTGCATAGGCTTGTCGTGTCTTGTTTGTGTTGTCGCAGGTTTCATAACTGTACGAGGAAGGTGATCAAAAGATTGCAATAGTGAAAGGCTTGATCCCCACGCAGGTCATGCATGTTTTTCCTGAAGAAGGATAGAATTCCCCAGCTAGCCATAGCTTATCCAAAGGACGTGCTCCAGAGAAGTTACTCGTCCTCAGCAGAGTTTGGTGGTTCCGGGATCGTAAGGCTGTATTCAGACAGGTTCATCTCCCCCCGCAGGGTCATGCACTCTCCCCCAGTGGAGTCAGTTAATTTTCCCCAAGAGAATCCAGTCATCCCCAGCGGAGTTCTCTTTTCAGTAAATGTTCTTTCCTTCCAGTGGAATTCGAAGGTCAAGACTCTCCCAAGGCAGAGTCGATGGTGGTTCCTGTCATTTATTTTGTCAGGAATACTGGTGATATCAGTTCATGTTCCAGCAGAAAGATCAATCATACCAGGTGCATCTGCTATTCCCCAGCAGAGTTATATTCCCCAGCAGGGGGTTACTTCAACAAGACGTGTGGTTTGAGTTCCCAACTTCCCTACAAGGTCGGCTTCATCCTACCGGCATTTATTTTGCCGGAATAATTTTGTAGCATCAGGCTATCCCCGGCGAGTCGACGTTATCCTTCCAGCATTTATTTTGGCTGAAGCAGTTTCTGTACTCTAGTAGTTCAGGTGGAGAGAGCTCTGGCTCAAATAAATCACCAAACATTCAAGATCTCGGCAGGAGATATTCAATGATAATGTCAGTTTCGGCAGTATTCCCCACAGAGTTATCATGATAAAATTCTCTTTGTCTCCAGCAAAGTCATTTATGCAAATGCATCTTATCTTCCCCAGCCAGAGTGGCCAGGATAAGAATCTCCTTGATCCCCAAGCAGAGTTTGTTTGTCATCAACGGGTCGCATGAATCAGAATTTCAGAGGCCACCGCCGGTTATCAGAGCAGGTGTCCGATAGTTGGTTTTCAGGCATCCTCAGTAGAGTTCATCTCGAAGTCGCTGTCACGTCAGTGCTGAGCAGTTTGTGGGTAAGGATCATTGAAGAATTAAGTCCTGACATGGACCATTTACTCCTAGAATGACGGGGTTTCTTCAGAAGTGGGCGTCCTAACGTGGACAGGTTTGTGTTACCAGATTGGTAAGGTGTGTTAATCCTGACGCGGATAGATTCGGTCTTTTGAAATTTGGAGAAAGGGAGGTTATGACGTTGACAAAAGATTGGTTACTCTTCGTGTTGGTGTCCTGACGTGGATCATGTGTTTGCAGCAGATATCTTTATTCGTAATGGTGAAATGTGCGTCCTGACGTGGACAAGTTTGTAGTTCTTTGCGATGACAAGATACAAGAATCCTGACGTGGACAAATTTATCCTTCTTCGTGTTGTTGACAAGGGTAAGTCCTGACGCGGTTATTTCCCCAGCAAGTAGAAGACGTGTGAGTCCTTACGTGGACAAGTTATTCCCCCAGTGAGTCGAAGGTGTGAGTCCTTACGTGGACAAGTCTTATTTCCTCGGTAAGTCGAAGACGCCTGAGTCCTAACGTGGACAAATCAAGACGAGATCAGTGTCCTAACGCGGACAGATCAAAGAGATTATCATTCCTAACGTGGAAAGACGGAGATTCCTAACGTGGAAAGATGTAGTCCTTACGCGGACCTATCAATAGAAGTGATTCCTAACGTGGAAATGACAGTATTCCTAACGTGGAAAGAGAAAGTCCTTACGTGGACAGATTAAGATGGTTTCCTTACGTGGAAAGACGAGTTTATTCCTTACGTGGAAAGATTGAGTCCTCACGCGGACATATCAAGATTGATTCCTGACATGGAAAGAAATGGATTATTCCTGGCGTGGAAAGAGAGTTTAGTCCTGACGCGGACAGATCGAAGAAGATATTCCTAACGTGGAAGAAGAAGTTTATTCCTTACGCGGAGAAATTGGGGGTCCTGACGTGGACAGATGCAAGAAAAGTTGAGTCCTGACGTGGACAGGTTCAGAATCAAAGGTTTGATTCCTTACGTGGAAAGATTGAAGTCCTGACGCGGACATGTCAAGTGGTATTGGAGTCCTTACGTGGACAAATTGATGTAGTTCTCCTTATGTGGAAAGAAGATTGCTTCCTAACGTGGAAAGATAAAAGCGTTACTCCTAACGTGGATGATGTGATTCCTAACGTGGACAGGTGTTATTCCTAACGTGGAAGAGTTTTTCCTAACGTGGACGATTCAGTTTATTGAAATGCAGGCGAATTATCCCCAGCAGAGTTGCCGAGATTTTTCTGGGTCGACAGTAAGTGGAGTCCTAACGTGGACAAGTTTTAGTTGAGATTTCTTCGTGTTGACGACAGACAAAGTCCTCACGTGAACAAGCAAGCAATCTGTTATGACAGAATCCTCTTCAGAACGACGAAGACAATCCCCAGCACGGTCGCGAGAGATCAGTGGGTTATCGTAACAGTCGGATTCAGCTGACGAATGTCATTCCTCAAGCAGGAGCGCAGTTTATTTCTGCGGTTGGCAAATTTCTGGTTTCACTAGTATTCAACCGTCTCGTACCGCGAATGTCTGAAGGCTCCGGGCTCTTCATCCAATCGGGTCCAAGTCGCTTGAATAGGGGCAGCTGTTGCACCCTAAAATTTGCTCAACCTTACTCCTTGGATTCATGTTTCATTATCATTAGCATTTGCATATAGAGTCATGTACATAGACTAACCATCTGCATAGCATAAGCATAGCAAGTCATTCAACAGGGGACCAATCATTATTTTCATCTCTAGAGGCCTATCAAGAGGTTATTATCCCAATTCAATCTCATTCAAGTCATCAGGAAAGAATTTGAAAGCAAAGAGTTCAGCAGATCAAGCCTTGAGTCCATCTCCTAGCTGAGGGTATCTGAGGATCAACAAGAGGGTTATGAGCTGTGAAATGAAAGCATGGGGAGCATCTAGACACCTTGAGAGACTTATAAAGTCATTTGGAGAAGAAAACAAGTTATTGATGAAGGCACAAGAGCTATAGTTGAAGACAGTCAACTAGGGTTTCATCTGGGTCAACCCTAGGTCAACCCTAGGTCAATTGACTGACTTAAGAGGGCATTCAAGTCTATTGGAGAGATGTGGGGATCATCATTGAGCATATAAAGAAGGATATGGAGATATGACAAGGAGAATTCAAGAGAAATCAAGGAGAAGAGGAGTTACTAAATTAGGGTTTCTCTGTAAAATCCCCTAGTTTAGGTCAAATTTCCAAGCAAGATAAGTCAAAATGCTAGCTTCAAATGGCTTCTTGGCCAACATGAAACTTGTAGAGGATCTCAAGACCTTTAATTTGAGTGGTGGAAGACCTCAAGGAGATTTATAGAACTCAAGTTATGGTCCTTGCAAGTTATAGGTCATCTGGGGTGTCTGAATTTTTGTCTGTGAAAGTGACTTGACTTCCAAGCTAGTTTTGCCCCTCAAGGAGATTTCAAATGAATTCTTGGTCAACATAAGAATTGTTCCTCATTGTCTTAGCTTTCTAGAATGGTATGGCATGCCTTCATATGATGTGGAGAACTCAACTTATGGTCTTGACAAGCAAAGGGTATTTTGGGCATTTGTGAATTACAGGTCATTTTAACCTATGTCCAAAACTCATACAAGGAGGCCTCAAATGGAAAAACTTACAACATCAAACTTGCTCCAAATGGGATTTTAAGTCTAGAAAGAAGGTCACAAGTTATTGGAGAAGCTCATAGCATGGAGTTACACAATTGGTCAAAATATGAACTAAAAAGGCTTATAAAGTGAATAATTTCAAGTTGGAAAATGGTTTGGGAGATTTACAAGTCCAAATGGAGACTTCCAATATATGATTTTGAATGGAAAAACAATTCTAAGAACAATGGTTCACACACTTTTTTGAGTTTAGAAGGAAAAAATGAAGTTATCCATGGTTGCTTATCATTTAAGAAACATAATCAAAATGGATCAAAATTTGAAAACAAGGGAATGTGCAAGATGGATCTAGAATGTTCATTTGGGGTCTATATATTCATGAAATGTGCATTGATCAAGGGTTGGCCTCATTTGCACCAAGAATTCCACAAAATCTCTCATACTTTTCCATAAAAGTTTCATTACAATTCTCTCAAAACCTTCAACAACTTTCATCATAATCAATTCAATTCCACTCCACCATCATCATAGACCATAATTGAAGCAAGTTTCTGGTGGTTAGCATCCATTTTCGAGTGCTTTTCTCAAGATCATCAAAATCAAAAGTTCAAGTGGATTGCATGATTCAAGCAAGGAACCTCCAAGTTTGTGCATACAGAATTGAGTTCTTCAAGGATTGATCAGGATTCAACACTTGAAAGCCTCAGATCTTTCATCTCCATAGCTGTTTCTCAAGATTTCTTACAAGGTAAGTTTTCAATCAAACTGCTTGATCCAGTTAGTTAGGCATGATTTTGTTAGTGTAGAATTGATCTAGGTGGTTAGGAGATTAGGTTAGATGAATTTGGAGAGTTTTGGTGATGGTTAGTGACAGGTGTAAGGAACTGTTTGTGTTCGAATCTCTTGGATGAAGGTGTTATAATTGCAACTTGATAGCATGTGTTAATCTCCATTAGGTGTAGTTTAATTTAGGCTAAGTCTGAGGAAGAATGGTGAAGGTTTATACCAGTGCATTTCAATGGAGGCCGAAGGTTGATTCAATCGAATTTGTTGATGTGGTGAATTTCAAAGCAAATTGATGCCCTAAGCTTGTAGAGGGAGAGATTTGGAACAGGTTTCATGTTTACAGCGTGTGGATTAGTTGCGTGTGGGATGAGAACAGAGAGGGAGAAAGTTACTCGTGCATGGCTGCCATGGTGGAGTTGAAACCCTAGGTTGCAGGTCCTTTGGGGAAGACATAATCATGGCCTTCCATTTGTAGTTGGACCTTTGACTATGGGCGAGATCGTGTGGCCAGCGTTTGATTTCAATTTGGAGGGAATTGACTGGGTGCCAAACGCACCGTTTCATTAATTGAAACGGGCGGGCCTCAGCTTGTGATGCTATTCCCACCCCAGAGTTAGGCCCAAACCAATATTGAACGTGATATCTGTTGATTTTCTTACCCCCCTGGCGCTTCTTTTATTTTCCTTTGTTGCTGAGAATTCTGGGCCTTGTCCAAGCGCTATCTGCACCCTACCCTGTCTGGCCCATCCAATAATGAACTGAGCGCGCCTACTGAATGCACCCCCCTCATTCATTTAATTCATTTAATTTTCTTAATTTCATTTTAATATTTTACCATCTTTGAAAATTCATAAATAATTCATAAAAAATGTTTTTTAATCCATTCTTTTTACCATATTTTCTTTAAAATGTCTAGAATATTATAGGAAAATAAAATTTCATTTTTAGTTTTATTTCATATTTTTTACATATTTTCTAAATAAATGTCATAATAAATATATTCATTTCATGCATTTTTTTTGTGATTTTTGTTCTCTCACATGCTTTAATATTTTTTGATCACTCTTTTCATATTGTTTAGATGAGATGTTAAGCTTGTAGGAATATTTTAGTTCCCATTTTTAGAGGCTAATTTTAGGTGATTAATAGATGCTTGAATATCATGAACAAAACTAGGGTTTTTTAGGTGACAACTTAGGAGTTTAATTTCATTTCCCTTAGGACTTAGGGTTTGAATAGATTAGTTATGGGCCTATAGGGGCTATGGGTAGCTATTAGATCCCTTAGAGAAAGTTAGGATTCCCCTACTGATATTATTACTATCTGTATATCTGCTGTCTGGTGTGGTGTGCCCTCTGGGGATTGTTGATTGTTTGATTGGGTATGGGGTTTGTCTGGGGCCCTGGGGAAGCTGAAGATTTGTGGAGATAAAGCTATTGGAGATTCAAAGATTGAAGATCAACTGTCAGAGTTGAGGAGGAGTTTCTTGCTATCAGTTGCTGAGGAGACTAGGGTTTAGGAGCTAGGCAGAGCTCTAGATTAGAATGATTGTTTCTCAAACATGGATTGCCTTGTCTGCATCCATTCTTCTCTGTGATTCAGAGTCTCTCTAAGACACTCACCCCCTTCCTTTGGAAGGCTTGGTGATAGTGTCTATGAGATAGAACTCTTGAGAGAAAATGTCTCTTGTGTTAGAAGCAGTCTGTTCACCACCTTTGGTAGTCAGCTGATTGCTTAACACCCAATTCACTCTTGTGACTAATCCCTCATCCTGGAGGTTTGAGCTTGAAGAAAAGCCATTGCAGATGGAAGACTGAGGATCAAAGCCCTTGCCTGAAGATCATAAAGATGGAGATTGATGCTTGGTGAAGCCTGTAGCTGATTGGAGGTTGCTTGAAGCTAGTTGCTGACTTAGAGCTGCTGATGCTGTTTCTTCTGTTGTATTTCATTTGCTGATGTATTGATTGGTTTTCTGAACTGTATTGTTTGCTGTTTACCCTGCTGGGTTGAGAGTGAAGTCTGTTCACTTTCGCCTATTGTTTTCTAGGTTCGAGGTTGAGTGGGACTCCCTTGCCTCGCTTGTACTGTTGCATCCATGCATTTTACTGTTTTACTATATATCTGATATTGTTTCTGTTTCTGCCTATCCCGTAGGATCTCTGTTTCTCTCTGTGCAAGAGAGGAGCATGATAGACACTAGGTCTTAACCCATGCATGATAACATTAGGATAGCTTGTTTCCCTTCGCAACCGTAGGTTAGAGTTCTGTCTCTTTCTTTCTCAAAACAAACAGAAAAACACATAAAGATTTCAAACACAATAAAAGACACTTCTTCCGTAAAAGAACGTGAACTCATCAAAGCGTCATTTTTGTCCTCTTGGACTGTTAATCAGGAAAACCTTTTTCAGAAGGAATAAAATCAACCAAGACAAGCTTGTGTCGTACGTGGCCCGAACTACGTTTGCTCTGATCTTCCATGCCGTGTGGAAGTACGTAGGCATAGGACGCGATATCCTAGCGAGCAACCTTTCCCTCCTTTCCCGTAGGTAGGCGAACTACGTTGACTCTGATTTCTCGTTCCCGGCGGGAATACGTAGGCATAAAGCGCGATACTTTGCCGAGTCATTTTTATTCTCGTTTATTTTCTTTTTCACCCTTGACCTATAGTTTAGATAGAATAACAATCCATACCCGAAAACAAGCGTGGATCCCGTCGAGTACGACGGACGTGAGGGGTGCTAATACCTTCCCCTTGCGTAACCGACTCCCGAACCCAGGTTTTGGTTGCGACGACCATACCTTTCCCGTGTTGTGCGAGGTTTACTCTGAGCGTTTCCTTTCCCTCCCGTGGGATAAATAACGCACGGTGGCGACTCTTCTGTTCAGCCGGCGCCGATTTTCGCAGTAGCGACAATATCTTTAGAAGTATTTTCCCTGGGAATTTCTACAAAATCATCATCATTATCACAAAACACAATATCCTCCTTGCAGGGGTTAGATTCATCAAATTTGACATGCATAGATTCTTCAATAGTTAATGTTCTTTTATTGTAAATTCTAAAAGCTTTACTAGTAAGGGAATAACCGAGAAATATACCTTCATCCGATTTTTCATCGAACTTACCAAGATTGTCTTTGTCATTGTTGAGGACAAAACACTTGCATCCAAAAATATGAAAGAAAGCAATGTTTGGTTTCCTTCCTTTGAATAATTCATACGGTGTTTTCTTGAGGATTGGTCTGATATTTACCCGATTACTCACAAAACATGCCGTACTCACCGCATCTGTCCAAAAGTACTTTGGTAGATTTGAGTCACTTAACATTGTTCTTGCAAGTTCCACTAATGAACGATTCTTCCTTTCCACGACACCATTTTGTTGTGGAGTTCTTGGTGAAGAGAAGTTGTGTGAAATTCCATGTTCTTCACAAAACTCGTCAAATGAGGTGTTTTGGAATTCTCCACCGTGATCAATTCTTATTGAGGCAATTGTGAGTGACTTCTCATTTTGGATTTGTTTGGCAAACTTTTTAAATTCTTTAAAAGCGTCACTTTTCTGCACCAAAAAGTAATTCCAACAAAATCTAGAATAATCATCTACAATTACTAAAGCATAGAAATTACCTCCGAAGTTTTTTGTTCTTGATGGACCAAAAAGATCCATATGCAACAATTGTAGTGGCCTTGTTGTGGACATCACATTTTTGGATATGAAAGTTGATTTAGTTTGTTTCCCCTTTTGACATGCGTCACACAATATATCTTTGACAAATTTGATCTTCGGTAATCCAATCACCAAATCATGTTTAATTAATTTGTTCAAGTGCTCCATGTGAATGTGAGCGATTCTTTTATGCCATAGCCATGACTCGTTGTTGTTTACCATAAGACATTTAACCTTCAAAGATACATTGTCAAGAGAAATCATAAAAATATTATTGATTCTATTACCTTTTATCAAAGATACATTGTCAAGAGAAATCATAAAAATATTATTGATTCTATCAAACATTCATCTTTGTTGAACTTGATTTTGAATCCTTTGTCACAAAGTTGGCTAATACTAAGAAGAATGTGCTTGAGTCCTTCGACATAAAGTACATCTTCTATTGTTGTAAGAGGTAGTGAACCAATAGTGCATATGCCAAGAATCTTGCCTTTATTATTATCACCATAAGTAACATAACCCTTGGCTTTAAGTGTTAGTTGTGAAAATTTGTTTATATCTCCAGTCATATGCCTTGAACACCCGCTATCAAGATACCAATGATTTCCAGAGGTCTTCAAGCATACCTACAAAACAGGATTAAGTTTTGTTAAGTACCCAAATTTCTTTGGATCTTTGATAGTTAGTTCCTTTTTTCACCCACACATAATGCCCTTGTGGAATACTAAAATTACGAACATAACAAGCATTAGGTGTGTGACCTTTAATTCCACAATAAAAACAAGTTGGTTCAAAATTGCTTTTATATCAAGGAACAAAAGATTTCTTCTTAGCAAACAATTTCTTTTTAGGATGATGATGCACAATTTTATAATTGTTTTCTTTTTCCTTAGGAATTTGGTTTTTAGGCCTAACAAAGATTGTTTCATTTGAACTTGGTTTAGAAAACTTGGAATATCCTAGTCCACTTTTATCATTAGAAAATCTTTGATGCCTAAGAACTTCTTCCAAACCAATTTGACCTTTCTCATATCTTTCAATAACTCTTTTAAGTTGAACAATTTGAAATTAGAGAGATTCACAATTTTTAAATACAAAATTCTGTTTTTCATTTAAAATTGTTTGTTTCTCATCTTCAACATATTTTGCTAATTCAAAGTTCTTTTCTTCTAAAGAAGCCATTAGTTTATTTTGAGATGAAATAGTCTTATATAGATTTTTGCATTCAAGTAACAATTCATCAATAGCGTATTATGCATCATTATCATAAATAAAAAATTTGCTACTAACCTCATTTTTTCGTCATCAGAGTGGTGTGAAGCCATTAGAGCCATATTTGCACATTCATCGCTTTCCGATTCCGATGAGGAACTTATTTCATTATCTTCCCAAGCAATATATGCCTTCTTGTTCTTGAAGTCCTTCTTGCCTTTGAATCCTTCTTTCTTTGGAAGCTTTGGACAATCTGGTTTTATGTGGCCTTGCTTTCCACATTCGTAGCATGTAACATCTTGCGTTGATGTGGATGCTTCCCTTTTTCTGAAATGTCTATTCTTTTTATCATAAAGGGGTTTATTATTTTTATTGAAAAACTTACCAAGCCTTTTTACAAGGAGCATAAACTGTTCATCCTCCTCCAATGCGTCATCATTTTTCTTTTCTTTTGACTCCACTTTCAAAGCAATTCCTTTGGACTTCTTTTCTAGATTTTCATGTTTCTCAAGCCTTCTAAGTTCTAACTCATGTTCTTGAAGTTTGCCAAAAAGTGATGCAGATGTCATTGTTGAAAGACTTTTTTTCTCCGAAATTGACGTCACTTTTGGTTGCCATTCCCTGGTTAAGGATCTAAGAATTTTAAGATTCAAATCATCGTTAGTAAAGGTCTTACCGAGAGTAATTAAGTGATTTGTCAAGTGGACGAATCTTTTCTGTAATGCCACAATGGATTCTTCGGGCAACATTCTAAACATTTCGTATTCTTGACTTAGTGTGTTCAATCTGGATCTCTTTACTTCGGCGGTGCCTTCATGTGTTTCCACAAAGGTGTCCCATATTTCTTTTACCGACTTGCATTGAGAGATTCGGAAGAACTCATCCATACTCAAAGCACTTTGTAATATGTTGATAGCCTTTTTCTCATTAAGAATCATTTTCTTGTCATCTTCATCGTATGATGATTTAATCTTTGCAGTTCCTACACCATTGACGACACTTGTCGGTTGATGAGGGCCATCTTCAACAGTTTCCCATATTCCTTCTCCTTGGGCTTCTAGATGTGCCTTCATGCAGATTTTCCAAAAATCAAAGTATTCTTCAGAAAACAGTGGGGGTTTGTTACTACTTCCACCGTCTTTGAAAACCGGATTGGTGCTAGCGGAAGCCATTCAGGATCGATAGGAACATGTTACCTTAACCTGCTCTGATACCAATTGTAAGTTATATGTATGCCTAAGAGGGGGGGGGGGGTGAATTAGGTTCTTAAACACTTTTTTCGGTTTTTCGGTGATTCTTGGATTTTACTTTCCTTAAAAGCTTCTAGGTGATGAAAGGCAGTAAATGCAGAAAGTAAAGAACACAGCGATATATAGTGGTTCCCCTCACAGTCTGAGAGTACTTCACTCCCCTTTCAACATGAAAGAGTATTTTACTATCAATGTTAATTTCCTAAGACAATTCTAACAACCAAGAACACCCTTCTTGGATTTACAAATTTTAAAGTCCTACCGATAATGAATATCTCACACAAGGACCTCTTGTATCCACAATCCGGATAACAAGGACAACCCTACACACTTATCTTTAACAATCCTAAAAATAAGTTGTAGTAAATCTGAATTTTGTAAAGTAACACTTTGAATGTTTTATCAATACGAATACTGATCTTCTTCTCGAAACAAATAATACTCAGAGATAATATACAAGTGTTCTTTATGTGAAAGAAAGCTGTGAAGGTGTGAAAGTTAATTCCAATGGCTTCTTTCAAAATTCTGGTTTGAACACTTTTATGAAAATTCAAAGGTTGAAGACAAAGAGTAATTTTGGAAATTTGTTTCTTGAAGGTGATTTTGATTTTGAAATTGAAATCAATTTATATCAGTGAAAAACCTTTCCAAAAAGGTATGATTTTGGAACAGAAAAAATAGCCAGTAGAAAGAATAGAGAACAATGCAATCCTCCATGAAAAGTTACTATTTTTGGCTGTTGTTACAGTGTTAACCGGTTAACCATATAGGTTAATCGTTTAACACCTTTCCAACGTACAAAATATTTGAATTTTTCATGTGTTAATCGGTTAACCATATAGGTTAATCGGTTAACACTGTTAAAATTTCCCAAAAACATAATTTTAACTTGTGTTAATCGGTTAACCCCACAGGTTAATCGGTTAACACTGAAGGTTTTTCCAAAAATACTTAATTTAAAATATAGAAAGTATTTCAAAAACATGTTAAAAAGTTTTAGTGATAGTGGTGTAGTGAAGTGTGATTGAAAGAACACTTGTATAAATATTTCTAAGTAAAATATGTTATACCAATTGTGGTATCATTAACACCACTTGAAGCTTGTAGATGAAGCTTGATCCATAGCATCACGTGCGACTTTAAATTGATCTTTGATAATGGATTCTTGTTGATTTTTTGCGACTCTTGCTTTTTGCGAATGTGTACCAAACTTGTATGAGTTGTCTTCATCAAAATACAAAAGGCCTTGAAGCTTGATTCTACACGCTTCAGCCAACACGGGCCGTGTCAGCTGAAACGGGCAACCGTGTTGGCCCCCTGAATGCCTGATAAAAACACTGCATGCTCCAGACTTGCTAACATGGGCCGTGTTAGGTGACACGGGCACCCGTGTCATCCCACTTCCTTTCAACACATTTTCATTCTCTTGGAATCCTCCTGACACAGGTGGTCGTGTCAGGCCATTGTTTCCCTTCAAAAAATCTTCTGAATTCCTGCTGCTTTTCCTGGTTTTTGCTCTAGTTCTTCTTGATTGCTTACCTAAACCTAAAAACAATGGAAATACCAAATCAACGTATAAAATGCAATAAAAGGAAATAAAGTGCAACTAAACATATAAGACGATTAACTAAAACTAATGGTAAAATAATGTATAAAAACCACTAATCAAACTCCCCCAAACTTAAACTGTTGCTTGACCTCAAGCAACAAGCTTGGATAAACATTTTTCAGTTTAAATGGTACACATCAAATACAAGATTTGTGAAGGTAAGGTGTGTCGATACTAATACGTGAGCCTTTATTCTGATCGGCTAAAACTAGTTCTCTTGGTAATCGTCTGTTAACGAAGGTATTATACAAATACATACCACAGTAAAACCATGGACCTACATCTCCAACTATGCTTTGGGCTTAAGTCTTTTCTTTGATTTTCTACTCCTTTCATTCGGATAATCAGATTAAGGCACTTTTGATCGTTTTCCCTCACATGTATAAAATTTGATCAAGACTTTTTTTGAAGAACCTTTATTCTTTTTTTATCGCGCATTGGCATTTATTAGTCTACTTTGGGATGACTATAGAGATTCAAACGCCATTAGGCTAAGTAACCGGGTGAGAGTTACCTAACTTAGAAGGATCAGTTGTCTTTACCATCATTATTCATCATTTTTTGGTGCAAGTAATTATCGCGGTGAAATTTGGATACCAAGCTATTGATTAACTTGAATCTAATTCATTTGCAACCGAACTTTGCTTTGTCCAAAGGAATGGATAAAGATCGAAATTCCCACAATGCAATGCAAATGCAAGCTAGAGAGTTATAGGTTCAGGGGTCGGTTAAACTTAGGGAAGGTGCTAGCATCCTAAGTTTTTGTAGTACTCTACAGGAACCTCTTGTTTTATGTTGGTTTATTTGCTAAGGGTTATCTGCTTAATGGTGAAAGAACTAGGAGGTTATTTCTAAGTATACTCGATAAGATATCGCATCTTATGCCTACATATCCTTACGGGAGTGGAATCAGAGTATCTGTAGTTCCCCTAAAGGGTTTAAGGAGTTCTTTGACTGTGGTCAAAGTTCCTACGGGTTTAGGGTAGTTGATTGATTGATTTTAGGAGAAGAGATGAGTTGTCATTTTAAGGGAGATTTAACCGCCACAAATGTAAGAGATTGTATTGTTGTGGGATGGAGATTTTATCTCGCTTAAGATGATTAACATCTTTCTCTAATGTTTGAATAATTATATTGAGTTGTTGAATGTGTTTGTCTAAGTTGTAGAGATAAAGGTCCTTCCTATGGGGTAGGATCTAACTTAGAAGATTGACTTGAATGGGATCAAGGATCAAGTGGGAGAATGATGCAAATGTAGATGCATGCGCACGATTGTTTAAATCATGCGCAGATTCTTCCGTTGGACATAATGTGATGCGAAAAAGATAAATGCGGTAAATGTAAATTGCGGAAGATAAATTGCGGGTAAAGTAAAGCATACACACGCATGAAAGCGCTGAGTACAAGTGTGAGTTGTGGATAAAATAAAAGCGGATAAAGTAAAACGCACGTACGCATGAAAACGCTAAGTGTGTGAATGGTGAAGTGCGAGGACGGAGCGAAGCCGTAGGCGTACACGATTGATTAATTACGATGTTGATTGATTTTAGACGGGATGGATTAATTTAGGAGTTAGGTTGAATTATATGAACTTGATTTTTAAGTGAAATTGGTTGATTTTAAGATAAATGTTGCATTAGAGGGTGAATTGGCTTTCTATCTGTTTTAGTAAAACATTTAGGTGATAAATTAATTTTAAAAGGAGTTATTTGATTATTATTTTAGTGATATTAGCAACGGCGTAAAAAGTTGGGTAATTAAGTTTTATGAAATAAGGTTTTTTTTTTAATTACTTAAATGCTAGTTTGAAATAAATAAAGGATAAATAGATAGGTTTCTCCTAAAAGGTTATTATAAATATTTAATTAGATAAGATGAAAAGCTCTCTTATTATAAAAAGCGTGATTATTATTACAAATTTTAATTATTAAATGGTTTTTATTATTAAGGACAATATTATTAAGTTATTTAATAAAAATAGAATTAAGTTGAGAAAAAGTTGAGTTAATAAATAATAGTGGATTAAGGGTTAATTAAGAAAAAAGAAATGATGTTGGTTAAATGATTAACTAATTAATTAAAAAAAGTTAAATATTAAGTTAATGAGTAAATTAGCGGGTTAATTGAAATGGGTGAGAGATCCGGTGTGGTGCAGGCCTATGCGTTATTGCGGGCGTGCGACGAAATGCGATCTGGGACGCCCAATAGGATCCGTTGTAGATCCTATGGCTCGTGTGTGAGGGTGCAGTGTAGTTAGGGTGTGCGTGAGTGCAGGTGATTACAAGATAAAAACATAATTACAAGCAAAAGAAACCCTAATCCCCCATTCAATCCCCTCCCCCTTTCCGTCAATCTCCTCTGTCCGTTCCACCTTCGTTCTCTCGATTTGCTTCTCTTCATTCACCACCTTCTCGCGTCTTCCTTCTCCTTTTCTTCTTCAATCTCTTTCATCATGAACCGTTTTCAATCTTCTTCGTTTTCAAAACAAATCTGAAACATAAAGAAAATTATCAGCCAAAACAAACAACACTTACGGCTTAACGATTTTGCTTCGTAGGGATCTTGTTGGTGGTGGTCGAAGGCTGGAGACGACGATGGTAGATGAAGAGGATTTTGGAGGTGATTTCTGCAAAGGTGTTTTGTTGAGGGTTCGCGTCGGAACTTGAAGAAGTAGATCTTTCTCTTCTATGCTTTCTAGGTTTTTTCTGATTTGGGATTCTGGGGATTTTCGACTGGGATTTTTCTGTGGGGTTTTGCTATGAGTGTATGGATTTTTTGAATTTGGGATTTTTGTGGGGATTTTTGAGGATTGTTCAATCTGTGGTGTTCGTATGGATTTTTTTGTATCTCTTTGTGATTGTCGATTTCTGGTCCCTTCTCATCTCAGTTTCTTGTCCCTTTATAGGTGCTCTGAGAATATGAAAGCATTGATACTACATTAATGGTATATCGTTGCTCGTTTTGGAATGAAAGATCCTGATGGTAAAGTTTCCTTGATTTCGTTGAACATGTCGAAAATTGTTTTGGAAAGAGTTTATAAATTTGTCAACACTAATTTGGAAGTATTTTAACGTTGTCTGATTGTGTCTGATCCTGCTTTAGAATTTCCTTCATTTCCTAATATTGGTAACTTCATGAGTCGAACTAATCAAAGTTTTTTTTTGAAGAGTCTGAGGCATTTCATAGATCGACACCCTCATCAAGACCTTTGGACCCAATCATCACATTTGAATCAATTTGTTTGTCAGATTTCTTTTTGCTTCAAACTCTTGAAACCCATCCATCTGTTGAAATTGGTCCATTGATATAGGATTACCAAGCAGCGATATGTTCTGAAGAGCGTGGCAATCTTATAATAAGTTCAGAGGTATCTGCTTCACATTATTGTTGTCTAAGCAAAGGGATTTCAAGTGAGAGAGATTGCACACTAAAGAAGGAAGATCTTCAAGCAACTCCCAACAGATTTTGGAAGGGACTGCAACTTGTTGTTTGAGACATTTAAAATCAACAGGTTTCTCAAACGGCCAATAGTTGCCGGCAAGGATGTTAACAAATTCCCTAAGATGGACAAGCGTTCAATCCTTACTAACTGGTCCAATTCATCAGGCAAGGAAGTAATTCGATTTCCATCAAGGTTCATGAGCTTGAGAGACTGGAGTTTCCCCAAATTCACTAGCAATGCGTTAAGGCCTCTGCTATGTTTCCACCTTTAATTCAAGATTTGTCGGGGGACTGCTTGCAACTTGCCAAAGTGACTGATAGTTCCCTTTTTCGGTTTAACAGGTTTGGTTTCTTCTTTAGAAGGTTTTGAACTATTTTGAAGATGGTGGATTAGGACTTGTAACCTTTCTCATTATTTTATGTGCTTATTGTAGAATAATGCAGTTAAAGCATAAGCTCGGTGGTTTTGCGGTGGCATTCGAGTGCATTCTCCGAGGTATTACGGATTGTACTTTCTTACGAAAATGTTGCATGACTTACGTTATGAACTGGTGGCTGCTGACCCTAGTTTTCTTTTGTGGAAGCTTGGCTTTGAATTTCACTTCACCTGATGACATAGACTGCTCGAAATAGCCGATAATAATGTGTAAGATTCTTCTCCCTCGGTTCAGGTCTCGGAGCTCGACAGCCTTGCTGCTACTGCTAAGGTATGATCCTCTTCTACACTTTGATAATGATTTTCAGGTCCAAGTTTCCCGCATTTGTTTTAAAGTCCGACAATGCTCTGCGTCTAAAATGATCGGATAGTTCTTATGATGGCCTCACTAGCAGATGCACCGTGTTTTTATCACTTCAAATGTGTTTTCTCAATGGTAACGTTGGTTTTTATTATGCAGCAGACAATGTGATGAAAACTCATTGTGGAAGAATCTTGCGATTGCGGCATGCTGAGACCTATCGGAAGGATGTCGTCGGCTTTGTGATTAGCAGCAAGGACAACGTTGTGGCAGCTGCACCTTCACTTGTCCAAGAATTATCTGATACAAAATTAGTACTAAGTGCCTTCACATTTAGGGAAATATCCAAATCTTCATAATTTTAGGCTTAGGTTTAGTGCACTCTAAGATGTAAAACATTGCTTCCTGTATCGCCGCTTTTAGATACGTTCTTGTGTAATGAAAATTGGAAACATTCGTGAACTTTAATCCCATTTTTTGGGGGTCTCTTAATTATATCGGCATATAATCATTTGAGCTTGTTGTGTAGAGAGCCAATGGGTCTTGGAATTTTTTAGAAATAACAGATCCTTTTTAAACGAAAAACCGAGATGGCACTCTAAAATTGAATATTACTTTGGATTAGAAGTCCACGATGACTTGAAAAATTATATTGGCTTGCAATGAATTCTTCGAATTTTGAATCCTTTACGATGAATAGTAATGTTGAACCTCCCGAGCTACACTAAGCTTACTTTGCAGTACTGATCTTCAGGTTAAAACTTAATGTGAACCACAAAAGATATCTTTGTAACCTTAGCTCTCGAATGTTGAACTCTTATGGCGAGATTTAAGTCATTCCTTATATTATTATCCAGAGTCTTTTGAACATTGCATCTCGAATAAATCTAAACGTAGTGTCTTGAATCGAACTAACTAACGAGAAATCCACATCCCATCTTGTAAGAATCAAAAGGACCTTGAACCATGATCCAGTCTCAGGGGCAAATCATCGTTGGACCTTTATTATCCCCATATTTAAAGATTGAGTCCAGTATGAGTCATGCCTCGAAAAATCTTCGTAATGCATCCCTTTTTTAGAAAAAGTCCTGTGAGGGTCTGAACTTGAAGTTACCACACCTGCGCAAACTAGTTATTCAAAAGTAAAAGAAGAAAAAAAATGCGGAAGAAAAATGCACAAGGAGGTGGAATTTTAAGGTAAAAATTTAGGGTGTGACAGATGCCCCTATTTAAGTTTCTTCTATCCAGAGATATGGAGATTGAAATCTCCGTCTCGACGAGATAGGAGGAACTTAAATACAAACATTGCACGAATTTTTGGCCCTAAGAAGCCATCGAATGCAAATGATATGCAATGATATGAGAATGCAAAATAGACGGTCCTATGGAGACATGATGCCACAGAGGAATAACTGGACACGCCACCCAAAGAATATACTCAACGAAGCGGGACTCCACGAGGAAAGATGACAACCAGCATCACGGAATTTCCAAAATAAAGATAAGATATAACAATACCACCAGGAGTACAGTAGCTTGAACAGTGAAACGCGATCTTGAAAGTGAAGGGTAGCCCACTACCAGCATGTGGCAACCTAAACAAAGATATCCGGTTGAAACAAGAAACGCGTATTACCTACTATCAAACATATGATAGCCTAAGCAAAGGCAACATGAAGAAGAAAGATGACCTACTACCAATCTCGGCAGCCTAAGCAAAGGTATCTGACCCAAAAGAAACGGTATATTAACTACTATCAAATGTATGATAGCCTAAGAAAAGGTAATAGACTTGAAAGGAGAGATCACCTACTACCAAACATATGGTAGCCTAAGGAAAGGCGTCTGACCAAAATATATGTGTTACCTACTATCAAACGTATGACAGCCTAAGAAAAGGTGAACACAAAAGGAAAGATGACCTACTACCGAATAGGGTAGCCTAAGAAAAGGTATCTGACCAAAAGAAGTGGTATATTATCTACTATCGAATGTATGATAGCCTAAGCAAAGGTAATAAACTTGAAAGGAGAGATCACCTACTACCAAACATATGGCAGCCTAAGAAAAGACGTCTGCCCAAAAGAAAGGTGTATTACCTACTATCAAATGTATGATAGCCTAAGAAAAGTTAATAACCAAAAGATGTCGATATCACCTACTACCAAACATATGGTAGCCTAAGCCAAGGCGTCTGACCAAAAATCAAAATGTACTAGAGATTGTAAAGCTTCAACGGGGATCTTCAGAAGATGCAAGCCGGTTGATATGTAAAATATGTCTTTTCAAATAAAGAGAGACTAATTGTAATAAACTTCATTGAATTTCTCGGAAGAGATACCCTTTGATGGAGTTAAAGCTTGTGTGATAGACTCACTGGGGAATGCATTCCTGAGGAGTATCTTTGTTGTAGCTATAAAATATGTATCCTTGTAGTGTAAGTTCTCAAATAAAGAGAAATATTTGTAATGTCTTCGATGCATTTCTCTGACAGATTTCTGGAGGAATGCCTTTTGGTGAGTTGGTAGTCTTCATAAACACACTGGGAGTGGACAAACTGCTCTGAAGAGACTGTCATTTATCGTCTTGAAGGGGATCCTGATCAAAACGAGTTGCTCAAATAAAGAGGAGTGCTTGCAATCCAAGTGTAAATTGTTGAGAAGCTTTGATAACGTTGTTGGAGAAATATCTGTCTTCGATAGTCGTCCTCGGAAAGAACCTCTTGGGTAGTAAAGTGCAAAGTAAATGCATGCTTTCTCCATGTTCAAAAGTTGGAGATGTCCACAATGTGATTGCTAAGGACCAAAGTTCACTTCGGGAAGTAACCGAAGAGAAGTTATCAAACAGGACTCGACCATTGAGGTATGAACTCAGATGGTAATGTACTAAAATAACCGTCTTCCACGAGAATCAAACTTCATGGGGAAATAGAAGCGTTGAGCTCTTTTCTGCCTAGGGCTGACAACTCTAATTGGAAGGAGAAGACAAACCCAGTCACTCGGGTATAACCCGACCAAAGTGACAGAACAAACAAACACAAAGATGCAAAATGCATATGCCATGCTATCTATCTATATGCTATGCGTATGCTAACCAAACAGAGATGGAAAAAAACATCCCAGGCAGAGGGCACTCAAACCAAATCTTCACAGATCAAACATTGCTTGGAGAATGTACACTTGCTTTAGGAAACTAGAGCTGTTGAATATGTTGGAGTCAAAACTCCGATGGGGATGAAATAAACATCTGCCTCGCCGAGGAAGATCGGTGTTGTAAAAGGATCCATTGGGGAGTGAAATAACGTCCACTTCGCTGGAGAGGTGAAGCTAATCAGCCCACTGAAAATTCTTAGGTCACCAACTAGAGATTTCTTGCATGGAAAAAGTTCATCACAGAATTGTCATCACTACCTTCAATTTTCAAATGCCCCAAGTCATATGGTTTAAGAGAAAAAACATCCTGAGAGTATTTTACAGAAAACATGATGTCCAAATGCCCCTCTGTTTTCAAACTCTCGGAGAGATTCGCCGAATCTCGACGTAACTGCCCCTGATTGACGGTATTATGAATGAATCTTCAAACTTGCGCTATCGGTAAAGTCAAACTTGTATGGATCAAACCTATTGGAAAATGACTTGCCCCAGGTCAGCAAAGTCTTCAAATTTAATCGGTGATGTCTTTACGTAATCTTTCTAAGATATCAAGCAAAAATAGCGAGCCAGAAATGCTAATTCTGAAACTGTTAACACAACATATATGTTTGTCTCGAAGAAGTCTTTTTTGAAAAAGATATCACAATGACTAGTGACTGAAATCACTAGTTAGGACATGAATTAAATTTATTTATAAGGCCGATAATAAATTTGAGCATAGCTCATAGGAGTCAGGAAACGATATCTTATCGAGTATGCTTTTGAACTAAACCTTACTTCAATTAGGACTTTAGGGGTTATATATATATATATATATATATATATATATATATATATATATATATATATATATATATATATATATATATATATATATATATATATATATATATATATATATATATATATATATATATATATATATATATATATATATATATATATATATATATATATATATATATATATATATATATATATATATATATATATATATGGGTTTAGTTTATGATTTGTAAAGCAGAGGAATAAAGGGTCAAAGTATATTTGTGCCCACCCAATTTTTGAAAGATGCTCATTTTTTATGCCCTGCCCCAGGTTAAAAACGAGGTTTTGATTTAGGAGAGACTGATTTTTCATCCAGGTTTGAAAGGTTAAATATTTCTGGTGTTTAGGAGGTTTGAAACAGGAATGCCTCACATCATCAGTAGGGTTTTTATTCAAAAGTATACAACGAGAGATCCTGGCGTTTTACTTCGTCATCCTCCCTCCAATTATTCACCAAAGTGAGAGAATTGGGTATAGTAGGCGTTATAAATTATGAAAGATGTTTTATGAGTGAAACGAATGGATTTCTTCAAGACAAACATTTCATTGCATTGATTATTCAAAATAAACAAGCCATACAAGACAAACGTGCTTTTAATCAAAGAAATGAAATACGCATAAGCAAACGAAAAGGAAACACCCTGATGAGCCCTTCTCAGGATTTTATTCAGTCTTTGTATGGAATGGAGAAGCTTGCAGAATCGTCTGCTATGTCGCTTTCAGATTCATCTTCCGACACTATATTGATATGAGCTTCCCGAATAACCTTGGATCATGTTCGCGGAGGACGAACCATGCTGAGGTGGGGGATTATCTTGCACATTAGGAATGGAACCCTTAAAGGATAAAATTCCGCACTTAACCAACCTTTGAACGTCTGCTTTCAAACCGTAACAGTTCTCAATATCGTGGCCTGGAGCACCTTGATGGTATGGGCAAAATTTGTCAGCTTTGTACCAATACGGAAGTTTCTTGGGTACCTTAGGTGGAGCTCTTGTCTGGATGTGACCTTTTTGAATCAAAGATGGGAACAAGTCAGCGTATGTCATCGGGATGGGATCAAAGTCTATTCGTTTGTGTACACGACTCTGATCATTGAATGGCTGATTTTGTTGATTTTGTTGATGTTGGGGCTGATAGACCGCAGCGACCTGATGTGATGGCGGATACCCTCTCTTGGATCGTCCCTGCTGCACAACACTTGCCTCGTGTTCTCTCTTTTTCACAAAACCACTCCCATACTTTGGAGTATTATTGGGAGCACTCCCTTCCTTGACTAATATTCCTTTACGAACCCCTTCCTCCAAGCGCATTCCCATGTTTACCAAGTCACTGGGTGCACTTGCCACCATTTTCTCATAAAAGAAAGGACCAAGGGTTTTCAGAAAAATCTTGGTCATCTCTTTTTCCTCCAGTGGAGGTGTGACTTGCGCAGCCAACTCGCGCCAACGTTGGGCATATTCCTTAAAATTCTCCTTATTTTTCTGTGTCATAGCTCTCAATTAATCTCGGTCGGGTGCCATATCCACATTATACTTATACTGTTTGACAAAGGCTCCCCCTAGATCGTTGAAAGTTCGAATCTTCGCACTATCCAATCCCATGTACCACCTGAGCGCACCTCCTGTCAAACTATCTTGGAAATAGTGGATGAGCAATTGGTCATTGTCAGTTTGTGCAAACATTTTCCTGGCATACATGATGAGATGACTTTGAGGACAAGTATTCCCTTTGTATTTCTCAAAATCAGGGACCTTAAACTTTGGCGGAACCTTAACATTCGGAACCAAGCACAAGTCTGAAGCGCTCTTTCCAAACAAATCCTTTCCGCGAAGGGCCCTCAATTCTTTCTGCATCTTGGAAAATTGGTCTTGAAATCCATCCATCCTTTCTTCAAAACCCACAGTTTCACTGGGTGTCCTATGGAGAATTGGCTCATCCAACATATATGGAACAATGTTCATATGCGGAGGTGCAGTGGTCATCACAGCAGTAGTTGTAGGAATGGTTTGAACAGTGGTTATGGTGGAGACCTCAAGAACAGGCGGGCGATAACCGGCCGGAGTAAAATGAGGAGGCATTCCCCACGGGAAACCTGGCGGCATGCTGTAGGCCACTTCAGCAACAATAGGCACCAATGGGATCGATGCTGACACAACTTCGGAGACAACGGTCCTTTGAACATCCTGATTGTTAAGGGCAGACTGGTTGGAAAAAGCTTCGACTAAGCCATTCAACCTTTCCAAATTTTCCTTCAGGATTGCAACTTCGTCACGGAGCACTCTGTTCTCTTGTTCCAATTGATCCATCTTTTGACGTCGATTGGCTCAAGTGTTGTACTGGTGTTTCAGCTTGTCTGTGAAGATGAAGCAAGAGTGAGACCCCCCGGAACGCAAAGGATGTTATGCTGATGCAAAATGTCAATGCAAGAATGCAAAACGAAAGGTTTCATGGAACTCAAGTATTTATAAATGTCATAGAATACCCAAAGAAAACTCGTTTATTATTATTATTATTATTATTATTATTATTATTATTATTATTATTATTATTATTATTATTATTTTTATACATATAAACATTCTTATAAGAGTCCAGACCTAATAGCTAAATAAAAGCTAATAAAATCCTAAGGAAGTCCTTCATCGTGCTTGTTGATTTGCTCTTCTATCTGGACTTTCTTGCATATAAGTCGTTCATGGTCAACTTCTAAGGAATATTCTGATAAAGGAAAATAAATCCTCCATCTCTCTTCTTTTCTTTGCTGAAAAATGAGGGAGAAATCCTTTGTTACTGATGAAAGTCCTTTGAACCTCTATTGATCTTCGATGGGAGCTTCTAACTTCCTTAGGTCATCCAGGTTAGGACTCTTAAAATAATATTTCGAAATATTTTCTTTTGTAATCTCTATCGGTTCTATAATGTTTATAAATGAACTCGAGATTCCATGAAACCAATGCAACATGATGCTATATGGATGCAACAAACACAAGTAAGCACATAGAGACATAAAGATAAACAAACAAAGGAGGTCCTAGGTTTGCAACGAGCATGGAGCCAAAGGGTATACCCATTCCCAAAGGATGTGGACTAAAGGTTGATTGTACCTGCAAAACAAGGTTCTAAAGAGGTTCTCAAAGTCATTAATCCATCTTTCGGATATTATCAATTTCCCAACTAACTCGGGGATTAATAATATTCTCAAGAGAACTTCTTTTGAGTGTAGCATCGCGTAGCACTATTTCGGGACTTACTCCCTCATAGCCTCGCACTACGTCCTAATAAAGGGCAAAGTGAGGTTAAAGGTAACTACGGTCCTTAGTATCATGGACTCCAATTGAGAATAGTAAAAGTTTTCATGACTAAACTCGTTCAACCGAACCATTTTCAAAAGGGTCTCAACTAAGCGGGATTCTCGAGTCAACTTAGTCAGGGCTCACTCCCTATAAGCCTCATTGAATATATCACCATCCTATCATAATTTCTCTCAAGTCTAGGTGTAGGACTTTGTCTCACCACTCAAGGATAACAGCCCAAAAGAAATAAAGAATAAACAAATAAGCAAATAAGCAAGTAAGCAAATATATAAAGCAATAAAGAGACAAAACAAGATAGGGAGACCCACTGAGAGAGTCCCCAATAAAGTCGTCATTTCTGTCGCGGTGAAATTTGGATACCAAGCTATTGATTAACTTGAATCTAATTCATTTGAAACCGAACTTTGATTTGTCCAAAGGAAGGGATAAAGATCTAAATTCTCACAATGCAATGCAAATGCAAGCTAGAGAGTTATAGGTTCGGGGGTCGGTTAAACTTAGGGAAGGTGCTAGCATCCTAAGTTTCTGTAGTACTCTACAGGAACCTCTTGTTTTATGTTAGTTTACTTGCTAAGGGTTTATTTCTAAGTATACTCGATAAGATATCACATCTTATGCCTACATATCCTTACGGGAGTGGAATCAGATTATCTGTAGTTCCCCTAAAGGGTTTGAGGAGTTCTTTGACTGTGGTCAAAGTTCCTACGGGTTTAGGGTAGTTGATTAATTGATTTTAGGAGAAGAGATGAGTTGTCATTTTAAGGGAGATTTAACCGCCACAAATGTAAGAGATTGTATTGTTGTGGGGTGGAGATTTTATCTCGCTTAAGATGATTAACATCTTTCTCTAATGTTTGAATAATTGTATTGAGTTGTTGAATGTGTTTGTCTAAGTTGTAGAGATAAAGTTCCTTCCTATGGGGTAGGATCTAACTTAGAAGATCGACTTGAATGGGATCAAGGATCAAGTGGGAGAATTATGCAAATGTAAATGCATGCGCACGATTGTTTAAATCATGCGCAGATTCTTCCTTTGGACGGAATGCGATGCGAAAAAGATAAATACGGTTGTTGCACCCCAAATTTTGACCCCTTAGATTCTCATTATCATTTTAGGAGCATACTCATGAATTTTCTAACCTTAACCTAGTGCAAGTCTGTCTTTGTCAAATTGCAGATGAATCAGGGTTTCGTGCAGTCAAAATCGAAACTTCAGGGTTTGTGATTAGTCAATATTTTGGGCTCATTCAAATAGGAAACAAGGTCAAGGGTATTATATAATGTCAATTGAGAATCCAATGTGAGGTTGTTACCCCAGAATTCAGAGCAGTACATTTCAGAGCACCCGATTAGGGTTTTGGACCAGTAAACGTCAACCGTAGTTTGACTTTGATGTTGGAAGATGTTTAGATGGTGGGATTGTGATTCATGAAGTTCATATAGCTTAATAAAGTTCATCCAAGAAGTTTCAAAGTCTCAAGAGGCCCAGAATGTCAACGGGCGACTCGGTAATCACCGATCGGTCGTACGGTTGACCGAAAATTCAACTCTCCAAATTTTAGGAATTGGACTTCAAGTTGTGAAACAAAGTTGTTCCTTATGTCATATTGGACTTGCATATAAATTTTCATGACCATTGGATCAAGAATGAAGGAGTAATTGAAAAATCGGGAAATTAGGGTTTTGAAAAGGGCTAAACCATAACTCCTTAACCACACATCCAATTGAGTTGGTTCAAAGCTCATTTTGAAGCTCTTGAAAAGTCCTACAAAAGTCCCTAAGTGGTCCATGATCAGAAAATGCATAGATTTGGAGTTATGATCAAATTCATTTCAAGAGGGGAAAACGACTTAGGGAAATTTCATTTTTAAGCTCATTTTTTAGCAACTTTGGAAGGCTTTTTGGCCAAGTTCCTTTGGGAAATTGAAACTCATGAAAACATGAATTTTTTAGAGATATGTGAGGGCTTTCTAAAAAGTACTAGCACATCTTAAAAGGATTTGTGAGGTGAAAGTTATGGTCATGGCAAGTTGGTGGTGTTTTACTTTAGTCCCACATTGTCAAAATTCTAGAAATCATCCTTTCCCCAAAATTGACCAAATCTAACTTGTGAATATTATTGTCCCTGATATGTAGAGAGTTTGAAGCCTAAAAATATGAAAAATATGCAGAGGGGATGAATTCTCCAAGCTTTGCAAATTGCCTTGCAAGTTGGTTTGCAACTTGCACCAAAAGTGAAAAAGTGAAACATGAGGTGTAAAACAAATTCTGAACCAGCCCTCAAGCTATGCTTCTAGCCTGGGAAGCTATTGAGATTCCTTTGGTTTTTCCTGAGTCAAAGTAATTTGTTTGTCTTTCTTTTCTTGTTTTTGTTTTGAATCTCCATAGCCATGCCCGAGGCTATAAGAATGTTTTGTAAGGGCCCCGAGCTTTCAAGAAAATCAATTAAAAATGAACTATTTTGTTAAATTCCTGGTGTTATTTCTTTTACTGCTTTTGCTTTCATTTTAAAAAGAAAAATGGAAATCTTAAAAAACCAAAACAATTTTTCTCTGTTATGTGTTGCATTTGCCTTTGTGTGTTTTAATAAAATAAGCCATTCCAACGTGCAGTGATGTCCTAAAACCCATTGAATCCTATGACTCTGCATTCCCTCCGGACTTTGATTCACCAATATACCAAGCTGAAGATGAGGATGAAGATTTTGAAATACCTGATGAACTGGTAAAATTGGCACACCATGAGTATGCAGAGCTTCAACACTACAAAGAACAGGTAGAAGTCATTAATCTTGGCACTGGAAAAGACAAGAAAGAAGTCAAGATTAGGGCAGCTCTAGGGGCAGAAGTCAAGCAGCAACTAGAAGAACTTTTGAAAGAATATGTGGATGTATTTGCTTGGTCATACCAGGATATGCCGGGTCTAGAGACTGACATAGTAGTTCACAAATTACCGCTTCGACCAGAATGCCCACCGGTTAAGCAAAAGCTCCGAAGAACAAGATCTGACATGGCTCTCAAGATTTGAGATAAAGTGAAAAAAGAGATTGATGCGGGTTTCTTAGCAGTGTCCAAATACCCCGAATGGGTAGCCAATATTGTACCTGTACCGAAAAAAGATGGGAAAGTTAGAATGTGTGTGGATTACAGAGACCTAAACAAGGCCAGTCCGAAGGATGATTTCCCTTTACCGCATATTGACACGTTGGTAGACAATACAACTCGTTTTGCAGTTTTCTCATTTATGGATGGGTTCTCCAGTTACAATCAGATTAAGATGGATCTCGATGACATGGAAAAAACTACTTTCATTACTCCGTGGGGGACTTACTGTTACAAAGTTAGGCCTTTCGGTCTGAAGAACGCAGCTGCTACTTATCAAAGGGCCATGGTAACTTTATTTCATGATATGATGCACAAGGAGATAGAGGTATATGTTGATGATATGATAGCCAAATCTCAAAGCGAGGAGGATCATTTGGAACATCTTTTGAAATTGTTTAAGAGACTCAGAAAATATCAGTTGAGACTGAATCCAACCAAGTGTACCTTTGGGGTAAGATCTGGGAAATTACTCGGTTTCATTGTCAGCCACCGAGGGATTGAAGTAGATCCAGACAAAGTCCGAGCCATTCAAGACATGCCAGCTCCACAAACGGAAAAGCAAGCCAGAGGTTTTCTTGGAAGACTGAACTACATATCCAGATTTATTTCCAATATGACTCCTACTTGTGAGCCCATCTTCAAATTATTACGCAAGGACCAGACGGTTATTTGGAATTCAGATTGTCAACAAGCATTTGATAAGATCAAGGGTTACCTACAAGAGCCTCCGATCTTAATACCTCCTGTTCCAGAAAGACCTCTCTTCATGTATCTGACAGTGCTGGAAAATTCAATGGGTTGTGTGTTAGGTCAGTATGATGAGTCCGGACGAAAAGAACATGCCATCTATTATTTGAGTAAGAAGTTTACTAATTGTGAAGGCCGATATTCACTTCTGGAGAAAACTTGTTGTGCTTAGGCATGGGCTGCCAGACGTTTGAGACAGTACATGATTTGTCATACTATTTTGTTGATTTCAAAAATGGATCCAATAAAATATATTTTTGAGAAGCCTGCTCAGACTGGAAGACTCGCCCGTTGGCATATGTTGTTATCAGAATACGACATCCAGTACGTAGCCCAGAAGTCTATCAAGGGTAGTGTTTTGTCAGAATATCTTGCGGATCATCCAGTCGAAGATTATGAGTCTCTCAAATTTGATTTCCCAGATGAGGACATTATGTTGGTAAGAGACTGCAAAGAGCCAGGTTCCGATGAAATGCCGCAGGAAGGTCTTTGGTGGAAAATGATGTTCGATGGTTCCTCCAACTACAGTGGGCATGGTGTAGGCGTCGTGTTAATGAATCCGAAAGGTGGTTACACTCCATTCACAACGAGGTTGGATTTTGACTGTACAAACAATATCGCTGAATATTAAGCCTGCATTCTTGGCCTCGAGGCAGCTATTGACCGCAAAATCAAACTTCTTGAAGTCATTGGGGACTCAGCTTTGGTTATTTATCAGGTTACTGGAGAATGGGAAAGTAGACATGAAAATTTGATTCCTTATAGAGCCTATATTGTCAAAATGATGGAGTATTTTGATGAAATCACTTTCAAGCATGTCCCGAGATCTGAAAATCACATTGCCGATGCCCTAGCCATGTTAGCCTCGATGTGGAAAGTCAGGGATGTCAATGATGCCACTCTCATTAGAATTGAACGCAAGACCGAGCCCGCCTACTGTCAGATGGTCGAAGAAGAGACTGATGATAAACCATGGTTCTATGACATAAAGAATTACCTGTTGAAACAAGAGTATCCAGCAGATGCTACGTCACTTGACAAGAAAACTCTGAGACGATTAGCATCCAAGTTCTTTCTCAGCAATGATATGCTTTGCAAAATAAATCATGATATGGTCCTGCTTAGACGTGTTGATCAACGAGAAGCAGAATTGTTAATGCAAGATGTTCACGAAGGAATGTTCAGTACTCATGCCAATGGATATGCTATGTCTAAAAAGATTTTGAGGGCTGGTTATTACTTGTTGACCTTGGAAACTGACTGTATTCAATATGCCAGAAAGTGTCACAAGTGTCAGATTTATGCGGACAAGATGCACGTACCTCCAACGTTGCTAAATGTGTTATCATAACCATGGCCTTTTTCTATGTGGGGCATCGATATGATAGGGGCAATTGAACCAAAAGCTTCTAACGGACATCGATTTATTCTGGTTGCTATTGACTATTTCACAAAGTGGGTTGAAGCTGCATCCTACACTAATGTTACTCGGCAGGTAGTGGCCCGTTTCATAAAAAAGGAGATTATCTGTCGTTACGGAATTCTGAGTCGAATTATAACGGACAATGGTACCAATTTGAACAATAAAATCATGAAAGAGTTGTGCGATGACTTCAAAACTGAACATCATAATTCTTCTCCTTATCGTCCCAAGATGAACGGAGCTGTAGAAGCTGCAAATAAAAACATCAAAAAGATTCTGCAAAAGATGGTGAAAACTTACAAAGATTGGCATGAGATGCTACCATTTGCCTTGCATGGGTACAGGACGTCCGTTCGCACTTCAACAGGGGCAACCCCTTTTTCTTTGGTATATGGAATGGATGCGGTACTTCCCATTGAGGTCGAGATACCTTCTTTGAGAGTCATAATGGAAACCAAGCTTGAAGAAGCAGAATGGGTGAGAGAAAGGTTTGATCAATTGAATCTCATCGACGAAAAGCGCATGTCTGCAATGTGTCATGGTCAGTTATATCAGAAGAGGATCAAGAGAGCTTTTGACAAGAGAGTTCATGTCCGAGAATTCCGCAAAGGGGAACTTGTACTCAAAAAGATTTTACCAGTTCATAAAGACGCACGAGGAAAGTGGATGCCTAATTATGACGACCCGTTTGTTGTGAAAACAGTCTTCTCAGGAGGCTCATTGATTCTCACTACCATGGATGGGGAGCAGCTTACTCACCCAGTAAATTCTGATGCAGTACGAAAATATTACGCCTAAAAAGAACCCGATAAGTCAAAAACCCAAAGGAACGGCTTATGCAAAAGTTAGGGTTGAAGAAAAAAGAAAAAGAAAAATAAGAACTCGCTAAGTTGAAAACCCGAAAGGGCGACTTAGGAAAAAATGAGCGTCCCGGTGGATTGAAAACCCGAAAGGGCGTCCAGGCAAAAGTTAGGGACAAAGGCGTTTCACTGCAATCAGAAGAGTTATCACTACTTCAAAAGGTTGTCACCATTGCGGAAGATTGTACAGGAAATCCACTTCCAATTGCTCTCATCAGAAGCAAGGATTTGGGGGATTTTAGTCTTTAGGAATGGATGGTCATGGGATTCAGTGTAACCTTGTCCACTTTGCCATTTTTCACTTGTAAAATTTCTATGGAATTTTGTCATTTGCAAGATTTCATCCTTGAATAAAATCAGTTTTGAGCCATTCTTTCCTTTGCAACTTTATCATTTCCTGTATTTTCTTTGTTATGCAAAATATTGTTCGTTGATCAACGATAATTTTGGAAGCATTAGGGTCAAATTATTTGAATAAAACTTGAAAAGACTAACAGACATAAAAACTTCAACTCATGGAAAATTCAAGGAAAATCACACTTCCCCAAGACCTCAGGGTAGCGGAAGCTTTGATATGTAATCTAATTACATTCCCCGATGAAGCGTAAGCAAGTCAAACTGCCGATTCCCCTTTGATCATGTACGGGTATCAGAACGTGAAGACTGTTTTCTCAAGGAACCTCTTATGATGTTATAAGGACTGGTCGATGCAGTAGAAGATTTCTGAGCATTGTGTTTTGAATTTACTTTGTCATCTCTGAATAGCTTGTTTAAAGCTCTGTTCCCCTATTGAGAGTGGATCTATTTGTCAAAGACCGCATACACCTTTTCAGCCAGGATTCAGTGTGATTCATCTGATCGTCACCACCCTTTCTCCTTTAAAGTCCAATCGTAACTGGCAATGTTTGAAATCCAATCATCATTGGAATTATTTTGGTCGTCACCATATTTTCCTTTAAAACTCAGTCGTAACTGGCGTTGTCTTAACTCCACTCGTTATTACCTTTTGGTTCGGTTGTTACCAACCCTTTCCCTCTGAAGTCTAGTCGTCACTAGCAAAATCCCCTATGAGATCTAGTCGTTACTAATCGATTTCCGTTTAAGCCCAGTTGTAACTGGCAGATGTTCGAAACCCAATCGCCATTGGTATCTTGTTGGTCGTTACCAACCGTCCCCATGAAAGTCCAGTCGTAACTGGCATCACTTGGAATCCAATCGTTATTGGTATTTTCTGGTTTGGTCGTTACCGACCTCCCCAGCTAAAGCCTGGTAGCTTGCTAGCATTCTCGTAACCACATGTGTTGGTATACCCTGATTTGGTCGTCACCATGCATTTCTTCCGAAGTCCAGTCATAACTGGCGTTGCGTGAAATCCAATCGTCATTTGTACCCTGACTTGGTCGTTACTAATCTCCTTTAAGTCCAGTAGTTACTGGCATTGCTTGAAATTTGGTCGTCACCAATTTCCCCAGTCGAAGTCCTGTATTACCGATTGGATTTGAAATTTCATTTGTTGTTATCTCAGGTTGGTCGATACCATTACCTCCAGGAAGTCTAGTGGTTACTAGCACTGCCTGAGCCATCTGTTAAAACGGGGTGACATCATTATTCCTAGTGAAACCTTTCCCCCAGACAAGTCTCGGAGATCTAGTCGTCACTAGCATCCCCATTATGTTTTGTTTTCGTTTTTAGTCCATTCCTGAAGATCCCGTTTGAACTCTTCACTATAGGAAGCTCCTCATCTGATCATCCCCAGTGAGGTTCGTGTTGTATTTTCCCCAGTAAAAAGTCGCTCGTGTCCCCGGGTGGAAATCTACCTCGTTCCCCGGTGAAGTGTTTGCTTTTCCCCCAGTAAGATTGTCATCTTCTTTAGACTTTGCGCATCCTCATGTGAAAGTTTTCCTCTCAGTTACCACCAGTCATGTTTGAACTATTGATTGTTATACCTCGGTATTCCCCAGTGTCGGATCCACAATGCCAGGTCCCCGCGAGTAGTTACTCGTTGTCTTGTTTTTCTATCTTCTGCATATGTCTTGCATCCAAGCATCATTTAGAATTCATGACATATCATGACCTGTCCTTTTGCATATCATCAGATCTAAGGGACAAAATTTTCGGTTTTTTCTATATTTAAATACCTTTCACTGCGATTCTACGAGGATCATCATCCCTCAGTTCCATCTAGTGAAGATATTTAAATAGGGGTAACTGTTGCACCCCAAATTTTTACCCCTTAGATTCTCATTATCATTTTAGGAGCATACTCATGAATTTTCTAACCTTAACCCAGTGCAAGTCTATCTTTGTCAAATTGCAGATGAATCAGGGTTTCGTGCAGTCAAAATTGAAACTTCAGGGTTTGTGATTAGTCAATGTTTTGGGATCATTCAAATATGAAACAAGGTCAAGGGTATTATATAATGTCAATTGAGAAGCCAATGTGAGGTTGTTACCCCAGAATTCAGAGCAGTACATTTCAGAGCACCCGATTAGGGTTTTGGACCAGTAAACGTCAACCGTAGTTTGACTTTGATGTTGGAAGATGTTTAGATGGTGATATTGTGATTCATGAAGTTAATATAGCTTAATAAAGTTCATCCAAGAAGTTTCAAAGTCTCAGGAGGCCCAGAATGTCAACAGGCGACTCGGTAATCACCGATCGGTCGTACGATTGACCGAAAAGTTAACTCTCCAAATTTTAGGAATTGGACTTCAAGTTGTGAAACAAAGTTGTTCCTTATGTCATATTGGACTTTCATATCAATTTTCATGACCATTGGATCAAGAATGAAGGAGTAATCAAAAAATCAGGAAGTTAGGGTTTTGAAAAGGGCTAAACCATAACTCCTTAACCACATATCCAATTGAGTTGGTTCAAATCTCATTTGGAAGCTCTTGACAAGTCCTACAAAAGTCCCTAAGTGGTCCATGATCAGAAAATGCATAGATTTGGAGTTATTATCAAATTCATTTCAAGAGGGGAAAACGACTTAGGGAAATTTCATTTTTAAGCTCATTTTTAGCAACTTTGGAAGGATTTTTGGCCAAGTTCCTTTGGGAAATTGAAACTCATGAAAACATGAATGTTTTAGAGGTATGTGAGGGCTTTCTAAAAAGTACTAGCACATCTCAAAAGGATTTGTGAGCTGAAAGTTATGGTCATGGCAAGTTGGTGGTTTTTTACTTTAGTCCCACATTGTCAAAATTCAAGAAATCATCCTTTCACCAAAATTGACCAAATCTAACTTGTGAATATTATTTTCCCTGATATGTAGAGAGTTTGAAGCCTGAAAATATGAAAAATATGCAGAGGGGATGAGTTCTCCAAGCTTTGCAAGTTGGTTTGCAACTTGCACCAAAAGTGAAAAAGTGAAGCATGAGGTGTAAAACAAATTCTGAACCAGCCCTCAAGCTATGCTTCTAGCCTGCAATTAGCCACACTAAACCATCATTGTTCTTGACTAATGAGGCTTACCTTGCATCCAAGGAAACCCTCTTGTGGAGGTTTAACCAAAAAATCCAAAACCTTTCTTCAAAATGAAGAAACCTTCAAATATGCCCAAGCCACTTCATTTGCCTATAAATAGGACTCTCCCTCACTTCATTTTCATCATCAACAATCTTCCAAAAACCAGAAGAAACCTCTTCCCTTGCACTTTGCCTCAAAACTTCAAAATCACAAAATCTCATTTTCCACGAAAAACACAAAAAAATCTGCCTTGCTACTAGGGCTGCCAAAACCATTTCTCTGTACTAAAACACCCCAACAATCATCCATGCAATCCTTAAATATGGTATAGAAGGTGTCTAAACCATTAAACCATCTAAAAACTTCACCAATCAAAAAGTCAACTTCATCACCAAGTTACTTTGACCAAAAGCTACAAATTTTACCAAATCTTGTTCTAAGCACATGCCTAGTGTTTTAATCATCCTAACACCTCTTATATATTGTTTTTCAATTGTCCAAAGTGTTAGAGTTCATTGGTGAGACCTATTTCTCCAACTGTCATCATAGTTGTATTTTGCTTAAAAGTGAAGAAAGAATTCAAGGCAAGGAAGTAGATTGAAGTTCTCTGGGTTTCTTGGCTATTCTAGTTTGCTCCATAAGGTCTACAAGAGGTATGTAGCTTGTACACATTGTCTCTTGCATCATTTTCCATACCTTGACATTTTTTAGCATTGGTGAGAAATTTGAGCTTCAAATTTCAATGATTTTCATGATGTTTTTTTTTTTTATGAATATTGAGATTGGTATGAGTATTATCATGTATGTTGAACTTGTTCTTGCCAAGATTTACTATTGGTATGTGGAAGTTTGTTTGGCATACTTTCAAAAATAGTTTTGGGGTGAATTGTTGGACCATGTTTCATCTTGCTAGAAAGTGTGGTTGTAATGCTATGTTTTGATTTCTGTTGGTGTGAGTTTTGTTGTCTGTTGCATCTTTTATGACTAACATGTTTAATCTTGTCTAAACCTTACACTATGACAAAGGACTTGGTTTCAAGTTTGTGAATTTTTATTGATTATTAGCATATAGCAGTATGAAGTGGGGGGGGGGGGGGGGGGGCTGTTGGCATTTAGTCATCTTGTTTTGGAAAATTCTTGGATGCACAACAGGCCTTTGTTTTGGGAGGACATGAGCTGGTCAGTTCTACATTGATGAATGATGAGGCTGACATCTGCTAAATTTGTTTGATTGATCAAGCTTGTTTGGAATTGAAAGAAGGATTGAATTAAGCCAAACTGCAGTATTAACAAGAGGCAACATGTTGGACCAGTGTAACTTTGAGTTGGATACATTTGTAGATGTTCACCTAGCCTAGACCTTGAGGGGACTTTGTTCTTGGTGTTTGGTTCCGATGGCCTTGGAATGAGACAACATGCAGTTAAGTTTTAACTGATAGGTTGGAGTTTGACAGGTTTAGGGCAACTTGGTTCTTTTGCTAGTGATTGTGCTGGAGATTGAAGTCTCCCAGATCAGCTGTTATCAGCCAATTTGGTTGTGGCTGCTAACAATTTTACTGTCATTTAAGCCTTCCCTTTTGTTTCTTTTCTCATTGCATTAGTGTGCCTTAAGAGTGACTGTTAGGACTGGCTTAAGAGTGGCTTGTCTTTGCTTTAAAGGCAAGACTGTGGAAAGAACTACATAATCATTACAATTCACATCCTTTGTTTACCTTTGGGCACTGAACAGTACCAAAAACCTTTTGTTGTCAGAGTACCTTGTTTTGTGTGTGTTGTGCTAAGATGAGATTAGATGTTAAGGCTCTTGGTGTTTTGGCTTGTGACCTCATCATATTGCAAGCATGTGCATGAGGGGATTTTCCTTTGTGTGAGATATCAGTGCAGACTGTCACTTGAAGGTTTGGATTTTGATTTGGCATAGCTGTGAGTATGTTACTTTGATTTGTGGTCTGAGGCTGATACCAAGTTGTGGCTGAGCTTTCATTTGAATTAATTTGTGGACTGTTGTGATGTTTAAGGTAGAATTCTGTTGGTTTTATGTTGGAGGTGTCCTTGGTCTTGGGACTGTCAAGTTTTTTGGGTGATGTTGGCTGTCAATTTGTTTGCATCAATAGCTGTTGTGGAGGATCATATAGGGGCTGACCTGAGTTTGTGTTTTTTCAGTTAGCTGTATCAGTTGGTTTGTTTTGATGACCTTAACTGTTGTTCAATCTGTTTCATCAATTTGCCATTTTGTCGTTAATGATGTTTGTTATGTGAAACACATGGGGCTGGGGTAGATTTAAATCATGATTCTTGCATTTTTGCTGCATATTACACCTCTTTGAAATTGAACACAGTCTGCTAGCAGCCATACACCAGCCTTGGTATCCTTCTCTTATGTTGTGTTTTTAACCATTTGAGCTTTGAAATATTAACATCATCACCATGCTTTAGACATAAGAAAATCATTTTCAAACCATTATGGTAGTTGCATTTTTCTTGCTGTTTCAACAGTGTTGTCAAAAAGATCAAAACATGTTGAAAAATCATTTTGAGCATAGACTGTGGAAAGTTGGTTTTTTCTACTTGAACATGTTTGATTTCATATTTGAAAAGGGTATGAGTGCTTACTTTTGTCTATTTTGCATAAAAGATTAGTTTGCATATTTCTCATGTTCACATCAAAACTCATGTTGCAACCATTATGCCAATTTTCCATATCAGACTGGTATTGCATCAAATTCATGTGGAAAAGCTTTGCATTCATATATATGTTGTATGAACATGATTTTCTTGATCCAAAACTAGTTGTCATAAGTTGCTCACTTCAAAATGAATCTTTCAAGAAAAATTGCAATTTGACATTTCATTTTTACCAACAGTTTGTCTTGCACTTCTTTTTGAACTTGGAATCATTCATCATCATTTATGTGAGCTGTGTGTTGCTTTGGTTTGGATTGAAAAGGTTTGAAACAAGTTGTGAACATCAAAATGCATTTTTAAGTTTCAAAAGACACCTGCCATAAAATTTTAAAATGGAGGAAGAACCTAATAAAAATAATCACACCATCATGTTCCTCATGTTTTTCTAGTTAAGATACATATAAATTTTGTCGTGTTTGGTTGAGAAACGAGAAAGTTACGGTAGAAAACGTAAATCACTTTTCATGTGTTATTTTTGGCCCAAGACATTTAGCTTTTTACCCTTATTGATTAAAGGGGTGGCTTTTACAAACGGATGTATAGCCACCCTAGTGGTAAGACCATTATGCCAAAAACGCCTTGCATGCCTTGTACCTGAGTTCGACCCCTGAGGAGGGCAACTCTTTTGTTATTTTTTGGCATTTTTCACTCCATTTTCAAATATCCATATCTCTCTCAATTTTAATCGTTTTTCACCCGTTCTTTTTTCATTGTGTTCATCTTGATGTGTAATTTCATGCCATATTTTTTATTTTCATGTTTGACAAAATTTTCATCTTTTTTGACTTCGTGCAAGTTAAGTGCTTTTTACGTTCGTTTACGCATGTGCAGATGAATTTTTCTTTGGTTATACTTGAATTTGTTTGTGATAGTTGCTTGTATTCATATCCTTATATGTTAGTTAACATGCTAGGATTTTATTTTTGGTTGTAACCATGTTTATTTTGTTCCCTCTGTTGAATGTAATTGAACTCGATCTGCCGTCACAGTTCCTGTTAATTCATCTGCTTTGATTGTTATCAATGCACCTTCATCTTTATCATTCCAAATGTTTATCTAATGGTTGTCACCATAAATATACCTTCATCTTGTTGTTAATTCTCTTATTGTTTTCTTTCCTTAAAGTGAACAAGCTTGTTAGCTCTCATCCTGTTGCCTCCCTTGTCTGCTTCTAAAGGAAAAGTCTGTCCATTTGACCCTCATGTCATGAATACATCCCTTATCCCTCTCTTGACTTTTTTAAGTCACTTTAACCCTAGATTAGAAACCCTTAGACTTTGCTTTAAGTCTAAAAGACCCACCTGTCATGATTTCTTACTTCCCCTTTTGAATATTACAACTTAGATTAGGGAGTTTTGTCAAACTCCACACAAACATTGTCATGTTTGTTCCCCCGTGAACCTTGATCATAATCAAGTGTTCTTTATCCCTTGTAAGGCGAACTACGATTGCTCTGATTCTATCCTAGTTAGGATACGTAGGCAGAAGATGCGACGTCTTTGCGAGCAAACTTAGTGTATAGAACTTTAGGTTTCAACTCATATCTTTTCCCAATCCCAAATCCATAGTACATATCACAAACTTAGCAAGCAATCAAACAAAAGGTTCCTGTAGAGTACTACAGATATTTAGGGTGCTAACACCTTCCCTAGGTATAACCAACCCCCGATCCCCGAATCTCTTAAGCGTTGTCGTTACATCGCGAAAAAGGTTTTTCTTTCTTTAGACCTTTCCTTTGGATAAAATAAAGTCCGGTTGTAAAAAGAATTAAGATTCAAGTTAATTTAATAGCTTGATATCCAATTTTCACCGCAACAGCAGTAAATGTAAATTGCGGAAGATAAATTGCGGGTAAAGTAAAGCATACACACGCATGAAAGCGCTGAGTGCAAGTGTGAGTTGTAGATAAAATAAAAGCGGATAAAGTAAAACGCACATACGCATGAAAGCGCTAAGTGTGTGAATTGTGAAGTGCAAGGACGGAGCGAAGCCGTAGGCGTGCACAATTGATTAATTACGATGTTGGTTGATTTTAGACGGGATTGATTAATTTAGGAGTTAGGTTGAATTATATGAACTTGATTTTTAAGTAAAATTGGTTGATTTTAAGATAAATGTTGCATTAGAGGGTGAATTGGCTTTCTATCTGTTTTAGTAAAAATTTTAGGTGATAAATTAATTTTAAAAGGAGTTATTTGATTATTATTTTAGTGATATTAGCAACGGCATTAAAAATTGGGTAATTAAGTTTTATGAAATAAGGTTTGTTTTTAATTACTTAAATGCTAGTTTGAAATAAATAAAGGATAAATAGATAGGTTTCTCCTAAAAGGTTATTATAAATATTTAATTAGATAAGATGAAAAGCTCTCTTATTATAAAAAGAGTGATTATTATTACAAGTTTTAATTATTAAATGGTTTTTATTATTAAGGACAATATTATTAAGTTATTTAATAAAAATAGAATTAAGTTGAGAAAAAGTTGAGTTAATAAATAATAGTGGATTAAGGGTTAATTAAGAAAAAAGAAATGATGTTGGTTAAATGATTAACTAATTAATTAAAAAAAGTTAAATATTAAGTTAATGAGTAAATTAGCGGGTTAATTGAAATGGGCGAGAGATCCGGTGTGGTGCAGGCCTATACGTTATTGCGGGCGTGCAACGGAATGCGATCTGGGACGCCCAATATGATCCGTTGGAGATCCTATGGCTCGTGTGTGAGGGTGCAGTGTAGTTAGGGTGTGCGTGAGTGCAGGTGATTACAAGATAAAAACATAATTACAAGCAAAAGAAACCCTAATCCCTCATTCAATCCCCTCCCCCTTTCCGTCAATCTCCTCTGTCCGTTCCACCTTCGTTCTCTCGATTTGCTTCTCTTCGTTCACCACCTTCTCGCGTCTTCCTTCTCCTTTTCTTATTCAATCTCTTTCATCATGAACCGTTTTCAATCTTCTTAGTTTTCAAAACAAATCTGAAACATAAAGAAAATTATCAGCCAAAACAAACAACACTTACGGCTTAATGATTCTGCTTCGTAGGGATCTTGTTGGTGGTGGTTGAAGGCTGGAGACCACGATGGCGGATGAAGAGGATTTTGGAGGTGATTTCTGCGAAGGTGTTTTGTTGAGGGTTCGCGTCGGAACTTGAAGAGGTAGATCTTTCTCTTCTATGCTTTCTAGGTTTTTTCTGATTTGGGATTCTGGGGATTTTTGACTGGGATTTTTCTGTGGGGGTTTTGCTATGAGTTTATGGATTTTTTGAATTTGGGATTTCTGTGGGGAATTTTGAGGATTGTTCAATCTGTGATGTTCGTATGGATTTTTTTGTATCTCTTTGTGATTGTCGATTTCTGGTCCCTTCTTATCTCAGTTTCTTGTCCCTTTATAGGTGCTCTGAGAATCTGAAAGCATTGATACTACATTAATCGTATATCGCTGCTCGTTTTGGAATGAAAGATCCTGATGGTAAAGTTTCCTTGATTTCGTTGAACATGTTGAAAATTGTTTTGGAAAGAGTTTATGAATTTGTCAACACTAATTTGGAAGGTTTTTAACATTATCTGATTGTGTCTGATCCTGCTTTGGAATTTCCTTCATTTCCTAATATCGGTAACTTCATGAGTCGAACTAATCAAAGTTTTTTTTGCAGAGTATGAGGCATTTCATAGATCGACACCCTCATCAAGACCTTTGGACCCAATCATCACATTTGAATCAATTTGTTTGTCAGATTTCTTTTTGCTTCAAACTCTTGAAACCCATCCATCTGTTGAAATCGGTCCATTGATATAGGATTACCAAGTAGCGATATGTTCTGAAGAGTGTGGCAATCTTATAATAGGTTCAGAGGTATCTGCTTCACATTATTGTTGTCTAAGCAAAGGGATTTCAAGTGAGAGAGATTGCACACTGAAGAAGGAAGATCTTCAAGAAACTCCCAACAGATTCTGGAAGGGACTGCAACTTGTTGTTTGAGACATTTAAAATCAACAGGTTTCTCAAATGGCCAATAGTTGCTGGCAAGGATGTTAACAAATTCCCTGAGATGGAAAAGCGTTCAATCCTTACTAAATGGCCCAATTCATCAGGCAAGGAAGTAATTCGATTTCCATCAAGGTTCATGAGCTTGAGAGACTGGAGTTTCCCCAAATTCACTGGCAATGCGTTAAGGCCTCTCCTATGTTTCCACCTTCAATTCAAGATTTGTCGGGGGACTGCTTACAACTTGCCTAAGTGACTGATAGTTCCCTTTTTCGGTTTAACAGGTTTGGTTTCTTCTTTAGAAGGTTTTGAACTGTTTTGAAGATGGTGGATTAGGACTTGTAACCTTTCTCATTATTTTATGTGCTTATTGTAGAATAATGCAGTTAAAGCATAAGCTCGATGGTTTTGCGATGGCATTCGAGTGCATTCTCTGAGGTGTTACGGATTGTACTTTCTTACGAAAATGTTGCACGACTTACGTTATGAACTGGTGGCTGCTGACCCTAGTTTTCTTTTGTGGAAGCTTGGCTTTGAATTTCACTTCACCTGATGACATAGACTGCTCGAAACAGCCGATAATAATGTGCAAGATTCTTCTCCCTCGGTTCAGGTCTCGGAGCCCGACAGCCTTGCTGCTACTGCTAAGGTATGATCCTCTTCTACACTTTGATAATGATTTTCAGGTCCAAGTTTCCCGCATTTATTTTAAAGTCCGACAATGCTCTGCGTCTAAAATGATCGGATAGTTCTTATGATGGCCTCACTAGCCGATGCACCGTGTTTTTATCACTTCAAATGTGTTTTCTCAATGGTAACGTTGGTTTTTATTATGCAGCAGACAATGTGATGACAACTCATTGTGGAAGAATCTTGCGATTGTGGCATGCTGAGACCTATCGGAAGGATGTCGTCGGCTTTGTGATTAGCAGCAAGGACAACGTTGTGGCAGCTGCACCTTCACTTGTCCAAGAATTATCTGATACAAAATTAGTACTAAGTGCCTTCACATTTAGGGAAATATCCAAATCTTAATAATTTTAGGCTTAGGTTTAGTGCACTCTAAGATGTAAAACATTGCTTCCTGTATCACCGCTTTTAGATACGTTCTCGTGTAATGAAAATTGGAAACATTCGTGAACTTTAATCCCGTTTTTGGGGGGTCTCTTAATTATATCGGCATATAATCATTTGAGCTTGTTGTGTAGAGAGCCAATGGGTCTTGGAATTTTTTAGAACTAACAGATCCGTTTTTAAACGAAAAACCGGGATGGCACTCTAAAATTGAATATTACTTTGGATTAGAAGTCCGCGGTGACTTGAAAAATTATATTGGCTTGCAATGAATTCTTCGAATTTTGAATCCTTTACGATGAATAGTAATGTTGAACCTCCCGAGCTACACTAATCTTACTTTGCAGTACTAATCTTCAGGTTAAAACTTAATGTGAACCACAAAAGATATCTTTGTAACCTTAGCTCTCGAATGTTGAACTCTTATGGCGAGATTTAAGTCATTCCTTATATTATTATCCAGAGTCTTTTGAACATTGCATCTCGAATGAATCTAAACGTAGTGTCTTGAATTGAACTAACTAACGAGAAATCCACATCCCATCTTGTAAGAATCAAAAGGACCTTGAACCATGATCTAGTCTCAGGGGCAAATCATCGTTGGACCTTTATTATCCCCATATCTAAAGACTGAGTCCAGTATAAGTCATGCCTCGAAAAATCTTCATAATGCATCCCTTTTTTAGAAAAAGTCCTTTGAGGGTCTGAACTTGAAGTTACCACACCTGCGCAAACTAGTTATTCAAAATTAAAAGAAGAAAAAAAAACGCGGAAGAAAAATGCACAAGGAGGTGGAATCTTAAGGTCAAAAATTAGGGTGTGACAGTAATTCTCTCATTAAACTTTGTACATGCAGTATCTTTTAATCAGGCCGGACTATCACTATGAACTACTTGGGGAGTACTTCTCAGATCCAAGTACTATGGCACAAATCTACATGTTAGACTCGTTTCCTTACTCTGGGGAATCTAGGGTGTTTAGGTTATACCTCAATCTCCAAACTTTCCCAAATTCCTTAGTTATAACTCCTCTTCCCTTAAACTCTATATACTTTCTTGACTACTTCCCATATCACAATATTCACAAGAAAATTGTTTTACCATCCTTATTAGGGGAGAGTTTAAAGAAATTTTTAAACAAAATCACACAAACACAATTAAAAAGTACTTAAAACAAAAACTCAAAACAGTACATCCTCTCCCAAACTTGAACTTAACATTGGCCTCAATGTTTTAGAATAAGAGAGGAAGAGGCGTAACTTACAAAATCCTTACAGAGGAGTTAGAGGGTAATGCAACACCCATTTGCTACTTCCTAGCTTGCACCTGCAAGGTCTCGTTTATTACCTGCAAACAAAATAAAATGACAACAAAAAGAAATACGTCAATCATTAAAAATTTGGGTTTCCTCCCATGCAGCGCTTCATTTAACATCGCATAGCTCGATGGTTAGCTCCCCATTGTCATGGGGGAAATTTCAGCTTCCATACTTTGTTTCTTGACCTTTCTGCAACAGAGGGTCGGTCAGGTTCAGAAATAAGAGCAAATTTGCGTATCCAATCACATCCAACTTTTCTATTCTTGACTCTAATGAATTTTGGAGTCTCGCTATGTGCCTTAGACGCCTGAGATATTACAACCTTATAAATTACACCAAAGACTTTTTCCAAATGTGGTTTTGAACTTTTACCTTTTCCCACTGTTTTGATCGTTTCAACTGAAGGTTGATTATCTTCCTCTTTACCTTGATTCTTGATGTCCAACACTTTAAAAGTTATTTCCTCATTAAAAGATTTCAAGGTTAGAGCACCTGTTTCCATATCAACATTGCACCGACTAGTAAGCAAGAATGGTCTGCCAAGTATGATGCAAGTCTCTTCATCTTCTAGAATATCCATAATCTCAAAACCAACTGGTAAGGTAAATTATCGATCATCATCAGTACATCCTCTACTAGCCCATATGACCTCTTAGTTGTGTGGTCGGAAAACTTCAAGTTGTTCCCATATCACTTGCTTTTCCTATACCAAGCTTTTTGAAAATAGATAAAGGGATGAGACTCACACTAGCACCTGAATCAATAAGAAGCTTGTTGCACCCCAAATTTTACCCTCATATTTTTTGAATTGCCTATATAGCATATCATGTCTGTCATTTTTCATAATACCCAATTTATCAGCTGAAATAAACTTGTCGAAATTACAGGCAAACCAGTCAAACTGAATTTCCATTATGCGTAAAACTGGTGGACAGAAAAATTAAAAAGATCAAGCTTGCAGACGTCAATTATATTGATCTACGTTTCGCGTAGTTTAATCCGACGTGTTTGTTTTAATTTTTCGACCATTTTTCGTCGGATTTTGATAAGTTTGAGCATTTTAACGGGTCAAAAACTATTTTAAAATCTGACCAAACGATGTATTTTTCCGAGTCGTATATTTTGCGCTGATCATTTTAATATACTCGGTTTATTTTTTCAAGCGCTTGGGCGTCCAACTTTTATTTATTTGAGTTCCGGTTATTTTTATTTTTTTTGTCTAAATAGTTAGAATAAATAAATAAATAGAATTATTAGTTTTAATTTTATTTTTATTTTATTTTATTTTTATTTTATTTTTATTTTATTTTTATTTTATTTTTATTTAGTTTTAAATAATTATCTAAGTTGGGCTTTAAAATGGGCATTAGGTTAGAGTTAACCCTAACTTGTTACCTATATAAACATAAGTGATGGGAGAAAACTTCATTAACATCATAAAATCAATAACAGGACATCAGAAGAAGAAGAAGAAGAAGAGAGTTTTGAGAAAAACTCAGAAGATCCACCAACAAGGATCATCCAACGGCGGTCGTGGACCCTTTGGAGCCTCACTACCACCGGCGGACAACAACCAAGCAAAGAGCCTCAGAAGAAGCTTCATCATCTCGCCGTCGAAACACCGTCATCAAAAATCCAAAACATAAGATTATGATATTAATGGGTTTGTTTTTGTTTTATTTGGTTTCAGGTATGAACATACGAAGGCGAAGCAGGAGAGAAGAGGAAAGTTTCAAAAAAGGGCATCCATGGGGGAAGACGGGCGCCGCCGACACTACGGAGAAGAAGAAGACATAAACAATGAAAACCCTAGTAGGCCAAAGTTTCCTGCATAACCCTCCCCACTCTTATTAATTCCTTTTCTTTTTCATTTATTTTCATTTTATTATTTTATTTTTTATTTAATTTATCTTATTATTTTTTTAATAGTTGTAATTAGTAATAACTCTTTTTATAATTTTAAAAACTTAACCTTTTTATAACTTAGAATTAACACCTTTTAATAATAAAGCTAATATTTTTTTAAAAAAAATTAAAATTAACCTTTTATTTTTAATCAAATCTAACTCTTTTTTCTAGATTAACATTAACCTTTTTTTAAATTTAAATTCTAACACTCTTTTTTAAAATTAAGATCCTAGCACTTTAATTTTTTTTATTTTTATATATCATAATTTTCTAACTTTTTAAAACTCTAACTTTTTAATTTGAACTTTTTCTTAATAAATTTCTAACATTTCACTTTTAATTTCTAATTGCACCCTCACCTAAAAAAAGTTTAAAATCCCTAACCTTTCCCGTTTAATTTTCATCTAACTTTCATCGCTTTCTCGTTTGACCTTGATTATTAATCCTTTTATTCTCCGTATGTCATTTTCACGGTTGTAATTATGCGAGGCTATCGTCTCCTATTATTCCGACATTATTTTTACGTTCTTTGGGGTTGTAATTATGCGAGGACATCGTTGCTTTTATATTTCTTGCATTTTTTTGGTTTGTAATTTACGCGAGTAATCGTCGCATTGCAATTTTCTTTACTGCTTTCATATTTTCTTCTATTTTAACTGCCATGTAATAATTCGTCATTCGCATCAATTTACCGTCAAAACCTTTCGAAGGATTAGGTCTAACAGTTTGACCGCTGATTCAATAGCCTTACCCTTTGAACATTTCAAAACCCTAATAGCCTAGGTGTCCCGCCGTGGACGAAAATACCCTTTACCCTAGCATTAGGTCAAAGAGTCGCCATACTCTGTTTTAGGGTTTCCCGCCGTGGAATCCCTAATTTCAACCCTAATTTAATTAACAATTTCAACATAGAAATAGGAGTTTCAAGACTCCACGTAAGCGTTTCCATAAGAAATGCTCACTCCCCATTGAAACTTTGACCACAGTCAAGAGGTTTCTAACCTCCCTTTCAAAGGGAACTACGATTACTCTGATTTCATCCCCTACCTCGGATACGTAGGCACAAGATGTGAATCTTGGCGTGTAAACTTAGGACTAACCCTTAGGTCTCTTTGTCACTCTTAACCTTTAGCTCAGTATATACCCTAAATCAAATAATAAAGCAAAAATAGTAAAAATGAACAAAAGGTTCATGTAGAGTACTACAGAAGTTTAGGATGCTAATACCTTCCCTAAGCTTAACCAACCCCTTACCTAGGTCTCTCCCCGTATTGTTTACGGTGCAAAAATAGGTTTTCCTTCATTTGACCTTTTCCTTCGGATAAATCAAAGATTGGTTGTGAACTAAAAGATGTGATTCAAATTAATTAATAATTTGATATCCTATTCTAACCGCAACAGAGCTTCTTGAAAGTTCTATCTTTTATAGTACAAGGAATTTCTATGTGTCCATGATCTTTCCGCTTGATGGGGATTCTCTTTCCTTGTGATATTTCACTACACTGCTCAGTTGAAATTTTCTGCTCTTCACTCATTGGTCTCTTTTTTTCCCATTGCCTCTTTCATGAATTTCTTGTACAAAGGCATTTGCTTGAGTGCTTCAAAGAATTGCATATTGATCTCTAACTTTTTGAATATTGTGCTAAAATTTTCAAAGTCTTTCTCCTTTTAATCTTTCTTTGTAACTCTCGGAGGGTACGGTAGCTTGATTTTTGGTTTAACCTCCTCTTTCTTTTTCTCTTCAGTTGGTTTTGCAGGTGATATAGCTTTTTCCGGTTCTTTCCTATTCTCTCTTACTTCAAGTTCCACCTTTATACATTGATAATCATTAGTTTCCCTTTCTTCCTCTTCTTCCACGACTCTCTAATTTCTTGTTGTGACGACATTAACATTCTTATTATTTTTTGGATTCGGTACTGTCGCGCTCGGGAAGGTTCCTTGAGTGTGCATGGAGAGTTGTGGGGATATTTATCCCATCTTAACCTTAAAAACTTTTATAGTGGATGTGGTGTTTCTCTGATTATTTCGTGTCTCTTCCTAGAATTGAATGTTGTGAGCTGCCATCTTTTCAATAGCTATCTCCCATTCTGCTTTCTGAGGAGCCTACTGCTGCTGTTGATATTGAGGTTGATTATGATCTTTCCAAGAGAAGTTAGGATGATTCTTCCACCCTGGGTTATAAGTTTGAGAATAGGGGTTATTCTGCTTCAGAAACTTTATCTCTTCAATTTATTTAGCAGTTGCAACGCAATGGGCATTAAAATGAGTCCACTACAAATCTCACAACTCACAGCTGGGACAGGTTGAACTTGAGCTACAGTTTGAGTAATTACATTCATTGCTTTAAGCCTTCTCTCTACTTTATCCTTGATTTGATCTTCCTTTTCCACAACTTGATTAGCCAACTTTAAGTCAATTGTACCTTCAGGTTTACTCACACTATAATCATATATTTCCAAATTCTCATTTATAGCAATGGCTTCAATGGTCTTCTTAATATTATTAGCTATTATAAAGTTTGATGATCCACCGGTTGCCGTATCAATTAGTTGTTTAGTCTTCATCTTGAGACCATTCACAAACATCTGCATCTGTTTAGTTTAATCGATGTTATGAGTAGGACATGCAACCATAACCGTTTGAACCTTTTATACGCATCACCCAGTGGTTCTCCCTCCTTCTGTTTAAAATTCATGAGTCTGGAGTTACAGCTTGAGGATCTTCAGTATTGACCATAACATCAGCAGGTGTCTCAAGGAATGTTCTAACATCCTCCATGACATTGGTTTCTTCATGCTGATCATCAATAGTAACATTAATGGATTCCATCAAGACTTTTGTTATGGAGTTGAATACTCTATAAGCTCTGCTGTTGGTAGAGTATCCCAGGAATATGCCTTCATCACTTTTGGGATCCATTTTTCTCCTTTGTTCACGATCTATCAGGATGTAACACTTGCTCCCAAAAACATGGAAATACTTCATAGTTGGTTTCCTTCCTTTCCATATTTCATATAAAGTGGAGGAAGTTCCTTTTCTCAAGGTAACTCTGTTATGAACATGGTAGACTGTGTTCATTGCCTCAGCCCAAAAATGCATAGGTAATTTCTTTGCATGAATCATGGCTCTAGCAGATTCTTGGATAGTCCTATTTTTCCTTTCCACTACTCCATTTTACTGAGAAGTAATAGGGGATGAGAATTGATGACTGATTCCTTCAGATGAACAGAATTCAGCAAACTTAGAGTTTTCAAACTCCTTTCCATGATCACTTTTGATCCTGACCACACCACTTTCCTTTTCTTTTTGAAGTCTAATACAAAGATCTTTGAAGACTTCAAACACATCTGATTTTTCTCTGATGAAACTTATTCAGGTGTATATGGAGTAATTATCAACAACCACATAGGCATACCTTTTCCCACCCAGACTTTCTACCTGCATTGGTCCCATCAAGTCCATGTGCAATAGTTCAAGAATTTTGGATGTTGTAAGATGGCCAATTCTTGGATATGACATCTTGGTTTGCTTGCCAACCTGACATTCACCATAAACCTTTCCTTAATCAATAGTTGGCTTTGGAATTCCTCCTACTGCTTCCTTGGATATGATCTTTTTCATCCCTCATAGATGAAGATGTTCAAGTTTTTGATGCCACAGTTTGACTTCCTTTTCTTCTTTGGCCATAGAACAGACAGTGGAGTTACTTGAGACTTTAGGCTCCTATAAGTAGAAGTTGTATTTAGACCTAGATCCCCTCATGACTTCCTTTTTGTCTCCATTTGTGACAATACATTCTCCCTTTGTGAATTTGAGATTGAGTCCTTGATCACAAAGCTAACTGATACTAATAAGGTTGGCAGTCAGTCCTTTCACCAGCAACACATTGTCTAGGTTGGGAACTCCAAGACAATCTAGTTTTCCAGCACCTTTGATTTCCCCTTTAGCTCCACCACCAAAGGTCACATAACTATTGGAATGAGGTTAAATGTCCACCAATAGATTCTTTATTCCAGTCATATGTTTAGAACAACCACTATCAAAATACCAGTCTTCTTTGGCTGATACCCTTAGAGAGGTATGAGCTATTAGAGCCACATTCTTAGCAACCCATTTTGGTTTCTTGATAGGAGCAGCCTGCTTGGGTTTGACTTGATGAGTGTGGCTGGGAAATCCATGCAACCTGAAGCAAAAAGGCTTTATGTGTCCAAATCTTCGACAGTAGTGACACCTCCACTTTTGGGACTTTCTCTTGGTCTTGTTTATGCTTCTGTTCCCCTGATGTTGAGACATCGGCCGTGACATCCGATTTGACCTCTGGTTTTCAGGCTTTGGCATCTTGAACCCCAATATGGGTTTCTGTTCACCAACAAATCCTAGTCCAGACTTGTCTCCTGCTTTCTGACCACTTTGTAGAATTTCTTCTAGAGTGTCAGTCCCATTGTTTAACATCCTGATCGATTTTGACATCTGATCAAGTTTAGAATTCAACAAGCTGACCTCACTGTTGAGTGAGTCTATTATTGCAAGATGTTCCTTCTTCTCAGCCTCCAACTTCTTTATGATTTTCTTTTGATTCTCCCCTTGTTGGCACACTTCTGCACTTTTGATACACAGTTGTTTGTATGAGACTGCAAGTTCATCAAAAGTCAGCTCATCTCTACTAGAATCATTATCAGATACACATACACTAGTTAGTGCAGTGACATGTCTTGCAGATTCTTCTTCTGATCCACTCTTAGAATCTCCATCAGACCAGGTAACAGTTAGACCATTCTTTTGCTTCTTGAGATAAGTAGGACACTCAGGTCTAATGTGACCATAACCTTCACATTCATGGCACTAAATTCCTTTGCCTTGATTTGACTTTTCTTCAGATTTTACTTTTCTGCTGATGTCAGAAGAGATGTTCTTGACATTAGGTATGCCCTTCTTATCTATTCTTTTCATGAGTCTATTAAATTGTCTTCCAAGCATAGCTATAACTTCTATTAAATTCTCCTCACTTCCATCATTGTATCCATTTGAGTCCTCTGCAGTATTTGATACAAAAGTTATACTTTTTTTCTTCTTCTCAGCAAGGTCATACATTCCCATCTCAAATGTTTGGAGAGAACCAATGAGTTCATCAACCTTCATGTTGTTGATGTCTTGAGCCTCTTCAATAGCAGTGACTTTCATGGTAAATCTCTTAGGCAATGATCTGAGAATCTTCCTTACAAGCTTTTCTTCAGACATTTTTTCTCCCAAAGCTCCTGAGGTATTGGCAATCTCAAGAATATTCATGTAGAATTCATGAATAGTCTCATCCCCCTTCATTCTCAGATTCTCAAACTTGGTAGTCAACATATGTAATCTAGACATCTTGACCTTAGAGGTACCTTCATGAGTTGTTTTGAGAGTATTCCAAACCTTTTTGGCCAGTTCACAATGATGCATAAGTCTGAAAATATTTTTATCTATCCAATTGAATAAAGCATTCAGGGCCTTAGAATTCCCAAGAGCCAAGGCTTCTTGCTCTTTGCTCCACTATTCTTCAGGGATTAGCACAGTTGCTCCATCTTTATCTGTTTTCACTGGATGTTCCCATCCTGAGTTAGCTGCTCTCCAGGCCTTACTATCCAGAGACATCAAGAAAGCTATCATACGAGGTTTCTAGTAGTCATAGTTAGATCCATCCAGGATTGGTGGTCTATTTGTAAATCCAATATCCTTGTCCATAGTACCAGAATTTTTTCTTCCCTAAATCTCACCCAGAAAATAACAGGCATGATGCCTGCTCTGATACCAATTGAAATTCTTGTACCAGACAGTTGATGTTATAACGGATGTTATGACATCCACTACTGAGCAGACTATTAAACTTGACAGTAAACAAAAATGAAAGTAGAAAATAACACAGGTAATTGTTGACCCAGTTCGGTGCAAATCACACCTACTCTGGGGGCTACCAAGCCAGGGAGGAAATCCACTATATGCAGTGTTAATTCAGAGCCAAACAACCAATTTGCACTCTTCACTTAAAACCTACCCAATATAACTTCAGCCTAACACTAGACCTGAGTTCCCACTTACTCCCCCTCAATCACAACAGTGATATCAACCAATTAAGTTACAGATTAAAATGAAGACACACTTCAGACAAATCTTGATCTTGCTTCATAACTTCAATCAAGAGACACAACACTCGTGCTTAAAAGCTTAGAGTGACACAATTAAAATACAACTCAAACACACTAGGCCAATGCAATCATACAGCAGATGATTGCTTGGCTCACAAGAAATCCCGAGACACAAAACTCACGTGAAGAACAAATTGCACACAACAGAATTCTTCATCACAAACAACACTCAATACAAGTCTCACTCTTCGTCTCTCTACTCAATTAGGATTTCTACTTTGTCATTTATCAGCAGTGTATGGTCGTTGGGCCTCAGTGCAGCAAATAGGTTTAACCCAGTTAAACCTCTTTTCCTAAATCAGCTACCTTACAATTAGGTCATGGGCATTTTATGTTATCCTCAGCACTGCCTGGCATTTCTCCTGAGATAACTTAAGATCCCTAAAATGTTTCCTGAACTCTAGCCTGAGCTAACTCATATAATATGCCAGAAAACTAAAACACGCGTGCCCTGCTGGCAACTGCTTGATGTCATAACATCCAGCATGACATCCAAAACACTTTGTTTTAGCTATCCAAACTTACCCTGCAGTACATTACACACGCATGTCATAACATCAGTCATGACATCTACATACAACAATGTTTTACCATAAAATGTAGCCAATCAAAAACATCTATAATCCCAAATCCACCTACTGGGGAGAACTTCAATTTCAACCTACTGAGGATAGGCGTACTCATTCAAACTGCCGGGGATGATTGCACATTATTGTCGAGGATACCAATCTCGACCTGTTGGGGAGAAACTAGTCTTAAACTGAATATTATTGGTGGCGAGATACTTCTGATCTGACATCTTCACCTCGTGGGGATACAGAATCTCTACTGTGGAGAAGTGAAATCAATCGAGCCTCGTGTCGGGGAATGTGATAGCATGTGAGTCTCTGGGAATAGTCGTGCCAAGTACAGCTGGGCTTTTTGGTTATGGGATGAGACTAGGTTTATGGTGATAAGGATTTATTTCTGGTTACCAACAAAAATGGATTTTAAAGGGGAATTACTAGACGAGAACTAGTATTCGAGGGTGGACTACTAGACGAGAACTGGTGGCAAAAGGTTAAGTTGTCAGACGAGAACTGACTTCTAGTTTTGGGTATCAGACGAGAATTAATTTTGGCTTGGTATCAGACGGGGACTGATTTCTGGTTTTCCAGACGAGAACTGGACTTTGAAACTGTGTTTGCCATTCGAGAACTGGTTAAACAATAGGCTAAAGAAAGGGTGATCAGACGAGAACTGGTTTTGAAGTTTGACATGTACCAGACGAAGACTGGTGTTTACTGAAGGGTTGACCAGACGAGGACTGGTTTGAAGGTTTTCTAGACGAGAACTGGGCTTTGGAGGTTTGCCAGACGAGAACTGGGCTTTGGAAATGATTTCAGGTTACAAGGTTCTGACAGGTAACCGATTATTTGATGGGGTAATGGCACGATTCCCCGACACTCAACTCTTACTGAGGAGAATAAACTCGCTTAAATCACTTGCCCCAGTGTATCTCAAATTTCCCCTATCTGATCTTTGGGAAAGTTCACCTTGAGAAGAAAGTAGCTTGCCATGAGACGGCCTCGAGATGACTTGCCCCAGAATTTATACCATGAAAGGATTCATCCTTAATTGACCGACTCTCATAGAGGTTGGCTTCAATTTACTCTTAAAGTGGCTTTCCCCTGAATGAGCATTGAATTGACTTAACTCATCCTGACTGAGCACTAGAGGGGTCTTCCCTCAATCAACAGAAACTCTAGGTGATCTGCCCCTGATTGGTATTCTCGAGATGATCCACTTCTGATCAAACGGTTCTTGAATGATTTGCCCCAAAATCAACCGATGCTTGGGGATTTGCCTCAGACTGACTGATTCCAAACTCACTGGATGTCAATGCCCCAGATCCACAAGGCTTCCAAGTATATTTGATATTGATCCAGACTGCTGAATGATTCAGTCCTGTTTAATTACTCCTTGTTGGAATTTCCTCCATGTCAACTACTGACCTGCAATTAAAATTGTTTGTTCATGAATGGTAATTTTAATGCGATGTTCATGCAAGTTTTGAAAGAAATATCACTTATTAAGTGTCGTGATAGTGAAACGAATGGACCATTTAGTCCAAATGTTGTGCTAAATTGATTGGTGTGAAAGATATAGCAAGGATAATGATTATCAAATCATGTAGGATTCAGTTTACTCAACCTTGCAATAGTATGCTTTTAGAATAAACCTTGTCTCAATTACGTCTTTTAAGGGTTGAATCGTGGTTGGATTCATGGTTATTGAGACAAAGGATATTAGGCTCAAAGTATGATTTGTACCCACCCCTTCCCCGTGATGATCTCCAATCCTATGTTCAGCTGACTTGGCCCAAGCGCTTACTTCTTCAAAGTGTTTATTGAATGGTAGGTGTTATGGTTAATGAACTCACAAGGTTTTCAGAGTGACAGTTACCCCTTTTTGTCTTCTGCGTATGTAGTCACACGACTTCATTCTTGTTTGAGGGTTTTTTTTAGATCCTTTCTTTTTATTCTTTTGTTCCCTAATTTTTCCCTGGACTGACTGTTTTTGAGTTCTTTTGATTTTGAAGTCCAGCGGGATGCCCCAATTTTGCCTAAGTTTTTGCCTTCCAGCTTTTCTTTTTTAACTTAGCGGGCTTTTCTCTTTTCTCTTTTTTTTTTTTTGAAATAAGTCGTGCGACACTGTTTGTCTTGATTTCTCCGAAAGGGTTGTAATTGTCTCACTCCTTATTGGTGAGGTATAACCATTGTGGTTGATGAGGTATGACCTCTTGAGATGGATAAGATGTGATTGGTCCTCGAACAGGGACACTCCTCTATAAAATTTTAACGCTCGGTTAAGCTAACTGACAACTAACCTGCCCTAGGTTAAGATGTGAGGGTTTAAAAATCCGAAAGAAACTTCTACTTCTAGGCTCAAAGTGGTTAACTAGGGACTAACTCCTTATACCTCTGGTGTTTAGGGGATTTGAAACAACGCTTGTACGTCATCAGCAGGATTTTATCCGAAAGCATACGATCAACAATTATGGGTATTCAGTTTTCGTCATCCTCCCTCCAATCTTTGCTAAAACAATAGTGATAAATCAGAGTGGATAAAAGGTGCATGTGTCTGTGCTTTGCAAAAATGAGCGAATGCGACATGATTAATTCATAAACATGCATAATCACTTCATTAATATTACCATTCAAAACAACAATGTTTAAAAGCAAGTAGCAACTAACAGGAAAGAAACTACAAATGCAAATGATAAAAATGCCCAAGGACTGCCAATGTTGAGGACGTCTACCTGTCTGGACCACTAGCTTCTGGAAATGACCCTCAGAATCTTCGAGCTTAGACTGCTGAAAGGTTTACATGAACAACCAAACTTCCTTCTGGAAAGGATATGCACCCTTTGCCAACCAACTGCTGCACTTTGGCTTGGAAAGCTTTGCAATCTTCGGTTGAATGCCCCATGGATCCGCCATGATATCCATACTGTACATGGGAATTGTACCCAGGAGGGTAAGGTTCAGGCACAGGCTTAAGATTCTTAGGCTCCACCAATGAGTTTTGAATCAGATGTGGCAGAAACTGACTGTACGACATAGGAATTGGATGAAGAGGAACAATCCTTCTTTCCAAGTTGTTGCGAGGCCTATTCTGATTCTGGTGCTGATTGGGATAACCTCGGCCATGGGCTCGTTGATTTGTATAAGGAACAACCCAAGGTTTCTGATGTGGTGCCCTAGGCAGAGTCGTCTGTCCATAAGAATATCGTGACACCGGAGGTAATGACTGCTGAGAATATGAAGAACCAAAAGATTTCCCTGGTTCACCATGAGGATACTCAACATCTGTCATGACTGCATTGATTACATCTTCTTCTTCCTCTTGATAATTACTGAGGGATTCAGTTTCACTGGCCTGACTGCTTGAGACATCTTGAATTTTTCCGATCATAATGTCATTCTGAATGCGTTCTCCTGCTATTACTAGGTCAGAGAAGTTTGGTGTAATCCCAAGCATCCTCTCAAAGTATGGGCTCTATAAGGAGTCTATGAACATATCTACTAATCTTGGTCTAGAAGCGGCAGTTTCACTTTGGAAGCAAATTCTCTCCACCTCTGATCATATCTTCTGAAAGGTTCATTGTTCTCTTGAGATAAGCTTTGCAATTGCATGCGACTAGGAGCCACGTCAAGATTATATTCGTACTGCTTCAGAAAAGTTTTAGCTAAGTCCAAACATGATCGAATCTGACTGCTCTCTAACTACATATACCAATTTAAAGATGCCCCAGTTAGACTGTCCTGGAAACAGTGAATCATAAGCTTGTCGTTGCACACAAACGAGGTCATTCTTCTGCAAAACAGCACCAAATGTTGCCTCGGGCAACTATCTCCTTTGTACATCTCAAACCTCAACACTTTGAAATTCGGAGGTAACACTAGGCTGGGAACCAGGCACATGTCTGAAGCGTTGAGACCAAAAGTATCTTTAACTTCCAAGGCCTTGAGTTTTTCATCCAACGCATGGAACCTTTTAGCATACTCAAGAGCTCTCGGGTCCTTTGTCTTCATGATCGGGACCTCCCTTTTAGAATTCGGTATAGAGAAAGCAAAATTGGGACAATATGTAGTATCAGGATAAGAGGACCGTCCACTCTGGGCAACAAACTGTTCATGTAAGTGTTGATTCTCAATAGAGGGCTGCATAGGCTAAGCTTCAGTAAGGTTGTTTACTTGCGAAGAATCTTCATTGGACAGAGAACCATACAGAGGATTGGTCATCACAGTAAAACCTGGTGGGCTATCAACAATCTGGAGGTCGTTCCCTGACATAGCTACCAACAATTCTCAACTTGACTTTACTTCTTAACACTGCTTGATTTTGCTTCAACCACTTGGTCGTCTCCCAACAATCACCACTTGTTCAGGATGAGCATCGGGGAATCACATTCTGATCAAAACAAAGGCAGGATGAGAGCTCTGGCTTGCTGAAGAATGATATGCAAAATGATGCAAAGATGCTTATGATATGCAATGCAAAATGCAACAAACATGGGATCACAACCTCCACAAAGCTTTGAATAACTGCTGCGCTGCTGACTGGATAAGTTCAAAAGTTCTCTCTGAAGAGAAAATCAGAATACCGGGTTGGCTGAAGGTTAAAGTTTCCTGCATAACCCTCCCCCTCACAGGTATGAACCTATACCTGACAAGGTTTGGCATCCTATGCGGTCGTCAGCGTCACAGACTTTCGAGAAACGATGATACGTTCACCCTTTCTAGTTTGGCATCATAGTCAAACGAAGCGGCCTCACTTAGCTGACTCCCAAATGAACGGTCCCCAGAGTCGACAATCCTCATTTGAACGGCCTCACCATTTCTAGAAAGGTAGTCATCAAAGATAATCTCGTATGAACGTGGATTTCGTGAGGACTAGTGCATGCCAAACATACAGGTCCATCACTACTTTCCACTGCTAATACTATGTGTGTACTCAAGCTTGGGTTTTGGCTTATCGCTCAATGGAACATCCACCCAACAGCACAACAACAACAAATAATAAAGTGCGGAAAATGTAAATACAACAATATATAAAAATACAACACAAAAATATACACACCCAAAAATAAAACAAACAAGCGCTAGGATTGACTCGCATAGGGGATGTGATTTTTCCCAACAGAGTCGCCAGCTGTCGCTATTGCGAAAAAAGAGGGTTGACAAGGACAAAAAATTCGCCACCGTTTGTTATTTATCCCAAAGATAGGGAAAGGATACAATAAGAGAAAACCTAACGAAAAAGGGAAAAGACAGGTCATCGCAACCAAATCTTGGGTTCGGGAGTCGGTTATGCAAGGGGATGGTATGAGAATCCCTCACGTCCATTGTACTCAACGGGATCCATACATGTTGTCTAGTCTATGGGTGAAAACAAACTATCAAGGGCTGGCTCACAGGGACAAAAGAAAAGAAAAGAGACTCGATAGAGCATCGCCGTTCTATGCCTACGTATTCCCTCGTGCAATGGGAAAGTCAGAACCAACGTAGTTCGGGAAACTACGGGGGGAGGTTGCTCACCAAGACATCGACGTCTTGTGCCTACGTATCCTCATCTGGTATGAGAAATCAGAGCAAACGTAGTTCAGGCTAACTACGGGTAAACGGGGTGTTCTAGATCGCACGGGGCGAGCGAAAAGGTTCGGGTAGATGATGCTAGCGTATGCATTCTAGCAGTTAGGTGTATTGCTGCTCGACCATTGGAGACTTAGGTGTTACCTGTTTGCGGTAGAACGGACGTAACATGTCCTGGGTTAAAAGGTAACGGGTGACTAGAGGTTTAGAAAGGAAGAAAAGTGCTCGCTAGGATTATCGCAATCCTATGCCTACGTGTTCTCATATGACATGAGAAATCAGAGCAGCCGTAGTTCAGCTAACTACGGAAAAAGTCGGTTAAGGATATCTCGATCGCACAGAGGCGAGAGAAAAGGGATATCGATCGCACGGAGGCGAGAGAAAGGGGAACAGTCGAATCGGGATGCACACGCTAAATCCTAAGACGTAGGAGCGAATGCGTCGCATATCGCTCAAAGGGCATACGCTAAACACTCTAGATGAATGAGAAGAGGCTCCCCACTCATCATTTCCTACGTATCTATCGCTTACAGCTCACAACGCTCGACGCGAGTAATTAAAAGATTTGAATTAAAGAAAGTTACCGAACGGAGTGGTTCCGTTGACCCTTGAAATTGCGTGCAAGCTTCATTTCCAAGCTTTTAGTATCCTCTTTGATCCTTGGTGATGATGTTTTGAAATACGGCTCGAAAGGGTCAAGGTGAATTGAATCGGGTCCAATGTGACGCTAACCCGTCGTAGCTCAACTTATGAGGGAATTCAAACTATAGGAGGTCGCATGATTGATATCCGTGCTACGGACAAGATAGAGATATGATATTGAGGATCATTCTCCGATTTAATCGTGTCGCAAGAACCAAAAGGTGGGATCTCGTCTTAATCGCAAACAAAATATTGATTAATCGAAGGTAGCCTATCGTGATCCCAAAGTAAAGAAAATGACCCAAATGGTCATCTTCCATAGATTTGAAATCGAGAAGGTTATCAACTCCAATAAATCTAACGCTTACGGATACAAGACTTCATCGATCAAGGAAAGTCAAAATAAAATTGAAACGAACAAGAAATGAGGAGAGAAAGAAGGTGGTCTCGGATCCAACATTACTTATCAATAATTTGACCAATAATGGATTACGGAAGTCTCGTCATAGACGCAAAAACGATCAAAATAAAATAAAGTCAAAATAAAGTCGAAGATGAGAAAGAAAAGAGAAAATGGTCTCGGATCTATCATTTCTCATCAATAATTTGACAGAAAAACGATAGAGGTCTCTCATCGACCAAAAAGGATGAAGGTGAAACAAAATGCCCAATGATAAATGAGAAATAAAATCTACCTTCTAAAAAAATATATTAAAATCCTCTAAAAGAAATTAGAATATAAAATAAACTAATATTATATATATATATATATATATATATATATATATATATATATATATATATATATATATATATATATATATATATATATATATATATATATATATATATATATATATATATATATATATATATATATATATATATATATATATATATATATATATATATAAACTATTTTAAAAAACTAATATAAATATTATGAAAAAACTATATATAAAGTAAATATTACATAAATCTAATATACACTAATTTTACAAAATATATTATATAATACTATTATAAATCTAATAAAAGACTAAAAAAATATTACATTAAAATGGAGAAAGGAGGATAAACAGAAACAGGGGGTACGGTGTAAATGGGGAGAAGATCATTTGGGCCCTTGAGACCCATCACCTCTCCCAACTAAACAAAACCAACAACAATAAACACAAACAAAAACGGGACACACACTCCTCATGGTTTCACTCAAATCTCCACTGCTCTCCTTCACTGATTCAGAAATTCCTCAAACTCTCCATGATCTTCAATCTGGAAAAAAAGGCTTACGCGTGAAAATGGTGGCAAGGAGGGTTATTGGGTTTTGTTAGTTGGCTGAGATTTGAAGAGATGGAAGAGGAAAAATGGGTTTCGAAGGTTGTAGATTCGGAGTGTTTGGTGAGTTGTTTCAGTTGATTCTGTTATGGGTTTGAAGAGGTTGAATGAAGATCATGAAGTGGTTTGGTGGATCGTTTGAAGATGAATGGAGGAAGGAGGCGCCGCTACTGGGTCTGCGTGGTCTCTAGGTTGATGAAAATCAACAGTGCAATATATACTGCACATCCGACACGTGGCAAGGTTGTTGGTTAAATTTCTGATTAAATTCTGATTGTTTGATTAATTAATGAGAAATTGCTGAACGTAATTGTTAATGAAATGATTAAAGACAAAAAAACTAAAATCCTAATTAAAGTTATTCTATCTTAAACTAAAGGCATAGTCCTAAGAAAACTAATTAAACTAAATTAATTCTAATAATAATGCTAATATCTATTTAATAAAATTCTAATTTAAATTAATCCTAACTAATCTTAATTAACTGTAAACTAAAACTTAGTTAACCTACAATTCTAATTAACAAATCTATTTCTAAAAACCAATCCAAAATTCTATTAAAATCTAATTTAACAATTCTAAAGAAAATCTAAACTAATAATTAATTAATTAATCTAAATACTAACATTCTAACTAAAGTCCAATTAAAAAATTCTATATTCTATTTAACTTAAAATAAAACTATATTCTAAACCAACTAAAATTCTAAGTCTAATTAAATGAAAGTAAAATCTATTTAATAATTCTAAATAAACTTCTATTGAAATACTAATATAATACTTAAAGTTATTTCTAAAACAAATTCTACATTAAATAAATAAAACTAAATAAATAAAAAGAGATAAATCACGGAAACCATGAAAAGGGGTCGAACACCGAAACGCAACCGAAAATATCAACACAGACTGAACCACCAGAAAGAGAGCAACCTTCGCTCGATTTCGAAATAAATATCCTTGTTTGAACTGGTTTGAATCATCTGAAACGCGAGCAAAGCGGCTGTAATCCCGATAATCCACTTCGACTGGTAACAATGACAAAATACGATAAATGATCGACCTAAACGATATGCAAATAAAATGCGAAGTAAAATCCAGGTTGAAAAGAAAAGGTTGGTCAGATTTTAGGGTACAACACACATCCTACTTTATACCTTTATCTCTTGCACGAATGATTCCTTTCATAATCGTTATTCCTCTTGTAATATCTCCTTCCACATCTTGTGCTGGTTCCTTTCCATCATGTGATTTTTCCTCCTTGCTAGCCATAATACATGTAATTCAGAAAAACAAAATTATGAAATAAATGACAAATATATATGAAAAGAAAAACATATAAATAAGAAATATATAAATAATAAAAACACATATAATTTTATTGAATGACATAATATATAATTTTATTGAATAACATACTATGTAATTTTACAAGTACCTTTGTCACTAACACCTATTTCTTTTCTTTGTTGGAACGTGGTTTACTTGTCTCTTAACAACACGGACAGATGGATTGATCCAAATTCCCTCTTATGATCATTTCTAATATATGATTTGTCCGCTCTAATATTCTCATCTTGATCATCTATAATATAAGATTCCTTCCCAACATCAACATCACCCTGATCTCCAACGTTATCATCGATTACTTTGTTGGAAAAAAGAACTATAAACCATTTCGTACTTGTCAGATCAGTGACATAAAACACTTGTTTAGCTTGCGTGGCTAGAATAAAAGGCTCATCTTTGTACCCCACCTTATTAAGATCCACTTGCAAAAATCCTGACTTATCCATTCGTATGCCACTATTATTTTCAATCCACTTGCATCTAAATATAGAAATCTGAAACGTCTCATAATCAAACACCCAAATGCGTTCGATAACCCTAAAATATAACAGATTTGCATATTTGGGGTTTAAGTCCTTCACACTTGAAATATGCATTGCTTCAGCAAGCACATTGGCACCACTGTTTTGCATTGTACTTTTATCATCTTGTTCTTTGGTATAAAATGTGTATCCATTAATTACGTATGCGCTATAAGAAAACACGTGAAAACTTGAACCATATGCTAAAAATCTCAACCTTTCTGTTATTGAAGCGGGATCAGAATAAAACTTTGAAAATATATGATCCTCGAACCATGTTATAACACTTCGATTGTGCTCACGTACTATCCAATTTTCATTTCTATTCAGATTTAAACCTCGGAGAACATCCTTGTGCATTTCAACATACGGCTCAACCTCAATGTCATTGTGCATAACATACAAGTGCACCTGCTCCCGTTCATCCCTTGAAACTGTCACAACTTTTTTTTCCAATTAACTATTTTCCTATTATTTTTTCAACAGCATGAGATTTTGGGAGACCAATGGATTGAACATTGGACAAATATTCAGTACAAAACTCAATCGCTTCTTTAACAATGTATCGTTCAACAATACATCCCTCTGGTCGACTTTGGTTTTTCACATACCCTTTCAATATTTTCATATAACGTTCAACAGGGTACATCCATCTCATATAAGCTGGTCCACACAATTGTGTCTCTTTCACGAGATGAACAACTAGATGTAAGATTATGTCAAAAAATGATGGAGGAAAATACATTTCAAGCTCACAAAAAGTAATAACTATTTCTTTTTGCAATGTTGGTAAGATCGCAGGATCGATCACCTTACTACAAATTGACCTGAAGAAAAAACACAATTTAGTTATTGCACTTCTTACTTTTTCTGGAAAAAAAGAATGTATATGTATTGGTAGAAAGTGTTCCATTATAACATGTCAATCACGTGTCTTTAAACTCTTTAACTTGAGGTCTTTCATAGAAACAAGTCTTCTAATATCTGAAGAGTATCCTTCTGGAACTTTAACTTCACTTAGAAACTCACACAATATCTTTTTCTCCTTTCTAGATAAATTATAACCATTGGGTGGTAGATATGTTCGATTTTCTTTCTTCAAGAGTCCTAATTCATTTCTTATTCCCATCGCTACCAAGTTCTTTCTTGCTTTAAGTTTATCCTTAGACTTTCCTTGTATATTGAGTAACATACCAATAACACTTTCAAATACATTTTTTTAATATGCATCACATCAAGAAAATGTCTTACATACAAAGACTTCCAATAAGACAATTCAAAAAAAATTGACCTCTTCTTCCACCCATGCATGACAAGCGTATGAGCAAAAGGCTTGCCAAACTCAGTACTCACATCTTTCACCTTTTCAAAAATTTGTTCACCTATCAATGTAGGTGGAGCTCTACCTTATTTTAAATTTCCATTGAATGCTTTTCTCCACCCACGGTAGTGATGATTAGAATTTAAGAATCTACGATGATCAAGAAGGCATTTTTCTGACCAAATTCCAATTGCGTCCAATTTATGTTTTCTTCACAGATAGGACACACACATTTACCTTTAATGCTATACCCTAATAGATTTTCGTATGCTGAAAAATCATTAATTGTGCCAAACAACATCGCTCTCAAATTGAAACTTTCTTTCCTATATCCATCATAAACCTCCACACCGTTCTCACATAAACTCTTTAAGTCTTTGACTAAAGGTATCAAGTACACGTCTATGTCATTCCCTGGTTGTTTAGGACCAGAAATTAACATAAATAACATCATGTAATTACGCTTCATACATAGATATGGAGGTAGGTTATAAATCATAATAATTACAAGCCATATGGAATGTGAGATACTTTGTAGACCATGCAGATTCATTCCACCAGTTGATAATGCCAAGTGAAGGTTTTTAGCTTTTTCTCCAAAATCAGGTTACTCATTATCAATTTCCATCCACTATGGTGAATCTGCCGGATGTTGATACTTCCCATCTATAATTCTATCATCGCATGCCAAGTCAAGTGTTTTGCATCTGTTTCACTATGAAACATGCATCTAAATCTCGGAATTATAGGAAAATACCATAAGACTTTTGCTGGTGACAACTTTTTCTTATACCGAGATACACCGCATTTAGGACACTCGTTTAATGATGCATATTTGTTTCGAAACAAAATGAAATCATTTGGACAAGCATGTATCTTATCATAGCTCATTCCAATAGAGTATAACATTTTTTTAGCTTCATAGGTTCGATTTGGAAGAACATTATCCTCTGGAAGCATCTCTTTCATAAGGGCTGATAACTCTGTGAAACTTTTATCCAACCATCCATTACCCGCCTTTAAGTTGTACAACTTTAATGCCGCAGACAATCTCGTGAAAGTAGTGCAACCTTTATACAATGGTTTCTCTGCATCGCTTACCAACCTCTCAAACATCTTGGGACAATCCTGAAGATCTTCTTTAAGTGCTTCTGCAATCTCTTCGACTCGATCACAATAATATGTATCTCTGCCATTGTCATTTGAAGCATATGTCGTATTATCCCTCGGTTCAACATTCTCGTTACATATCTCACCATGTAATGTCCAACATGTATAACTTCGATCAATTCCATGTCTCTTTAAATGAGATTCCAACTGAACTGCGTCAATTCGACGCCCATAACAACAACCTAAGCAAGGACACCTGATCCTATTGGGGTCTTTGGCGTGTTCAACAGTAAACTTAACGAATTTTGATACCCTATTCTCGTACTCGTTTGATAATCGATTGAAAGACATCCATTTTTTATCCATACTAATTAAGTAGGCTAAACTAAACTAAGTAAGCTAAACAAAACCAGCGAATACCTGTAACACTTGTAGAGAAATTACCAACTTCTAGAACTACACAGTAAGATTCTTGGAAAGATCACAATCTTCACAAGTAACCCCTATACAAATTAACATACAAAATTAATTCATGTTTTCATCAAAAACATCAACATTAACAACATCAACATTGACAACATCAACATCAACATTAACAATATCAATAACAACATTAAACCAAAAATAACTAAATATAAAAATAACTAAAGACAAAAACGGATATTTGTTCTTATGCTGTGTCTAAGAAGGAAGGTCCATTTACGACAATGAATAAAGTTCTTACAAAATTGGGTCTATGAATTATTTCAGTTTTAATTAGCATTTTTGTCTAGCCAAAAACATTATTCTTTATAACTTGAGAATTGTTTTCATCTTGTTGAACAGTTGGAATCTAACTCATTTATTTTATTTTTTTTGTGAAATAAAATAATAGAACAAATGCCTAGACTTTTCTATTTTTCATTTCTTAAAGATTCTTCGTATAACAATCATATTCTTGATTTATTTTCAGTCCTTATAAAAGGGAACTAGAACCACTCACCATATGCTAAACTAAGTCCTACTAGTCCCTCCTTACTTCCAAGCGCATTTCTCTTTTCTTCTCATATATCCAATTAAGGAAAAAAAAATGGGTACCAAAGTATTCTTTGTTTTTATAATGTTGTTTTCTTTATGTTCACCATTTCCAAACAAGAGAAAGCCATATAAACCATGCAAAAACATGGTCTTATATTTTCATGACATACTTTACAATGGAAAGAAAGCAGCAAATGCAACATCAGCAACACGAAAACTGAAAAACTTATACAATATTTCTACAACAAAAAAACTCATCAATCCATAACCATGAAAATGAAGAAAATGACTAAAATACCTTGAAAATGGTGGAATATAGTAGGAAAGTGGTGGTGCGGCGGACAGAGGGAGTACTATGACTGGCGAAAAGGAAGAAGATGGCGGACGGACGGAGGGAGGACGACAGTCGACGGAGGAGAAATGGTGGAATGGGCCCAAGAGGTTTTTCAGAAATGAAGGGTTTTTCGCGAGAGGGAAAGAAAGACAGAATGTTGCATACTGTTTTTGAATTTAAAAAAGCTTGTTTTATTAAATTTATAAAATTAACACCTATAGCCGCGCTTTTGAAAAGTGCTGCTGAAACCCACACATATAGCAGCACTTTCATCTAAAAAACACTCTCTAAGGTCTGTCTTAGGCAGACCCTATAGCAGTGCTTTTCAAAAGCGCTTTCGTATACCCCCCCCCCCCCTTTAGCAACGCTTTTTAAAAGCGCTTTCGTATACCCCCTTTAGCAGTGCTTTTTAAAAGCGCTTTCGTATCCCCCCTTTTTAGCAACGCTTTTAATAAAGCGCTTTCTTTTGTAATAAATACCCCCCCCCCCCCTTTAGCAGCGCTTTCTAAAGTCAGTAAATTTTTTCCTTTGTTTTTTTAACTCTTTAGCCGCGCTTTTACAGAAAGCGCAGTCTTTTCCACGCTGCCAAAAAATAATTTTTGGCATAGTGTTAATAAATATTTGATGGATTTGGTGTCTTCTAATAAACTATTCATTCATGTTGTTTGATGTATTATTTCATGTGAGACTATACTTTTCTAATAAGATTAATTTGATATTGCAGACATTATGATAATGATCTATTCTAAATTTTATACTTGTGATATTGCAGCGCTGAACTATAAGGAAAAGAAGAGAGGTATGATATAATAGTTGGGATTTGGTTGATCCAATAGAATCTGAAACTTTTTGGTACTGTCATTCTCTTGCATAGTTTCTACATTTATGTTGATATGGAGCATGAATGAGTTATGCAGCCGGTTTGACTGATTACTCACGAAACTTTGGTTGAATGTAATCTGCTTATTTTACTTACTGCTCAGGGTTTTGTTCAAACATTCTTGGAAAGGTACTTCTTTGCATTGCATTTTCGGAGATACAGTTTTTTAAAATTCTGGTACAACCTTTATTCCTTTTCTCTTTTAATTTCTTATAGGATTATGAGGTGTATAAATTGATGCCACCAATTTTTGTGTTATAGCAAACTTCTGAGTTTTATGTGTTAGAGAAAACTTTTGCCTGCTTTGACATTTTTTTTTTGGAAATTGAGTTGAATTCAAGATCCGTCCATTTTCATGTTTACTGTAATGGCACACAAAGGGTTAATTGTTGGACTGACATATTCACTTGAAGATGAATGTATTGCCTCGGCTAGCCCAATTGCTTGATGAAAATATGGAGATAAGGATTTGATGCAAATGCTTATGTGCCATGATGTTAATCTTTAGGGAATAAATAATGGCAGTATTTCCTTTTCTTTTATATTTTTTTTTTAGATTGTTTAGAATCTCTATAGTTGAAAGTTTATCACAATCAAAGGGGCTGTTTCATTTAAGTCCCAATAAAAATTTTAATATTTGAGTCAAAATCAAAATTTATGATATGAAATAGAAATATATCTCTTTCTTTTCTTAAGATCTATTGAAAGACAAATATTGAAATAACAAAAAAATTCAAGGTTTTGTTTGGGGTGACTTATATTTTATGTTTTGAAACTTTTAAAAATTAAAATTACTTTTGAAATTTAAAATCATATGACTTTTACACAAATATTCACATATAAATATTAAAGACAATGTAATAAATAAAAATAAATATCATAAGTGAAAATATAACCATTAATATTTTAATAGAATACTTATTTTTTTTTCTCTTTTTTATAGATTACTTATATACAAAGTTGAATTAATTTAGAATTCAATGAGATCTTAAATTTGTTACCATTCTTTACTTATATTTATCGACTCTCTTTTCAGCAAAATATATAACTTTACCATTTATATACCAATAGCATAAGTCAAATATTTTAATATTAATTTCAAATGGATATACTCTACCTACTATTTCAATTTATTTATTGATTTTCATGGTTATTTTATTCATAAGTTTAAAATTTACTCTTCAACTTAATTATTCTATTTTATTATAATTTTTGAGACGATTTACAATAATATTTTAAAGCAACGATCATAATTAAATTAAATGCTATATATTGTATTGATTTCAACTTTTTTTTTATCTTTATCATTTTTTTAAGTATGTCAGTTTTTTTATATATTTTATTAACAGTAATTTACATTAATTTATTATATTATTTATATGTTTTAAAACATATTAATTAATTAATAATGATTATTATAAAACTTTATTTTCAATTAAAGTAAAATTTTATTAAACTTGTGGAGTTTGAAGGACTAACAGATTGAATTTCGAGGGATTGGATAAGTCTCCATGTAAACATAGAAAAGATTGTAGTATAATAAACCATGACCAAAGATAAATTAGTGTAAATGTAAGACTTTAAATTATAAATAGAAGAATTTAATGACCAGACAAGGGAATAAAGTGGCCGAAAACAATAAATTAATTAAATTCAATATCATGATAATTTATGGTTTAAACAAATTAGTAGACTTTAAATGACATATTTTTATTATATTAAATAAAGGGATTTCGATGCTGTCAGCCCCCCAAAAATATCATATAAATATAAGATAAATATCAGATAAATTGATTTGTTTTCAAGTTCTTGTTTAATTTTATAATGTTGTTTTCTTTATGTTCAGCATTTCTAAATAAGAGAAAGCCATACAAACCATGCAAAAACATGGTCTTATATTTTCATGACATACTTTACAATGGAAAGAAAGTAGCAAATGCTAACATCAGCAACACAAAAACTGAAAAACTTATACAATATTTCTATAACAAAAAAACTCATCAATCCATAACCATGAAAATGAAGAAAATGACTAAAATACTTTGAAAATGGTGAAATATAGTAAGACAGAGGTGGTGCGGCGGACAGAGGGAGTACTATGGCTGGCGAAAAAGAAGAAGATGGCGGACGGACGGAGGGAAGACGACAGTCGACGGAGGAGAAATGGTGGAATGGTCGCAAGAGGTTTTTCAGAAATGAAGGGTTTTTCGCGAGAGAGAAAGAAAGACAGAAAGTTGCATACTGTTTTTGAATTTAAAAAAACTCAGTTTTATTAAATTTATAAAATTAACACCTATAGATGCGCTTTCTTTTGTAAATACCCCCCCTAGCAGCGCTTTTTAGCCGCACTTTTACAGAAAGCGCAGTCTTTTCCACCCTGCCAAAAATCATTTTTGGCATAGTGTTAATAAATATTTGATGAATTTGGTGCCTTCTAATAAACTATTCATTCATGTTGTTTGATGTATTATTTCATGTGAGACTATACTTTTCTAATAAGATTAATTTGATATTGCAGACATTATGATAATGATTGATTCTAAATTTTATACTTGTGATATTGCAGGACTGAACTATAAGGAAAAGAAGAGAGGTATGATATAATAGTTGGGGATTTGGTTGATCCAATAGAATCTGAAATTTTTTGGATTACTCACGAAACTCTGGTTGAATGTAATCGGCTTATTTTGCTTACTGCTCGGCGTTTTGTTCAAACATTCTTAGAAAGGTACTTCTTTACATTACATTTTTGGAGATACAGTTTTTTAAAATTCTGGTATAACCTTTTATTTCTTTTCTCTTTTAATTTCTTATAGGATTATGAGGTGTATAAATTGATGCCACCAGTTTTTGTGTTATAGCAAACTTCTGAGTTTTATGTGTTAGAGAAAACTTTTGCCTGCTTTGACATTTTTTTGTGGAAATTGAGTTGAATTTAAGATCTATCCATTTTCATGTTTACTGTAATGGCACACAAAGGGTTGATTGTTGGACTGACATATTCACTTGAAGATGAATGTATTGCCTTGGCTAGTCCAATTGCTTGATGAAAATATAAAGATAAGGATTTGATGCAAATGCTTATGTTTCATGATGTTAATCTTTAGGGAATAAATCATGGCAGTGTTTCCTTTTCTTTTATATTTTTTTGGAATTGTTTAGAATGTCTATAGTTGAAAGTTTATCACAATCAAAGGGGTGTTTCATTTAAGTCCCAATATAAGTTTTAATATTTTAGTCAAAATCAAAATTTATGATATGAAATGGAAATATATCTTTTTCTTTTCTTAAGATATATTGAGAGACAAATATTGAAATAACAAAAAAATCCAAGGTTTTGTTTGGGGTGACTTATGTTTTATGTTTTGAAACTTTTAAAAATTAAAATTACTTTTGAAATTTGAAATCATATAACTTTTACAAAAATATTCACAAATAAATATTAAAGACAATGTAATGAATAAAAATAAATATCATAAATAAGTGAAAATATAACCATTAATATTTTAATAAAATACTTATTTTTTTCTCTTTTTTATAGATTACTTATATACAAAGTTGAATTAATTTAGAATTCAATGAGATCTTAAATTTGTTACCATTCTTCATTTATATTTATCAATTCTCTTTTTCAGTAAAATATATAACTTTATCATTTATATACCAAAAGCATAAGTCAAATATTTTAATATTAATTTGAAATGGATATACTCTACCTATTATTTCAATCAAATGGATATACTCTACCTATATTTCAATTTATCTTTATTCATAAGTTTAAAATTTACTCTTCAACTTAATTATTCTATTTTATTATATTTTTGAGACGATTTACAATAATATTTTAAAGCAACGACCATAATTAAATTAAATGCTATATATTGTATCGATTTCAACTTATTTTTCTTCCTTATCATTTTTTTAAGTATGTTGATTTTTTATATATTTTATTAACAGTAGTTTACATTAATTTATTAAATTATTTATATGTTTTTAAACATATTAATTAATTAATAATGATTATTATAAAACTTTATTTTCAATTAAAGTAAAATTTTATCAGACTTGTGGACTTTGAAGGACTAACCGATTGAATTTCGAGGGATTGGATAAGTCTCCATGTAAACATAGAAAAGATTGTAGTATAATAAAGCATGACCAAAGATAAATTAGTGTAAATGTAAGACTTTAAATTATAAATAGAAGAATTTAACTAAAGTTTTAATGACCAAGGGAATAAAGTGAGAATTTTAACTAAAATTTTATTAAATTTTAGAATAATGCATAATTTTTAAAATATTATTTTTACTTTTAGTTCTTAACTTGTGTCTCCAAAACACAAGTTATCATTACTCTTCAAGTTTTAGCATAACAAAAAGTTTATCAAATTTTATTATGCAAAATTTTTACTTTTAGTTCTTAACTTATGCCCCAAAATACAATTTTTATATTTTTTCAACTAAACTTTAATCCTAATTATTATGCAAAATTTTTATTTATATCTTAACCTTTTTAAATGGATTTATTTATGCTATATTTTAAAACTTTAGTAGATCCATTTATTGGCTAGCATTATTAGTCACCGGGCTATCTCACCTTTTGCCATAATATTAAAAGCCATTGATACACACAAACATACAAAACAAAATAATAATAATAATAATAATATAATAATCTATAACTATATATAAAGGGGATACAAGTTTTTGGTGTGGCTTATTTTTGTTCCAAAATTACCCTTCATCTTTTTTATCAACAAGAAAATAGTTTAATTTAAAATCTTGAGTGGTTAATAATTTTTGTTGGTTACCAATTGAAAAAGTAACTTTCATCTCTCACAAAGAATATCTCACACCTATAACTTTCATTAACTACTAAGTGGTGACAGAAGTTAAAAATTCTCTTCTATTTTTTTATGTAAATTTCATCTCTTTCTCAATGAATATACTTTTTTTTTTAATTTTTTTCATTCTATAATATTTTCATTTATTCAATTTTAATTAGTGATCTTTTTATTTTTGAAAAATAGATGAAACTTATTTTCAGTCAAGATCGCGCCATCACCCTCGATAGAAGAAGTCGTTCTCATTATGACTGAAAATTGATTGTTGTATGTAGATTTTTTTTGTAATTGCTTTTATAGTAATAGTTTTTGTATGACTTTTGTAGTGGAGTCTTTTTTAAAATTTTATCATTTACGAAACTTACCTTTTTTTCAAAACAGAGTTATTAACTATGGAGTAAAAAAAGATCATGTGATACTTGAAAAAATTTTATACTCTAAAATACAATAAAATTCAAGTATTTAATGCAACCACAATGGGTATGAGTGATTTTCTACTGCACTATTATTTTCTTACAAAAATTATATCTTACTTTTATTGCAAAATATTATTCATTAATACTATAGTTTTAACTTTTTACTTTTGTTGTTATTATGTTTTATTTCTTAATGATACTTATTTGTATTTTGTGAGTATAAACACATCATAAAATATGTAATTTAGATTTTCATAATACAAACAATTATTTCATCAGTATTATTTTTTGAAATGACGTGGTTTTTAATGGTGTTAGTTCTTTTGTTTAAAATTTTTATTTCTATATTACTTTTGATTTGGTATTTGCTATTGTAACTATCTATTTGTGTGGTAATTTAATTATGATTTGGAGATGGTTTGTGTTTTTTTTCATATTAAAAAATCATTAATTTGGTTAGCATTATTTGACATATAGAATAAAAGGAGACATGAGAAGAGGATATAAGAGTGTTACATATCAATTTCTCATATTAACATTTTTTTTGTTGAATTTTTTAATGAGCACACACATAAAAATATAAATGAATAAAAAATTCAACAAATTATTATCATCTCATTTTTAGATCTACATTTCATTTTTTAGATCCATCATCTCATTTCTCTTCTCTTTTCTTTTTGAAATATTATGGATGACTTTAACAGAAGGTTGTAATATAACGGTATAAAATGAAATCTTTTTGAAAATCTTTCACAAACTTAATTGGTACACACAATTTTAATATTTCTTACATTGTTAACTTTCATATGTACTATAGAAATAAAAACCATTTCCTCAAAAAATTATGTATCTTGATAAAAACAGTTTTAAAAATATTGTCACATTTATTAATACTTAATATACTGTTCAAATATACAATGACAGTTGCAAAAATATATAACTTCCATTATTTATCTTTTATGTCTATATGTGTGACCTTGCTATTGAACAAAACTTTAAGTATGAAAAAATAAAATAAAAATATTAACAAAAAAGTTTATTGTGAATTATTGAAAATTTGAAACACTGACCATTCACTTTCTTAAATTAGTTGAATTTTGTTGTTAATTTTTTATTTACGATTTTTAGTTTTGATGTTAAAGAGAGATGCGCAAAAAATGTCATATTACTTACAAATTTAATTTGAAAAATAATTTAACTTTTAATTAATTAAATAAATGACATTTTAAAATTTCTTACAAACATAAGGATGCATATAAGAAAATTTGGTATTCAAATAATTTAAATTTAAATCATACTTAAATAAAAAAAAATCATTTATATTTTGACGTGTATGCTCATTAAAAAAAAAGACAAGCACGAGAAGAGTCGTGTGCGGAGCATACATGTTCGCAGGGGATGTACGTGTTGTTCAGTTTACTCTACAAACTCCTCTCTAAACACTTTCATCAAATTTATAAGAGAGAGAGGGAAGGGGGAAGAGAGGAATGCATATTACAAAGTTTACTATACAAATAATTTAAATTAAAATCAAAATTAAATAAAAAATGTTCGTTCGTATTTTGACGCGTGTGTCGTACCCGTTTGGACGCTATCAAGACTATGTGCCACAAGGTAATACCTGAGAGATGTTCCTCCTCAGGTATTACCTTTCTATTTAACGCACATAAATTAACATAGTTAACCAATAAAAAGATGCAATAAAACCTGAGAGATCAAAGACAACAAATGCTCCACACACGATCAAAGAAAGAAATACATTCAAATATTAATTTTAAAGATGTATTTCTAATCCACCCAGGCCAGACCAAAAATTGAAATCTGTGGGTTAAGATGGTTCCCATTGATTAAGCACAACACAAGGAGATTCATTCAAAACATGTGACTTATTTGAATGTATTTCTTTGTTGATGTCTGCAATTGGAAGTTTTTCGTGCCCGGATCAATTCTGAAAAGCATTTCATAAGTCACATGTGAAAGCATTTCTTTGATCTGGCATGAGTGAGCTCACTTATACAAAGACACTCTTAGAAGGCGGTTAAAGTCACAATACTCAACATGTGACTGAATCGTGTTTTGAAAGTGTAAATTGTAGGTTTTTTTTTGTTTATAAGCTGATTATCATGTTTTGACTGGACCGTGTAGGCTTCTATAAGCTATTTATCTTGGCTTGATTTCACCGCCTTTTTTTATTGTACCTGTGCTTTTTTTTAACGTGAGTGTGTAACGAGCTTTGTAGCCCATGGTGAGTAATATGAACGATTGAACAAGATGCATAGACAATACAATAGTATTTCAATTAACCTTTTGGTGACAACTTACATATGGTGAGATGTCCAATCAATTCATTTTATGATGGAATATATATAAACTCGCCTAGACTCGGATAGTTCTTAATTCTCAAGATAAAGATCTCAGTTCTTAATCCTCATATTTGTGATGATATCTCTCTTGTGTCCGTCTGTCCGCTTATTTTTCTATGTTGTGCGCATTAAGAAAATATGCAAGTATAATATGCAAGTAACTTTGCACATATTATACACATGTTTATTTTCCTATGCTGTGCGCATTAAAAAAAGCGGACAGACGGGCACGAGAGTGCCCGTCTGAACGCTAATAATAATAATAATAATAATAATAATAATAATAATAATAATAATAATAATAATAATAATAATAATAATAATAATAATAATAATAATAATAATAATAATAATGTATTAATTAATATATTAATTACTAAATACATAAATTTTAAACATAATATATAAATATAAATACAAATATGTAATATATTTTATAATGATGATATATACTAATTAAATCTAGTTTCAATATTATATATTTGTTCATGCTAAAATTATTTTTGGATCCATCCTTGATTCCAATTTTTATCAAATTGGTATAATATAAAATTAAATTAAATATACTATATATAACATATTATATATCAGAACTGCTTAGACAAATATTTAAAGAGTCAATACAATTATAATAAATTTTGTTTTTTCATATCGTGAAATATTTTGAAACATGAAAAATAAAACTACTAAACGGAATTTACTATACTATTGATTCAAATATTTTTACAAAGACTGTGAAAACAAAATAATATTTTGATTCAAATATTTTTATATACGCGAACAACTTTATTATTGATTCATATATTTTTATAAATAGTTAAAAAAATTTTAATATTAGATTATGAAAAAAATACATTGTTGATTAAAATACTTTTATGTAAAAAAAAATATTATTGTTATAAACAAGAATAATTTTATTATTGATTCAAATGTATTTATAAATATTATCAAAAGAAAATTAATATTTTGATGCAAATATTCTTAGAAACAAAAACAGGTTTACTATTGATTCAAATATATTTATAAATAATGTCAAAACTAAAATATTATTTATACACAGGATAAAATACATTGTTGATTAAAATATTTTTATATACGAAAGCAAATATTATTGTTATAAGTGGGATCAATTTTACTACCGATCTAAATAATGAATAATTGAAATTTATCGACGGGAAAAAACAATATATAAGTAATGTAAAAATAAAAACAATATATTTATATATTGTTGATTAAATTATTTATATAAATGAAAAAAAATCTTATTGTTATAAACAAGATTAATTTTAATTATTCAAATATTGAATAATATGAATTTATTAACCATTTTTTAAATATGTAAAAAGATTAATGAAAAAAAATATTATTTTTTATAAACAGTAGTAAATTTATTACATTTTTGAAATGAATACACATACTAACTATAGAAGAAAAAAATTTAATTAAATCATAACTTATTTATTTTTTAAAATGCAAAAATAAAACAATTATAACGGAAACATGAAGTTAGTGATCAAAATATTAAATAATAATGAGAAAAAATTTACTATTAATTATAATATTTTTTACAAATAATATCAAAACAAAAAGAATGAAGGTATGGTTTACACTTTCTAAGATTCATTCTTTAAGAAATTGATTCGGAGTACTTACATATGCAGATTCAGCGTGAACACCCACCCAACTTTGATCCTTTTTTCGATGAGTGCAAAAATAAAACTCAGATAGATCGACACCCTTTTTCTTTTTCTATCAATTACAAAATAATAATGTCATTTATTATAAATACTAATTTATAAAATATAAAGAAAAGTTATAATACCATTCTTTTCCAATGCAAACTGTAATGCCCCATATTGCTTTTAGGATTACCGACTGACCCCACAAACCAACACAGGTCTTTTGGTCACCCATCCCAGAATTGCTCCAAGTCAAGCACGCTTAACTGTGGAGTTCTTATGAACGGGCTACCAAAAAGAAGATGCATCTTGTTGGGCGAGGGAGTGGTTGTCGGTGTCATGAGGTATGACAATGAGACACTCCTATGGGACTGCATGCTTGAATGAAGGCTTATAAGGATTAATTGGTACTACCTATACCAACAAGATGCATCTTCTTTTGGTCACCCATCCCAGAATTGCTCCAAGTCAAGCACGCTTAACTGTGGAGTTCTTATGAACGGGCTACCAAAAAGAAGATGCATCTTGTTGGTATAGGTAGTACCAATTAATCCTTATAAACCTTCATTCAAGCATGCAGTCCCATAGGAGTGTCTCATTGTCATACCTCATGACACCGACAACCACTCCCTCGCCCACAGGTGTTACATGTAACCACCGTCCTCTTTCACCTCAGGTGTTACATGCCCACCAGCTTCCGCTTGGTTCGTCCCCGTTCCCCTAGAAGGGGCTAGGAGTGTCTCATTGTCATACCTCATGACACCGACAACCACTCTCTCGCCCACGGGTGTTACATGTAACCACCGTCCTCTTTCACCTCAGGTGTTACATGCCCACCAGCTTCCGCTTGGTTCGTCCCCGAACCACATCGTACTGGGAGAGGTATGGCTCTAATACCATTTGTAACGCCCCATATTGCTTTTAGGATTACCGACTGACCCCACAAACCAACACGGGTCTTTTCAGCATGCTTTGTCCTCAATCACACGCTTTCCAGGAAACATCCCAGAAGGTCACCCATCCCAGAATTGCTCCAAGTCAAGCACGCTTAACTGTGGAGTTCTTATGAACGGGCTACCGAAAAGAAGATGCATCTTGTTGGTATAGGTAGTACCAATTAATCCTTATAAGCCTTCATTCAAGCATGCAGTCCCATACCTGCATAGCCTCAGGATCCCTCTCATTCGGATGTGAATTTGGTTTTCCCCTAGAAGCTACTAGGAGTGTCTCATTGTCATGCCTCATGACACCGACAACCACTCCCTCGCCCACGGGTGTTACATGTAACCACCATCCTCTTTCACCTCAGGTGTTACACGTATCACCAGAGCTGCTGTCAAAAAGTTCAAATCTCCTTCCCCCTACGAGTTCTCACTCAATCCTCTTCATTTTTTCCACTCAAATCCACCTAAAACTCAGTTTTTTGTTAATCGATTCCCTCTACAATCACTATAATTCATCTATTCATCACTCTACTACTTATTTTACCTTCTAAGGGTTCGATTTCGTTCATCCCTAAAAACTCAGATTTCTAGATCTGCTATTCATTATAATCCTAAATAGCATCAAGAATGTTCCACACGAATTTCACATAAATTTTGATTCCATACACACAACCACCATACAATACTCATTCAATAATAACAACAATTATGGGGATTCATCATGTTACGAAATTCATGTCAAGAAATTGCAAGAAAGCATAAATCCTACGAGAGAAAAGACCTCTCACTATCCTCTCATGTTAATTCACCCATATTGAAATCCATTCTCCCCCCTTACCTTAGATTCGAGATTTTCTTTGACAATAATGGAGATTCCTTGGTTCCTCTGCCCTAGCTCTCCTTGTTCTGTCTTTTTCCTCTTTCACGTTAACTGGTTTATTCCACTAACTCACCCTTAACCCCTTAATTACATTCTAATTTGTTTATTTTAATTATTACTAATAATAATATTAATAATAATAATAATAATAATAATAATATTACTAATAATAATAATAATAAATGATATTATTAATAATAACACTAATTGGATTAATGTTACTAAATTACCCCCTTAACTAAGGACACCAAAACAATTATACACACACAAGGTATAAAATGACTAAATAGTTTAAATGGGGTGTTACAACTCTCCCCCACTTAAAATATTTTCGTCCTCGAAAATGTACCTAATGAGAACAGTTCCGGATACGACTCTCGTATCTTACTCTCCAATTCCCAGGTCACACTTCCTCCAGCAGCTCCTCCCCAAGCTACTATCACCAACGAAATATCTTTTCCTCTTAGTTGCTTCATCTTGCGGTCTTCGATCCTCAACGGTATCGCCTCCACCGTAAGGTTATCTCAAATTTGTACTTCGTCTTTTGAAGCACATGAGACGGATCGGCAACGTACTTCCGAAGTTGCGATACATGAAACACATCATGCAGATTCGAAAGTTTGGGTGGCAACGCCACTCTATAGGCAATAGTTCCAACTCTCTGTAGAATCTGATACGGTCCAATAAACTTAGGATCCAATTTCTTCGATTTCAGCGCACGACCGACACCGGTCACCAGATTGACTCTAAGAAATACATGGTCACCTTCACTGAATTCCAAGTATTTCCTCCTATTATCATGGTAGCTTTTCTGCATACTCTGGGCCGTCTTCATTTTCTCTCTAATCATCTTGATTATCTCTGTAATTTGTTGCACAATCTCGGGTCCGAGTACCGTACTATCGCCCGACTCATACCAACACAGAGGAGTCCTACACCTCATATCATACAATGCCTCAAAAGGTGCCATTCCAATACTCGAATGATAATTGTTGTTATAAGTAAATTTAATCAGCGGTAAATGAGTATCCCAAGTGCCTCCCCGCTCGAGTACACAAGCCCTCAATAAATCCTCCAACGACTGAATAGTCTTTTCAGATTGTCCATCTGTCTGCGGGTGATAAGCAGAACTCAATTTCAAACTAGAACCCAAAGCTTCTTGCAAGCTTTTCCAAAATCCAGAAGTAAACCTCGGGTCTCTGTTCGATACAATGCTCGACGGAACCCCGTGTAACTTCACTATCACTCTGATATAAATCTCTCCTAACTTCGTCAAAGGAAAACTGATGTTAATCGATATAAAATGTGCCAACTTTGTCAGTCTATCCACAATCACCTAAATTGCATCAAAGCCTCTCATTGTATTCGGCAATCCAGTCACAAAGTCCATCACAATACTATCCCATTTCCACTCCGGTATCTTCATCGGTTGCATCAAATCAGATGGTTTCTGATGTTCCACCTTTGACTTCTGGGAAGTCAAACAGGCATACACAAACTGGGCTATATCCTTCTTCATACCAGGCCACCAAAATAATTTCTTCAAGTCTTGATACATTTTCATAGCTCCTGGATGAATACTCAAGCTACTCCTGTGGCTTTCTTGCAAAATTTACTTTTTCAAATCAGGATTACTGGCACACAAATTCTATCTCTGAACCTCAACACACCAAAATCATCTACCTTAAAGTCTGCTTCCTTGTTCGTCCCACATACGGTCATCAAGTCCACCAATTTCAAATCCAATTTTTGACCTTCTCTTATTTCACACAGAAACTCATTATTCACTTTCAGCATTCCCAACATTACACTTTCCGAAGTTAACTCACAAACCATACTCAAGTCTCTAAACTGCTCAATCAAATCCAATTCCTTAACCATCAGCATTGACATATGTATCGTCTTCCGACTTAGAGCATCTGCCACGATGTTAGCCTTACCAGGATGGTAGCTCAAACTAAAGTCATAGTCTTTTAGAAATTCCAACCATCTTCACTGCCTCATATTTAATTCCTTTTGGTCAAACAGATACTTCAAAATCTTATGGTCACTGAACACTTTGAATCTCGACCCGTACAAATAATGCCTCCAAACCTTTAATGCGAAAACCACTGCAGCTAACTCCAGATCATGAGTAGGATAATTCCTTTTGTGAATCCTCAATTATCGTGAAGCATAAGCTACAACTTTGCCATTTTGCATCAAAACACCGCCTAATCCCATTTTAGACGCATCACAATACACCACAAAAGGATCATTCAGATTTGGTAAGGTTAACACTGGTGCAGTATTCAACCTTTTCTTCAGTTCTTGGAAACTTTCTTCACACAAAATATCCCATACAAATGCCTGGCCTTTTCTAGTCAATTGGGTCAATGGAAGAGCCAAGTTAGAAAACCCCTTGATGAACTTACGGTAATACCCTACCAAGCCCAAGAAACTTCTAATCTCCGTCACGGACTTCGGAGCCTCCCACTGAAGTACGGCACTCACTTTTGATGGATCCACTGCTATGCCTCCTCCAGAAATAACATGTCCAAGAAAACTCACCTCACTCAACCAAAACTCACACTTAGAAAGTTTTGCAAACAATTTATTATCCCTCAATACTTGCAACGCAACCCTCAAATGCTCCACATGATCTGCTTCAGACTTAAAGTAAATCAAAATGTCATCAATGAAAACCACTACAAATTGATCCAAATAAGCATGGAAGATACAATTCATGTACTCCATGAACACACCTGGCGCATTAGACACACCAAACGGCATCACTGCATATTCATAATGCCCATACCGAGTTCTGAAAGTTGTCTTCTGGATATCATCTTCTTTCACACGGATCTGATGATAGCCTGACCTCATATCAATTTTATTGAACACACAAGCTCCCACGAGTTGATCCATCAGATCGTCGATTCTTGGAAGCGGATATTTTTTCTTGATGGTTACCTTATTCAACTGGCGATAATCAATGCACAAACGCATACTGCCATCCTTCTTCTTCACTAACAAAACCGGCGCTCCCCATGGCGACACACTAGGTCTAATAAACTTCTTATCCAATAATTCTCCCAACTTAGATTTCAACTCTGCCAATTCCTACACCGACATCCTGTATGGTGCCATAGATATAAGTCTGGTACCAAGGATAAGATCAATCGTAAACTCTACTTCCCTCTCTGGAGGTAACTCTGCAACATCCTTAGGGAACACTTCAGGAAATTCTCTTACAACAGGTAAATCTTCAATTAACGACTTACTCTCTACAGCTAGCGAAGAAAACACTGCAAAAACTTTGTCTTCGTCCCCCAACAAGATTCTCAACTCCTTGGTAGATACATGACTAGTCATTTCTTCTTCTTCCGGAGTCAGGAACAACAACCTCTTCCTATAAAAATCAATGTAAAGATGGTTGCTCTCTAGCCAATTCATCCCTAAAATAACATCCAACTCGCTGAGTGGTAAACAAATCAAGTCCACTCCAAAATCTTTATCAAAGATCGACACTGGACAATTCAAGCACACTAAAGATGTAGTGATTGATCCAATAGATGGAGTATTGTCGCTACTGCGAAAAACGAGGCCGGCAAAATAGAAGAGTCGCCACCTTTCATTATTTATCCCTCAGAACGGGAAAGAAAACGATCGGAAAAACCTGACGAAGAGGTATAAGACAAGGTCATCGCAACCAATGTCTGGATTTGGGAGTCGGTTACGCAAGGGGAAGGTATTAGCACCCCTAACATCCATCGTACTCGATGGGATCCACGCTTGTTGTGTTTATCTGACGGGTTTGTTACATCTATCTACGTTAAAAGTCTGGTCTGAAAAGAAAAGAAAATGACTCGGAAAAGCGTCGCACTTTATGCCTACGTATTCCCATCTAGAACGAGAAATCAGAGTCAACGTAGTTCGCCTAACTACGGGTTACGGGGGAAGGTTGCTCGCCGAGATATCGCATCTCGTGCCTACGTACTTTCACATAACGCGAAAGATCAGAGCAAACGTAGTTCGGGACAACGAGAGACACAGGTTTGTCTAACTGTTTTTTTATCCGAGTAGGGTTAACAAACGGTTCCTGCAGTTGGTGTATGCAGCTCGCTCGATAGAGACTTAGGCGTTTACCATTTGCGGTAGAACCGGGAGTTAACCAAACTCTCCTTCTGAAAAAGGGTTTCCAAGGGATTAAAGGTCCAAGAGGACAAAAAAAGTTTGATCTTTGTTTTCTGTTTTTTAGAGAAGTATCTTTTATGGATGTTTGCAACTGATATCGCACTAGAGACTATGACCTGAGAGTGAATGTGTCGCATGTCACCCAAAGGGTGCCATACTAAACATCCATACTATTGAAAAGAAACTCTCCAACAATCCTTTCTCAAGTAGCTTAAGACTCGTAGCATACAACGTCAATTAACCTTTATTACTGTATTTTGATTTGTTTGAAGATGAGAAGAGAAAAGACGCACTAAAGGGGAACTGATCCAATCCTAGAGTTGTCATGCAAAGTTGATCCTATGGTTGAGGTTAGGAGGGAATTACCTAATGTTATCATGCATGGTTAGAACCCTAATGTCTGTCATAACTTCTCTTGAACAAGAGAAGACAGAGTTCCTAGGGGAACATGGCAAAGGAAAACAACAGCAAAAGAAATAACTGTAAAGAATAACTGTAAATAAAATGCATGCAATGCAACAAACAAGCAGAAGGAGCCAAGCTCAACTTCTAGAACAAGCAAGCCCAAAGGCAACACACAAAGCACAGGCAAGGGAGACAGACTCAACCTTAAGCCAACAAGCAAAGCCAGATAATAACAGTCAAGCAGAGGGAGCCAGACTCAACCTATAAATGCAGACAAGCAAAGAGAGCTATTCTCAACCTTTAGGATGCTCTTAGGCCTAGATCATTATATGAGAGCCTAGTCTAATGCAACACACCAAACAGTCACACAAGCAACAGCAGAGCAGTCAGAAAATACAGCAGACCAAAATAGCAGACAAACAGCTCAACAACAAAGCAAATAAACAGCAAAACAAACAACAGTCTGCAAGAAACTTCAAGTCCAAACCATCTTCAAGAGAAGGAAAGTTCCATCTTCATGCTCCAACAAGAGAAAAGAGAGGTTACATCAAGATTATTGATTGATGATGGGAATTAGGATGGAAACCAAAGGAATCCAACCTGGCACTCGACCAGTCATCTGAGATAGGCATCCTCAAAGGTCCTACCTCTTGTGAAGTGCCACACATCCTTCCAAAGGAAATATGAGGATTTCATATAGGGACCTTGAATCACAGGATGGGAATGGAAAGCACTCAAAGCAATCCATGTTTATTTGAAGAAAGAGAAAACAAACTAGGCTCTTCCTAAACCCTAATTGAATAAGCTCAAAGAAAGCTACTAAAGGGAGGTCTAAACACCAAATCAAACATCACAATCAAGCGAACAACAGCTTATACATGTCTAAAGCACCACCAAAGAAGTTAGCAACCCTATCATGAACTAAAGGCTACCATTGAGGTCATTCTAAAGCAAGTGTTATGTTGAAAGCATCTTAAAACTGGCCTAAGTATTAAATCTATGAAAAATACTAAAACTACTTCTAAAATCCTATAAGATTTTCTAGGGGAACCTAAGAAGGTTAAGGACCTATAGTAGAAAGGTCAGGGATCAAATCCAAGGAGAAGGTCACCTAAAAAAAACCTAGATCACAAGGTATCAAATGAAAACCCTAAAATGGAAGGTCTAATGATCCTAATCCAAAACAGAACCTATTGTTATCTAAAAAATTTAAATTAATTCCTAAGGTATCATGCATCTCTAACCTACCAGCTAGCCAAAAATCTCATCCAAAATCAAAACCAATTGAAAGAACAAAAAATCAGCAAAAACATGAAGAAATGAACCAAATTAAAGAAATTAAAGAAAATGCAAAAACACAAATTAAATGGAAAATAGCATGAAAATGAAATGTAAAAGCATCATAAAATCAGAAATAAAATCAGGATCATGGACATATTTTTGTTTTATTTTTCTGATCAAAGATGGATTTATTATGAATTTAGGAATGCAAATGGATTAAAAGAAAAAGAAAAAGAAATAAAAAATGAATTAACTGCTGGAAAATATCAGGACCATCAGATACGCGTACTAGTCAACAGATCCAACACGCTAGGAGGCTACCAGCGCATTAAATGAAATGACTGCGGTTCATTCAGTCCAAGTCAAATCTCAAATTAAAACGTGGCCATACGATTGGGAGACTTTCTCAACATTCCAGGCAGATCCAAGGGTTATAGGTCGTCGTCTTCATTTTAAATTAAAAAGGGAGGGAGATTAAGCATGGTGGTCGGAGATGACTTCCGATCATCTTCTCCGGCGGCCCCAAAGTTGCAGGTCATGGAATCCTCATTAAAGTTCAAGAAACTTATGTCATTCTCTATGTTTTTCCATGCTGATTTCAAATCTGTCATTAGTTTTTACTGATTCTCCATAGATTTTAAAACACGATCCACAACAGAAAATGTGTCAAATAAACAATCAGCACGAAACTCCAATTTTTGGCCATGGATCTCTTCCTTATGCTTAAGAGATCATTATGAACTATATAGATTGTGTTGAAACCTTAAGATCAGACCAATCCAACTCCAAACAGAAATTCAGTTGCACCTTAAATTGTCTCTAAACTTCTAAATTGTGATCTAGAATCCATCTAGACAACTTCCTAAAGCCTAACCACATGCTAACATATGCTAGATCCACACGAATCTACTGCAATTTTGAAAGTTACATACCTGTGTTAGAGCTTCAAATTGGAGCAGTTAGAGCACGATTCTCAGCTTCAAACTGTGCAGATCCACTCAAGGAAGTATGCTGAAGATGTTTGTAGCTTTGAATTGCCTTGAATTGGTCTGGATCAGAAAACACGATTTCAACCTTGAAGCTTGAAACTCCACTTGCAACCTCTGGTTCTAGCACGAAATGATCACCAAAATTGCTCTGAATTCATCATAAAACTTATATAGAAGGTGTTTGTGGGCTTTCGAGGTCCAATCGAGGCCCAAATCAGAATATCCCAATTTCAATTTTTCTCCAAATATTCAACAATGGTATGCATGAATTTGCACTCAAAACTTCCTCAAGAAGTTTCAATTTCCTTGCTTGTGGTTTGTAGAAAGTGTAGAGATCAATCAGAGAGCTTGTTTGCATCATAAGACTATGGTTTGATGTGTTACTTATTTGTGAAGTAACAAGTTGAAATGCCATGAATTAGACCCCAAATGAAAAATCTAATAATGCCAAAGTGCTTAGAATGATTTTTCTGATTAAAATGAGTACTCACTTGGCCTTGTTTGAACACAAATGAATTAATCTTGAATTTTTCACTTAAATGCCTTTAAATTCTCCCTTTTGCCAATTTTCTCAAACCAACTCTCACCTTAAGCCAAATCAATGCATAATGAATACATGGTTGACCTAAAAACATCATTTTGAGAAAGTTTTGTGTTGAACAAAACTTGATTTGAAGCTTGCAAGATGGAGAAAATGACCTATAATGCCAAATGACCTATAATCTTACTTTCCCAAAATACCCCTAACTTGTAAACCTCATAACTTGAGTTCTACAAATAAGATGGAAGACTTCTAGTACAATTTGGAAAGCTAAGATAAATACCTACAACTTTCATGTCGGCCAAAAGTTTAGGAGAAACACCCTTCTAGGTCAAAAGTTCCATGGAAGTTGGTGAACTTTCACAGACAAATTTCACATTCATCTGATGACCTGTAACTTGTCTGGACCATAACGTGAGTTATATAAATCCAATGGAGGACTTCTAGTACTCAAATTAAATATAAGAGCATGCTCTATAAGTTTCATGTTGGCCAAAAGTGGACATGAAACTTGCATATTGAGATAAGTGGTCTTGAAGTTAGGCACTAAATAGGGAATTTTACCTTGAGAACCCTAGTTTAGCAACTTCTCACACTTTGAACTTTTCTTGAATTGATCTTGGAATATTACCTCATATATCTCAACACAACTATCCATGATTACAGAGACTTAGAATTGAGCTTTAACCCTCTTCAATTGCACAGTTGACTTAGGGTTACTCAGATCAAAACCTTAATTGCAACATCCTCAACTGTGGCTCTTCCCACTTGACACAGTGACTTGATTGAGCTCCACCATGACCCTCAAGGTACTCCATGAGCTCCATCCACATACCTTATCCATGATCAATGCTCTACAACCCACTAATGGTCTTCACTTGGTCCTCAGATTAGGAGATTAACCACATACAAACAACTGAAATTCTCAAGAACCCAACCTTCTTCCTGATGACTTTGGTGACTTCTCAAGCTTGAACAAGACCTCTAGAAAGGCTCCTCTTGATATAAACCACACTTGATCCCCTGCACAATGAACAATGCTATGCTACGCAAATGTTAGGTCAATGATATGCTAATGCAATGAAACATAAACCAAGTGAGAAAAGGTTAGGCAAATTTTGGGGTACAACAGCTGCCCCTATTCAAGCGGCTTGAACCTGACTGGATGAAAAGCGAACGGATTTCAGGCAATCAAGGTAGAAGATGGTTGAATACCAAAGAACCCGGAAATTTGCTAACCGAAGAAACAAACTGCACAAACTGCTTAGGGAACAAAATCCAGACAATTGAATCTGGTTGTCACAGCAACAACCGATTAATCATCTGATACAGAACCTGATTTCAATATCAACCCCCTGCGTGACGCCACAGGTACTGAATCACCAGTCAATATTCCAACATACGCTACAATAAGTGAGCACTACGTAAAGCGCGTCATCCCTGTACTATCCGGGGTCTTCCATTTTCGAAGAAACGGGCATCACACTAAATAAAAGCGTGGTATCCCTGTACTATCCGGGATCTTCCATTTCCGAAGAAACGGGCATCCGAAGACTTGAACGAGCAACTCTGCGGGGAAAATCTGGCAACAACTCCAAAGTCTAATTATGAAGCCGTTTAATGCTGACGTAACAGCCACTCGAGGAAAACTCTATCGAACTCCAAAGTCTAATTATGAAGCCCTCCAGAACTCTTCCGGGGAAATTCAGAAGACGACTCCAAAGTCTAATTATGAAGCCGTTTAATGCTGACGTAACAGCCATTCGAGGAAAACTCTGTCGAACTCCAAAGTCTAATTATGAAGCCCTCCAGAACTCTTCCGGGGAAATTTAGACGACGACTCCAAAGTCTAATTATGAAGCCGTTTCATGCTGACGACAACTCCAAAGTCTAATTATGAAGTCGTTTCATGCTGACGACAACTCCAAAGTCTAATTATGAAGCCGTTTCATGCTGACGACAACTCCGAAGTCTAATTATGAAGTCGTTTCAGCCATTCGAGGAAAACTCTATCGAACTCCAAAGTCTAATTATGAAGCCTTCTAGAACTCTTCCGGGGAAATTCTGACATCAACTGTCGAACATTAACCTTGACTACGAGTAATGACCTCAATAGTCTTGTCCCTGGAATCTTTCTTTTTAAACGCTGACTTAACAGCAACCCGAGGAAAACTCCACTGGGGAAAAAGAGAAACTTAACCAAGCAACTCTGATGAGGGAACACATGATAGGACGAACGTTATCATCACATATCTCAAGCCAACAATTTTGAATTTTCGAAAACCATCCTGAACAAGAATTCCAATTACTTTCAGGGAAGAACGCCTGAAAGCAAAGAGGTAACCAACCTGGCTTATGTTTCAAAATGCATATGTCTTAAAATGGCGTAATGCTCCATACGGAATAGAAATACTACGCGCTTGGGTAGATGCAAATATGATGCAGATACGATGATATATGCAAGATGCAAATGCAGGCTCGGGCTGCCGGAGAAACGCTGGATACAGAACCGCTTCAGCAAAACAAATGCTGAAGACAAAGCCAACTCCGTTGGGGATAACCAGGTATCACAGAATTATCCCAGCAAAATAAATGCTGGAAAGGTAAAGTGACTCCGCTGGGGGAAGAAACAATCCTGCTAGGGGATAGCTTAACAAATCCGGAGTTACGAACTCTGCAGAGGATGAACAACCTATTGGAGGAAATACAGCCTGCTGGAGAAATAAAAAGAACAATCCTGCACGGGGACGATCCTCTCAAAACCATTGACAAACTGGTTGTACCCTGTGAGGACTTCACTGGGGATTAGATGTGCACCTGACCACTGTTGGGGATGCACATCACTGCCTGACCGCTTGCTAACTCGCATACAACTTTTCTGGGTATGAACAAGCGACTTCCATTCGCTGGGGAGGAATAAGATCACCCAGAGCCTGCTCCTACGTTAAGGTACTCCGGCTGGGGAAACATGATCCCTGCCTAGGATACATCTGGTTGGGGAGAATCTTTCTCCGTCCGGGGAGACACATCAATGGTCACAGCCCCATGTTCAGACTCTGCGGGGAAACACGACCAAACCCGCTGGGGAAGAATGAGTCATCCTGCTTGGAACAATATGCCATGAAACGAACTTGCAATGGCTTGCCCCAGAATCTATAACAACCTTTGACAAACTCTGCAGCTATGGAGAGGGACGGCCCTTTCTCCTTCAGCTTTTGTCCCAGCCTGCGAGATCTTCATCATATCCTTTTAAAAGGAAACCTGAGATCTCTGTACTCTGATGGTTTGATACGACCAGCTTCAGCATTTCGAACCTCATGGAGGTGCTTCAAGTTAATCGACTTTAGGATAAGGATAGCCTTGGCGCTCTTGGGGTGACCTGCCCCAATCTTGTCATGACTTTGCCCCTCATGGGCTAATCTGTGGGGAGTAGTACCCTTGGCTGCGAGAAATTCGTCAAATCTCGACCTGATTGCCCCGGATTACCTGATTTCTGGATGGCTGACTCCCATGCCGCGATCATTTGACATAGTTTGCCCCGGTTCACCGGGATATTCTGGCATCCTGCATTCTGTCCTGATCAAATCTTTCCATCGTGGAAACTTTCCCGCTGTCAAGCGCTTACTCGCTAGTAAAACAAACTGTTCTGCATAACAGACATATCAAATGCAATGCATATGGCAGTTTTCAAAATCCATTCCTATTCACTGGAAAAATTTTATGACATAAAACATATGAATCATTCATCAATATGTCAAAATCAATACAACGCTATAAGAAGAATCCTTTCAGGAGTCAGTTCCAATGCGATCTTTACCAAAGTATGCTTTCGAAACAAACCTATTTCAATTAGGACTTTTAAAGGTTGTAACGTGGTCAGGTTCATGGTTTATGAAAGAAAAGATAAAGTCTCAAAATTTATTTTAACCCATTCATTCTCCTTGATGTTCTCTGATCCTACATTCATCTAATTCGACCTTAGCGTTCTCCTTTCAAAGGTCGAGTGACAATTCAAGAAATCACACTTTTCGAAGTGACAGTCGTTCCCTTTTAGTCTTTTGGCGTCCGGAGCCACACGATTTCGTTCTTTTTCTTTCGCAATCCCTTTTCGCTTTTCGTTTTTCGTTTTCTCCTAACTTTTGCCTGGACTAACTCTTTAGAGTTTCTTCAATTTTGAAGTCCAGCGGGGTACCCAATTTTTTTTGCCTAAGTCGCTTGCTTTTAGGATTCGACTTAGCGGGCTTTTCTTTTCGATTCTTTTTTCCTCTCTTTTTTTTTTGGAACAAATCGTATGATATCGGCCCGTATGACTTGTTAAAGATTGTGACTGTTTCACTCCTGATCGACCAGGCTTAACCATTGTGGCTTTTAGGTACGACCTACATAGGTGTGATATGTCCTCGAACGAACATTCCTCTTGTAATTTGAACGCTTGGTCAAATTAACTGACACCTACCCTGCCCTGGGTTAAGATTGAGGGTTTTTCATTTTCAGAAAGAAACTCCTACAACTAAGCTCAAAGGGGTTAACAAGGGATTATCTTCCTTATATCTCCAGTGTTTAGGAATTGAAACAATGCCTGTACATCATCAATAGGTTTTTTATTCAAAAGCATACATTTGGAAGCTTGCGCTTCGTTGGATTTCGTCATCCTCCTCAGATTCCACTTAAACAAGCGTTTGAAATAAAAGAAAGCAATAGAGTGAACACGAACGGGTTAATTCAAAACATGCATATTTATTTCATTATCAATATCAATGGAAAACAACAAGCTTTACAAACGAAATTTGCAATTCTAACAGGAAAGAAACTATAAATGTAAAGAAATGACATGAAAAATGCAGATTACCAGCTTCTAGGAACCGGGCTTTCGCACTTGATTCGCCGCTGAGGCAGCCATCTTCAGGGTTTACTCGTCGAGGTCAGTCTGAAAGGCTTCTGAACCCTCATTCTCGGGGGACTCTTCCACAACATGAATTGATGTGCCTACCTGGCAGGATGAAGGAAGGTCGTTAATCTGAATACCCTGAGGCGTAATCGAGAACATGTTGGCGTCCAATAGACTCTGAACTTGGCTCTTAAGCCCCTTTCAGTTATTCGTTGAATGCCTCTGTGTTCCAACATGGTACTCACAGCGGGCGCTGACATCAAGACCTGGAGGATATGGAGGGATCATTTGATTAGCCTCTTTCGGCACTATCAACCCACCTTTGACCAAATCCGACAACACCTGACTGTATAACATGGGCAATCGAGTGAACTGCCTTTCGGGCTTCTTTGGTCTTGGTTTGGCGTGCCGTCCCTGTTGGTGGCGATATGACTATTGATTCCGGAAGGGAGATGATGTATGATGCGCGGACCCTAGGGGTTGTTGACTTTGAACAGTCAAGACATCTGGAAATTGAGCCTGAGATACTAAGGACTCCGTTTGCTCAGATGCACTCATCCTCAGCTTTAGCCCCGGAATTGGCAATAGCTGCGGGGTACGGAGATTTAGAAGTCATAAATTGCAAGGCATCCTTTGGGTCCAATGCAGTTTTAGGAGCGGAAGCAGGAGTGTCCATCTTTTCTGTAATGCCTGGAATGAGACCCTCTATTATACTTGTGTCGCCCGACGCGAGCTTAACGGCCTTTGAATCGATCAAGTCTTGAACTACGTGCTTAAAAGCTTTGCAGTTCTCAATGTGGTGTCCGGGTGCCCCCTCATGGAAATCACAATGGGCGTTTGTATTATAGCCAGGTGGTGGGGTCCCAGTTAGTGGATGTAACTTCCGTAGTTCGACCAAACGAAACTGAAGTAAGACTTGCAACAACTGAGCGCATGTCATTGGGATCGGATCGAAAGTTCTGTCAGCTGATTTTACCTTCTGAGCGTACCCCCTCCTAGTCACATGATTATCCCGAGAAGCCATGTGTTGAAGAGAAAAATTCAAAGGTCTTTGTCGCCTATTAGACATCCTAGGCTTATCAATCCTTGGAACGAGTTCCACAAGCACAATTGGAACAAGCATCTTTGCTGCGGCTTCAGGTAGCTGATCATCTTCTTTCCTGAGCACATCCTTTAACACCTCCATGATCAAGCCCACCTGGGTCTTCAGCTGATTGTTCTCCTCTCTGGGTACCTGCTGGTTCGATTGCAACTCTTGCATATTTCCCAAAACCTGCCTCATCTGGCCTCGGACCTCACTCAACTCTGCTCGTACCTGTTCCATAGCCTTGTGGGGATTTCTATAATCTTCCTGATCGGATCCTGAAATAACCTGCATCAACAGTGGGTTAGAAAAACAGCTCAAGGTACCTGTTATGCAAATGATTTATGCAAATGCAAACGTGTGTATGTGCTTTAGGGAGATTTTTCCCTCGATTCGAGTGCCAGAGTGCCAGTGTTGATAACAAGAAGTCTGGATCTAGTCACTGAAATAACATCTCATATATGGATAAGGCCCAACGGAAGCAGTACAAAGTCAATGAATACATGGGGAATCAATAGCATGACCTCGACCAACAAGTCTGGTGATGGTCAGCCTACAGCAAGAATCAGAAAAACAAAGGGTTACAATGATAGTCAAGTGAGATAACGGGCACGAAACTCTTCTAGTAACTATTTTGTCTTGGGGTGATCAGGCCGAGTGAGTAACCCTTCAACGAGTAGCTCTCTCTGCATAATAGTGCACTAGAGACCTTCAACTGAATCTTCCCACGCTCCCTAGCCAAAGCAATCTTCTAACTTTCGCTTCTTAGACTCGAACCTCTGCTTGCGATCTTTCAGGTTAGCGATAGCTTTGTTCAGCATGTCTTTAGTGGCATATCTGCGAGCAGTTTCCTCATCAAACATCTTTTCACTAGCCTTCACTTGAGCTTTCAATTTGGAGATCTGCTGCTTCAGTTTGTCCTCTTTCTCTTTGTTGCTGGCTATAGTGGCATTCCACTGCTGATTGAACTTGGAGATTCTCCGGTATGCTTCATCCAAATTCTGCTTCTTGGTGGCCAATACATCATTGACAGATTTGAAGTCTAGACCCAAGCGTTCACGATCAGCTATCTGCTTAGTCAAGTCTGTGCCCAACCTGTTCACCAACTTTGTCTGCTTCTTGAAGGAGTGGACGACTTCATTTCTCTCGCTTCTTAGTTGTGCCAACTCTTTTTCCAACTCTTCATTGGCCCTTTTCAGTTCTTCCTTCTCAGCTAACACCTGATTATACTGCTGAATAGACACGGTAGTATGCTCTTCCACCACTGGAGGGCACTCCTGCTTAGCAGGTGGAAATGGCATTCCTATGGTCTCTGCTCTGGTCTTGATCCAGGTCACATAAGGAGCATAAGCTTGGAGATTGCTTTTACCCAGCAATGATTTCCCTCGTCTACTGATATCATTCCAGACCTGCTGAAGCTTAGCTAACATATCCCCCTCTAGAAGACCGGTGAGGTACAGAGATTCCTGCACCTCTTCCTCTTTTGGCGGAACTCTCAAAGCATAAGCAAACTGTCTGACAAGTAGAGATGGATTATAGTTGATACAACCCTTTCTTCCAATCAAAGGCACATTTGGAAACCCACTGCAGCTGAATATGATTTCCGTACCCAACATATCTCTATCAAACCATACAATACTCTCTGCTGATAAACCCATCAATCGCTCAGACCACTCAGTCGTGGCTGCAGACGAAGCAAAGAGACCCTTCTTGGGCAGGTGACTATCAAACCATCTGTAGAGTAAGGGCACACAACATGATACATTCTTACCCCTTCTATTTTCGTTCTTGTAATGGACGAAATGATACATATTGCCAATCAAGGTAGGAACTGGATTCCCTGATGCAAAGATATGAAAGGCATCCAAGTCTACAAAATCAGGCATGTTAGGAAACAAAATGATGTCATATATGCAGAGAGCAAGAATGGCGTTGAATACGATCCAACAACCTTCTTTGGCACACTGTTGGGCTTTCCCAACTAGGAACTGCAGAGAAAATCCAGGAACCCCATTCCAACTGGACAAGATCAACAGAGGCATACATATGAAGAGAAAGAGCTAGATTAGCCAGATTAGGCTTAACATCCATATGAACAAATGGCATCTGACTCTTGATAGGCACACCCAACAACTCAGCATACTCCTCTAATGTGGGTGCAAGGATGAAGTCCGGGAAAGTGAAGCATCTCAATGGAGGATCATAGAACTGCAATAAGGCATACAACCCATTCAACTCATACACAGAAGGTTCACGAACCAGACTGAGCAGTTTCCCATAAGATTTTCTGAATTCCCCTCTCACTGTATCATCTGCCAAGGAAATCAAACTGGACAATAGAGCAACATCTAGAGTGGGGAGCTTGTAGGCCACATTCTTCTTCAGAGATCCCATGATAGCATAACAAAAGGCAAGAAAACCGGAACCGGGGAATAATATGCACCTGCAACACAGACACACGTTAATGATATGCAAATGAGTATGCAAAATGCAAAATGCAAACATGCAACAGGGGATCAAGATGGTGCTACTGAGGAGACCGAGGCTCTGATCCAACACAATTACAACACTGCTCTGATAATACAACCCTGAAGAGGACCAATAAATATGCATTATCGAGAACAACCACATCTCTGACGATAAAAACCCTCTGAACCCAACAACACTGATTCACTGTCAAGAAAACCAGGTAGTCTGAAGGTTAAGGTTTCCTGCAATAACCCGACCCCGCTCACAGGTATGGACCTAATCACAGACAAGGTATGGCATCCTATGCATTTCCCAGCGTCACAGACTTTCAAGGGCGATGATACGATACCCAGAAGGTGTGGCATCATCATCTCTTGAAGTGGCCTCACTCAGCTGAGTCATAAATGATCGGTCCCCAGAGTCGACAATCCTCCAAACCAACAACCCCTCAGGCCCAAAGGGCCGGAAAAGAAGTCAACCGGGAGAACCTCGTCTGAGCATGGATTTCATGAGACACTAGTGCCTGCAAAGCAAGCACGTGCCCACTAATTTCCACAACTAATGCTAAGTACACTCAAGCCTGGGTTTGGCTTCTCACTCATCAGAGCCCCTTCCCACAACCGCACAATAATAATATCATACTGAAAATAAAATGCGGAAAGTAAATTGCGATAAATAAAACCCAACAGGTAAACACACAAGCACTAGGATTGACTCGCATAGGGAACTAGAGTCCCCAGCAGAGTCACCAGCTGTCGCTACTGCGAAAAACGAGGCCGGAAAAACAGAAGAGTCGCCACCTTTCGTTATTTATCCCTCAGAACGGGAAAGGAAACGATCGGAAAAACCTGACGAAGAGGTATAAGACAAGGTCATCGCAACCAATGTCTGGATTCGGGAGTCGGATACGCAAGGGGAAGGTATTAGCACCCCTCACGTCCATCGTACTCGATGGGATCCATGCTTGTTGTGTTTATCTGACGGGTTTATTACATCTATCTACGCTAAAAGTATGGTCTGAAAAGAAAAGAAAATGACTCGGCAAAGCGTCGCACTTTATGCCTACGTATTCCCGTCTGGAACGAGAAATCAGAGTCAACGTAGTTCGCCTAACTACAGGTTATTGGGGAAGGTTGCTCGCCGAGATATCACATCTCGTGCCTACGTACTTTCACACAGTGTGAAAGATCAGAGCAAACGTAGTTCAGGACAACGAGAGACACAGGTTTCTCTAACTGTTTTTTTTATCCGAGTAGGGTTAACAAACGGTTCCAGCAGTTGGTGTATGCAGCTCGCTCGACGGAGACTTAGGCGTTTACCGTTTGCGGTAGAACCGGGAGTTAACAAAACTCTCCTTCTGAAAAAGGGTTTCCAAGGGATTAAGGGTCCAAGAGGACAAAAAGAGTTTGATCTTTGTTTTCTGTTTTTTAGAGAAGTATCTTTTATGGATGTTTGCAACTGATATCGCACTAGAGACTAGGACCTGAGAGTGAATGTGTCGCATGTCACCCAAAGGGTGCCATACTAAACATCCAGACTGATGAAAAGAAACTCTCCAACAATCCTTTCTCAAGTAGCTTAAGGCTCGTAGCGTACGACGTCAATTAACCTTTATTACTATATTTTGATTTGTTTGAAGATGAGAAGAGAAAAGACGCACTAAAGGGGAACTGATCCAATCCTAGAGTTGTCATGCAAAGTTGATCCTATGGTTGAGGTTAGGAGGGAATTACCTAATGTTATCATCCATGGTTAGAATCCTAATGTCTGCCATAACTTCTCTTGAACAAGAGAAGTCAGAGTTCCTAGGGGAACATGGCAAAGGAAAACAACAGTAAAAGAAATAACTGTAAAGAATAATTGTAAATAAAATTCATGCAATGCAACAAACAAGCAGAAGGAGTCAAGCTCAACTTCTAGAACAAGCAAGCCCAAAGGCAACACACAAAGCACGGGCAAGGGAGACAAACTCAACCTTAAGCCAGCAAGCAAAGCCAGATAATAACAGTCAACCAGAGGGAGCCAGAATCAACCTCTAAATGCAGACAAGCAAAGGGAGCTATTCTCAACCTTTAGGATGCTCTTAGGCCTAGATCACTATATGAGAGCCTAGTCTAATGCAACACACCAAAGAGTCACACAAGCAACAGCAGAGCAGTCAGAAAATACAGCAGACTAAAATAGCAGACAAATAGCTCAACAGCAAAGCAAATAAACAGCAAAACAAACAACAGTCTACAAGCAACTTCAAGTCCAAACCATCTTCAAGAGAAGGAAAGCTCCATCTTCATGCTCCAACAAGAGAAAATAGAGGTTACATCAAGATTATTGATTGATGATGGGAAGCAGGATGTAAACCAAAGGAATCCAACCTGGCACTCGACCAGTCATCTGAGATAGGCATCCTCAAAGGTTCTACCTCTTCTGAAGTGCCACACATCCTTCCAAAGGAAAGATGAGGCTTCCACATAGGAACCTTGAATAATAGGATGGAAATGGAAAGCACTCAAAGCAATCCATGTTTATTCGAAGAAAGAGAAAACAAACTAGGCTCTTCCTAAACCCTAATTGAATAAGCTCAAAGAAAGCTACTAAAGGGAGGTCTAAACACCAAATCAAACATCACAATCAAGCAAATAGAAGCTTATACATGTCTAAAGCACCATCAAAGAAGATTAGCAACCCTATCATGAACTAAAGGCTACCATTAAGGTCATTCTAAAGCAAGTGCTATGTTGAAAGCATCTTAAAACTGGCCTAAGTATTAAATCTATGAAAAATACTAAAACTACTTCTAAAATCCTATAAGATTTTCTAGGGGAACCTAAGAAGGTTAAGGACCTATAGTAGAAAGGTCAGGGATCAAATCAAAGGAGAAGGTCACCTAAAAAAACCTAGATCACAAGGTATCAAATGAAAACCCTAAAATGGAATGTCTAATGATCCTAATCCAAAACAGAACCTATTGTTATCTAAAAAATTTAAATTAATTCCTAAGGGATCATGCCTCTCTAACCTACCAGCTAGCCAAAAATCTCATCCAAAATCAAAACCAATTGAAAGAACAAAAAATCAGCAAAAACATGAAGAAATGAACCAAATTAAAGAAATTAAAGAAAATGCAAAAACACAAATTAAATGGAAAATAACATGAAAATGAAATGTAAAAGCATCATAAAATCAGAAATGAAATCAGGATCATGGGCATATTTTTGTTTTATTTTTATGATCAAAGATGGATTTATTATGAATTTAGGAATGCAAATGGATTAAAAGAAAAAGAAAAAGAAATAAAAAATGAATTAACTGCTGGAAAATATCAGGACCATCAGATACGCGTACTAGTCAACAGATCCAACGCGCTAGGAGGCTGCCAGCGCATTAAATGAAATGACTGTGTTTCATTCAATCCAAGTCAATTATCAAATTAAAACGTGGCCATATGATTGGGAGACTTTCTCAACATTCCAGGCAGATCCAAGGGTTATAGGTCATCGTCTTCATTTTAAATTAAAAAGGGAGGGAGATCAAGCATGGTGGCCGGAGATGACTTCCGGTCATCTTCTCCGGCGGCCCCAAAGTTGCAGGTCATGGAATCCTCATTAAAGTTCAAGAAACTTATGTCATTCTCTCTGTTTTTCCACACTGATTTCAAATCTGTCATTAGTTTTTATTGATTCTCCATAGATTTTAAAACACGATCCACAACAGAAAATGTGTCAAATAAACAATCAGCACGAAACTCCAATTTCTGGCCATGGATCTCTTCCTTATGCTTCAGAGATCATTATGAACTATATAGATTGTGTTGAATCCTTAAGATCAGACCAATCCAACTCCAAACAGAAATTCAGTTGCACCTTAAATTGTCTCTAAACTTCCAAATTATGATCCAGAATCCATCTAGACAACTTCCTAAAGCCTAACCACATGCTAACATATGCTAGATCCACACGAATCTACTACAATTCTGAAAGTTACATACATGTGTTAGAGCTTCAAATTGGAACAGTTAGAGCACGATTCTCAGCTCCAAACTGTGCAGATCCACTCAAGGAAGTATGCTGAAGATGTTTGTAGCTTTGAATTGCCTTGAATTGGTCTGGATCAGAAAACATGATTTCAACCTTGAAGCTTGAAACTCCACTTGCAACCTCTGGTTCTAGCACGAAATGATCACCAAAATTGCTCTGAATTCATCATCAAACTTATATAGAAGGTGTTTGTGGGCTTACGAGGTCCAATGGAGGCCCCAAATCAGAATATCCTAATTTCAATTTTTCTCCAAAAATTCAACAATGGTATGCACGAATTTGCACTCAAAACTTCCTCAAGAAGTTTCAATTTCCTTGCTTGTGGTCTGTAGAAAGTGTAGAGATCAATCAGAGAGCTTGTTTGCATCATAAGACTATGGTTTGATGTGTTACTTATTTGTGAATTAACAAGTTGAAATGCCATGAATTAGACCCCAAATGAAAAATCTAATAATGCCAAAGTGCTTAGAATGATTTTTCTGATTAAAATGAGTACTCATTTGGCCTTGTTTAAACACAAATGAATTAATCTTGAATTTTTCACTTAAATGCCTTTAAATTCTCCCTTTTGCCAAATTTCTCAAACCAGCTCTCACCTTAAGCCAAATCAATGCATCATGAATACATGGTTGACCTAAAAACATCATTTTGAGAAAGTTTTGTGTTGAACAAAACTTGATTTGAAGCTTGCAAGATGGAGAAAATGACCTATAATGCCAAATGACCTATAATCTTACTTTCCCAAAATACCCCTAACTTGTAAACCTCATAACTTGAGTTCTACAAATAAGATGGAAGACTTCTAGTACAATTTGGAAAGCTAAGATCAAGACCTATAAAGTTCATGTCGGCTAAAAGTTTAGGAGAAACACCCTTCTAGGTCAAAAGTTCCATGGAAGTTGGTGAACTTTCACAGACAAATTTCACATTCATCTGATGACCTGTAACTTGTCTGGACCATAAATTGAGTTCTATAAATCCAATGGAGGACTTCTAGTACTCAAATTAAAGCTAAGAGCATGCTCTACAAGTTTCATGTTGGACAAAAGTGGAGATGAAACATTCATCTTGAGATAATTGGTCTTGAACTTAGGCACTAAATAGGGGATTTTACCTTGAGAACCCTAGTTTAGCAACTTCTCACACTTTGAACTTTTCTTGAATTGATATTGGAATATCACCTCATGTATCTCAACACAAATATCCATGATTACAGAGACTTAGAATTGAGCTTTAACCCTCTTCAATTGCACAGTTGACTTAGGGTTTCTCAGATCAAAACCCTAATTGCAACATCCTCAACTGTGGCTCTTCCCACTTGACACAATGACTTGATTGAGCTCCACCATGACCCTCAAGGCACTCCATGAGCTCCATCCACATACCCTATCCATGATCAAGGCTCTACAACCCACTGATGGTCTTCACTTGTTCCTCAGATTATGAGATTAACCACATACAAACAACTGAACTTCTCAAGAACCCAACCTTCTTCCTGATGACTTTGGTGACTTCTCAAGCTTGAACAAGACCTCTAGAAAGGCTCCTCTTGATATAAACCACACTTGATCCCTTGGATAATGAACAATGCTATGCTATGCAAATGTTAGGTCAATGATATGTTAATGCAATGAAACATAAACCAAGTGAGAAAATGTTAGGCAAATTTTGGGGTGCAACAAGTATCAATCACCATCCCTCTAGTCAAAGTAGACGGCATAATCCCCAGTCTCTTCACACAATCCACAAAAATAAACGAGTGAGTCGCACCCATATCAATAATAGCAATCAAAGGAGTGTCATGAATGTAACACGTACCTCTGAGCAAACGATCCTCACTGGTAGACTGAGCTCTTGCTAATGCAAACACCTTCCCACTTTCCTGAGACTTCTTCGGTTTCTGACAGTGGGTGTTGATATAACCCTACTCACCACAATTGTAACAGGTTGGCACATTGTTTCTGCAATCCGCAACCACATGACATGGCTTCCCACACTTAAAACACTTATTCACCTCATTCTGACATTCATTTGCACGGTGACCTGCGCCACCACATTCTAAACACTTGAGAGGATTGGAAGGATTTCCTCCCCCACTTGGTTTCTTCCCAGCAACATCTTTCTGCTTTCTTTTGTCAGCTGGAGCACGGTGAGATGTATCCTCATGTTTCCGTTTACCTCTTTTGTCACTCAGATTCTTATAGTGAGCGATTCTAGCTCGGTTGTCTTCATCATAGATTCTACACCTGTTCACCAGCTCAGGAAAGTATCTGATCTTCTGATAACCGATACCCAACTTGATCTCAGGATGCAGTCCATTCTCAAACTTGATACACTTCGAACTCATAGCTGCATCAATATTGTAATGAGGACAATACTTCACCAGCTCTTCGAACTTAATTGCATATTCAGCCACTATCATGTTTCCCTGTTTCAAATCAATAAATTCAATTTCTTTCTTCCCGCGAATATCTTCCGGAAAATACCGTTCCAGCAACTCCGCCCTGAACACTGTCCAACTAATGGGACCCTCACCATCTTCTAATCTCTGACGGGTGTTGTCCCACCAGTCTTCAGCTTCACCTTCCAGCATATGAGTACCAAACCGCACCTTCTAATCCTCTGAGCAGCCCATGACTCTGAAGATCTTCTCAATATCCTTCAGCCATTTTTGTGCTACATCTGGATCATGCCCTCCTTCGAACATAGGCGGCTTATTACTCTGAAACTTTCCCAAATTATGGAACTCTCCGTCGTCATCATTCCGGTTGACATTTTGACCAATGTTCGCCACTGCCTGCACAACAGCTTGTAACGCAGTAGCCATTGCAGCATCATTCCTGTCAGCCATACTGCTCAACATCCACGGAAACACAGGTTAGAAACGCACATGACTATAAACATCCTATAGTCAGACTCTACTACGACACTGGCCGGATGGACTGACCTGCTCTGATACCAATTGTAACACCCCACTCTACCCCGTACGCATAATATAAGAAATATACGGAAATAATTCATTTTAATACATCAGAGTCCTCCAAAATAGTAGGATATCACACTAAGTCACTTCGTTCCATTAAAATAAATCAGCGTTATTTAGTTTTCAATTAAGCAGCGGAATACAAATCAATTCTCCAAAGTATAATTCCCCTCAACACGAGGTCATACAACATAAGTCCAACGAATGAATATACGTACCAATAAATAAATAACATAGTCAAATAACAACGTAATCCCGTCATCCCATGTTACATATGAAAGCGACTCCTAAGACTTGGTCAAATAGCAACACACTCCAAGCACTACTCAGGTACCTGGTCATCTGTACTCCCAAGAGAGCACATACACAACAACAAAAAGGGGTGAGAACTACATTCAATAAATAAACAGTGAAATAGGCATGCTAAGGAGTAGTTACACACCAACATAAAACCATACACGAATAACGCACATACACGTGCCACCTCAATCACTCAGCATTCATGGCCCACATTTAATTACAATAATGCAATGTGACTCACTGACTCGACAACATGTGGTACCAACACAACTTCATACGGTTCACACTAGAACCCGATTCCCGTCGGAATCCGGATAAGTCGTATATACGTTCCTCTGAACTACAACTTATCTCCACAACGACTTCCACAATGAAGTCCAAATGAAACTAAGCACCCATCATGGATTCCCACATAGCCATCTCCATAAGACACATGATATGAAATGTATGTCAACACAACAATGCAATATAATACATCATGCATAATCAAGATCATTCATGATCCACACGAGCCATCCGCTCAGCGTAATCCTCTCAGGAATTACCACAATCGCACCAAATTGCCAAATTCGACCATCTTGGCTCACATCCATCAAGACACACCCCTAAGAGAAAAAATGTAACTTTCCACATTCTTTCTAATTAAATTTATTACTAATATTCCTTAGGTCCATTTTAGTCATATTAATCCTACTGATTAAACGAAATTGCGTTTCGAGCGAAATCTGGGTAGAAATCGCAAAAATGGGAAAAAGTCACCCAGGCCTGCCCAAACGGGTATGGCCTACCCCATACGCGTATTGCCTAGTCCCATACGCGTATGGCCTGCCCCATACGCGTATCACCAGAGCTGCTGTCAAAAAATTCAGATCTCCTTCCCCCTACAAGTTCTCACTCAATCCCCTTCATTTTTCCCACTCAAATCCACCTAAAACTCAGTTTTTTGTTAATCGATTCCCTCTACAATCACTATACTTCATCTATTCATCACTCTTCTACTTATTTTACCTTCTAAGGGTTCGATTTCATTCATCCCTAAAAATTCAGATTTCTAGATCTGTTATTCATTATAATCCTAAACAGCATCAAGAATGTTCCACACGAATTTCACATAAATTTTGATTCCATACACACAAACACCATACAATACTCATTCAATAATAACAAAAATTATGGGGATTTATCATGTTACGAAATTCATGTCAAGAAATCGCAAGAAAGCATAAATCCTACGAGAGAAAGGACCTCTCACTACCCTCTCATGTTAACTCACCCATATTGAAATCCATTCTCCCCCCTTACCTTAGATTCGAGCTTTTCTTTGACAATAATGGAGGTTCCTTGGTTCCTCTGCCCTAGCTCTCCTTGTTATGTCTTTTTCCTCTTTCACGTTAACTGGTTTATTCCACTAACTCACCCTTAACCCCTTAATTACATTCTAATTTGTTTAATTTAATTATTACTAATAATAATAATAATAATAATAATAATAATAATAATAATAATAATAATAATAATAATAGTATTACTAATAATAATAATAAATGATATTATTAATAATAATACTAATTGGATTAATGTTACTAAATTACCCCCTTAGCTAAGGACACCACAACAATTATACACACACACAAGGTATAAAATGACTAAATAGTTTAAATGGGGTGTTACAGCTCATGCTTGGTTGGAACCCTTGATAAACTTCTCTTGCTATGCACGCCTCTCTTGATCCCCTGCCAATGAACCATGATATGCAAATGCAAATGCTAGCATAATGCAATGAAACAAATGCCAAGTAAAGAAAAGGTTGAGCAAATTTTGAGGTACAACAATAAGTTGTAGTTCAGAGGAACGTACACGACTTATTCGAATTCCGACGAAAGTCGGGTTCTAGGGTGAACCGTATGTATTTGTGTTGGTACCACATACATTGAATTGAGTCAGTAGTCACATTGCATATTTGCATTTGAATATGGGTTATTGATGCTGAGTAATTGATATTGTGCGGGTATGTGCGTTGTATGTACATGATTATTATGTGTGGTATGTAACTACTCCTTAGCATGTGTATTTTTATCGCTTATTTATTGAATGTAGTTCTCACCCCTTTTCTGTTTGTTGCGTCTGTGCTCCTTGGATAGTACAGATGACTAGGTACCTCAGTAGTGCTTGGAGTGTGTTGCTATTTGATCGAGTCCTATGAATCGCTCTGATACGTAACACGGGATGATGGGATTTCGTAGTGTTTTCCTTATTTTTCAGTTATTCGTTACGTATCTTTTAATTGATGGATTAATGATGTATAATCACCTTGTGGTGGAGATTATTAAGACTTTTAAATTAATTCTGCTGTTTAATTAAGAGTTATTTAGCATTTGTTTATTTATGAAAAGCAATGACATGACTTAGTATTTCAGTGAATAGGAAAAATTAATGTGACATCCTACTCATTTGGGAGAACTCTGATGTATTTTCTTTAATATTTCCGTATATTTTTATATTACGCGTATGGGGTAGAGTAGGGTGTAACAATTGGTATTAGAGCTGGTCAGCCCGTCCGGCAAGTGTTGTAGTAGAGTCTGACTATACCATGTTTATAGTCAACTGTTTCTTCTAACCTGTGTTTTCGTGGATATTGAATAGTATGGCTGGTAGAAATGGTACTGCGATGATTGTTGCGTCACAAGTTGTGGCACAGGAAGTAGAGGACATTGGTCAGAATAGCAAGCCACTTAAGTTCGAGGGCGGACATGTTCCAGATGTGGCACAAAAATGGTTGAAGGATATTGAGAAGATCTTCATAGTCATGGGATGCTCAGAGGCTCAGAAGGTATAGTTTGGCACCCATATGCTGGATAATGAGGTTGAAGATTGGTGGGACAACACCTGTCAGAGATTAGGAGCTTCTGGTGGCCACATTAGTAGGACGGTGTTCAGAGAAGAGTTTTTGGAACAGTATTTCCCGGAAGATGTTCACGAGAAGAAAGATATTAAATTTATTGTGTTGAAGCATGGTAACTTGACAAAAGTATGCAGTTAAGTTTGAGGAACTGGTAAAGTATTTTCCTTATTACAATACTGATGCAACTATGAGTTCGAAGTGCATCAAGTTTGAGAACGAGCTGCGTCCCAAGATCAAACAGGGTGTCAGTTATCAGATGATCTGATACTTTCCTATGCTGGTGAACAGGTGTAGAATCTATGATGAAGACAACCGAGATAGAATTGCCCACTATAAGAATCTGAGTGACAAACCCAGTAATTTATACCTAGACTGCAAGCGACCTCTTTATTTGAGCAACTTGTTTTGATTAGGTTTTTCATTTGAATGACAAATGGCAGTCTCCTCAAGACAGTTTGTCCATCCCCAGTGATTTTATCAAGGTTATCAACTCGTCAAACGAAACCTTTTTGGAAACCTGTCAGAGAAGTTTGTCGAAGACTTTATAGATATTTCTCTTTATTTGAAAATTTTCACTACAAAGGTGTCGCACATTTTTTTACAGCTACAATAAAGATACTCCCCAGTGAGTCCGTTACACAAGTCTAATTCCATCAAATAGAGTCTCTTTCGAGAAGTTTGGTGAAGCTTATTACAATTGATCTCTCTTTATTTGAGAAGACATACTTTGCAAATCAGCCGACCTGCATCTCTTCTGAAGATCCCCGGTGAAGTTTTACAATCTCTAGTACATTAGGGATTACTGCTGAATCACCAGCAAACACTCTTCAAAAATCATCATGCAAAGGAGATTTATACGTGTTAAAGTTTCCATAAGTTTTTCTTAATGGAAGTTAATGATGGTTAAAGAACAAAAATAACCAATGAATCATATTCAGTTTATCTATAATTATAAAAGTTAGATTTAACTTAACTAAAATCATCATAAATTTAGTATAATGCATATATAGTATAATTTTGTCCATAAACCATACAATAGAAAAACATATTGTAGTATTTAGTCATTACCATTACATAATCACCAACTAATACTTGAAAATAAACAGTTTTAAAAATACAGATACAAATTACATAACTTAGACGGTGATCATTGTATAATCATCGAATATTACTTAGATATAAACTTTTTTAAAAATGCAGAAATATAAATACAAATTACACAACTTAGACGATAAAAAGATAACATAATAATAAATAAAAAAGAGTTTTTCTTCAACCTCCGAAACCGTATAAAGTTCTTCCTTGTCTCTTAAGAGTATACACATCATCCATGGCATAGATATAGATTATGAGTATCACCATCAACATTTTTGTCCCTAAAATAAACATTTTTGGTGTAGCTTTTTTATTTCCAATTTTGTCCCTAATAAATTGATTTTATTACATTCTTTTATTAGTTAGTTATTATTCTTCATCTTTCATAACTTCTATACGGTTTCTAAACTAATTCATCTTCTCTCTCCATTTTATATTCTTCCCATTAGATATATTGAGAGAGAAAAAAAATGTTGGAGAAGCAAATTAAAGATATGGAAGAAAGAAAACAAAGATGAATATGAAAGAGAAAGATAATAATGGTAACTGCTATCTTTTCTGTAGTATTTCTCTAAATTAACTTTAATTTTTCTGTTATGTTCTTTTGGCAACTCTTATTAAGTTTTTGTTTTTAATTAGTTTGAAGACAGTGAAGTAGAAAAAAGTTGTTGTTAACATAAACATAAATATATTTTTTTTATGGAGAAGAGGTTATTTTTCCAATTTTCATACTATCTTTTTTTAATTTTAATATTCTCACTAACTTTTAAAGTTTAACTATTTTGATCGATTCCTTTACCTATTTTTAATTTTATTCATTTCATTCTATTTTTTGATTAATAGATGAATATTATTGAAAATTATTTAGTATCATCGGTAATGCATAAGAAAGAAAGAAGTCAAATTTCTTTGTGTTCTTATTATTTTCAATGTGTAATTAAGTCTTAATGATAAATTCATATTTTTGGTGTAGTTTCTTTGAGTATCAACAACATAATGCCATTTTTTTTATTCACGTATCATTCCTTTTGTTTTAAGTATTCTACCATTTCCTTTCTTTATTACATACTACCTGCATTTTTATCTTCAATATTTTTATTTTTTCAATTTTTCTTCTTCAAAATTTAAAAATTCTTAAATATTTGAGAATACCTAATAACTTTAATTTTCTTACACATACTTTCTACATCACTATTTTTATATATTTAATAATGATTCTTAAATTTATTTTTAGTTTTTAATGGATAAATCAAGCAAGATAGAAGAATGTGCAAGACAATAGGAAGAACACAGAGACATAATCTTTCAAAATGTAACAGATATAAATCATTCACTTATAATTATTTCTATAGGTTTGATTAGTTATTAAAAGTTATTCATTTTAATTATATTACTTTGTAGTTTTTTGTATTTTTGAATCAACTCTATGTAAAATTATTATTAAAGTTGTTAATTATTATATAAATTCTATTTATTATATCACAATTCTAATAAATTTATTAATATCTGCGAACACTCCACCGAAGTAGATACGTAATACTGAAAAATGTCTTATGTATTTGGTTTTCCAATGTTGATTGATTATCTCTCTTCTTTTCTCTCTTAAATTCTTCGTTTAAAAATAAAGAAAAAACTCATCTCTCTCATTTTTATTTTTATTTTTTTTAATATTTATGTTAAGTTTTTAAAGAAAATTGAAGAAACTATTAATTTCAAAAGAGGCCGAATGCTACATATATGCGGCAAAACTTGAAGGGATTTCAAATGATCTTTTTTACACAAATATATATTTTCCATGCAACTATTGAAATGAGTGTACATAAGATACTTCTATGAAATTATACATATATTCTAATTTATTCACATTTCTTAAATTTTGTTTATTATATATTTTTCTCTTTATACGTTGTCTATTTTACTTAGTTTTTGAAGAATAATTTATATGTTTTTTTTGTCTAACAAGAACATGAAACTTTTAATCTCTCAAAATTTTGTTTATTTCACTTTATGTGAGATTAATTTATTTGTGACTTTTATTTATGATTTCTTTTTATTCTCATAAAAAAAATTTCTTTTTATAATATTTATTATGGTTTCTCTAAACTCTACTTAATATATTCTATAACTATTATTTATTCTATAACTATTATCTATTCTATAACTATAGATAAAGATAAAGAAGATACATGATTTTGGACAGACCTATTTCATTTCCATTTTATCCTTTAAGTTGTACGCAATTTATTTAATTTTTAAAAATAAAGTGCTAACAAAATGATACGTTTTTTTTATAAGATGAGCATAACTACCAAAGTTGGTTTTTTTAATGGAAAAAAAAACCAATTTTGATAGTTATGCATCTCTTACAAAAATGATAGAAGTGCAAAACACACTTATAAATGAATAAAAAATGGAAATTCATTCATTCAGTGGCAACATAAAAAAAACATCATCATATTCCACTATTTATGGTTTGTGAAAGATAAATAGAGAAAAAAAATTCTTCATCTTCATCTCTTATTTGATCACTAGTCTCTAATTCCTTCTCTAATTATTTATCATACTTCATTGTTAATTTATATGAAGTTTTTTTTCCTTTACAATGTTATAATTATTTCTTTAAGAGATAATTTGTCTTTATTTTAGAATCTATTTTGTTGATTTTGCATTTGGTTGTTGCAACTAAATATCAAATTATATTGATTTGGTTAGAAAATATTATTAAAAACAATGAAACATTATTTTTAAGTATTTTTTTTTTTAACCCATTGATCTTAAAGATAAGAAATATATGAATTGTTTATTTATAAATTGGTTCATCTATAACAATATATAAAGGCAAAACACAATTTTGGTGTAGCTTTTTTACTTCCAATTTTTCCCCTAATAAATTGATTCTTTTACACTATTTCTTATTATTAATAGATTAGTAAGTTATTATTCATCATTTTTAGTAACAAATAATTTATTATCTATAACAATTTATAAAGGCAAAACACAATTTTGGTGTAGTTTTTTTACTTTCAATTTTGCCCCTAATAAATTGATTCTTTTACACTATTTTTTATTGTTAATAGATTAGTAAGTTATTATTCATCATATTTAGTAACAAATAATTTATTAATTAAATTAATTAAATAATAAATAATAATAAATAAAAAATAGTAGTAACTTCTAAAAATAATTAACTGCTTTATAACCCACTAATTCCATTACTGAATGAAATAGAAGCATATAACAACTTCCGTACTTAATTAAATTAATTAAATAAGAAATAATAATTAAAAAGTAGTAGTAACTTCTAAAAATGATTAACCGCTTTATAACTCACTAATTCCATTACTGAATGAAATAGAAGCATATAACAACTTTCATACTCAACTAATATTACTATATTTAATTATATATTTAATTTTTTTAATTTTGATAATTTATAATGTATTTTATGACTAAATTTATCCAAAGCTTTTTCTTAATAAAACTGAATGATAATGATTATAAAGTCTGTATACTCTAAGTTTTGATAAATTACATACTTAAAATAATCACAATAATATCATCTTTTAAATATTTAAATAATTACTGATCATTATCATCAATAATTTTTCTCATACAATTTAGTGAATTATAATTGCCTAAAAAAATCCGTTGGAGTTCTTAAAATACAGTTTTTGAAAATATGATTAACCAATATTTTGTTTTATTTTAAAAATAATCTTTTAAAATAAATTATAAAATAATTTTAAAATTTTGAAAAATCTCAGTCAAATCTAAATCATCTATTACTTTAAATCCAACGATAGAGGATAAGCAGTTTTTTCATTTCCTGCTCAGAATGATATATAAATACCTCTTTCATCTTCTACTTTTTCACATTCAAAATTCAAAAGAATAAACAGTTTCTCAAAATTTCTTACAAAAATGGCAGGTCGTAGAAAGGGTATTAGGGTTCGGAAAGGGAGGAGCAAATAGGCACAGGATGATTATGCGCGACAACATTTAGGGAATTACAAAGCCAGCGATTCGTAGATTGACGAGGAGAGGAGGTGTCAAGAGGATAAGTTGTTTGATCTATGAAGAAACTAGGTTATTTCTCAATCTTTTCTTGACAAAATTCATTCATGATGCTGCTTCATATACTGATCATGCAAGAAGGAAGGTTGTGACTGCCATGGATGGTGCGGGACTTTCTTTTGTGCTTATTAGAAAATAGTTTCATGTCAAACTAAGCTTTGCAATCACTATAAACAAATCACAAGGACAAACAATTCCAAATGTTAGAATTTATCTTTCACGACATGTTTTCAGTCACAACAATTGTGCGTTGCTTTATCAAGAGGTGTTTCGCGTACTGCCACAAGAGTGTTAATTAAAGACGGAAAAGTAGATGGGGAAGAAGGGGTGCTTACCAAAAATATAGTTTTTTTGAAAACATTATTGTCACAAACTCAGGTATTTATCTATTATATTTAAACGCTTAACTATACTTTTGCAAAGTCACACTTGGTGTGCACTCACTAGATTACACTATATTGTTGACTACTAAAATTTAGTTCATTGGTTTTGTAGTAAAATAAGAGATATTTTTTATTTCGATTTCATGGTTGACCTTCCTATTAAGCAACAATGTCACTTAATGTCTCTGTTAATGTTTATGTTATTAGCTTAATAAATTGTGAAAAATATTTTTTTTCTTATTTTATTTAAATCTTCGTATGATTTTGTACAATCTATAACAATACATAAATATAAAATTTAACTTTGGTGTAACCTATTTTCTTTTTCCTTAATACGGTATTCGTAACCATCAAATTATTCCTCTCACATTATTGATTTGCTTGAAAAAAACCAGTTAAATATAGTCACGTCACTATGCGGTTTTCTCAATTCAAACAAAGTTTAATACACGAATATTACATATTTCAAATAAAACTTAATATGTATCTGAATAAATACAATATATTTTGTCATATAAATATTTTATATTAAAATCAAACTTATAAAAAAGACGTTGTAAATATTTTCACGCGTTAGTGCGGTAAAAAAAGCGGACAAACGGGCACGAAAGTGCCGCTTTTAATCTCCAATGATATACCAGTCCCCTGTGAAGATACTCTCATAAGTATTCATCGTTTCAGGAAGAAACTGAGACCTGTTCTTCGCATACAACCTTGAAGCGTGGGGAGGTTTATTTTACCCTTTTCAAGTAAAAGAAGAAACTAAGACCCGTTCTTGGCTACAACCTTGAAGCGTGGGGAGGTTTATTTTACCCTTTTCAGGTGGAATACGTGATTAAAGAAGAAACTGAATTATACCTTGATTAGGAAAATTCAGTTTTGGTTATTACCTTTGCTTAGGATATCATACGCTTGATTGTAGGTAATGTACCGTATCATTTTGGTTATTACCTTTGCTTAGACTATCATATGTTTGATAGTAGGTAACATACTGTATCTTTTAGACATATACCTTTTCTTAGGCTATCAGGATTGGTAGTAGGTCATCTTTCCTTTTTAACGATTTATTCGAAAGTATCTCTTTTCTTGGCGAATCTCGGAAGAAGATTTCCCGAAGACCTCGACTGTAGGTATTTCTTTTCATTTCCTGGCAAGTCTCGGTAGAAGATTTCCAGAAGACTTCGACAGAAGTAGATTTCCAACAAATTTTGGAATAGAATCTCGGATGCAGATTCCCTAGAAGTTTTGACAGTAAATACTTTGGCAAAAGCATTCTCCAAATGAGGTTACAAGTCTCGACAATAGACTCCTCCATCTAGTATCTCTTAGAATCATTACATTCAACCTATGCAGTAGGTTCTTCAAGTGGATTTTCACGCAAGTTTCTTCATAACATGTTTATGGATACCTTGTGATTTTCAATCGTTGATTTTTGCCCATGGAGTCTCACTTTGTTGAGCCTGTTCTTCCCGTGTGTCGTGTCCAATCATTCCCCTGAGATATCTTTTCCTCACTGGACCTTTGTCTTGCATTTCATATCATTGCGCATCATATGCATTTGGTGGCATCTTAGAGCCAAAAATTCGTGTAACGTTTGTATTTAAGTTCCTCCTATCACGTCGAGATGAAGACTTTAATCTCCAAATCTCCGGATAGAAGAAACTTAAGTAAGGGCAGTTGTAGCACCCTAATTTTTCACCTTAAGATCCCACTTCCTCGTGCATCTTCCTGCATATCATCTTCAGTTTATACGGCATTTGATTGTGTTTTCTACTGACTAGCTTGCATAATTATCAACTTTCATTTAGAGATAATACTTTTTCTTACAGTAAAGTATGTTTACAAAGTAATCAGTTGATCCTGACTCAACGACGTCATAGGGTCTCTACCAGATATTAGACTCTGCTCTCAGAATGTTTTCCTCATTTCTAGGCCATCCTCAGATCAGTGCTTTGAAGATGTCTTGAATGGATTTTTGGGTTATATCATGTAAAATCAGGTTGTGGACAGCCAAGGGTACTTTAAAATCGAAATGTTAGAGCATGTGAACAGATAAAAGAAGGACGGTTAAAATAAAAAGTTGGCACAGGGTACAAGTCATAATACAGAAGATGAGGTTTTTGTGATTAAGCTTCTCTTCAGACATTTATTACTCTAAAGACAAAGATGACTTGGGCTCGAGGATTTTGGTATTGGTGTAGTGTCAAAAAGAAAGTTCCAAGGTTCACTTCCAATTAATATAGCTCAGCATGTTAGTGCTTCCTTTAACAATTCAATCATAGGGAACGGCTTGGCCAATGGAACTTCTGTAAATGGTGGTAAGGGTTATTCTTCTCTGAAGAGGAAAAGATCACAAGTTTCAAATGTTCACAAAGTCTTAAAAAAAAAGAATCGACGTCGGCCTTTGACTAACATTTTAGAAAGTACTGCAATGCTATAAGTTCCTGTAACTTGTGAACAGCTTCCTATTTCAAGCAATTCTCCACTACAAGGGATAACTAATGGGAAGGTTTCTGGATTTGATTCTAGCTATTCAAAGAAAAGTTCTGCAATGGAAATTCACAACGCAAATAGTGCTGTTGAGGCTGCTTGTGAGAATGGGACTTCATTTATTAATCATGACCATGGTAGTGATTTTTCCAACGTCGATCTCAAGGAAAAATATAACAGGATCAAAAGTTCTAATTGTTTAAAAGTTCTACCTCATTCCAAATTCAAATTACAATTCAAATTCATATTTATTGCAAGACTCAAAATAGACAAGTTATTACAATAGTAGCAACACTGTGGCCAACAGAATTTAATTAAACCGGCCAAACCGCATAATTCACATATCCTAAAAACTGTCTGAAGAAACCAGAATAAACCACATCAAAACACAATCCAAGAGATAATACTCAGGTTTATATACTTGTCCTGGCAGGAAATAAGCTTCGCAAATGTCACAAGCAGGCGACGGGTACCGAAAATCCTACAGAATCAAAGTGTGGATGTAATAGACTAAACAAAACTTGAAGCCGACACTCTGAAAGCTTTCTCGATGCATCATCGCACCTTTGGAGTTAACCGGTCTCAAAGCATGTCACGATTCCATAATCATGGCATAGCAGTAGCATTAAGCCAGACGTATGCCTCTAAAACCGCAGACCTGTCATGATAATATATTCAGATTGAGTTTTCACTCAGGATGAACATTCTAAAAGAGAAGAAACTAAAAAAAGAAGAAGAAGTAATTAAGATAAAAGACCGACTTTCGTTAGCAAAATTAAAGATGGTGACACTTCGGTATTGACAGAGGCAGAAGTCATAAAGGTCACAAAGACATAATAGTTTGTTTATCCATGAGGACTCCTATGACATTCGTCAAAACCATGTTAGTCCTATGCTCCTTGCAAGCCGAGCGACTTCCTAAAACACCTCACTATTTGAGCTTCTGATCAAGATCTTGTAAATAATCGTGATTGAGCAGAACCAATCCTCTTTAGACTCCTTGGCTGAAGATTTACATAGAATAGGTCTCCCATTGCAGATCCAAAAGCGTCACATGAAAAAGAAGAAACACAAATGGTCAGGAAATGATAGCGGTATCGACAACAATAACAACACATAATGGGAAAAGATCAAAGAGTTTTGGCAAGAATTAAAAGCCATCATCAACTCCCAGATACGATCAGACAGGATAATTCAAAAATGGAAACGTTTTTTTCATCAATCATAACAGGATGTTTTCCTCCCAAAAACAAATAAACAACATTCAATTTCAAGAGTCAGAAGTTAATACATAGAACCTATAAAAGGACCAAACTCACAACAGATAGAGGACGACGGAATACACAACAAAATCACCAATTGAAAAACCTAAAAATTGTAAAAAAGGGAAAAGCTAAGGAAACTTATCTTTTCTGTCACCATCGTCGTTCCCGTCGCCGGAATTGTCACGACCACCGGCCATCCATCAAAATCCCACCGGAAACCGCCGATCACCGCGAAGCCAACAGAGACCTACCAAAAGGGTGTTAGAACACAGATTGGTTCTTAATAATATCTCTATGTTTTGATGATAACTCTTATGAAATTTTGTATTCAAGAATTATATACTCTAAAATTTGCTTAAGAATGTTTGCTGTAGATATTAAAGTGAATATCATTCTGGAAGCAAATTAGATCTGAACATGAAAAATATGCAAGGCTCTGAAGCGTCAGAAGCCTCTGTTAGAAGATTCTGAATGCTGCCTACAGAAGATTCTGAGCGATGTCTACAGAAGGATCTGAAGCAGAAGCTACAAAAGAATCTGAAGCAGAAGCCAGAAGCATCTGAAGCATTGAAGAATTCTGTATGAAGAGTTTCAAGCTTAGTTTATTTCAGAAGACTCTGATAGTACTACCCTGCCAGTACTGAGGATCTGATCCCAAACTCTGCTCTGAACAATTACACGCTGAAAGCACACTTGCTGCAAAGACTCTGATTCAGCAAATTCTAATGAACATCAGAAGACTCTGACTGCTCAAGACTCTGATGATACTTTGCTGAAACGTGTTGAAGAAGAATTCAAAGTTATGTCCGTTGGAATGGTCAAACGACTCTTTCCTCTTTTATGCTAGACACAAGAACACAGACAAAAAGGATTTTTCTGTGCATTCTATTTCTAGAAAAGGTCATGTGACGTGAAGACAAAAAGGCTCAGACCTTTTTAGTACACAACCTTCAACGTGAAAGCTACTTGGACCTCTGTGCCTATAAAAGGAATACTCCATCTCTCTTCTTCAGTTGACGAAACATTGAAAGAATTCATTACAAGCTCTCATACAATTTATTCTCATTAGTTGAATTTATTTCATAGTTCTTAAATCTTGAGTGATAAATTACAGTTGTGATATAGCTTAATTAGAAGCAACTTAAACACTTGTATTATTCTTACATTTGATTGTAAAAGATCCTTAAGAAGATCCAGTTGGGATCAGTAGTTCTTAAGAAGACTAAGAACAGTACTCTTAGTGCTTGCTATTGTAATCAGTTGATTTAATAGTGGATTAAGTCCTTGTTGAGAAAGGCAAATCACTCTTGATAGGGTGGACAGGAGTAGTTGAGTTCAACGAACCAGGATAAAAATCTTTGAGTTTTTATTGCTATAAGTTTTTCTATATACTTATTCAACCCCCCCCCCCCCCCCCCTTCTAAGTATTTTCTCACCTTTAAAGGGAACCATCACACTGTAAGCTTGTTTTCGTAAAAATTTTGATATCTATTGATTTGTTTTTTCGCTTGCATTTCAGGGAAGAAGAGAAACAGATAAAGAAAGTGAAGAGAAATATCATCGCGAAGAGGAAGAAGTTTTATGAGAAAAGGAGAAGTAGAGGAAAACAACGTGGGAGCGGATATTGAGGTTGATGATGAGGTTTTTTAGGGTTTATATGTTAAAGACAAAGCGGAGAAGACATACAATTATGCTATGTTAAAAATGTTGTCTGTTATGTTTCCTAGTGCAATGTGTATGATATTTGGTATGAGTCTGAATGATAATATGAAAATGGTATGCTGGATATGGTTATGTATGTGATGAATTGTATGTGAATACATATGCGTTGAATGAAATTTATCATGTATGTGTTGACATATGGACCAATTACTTGATTGGAAAGAAAATGCTTGTGAATGTGGTATTGAATTATATGTTAAAAATGCTTGAACAATGATGTGAAAATTTAAAACTTGAATGATTCTTGTCATAATGAAGTTTGATGGAGCTTATGTTCATGAAATGTAGTTAGATTGAAATGGATTGGGAATATGCTTTGACATGCCATGATGACTTGTAATAACACTTTATGGATGTTATGATTTATGTTGAGCTGTGTTTGAAATAAGCTGATGTTCGTGCTTTTTAAGCTCTTACAGGTCACTTGTATGCTCTATCTCATGTCTAATGGCTGGCATTATTCATTTGTTTGTGTGCAGGTTTTTACTAACTTGATGCTTATAAAAGTTGTGGCTGGAATGACGTGTTTGCGTAGCGATTGCCATGGCTGAACAAAAGCGTGAACTTGGATGTTAGAGGCCTTGGTGTGAGCGCAAGTAGGATCAAATAGAATTTTCATTTTTGTTATCCTGTCATAAATCCATTTTGGATAGATCTCCAATTTCATTTTTTATTTGTTAGAGATGTCTATTGTCTAATGTAACTGGAAAAGTTCCATCATAGTGAAATGTGTGACATAAGTTGAATGAAATTGAAGTGCTGCTAAACTGGGAAGAAAGATGGTGGTTTATAAGCATGCTACAACCTGTTGAAGCTTGTATCTTTTGGTTGATATTTTTTTCTTTTTTTTTGACATTGAATGATTTTTTTATTGTATGGGCCAAGAGCTCTTTTGTAAAGTTTCATTCTTTGAGAGAATTTTCCATGAAATTAAACTTTGAACAAGGAAAGAAAAAAACGCTTGGCATCTGAAACTTAGAAATTGATTTTTTTGACAAGAATTTAATATGGTAACTTGAGGGAATTGAAAAGAAACACACAAAACTTGAAATGAATAGCACTTGATGACAGGACCTAGGATTTGAATTGCAGTGGCGTTTGAATGAATTTGGATGACAAATGTGGCTTTTTAAATTATGAATTGAAAATTTTAAATTAGACTTAAAGCTTGAAAATGACTACAAAATTTAGGATGCTATTAAAATGGATTGGAATGACACTAGGGATTAAAATAAACTTGAATTGGAATTGAAATTTGGATTTTGGGATCTTGGATGGAAGTTTTGAAAGAATTTTGTGATAGGATCAAACCAAATTGAAATTTGAATTTGGGAATGAACTTGAAATGGAATGAGCATGAATTGAATTTTCGGAAAGAGTTTTATATTTGTAATTTGGACATGAAATTAACACTTGGAAATTGACATTGGATTTGAGTTATTGTGACTTGGACATGAAGATTGAAATGTAACTTGAATCTTAATTGTAATTGAATATTTAATAAAAATTAGAAATGAAACTTGAACATGATTGCAATTGAAACATTTAAAACTTGAAACTTGATTCGAATTAAGAAAATACAATTGAGCTTGAACTGGAAACTTGAATTAGAAACATAAACTTGAATTGGATTTGAAATATTTGCACTTTGAAGATGAACTGGAATGAAATTGAAATAGGACATAAAACTTGAAATGCACTAAAACTCAAAACTTGAACTGGAAACTGAGCTTGCACTCTCCATTTGATCTTTGAAAATTAGACTATGGGAATTCTCGCATCTTCCACATGAAATGATATTAATATCTTGAGTCAATTCCTTGGGGAATAGAATCAAGCATAACTCGGTCTAAAGCCATAAGTGCGTTGAAACTCTGAATCAATTCCATGAGAAATGACATTGCATCCTTCCATATTGAAATGGTCTTGAATTGAATAGAAAGCTTAAATTTTTCTATGACAAGAACATGAACCCCAAATGACTTAAAGTACTAACCAAATTCCTCGACTTTTGACGGCTCTACAACGTCACTTCATCAGGTAGCTTGAACTAGCACTAAAACCCTAATCTCGATCACTTGATAAACTTCTCGAAGTAGACACTTTATTGCCCTTACAATAATCTATAACACAGATGACTCGAGATATGAACCATGCTACCACTGCACCAAACCCTAACCAAAAGAGAACTAAATTCTGATGATTCTTCAATCACGAAGCACTGATGAACTCGACTCAACTTGATTTCTTGGTAAAGAAGCAAACTAATTGTTTGACCAAGATTAGGTCAAACTCCACTAAATTTCAAACCACGTTGCACACACACTTGACCTGATACTTTGCCTGATTCTTGATTCCATCTTGTAAGACCTGAGCTTAGACAACACAAAACTGGAAGCCAAGAGGTGCATATTTTATAGACATAATGGTTAGATGACATGAATAATAGGTATGATAATCAGAATGATGAAAATGCTATGATATGTATAGCTGGCAATTCAGGGTCAAAATTGGGGTGTAATAGTCTTTGTAAATTTTCCTCTAATATAATCCACACAAGTCCCTGTATAATTGAAATCTAAGGAAGGGAAAATGTCATCTCTAATTTACCTTTCAAATCTTTCTTTAGAGATATGTCATAAACGCTTGTGCCACAACAAAGATGATTTTTTCTCTAATTTTAGATCTTTTAGAAATGGAGATTTCAACATTTAAGGATGGTGATATCATATCACAATCCAAAGATAACTTATATAAACTACCCAATAAGATACCATTACCAACAACTTGAGAATTCAACATCAAATTAATTTTTCCATCATAAAAGGTGAATTGGAATCCAAACTTATCCAAACAAGATAGTGAAATCAAATTCCTCCTAAAAGAATGTACATAAAATTTATCTTTCAAAACAAGTTCAAAACCAGTTCTTAAAACTAAGGTAACATCTCCCACTAGCTCCACAATGACTTCAAGATCATTTTCTACCCTGAGTTTGCTTTCCCTCAAGTTTGATCTCCGCTGGTTTCTGAAACCCTGTAAGGATACATCAATATGGGTTGTAGAACCATTATCAAGCCACCAAGAACTAATGGGAACATCAACTAAGTTAGACTCAAAACAGATGAAAGCTAAAAGATTACCTCCAGATTTGTTCTTGTTGTCTAACCAAGCTTTAAAAGCATGACAATTATTTTTCTCATGTCCCTTTTCCTTACCCCAAAAGCACCAAAAGAATTTCTTAAAAGCAACAAGCTTGGGACCTCCTATATTATGGTGTTAACCATTACCAGGTTTCCTATCAGGATATCTATGAGAAGCACTATGAGTGTTTTTCTTATTTTTTTCAAGAACTCTTACCAGAATGGGGTTTAACATGAAAAATTAGGAGGGCTAGATCACTTTTTTCCTTCTTGAGTTTCTCTTCTTCAGCTACACACTTGGTAATAAGGTTATTGATAGCCCACTTATCACCAAATGTATTATAGGCCGTTTTGATTTGAGTGAACTCAGCAGGTAAACAACTTAAGCCATGAGACACAATAAAATTCTCATTCAGGTCAATGTCATGAGATTTCAGTTTTGTTTGGACATGAACCATCTTAAGAATGAACTCTTTGACACCCCCATTGTTATCATATTTCATGTCCTTAAGTCATTTCATTAAACATCTAGATTCAGTATTATCAGATACCTGAAACCTCTCTCCAATAACAGTAACATATTCTTTAGCATTCTCTTTCTCAGGCAATCCACTTATCAGATGTTCAGAAATTGTCCTCTTCATAGCACACAAGCTAAATCGATCACTCCTCTCCCACTTAGCTGATTTTTCTTTCTCTTCAGGTGTATTCTGATCATTGATCACATGCTTGGTTTCACGCAATGCCATGTGAAGGTCAATAATCCCTAATGAAAACTCTAAGTCTTTCTTCCTTTTTTTAAAATTAGACCCATTCAGGATCTCAATAGAAGCAGAATAGTTGTTCATAGAGAATGTCATTGTTGAGACATAATAAGAATACATTGGAACAAATAATAAAGGAAAGATATAACTTTAGTTAACATAAGTTATCACTAAGAGACCAACATTATCACACAACCCCCTTTGGGTGGAATGCGCAAAATCCAGGTTATAACCAAGGTCAGAATCTCAGATGATTCGCTCAATGAGCATATGTTGGGTTCGAAAATCTATCTCCTTTAGGTAGATAAATTCTCTAAACCAAAATACCTCCAACAACTTCATCTATAAATTTGAAGAATAAGTTACTCAGTGAGCATACACTGAGTTTATAAATTTATCTCCTTTGGGTAAATAAATCTCTTAGACCAAATCATCTCTAATAGTTATATCTTTAATCAACCATATTCTCTACATACAATTGTCCACCTTTGGGAAGACAATCACAATAATGATTTAAAACCAATCCTCAAACTACAAAGTGGCTTTTATAAATTAAAACGAACGATCTCACTTTGGTGGTAATCACACACAATAATTTATAGAATTTCTTACATAATAATTAAATTTATCTTGCCAAAATAAATCATAAACAATATAGTATTCCTAATAAATTTTATTTTCAACAATAACAATCTCAATATTATAGGGGTAATACATGGTATTTCAAAATATTTGACAAAACAAATGTATCACAAATTTATATATATAAACTAATATTTATTTAATAAAATGTCTAAGACAATACAATTGAAAAATAAAATAATTTAATATATATTTTTATACAAGAATAATTAATTCAATAGTTATATTATAGTACTAAATGTTATTTATTTATATACTAAAATAGTTCAAAATAACCAATATTTATTTATATATAGTTTAATTTTGTTTTCACAAATATCAATCATCAATAATTAAAACTACACCATTTGTTTGGATAAGACTTGAAACTTCTTCTAATCAATCATCTATCCTACTATTATAAAATTAATCCACACATTTCACTTTGCTTCCTTTATTAATTGTTGAAGTAGAAGGAAAAGAAGTGTACACCATAACAATTCATTATATAATTATATAATAGTAATTATAAAATAAATAACCCACTTTTCAATTGATATATTATTATTACTCACTTAATAAAAATTGGATTTAGCCATACAGTCCCATAGTTTGTAGATTGAAAATTGATAACGCTAATAATATAAAATTGGATCAAAACTTTTAATTTATAATCACATATTAATCATAAATAATTAAATTCTAACTCATAATATAGGATCTGATATCAAATGTAAACAGAAATATTTAATAATTGATTATATAAAATTAGAAAATTAATAATTACTTGTTAAAGTCATAATTTGTAATTCCGAAAGAATGAATGACCGGATTTTTTTTTATATTTCACACCTCCGTTCACAATTCTCAATGTGACAAGTTGTGGAACCGTCAGTTATATTTTTTATTCTTATTGTGATTATAAAGGAGATCTAGCCGTATAATATATATAACCCTAGTCCTACTTATTATGGGGATTAAAGTTAAAGGTCACACTTTTTTCACCCACATCAATCAAATTTCAAATACTCAACTTTTATTAATAAAAAAGATCATTTAATTAATAACTGAACTTATATATACACCCCAACAAAATTACGATTAATCTGTCTTTTATAAACTAAACAATAATTGATTGTAGTTCATAAAAAGTTAAATAAATCTAATAAGTAATACAATAAAAAACATGAAATGAAAACAATACAAATTAAATTAAATCTACTTAGCATTTTTTTCTCCATACTGGCTATCATGGGAAAAGACAACATTTGAATGAGAATAGATAGACGAATTGTGGTCATCACAAAGGTATTTTACATTTCTAATCTCAAATTAAATCTACTTAGCCTTTGTCAGCTTCTTGAACGATATCTATCCATACTGATTAAGAATATTAAGATCTAATATTAAGATGCTAGAGATCTGATCATACAAATTAGGGATGGCAACAGGACGGGTCGGGGCGGGTTTTACTATATCCGCCTCCATGTAAAATACCCGCCCCCGCCTCAAAATTTAATTGGAGGTAAAAATTTACCGCTCAGACACGTCCTCAGTAGAGAACAGGTGCACCCGCACTCGCCCCGCTTCCACCCGAAAAAAAATTAATTTTTTTTAATTGCAATAAAAATTAAAAATTTAATTAAAAAATTGATTTATTTAATTAATTAATTAATTATTTAATTAAAATTTTAATTAATAAATGAATATTAATTTGATTAATTTAATTATTTTAATTATAATAAAGGTATTAATAATTTAATTAAAAATATAATTAATAAATGAATATTAAAATAAATAAAATAAGATAATTAAACTAAAATACATTATTCGGGAGCGGGGCCGGGTCGGATGCAGACGGATCTTAGTGTCTCCTTGCACCCGTATCCGCATCCGTAATTAAAAATCAGATTTTTCTCGCACCTGCATCCGTACCCACTCAAACTAAATTTTTCATGCGAATTTCGAAACGGGTCCGAGTGGACCCCGACGGATTGGTTTTTCTTGCCATATTTAATACAAACTATGATATTTGCAAATCATACGTTTTTGTTTTTGGCATCTATTCCCCCTGTTTCTAATAATGTATCAAAAGCAAAATGTTTCAATGTAACCTCTAAAAATGTCACAAGCTTGTGGCATCAAAGTTCAGCCATCTTAACATGAAAGGACTACATACTCTTGCCTATAGGAAGATTATTAAAGGCACTAATCGGAAGATGCATGTCACTTAAATGGCACAAGCTAACAATTTTAGAGTTTATAAAAGACCACAAATTGAGTTTAGGCTCAAAAATTGTTTAAACAATTATAATTAATTAATTTCTAAAAATATTAACTAAAATAATTAACTATTAATTTATTCTATAAAAAATATTAATTAAAATAATTGACTATTAGTTTATTTTATTAAAAAATATTAATTAATAGATTATCTTAGTCATCAATGTCATGTCATTAAAAATTATTTTTATATCCCAATCATTAATGTATCTCATCTAAGCAATGTCTTAATAGTTAATTGATTAATCACAAGTAAACTAAATTAGCATGTCATAATAAGGCCACACAAAGATCGTTAATTTCATGTATAATGTTGGATCTCGACCTCTCTACCACTGCCTTTCTTTTTGGAGGCCAATTATCCTTTGCCACAATTATTAATACTAAGAAAACTAAGTGTGATCCCACATGACAAATACCATTAAATATTGTAATATGCATTTCTTGTTGATATTATTCACATGCTGATTGGCAAAGTTTCAAGAGTACTCACATGCTGTGTCACAAAATACAACATTTAAATTGTCAATTAGTTATATCATTTTCATGTGCATAAAATTGAGAAAAAGCTAAACTAAATTGACTTATAATGCTATGTAGGCCCAAGAATATATGCAAAAAAAATATGATACGTATATGTGAACATGTAATAACAAAAGCAAAAGCTTGAATTCTATAGGTAGATGCAATGTAAATGGAAAAAAAAAGAATGGTATCCCATGCCTTCTCCCATGTTCCAAAGTTAGCCAAAAAGTGTCAAAGTTTGGCTATAGTATTCTTAAATTCTTAGTTTGTAAAGAATAAGGATCATGCATATATAATGTTCTGAGCACGTTATAGCAGCATGTAACACTCAAAAGAGAAAGGTGGTTGCATCATAAAGTCATCATAGCAAATCTTCTTTATTTCTAGTTGAAATGCTACTACTATGCCAAATAAATTATGTTGTGCTGAGTCAATTGAAGAACAATGAATGTTAGAACAATCATCATACTTACAACATAAGGTCATGAATTGAAAGTGAAAATACAAAATAGAAAGTTTAGTAGTTTTCTACTATTTTAGTAATAAAATATTTAAAAAATATTGTTAACAAAAAATAATTACCAAATTAGTCTCGCGCTAGATTCTTTTTGTTAAGATTTTTACAACACTATCTAAAATTATATAAATATACAATTACAAAGTTTTTTTTCAAAAAAATAAATTATAAGTGTGAGTAGTGTGAGTATGTGGTGTGTCTCTCACAAAGGTGTCTTACTCTTAAAGAAAAGCCCCAAAAATGTAAAATGCTCTCTCATGTTGACCCTCCAAATTTATTAACGCTTGAGACACTTTTAGTGAGGAGAGAAAAAGAGAGAGAATGGAGAATTAGCATTGTTATTATCGAATAATATAAAACTAAATTACAAAGTATTTATTTATATACAACTAAGTGACTTGTTTACTAAGGAACTAACATAGCAAACCATAACCCTAACTAACTTGGCCTTGGGCTACACAACTTGGATTATACCACAACATACCCCCTTATAAGCCAAGTTTTCGAACACAAACTAATAATAATCGATCAGAACTATTCATAATTTTTTTCAAAGTTAGGAATCTATCGATCTTTAGTCCTTTAGTGAAAATGTCGGCCAACTGCGTTTCACTCGAGCAATGTCTCACTTCAAGTTCATCCTTATTTACTTTCTCCCTTAGAAAATGAAATCTAGCTTCAATGTGCTTACTCCTTCAATGCAGAACTAGATTCTTTGCAAGATTAATGACTGACTTGTTATCTATCTGCAACACCAGAGGTTTTTTCACTTTGCCTCATCTCTTCCAGCACATATCTGATCCAAATTTCTTGACAAGCAGCATAAGATCCTACTATATATTTAGCCTCACATAAAGATAATGCCACCACAAGTTGCTTTCTCAACCACCATGAGATTGGGGCACCAAATACTTGAAAGATGTAACCTATTGTGCTTCTTCGACCTTCCTTATCTCCACACCAATCAACATCTAAATAGCAAGTAATCTCAGCTTCTTTGCTTTCAGAATCTCATGGAAATAGAATTCTATAGTTTTTCGATCCTTTTAAGTATCTCAGGATTCTTCTTGCAACCTTCATGTGTGACACCCTTGGTTCACTCATGTATCTTCTCACTAATCCGACCGAGAAACCTATATTAGGCTGACTGTTGCGCACATATCTCAAAGATCTGACAACTTGTTTGAACAAAGTGACATCGACTTTGTCTTCCTCTTCATGCTTCTCCAGCTTCAAATTTGGTTTGACAAGTGAGGATGCAGGATTCGAGTCTTCCATCCTAAATCACTTTAATATCTCTTTGTCATACTTGGTATACTAGTTACCATATCTTGAGTAATCAGTTTAATGAGTGACCTAAAATTCAAATGGCCAAATCTTAAATGCCACAACCAACTATTCTTGTGGTCGATAACTCTTTTAGACATTGTATCTCGACCGAATTGATCATGGTCTTAAATGTACTATTTTTCGACTGAGGGGAGTTTAAGACCAAATTATTCTTATTGTCGAATAATTCAAAGGCTTCATCTTTCATAACCACTAAGAAACCTTTTTCGACCAGTTGTCCAACACTTAGCAGGTTGCACTTTATTCCAGGTACATAGAATACATCTTTGGTCATAGCTTTTTCTCCATTACTCCTTTGAATAATTATGTCGCTATTACTTTATTATTTCAACGAGCTATTATCATCAAGTTTGACCTTTCTCTTCTTCGACGCGTCGAAATCTGCTAACCACACTTTTTGACCAGTCATGTGATTCGAACAAACTATGTCGAGAAACCAAATCTTGGTGTCGACATGCTCATCTGCAATTGCAGCCATAACTACAATGTCTTCAAAATCATCTGAGTCTTGGCCTGCAAGGTTTGCTCCTTCATTCTTACCTTTCCTGTACTGACAATTCTTGGCCAAGTGACCCCATTTTTCATAGTTATAGCATTCCACACCTTTTTTTTCTCTTCTTTGTCTTTCTGATAGGGGTTTCCTTTTCATCTTTTCGAGGACTCGGAAGCTCTATCATCGACCTTATGCTTTTGAGGGTTCGACCAAGACTTCTTACTCCGAGTCTTGTCTACTTTGCCCTTGAAATTGTTGGAACCAACATGATTCTTCCATGTTTGAGTCTGTAGTGCTTGTATTGAATCATGAACACATTTCCTTTCTACAATGCTCATCTCATGTGCCTCCAACGAACCAACCAAATCTTCCAGTTTCATGGTTTCAAGATTATTGGGTTCTTGAATGGCTATGATAATGTGATTAAAGTGAGAAGTCAACTTACACATTACATTCTCAAATATCATCTTATCAATTAGGGTTTGACCATAATCTTTCACGAGATAAACAAGCTTCTGCACCTTCGAGATATAACCTGCAATATTTTCTTCTTCTCCCATCTACAATAATTCATAATGCCTATGCAACGTCTGTAATTTGACGAGTTTAACCTTCTCACCCCTCCTCATAATACTTTACTAGAATATCTCATACCTCCTTCACTAATTCAGCATGAGAAATCCGATCAATGTTCGCCTCATCTACCGCCAATTAAATATAAAACGCAAACTTTTAGTGTTTCTTCTTGGCCTCCTTGTCCGGGACTCTTTGAGTATCAGTTGCATTCTCAACAAGCTCAGGGACGTCATTAGTAATCACTTTTAGGGTTTCATGAAAGCCAAACAGAGATTGCATCTGTTTTCTCCACCAGACCCAATTCTTATTGTCAAGAATATATTAGAAGAGAATTCGAAATGTCATTGTTACCATTAAATCTATGCAGCAAACGTGATTAACAACCCACGATTCTGAAAACACAATCACTGACGTGTGATTCTTGAAACTATGATCAAGAAACTAACTAGAGTTCTAGATACCAATTTGTTAGTGTGTGAGGAACTTTTAGTGAGGAGAGAGAGAGAGAGAGAGAGAGAGAGAGAGAGAGAGAGAGAGAATGCTGAAGGATTGTTATTATTGAATAATATAAAACTGAATTATAAAATATCTATTTATATACAACTAAGTGACTTGTATATTAAGTAACTAACATAAAAAATACTAACCCTAACTAACTTGTGCTTGGGCAACACAACATGTATTATATAAAAAAGAATTAACTTCAACAGTGGTATCAGAGTCTAGTTCGAGTGTAGGGACCGACTTACTAGAGAATTGTGGATAGACTCACACTTCAGAAGGAGTCTTGAAAAAAAATTACAAGTGTCAGTAGTATGGGAAAGTCCCACATTGGTTAAGAATATGGACATTTGAGCATTTATAAGTGGGAAAATCCACACACTATTACCTTAAGATTTTAGGTGAATATGTGGCGTGTCTCTCAAAAATGTGTCTTGCTCTTAAAGAAAAACCCCAAAAATGTAAACTTATCCCTCGTGTTGACCCCCTCTGAATTAACCCCAATAATCTTAAGTATAAAATAACTTAGTTAAAGTTTATTGTCACCCTACCATACTTTAAAATCCATTCTAAAATCACGTCTTCAATATGATACGAATATCATTAGTTTTTTTTAAGAAGAGAATAATATTTTGAAAGAATTTTTTATAGTATTTATAGAAAACTCGACATATAGAAAAGAGAAAAGATATTCTGAAAAGTCAAAGTGTAGGAGAGAGAGAGAGAGAGAGAGAGAGAGAGAGAGAGAGAGAACTCAAAAGTTTTGACGTGAATAAAGAGTTGAGCGAAACCTTTTATTTATAAAAAAAAATTCAATACCAACCCTTAATCAGACAACTCCAATTATTTAATAGATATTAAATGGACATTTATATTGGATAACAAAGGGAAAGAATGTTGAGAAAAATAACTGTGAGTTGGAATTATTGAGAAATAAAGTGTGGGTGAAATTATGTTCTTCGGATGAAAAGATATATAACGCAACGTTTGTGACAATGTGTATGACAAGTTAAATGCAAAACAGACAGAATAAAAGAAAAATAACATATGAATTAGTAATCTAGTTCAGTGCAAAATCACCTACGTCCAGAGGGTGTTAACCTTAATAAAAGAAATTAACTCTTAATAGTAAAAAATACAAATTGGTCTTAGTTGAACCCTCCTGATTCAATGCATATTGTCTTAATACTACCTGAGAATTTCTATTTAGGATTCCCCTGAATATTAGACCCATCCCACTTTCTCTCAAGTACTCTCCCAAGTATTTGGACAATTATAATATAGTTTGAATAATGAAACAAATTACAACTCAAAATAAACTATATTCCTCTATATAAAAATGACACTAGCGGATAGAGTTTCACAACACAAAACTAAAACAAAAAGATATGATTAGAAGCTTGTACAAATCAATCAAATTTTTATTATAAAGATTGAGATCATTGATTGATACAAATCTTGAATAAATTTGATTCAAGTTAAATAATTCGTTAATCCAAAAAGCACAAATACAATCCAAAACAATTCTAACTATATATAAAAAGGAAACATTCCACCAAAAATGCGATAATTACCTCATAATACTAGTGCGCAAAGCAACCCCAAACGAGAGAAGATGTCTCATGAACAGGAAACGATTTACTTGACATCTTTCCATGTGAAATAATTCTAAATCATGAACAAATCAAATAAAATGTTTACTTGATATAAATAATAATTTCAACTTCTCAAGTAAAGTTTTGTGTTAAGAGTCCCACATCGGACAATATATGGCAAGAACATGTGTTTATAAGTGGGGGTAATCCTCACTCTACCAACCGGTTTTGTAGGGTTGATTTAGACCCAACCACATTTCTTAACATGGTATCAGAGCCTCGTTTAAGATCCGGTGGGTCACCTTCGATGGTTTCCGCTATCGGGCCACCCACCATTTATTTCCACGCTTCAGTTGTCTAGTCCTGAGCGTGAGGGGGGTGTTAAGAGTCCCACATCAGACAATATATGGCATGAACATATGTTTATAAGTGGGGGTAATCCTCACTCTACCAACCGGTTTTGTAGGGTTGAGTTAGGCCCAACCACATTCCTTAACAGTTTGAGAATAAAATCTCTTGATTATATCAAATTCAATCTTCTTAAGTTTGATTCACATCAAATATTTCTTAAAACCAAAAGGCATATAATCAATAAAGTCTTTGATTAGATATAAAAGGAAATAAATCTTCTTTAAACAAATTAACTCCAACTCTTTTAATTAAATCACATTCATTTTGATCTTCATCATTCAGATAAAATGTTTTCCAAATTTGTTTGACTTATAATTATTCTTATGAACACATTGTTGACATACTTCTAGAAAATTAAAACCAAAGCAAATCTTGAATAAAATATGAAGAGAATCAGAACCAATTCCGTGCAGCACGAATGCCAGGATGTCACATACCATGTTCAATACATCTTGCTCAATAAGTTGCTTACATAATTTTCCAAACAACTCTTTATTACAAAGAAATTTCAATAGAATCTCAGACCGAGTAAACTTGAACCAAATATTGTAATAACTCATGAATCAAATACATGACCAAATTTGCCAATATGTTCTCAACAACTTTTGAGACATTGATTTCCATTTTTCCTATAAAAATAAGTCAATTCAAATGTAATAACAATCTCCCCCTTTAACTATTTTTTAGGCAAAACACATATAACACAACCACATATCAAACATAGTACACAAGCAATATGTTACACACATTCTTTCCCACATTCTTCCAAATTATATTATAAGGGTGCAGTAAAGCACAAATAGTATAGATCAAAGACAGAACATAAAAACATCAAAGAAATCAGTAAAACATCAGTAGGTTCGGCCAGCAAGCAAGATGTTATGCATATTAATTCCCACATTCTTCCAAATTATATCATAAGGGTGCAGCAAAACCAGAAACATGTTAGCTAAATCATGACCATAAACATGAGCTTACAGATAACAACATCATACAACTTCTTATGAGCACATGATAGAAGCAACATCCTTTATTGCATATAATTATATCATTATATCCTAATAATTGGTCAAAATAAGAAATGGGTAATAGAAATAGCCATCTCATAATGGGCACAAGTACAAAGGAATGCCAAAACAGTAGTAGCAGCAACCACATGTTGAGATGAAAAAGCTCCAGCAGATTTGGGAGACCAAACATTTTTTTTTTAAAATTAGACGCGACTGTCTCTCATGAATCAAACCCTTTAAGAATATGACTTCTCATAGGCCCACACAATATTTCATCAAAATTAAAATTAGTTTCATCAACAGGAGTAAAAATGTGTATCACAATGTCATCAACATACTTTCTAACAATCAGAAGTCAACACACTTGGGGAAGAACCAACCTCATCACCACAAATAATAATGTATTTCTTTTGATTACTCAAAATACCATAGATTAAAGAGCGAACGTCAAAAGGTGGCTGGACAACATGAGACTTGACATGTTTAGCAAATTAATAAAGATAATATTATCCATATTTCAAGGTAACATGAGTTCCTACCTGGCATAGAAAACCAATGATGCACATCAGATTGCATTGATTGCAAACTTAGGATTTTAACAATACCATCATAAAACATCTTTTCCAACAGTAGATATGACAATGATTTCCTGCAGAGCCTTGGCTTCATGGATAAGTGCCTTGAGAATGTGACTTTTTGTCGGTGCAAACGTACGTTCCATATCAGGCATATCTTCATCACTAACTAAACCAGACATCAATAATATAAGCATTGGGAAGACTAATGTCAGAGACATTTTTCCCAATTAAAAATTTGTAACTGAAATGCAGCACTCTATGAGGATTATCATCATTCATTACACCATAAATTAAAGAGAGTAAATCAATAGGAAGTTTAGCAACAAATTCCTTTACCAACTTAGGATAACAAGATCCAACATTCAACATTGTCTTTAGTGATTGAGCATCACTAAGAGGCTTCGTAATTTCATTATACTCCAATGCTTCAACGTAGAGTTTATCAAGAGCCATACTCCTTTTGTAAACAAAATTCCATTTGATTGCACTTTCTTCAAAATGAAAAGGAACAGTTGAAGAAATATTAGGAAGCTTCTTTCCTTCAATGAACATTTTAACATTATAACATCCTTTACATCATACTCATTAATAATCACATTATCATTAATGTCATGAAATATGTGTGTGACAAGTTCCTCAATATCATGCTCTACAATGCTAAGAGCGACCTTCTTTCCTTTTCAAGGGAATTTTCTAACAACAGAAATTTCATCATCAAAGTCGTCATTTATAACATCTTTGTCATTAACATCTACACTTACAAAGTCATCCTCATTGACATCTCCATTAACATCTTCAGTGATACCTTCACATACATTAATGTTATAACCAACCTCTTTAGATTCAAAGTGAGTGGGGACATTATGCATGGGGTTATCAAGACTAGTTTCAGAGGTGAAAACCTTAACATTCAGAATAACATCAATCAAATTCTTAGAAATATAATTATCACAATCATTAAATGCATCTATTGTACTAGTAGAAAATTGGCGAGAGAAGAAAGACCTTGATGCTTACCATGAGCTTTCGTAACTACAACATCTTTTTCATACCTTTCTTTTATGTATATATTTTTGGAATTTCATAATTACTAAAACATTTCCTTGTTCTTATCATACTTTCATATTGACTCCAAAACTTTGCAAAGGAAATTACATATTTAAAGATTAGTTTGAATAGCAGAAACGAGAACAGAAAAATGTGGTCTTTTTGAAAATTTAAGCACATTAACTGGTTGTCACATTAGAATGTCATGACATCCTATATCACATCTTTGATAATTTGGTTACTCCATAATGGTTGAGCGTAACTACTTCTAGCAATAATATACTCCGATTCTTTTTCATCTTTAGAGAGCTTGGCATGAGTAACAAAAGGTGTACATTTTTCCTGCCATTTACTAGCCCAAATTTCTTTACAGTGTTTCTAGCATACTTACTTTGGGAAACAAAGATGTTGTTCTTCATTTACTTCACTTGAAAACCAAGTAGGTAAATTATCCTACCATGCTCATCTCAAACTCAACTTGCCTTTGTTGAACAAGATGATCTAAAAGCTTACATGACATCTTTCAAAACACAATATCGTCAATATAAATCTGAGTTATCATAAGAATTCCATTGTCTTTCACAATGATACCCTCCATGTTTTTGACATCATTACTAATATCTTGACTGACTTCCACTTTCAAGTACCTATTGAGGAAGACGCTTTAAACATCTATTTGGTAGAGTTTGAACTTAAGGATACAAAATAATCCTAGTAACAATATAATAGCTTCAATACAGGTAACGGAAGCAGAAGCTTCATCAAAGTTAACCCCTTTAATTTGAGCATAGTCTTGAGCTACAAGTTGTGCCTTTTTACATTAACCATCTCATTAATTTTCTTATTCAAGGGCACCTCTATGTCATTCAATTTGTTGTTAACACCTTGCTCCACATCTTCTACCACATGAGCCTTCTTTCTTTTTTGTTCCAGATTTTCTTTTAACTACTGACTTTTCCGGTAACAACTTTCTTTACTTTAGATTACTGTAATTTGTTCACTGTGTCTTGAGCAATAAATTGCTCAACATTATGACTAGTGATATCAGAATATTTATCTTCATGGTGAGTCACTTCAATTTGAAAATCATTCACAAAGACTTTTACGAATTCCATCATAAATTTTGTGTGCTTGATAACCATTATATTCACCCTGTTATTAATGGAACACCCCGGAAATATGTCTTCGTCACTACTTACCATGTTTTCACCTAAGGTCTCAACATCTTTCCCAACATCTAGAACAACAACTCGAGAAAATAATGTATAGATATCCTTTGGACTCAACATTTGATTAAGAATTTCAATCACAACCTCTTTGGATGTAGCAATTATTTCATGTAGTGCTTTAGCTTCCTGCCTTGTAAACTTGAGAAAATGACTTCTTACAGACATACAAAGGCAGGATATCAAGAACATTTATAGCAGTCAGATCAAACTCATCAAAATATGGAATAATGCGAGGAACAATGTCTGATACATGTTTCCCAACACACTATTTATAATTGAAATTCAAAAGACTAAGAGGAACACCAATTTCTTCTCCTTTTTCATGTTTTAAGTGATGGCAAAGAGCTTCAAAAGCACTGCAGGTATCAGACTTCTCACAAATAAACCCAAATATGGAGTAGTCATCATTTACCTTCTTTAATTTTTGACATCAAGAAAACCAATGATGGCATTTCTTGGGGTAGTTTTCGTCATACTTCTGAGGTTTAAGTGACTAAGTATTGTGTGCCATAACTTATCTTCTTTATCTACAATGTCATCCATGATGTTAGTAACATGAGGGTCTAGTAAATGTGAGTTTGAAGTGTTGGAAAACAAAGTGGGGAAAGTCTCACATTGATTAGAAAAGTGAAAATTGAGGAGTTTATAAGTGAGAGAACCTACATACTTATTACCTTAAAATTTTAGGTGAATATATGGTGTGTCTCTCACAAAGTGTGTTGCTCATAAGAAATATGACCCCTAAATAAATGATGACCCATTAGAAAAAGATGAATTATGAAAGGCATAGTCAAACACGTGTTCCACACACGTATGCGTGCAAAACGATGACATGTCATGGAGAAAGAAAGATGGAACTAAGACAATGTACTCAAGTGTGTATTCCACACATGTTAGAGAGTGTCAAAGACACCCTTATTATGAGTGTGAAACAAAGACATGTCAAAATTCTAACTTTTTTTTGTCATTACTTATTTAGTTAGTAAAATCTTTATTTTCCTTGGAACACACTCCAATAAACTACCTCCACTTTATAGAATTTTTTTCAATTCACAACCACAAAGATATGCTTAAATACTCTTGTTATGGTAAGTAGCAACATTTTCTCAAAAGCAAACTTGCCCTTATTTACCCCATTCCCATCTATTTTTGTACATAAATTTGAACCTAACCGTGATCTTTTCCCTTTTGTTTTAAAGGAAGAAAAGGCATGAAATACCAAACTTCTAAAGCAAGGAAACACTAGTTCTCTTTGTTAAAGCCACTTTCATATGGTTTCAAGTTACTTCAAGCTCTGCGTATGGGACTAGATTTTTTTCATGTGACATGAGGGTCCAGTTAAATCCCAACTTTTTACCATACGATGGAATAAATGAAAGAAAAGAGATCTAAGGATGGAGATTGAAAAATAGAGAGAACATATAAGATATAAAAAGTTAGTTATTCTCTTTGATGAATTGGAAATAATCAAACATCTCTTATAATATGTAGCATTAAAGCCATAGATTTTTTTCTTACACTAATATCTTCAAGTAGTGTCACTGAATAGAAAAGAATTTGAATTGAATTTTAAGGGAAAAAAAGAAAGAAAAAGGATTTAAGTTTCTTCAGCTGAAGTTCCACAAACGAATATCACTTTCTTCGTACACATCATCAAGCAAATATGATGAATATTCAACATCAAAGAAAGAAGCACTTAACAGCATCTGATCAACATATTTCGGAGACTCTAAACCTTCTAATCCATACCAATTACTTTCCATCATATCCAATGATCCACCATTCGCTTGATCAAAAGATGACATAATTGAAACACCATCAGAAGAAGAAACCATTGAAGACGAAGATGATGAAGAGGGAGTGCTACTGTTGACATTGACACTGACACTGACATCGACACTATTAGCCGCAGCTGCGGCAACTCTTTGGATTGATTTCGGAGACATATCTTGAGGAATAATGCAATGTGAAACTGAAGAAGAGGCTGTTAAAGGGAAATTGAGATTTGAAGCTGAGGAAGAACCTTTAAGGCATAAAAGTGCAGCATCGTAAGCTCTAGCAGCTGCTTCTGGAGTCGAATAAGAACCTAACCATATTCTTGTTTTTTGATTCGGTGCTCTAATCTCTGATACCCATGAACCCCAGCTTCTCATTCTTACTCCTTTATACTTCTTCTTCATCTTGTTGCTATTATCTGAGATACTTGCATTTGTTTTAGTTATCGTTAATGGTTCTTGTTTGATCTTGTTGTTGTTGTTACTATGAGACTTAACCATAGTAGAGAGATTGAGATTGGTGTTAGTGAAGAAGAAATGTTTGAAGAATGAGATTTGAGATGAATGTGGAAAGAGAGAGAGAATTTATAGATAGTAGAGAGAGAAAGAGAGAGATGTGGAAGCTTGGTTCTCAAGGTATAGCAAATCTTGAGTGGTCAAGATAAGACAATGTTGCCAGCTTGGTTTTTGTTTTTTATTTATTTTAATTTAGTAGACACAAGTTATTTTTAAAACTTTTTTGTGAAGCTTCCTTCATACTATGGGTAAAGAAAATGTAAAAAAAAAAAAAAAATTTAAAACTTATTTTAGAAACATTGGATTCTGAGGTTTATATGTGCATTTACGCAACGACACAGCTGTTGGTTCTTTGTACTGATTGATTGATCATATACGCGTATGGGAACTCACTATGCAATTGTGCGGCAATTTAAAAAAAAAAATTTTGAATTGTAAATTTCATGTAAAAGTAATGTTAGATTTAAAAACTATAAGCCTAATTTTAAATAAAATCAGTTTTAAAAACCATAACCAATTTTAATCGAGTGTAACAATCATAATCGATTTTATTAATCAAAAATCAATTCGAAATATTTCAATCATGAACCAAACATATACTATATTATATATTTATATTTAATCTCTTTTGTCTGTTTTTATTTAAAAATTTTAAAATTAAATATATACATCAAAATTTTAATATGTTGTCTAATTAATATTTCATTTCAAATGAAAATAAAGTACATTACCCATAGTAATGTAAAATTAGGATGATATTGATTTATTAAAAAATAAGGGGTTGAATAAAGCACAACTCTAGATGGTTTGTATTTGATTTAAAAAATGTTAGGTGACAAGACAAAAATCAGAAATAGTGATTAGACAAAAAAATAAAATTTTGGTCCTTCTCTATATTATGATACAATTTTTTTTCTATGATACATATTATTTAAAATATATAAATACTCATTTATTTTTTATTAAAAATATATTTTTTTTGCCTCTCGATCTTCCTTATTAATATTTATAATAAAAATACAAAAATACTCATTTGTTCTTAAAACAAAATTTAAAATACGAAAATAAAATTTTATTTTTTTATTAAAATATATATTCTCTCTCATCTTCTATTAATATTTAAAATATAAAAATATTCATTTGTCCCTAAAATTAATTATTAAAAATATAAAAATATCATTTTATTTTATAATAAAAAATACTCACTTCTTCACAGTGGCGGAGCCAGGAAGTTTTTGAAGTCTGGGCAAAAATTTAAAGACAATAAATTCATATTGTATATATAAATAATTATTAATCAAAATAAAAGATTTTTAATTTAATTGATTTCAACATAATTTTAAAACTAATATAGTCATATCCAATTTGAGACTGATACTAACATGAAATATCATTTCATGTGATTCATAATAATTCTTGAAATTAGTAACAAGTTAACAACATAATTTTATTTACTAACTACTGTAACTACAAACTAAATTTAAAATACAAATTTCTAGTTAACATCAATTGAACCATATAATTTAGAGTGAACATAAATTGAAAAATTGGACCTAATATATTTTTTATATTATTTGAAGATAAAATTTATTCTTTTCTTTTTCTTTTTTACAACACTATACATGTTTTTTTTATAATTTCAGTAGCGGCTACTTTTATGTTAAATTTTATTTTTTCAAGTATTCATTTTATGCTTTTGGTTAATTTGGTCATAAATAGCAACTTTATTTTAATTTTGCACTTTTTGTAATATAGTTGAATCTAAATATTATCATATAAAAAAATTAATATAATGTATGTTTAATTGCATAAAAAAGGGGGAAAATTATGTTTTATTTATGAAAATTATTTAAATTACGGCGGTTAAAACTGTCATTATCAACGACAAAAAACCGATGACATGAAAAATTTTATTCAAAAGTATTATTTTTCTGCATTTTCGTTAATTATAGCGGTTTTAACGGCCATAATAGAACTTATTAACCGCCACAATTTTCATATTCTTTTATAAAAGAAGACAAAATTTTGGGGCCGAGTCCGGACACATGCCCAGCCTGGCCGGGGCTTAAAACCGCCCATACTTCTTCATATTAATATTTACAATACAAAATATTTTTTTTGTCCTAAATACAAGTTATTTAAAATAGGAAAAACACCCTTTTATTTTCTTTTAAAAATCTCTCTCTCTAATATTTAAAATATGAAAAATATATTTTTGTCGCTAATACAAGTTACTTAAAATATAAAAAAAATATTTATATTCTATTAAAAAATATTATAATTAATCCTCCTCTGATAATATTGACATTTATAAACGTGTATGGTAGATTTTATTTATTTTATTTTTCTTATTAATTGTTCATCCAACATCGTATAATACAAAAATTTATTGAGTAGTATTCTGCACAATATTATCATTTTGCGAGTCAAACACTCTTTTTAAAGTTGAGACAAATTATATTTTTATTATATCTTGCATTATTAATGTGTTACTAATGTGAAAAGAGAACTATAGCAAATAGTAATACTGCAAGCATTATATTAATTAAATAAATGTACGAAGCATTTTTCGTTACTTGTACCAAAGGTTTTGAAGGGGTCGAAACTCTTCTCACACATATCAATGTCTGGTATTTTTGTTTTTTATTTAAAAAAGTAACAGTTTTTTTTTAATAATTTTTTTCTAATACTGTATGTCCTTTCTCTCGTTCTTTCTTTTTTTTTATATATTTTTTTAAACAATTATTGCATCAAGCCACAAGGTCACATGGTGGATGGTGGAGTACGTGTAAAAAGAAAATGTATGGGTAATAATCTCAATGCATCCACGAGTTTTTTTTTCTAAAGAATATTCACCTAGTTATAATATAAGAATTTCCTTAACAAGTCAACAAAGTGAATTTTGTCAACTTTACAGCAAAGGTACAGTCAACAAAGGTTGTGTAATTTTCCGCTTGTAACGACATTCCAATGTGCAAAACATTCAAAATTTAGGAATTCAAAATCCCGAATTAAATATATTAAGTCAACATTTTAAAGATCGTTTTAAATTATGATACAGGGGGTTCAGTTTCCACCATCAAAAAAGATGATTAATCATTTTTTTTAGGGTATTGGTCAATAATCTATTATCACCATGTTAATTCATAAGTCTAATGTAGCGATAACATTTTATTGATTGACGTATACTATAATAATTGTTCCGGTGTAGGCCTCACCTCGGTAGGTCCAATACCGCATGCGGCCCAACAAGCGGACCGGGCACGCCGGGCACGTGCCCCCTTCGAGACGAGCTGGTACATGCCGCCGAGGTGCTAGCTGCGTCTCCACACCCTTTCTGTCGTCCACCTCGCCGGACGAGCAGAACCACCCGGGCTCCCCTCCGCGGGGAGAATAACGTGCTCGGCGCACGTTCTCCACGTGCTCCCCTCCGCGGGGACACGTCACCGACCAGCTGCCCACCTCCGAAAGAGCAGGTCAAACCCACTTTCCGGGGATCTAGGGGCAGTTGAACTAGGGCGAAGACCACGTCCTGGTCTTCACTACGCCACGTAAGCCCTAGCAGTCATTAGGGTTGGGCCTGGTCATCCAGCCCACCTCGAATGACCGTTGGCCCAGCGCTGGGGTCTCTCTATAAATACCCTCTTCTTCAAGAGGGTCAGGTAACTCTTCTTGCCCTTTTTCTGTGTTATTGCTTCCACTCTGCCCAACTTCTTACTTTGGCATCGGAGTGTCTTGCAGGTACACCCCCTCCTCTTTCTCACCCGGCGAACAGGTAGCAGCCCAACGGAGTGTGGCCAGTCCGTGATCCCCTCCTGGTCAGGTCAGATCAGTGGCGCCGTCTGTGGGAACTTGAAACTTCCTCGTTACTCCGAGCAGAAAATCAAAAGTTTCACCAAACCTCCACGGTCATGGCCAGCCCACGCCGCGATGACACTCCGCACGACCTTGCGCTCAACGTCGCCACCAACGGGAAGCAGACAGGAACGGCACATCTGACGGAAGCCGACGAAAGGGACGGGCAAACTGCTTCACCATCATCTGAGGAACGGCCCCTGCAGGCCGACCACCGCCCCCCGAGCCCGCCAGCATTCCACCCCGTTCCCATCCCGGCGGGAGCAGACCCAACGGTGGCCGCTCTCTTTACAGCCATCAACCAGACGAACCAGCTGCTATTCCAACAAAATGCGAGAATCGGGGCATTAGAACGCATCGACCCGCCGAGGTACCCCCAGCGGGAAGACCAGAACGGAGGTTCGAGGAGCCCCTCACCTCGACCCAGGAACCGCCGACCACGGCTGGAGAGACGCCGCCCGCAGGCGACACGTGAACGCACCAGATCCCCGGCGAGACACGGTCGCGGGAGGAACCAGAACGCCGCGGCGATCCCAACCGAGGAACCCCGAGGCGAGAACTCAGGCAGGAGATCGAGGACCCGAAACCCGGGACACACCGTGAACGGCTCATCTCCCCACAGATCCCCGGCGCACAGCGACGAGGATGACTACCGCACCCCGCTATCCCGGGAGATCATGGCGGCCCCCATACCCCAGGGAATGGAGAAACCACCGACGCTGTCGACATACGACGGCACCTCCGACCCGGACGATCACCTGGAAGATATCGAGGCTATGCTCGACTACCGAAACGTCCGGGGAGCTATCAAATGCAGACTCTTCCCGACGACTCTAAGGAAAGGCGCTATGACCTGGTACAAAAGTCTGGAGCCCGAATCAGTTACGTCGTGGAGGGTCTTGAAGGACCTGTTCTCCAAACACTTCACGGCATCCCGGCGTCACCCGAAGACGGAAGCAGTCCTCGGGGCAATCATCCAAGGCCCCGACGAACCTCTCCGGAAATACATCGAAAGGTTTACTCGGGAAGCCGTGCAGGTGACAACTTCCAACGAAATGAAACGCTACTTGATGGAACAGGGCCTGCGCCACGACTCCAAATTCTACGAGGCCGTAGGCATACACCGGCCCACGTCCCTCCAAGATTTCCTCGACAGAGCCGCGCATTACATCCGGTTCGAGGAAACACAAGCGGCCAACTCCGCTCGCGACACCCGAGACAGAGAGGCCCCCCGCGGGCACCGAGACGACGGAGCTTCGAGCCATCGACGAGGAGGGGACCGCCGTCGGGAAGACCGCCCCCGCGAACCCCGCGAACAACGCGAACCACGCGGCCCGGCAGGAAGATTCACAGAGTACACAGCCTTGGTCGCTTCACGCGAACGCATACTGGCCGAATGCGCTAAAACCGAGTTTGTGCAGGGTGGTGTCCGTTTTCCGCGACCAACGCCGCCCAAACCCAACGTGGACAAGTCGAAATACTGCCGATTCCACAGGACCCACGGGCACGTAACGGAAGACTGCATCCATCTCAAGGACGCGATCGAAATCCTAATCAAAGACGGGCACCTAAAGCGATACACCCGAGGAGGTGAGCCACCCAGGTCAGAGGCTCCGGAAGCTAAGAAAATCGAGGAACTCCCCTCTCCAGAGGACAGCGGAAGACTCCAGGTCGCACTGTGCGTCAGCCGCCCCGAGGATTGGTTCGCGAGCAGAGAATTCGGCATCCCCGAAGGACCCAGCCTAGTCGACGAGCCAATTCTCCCAACCAGCCGATGGGAATACTTCCCCAGAGCCATGGTCATCTCTGATGGAGCCACGAGGAGTCTGTCCATAGGATCTGTGAAAAGGAAATTCGACGAACTCATCGCGAGCAACTCCGGCAGGATGAGCACGCTCGACAAATTCCGGGGCCGCTCCAACCCGATCACATTCTACCTCGAGGAACTACCCGGGGGATCCCCCAATTCCAACATACCCTTGCTCATACGTGCCCGAATGGCAAACTTCGACGTCAGGCGCCTCCTCGTCGACGGCGGGAGCTCGGTTGACATAATGTACTCACATCTGTTCACAACTCTCCAGCTCGACGAATCCAACCTCTCCCCCTACGTAGGCTCCGACCTCCAGGGGTTCAACGGGACGACGACGAGACCCTGGGGATACGTGGAATTGAAAGTCACCTTCGGGGAAGAGGAAACGGCCAGGGACATCAGCGTCCGGTTCTTAGTCATCGAATGTTCGTCCCTCTATAACTGCATCCTGGGCAGGACGACGATAGCAGAACTCACCGCGGTACCCTCCACCGTCCACCTGAAGATGAAATATTACACGAGAAGGGGAGCCGTGGTCACCCTCAACGGAGACATCGAAGCTGCCCGAAGGTGTTTCGAAGCCGCGCTAAAAGGCCTCGACTCCATCGCTCCACCGACCAAGAAGAAAGCGTCGAGCGCTACACCAAAGGACAAACCAGCGGAGCTGGTCGGATCCATTGAGCTCGACAGTCGTTTCTCCGACGAGCTCGACAATAAAGCAAAGACCGACGAAGTCAACGGGCAGCCCCCACACCCAGCGCGCCCCATCCCGGATGGTGAATTCGAGCTCATTCCCCTCGGGGAAGACACGAACAGAACCGTGAGGATAGGCGCAGGACTCCCAAACCTCGCGAAACGACAACTCCAAGCCTGCCTCCGCGAGAATGCCGACCTCTTCGCCTGGAGCGCCGCGGAAATGCCGGGACTCGACCCCGAGGTCGCCTGCCACCAGCTGTCCATCAACCCAACCGTAAAGGCCGTGGTTCAACGCCGACGTCGCCAGTCCCCCGAAAAATCGGCAGCAGCCGAACAAGCTGTAAAAGACCTCTTAGAGGCAAATTTTATTTCGGAAGCCCGGTACTCCACCTGGCTGTCCAACGTTGTACTTGTTAAAAAGAATAATGGAAAATGGCGCATGTGTGTTGACTACACGGACCTCAACCGGGCATGTCCTAAGGACGCCTACCCGCTCCCCAATATCGACAAGCTCGTCGACAACTCGGAGGGCTTCAAACTTTTATCCTTCATGGACGCATACTCGGGATACAACCAGATCCCGATGGCCGAACACGACAAACAAGCCACGGCCTTCATGACAGCGTTGGGCAATTACTATTACAACGTGATGCCCTTCGGCCTCAAAAACGCCGGGGCAACGTACCAGCGGATGATGAACCACGTCTTCCGCGACGAGATCGGGGACATGCTCAAAGTGTATATGGACGACATGATCGTCAAATCCGGCGCGGAGGACGACCATGCGGCACGCCTCAGGAAGGTCTTCGAGACCGCGAGATCATGTCGCATGCGTTTTAACCCGGAGAAATGCACTTTCGGCGTCTGCGCCGGTAAATTCCTCGGCTACTACTTGACCGAACGGGGGATCGAGGCCAATCCGGACAAATGCCACGCCTTCTCCAATATAACCACGCCGACAACGAAGCGTGCCATCCAGTCCCTCAACGGCGTGCTAGCCTCCCTCTCGCGATTCATCGCGAGATCGGCCCAACACGCCCTCCCGTTCTTCAAACTGCTCAGGAAAGAGACCAGGTTCGAATGGACGGACGAGTGTGAGAAAGCCCTTCGCCACCTCAAACGCGTCCTATCCGAACCGCCAGTGCTGACGCGCCCTGCGACGGGCGAAACCCTGTATTTATATCTGGCCGTCTCCAACGAAGCCGTCAGCGCCGTCCTCGTGAGCGAAGCCGGAGAAGGACAAAAGCCCATTTACTTTACTAGTAAAGCTCTCCACGGCCCGGAGGCCCGATACCAGCTGATCGAGAAAGTCGCCCTGGCCCTCGTAACAGCGGCACGCCGACTCCGACATTATTTTCTAGCACACACCATCGTGCTCCGCACCGACCAACCCATCCGCCAGCTACTCGGCCGCCCCGACATGGCTGGGCGCATGCTGAAATGGTCGCTAGAGCTCTCCGAGTTCGACATCACATACGAGAGCCGGCACGCCATCAAGGCTCAAGCGTTGGCCGACTTCGTCGCCGAGATGACCACGCCCCCCGACCCTACCGCCAGGAACCCCCTCTGGACCATCTTTGTGGATGGCTCCTCCAACTCTACGGGGAGCGGCGCCGGCATCGTCCTCGATAACAACGAGGGAACGGTCATCGAAGTCTCCCTCACACTAGCTTTTCCAACGACTAACAACCAGGCCGAATACGAAGCATTTCTCGTCGGCCTTCGCCTAGCATCCGACCTGGGAGCCAGGGACATTCGAATCTACACGGATTCCCAGCTGGTCGCTTCGCAAGTCCGAGGCGAATACCAAGCTAAAAACGACACCCTCGCCGGATACCTCGCGCTCATCAATGCAAAACTACGAGGGTTCGACTCAGCAGAAATTCAGCACGTTCCTCGGGAGCAGAACACCCGCGCCGACATCCTCTCCAAACTGGCAAGCACCAAAAAGCGAGGCGGCCACAAATCGGTCATTCAAGAAATCTTGTCCCAACCAAGTACCATCCCGACCACCACACCCCTCAACATCAACGCCATTGGAGACGCGGACTGTTGGATGACCCCCCTCCACACCTATCTCAGCACCGGTCGTCTGCCGGCCAACTCTAGCGAGGCCAACGCAACGAAACGACGGGCCTGCTCGTACGTCCTCCTCGAGGGACGACTGTACCGCCGAGGCTTCGCAATCCCACTCCTCAAATGCATAGATAAATCCCAGAGTACGACCGTTCTAGAAGAAATCCACGAAGGTATCAACGCGCAGCACCTCGGCGGCAGATCCCTAGCGCGCAAGGCCCTACGCGCAGGCTACTACTGGCCATCAATGCAGTCCGACGCGAAAGAACATGTCAAACGGTGTGATAAGTGTCAACGACACGGAGACATGCACCTCGCCCCCCCAACCGACCTCACGTCCCTCTCATCTCCATGGCCGTTCGCCTGGTGGGGGATGGACATCCTCAGGCCCTTCCCCCTCGGTTCATACCAAAACAAGTACCTCATCGTGGGAGTCGACTACTTCACCAAGTGGATCGAGGCTGAGGCTCTGGCCAAAATCACCGCCCACAACATACTCCGATTCTACAAACGCAACATCCTCGCCAGATTCGGGGTACCGCTCGCCATCGTCACCGACAACGGCACACAATTCACAGACAAAAACTTCCGCAACTTCGTCACCAAACTCGGGACCAAACATCACTTCGCCTCGGTTGAACATCCTCAGACAAACGGCCAGGCGGAGTCGGCGAACAGAGTTATACTCAGAGGACTCAGACGACGACTCGGAGACGCCAAAAGAGCATGGGTCGAAGAACTCCACAGCGTCCTCTGGGCATACCGTACTACCCCCCACTCAACCACGGGGGAGACCCCATTTCGCCTCACGTACGGAACCGAGGCTGTGATACCGGTCGAAATCCGCGAACCGTCCAGACGAACGGAAGCTCCCCTGGACACCGATGACAACGACGGCTCCCTCCGAGAAGAGCTCGACCTCGTCAAAGAAATCCGCTCAGGAGCAGCTCTCCGGGAAGCCCGGCTGAAGCAACAAGTCACACTTCGCCATAACAACAAAGTCATAAAACGCGATTTTCAAACAGGCGACTTAGTTCTACGCAGAAACCAGAAAGACTCCCACGAGGGCAAACTGGCTGCGAACTGGGAAGGCCCGTACCGAGTCCGGGACAAAACGGAGCACGGGGCCTATTACCTCAAAAACCTGCACGGTGAACAACTAGCTCGACCATGGAACGCCGCGAAGCTTAAGCGGTACTACAGTTAACACATTGCCCGCGACGACCCATCGTCCCGACCACTGGGGGGGCGACATGGTACCACCGCACACCCCCGCGCCCACTAGCGACCAAAGAAAAGCAAGCCCTGCCTCTAGTGTGCGTGAGCAGAAGGCCTTGCTCGGCAGGGAATACCTCGACCGAGGCTCCTCGCCGCCGTACCAAAACAGGCAGGACACCCAGCTCGCGATGGGTCGTCCACGCCCCGGGGAAAACTACCCCCGAAATGGCCCGGCTACAACCCCGGCCAAACCGGCCAGTTCCCTGCACTACCGGTAACAAATTGTCGAGCTAAACACACCGGGCACACTTAGAAAAAATTTCAAGAAATGTCATACACATCAGAGGCATTCAAACAAATACGAAAAACGAGCATAAAACGACATGCAAATAACGAGCGCACACTTAGAAAATCCACGATAAATATATTTAACAAAAGCGGGCACCAGCCCAGTAGTCAATAGTACAAACACAGAGCACGCAGGCCCAAAGAAAAAGATAACAAACATCGGCACGCAGGCCACAAAAACAACGAGCACGCAGGCCCGGCAACCTATGCTTCCTCATCCGCCCGGTCAGCAGCCACGGGTTCCTCCTCGGGGATAACAAGATAGGGATCGATCACCCTCCCATCAACAATCTCGTGGTACGGCCCTATCCCGTCCACGACCAGCACGACGCCAGGGTTGGCGACCTGAATCTGCTCGACCGCGTTCTTGAACCCGACCTCAACGGCCTCCATACAATCGCTCTCCAACACCCGGATACGGGCGATCAAGTCAGCACGGGTGATTAACCGTCGATCCCCGTCAGTCTCGTCCTCGGCCGGACGAACAGCGTTGTCCAAAACCTCCGTGCGAACCTTCAGGGCCTGCACCTCGGCCGTCGATGTCCCCAGCTTCTCCTCCAGCGAAGTCACCTTCCCCTCAGCACCCTCTGCCCGTTTCCGCTGCTCGACGACATCCTTCTGGCTCTTCTCCAACTCCTCAGTGAGCTTGGCCAACCGCGACTGCGCGAAAGTGAGATCCCCTTGCAGTTTGGACAGCTCAGCAGCGGAGCAGCCCTCCTCATTCAGCACGAGAGCCGTCGTAAACGTCCGCATCATTGCAGCCAAGTCCTCAGCCAGGACACGTCGACGGGTCTCCCGATCAGCCTGACGAACAACCTTCACCTCCCCGGTGGAAACGGTGGGAGAACGGGCACCATGAAAATATCCCGGGTGCTGGTGGCAGGGAGGGACGGCATAACCTTCCTCGACGGCGCCGACCGTCAGATCCACCACCCGAGGCTCCTCGGACCTTTGCCTCTTCGACACTCCTTGAGACACAGGGGATTGGCTCTCTTGAGGCGACGAGGACGAAGTTTGCCCTCCCTGCGTCGCGACCTCCTGCCCGACCAGCTGACTCACCCTCGTCCTCGGGGCCACGGCATTCCTAGCAACGCGCAACTGCTTCACCCGCTCGTCGACAGTAGACATGTTCGCTGCAAAAATAAAGAAATGGGTTAGCGACGATCAAAAACCCCGACCACGGGAGAAAACGAACATCCCTACCTAGATACTCCAGAGCGGCCGCCCCGGTCGCACAACCGAGCAAAGTCTTAGTATTTATCAAACGCTTCTTGGTGCGTATGTTCCCCTGGGCATCGAGGATGTACCGACCGTCGGGCGTTACCAGCTTCGACGGAGGGAGAGACCGCACAAAGGCAATTATCTTCAAATAGGCGGCCATGTCCTTCTCCTCGAGGGTCCCCGCCCGGACGATATACCTATCCGTCCCTCGGCTGAAATGCTCCGCAGTCCACAGTAGATGTATCTTAGGAAGCCACGCGCGGAACCGCTGGCCATCTACCGTGCGCTCGCCCTCGTCGAAGAGAGTGTCCGAGCCTTGCTGCGTGATCGGTTTGACGAGGTAAAACCGATTTTTGAAGTCTTTGACAGAATCGCTATACGCTTTGAAAATTTTGGTCGATTGCTTGAAGGAGACCCATCTGTGGCGACCTCGCACCGTCTGCCGCTGCAAATGGAAGATACGGAAAAATAACGGCACCGTCGGCTCCACCGAGAGGTAGAAACACACCACCTCGAAGGCCCGGATGAAAGCCAAAGCATTGGGGTGCAGCTGAGACGGGGCAAGACGCAGCCAGTCAAAAAGCCCCAGATGGAAGGCGGAAAACGGTAACCGGAGCCGAGCTTCTTTAAAATAGAATTCATGCATCGGGAACATCCGCCGCCCATATCGCGAACAGATTCGGTGATGTGCTTTTGGCCGGTACACCTGCCAGTGTTGTGTTTCTCTTATCGGCGTGTCCTCGACCGTGGCGTACACGTCGGACGCGTCGGCCACAAAGCAAGAAGGGATAGAAAGTGGCTCCTCGGCCGCCCACTCCTCGGACGGGGCAATACGCTCGTCGTCATACTCCGGGACCTCAGGTTCATTGTCTTCAACCATTATCCCCGGCACCAGAGCCGACATCTACACCTGAAAGCAGAGGACATCGGTGAATTCGATAGCCAGGATCAAATCCACCCTTCCACCGCAAGTCAAGTGAAAGGGCGACAAAGGCCGAGAAGCGACGAGCACACTCGCTCCCCGTCTACCCTCCTCGGGGATCAAAGAACGACCCCTCACCCCCCTCGGGACGGCCATCGGAGAAGGTACTTCTCCTCGGGGCATTCATCGGAGAAAGCCCCCGTCCTCGGGGCATTCATCGGAGAAAACCCCCCGTCCTCGGGGCATTCATCAGAAAAAGCTCCCGTCCTCGGGGCATTCATCGGAACTAGCCTACCGTCCCCGGGACGTTCATCAGAAAACTCGCCAGACGCGGCGGAACTCGCGTCCCTCCTCGGGGCGTTCATCACGCCCCGACCACACGTTCCAGTTAGACGACGGAAATAAAAAGGAAGGGAAAAGAGGAACTCACTTGTAACGGCGGCGGACGGATGAAAAGAGCAAACGGTACGGCGGCGATCGACGGCGAGCGGTGGATGAGCAGAGACGATAAAAGATTAGCAGGGAGAAAAGTAACAGAATGAGCGGGGACCTCCGTATTTATAACCCGGCGCGGGACTCGAAGCGACCCTAGGCTCATTAATGACATAGGGTAGCCGCCCCTACGACCGCTTAACGCAAGACACGTGGCGGCAACCTGACAGTCGCGTCCCTTCACCTACCTCCTCCCCGTTCTGCCGATGACCGGAGACCTTCGTGCGAGTGCCCGCTCCAGATACGACGACCTTAAGTCCTCGCTCTTCCCCAGAGCTTCGACTTGGGGGGCTCCTATTCCGGTGTGGGCCTCACCTCGGTAGGCCCAATACCGCATGCGGCCCAACAAGCGGACCGGGCACGCCGGGCACGTGCCCCCTTCGAGACGAGCTGGTACATGCCGCCGAGGTGCTAGCTGCGTCTCCACACCCTTTCTGTCGTCCACCTCGCCGGACGAGCAGAACCACCCGGGCTCCCCTCCGCGGGGAGAATAACGTGCTCGGCGCACGTTCTCCTCGTGCTCCCCTCCGCGGGGACACGTCACCGACCAGCTGCCCACCTCCGAAAGAGCAGGTCAAACCCACTTTCCGGGGATCTAGGGGCAGTTGAACTAGGGCGAAGACCACGTCCTGGTCTTCACTACGCCACGTAAGCCCTAGCAGTCATTAGGGTTGGGCCTGGTCATCCATCCCACCTCGAATGACCGTTGGCCCAGCGCTGGGGTCTCTCTATAAATACCCTCTTCTTCAAGAGGGTCAGGTAACTCTTCTTGCCCCTTTTCTGTGCTATTGCTTCCACTCTGCCCAACTTCTTACTTTGGCATCGGAGTGTCTTACAGGTACACCCCCCTCCTCTTTCTCACCCGGCGAACAGGTAGCAGCCCAACGGAGTGTGGCCAGTCCGTGATCCCCTCCTGGTCAGGTCAGATCAATAATTATTTTTAAACATTACATAGAAGCATGATCTCTCTTTTTATCTTAGAGTGATTTATCCAATTATTCATTCACACTTTACATCGTATAAATCTATAATAGATATAATTGTCTCTATTATATAAGTGTGATCCTGAGTCACACATGTATATTCTTTTGACAAATAATTGCAATTTGTCATCCTATTTACACACTAACATGAACATTGGAGTGTAAGTCTTTTGTAGGTACCCTAATCATTAAAGAAGTATAACCATTCTACCAGAAGCTACATTATGGTAAGCTACACTATGGTGTTTGTCTTCAACCCCTCAATCATATCTGCTCCAATACATAATAGAGGCACAAAAGGTGAAAATTGTCTTTTGATTCTCTTAAATTTTTCTTCGTTTTCTCAATATTATGACGTTGCATCACCGCAAGCACTTTTTACTACAATTTTGACCGCTGGAACCATTTCATAACTACTTTTTCTGTTATCTTCTATAATGGTTAGTTCAAAGCTATCTTGTACTCGCAACGCAACTAATGATCTCTGATCAATGCTTGACCAATTCTTTCTTTTGATAATTCATAATTCTCAACCAATTAATACGTTTCAGCATCATCTTCCTCCCCATCGATCGTTCAGTCTAACGGTTTCGCATAATTTTCAACAATTCCAAGCTTCGTTAGGAGCACCAAATGTGCATTAACTCATGTTGAACATTTTCAATTTGTTACAACAAGAAATTGCAAGGCCCGTGTTTGTCAAAGAAAACCAACATAAAATCCCAACTCATATAGCAACTCAGTTGTAGGTGTTGTAACATGACCACTTAGGAGTTATCCAAAAGAATGCTTTTATCGATGGATATATACAACCTTCAAGAGCTCTAGAGTTTCCAAGGAGAACTACTACAAATAACACATCTCACCTTGAACGCGAAATGGCTTTTTACCTCGGTTACATTGCTAAGGTAACAAAGGAAAAAATAAAAACTTGTCACTTTATCCATCGGTTTTGGAAGAACTGAGGTTATAGTGGAAAAGTAAATGGTCATTAGTTCGATCTCTAGCAACAACATATTTTTATTTTCAAAACTATGAAGCGCACGCCACTTTACCTCTCAGTTTTATTTAAAATCTGAGGTAATAAGTTATGTTTGTACTGTTGAATTGTAATTTCTTGTGCCAAAGCAGGTTTCTCGACAGGGACGAGGAAGTTCTCAAATAGCCTTGTGTGTGTGTGTGTGTGTGTGTGTGTGTGTGTGTGTGTGTGTGTGTGTGTGTGTGTGTGTGTGTGTGTGTGTCTGTGTGTCTGTGTGTCTGTGTGTATGTGTTTGTGTCTGTGTGTGTGTGTGTGTGTGTGTGTGTGTCGAAACACCTAGTTGTCGAAGTGCTGAGGAGTTAGCTTCGACATGGATTTTGTCTTAAACCTAATTTTATAATGTTAGCAGAAATATGTATTTTGGGTTTTTTTTTTGTATTTGGGCTTTACTTAGGGAGCAAGTAAGCTAAATCTATGAATAAGGAGTAACCCTATTATTATAAAGTGAGATTCACTTGAATAAAATTGCAATTTTTTAGAGCAGAGAGTTACTCTGCAGAAAATTTTCTCCTTCCCTATTTTAGTGAAAACCCTAAACCTCTTATTCTTCTCCAATTCAATTTTATTTTCTTATTTTCATCACAATTGTGCAACAATACAAACTTCCGACCAAGGTTGGTTAATTCACTCGAGTGAATAGTGGAGAACAAAAGGGAATTCGATCAGTGTAATTGAATCTTATTCATTAAAATTGATTCGGAATTACTCAAAGTCTTAGGTTTAATTCCAACATCTGGTATCAGAGCACGGTTGAGCGGCTCGTGGGAAGCAAAATACAGTGGCAATGGCGATGAATCATCTGAATGGATATTTTTCGACAAGTCTCCAAATTCTAAATGGTCGGAATTATGAGAATTGGTGTAAACAAATGAGGTTGTTTTCTGTTGTCAAGATCTTTGGGATCTTGTGAAGGAGGGAGTAACACCACTTGCAGAAAATGTGTTGGGTCAAGAAAAAGCTTCATACAGAGAATTGAAGAAGAAATTTATAAAGCTCTCTTTATAATTCACCAATGTGTGGACCCAAATAATTTCAAAAAGGCCAGTAATGTAGAATTGGCGAAAGAAACATGGGAAATCTTGGAGAAATCGTTTGGAGGTGCAGAGAAGGTGAAAGAGGTGAGGTTACATACTCACAATAAGATGTATGAATTGTTTCAGATGGAACAAAATGAAAGCGTAACAGATTTTTCCACTAGGGTTATAAAACTGGTGAATCAAATGAAGGTATGTGGAAAAGTGTTGACATCAAGATTTGTTGTGGCAAAGATCTTGAGGTCATTGGCTCCAAAGTTCTTCCATGTGGTTGTAGTCATTGAAGAGTCAAAATGTTTTTTAATATTGACAAAGGAAGAGCTTCAAGGGTTGCTTGAATCTTATGAACAAATAATGACTGAAAGAGTTGCAAGCAAGTCGAAGAGTGATGTGGCTTTGCAGGTGCAATCAGCAAGAGAAAAGAAAAGCAATGGGAAGTGGTTCAATAATAAAGGTATAAGAGGCTACAACAATTCAAGTGGTCGAAGTCAGCAAGTTGACCAGCTTAATTTCCACATCAAATTTTTCCACTTAAAATTGTTTTTTTCATTAAATTTAATATTTTATTAATGAATAGAACATTCCCTTTAGTATTCCTTTCCTACAATTGTTCGAAGAGGAACCCTAGCTCCCTTAAAGTACGGTAGTGGCCATACTTTTAGTTTTCACTCCCTTTTTATCTTTCATCTTTCATCTTTACTTTAACTTCCTTATTCTCCTTCGTCTGATAGCTGGTTGTAGGTACAAATGAATGATGTTGTAGGTACAAATGAATGATTCGAGGTTTTCTTTCACTTCATCAAACCAACCCATTTTAAGAAAAAGTGGAAATAGAAGTTTGCGTGACATTGAATCTCATTTGATGACATCATGGAATTATGAGAATCATGGAAAAAAATTTTATAGTTGTGGTGGTTTTAAGGTCATTAGAAAAAAAAGGATGTAACCACTTTGAATGGTTTGATGAAGAAATGAGCAATCGCGCAAAAGAGGTGATTAGATAGCTAAAAAACATGAATGACGAGCTTATGGAGGTACTGAGCGACAATCAAAAAACCGAAGAATTTTTGAAGATGAAGAACAGGTTTATGGGTTTTTTTGAGTTTAACATTGGCGCTTCTACTGTTATTGGTGTCTGCATTAGTTGCACCTTATTTGTTGAAGTAATTGTGTTGTAATTTAACATTAGTGAAATGGAGTTAGGCTGAAGTCATTATGTAGTATGTCATGGTTCTGTTTTACAGTGTGTGTACTTGTATTGTGTTGAAATGAATAAATGAAATAGATTTGTGTTTTATGTCCTATGAATTAATAAAATGAGTTGTGTTTTATTGTGTTTTCATTGTATTTAGCTGCATCTGTATATAAAACCAACATCCAATCCAACATAGCATATAATGTAGCTTGATATTTAAAGTTGCTACACTCTATGCTTTTTCAAATTAAATTAAAAGTTGTTAACATCATGATAATCAATAACACATACAAGTAGGGGTGTTCAAAACCGCAAATAAAAACGAACCAAATCAAAAAATCGTAAAAAAATACATTTGGTTGGGATGTGTTTGGGTCATTTTTTAACCAACCCGCACGGTTCAATTCAGTTTGTGGTTTGTATTTTACAAACCGAATTAAACTGTATTATGTTATAACTCAAACTTCACTTAACTCACATCCAACCCAAACCTATTATGCCTTAGTCTTACAATTATGAATGATTTTATCTTCCTCGCACTTAGGATTTCCATTTCTTCCTTATCAAATATCTCCTAGCAATTTTGCGCCTTCTTCGTTAGGTACATATAGCCTCTTCTTCACTAACCACTACTCTATTATATTCTTTCTTTTTTATCTTCTCATTTTTATACTATTGTTCTCTCTTCTAATTTTATTTTCATGCACCTCTTCTTCTCTAATCTCTCACCTCTTATGTTCTTTCTTTTTCATCTTCACTAATCTTGCATATCCTCTATTTTCTTTATTTCATATATTGTTTTATGATATTATTTAATGTTTATTATTTCACTTTTTCTAATCTGATTTTTATATATTAAATGGAAAGTTATTGTCTAAATATGATGAGTTTTGTTGTTATTTAGTAATGTATGAATAACGAAACACAAAGTTATGTTTTTCTTTATATGTGTATGTATGGCTCAATCAAATATTTGTAAACAAATCGAACCGAACTAAACCATATTAATTTGGTTTGGTTTTATTTCTCAAAGCAAACCAAACCAAACTTTACGCGTTTTTACTAATGGATGAAGTGAAAATGAGTTAATAGCAGTTAATGAAAATGAGAATACTTGAGATTTTTAAGAAAACATGTTAATGCTCAGTCTAATATAACTTAATTGTATATAGACATGAATCATTTACTAATGGATGAAGTGAAAGGAAATAATCATAACATGTAGTTTCTCCAACATAAGGCACGTAACCAGTTTCAACATAATGCAGAACAAATCCTGGTTGAACATAATGCCAATACATTACTTAACCAGTTTCAACATGCATTACATAATCAATACATAACATATCATTGTAGAGCCAGTTTCAGCATTCATTCCAGAACTAATACATAAGATAAAATTTTAGAGCCAATTTTAACATTCATTGTAGAACCGAACATTACATAAACTAGTACAGTCATTACAGTCATTAGAAAAAACATTGCAAAAACAAACATTGTCAAAAACTAGTGCATAAACCAGTACAACCATTACAAAAAAATTTGCTAAAAACCAGTGCATAACCTTGTACAATCATTTCACAAAACATTCCAGAAACCTAATCTAAATTTAGAATTCATCATCTAGTCTTTAGTTGGTATGGAGCTTGCGGCCCTCCATCTATAACCACTTATCCATCCCCTTTCTCAACATTCTTAGTCTTTTTTTGGAATTTTTATTGCCACCTTTTAGAAGTCTTCTCTCAACAGCTATCTTCCTTTTACATGTGCATTTGTTGTGTCCCATACTCATGCATTTCTTGCACTTGACAATTTGAAGATTTCTAGTCAATGCATTTCTACTTCTTGGCTCATCATTTTCCTTGTTATGATTCTTATTTAGATGACCAATAGATCTCCTCATGACTGGAGGGTTGATTGGTTGAGTAAAATTAGTGGGCCATAGATGTTGGTCATTGTTTGACATAATGATATGGCTATAAGTAGCCAACATATTATTTCTGATACACAAAAATTGTTGTATTAGTATGATGAAACATAACGATAATGTGTTACCCATAGTATGATGAAACATAATGTTAATATGTTATTTATAGTATGATGAAACATAATCTTTCAGCTTCTTTTTGTTAAGCCATGTGACCTGATAACAAGACCACACGATATTCCTGTTAATATTTTTTATTTTTAATCAACTAATTAGTGAAATGTGGTTTTCCACGTGAAAGTCAATAATTAGTGAAGTGATATTCACGTAGGAATTTTTTGTATTATTTTTGTTATTTGCGACATGAGATTCATGTCACAACTTTGTGACGTGTTTTTCACGTGGGAAAATGTTCTCACCATTGCGTTTCCGACGTATTTTTCTCACGTTGTAAATGTTGCTTAGCGAAGTGATTTTTGAGTTAGTGACGTGAAAATCATTTGAGAAAATGCAATGTCTCTTGTAGTAACTATTCATTTGCATTGCAATTTTATTATGTATTTAATTATGTATTGAATATTTATAAAAAGGATAAACAATTTAATAATATATTTAAATTTTCTAACTAAATTTTAAATTTCGATGTTTGGTTGAAGTTATGATAGCTCATAAGAAAAATTATATTCATTTAAAATTTTAATAAATTTTGTTTTCTAATAAGTTTTGTTTTTTAATATGCATTTAATAAAATGAAATTAATGATGAAAATATTGAATAATATGAATTTATTAGCGGATGAGTGGAGAGACCACGGGTCTCAATTTTCAATCCGTACAAGTCCTCTCTTTCATGCTCCTTTCCGCTGCTGCAGTATATGTAAAACACACAGAATATTACGGATCATATTTCAAGACAGTTCTCACTGTGAACACATGACAATTATTAAAATAAATTAACAGCACATGAAATGAACTTCATAATAATCGATTTAAAATTAAACGTGGAGTATATTATATTATGATTTTGTGATCAATCAGTGATCCAACTGATCATGATAGGAAGGCTCTGGTTGTTGAATGTTGGAAGGAAACTTCACTTGAAATATTAGCTGCATTTCATTGTTTCTTTCTTTGAAAAAAATACTTGAACCTTCGGGACGTTGGTTTTACATCTATCTATTACATGTTTGGTAGAATATCTTTGGGTCCCAAACTATCTCGCCATAAATGTAGATGCATGCATGATTGTGACATTTTTTATAATGTACTATATCTGTACTTTGGTACTTATGTCCTAACTGGCCCGTACCAACTGTAGGTCCATCCGTATCCCTTATACAAGGAGGAAACACCTATGAAAGTTACGACAACTAAATATAATACAGCCCGAGGAAATTGTAGGGCCAATTAGATTGAATAGCATAATTAATATAATCTTAACCACCCAAGAAGCCAGCTAGTGCCATGCTACATGCATGCATTTGAGGATTTTCTAGAGTTGAGATTAACCCTCTGCTTTTGTGCAACTACTCTTGTCTCCTTGATTTCAACATTGAGATCAAAGAGACATGAATAGTTGTATTTTATTTTTGTTTTTACAATAGCAAGTAGTTAGACCGGCCAATCAATTTAATAAAGGTTAAAGTTGGAAATCCAATTCAATTTCGTGCCCACTTAAATTGACAAACCGACACACTTTCATGAGGAAGCCCCACACTAGAGTGAGACGTCGTTCCATCCTGATTGTTGGACTCATTAAATGGCCCGTGTCCGAGATGCCACACTCTTTAGAGGCAGTTATAATTGTTGTTCCTGTATAAGTATAACATTGTGTCACACCAAGGTACAAATCATTGTATATTTGTAAGTTTCATCTCTCTGACTTCACAGACTTAGTGTTTTATAGTTAATCTTGCAGGTACACCCCTTCTTTTAGTTATTGGGGACTTTCACTATCGTGTCACAGATCTTTCACCGAAGACTTCACAAGCCCACGACTTATTTTCTATTCCATTATGGAATAATGACGCCACGTGGAAATTGTCTCTTAATTATCACAAATTTCTCACCAAATCATTCTGAACCTTTCTGGTTGCCCTTCATAAGTGTTTATGTTAGCAGATCCAATTATCATTAACTTTTACAACAGTCAGCATGATAGCCTCCAAAGCGATTTGATCCATATTATCACAACGTTGCCCAATACCTAACGCCTCGATCATCCATTAAGGCACTCTACAACACCATTGCATAGTTCACACCCTCGTCTGAAAGCAATGACTTAGGGAACTACAAAGAGATTGATCATAAAACTCGAGACAGTAAGCAGAGTGGGAGAGAACTGTGACTGTAAGAGGTACATTATAGGTAAGGGTGGGAATAAGGTGATGAGTTAGGATTTTCGACCCAAGTCTTGCCTACTAAAAAAATCAAAGCATAAGTCTAGCCTATATCCTATCATAGACTTATTTTTAGGTCTAAGTCCGACCTTTTTAAAAGCCTGGTTGGCCTTCTAGCCTTCTTATAAGTTTGTTTCATTTGAAGATATGTAAATAAAAAATTCAACTAATGTTTAACTAGACTAATGAATTAAAATAGCAACAAGATTAAAAGTTTGTTTACATTGACTTATTTGAGATTACTTAATATCATATGCTTTGTGAGACTACTTAATTGAAAAAACTGTTAGACTATGGCACGGATCTAGAAGGGGGGGGGCTTGAATAGATCCCAATTAAATTTGAGTCGGCGCTACCAATTAAAAATTGGTTTTGAAAATATGTTTTAAGTGCGGAAGCGGCCGAGGAAAATATAGTCTAAAACGAACGGTTATTGTAAAACCGAATATGCGTTAAGCCTTTGGATTAACGACAGTATGGAAAAAAGAATCACAATACTAATCACACTTATCAATGATCTAATTCACTTGTTAGGATTCCTAGTTCCAATGATTTAAAGAGCCAACCAAAACTAGATACACAAATAAGATAATTTTGGTTTAGGCAATTTGTCGAACACTTGGTGTGCAAAAACACTCCAAGTGATATTTATGTTGAGTAAGTGATTCCAACTAGTCTAGTACAATATCTTATTGTACCTTGGATTCAAAAACAGAGTTTCAACCTCTTACTCAATTGATATCACAGTTTGACAATAGTGCTTATACGAAAATCACTTATTCTTAAGCTAAAACAAAAATGCTGAAAAATAGAGAAGACAAGTATTTAGTGAGGCAGTTCCCCCGTCGTCCTCGCTTCGGGGTACGTCTGCCCTCAATTCTAAAACTAGAATTGAGATAGATTTAATAGATATCACCTGTTGAATGTAACAGTTTATACAAGGATTAAACATCAAAAATACAACAGAATTCTCAAGACGTTGAATGTTACTTCCACTCCTTGCCCCTTGATTCAAGATGAATCAAGTCCTCCGATCGTTGTTGATAGACCTCCGATTCCAGCCACCTTATTGAATAACCCTTAGTTCTTCAAACCTTTGGCCCGACTAATCTCAACCACAACGAATCGAACCTGAGATCTTCCCCTCAATATCACTGAATCCGCTACTAAACTGTTGAAGAACACCTCTTCACAATCACCTTTGCTCAGCTGACCCTTGATGAAGAATCTCGTCCAAGAACCCCCAAAAATCAAACCAATCTTGGAGGATAAAACCCTAACGGTTTTATTCAAGAAAGAACCTGTCACAAGCTTCAACCCAAACTAGATTACCCAATCTAAGCTTCGAACCTTATCACCTTTAATCACTCACAAGGCACTTCAAAAATGGTTGTGTGTAATTGATGTGTTGTGAGATGTTGAAGATGAAGATGATGAATCTTGGACACCTATTTCACTCTTTCTTATTCTTGAACACATGAATCAATTTTTATCAAATGTTGTTTGACATAAGTAGTTGGACTTGTATATATAGTACCAGACCAACCAAAGACATAACAGCTTTTTAAATAATAGTGTGAATCATTTAAAAACAGCATTTCCGCGCGAACGGTCGACCACAGCAGATCTGTGCGTCGATGCATAACCTGCACCTTTGGAAATCTGCAAAATGTATTAGTATGCGTCGACCATACAGTCAGCGTGCGCTGACCCGCTGAAGAGTAAATTCTTCATGCGCCGACCCTGAGGTCGACTCAAACTTTCATGCGCTGACTAGTGGAAAAACCCACTGATGTATGCGCCGACCCTATGGTCGACTCATACCCTGCAAACCTGCAAAAACTGATATTCTTGTGGTTTTTCATGTATTTTCTCATGACCACATTTTATCTACGCATGTTGTATTAACTATAACAGTTTTTAGATAAATGTAAAAGGATACGGTAGGTAATATGTTGCATTTGTTTGGTAGAGGTGGAATTTATAGTTGCCAATTCATCCATGATTGTAATTCGTCATCATCGAAACCTATATCAAGTGATGTATGCAAACTCGTGTGGTGTATGGTGGTTTGCCCTCACATTCTCCCCCTTTTTGATGATGACAACCTGTATACAACCAAAACAACCAAAACACCACAATATGCAATGTATACACAAACTCCCCCTTTCTTTTGTAATCTGAGGCTGCAAAACAAACAACCGTTAACTGTTGTGAACATCCTGGCTTGGCTTTGGTACTTGCTACATGTTCTTCTCCCACTTTGACAACATCAAAAAGAGAAAGGGAACTAGTCAATTAACAAAAACATTCAGTAGGTGATAGCTAGTCAATTACGAAACTTCACACATAAGAATGATAATGAGAAGATACTGGAATTAATAGATAAAGAAGTGAATACATGCAAATGGGATAAATATTCAAACAAACATAACACAAATTAACAGAAAATACACAGTGAGAGTATGCAACTCTGTAACTAATATCCCCGGCCCCGACCTCGGCCCCGACCCCAGTACGCAACATCTGGATTGCGGTGAGGATCTGAGAAGTCCACAAATGCTTCCACAGACATATTGAGGTGATGGAGATTGTCAGTGATTTCCATGTCTTGCCGCTCACTGGATGCAACAAGAGCTTCAAAGCGGGCATCCATCCTAGTTGAAAACTAATTTAACCGTTCATTTTGAGTCTGAAGCTCAGCTCGGATCTGTTCCATCCGCGTATCTTGACTCCTCATAAAGGTCTGTTGATCTAACTACATGGACTGCAGCATATTAAGGATTTCAGAGTTGTCCAATGGTGGAGGAGATGATGAGTACTGAGAAGGTTGATGATCTTAAGGGTAGTCGTGGTATGGATCATAGAATCTACCCAAGGTGGTACAGCCTGTGTACTACCACTCACCCCATCCCTGATTTATGTAACCTTCTTCTTGTTCTTCAGATGGAGCTGAGTGCTGGAGCCAATCAGTATTTGGAGCCTCATGTTGGTCCGGCGATTGATAATGGTCTTGTGTCTCGTATACGGGTTCTTGTACCTCTTCCGCTGCATTTTCTTCTTCATCTTCCTGTTCATCTTGTTCTTCGCCTTCCTGTTCAGAACTTTTATTAGAGTCGTCATCCACCCTAGGAATGTTTGCTCTACGGACAAACTTGTATGATTGTCGTTTATCACACCAAAAATATCCCATCATGGCAAAGGTTTTAGTGCTGAATTCTTTTTCAGAGGATACTGAAACACAGCGAAACGATGGATATACAACATTTGCTGCGATAAGAACCTCCGAAATAAACGACCCATAAGCTAGAGCAGTTCCTCTGCCTGAATCTCTCAAAGCAAAAATCCTGCTTGCAATATAATATGGCCAGTTTATTTTGATCTTATGTTTCAAAATGTAAATGAGATGTACCTCAGCCTGTTCAACGCGGGACAGGCCACCTTTCTTCGGCCGCAGGATGCGAGCCACAATCCACTGAAGGATGCGCTCCCCTGTTTGGAGTTTTCCTGCTGTAACCGTTCTAGGAAAGGCATCACTATTTACAATGTGATCCGGATAAGGCCTTTTGAGCATGTCATTTAGGGCACTCTTAAACTCGTATCCCGGCACAGTGCGAGAGTCTGTTACCTCATGAGGAGGTTGTGCATCAGCAGCCACAGTCAAATCAAAATACTTATTCCAGACCTCAGAATTTACGTTTACCTGTTTATTTCCGACAGAGGTGTGGAAATTTTGACTTTGAAACTTGTCACGCAGGCAAGTGTAGAACACCCGGACTAAATCCTCACTGTATTTTGTGTTGCACTCCAAAAAGTTGATAAACCCTTGAAACTCCAGCAGAGACATAATTTGGGTGAGATGCATGCGCTCCGCCGTTGCCTTGTAGAATGCATGTTGCGGAACAACTGCTCTCTTGCTGATATTCTTGTCGAAGTTGTCAACAGCAGGTGGTGGAACTAGAGAGACAGCAGTAATGGGTACTGAAGCAGATGTTGATGCCCTTGTTCTCTTGCCGGTATTTTTGCGAACTAGAGAAGTCATGGATGGTGATTTTTGAAGATTTTGTAGAGGTTAACTGCAATGTCTTTTGAGAGGATAGTTGGAGATGGGTTTGGAGAAGATGAATATTATCCCTTTTTATAGAGGAAAAGTTAGGGTTTTGGTGAGAGGGAGGAGACAAGGGGACACAAGGAATGACTAGATGCAAGTTACAAGAAAATGGAATTTCAAAGCATAGTTAATGTTTACTGCATATTTAATGGAGAATGTAAGAAGATGGACCGGTTTTTAAAAAAAAATTATGGGTTTTTGCGCGAGCCGTCGACCATAACCACTGCATGCATCGACGCATACTGTGTGATTTTTGACAATTTTGAAAGTGTACAGCATGCGTCGACCGCTGCCCTGTTTTGGTCGACTCATAGTGATCAAAAACGCAGATTTTCATTTCATGTCATGTAGAATGCCACATTTGATGCCTATTTACAATTTCACAACATAATTTGCATCCAAAACACATAGTACTTGTAGCAAATGTCAGATATATAAATACCAAGATAGTCAAACGATATACTAGTTTAAATCAGGAATGTTTAGAGAGAGAGAGAGAAAAAAAAAAAGGAGCAACATCACCTCTATACCGACAACGCTTGATAACAACATACTTGTGCTTGCAATAAAGCTCAACTTGTCAGAAGTACAAGAGTATAGTTGTAAACAGAGAAATATGAAACTAGCTATCATTATACCCGATCAGAAATGTCGAGAATGCTAAGTTCTCGACGGATATGAAAGAAAGGTTCAGTGGCTAGCGGCTTTGTAAAGATGTCCGCTAGTTGGTTTTTGGTGTCAACGTGTTCAAAGACAACGTCACATTTCTCTACATGATCTCTCAGAAAATGGTGTTGAATTTCGATATGTTTGGTACGAGAATGTAACACAGGATTTTTGGTAAGGTAAATAGCACTAGTATTGTCACAAAATATGGGAACACGTCCTAGTTTTAAATTGAAGTCCAACAGTTGCTGCTTAAGTCATAGGACTTGTGCGCAACAACTACCGACGGCTACGTATTCCGCTTCGGCGGTTGATAAAGCAACAGACACTTGTTTCTTGCTGTGCCAACTGACCAGAGAGTTTGAAAATAAGTGACACGTACCGCTGGTGCTTTTCCTATCCGATTTGCAACCGGCAAAATCGGAATCAGAGAAACCTACCAATGAGAAATCATTTCCTTTGGAATACCATAATCCATACTTCGAAGTACCAGATAGGTATCGAAGTATACGTTTGACATATTTTAGATGGGGTTCCTTAGGACATGATTGGTATCTTGCGCACATACACATGCTAAACATAATGTCGGGACAAGAAGCAGTAAGATAGAGAAGAGAGCCAATCATACCTCTATACCTTTTTACCTCAACGTCCTTACCACTTTCATCTTTACTTAGATTTACACATGTTGGCATAGGAGTGTCTATGGCTTTTGAATTTTCCATGTCAAATCTCTTGAGAAGCTCCAAACAGTATTTTGTCTGGCTCATGAATGTTCCTTCTTTCAGTTGCTTGATTTGCAAACCGAGAAAGTATGTGAGTTCACCCATCATACTCATCTCGAATTCACCCTGCATAAGCTCAGAAAACTCTCTCACGAGATTCATGTTAGTAGATCCAAATATGATATCGTCAACATAAATTTGTACAAGAATTAAGTCCTTTCCTTGACGTTTAATGAAGAGAGTAGTGTCAACCTTTCCTCTTGAGTAACCTTGATCAAGTAAAAATTTGCTTAGTCTCTCATACCACGCTCTAGGAGCTTGTTTGAGACCATATAAAGCCCTTTTCAGTTTGTAGACATGATCAGGATACTCATGAGACTCAAAACCAGGAGGTTGCGCAACATAGACTTCTTCATTTATGTACCCGTTAAGGAACACACTCTTAACGTCCATTTGAAATAACTTAAAATCCTTCGCACTGGCGAAAGCAAGCAAAAGGCGTATAGCCTCGAGTCGGGAAACCGGCGCATAAGTTTCCTCATAGTCGATGCCTTCCTCTTGGTTATACCCTTGCGCGACTAAACGCGCCTTATTACGAGTTATTACTCCATTTTCGTCCAATTTATTTCTAAACACCCATCGGGTGCCGATTACTAGATGACCTCGCGGAGGATGGACAAGGTCCCAAACCTCATTTCTAGTGAACTGATTTAGTTCCTCCTGCATTGACAAAAACCAGTGTTCATCGAGTAGGGCTTTCTTAGGGTTTTTAGGTTCCATTTGTGAAACGAACGCGAAGTGATAACAGAAATTACTTAGCTTCGATCGAGTTGTTACACCCTTTGTGATGTCTCCGAGAATGTTGTCAATTGGATGGTCTTTGGGAGACTTCCAAGCTTGAGGGAGATCATAGTTTGAAGGCGGATGAGCTTCCTCGGTTACCTCATGGTGTACATCTTTATCCTCCTCAACTTTGGCTTCGTCAGGTTGATCAATCCCCGTCTCGCCCCCTTTGAGTATGTCTTCCGTAGATGTACCTGCACCATGAACAACACTATCCTTTCCGACATTTCTCGGATATGAATCATCAAAAGTAACATGCACAGACTCTTCTGCAGCAAGTAATCGTTTATTATATATTCTATATGCTTTACTCGATTGAGAGTATCCGAGGAAGATACCTTCGTCGGCCTTGGAATCAAATTTTCCCAAGTTTTCCTTTTCATTGTTTAATACAAAACATTTGCAACCAAACATATACAAGTGAGAAACATTTGGCTTTCGCCCTTTTAAAAGCTCATACGGTGTTTTATTTAGAATGAGGCGAATAAGCACCCTATTCAAAATATAACATGCCGTACTAATGGCGTCGGCCCAGAAATATTTCGGTAAACCACTTTCGTTAATCATTGTTCTTCCCAATTCTTCTAAAATTCGGTTTTTACGCTCCACAACCCCATTTTGTTGAGGGGTGCGTGGAGTGGAGAAGTTATGATCTATACCATGGTTACCGCAATATTCTTCAAATAAGTGATTTTCAAACTCACCTCCATGGTCGCTTCTAATTGACACAATGTTTGTATTTAACTTATTTTGGGAGAGCTTAGCAAACCTTTCAAAAGCGGCGAATGTATCACTCTTACTTACTAAAAAGATAGTCCAATAGAATCTAGAAAAATCGTCCACTATTACGAACCCGTAATAGTTTCCTCCTAGACTTTTAATCCTAGGCGGCCCAAACAAGTCCATATGTAGAAGTTCGAGAGGTCTCGTTGTTGAAACGATCTTTTTGGATTTAAATGAGATCCTCGTTTGCTTCCCTTTTTGACAAGCATCACAAAGGTGATCCTTGGTGAACTTTATTTTGGGAAGTCCTAAGACTAAGTCTTTTGAGACTACTTTATTTAGTAAGTCAAAGTTAACATGCGCTAAACGCCTATGCCATAGCCATGAGTCTTCACTCATTGTTATGAGGCATTTGTCGCTTGTTAATGATACTTCATTTAAGTCAAGCATATATACGTTGTTTACTCTAAAACCATTAAACATATTCTTCTTGTCATTATTATGCACAATTTTGCAACAATCTTTTGAAAAAGATACATTGTATCCTTTGTCGCATAATTGGCTAATGCTAAGCAGATTATGTTTAAGGCCCTCGACAAGAAACACGTTGGAAATCGTAGTGGAAGAGGAGTTACCTACACTACCTTTACCTAGTATTGCTCCACGGTTGTTATCACCATAAGTTACATACCCTTTCTTCTTAGCCACGAAGTCTATGAATAGGGATATGTCACCAGACATGTGTCTTGAGCATCCACTGTCGAGAACCCATCTTCTCTCGATGGTCTCGACACATTTTACCTATCAAAACATAATTAGCAAGAGGAGGTACCCAATGGCATATTGGGTCCTAATATGTTAGAGACAAGGTGGTTGCATTTGGGCAACCATTGATAGATGCCTTTAGGAACCAAAAATCTCCTAAATCGGTATTTAGCAATGGAATGGCCTTTCTTGCAACAATATAAGCATGCAAAATCGACTTTAGAATCACTTTTACTTGCTTGATCCCTAATTACATATGCATATTTTTAATATGGGTTCACCATACTTTTTCTAAAATCCTTTCTATCAATAGCAAATGTAATTTTAGGCTCAAGTGCCTTGTTTAATTTGGTCTTAAGGTTTCTAACTTCACCTTGCCAAATATGACAAGTAGCACATCCAAAGTCGAAAGGATTTCTATGGTCCTCACAATCCGATTTATTACTTTCCACAATGGAAGCCTTAAGGTCCTCTAGTTTCCTTTCGGACTCTTTAACTTTATGATCTAAGTAAGTAAAAATTATTTTATTAAAGGCAAGTCTCTTAAAGGCTTCATTTGCTTCATTGTGTAAAGCATTAAATGCGGTTTGTAATTCTGAATGCGACATATTTGAGGACTTCTCATATTTAGAGTGACGTACCTGCTTTTTCTTATTTTTCTGATGTGCAGAAAGGCATAGATTCACGGACTCTTTTTCATCACTAGAGCTTTCATCAGAGGAGGAGGAGTCACTATCGCTTTCCCAAGCTATGTACGCTCTCCTTGGTTTTGATGATTTCTTGTATGACTTGGATGATTCCGTTTCCTTTGCCTTTTTGTTCATTGGACAGTCCGGTTTATAGTGACCGGGCTTCCCACACTTGTAGCACGACCCTCTAGTCTTTTTACCTTTTGAGTCATCATCTTTGGAGTACCTCGATTGTTTCCGGATGTTTACCAAGTTCTTCTCGGAATGTTGGATGTCGTTCTTTCTTACGTAACGGTTGTAACGTTTAACGAACAATCCCATATCTTCGCTTTTGTCCTCTTCTTCTTCGTCGCTTGAGGAATAATCAATTTGCTCTTTTGCTTGAGACTTCGAGGAGGAAGTCTTAAGAGATATCGATTTCTTTTCACTCACCTTTGTTTTGTCCTTCTTTTCCTTCTTTTCCTTCTTTTCGCGTTGGTCTAGGCTCAAGAGTACCTGTTCATGCTCTTGTAGTTTGCCAAACAATGTTGTCAAGTCTAATAAGGTAAGATCATGTGCTTCTTTGATGGCGGTCACTTTCGGCTGTCATTCCCTGTTAAGACATCTCAAGATCTTATTAGTAGCAACATCATTGGAAACCGGCCTACCTAATAAATGTAAACGATTAATGAGATGAGTAAATCTCTTTTGCATGTCAGCAATGGTTTCCCCTTGCTCCATGAAAAAGAGATCAAACTCTTGTGTTAATGTGTTGATTCTAGCCAACTTAACATCGTTCGTCCCCTCATGGGCGATTTTTAGTGAATCCCACTTGGCCTTAGCAGTAGGACAATGGGATACACGATAGTATTCATCTACACCTAATGAGGAGATTAAGATGTTTTTGGCTTTCCAATCATAAATGTATTTTTTTCTCATCGTCATCGGTCCATTGTGCTTCGGGCTTTGGCACAACTACATTATCAGCATTGGTCATAGTAATTTCTATTGGACCATTGAGGATAACATTCCATATTTTTCTATCTATGGAGTTTATGTGCACCCGCATACAGTCTTTCCAATAACTATAATTTTCACCATTGAAAACGGGAGCTCTATTATAAGCCCCTTTAGGTTCGTTAGCCATTTTCTATCAACGTTGTATTTGAAGCACCGAGTAACCCGAGCTCTGGATACCACTTATTAGACTATGGCACAGATCTAGAAGGGGGGGTTGAATAGATCCCAATTAAATTTGAGTCGGCGCTGTCGCTACTGCGAAAATCGGCGCCGGCTAAATAGAAGAGTCGCCACCGTGCGTTATTTATCCCAAAGAAGGGAAAGGAAACGCTCGAAGTAAACCTACCGCAAAGACGGGAAAGGAATGGTTATTGCAACCAGATTCCTGGATTCGGGAGTCGGTTACGCAAGGGGAAGGTATTAGCACCCCTCACGTCCGTCGGTTACGTGATAACAAGAAAACGCATCGATTATATCGCTAGATTTCATTGACGTTTTATCGCATATTCACCGTTTTAACACTCGATTTCTCGAGTTTTTCATACTATTTTGCAGGTACATCATTATATGGAGCTAAATCATGAATTAAGAGAAAAGGAATAAAAGAGACCACAAGGAGATGAAGAAATGTAGCAGCCTGCAAAAAAGACTGCATAATTTGTTGTAGCCACGATCGTTACAAGGGTGTCACGACCGTGACACCTCAATTTAGGCCATCACGACTGTAAGAGAGTGGTCACGACTGTGACACTTAAAATCCTCAAATTACGAACGTGAAGACCTTGTCACGCCCGTGACAAGGATAAAACTTGGTTTTGACTCAGACTACGTCAAGGCACTACGTGAAGACCACTTCTCCTCTTATTTCTCCTCAAGGCACTACGTGAAGACCACTTCTCCCATTTTGTTGCCACGTTCCAGCATTCCTTCAACAACTTCAGCAAGGCCCATGCAACAAAGGACCAAGAATCCAGCCCATTAAGGACTCTATAAATAGTACAAGCTCTGGGAACTTAGGGACGGACTTTTTTATTCAAAATTCCTGCGGAAGCTCTGCCAAACTGCCTTACGAACCAGCATTTCCATTCCAGCATTATTTTTAGCTTCTGTTTCGTTTTTATTTGTATCCAAACCAACCGTATAACAATTTCCAACATCAGGAAATTGTTATACAATTATTTGTTTCTAAATCTTCAGCATTCGTTTATTTTTAATTTCCGCCTACTCCAAGCTTTCCGATCTGTGGAAGAAGGAGTCTGCTCGAATATCTGTCAATCAGGTTTTTCATTATATTGCAATTTAATTTAGTTAAAATGTTTATTTATATTTCTGCCATGAGTACGTTATTATTAAATTCTCTGTCTTTGTCTGGTTTAATATCGATGAGTAGCTAAACACCTCAGGGCGGTATGTAGTTATAACAAACTTAACCGGTAAAATATAACCATAGGCTGAAAATAATTAATCATTTAACATTCTGGCCGATACTTTTTAATTGAAATAGACCTTTTCGTTACGAGAGTAAGAAAAGAGTATTAGGTTGGGTCAAGACCACGAGAGTGTGAGATTTTAATCAGATAGCTAAAGTTAGACATTTAAATTAAACACAGCGAGAGCGCTTTAAGATAAATTAGAATTACTTAGTTTCCAAAAATTACCTCTAAACACTTATGGGCTAGCGAGAGCAGGCATAAGGCTTTAGGGATAAGATCTGATACAAGACCACGAGAGTGTGAGTTGAGGGTATTTAAACTGGTAATCTCTACCGAATAGATTAAGTGAACACCTTTATAAGCCCAGGTTAGATTGACCCACCTAAGTTAGTGTAATTACATACCGACCGCTTTAATATTACCTTATTTAAACTCAAATTTAATCCCGCCTTTAACAGTCTTAAAAACCAACAAAATCGTGACAACCATTCGCCTTAGCTAAACTAGAAGTTCATCTAGCACTAAGTAACCATAGAATCCCTGTGGATCGATAATCTTAAATATTACTTCGATAGGCTGTGCACTTGCAGTAAGATACCGCTAGACGCATAAATAGACACGTCTTTAGCCCATCAAGTTTTTGGCGCCGTTGCCGGGGATTCCTTAATTTAGTTACTAGTGCATTTAGGTAGCATTGTCTAGACTAAGGTATCAACTATTTAATTTAATCTAATCTCCGAGTGTATGCCAAGTACTCGCTCTAAAAGCGAAGACTTGCAACCTCTAATCCCTGAATCGGAACGCTTCTTACACGTAAGAAGACGTATATTCGATTTCGAAAATAATTCCAATATTCCAGATCTTCAATTAGATCCGCCTAAACCAGTCATAAAATCAGAAGACGCAGGGATGGCTGAAGAACAAACTCATCCACTCAAGTATTACGCTAATCCTTCGCAAGGTGAACCGCATTCAAGCATTGCAGCGCCGGCTATCAACCGAAACGATTTTGAACTAAAACCTTCGTTGATATCAGTCGTGCAACAAAATCAATTCGCCGGAAATCCTACCGAGGATCCGAATCTTCATCTTTCGATCTTTGTGCAATATGCAGATACCGTAAAAGCCAATGGAGTTACCCAAGAAGCTATTAGACTATGTTTATTTCCTTTTTTGCTTCGAGACAGAGCAAGAGCTTGGCTCCAATCTCTACCTTCGAACTCAGTAACTACGTGGGCAGAACTTAAGAAAGTTTTCTTGAATAGGTATTTTCCACCTAGCAAGACAGCCATGCTGAGAGCTCAGATCAACGGATTTAAGCAAAGAGAAAGTGAATCATTATTCGAAGCTTGGGAACGCTATAAGGATCTACTTAGACTTTGTCCACATCATGGATTAATAGACTGGATGGTCATCCATACCTTCTATAATGGACTCTTGTACAATACAAGAATGACAATTGACGCTGCCGCGGGTGGTGCATTGATGGACAAAGAATATCGTGATGCCTATGCACTTATCGAAAGTATGGCTCAAAATCATTACCTTTGGGGAAGCGAGAGAGTCGCAACTGAGAAACCAACAAAGGGAGGTATGTACGAAGTAAGTAGTATGGACCAAGTCAATGCGAAATTTGACCAACTAAGCCAAAAGATCGATAACTTGGCCATAACACCTGCAGCCACCGTGGCTGCAGTAACACCTAATTGTGAGTTATGTGGAGTCCCAGGACACGAAGTTTCTGATTGTCAACTATTGGCAGGAACTCCCACTGATCAAGTGAATTATGCTCAAGGAAACCCTTACTCAAACACATACAACCCAGGTTGGAAGAATCATCCGAACTTCTCCTATAAGAATAACAATGCTTATTACGCACCAGGTCAAGCACCAGCTACATCACCAGGATATCAAAAGACTGCTCCTAATATCCCTAGAAAATCGAACCTTGAATTGATGATGGAGAACTTTATAGCTAACCAATCTCAAACAAACAAGGACTTCTTAAACCAAAACATTCCCACTAGTGAGCAGATTAAACAATTAGTGAGCAAAGTAGATGCATTAGCTACACATAACAAAATGCTTGAAACTCAGATTTCACAAGTAGCTCAACAACAAGCACCTACTACTGCACCAGCTGGAGTATTCCCTGGACAACCTCAACCTAATCCGAAAGGACATGCTAACGCTGTAATATTAAGAAGTGGCAAGGAACTTGACGGACCTACCGATCCAAGACTTGACAATCCAGCCATGTACCAAAAACCGGATAAACCGACTGAAGTGGTGAATGATCCAGAAGAAAAGGAAGATGACAATCAAGAGGTAGTGGAGAAAGAACAACCTTATGTGCCTCCACCACCCTATAAACCACCAATTTCGTACCCTCAAAGATTAATAAGTTCCAAGACGACGGGTCAATTTAAGAAATTTGTCGAACTTCTGAAACAGTTGAATATTACTATTCCGTTTACAGAAGCAATTACCCAAATACCCTCGTATGCTAAGTTTTTAAAAGAGATCTTATCCAATAAGAAAAAGATAGAGGATAACGGAACAGTTACACTTACTGCCGAGTGTAGCGCCATAATTCAAAATAACATGCCTCCTAAGCTAAAAGATCCAGGAAGTTTCTCTATACCCTGTGTAATAGGAAAATTCGTCATCGACAAAGCTCTATGCGATTTAGGAGCCAGTATCAGTGTTATGCCCTTAACGATTTGCAAAAGGCTAGACATGGGAGACCTAAGACCAACTAAAATGTCTGTTCAACTAGCCGATCGCTCTGTTAAATATCCTGTAGGCATCCTAGAAAACGTCCCAGTACGTATAGGACAATTTTACATCCCTACTGATTTTATAATCATGGACATCTCTGAAGACTCCACTACACCTATCATACTAGGAAGACCATTCTTAGCTACCGCCGGAACTATAATAGACGTAAAAAGAGGAAAGCTAACCTTTGAAGTAGGTGAAGAGAAAGTTGAATTTGTTTTAACACAATTCTTACAATCACCAGCTATAGAGGATACATGCTATCTAATGGACGTAATTGACGAATGTGTAAGAGAAATGGAACTAAAGGAGACCACTTATTCTGAAATAATGAAAATTCAAATCCCTCCGATTTTCGAAGATGATAATTGGCGAAAACCGTATCAGGATGATAGTCTAAACGAAAGTTTAGCACTTACACCGGATCCCATGCCAAGTAAAGATAAACCTACATTAGGATTAAAAACTTTACCTCATAACCTAAGGTACGAATTCTTAGACGTTGAATGTAAAAGACCAGTTATAGTAAATTCCAGTTTAGGAACTATAGAAACAAAGAAACTTTTAGATGTCTTGAAGAAATATCCAACTGCATTAGGATATAACATATCTGATCTCAAAGGAATATGTCCTTCAGTTTGTATGCATCGTATTCTGCTAGAAGAAGATTGCAGAACCTCCAGAGAATCTCAAAGAAGAATTAACCCAACCCTTAGCACTGTAGTAAAAGAAGAAGTTAAGAAATTATTAGATGCCGGGATAATATATCCGATCTCTGATAGTGAATGGGTTAGTCCAATACATGTAGTGCCAAAGAAAGGAGGTATCACTGTTGTGAAAAACGCTCAAGGTGAATCGATATCGCAAAGAGTAGTGACGGGATATAGAGTGTGCATAGATTATCGTAAATTAAACAAAGCCACTCGGAAAGATCACTTCCCACTACCTTTCATAGACCAAATGTTAGAACGATTGGCCAAGCATTCTTACTTCTGTTATCTTGACGGTTACTCAGGATTTTTCCAAATCCCTATCCATCCTGATGATCAAGAGAAGACTACATTTACATGTCCTTATGGAACGTTCGCTTATAGGCGAATGCCCTTTGGATTATGCAACGCTCCTGCAACCTTTCAAAGATGTATGATGTCAATCTTCGCAGATTTTATAGACAACATCATGGAAGTGTTCATGGACGACTTCTCTGTATGCGGGCAAAGTTTTGAAGGATGCTTATCGAACTTAGAAATGGTGTTAGAAAGATGTGTAAAAGTAAATCTCGTGCTTAACTGGGAGAAATGTCATTTTATGGTCAACGAAGGAATAGTATTAGGTCATGTAATATCCGACAAGGGAATTGAAGTTGATAAAGCTAAGATTGAAGTAATAAAAGATCTCCAACCCCCTAAAACCGTTCGAGAAATACGAAGCTTTTTAGGACACGCCGGGTTTTACCGACGATTCATCAAAGATTTCTCGAAAATCACTAAACCTCTTACTGGTTTATTAATGAAAGACGCTGAGTTCATATTCAATGAAGATTGTCTTAAAGCATTCGAAACTCTAAAAACAGCCCTCATCACCGCACCAATCATGCAACCCCCTGACTGGAGATTACCTTTTGAAATCATGTGCGATGCGAGTGACTATGCTGTAGGCGCAGTCCTGGGCCAGCGAAAGGAAAAGAAACTCCATGCGATTTACTATGCCAGTAGAACCTTGGATTCTGCCCAGATGAACTACGCTACTACAGAAAAAGAATTGCTAGCAGTTGTCTTTGCGCTTGACAAATTCCGCTCTTACCTAGTTGGAGCGAAAATAATCATTTACATAGACCATGTTGCTATCCGATATCTATTAACTAAGAAAGATGCTAAACCAAGACTCTTAAGATGGATTTTACTCTTACAAGAGTTTGATCTAGAAATAAAAGACAAAAAAGGTACTGAAAACGTCGTAGCGGACCATTTATCTAGAATAGAAGGTATTAAACCCGAACAAGTGCCGATTAACGATGATTTTCCGTATGAACAGCTGATAGCTCAAATAGGAAGCGACCTAGCGCAGTTAGATATAAATGAACCAGAATCCGTGGAAACAATCCAGACAACTGTAGGACTGCCATGGTACGCTGACATTGTCAACTACCTAGCCGCAGGAGCTCTTCCACCCGATCTAACCTATCAGCAGAAAAAGAAATTCTTTCATAACCTGAAACATTACTATTGGGATGAACCATTATTGTTCAAAAGAGGACCAGATGGAATCTTTCGCCGATGTATTCCCGAAGAAGAAATAGAAGATGTCATTGCTCAATGTCATTCATCTCCTTATGGTGGACATGCAAGCACTTCCAAGACTTGTGCAAAAATCTTGCAAGCCGGCTTATTCTGGCCTAATCTATGGAAGGATGTCCACATCGCCGTTATAAATTGCGATCGGTGTCAACGCACTGGCAATATTTCAAGAAGAGATGAAATGCCCCAAAAGGGAATTTTAGAAGTAGAAATCTTCGACGTCTGGGGGATAGATTTCATGGGACCATTCCCATCATCTTTCGGTAATAATTACATACTCGTAGCTGTTGATTATGTCTCGAAATGGATCGAAGCCATAGCTTCTCCTACAAACGATACACGAGTAGTAATAAAGCTTTTCAAAAATATAATCTTTCCCAGATTTGGTGTGCCTCGACTAGTCATAAGTGACGGTGGCTCGCACTTCATTTCAAAAATCTTTGACAAATTACTATCTAAGTATGGAGTAAGACACCGTGTGGCTACACCATATCACCCACAAACAAGTGGACAAGTCGAAGTCTCAAACAGAGAAATTAAACAAATCTTAGAAAAGACTGTCGCCATATCTCGGAAAGATTGGTCATCTAAACTTAATGAAGCTCTATGGGCTTATAGGACCGCTTACAAGACACCCATCGGTACTACACCTTTCAAACTAGTTTATGGAAAATCTTGTCACCTCCCAGTAGAACTAGAACACAAAGCTTATTGGGCGATAAGAACTCTCAATATAAACTATAATGCTGCAGGAGAAAAGCGAATCCTAGACATTAACGAATTAGAAGAATTAAGGTTAGATGCATATGAGAATGCTAAGATATATAAAGAAAGAACTAAGCGATGGCATGATAAACGCCTATCTAGGAAAGAATTTAGTGTGGGAGACGTTGTACTCCTCTTTAATTCAAGACTTAGGCTTTTCCCTGGAAAATTAAAATCTAGATGGTCAGGACCCTTTGATATAACTAAAGTATTCCCGAGTGGAGCAATAGAAATTAAGGGTAAGAATAGTGAACCATTCATAGTAAACGGACAACGTCTAAAACACTATCATAAAGTTGAAAATAGAGATTATGCGAATAATCTAAAGCTTTTAGAATTGTCCACTAATTCCCCTGATTAATCTAAACCAAAGCATTACGTCAGGCTTTTGACAATAAAAACAGCGCTTAGTGGGAGGCAACCCATTTACTTATTTACTTATTTTAACTATTCTTTTCTTTTAGCACATTGTTATTTATCGTTTTTACTATTTGTTTAAATTGTTTTGTCAGTTTTATTTTACATCACTATTATCGCCATTACATTATGCATTTCATTTTCTTATTTTTATCTTAAATCACTTTTTACAGATTTTCTAAAGTCTTTTCCACTGATTTGTTTCCCCCATATTTGCACTGACCATGGCTAACCAACCAATTAACTATATGGAAACCAAATTTAGAGGTAGGAACCAAAGAATGAAGTTTGAAGAGTTATCACAGAGGCAAATGGATTTGACCCTGTACCCAGATGATAAGACTATGGAAACCTTAGGTATACATGATAGTGTCATCCAACATAAGTTTGCGACTTACCGCGAGCTTACCCTTGAGTTCCTTAGCTCCTTCCTTTACCTACCTGAGCGCGGTTTTGGATTTAGGAAAGGATTTATTAGTTTCCGCCTATTTGGAATAGAATACGACTTTAACCATAAAGAACTAGCTGACTTGTTAGGATTCCCTAGTGGACCATTCGCTTTCACTACCACACAGGTAGAATTGATGGATGTGGAGCTAGACTTCTTTTGGGGAACTCTAACCGGAAACTACCACCCTGAACCAAATAACATGAATAATGATGAGATCCATAATCCTGCTCTCCGTTACTTCCATAAATTCCTTGCCCACACCTTCTTTGGAAAAGAAGAAAACATTACCGGAGTTTCTAAAGATGAAGTATTTATTATGTCATGTTTCACTAATGGACAGTCTGTTAATGGTGTACCTTTCATGATGCAAACCTTCACCCGCATCCAAGAAGAACCTGAATTACCTATATTAGTAGGAGGTCTTGTAACCATGATTGCTGATGCCATAGGACTTAGGTACCAACTGGACAGGTGCAACCGTCTAGGAACAATCCGCCCTATGAATCTTAAATTCTGCTTCAATAGACATATCATAAGGAATTTAGGACGCCCACCTTTTGAGTACCTAATCCGGAACGAAGTAGTAACCCTGTTCACATTTCCTAATCATGCTAGAGTAAGTGTTCACAATAAGGTTAACTGGCTTTATGAGTTAAACCCACCTGATTATCCAGCTACTCCTGAAACACCTCAGTCTCACAGGATAACAGATGATATAATGACCGCTGTTGAAACTGACCCTGAGACACCTCCTGGTTACCATGACATTGACCCAACTGACAAAGTACATGAAACCCCTGAAGTGAATCAAGGAGATTATGCTAACAACTTACAAAACATCATGAACACTCTCAATGCCTACCAAATTGACATTAATCTATTTAAAGAAGACATTAAGAGCATGCGATTGGACATTATAGGATTGACTGACATGGCCTGCGAACAATTCTATCACTTGGACTCCGCCATCGAAGACCTGAAGAAACGCTTTTGAAAATGCTATAAGTGATTTAGTTTATTTTTTTTCTCTCATTGTTTTCGTTTCTAGTTAAATTTATCTTTCGCAACAATTTCATACCGTAATTTCCGCTTTTGTAATTTCATTTTTTAATTACTTTATGCAATGCACCTTTAATTCCAAATATTTCTCCATTTTTAGCAACTTATATATTCTCTATATACTGTTATGCCTGCATTGTTTCATATATACAATCTCTCATGCAAGTTCGTATAATACTGTGTTGCAAATTATATACAATATGGTGTCTATTTCATGAAGGTGTTAGTGAAGAAAATAAAATATTCTTAATTTATGAATCACGTGAGAAAAATGTTTTTTCTAGAAATTATTCAGCAAAGCATGCCCTCACGGTCGTCACGCCCATCTTACGATCGTGACGTGCTTAATTAGCATGTCACGACCGTCACGCCCCTGTCACGACCGTGACTACCCCTATTACAGGAATCGTGAGAAACAGAACTGTTTCTCATCGTGCCCCTTCTTCTTCTTCCTCCATAACTTCCCCAAAAACTACTCATTCTCTCAATAACCTCCATAACCTCCGTAACCTCCCCATTACCCTCATTAACCCCCCATTATCATAACCCATCTCATTAACACTCTCCCGTATTTAACCCAAACCTCTATCTCCTTCATTCTACAATTTTTCACAAAACCTCACAAAACCTTCTTCCCTCACTCTTCACTCTTGCATGCTATGGATTCCATCACTTTTAGAGAAGGCGATGCTGGAGTAACCCAGAGAGAACGCTTCATCCGATTCCAAAACCGCGGTGTGCAACCTACCCGCTACATTGCCACTGACTGTTTGCGGGAACTCGGAATGCTGGCCAGCGTTCAAAGCCTGCTGCAAAAGGTCGGTCTGTGGGATCTCTGCCGTCAACCGCAGCCCACGTTCGAACTTCTGACGCTGGAGTTCTTAAGCTCTTTCAGCTACATCACCCCTCCCGGTTCTCAGAGTCAGCTTACCGGCATCGCAACATTCAGATTGCATGGCCAAGAGTTCAACCTTTCGCAAACCAGGATAGCCGAGTTGTTAGGCTTCGATCACGGAACTGAAGCCCACCGTCGCGTGCCCGATAATTTTAGTGAACAAGCTTTCACTCTATGGCACGACTTAACCAACACCCGTGCATCCACCTTCCAAAGCCTCAACGCCACACACATCCACAACCCGATAATCCGCTATTTTCACTGGGTCATATGCAACACCATCTTCGCTAGAGAAAGCAACCATAAGCTCAACTCCAAGGAGCTTCTGTTCTTACACTGCGCGCTTAATGACGAGCCGATCAACGCTGCCCCTTTCATGCTTCATCATATCCAGGCCATTGCACACAGAGGCTCCTCCCCGTTCTTCATCGGCGGCATTGTCACCGCCCTCGCCATTCAGTTGGGGCTTGGTGACGCGCTCGTTAATCAGCCACACCTAGCCGCCGAATTCCTCACCAAGAGCTATTGCAGGTCTGCCCACCTGATCGCGCAGCGAGAGGATGGCAGGTATAGCCCTGTTGTCAATGGCACCATTTTCCACCACATCATTCTGCCGTCCCGCAACCGCATCGATCCATCCAACCGAGCCAACTGGCTCTTTGTTTTACCTGCTGCTGCCGATCACGTCCCGGCTCATGATGATCAGGCAGACCATCCAGCGGACGAGATGCAGGACGCTATGGATGCAGCTGAGCCTGTCCAGGATATCCCAGAGACATCTACCCGACAGCCCCCTACTCCCGCAGTCACACTTGAGGAAGTCCTCCTTGCGATTCATCAGCAGAACCAGATGAACGCCGCACTGGAGCGAAGGTAGCAGGCGCAGTATGATGCTTTACTCGGCACTATTGCTGCCAACCAGGAAGCCACTAATGAGCGGTTTGGAGAAATTTTCAGCGAGCTAGAAGCGCTCCGCATTAGCATTACTGCTACCTCCGGCACCGGTTCTGATCCTGACGCGACTCCTTCCAGACGCCGCTCTCGCATCAGAGGCCGAGCCCGCGGTCCTCAGCAGCCATAGTTTACTTTTATGTTTGTTTTTCGTTTTAGTCTTGTACTGTATTTGTACCGCATTTATATCACAACATTGAGGACAATGTCTGATATAGTGTGGGAGAGGTACCTTTCATTTCCGCACTTTTCCATTTTGTTGTATTTTCAATTCTGTTGTATTTCTTTTAGCAAATTAATGAAATGAGCAAATCTTTGCGCTATTTTCTTTAATCTCGAACTTTCCCCGATTATTTAGCTGTACCAGAAAAAAAACAAAAAAATCTCTAATTATTCGCATTACCCGACTTACCTACGGAATCGTAACTAGGAAGCCGAGAACGATTAAACAAGACCAATACAATCTTGACATCTTTGACTCCCCACTTAAGCAATTCCATCCCGATTACCATTGCGAGTACACCTTTAGTTTCAGTTCAAAAGTAACCCCCAGTAGTTTATACTAGCAGTCAGCACCGTCTGAACACAAACCACGTGGGGAGCCGATGAATATAAGCGTTTGATGCCTAATCAATAATAATCCTTCATATCTCGACGCAAAATGAAAAGAAATTGCACCAAAGTACACGGTCGCATATAAGAAACGAGAAATATGAGAAGGAATCCGTTGCGAGTTGGTTCAGAGGTACTGGTTCTGAACTCGGTAGGGCGTGCTACGGCTCGATCCCCCACAACCTCCAAATCGGATAAAACATGAAGGGTTACCACACTCGTGTACCAGACCCCGTGCTCAAAAAAGGATCAAAATCGCTAACCGGCTACTCCGCTACGTGCGTGCTAAGGCAAAGGGCTTAATGTGACTGCGCTAGAACGAAACCGGGCGAAATAAGATCGAAAAACTCTAGGTGAAATCGTAATGTGATTGCCGATTGTTTCGTTTGACGGGAAGTCGACGACATAGCTTGTTGCTTGTGTCATTAGTGTATCGGTAGTGTTCTGTCAAAGTACCGGATTATCCGACAAAACGATCCACCGTACGGTTTGTTATGAATATGCGTGAATAAATTCGTGTCCGCCGATTTTCAACCGACTATTTGCTTGAGGACAAGCAAAGGTTTAAGTTTGGGGAAGTTTGATAACAAGAAAACGCATCGATTATATCGCTAGATTTCATTGACGTTTTATCGCATATTCACCGTTTTAACACTCGATTTCTCGAGTTTTTCATACTATTTTGCAGGTACATCATTATATGGAGCTAAATCATGAATTAAGAGAAAAGGAACAAAAGAGACCACAAGGAGATGAAGAAATGTAGAAGCCTGCAAAAAAGACTGCATAATTTGTTGCAGCCACGATCATTACAAGGGTGTCACGACCGTGACACCTCAATTTAGGCCATCACGACTGTAAGAGAGTGGTCACGACCGTGACACTTAAAATCCTCAAATTACGAACGTGAAGACCTTGTCACGCCCGTGACAAGGATAAAACTTGGTTTTGACTCAGACTACGTCAAGGCACTACGTGAAGACCACTTCTCCTCTTATTTCTCCTCAAGGCACTACGTGAAGACCACTTCTCCCATTTTGTTGCCACGTTCCAGCATTCCTTCAACAACTTCAGCAAGGCCCATGCAACAAAGGAACAAGAATCCAGCCCATTAAGGACTCTATAAATAGTACAAGCTCTGGGAACTCAGGGACAAACTTTTTTATTCAAAATTCCTGCGGAAGCTCGGCCAAACTGCCTTACGAACCAGCATTTCCATTCCAGCATTATTTTTAGCTTCTGTTTCGTTTTTATTTGTATCCAAACCAACCGTATAACAATTTCCAACATCAGGAAATTGTTATACAATTATTTGTTTCTAAACCTTCAGCATTCGTTTATTTTTAATTTCCGCCTACTCCAAGCTTTCCGATCTGTGGAAGAAGGAGTCTGCTCGAATATCTGTTAATCAGGTTTTTCATTATATTGCAATTTAATTTAGTTAAAATGTTTATTTATATTTCTGCCATGAGTACGTTATTATTAAATTCTCTGTCTTTGTCTGGTTTAATATCGATGAGTAGCTAAACACCTCAGGGCGGTATGTAGTTATAACAAACTTAACCGGTAAAATATAACCATAGGCTGAAAATAATTAATCATTTAACATTCTGGCCGATACTTTTTAATTGAAATAGACCTTTTCGTTACGAGAGTAAGAAAAGAGTATTAGGTTGGGTCAAGACCACGAGAGTGTGAGATTTTAATCAGATAGCTAAAGTTAGGCATTTAAATTAAACACAGCGAGAGCGCTTTAAGATAAATTAGAATTACTTAGTTTCCAAAAATTACCTCTAAACACTTATGGGCTAGCGAGAGCAGGCATAGGGCTTTAGGGATAAGATCTGATACAAGACCACGAGAGTGTGAGTTGAGGGTATTTAAACTGGTAATCTCTACCGAATAGATTAAGTGAACACCTTTATAAGCCCAGGTTAGATTGACCCACCTAAGTTAGTGTAATTACATACCGACCGCTTTAATATTACCTTATTTAAACTCAAATTTAATCCCGCCTTTAACAGTCTTAAAAACCAACAAAATCGTGACAACCATTCGCCTTAGCTAAACTAGAAGTTCATCTAGCACTAAGTAACCATAGAATCCCTGTGGATCGATAATCTTAAATATTACTTCGATAGGCTGTGCACTTGCAGTAAGATACCGCTAGACGCATAAATAGACACGTCTTTAGCCCATCATTACGCTTGTTGGTTTGCCTAAAGGATGCAAAAACAATCTATCTACGTCTGCTAAAGCTAAACGGAAAGAACTGACTCGGTAGAGCGTCACACTCTATGCCTACGTATTCTCAAGAGAGAAAGTCAGAGTCAACGTAGTTCGGGAAACTACAGGGAATTGTCTCGCCAAGACTTCACATCTCGTGCCTACGTACTTCCACACAGCGTGAAAGATCAGAGCTTACGTAGTTCAGGCTAATTACGGCTAAAAAGGGTGTTCTCGATCACATAGGAGTGAGAGATTAAGTTGTTTTGAAAGGTACGGGAACCTACGGAACTTAGAACTACGGTATGGTCTCAAATGCGCAAGGGCAAGAGAAAGGAATAACTGGCGTTAGCGGGAAAGTCTCGATCGCACGGCAGCGAGAGAACAGAGAAGTTAGTTGTTAGTATGCTCGCTAGGATATCGCATCCTATGCCTACATATTCTCGTTCGATACGAGAAATCAGAGCAACTGTAGTTCAGCCTACTACAACAAACAGGGGAAACGGGAAAAAGGTAAAAGGGAGCTCGCTAGGATATCGCATCCTATGCCAATGTACTCTCGTCTGGTACGAGAGATCAGAGCAAACGTAGTTCGACGGGAAAACGAGTCTCGATTGCACGGGGGCAAGAGAAGGGGTCTCGATCGCCTGAACGCGAGAGAAAAGGGGTTTCGATCGCACGGGGGCGAGAACAAAGAGGAAGCAGGCCTACGCCTAAACGGGAAGGAACTCGGGACACACACGCAAGAACCTAAGGCGTAGGAGCGAATGTGTTGCATGTTACCCAAAGGGTACCATACTAGACATCCTAGAAGATTGAGAAGAAACTCCCCAACTATCATTTCCCACGTATCTAACGATACAGCTCACAACACTCGACGGTTGCCTGAAGACTTGAATAAGATGATGTTGAATGAAGCGGCTCCGTTGGCTCCTGACATGTGCGCAAGCTCCATTCCAATCTTCTCCTCTCTGGATCCTTGATGAGGACGCTCGAATCAGAACCAATGTAACGCTTAGACCATCATGGCTCGACTTATACGAGAAATCGAACTCTCAAAGGTAGCGTATTGATGTCTGTGTCAAAGACAAGATAGAGAAATGATATCGACAATCATTCTTCAATTGAATCGTGTCACACGGTCAGCCAACAATAAAATCGAGACAAAATTAGATGGAAACGAAAATAGGAGAGAAATCCAACGATAAAATGGAAATAATAGTCTACTCCTAAAATACGGCAATTAAATTCTACTAGAAAATATTCTAAAGAAAATTAAAAGGAAATTGCATACTAAAATAGCATAGAAAATTTCTATCTAAAATACTATGAAGAAAATAGAAAAATCTATATTAAATCTATATTAAAAAAATATGCATGATACTATAATCCCTAAAAATTAATCTCTTAAAAGAAAAATAGGGAAAATGAATCTAAACTATTACAAGCATATCATCCAATACAAGGGGAAAAAATTAAATTGTAAAGGGGAGGGGGTACAATCTGCAAAACTGGTGTAAGGCAGGAAAAAACACTTTGGGCCCAGCCCACAATCAGAAAAAAATCAGAAAAAGCAAAATAAAAAAAGGTCCCAGGGGGGGGGGGGGTTGCGCAGGAATTGGAGTATGCTAGCAATTCGCTGGGCTTAATGTTAGCCCAATAACCAACAATAAAAAAATAGAGGGGAAAGGGGCGTAAGGAAAAAATGGGGGATGTAGTCATCAGAAAGAAGGGCCCAACCCAAAAATCTTCACAAAAACGGGAGTAAACAACAACCAAAAAAAAGTAATTGGGCCAGGGCCCACTCAAACAAACGGACCTCCCTCACTCTATCCTTCTACTCTCTCATTTTCCTTCCCTTTCTGAAACCCTAGCTCTCCCTCTTTTTTGTTCACCGCCGTTAACCTCTTCCTCCTTCTACCTCTCTCCGTCTTCAATCTCCACACTAAAACCTACCGAACGCCTCTTCCTCTTCAATCATTCTTCATCTCAACTCTCCCTCCATCCGATCCTTCTGTCTCAAATCTTTCCACCTTACTCGCTGACGGCTTCGGAGATGGATCCAAGAACGAAGAAGGCTGAAACAGAGCATGATAGAGGACGAAAATCAGTCTGGAAGTTCTTTAGTGGTGTCTTGCGAAAATCGGTTGTTATTGCTTGTTGACGAAAGACCGGTTGTAGATCTGAAGTTACATGTTATGAGGAGGCTTGGATTTGAAGTCAGAAGAAGATGAGGACTCAATATGATGTTACCGGTGTTCGTTTAGCTTCGATCTGATGAAGACGAAGCTCGAAGACGAGATTCATGGAGGTATTAGAAGGAACTGATGTTGGATGTTCGTTAGTGGCGGTGATAAGAGAGTGAAAGAGGATCCATTGAGTTTCTGAAGAAAGATTGAAGGCTCGAAGATTTCTGGAAAATGATGAACTCGGTTGAATCTCTTTGGAGCAATCTGGCAAAAGGCAAGAACAGATGGATGAGCAGGTTGAAGGATCTTGAAGATTCGCTGAAGATCTGGACGAAATATGATGAACGATGAAAACCGTCGATGAACTTATGCGAAATCTGTTATGGATCGATTTCTAGAACGCGATGAACATTCACGGACGTTCTTGATGATCTTAAACGAGTCTTGGTGAAGCTTTCCGGAAATTGTATGATGAAGGTTGATGAGAAATCTGGAAAAATGCAAGAACATACGAAGTTTCCGGCGAATATGCGTTTTCCGGTGGAAATTGATAGAGGTTGATGAAGAACACGATGAGCTTCTGGTGAGGATTTGGGAAGAACTGACGAAGTTCTTGGTGATTTGTAGTTTCCGGCGAGTTGAACGGTCACCGGCGATGGTTACGGTGGTCCGGTGGTGACTGCATGGCCGGCGGCAGGAGGGAGATAGTGGAGTGTGTGCTGGCGAGCATGCAGAGTGGGAGAGAGGGAAACAGAGCCACGTGTGGGAGGCAGGGCGTGTGGCGTGATGAAGTTGCCACACGTGGAGGGTGAGGTGGTGGAAACTCTGAGTGGAAAATGAGGTGGGAGTGAGAGAAAGCAACGTGTGGACGCTTATATACGTGACAAGTGTCACGAATTGGGCCCTGGAAACTGAACATCTGGCCCACTATGCTAATGACTCTGATTAATTGATTTAATTAATGATTAAGACTCCTAATTAAATTCTGTTAATGACTAAAATGCATGATTAAAAGCTAACGAAAATTAAATGACTAATGACTCAATTAATTGCAACTAAACTCAATTAACTCCTAATTTAACCACAACTAATTAATGTCCCTAATTAAAAAAGTGATTAAAATCTAATTAACCTCTATTATTTCTAAAAGAAAATAAACTCTAATCAACTCTATTAATTCCTAACTCTATTAAAAATAGAAAAAAGATCTATTAAACCTATTAAAAACATTTAATCTACTTAATATCTAGAAAAAGAAATATCTATTAAAACTATTTAAAAAAAGAAACATCTAATTAAATTTCTAAAAAACTATTAAATCCTATAATAAAATATTAAAAAAAACTCATTTAATATCTAGAAAAATTCAATTAAATCTATTAGAAACTATTAAAATCTATTAAAAATCTATTAAAAATCTAGAAAATAAAAGGGAAAATTCTAAAAATGCCAGGAAGCCAATTAAATCGATTAGAGAACAACTGCGCAACTATAGCAAAATAAGCGGTAAAAACCGGACACGGAAATGTCCTCAAAAACAACAGCGAGAGCTGAAAACACCGAGACGGACACAAAATTCTCAAAATACACTTATTCGAACTGGCCTGAACTGCCTGAAACGCCAGGGGAGGCTGTAATCCCGATAAAATCAGTCTGACTGCAAAAATGCAATGGATGCGGTATGTAAATGTAGAATGCAAAATGCGTCGAAACATAAACTAGATGTGGAAACCGGTTGGTCAAATTTTGGGGTGCAACAGCTGCCCCTATTCAAACGGCTTGGACCTGAAGGGTTGAAGAGCGAACAAATTTCAATCATTCAAAGGTACGAGATGATTGAATACCAAAGAAACCCTGAAATTTGCCAATCGTGGAGATAAACTGCAAAACTGCTTGAGAAGCAATATCCAGTGAACTGAATGTGGTTGTTACGGCAACAACTGGTCAATTATTTGATGAAAAATGGTATTAACATCAATCACCGGTGTGACGCTACAGGCACTGATCTATTTTCGCAAAAACACCTCCGTCCACAATTGGACTAACCATGTCAGCACAAGAAGAGAAACAAATTCGTCAACACGAATAGAGATTTTGTCGTCACGAGAGTAACTTTGTCCACATCTGGACCCAAATTTTGTCAAATCACGAATAAATGCAAATCTGTCCATGTCAGGACTCACAAGTCAACAACACAGGAATAGAACTTTGTCCACGTTAGGACGCTTGTTTCGTCAACACGAAGAAATATCATCATAAACTTGTCCACGTCAGGACTCCACCTGCCGTCAACAAAAAAATCCCGGCGACTTCGCTAGGGATGACTCGTCTGTATTTCATCATCACGAGGGGATCCTATTAATATAGAAATGAATTGTCCACGTCAGGAATAAATTGTCCATGTTAGGAATAAACTGTCCATGTAAGGAATTCATTGTCCACGTTAGGACTCACACCTCGTCTTGATTTGTCCACGTCAGAACTCACGCTTCGCCAACACGAAGAAAGACAAATTTGTCCCAGTTAGGACTCGTGCACCTTGTCAATACGAAGAACTATAACCTTGTCCACGTCAGGACCCACATTTCGTCGATGCGAAGGAAGATATCTGCTGGGGATAACTGATCCCTGAAGAGTAATCAATTTTGTCCACGTCAGGACTTCACGTTACGGAAAACTCCCGGCGCTTTCGCTGGGGAAACATTTCTGTCTACACACAAGAAACTTCATCCGCCTATCCATACGGGAAAATCATCTGCCTAAACACAGGAAACTTCATCCGCCTATCCATACGGGAAAATCATCTGCCTAAACACAGGAAACTTCATCCGCCTATCCATACGGGAAAGCCATCTGCCTAAACACAGGAACACTTCATCCGCCTATTCATACGGGAAAATACTCTGAATACAGTTTCTCTGTCTATCCCTGCAGTAGCTCACTCCATCGGTCCCAACCCACAAACCTTCCAGCGCTGACGTGTCAACGACTTTGAGGAGGACTCTACTGGGGATAATATTGTGTCAACACGAAGAAATCATGGCGGCTTCACTGGGGATAGAACTCTTCCACCCAATAGGAGTTCAATTCTGTCAATCATACTGGACAATAACTCCGCCTTATCTTTGCAGTAGCCAAACCCACTGGGGATACTTTGAAATTAACTGCCATGCACCTATTTCGACAACATGCGACAACTCCTGAAATTTCAGTTATGAAACCCTGTTGATGCTGACGGAACAGCAATCTTGAAGAAAAATAGTCCGCCGGACGGATAAGAGAAACTTCAACAAGCAACTCTGTGGGGAAAATAGTAAGGTGAATCGTATCATCACACGTCTCACGGCGAGACCTCGAATACCTGGTAATAGATCTGATCTAGAACTCCATACTCCTGCTGAGAAAACACGCCTGAAAGCAAAAGGTTAACCAATCTGATTTGTGTTTCAAAATGCATATGTTTGAAAATGATGCAATGCCTCATACGGCATGCAAATATGACGGTATATGCAAGTGCAAATGCAGGCTCGAGCTGCCAAAGAACACCGGGTCTAAAACCGCTTGGCAAAATAAATGCCGAAGGCAACGCCAACTCCACTGAGGGGTAACCGGGTATCATAGAACCATCTTAGCAAAATAAATGCTGGAAAAGTGAGACCAACTTCCATGGGGAAGAAACAATCCTGCTGAGGGATGGCTCACAAATTCATCATTATGAACTCTGTAGAGGATGATCAACCTGACGGAGGAATGACAACCTGCTGGAGGAGGGAAGGACGACCCTGCACGGGGATGCTCTTTCTAAACCCTTGACAACCTGGTTGTACTCTGGGGCTTAACCCAAATTGGGGTTAATTGTGCACAACTCACTGCTGAGAATGCCCCTGCTGTCAGGGATATCCATTCTGACCTGCTGAGGATACTCTTGATCCTATTCTGAGGAGGAATAACTGCGATCTCAGCTATTTTGGGGACAATACGTGACTTCTATCTATTGAGAAGAGTAATCCTGATTTAACATTAATCGGGAAACCGGTATCAATCAAGCTTTGTATCGGGGAAAGCGACACCATGTGAGTCACTAGGAATTATCGTGTCGGGTATTTTTAGGCTTTTCTGGTTTAGGGATGAAAAAAGATTATTAACAAAATGGTTTTAAAGGGAAAATACTAGACGGGGCTAGCATTCAAAGATGGACTACCAGGCGAGAACTGATATCAAAATAGGTTAGGTTATCGGACGAGAATGGATTTACAGTTGGAACGTCAGACGAGGCTGACCGGATGATAGGTTAAGGAAAGGATGACCAGATGGGGCTGGTTTGGAAGTTGACATGCACCAGACGAGAACTGATGCAACAAATAGGTTAAAGAGACGGTGACCAGACGGGGCTGGTTGAAAGCTAACATACACCAGACGAGAACTGATGTTTACGGGAAGGTTGGCTAGACAATAACTGGTTGAAAAATAACAGGTACCAGACGAGAATTGGTATTTACGGAAAGGTGGGCCAGACGAGAACTGGTTACCGGTTTTCCAGGCGAGAACTGGGCTTTGGAAATGACAAGGTTACAAGGTTCTGTCAAGTAACAGGTTTCAAATATAGGATAATGATCCAATGACGACAAGGTCTTTTTCGAAGATTCAGGTTTTTTGATGAGGGTAATGACACGATTCCCCGATACTCAACTCTTGTTAGGGTGAACAAACTTGCTTGAACAACTTGCCCCAGTGCAACTCAACTTGCTTCAATCCAACTCTTGGGAAACTCCCTCTGAATAGAAAGCAGATTGCTACAATACGACCTTGAGATGGCTTGTCCCGGTATCTGCACAACAAAAGGATTCAACCTCAATTAAACAACTATCAACATAGTTGGTTTCACTATCTCTGAAGTGACTTGCCCCTTGAATGAGCGTTGAGCGACTTAACCTGATCTGACCACACACTGGGAGGATCTATCCTCAAATCACAACATTCTGGATAATTGCCCCTGATTGGCTCTTAAGAAGATTCACTTATGATCAACTGCTTCTCGAGTAAACTGTCCCATAATCAACCGATGCTTCGGGACTTGTCCTTAGACCAACTGATTCTGAACTCACTGGAAGTCAATGCCCCAGATTTACAGGGTTTCATAACATACACTATTCTGATCCAGACAGCTGAATTATTCAGTCTTGTTCGACTATTCCCTATTGGAATTTCCTTCCTGTCGACTACTGACCTACAAATAAAATTGTTTATTCCCGAATGGTAATTTTAATGCAGTGTTCATGCAGATTTTGAAAAAATTGTGTTGTCACTCATTTACGTGTCATGATTATGAGTGACGAATGAACCAGAGTTCAAACGTAGTGCTGATTTGATCAGTGAAAAAAATACAACAAGGATATGACTAGCAAATCAAGAAGGAGTCAGGTTACTCAACCTTATCGTAATGCGCTTTCAGAATAAACCCTACCTCAATTAGGTCTTTTAAGGGTTGTATCGTGGTCAGGTTCACGGTTCGTGAAACAAAGGATATTAGGCTCGAATTATGATTCGTACCCACCCCTTCTACATGATGATCTCCGACCCTAAAGTTCAGTTAACTTGGCACAAACGCTCGCCTCTTCGAGAGGTATGTTGAATATTGGGAACTCACAAGGTTTTCGGAGTGACAGTTACTCCTTTTTCGTTTTCGATGTCTGTATCTACACGATTTTGTCCTTGTTCGAGGATTTCTCTTTTTATATCCTTTCTTTTTCATTATTTTGATTCCCTAATTTTTTCCTGGACTGACTCCTTTTGAGTTCTTTTCAATTTTTTCTTTCTTGAAGTCCAGCGGGATGCCCTGATTTTTGCCTAAGTATTAGCTTTCCAGCTTTTTCATTTCTTTTACTTAGCGGGCTTTCTTATTTATTTCTTGGAACAAGTTGTGCGACACTGGTTGTCTTGATTACTCCGAAAGGATTGCAACTGTCTCACTCCTGATTGGTGAGGTTTAACCATTGTGGTTGATAAGGTGTGACCTCTGGGGAAAAATAAGATGTGATTGGTCCTCGAAAGGCAACACTCCTCTGTAAGACTTGAACGCTCGATCAAGCTAACTGACAACTACCCTGCCCCGGGTTAAGATGTGAGGGTTTAAAGGTCCGAAAAAACTTCTACTTCCTGGCTCGAAGTGGTTAACAAGGGACTAACTCCTTATATCTCCAGTGTTTAGGGGATTTGAAACAATGCCTTATACGTCCTCGGCAAGGTTTTATCTGAAAGCATACGATCATCGGTTATGAGTATTCAGTTTCGTCATCCTCCCTCAAATCTTTGCTAATCATAGTGACAAAGTGGAGTAAAAAAATGCAAGTGTCGGTGCAGTGCAATAAATGAGTGACAATGACATGATTAATTCAGAAAAATGCATAGTCACTTTATCAATATTACCATTCGAAACAAACAATGTTTAACAGCAAGTAGTAACCAACAGAAAAGAAACTACAAATGCAAATGATAAAAAGTCTGAGGACTGCCAACGCTGAGGACGTCTGCCAGTCTGAACCACTGGCCTATGGAAATAAACCTCTGCATCTACGAGCTTAGGCAGCTGAGAAATTGTCATGAACCACCAGAATTCCTTCTCTAAAGGAAATGCACTCTTGGTCGATCAACTGATGTACTTTTGCCTGAAAAGCTTTACAATCTTCAGTTGAATGCCCTGGAGATCCACCATGGTAACCACACTGAGCGTGGGGATTGTACCCAGGAGGGTAAGGTTCTGGCACAGGCTTAAGAGCTTTAGGTTCCACCAAAGAATTATGGATCAAAGATGGTAGAATATGGCTATACGGCACAGGCACTATATGAGAAGGAGCATTCCTTCGTTCCAAGTTGTTACGAGGTCGGTTCTGATTTGGGCGCTGATTCTGATAACCTCGACCACGAGTTCGTTGATTTGCCAAAGAAGCGACATAAAGTTCTGGATATGGTGCCCTAGGCGCAATTGTCTGTCCCGCATAACAAGACACAGAAGATGAAGAACCAACAGCTTTCATCGATTCATCTCGAGGGTACTCAACATCTGGCATGATTGCATTGATCACAACTCCTTCTTCAGTTTGGTAGCTACAAAGAGATTCAGTTTCACTAGCCTGACCGCCCGAAACAATCTGAATTTTCCCAATTTTTACGGCATGCTCGATGCGTTCTCCTAATCTTACCAATTCAGAGAAATTTGGCGCATTTCCAAGCATTCTTTCGAAGTACGGGCTCTCCAGGGAGTCTACAAACATGCCCATTAACTCTCGGTCTAGCAGCGGTGGGTGCACTCTGGCAACAAATTCTCTCCATCTCTGAACATACTTCCTGAAGGGTTCATTGTTCTCTTGAGACAATTCTTGCAACTGCATGCGACTAGGAGCCATGTCTAGGTTATAATCGTACTGTTTCAGAAAAGCTCTGGCTAAATCCACCCATGATCGAATCTGATTACTCTATAACAGCATATACCAACTCAGAGATGCCCCAGTCAGACTATCCTGAAAGCAGTGGATCATCAACTTGTCATTTTGCACAAACGAAGTCATTCTTCGGCAGAACATCACCAAATGTTGCTTCGGACAGCTATCTCCTTTGTACTTTTCAAATCTCGGCGCTCTGAACTTAGGAGGCAATACCAGGCCAGGAACTAAACACATGTCTGCAGCATTGAGGTTGACAGCATCTTTAACTTTCAAGGCTTTGACTCCTTCTTCCAACACTCGGAGCCTTCTAGCATACTCAAGAGCTCTTGGGTCTTCAGTCCTAGCTACCGGGATCTCTTTTCGGATATTCACCATAGGGAAAACAACACCTTGATTGTTAATAAGAGGAGGGCGTTCATTTCGACAACAAACTGCTCACGTCGATCTCGGTCCCTAACCGGAGGTTGCACAAATTGGTCTGCAGTAACGTTGTTCACTTGCGGACGGTCTTCCACAGACATAGAGTTATACAGAGGATTGGTCGTCATAGTGAAACCTGTCAAGGTGTTAAGAGACTGGAAGTGGCTCTCAGACATAGCTACCAATAACCTTCAACTGACTTCACTGCTCGATTCTGCTCAAATCTGCTTCAACCCCTTTGGTCGTCTTCTAACAATCAACAGTTGCTCAGGCCAAACACCGGATAATCACCTTCAGAATCAAAACAACGGCTAGATCAGACTCTGGCTAGCTGGAGAATGCTTATGCAACATGATGCACCAATGTTTATGCAAATGCGATGTAATATGCAGCAAACACGGGATCACAGCCCCCACAAAGCTCTGATTACTACTGCGCTGCTGACGGGATAAGTTTGCTCTGAAGAGAAGACCAAAATAACGGGTAGGCTAGAAGTCAAGTTTCCTGCAAAAGCCCTCCCACTCACGGGTACGGACCTAAACTGACATAAGTTCGGCATCCTATACGGTCATCAGTGTCACAGACTTTCAAGAACGATGATACGATACCCAGAAGGTGTGGCATCATCATCTCTTGAAGCGGCCTCACTTAGCTGAATCCCAAATGATCGGTCCCCAGAGTCGACAATCCTCCAAACCAACAACCCCTCAAGCCCAAAGGGCTGGAAAAGAAGTCAACCGGGAGAACCTCGTCTGAGCGTGGATTTCATGAGACACTAGTGCCTGCAAAGCAAACACACGCCCACTAATTTCCACAACTAATGCTAGGTACACTCAAGCCTGGGTCTGGCTTCTCACTCAAAGGAACCCCCACCCAATAGCACAACAACAACAGATAATAGCAAAGTGCAGAACTTGTAAATATAGTAATATACAACACACAAAAGGTAAACATCCAAAGACGAGCAAACAAGCGCTAGGATTGACTCGCATAGGGGATGTTGGATCCCCAGCAGAGTCTCCAGCTGCTGGGGATGACCCAGACAGCTAGGAAGAAAATCCAAGGCGAGACTCGCATAGGGAACCATCGCAGTCCCCAGCAGTCGCTACTGCGAAAATCGGCGCCGGCTAAACAGAAGAGTCGCCACCGTGCGTTATTTATCCCAAAGGAGGGAAAGGAAACGCTCGAAGTAAACCTACCGCAAAGACGGGAAAGGAATGGTCATCGCAACCAGATTCCTGGATTTGGGAGTCGGTTACGCAAGGGGAAGGTATTAGCACCCCTCACGTCCGTCGTACTCGACGGGATCCACGCTTGCTGGTTTGTCTAAAGGATGCAAAAATAATCTATCTACGGCTGCTAAAGCTAAACGGAAAGAACTGACTCGGTAGAGCGTCGCACTCTATGCCTACGTATTCTCAAGAGAGAAAGTTAGAGTCAACGTAGTTCGGGAAACTACAGGGAATTGGCTCGCCAAGACTTTGCATCTCGTGCCTACGTACTTCCACATAGCGTGAAAGATCAGAGCTTACGTAGTTCAGGCTAACTACGGCTAAACAGGGTGTTCTCGATCACACAGGAGTGAGAGATTAAGTTGTTTTGAAAGGTACGGGAACCTATGGAACTTAGAACTACGGCCTGGTCTCAAATGCGCAAGGGCAAGAGAAAGGAATAACTGGCGTTAGCGGGAAAGTCTCGATCGCACGGCAGCGAGAGAACAGAGAAGTTAGTTGTTAGTGTGCTCGCTAGGATATCGCATCCTATGCCTACATATTCTTGTTCGATACGAGAAATCAGAGCAGCTGTAGTTCAGCCTACTACAGCAAACAGGGGAAACGGGAAAAAGGTAAAAGGGAGCTCGCTAGGATATTGCATCCTATGCCTACGTACTCTCGTCTGGTACGAGAGATCAGAGCAAACGTAGTTCGACGGGAAAACGAGTCTCGATTGCACGGGGGCAAGAGAAGGGGTCTCGATTTCCTGAACGTGAGAGAAAAGGGGTTTCGATCGCACGGGGGCGAGAACAAAGAGGAAGCAGGCCTACGCCTAAACGAGAAGGAACTCGAGACACACACGCAAGAACCTAAGGCGTAGGAGCGGATGCGTCGCATGTTACCCAAAGGGTACCATACTAGACACCCTAGACGATTAAGAAGAAACTCCTCAACTGTCATTTCCCACGTATCTAACGATACAGCTCACAACACTCGACGGTTTCCTGAAGACTTGAATAAGATGATGTTGAACGAAGCGGCTCCGTTGGCTCCTGACATGCGCGCAAGCTCCATTCCAATCTTCTCCTCTCTGGATCCTTGATGAGGACGCTCGAATCAGAACCAATGTAACGCTTAGACCATCATGGCTCGACTTATACGAGAAATCGAACTCTCAAAGGTAGCATATTCATGTCCGTGTCAAAGACAAGATAGAGAAATGATATCGACAATCATTCTCCAATTGAATCGTGTCACACGGCCAGCCAACAATAAAATCGAGACAAAATTAGATGGAAACGAAAATAGGAGAGAAATCCAACGACAAAATGGAAATAATAGTCTACTCCTAAAATACGGCAATTAAATTCTACTAGAAAATATTCTAAAGAAAATTAAAAGGAAATTGCATACTAAAATAGCATAGAAAATTTCTATCTAAAATACTATGAAGAAAATAGAAAAATCTATATTAAATCTATATTAAAAAAAATATGCATGATACTATAATCCCTAAAAATTAATCTCTTAAAAGAAAAATAGGGAAAATGAATCTAAACTATTACAAGCATATCATCCAATACAAGGGGAAAAAATTAAATTGCAAAGGGGAGGGGGTACAATCTGCAAAATTGGTGTAAGGCAGGAAAAAACATTTTGGGCCCAGCCCACAATCAGAAAAAAAATCAGAAAAAGCAAAATAAAAAAAGGTCCCGGGGGGAGGGGGGGTGTTGCTCAGGAATTGGAGTATGCTAGCAATTCGCTGGGCTTAATGTTCATCCCAATAACCAACAATAAAAAAATAGAGGGGAAAGGGGCGTAAGGAAAAAATGGGGGATGTAGTCAGCAGAACGAAGGGCCCAACCCAACAATCTTCACAAAAACGGGAGTAAACAACAAAAAAAAAAAAGTAATCGGGCCAGGGCCCACTCAAACAAACGGACCTCCCTCACTCTATCCTTCTACTCTCTCATTTTCCTTCCCTTTCTGAAACCCTAGCTCTCCCTCTTTTTTGTTCACCGCCGTTAACCTCTTCCTCCTTCTACCTCTCTCTGTCTTCAATCTCCACACTAAAACCTACCGAACGCCTCTTCCTCTTCAATCATTCTTCATCTCAACTCTCCCTCCATCCGATCCTTCCGTCTCAAATCTTTCCACCTTACTCGCTGACGGCTTCGAATATGGATCCAAGAACGAAGAAGGCTGAAACAGAGCATGATAGAGGACGAAAATCACTCTGGAAGTTCTTTAATGGTGTCTTGCGAAAATCGGTTGTTATTGCTTGTTGATGAAAGACCGGTTGTAGATCTGAAGTTGCATGTTATGAGGAGGCTTGGATTTGAAGTCAGAAGAAGATGAGGACTCAATATGATGTTACCGGTGTTCGTTTAGCTTCGATCTGATGAAGACGAAGCTCGAAGACGAGATTCATGGAGGTATTAGAAGGAACTGATGTTGGATGTTCGTTAGTGATGGTGATAAGAGAGTGAAAGAGGATCCATTGAGTTTCTGAAGAAAGATTGAAGGCTCGAAGATTTCTGGAAAATGATGAACTCGGTTGAATCTCTTTGGAGCAATCTGGAAAAAGGCAAGAACAGATGGATGAGCAGGTTGAAGGATCTTGAAGATTCGCTGAAGATCTGGACGAAATATGATGAACGATGAAAATCGTCGATAAACTGATGCAAAATCTGTTATGAATCGATTTCTGGAACACGATGAACATTCACGGACGTTCTTGATGATCTTAAACGAGTCTTGGTGAAGCTTTCCGGAAATTGTATGATGAAGGTTGATGAGAAATCTGGAAAAATGCAAGAACAGACGAAGTTTCCGGCGAATATGCGTTTTCCGGTGGAAATTGATAGAGGTTGATGAAGAACACGATGAGCTTCTGGTGAGGATTTGGGAAGAACTGACGAAGTTCTTGGTGATTTGCAGTTTCCGGCGAGTTGAACGGTCACCGACGATGGTTACGGTGGTCCGGTGGTGGCTGCATGGCCGGCGGCAGGAGGGAGATAATGGAGTGTGTGCTGGCGAGCATGCAGAGTGGGAGAGAGGGAAACAGAGCCACGTGTGGGAGGCAGGACGTGTGGCGTGATGAAGTTGCCACACGTGGAGGGTGAGGTGATGGAAACTCTGAGTGGAAAATGAGGTGGGAGTGAGAGAAAGCAACGTGTGGACGCTTATATACATGACAAGTGTCACGAATTGGGCCTTGGAAACTGGACATCTGGCCCACTACGCTAATGACTCTGATTAATTGATTTAATTAATGATTAAGACTCCTAATTAAATTCTGTTAATGACTAAAATGCATGATTAAAAGCTAACAAAAATTAAATGACTAATGACTCAATTAATTGCAACTAAACTCAATTAACTCCTAATTTAACCACAACTAATTAATGTCCCTAATTAAAAAAGTGATTAAAATCTAATTAACCTCTATTATTTCTAAAAGAAAATAAACTCTAATCAACTCTATTAATTCCTAACTCTATTAAAAATAGAAAAAAGATCTATTAAACCTATTAAAAACATTTAATCTACTTAATATCTAGAAAAAGAAATATCTATTAAAACTATTTAAAAAAAGAAATATCTAATTAAATTTCTAAAAAACTATTAAATCCTATAAGAAAATATTAAAAAAACCCATTTAATATCTAGAAAAATTCAATTAAATCTATTAAAAACTATTAAAATCTATTAAAAATCTATTAAAAATCTAGAAAATAAAAGGGAAAATTCTAAAAATGCCAGGAAGCCGATTAAATCGATTAGAGAACAACTGCGCAACTATAGCGAAATAAGCGGTAAAAACCGGACACCGAAATGTCCTCAAAAACAACAGCGAGAGCTGAAAACACCGAGACGGGCACAAAATTCTCAAAATACACTTATTCGAACTGGCCTGAACTGCCTGAAACACCAGGGGAGGCTGTAATCCCGATAAAATCAGTCTGACTGCAAAAATGCAATGGATGCGGTATGTAAATGTAGAATGCAAAATGCGTCGAAACATAAACCAGATGTGGAAACCGGTTGGTCAAATTTTGGGGTGCAACAGGCGCTACCAATTAAAAATAGGTTTTGAAAATATGTTTTAAGTGCGGAAGCGGCCAAGGAAAATATAGTCTAAAACAAACGGTTATTGGAAAGTCGGATATGTATTAAGCCTTTGGATTAACAACAGTATGGAAAAGAGAATCACAACACTAATCACACTTATCAATTATCTAATTCACTTGTTAGGATTCCTAGTACCAATGATTTAAAGAACCAACCTAAACTAGATACACAAATAAGATAATTTTGGTTTAGGCAATTTGTCGAACACTTGGTGTGCAAAAACACTCCAAGTGATATTTATGTTGAGTAAGTGACTCCAACTAGCCTAGTACAATGTCTTATTGTACCTTGGATTCAAAAATAGAGTTTCAACCTCTTACTCAATTGATATCACAGTTTGACAATAGTGCTTATACGAAAATCACTTATTTTAAAGCTAAAACAAAAATGCTGAAAAATAGAGAAGACAAGTATTCGGTGAGGCAGTTCCCCCGTCGTCCTCGCTTCGGGGTACGTCTGCCCTCAATTCTAAAACTAGAATTGAGATAGATTTAATAGATATCACCTATTGAATGTAACAGTTTATACAAGGATTGAACAGCAAAAATACAACAGAATTCTCAAGACGTTGAATGTTACTTCCACTCCTTGCCCTTGATTCAAGATGAATCAAGTCCTCCGATCGTTGTTGATAGACCTCCAATTCCAGTCACCTTATTGAATAACCCTTAGTTCTTCAAACCTTCGGCCCGACTAATCTCAACTACAACGAATCGAACCCGAGATCTTCCCCACAATATCACTGAATCCGCTACTAGACTGTTGAAGAGCACCTCTTCACAATCACCTTCGCTCAGCTGACCCTTGATGAAGAATCTCGTCCAAAAACCCCCAAAAATCAAACCAATCTTGGAGGATAAAAGCCAAACGGTTTTATTCAAGAAAGAACCTGTCATAAGCTTCAACCCGAACTAGATTACCCAATCTAAGCTTTGAACCTTATCACCTTTAAGCACTCACAAGGCACTTCAAAAATGGTTGTGTGTAATTGATGTGTTGTGAGATGTTGAAGATGAAGATGATGAATCTTGGACACCTATTTTACTCTTTCTTATTCTTGAACACATGAATCAATTTTTATCAAATGTTGTTTGATATAAGTAGTTGAACTTGTATATATAGTACCAGACCAACCAAAGACATAACAGCTTTTCAAATAATAGTGGGAATCATTTAAAAACAGCATTTCCGCGCGAACGGTCGACCACAGCAGGTCTATGCGTCGACGCATAATCTGCACCTTTGGAAATCTGCAAAATATATCAGTATGCGTCGACCATACAGTCGGCGTGTGCTGACCCACTGAAGAGTAAATTCTTCATGCGCCGACCCTGAGGTCGACTCAAACCTTCATGTGCTGACCAATGGAAAAACCCACTGATGTATGCGTCGACCCTATGGTCGACCCATACCCTGCAAACCTGCAAAAACTGAGATTCTTGTGGTTTTTCATGTATTTTCTCACTACCACATTTTATCTACGCATGTTGTATTAACTATAACAGTTTTTAGATAAATGTAAAAGGATACGGTAGGTAATATGTTGCATTTGTTTGGTAGAGGTGGAATTTATAGTTGCCAATTCATCCATGGTTGTAATTCGTCATCATCGAAACTTATATCAAGTGATGTATGCAAACTCGTGTGGTGTATGGTGGTTTGCCCTCACAAAAACTTATGAAAAACAACATTGTTCATATGCTATTTTCAACTTAATTTCATAATATCTTCAAAATAGCTAAGATTTATTTTTGTATTACTTGACATATTTTTCTTCAACATAACTAAGTTTATTTTCACAATTTCCAACGAGAGCATATTATCAAAGGTCCACTTCAAGGAAACTTTATTAAATATTGAAATATATCAAGTGGCTATCGAACATGGTTCTAATAAAGGAAATAGCAAACCACAAGGACTCATACTCATTACCTAGCATTGAAAAATATGTGGATAACTCTGCTAGATAAAAGTTGCTACCATTTATGGATGCATACTCTGGATAAAATTAAATTCACATGCATGAGAAGGACACAAACAAGATCTCATTCATTATAGAGCACACCAACTATTAGTACAACGTGTTTACCTTTGGATTGAAAAGTAAAGGTTCCATGATACCTGTAACACCCCAAATATTATGGGAATATTCAACTTAATTTATTTAAATTAGAATATTCGCATTTTGGTGATTTTTGGTGGTTTTGTGGAATATTGAGAATTAAATGGAATTTGGGTTATTTATTTTGAATAATAGTATTAATATGAATATATTAATAATATTATGAATTAAAATAAATATAAGATGAATAAGGGCAATTGGGACAATTAAGAGGAGTTAGTAAGGGTATTTTGGGAAAAGCCCAATTGTGAGGCCCAAGGCTAGGTTTAACCAAAAAGGGAATTCTGAAAGGATTATGATTCATTTGTTAGAACGTGAAAATAATGGAGGCCAGAGCTCTGAGAGAAACATTGCAGGCAGAAGCTCCGAAAGATTCCCTAGAGTATTTATGAAGGCTTTGATCGGCAATTAAGGTATGAGGAGTATTACCTTCATGACTTTTCATGTGTAAATTCAATGTATTTAAGGCCGCTTTAAGGGTTTAAGAGTTTTGAGGCGAATAATGAGAAAAAGGAGTTTTTGACCTTCGTGGCCTAAATCGATTATTGAGAATTTTAACCGTAGGGATTTATTTGGGAAAAAGGGAAACTAGGCCATCGTGGCCAAGAACTATGAATTGACATTGGTCTAACCCTGTAGAGAAATTTGATAGTGAGTGTAACACCCCAAATTTAATTGGAATATTTATTTAATTTATTTAAATAAGAATATTCGCATTTTGGGTGATTTTGGTGGTTTTGTGGAATATTGAGAATTTAGTGGAATTTGAGTTATTTATTTTGGAATAATAGTATATAATATGAATATATTATTATTATTAATTAAAATAAATATAAGTGAAAGAATGGCAAATTGGACAATTAAGAGGAGTTAGTGAGGAAAATATGAGAAAAGTCCAATTGTGAGGCTCAAGTCTAGGTTTAACAAAAAGGAAATTATGATGGAATTAGGATTCATTTGTTAGACCGTGAGGGAGAATTGGAGGCAAAAGTTTCGGAAGGTTCCCAGAATTTTTGTGAAGGCTTTGAATCGACAATTAAGGTATGAGGAGTATAGCCTTTCATGATTTTCCATATGTAAAATTCAATGTATTTAAGGTCGCTTTAAGGGTTTAAGAGTTTTAAGGCGAATAATGAGAAAAAGGGATTTTTGGCCTACGTGGCCTAAATCGATTATTGAGAATTTTAACCGTAGAGATTTATTTGGGGAAAGGGGAAACTAGGCATTCGTGGCCAAGAACTATGATTTGACATTGGTCTAACCCTGTAGGGAAATTTGATAGTGAGAACTCTGATGATTCCAGTATAGTGGTAAGTATTCCTGAGAGTTAGAGCGTGGATATGAGAAATAGTGATTTTTGGCCTTCGTGGCCTAAATCTATTATTGGTGAATCTAACCGTGAGTTTAATGGGGAAAAAGGAATACTAGGCCTTCGTGGCCAAAACCTTGAATTGTTATATGTCTGACCTAGAAGCGATAGGAATATTAGATAGTGATTAATCCTAATGAGTAGGGTGTAACTGAATTAAAAATTGTGATTTAAGGCGTGAATATGATATGGGATTGGCCTAATAAACCATTGATTTTGTGCCTTTATCGCCGTAAGACCTTAGGGATGATTTAGGAATATTTTGGGGGCATTGGAGAAGTGAATCGTGTGGACTTTTGGGTTGATTTAGGTTCTGGTGCGTAACAACATTTTGTTGTCCGTCACGACTGTTCATGTTTTCGGTCGAGATCGTTTTGGACGTAACTTTTGATCCATAAGTCTGTTTTAGCCCCCGTTCAAAGTGTTGGAAAGCTAATAAACAGGGCTATAACATAATATAGATAATGGAATTGTTTTCCCAATATTTTTATATCTAATATTGTTTGAGAAGTCAATTGTGTATATGTTCTATTAATGAATCATGTTCTGGTTCAGTGATGAATTACCATGAGGGTAACTGTGATTTCTAGGTGATTAAATGAATGTATGATGAATTACTATGAATATAGTTATGAATTCTATGTGATTAATATGCGATATGATGATTACCATGAGTATAATTATGAATTCTATGTGATTAATATGTGATAATATGATGAATTAACATGGGTATGACTGTGAGTTCTATGTGTGTACATGATTATACGATGATTCCTATGACGTAATGATTGGAGAATTATGATTATGATTTTGATGATGAGCTAAGATGATATGATTTTGATGATGATGATGTTAATGATGAGCTATGATGATATGATTTTGATGATGATGATTATCATGATGAGCTATGATGATATGATTGTGATAATGATGATTATGATGAATGATGATGCACCTATGATGTTATTATGAGGATGATTATTGACGTGTGCATCATGCATTTATGTGCATCCGGACTTCGGTTCAGGACCTCGATTACTTTGGCTTCAATCCCATTGTGTGGATGTGAATTATTTTGATGTGATCCAGTTCTCTAGTAGAATCGATCCTATTGATGGGGATCTATGGAGGGTTGACGGTCTAGTGTCCATCGCGCTATGATGATTTGTACCACATGCATTGAGTCTTGTTGCATTTGCATTTATGAGATGATTGTGGGCAAATTATGATGTTGTGGCCTTTGATGTCCTTTGAGGAATATGAATGTGTTGAATATGAAAATGACGCCATTTATATGTTGATTTCATACATTGATTATTATGAACCGTTTTACTCACCCTGTCTGTTTGAATGTTACCTCCACGTGGGTAACGTGCAAATGACCATGTTTAGCCGTGGATGTCGTTGAGGACTTTTGAAGTTTTGAGTTATAGGTCTTTGGTCAACTTAGAGGGTCTTGCTCTGATAGTGTAACATCGGGTTGGGGTCTTTGAGTTGAGCTATGTTTTTATTTGAGTTATTTTGATTATCTTCCCGTATAAGGAAAAGTTTGGATTATGCCTTTGAGTTCCGCTGCCTGTGAGCAATTTTTGATATCTTTTGGGAAAACCCGTTGTACACTGAGCATTGGCTTATTTTGAGTTATTGAGAAATGTACGCCCTTTGAGGTGATTTTTATTGAGTTAAATATTTTACTCTGATATATGTGAAAAATGTGCCTTTTAATTGTAGGGTAGAAAAGGGTGTTACACTAGTGGTATCAGAACAGGTCGGTCCGTCCGGCCAAGTTGTTTAATGTTATTTGTTCCCTTGTATGCGACATGTGTGTGAAAACACCATCGTTACATGTTTGTGTTCTAACCTTTGTCTGCAAAATTGGGAATGAAACAAGTGGGGGAGAAGCTTCTGCTTCCCCAGGATACTTCGAGTGGGGAGTGATGGCTCAGTGTGTCGATGAACGCTCTTATAGTTTGGTAAAGATGGTTTATGCCCCATCATGATTTTTGACTGTCTATTGACAACTTGAGGAACTAATCACCCTTAATCTCTTGTTGATAGTGGACGGAGTCATGTTGGATGGGATAGGCGTGTCTCGCAAGCTTAGATGGCGTGTGCAGTGAATTATTTTGAGTTAAGCTAAGTGCTTACGAATTGTTTTGATAAGTCGGCGCAGGATGGTGCTGAGATGTTTATTTTGATGGGAACTTTGAGTATTAATAAAAGTGGGGAAGTTGGTGGTTTTCCAATTAATTGGGATTGTCCAGAAGTTTTCCTAAAAAGATAAGTGATGTACCGCTGGAACGTGAAGTGGAGTTGGTGATCGACTTAGTTCCTGGAACTAGTCTGATATCAATGGCTCCATATTGTATGTCTGCATTGGGATTGAAAGAGTTGGAAAGTTAACTTGAATAATTGCTTGAGAAGATATTCTTTCATGTGAGTGTATCACCGTGGGGTACACCAATTTTGTTGATTATGAAGAAAGAAGGTTCTGTGAGGCTTTTGGTAGATTATAGATAGGTGAACAATGTGACTATTGAGAATAAGTGTTCACTTCCAAGGATGATGATTTGATGGATCATTTGGTTGTTTCAAGTGTGTTCAATAAGATAGATTTGAGATCTGGGTATCATCAGATTCATGTGAAGGCTGAGGATATTCATAAGGCAACTTTTAAAACAAGGTATGGATATTGTGAGTGTTTCATGATGTCATTGGGTGTGACTAATGCACCATGTGTATTTGTGGGGTATATGGAAATAATTTTCCATACTTATTTGGGCAAGTTTGTGGCTGTGTTCATTGATGATATTTTGGTATTTCGAAGAGTAAAGAGGATCGTACTTAGCATCTGAAAGTTGTGTTATCAGCATTGGAAAAGAAGCAGTTATATGCAAAACTGTCAAAGTATGAGTTTGGGTTGAAGGAAGTGAGTTCCTTGGTCATGTGATCCCGAGTAGAGTTATTACGGTTGACATGTCAAAGGTTGAAGTTGTATCGCAACGGGAAGCTCCAAAACCTGTTTTTGAGATTAAAAGTTTTCTTGGGTTGGCAGATTATTATCGAAAATTCATCGAAGGATTTTTCCACGTTATCTTTGTCGTTGACGCAGTGGACTAGAAAGTTTCAAGAGCTTTTGAGGAGGCTGACAACAGCTCGTGTTTTAATTTTTCCGAATCCGACAGAACTATTTGTTGTACATTGTGATGCTTTGTTGATGGGATTGGAAGATAAGTTAGCATAAAATCAGTGAGTTTTAGCTTATATTTTAAGGCAACTTAAAGTGCATAAGAGGAATTATCGGACACATGTTTTAGAGTTGGTTGTTGTTGTGTCTGTCTTGAAGCTTTGGAAGCTTCATTTGTTTGGTTCGAGATTTGAGATGTTTAGTGATCATAAGAGCTTAAAGTATTTGGTTGATTAGAAAGAGTTGAATATGAGGCAGAGGAGATGATTGGGACTTCTGAAGGATTATGATTTTGAATTGAATTACCATTCGAGTAAAGCAAACGTGGTAGCTGATGCATCGATTTGGAAATCTTTGCATATAACGATGATGATGGTAAAAGAGTTAGAACTGGTCGAGCAATTTCGTGATATGAGTTTGGTGTGTGAAGAGACTTCTTATGAAGTTAAGCTTTGTATATTGAGGCTTACTAGTGGTATTACTTATGAGATTCGAGGAGGTCAGAATCTAATTTGGGTTGGTAGATCGGTTGAATTTGAGGAATCAAAGTCGAAGAGTTGATTTTCGGATTAATGGAAATGGTATTATGAGATATCGTCATATAGTTTTTGTTCTAGATAGTGTGAGTTGGATAAGAGTATTCTTGAGGAAGGACATTTAAGTGGATTGAGTATTCATACCGGTGCTATGAAGAGGTACCAGGATTTGAGGGAATTGTTTTGGTGGCCAGGGATGAAGAAAGAAGTGGTTGAGTTTGTATATGATGGTTAGACTTGTCAGAAGTCGAAGATTGAACATCAGAGACCGTTGGGTCTGATGCAACCGTTGAATATTCTAGAGTGGGAATGGGATAGTATTTCCATGGATTTTGTGTCGGGTTTGCCGAAGACTGTGAGATGGATATGATTCGATTTGGGTGATTGTGGATAGTTTGACTAGATCAACTCATTTCTTACCAATGAGGATTAATCGTTCTATGCTGAAGCTGGTTGTGATGTATATTGAGGAAGTTGCAAAGTTGTATAAGATATCGTCGGGTATTGTGTCTGATAGAGATCTGAGATCTTCATCGAGGTTTGGGAGAGTTTGTAGACGCTTTGGGTACCATGTTGAGACTGAGTTTTGCCTATCATCCGTAGACGAATAGACAGATAGAGAAAATTATCCAGTCTTTAGAGGATTTGCTGAGAGCTTATGTGTTGGATCAAGGTGGATCGTGGGTTAGTTAATTGTCGTTGGTTGAGTTTACCTATAATAACAATTACAATTCTATGAGGCTTTGTATGCTAGGAGGTGTAAGACTCCTTTGTGTTGGTATGAATCAGGCGAGAGTGTTATACTCGGACCTGAGATTATGCAAGACACGACTGAAAAGATCAAGATGATCCAAGAAAAGATGAAAGCGCCGCAGAGTCGTCAGAAGAGTTACCCTGATAAGAGGAGGAAAGCACTTGAATCTCAAGAAGGAGATCTCGTGTTTTGAGAGTTACGCCGGTAACTGGTGTTGGTCGAGCTTCGAAGTCTCGAAAGCTCACACCTTATTTTGTTGGTTCATATCAGAGTGGCGCAGCGGAAGCGTGGGAGAAGTAGCATGTCAGACTGTTTTACCGTTGTCGCTTGTGAAATTGCATGATGTGTTTCATGTGTCTAAGTTGAGGAAGTACATTCCAGATCTGTCACATGTGATTCAAATGGATGATGTACAAGTGGGGGATGATTTGACTGTTGAGGCGTTGCTAGTTCGGATTGATGAACGAGAAGCAACTTCGAGGTAAAGAGATTTCCTTAGTAAAGGTAGTTTTGGGAGGACCAGCTAGAAGAGGTTCGACTTGGGAGCGTGAGGATCAGATGAGGGAGTCGTACCAGACTCTGTTTTTTTATAGGAAATTTTCGAGGGCGAAAATTCTTTTAAGTGGGGAGAGTTGTAACACTCCAAATTTAATTTGAATATTTATTTAATTTATTTAAATAATAATATTCACTTTTTGGGTGATTTTGGTGGTTTTGTGGAATATTGAGAATTTAATGGAATTTGAGTTATTTATTTTGGAATAATAGTATATAATATGAATATATTATTATTAATTAAAATAAATATAATTGAAAGAAGGGCAAATTGGACAATTAAGAGGAGTTACTGAGGATAATATGGGAAAAGCCCAATTATGAGGCCCAAGTCTACGTTTAACAAAAAGAAACTTGTGATGGAATTATGATTCATTTGTTAGACCGTGAAGAGAATTGTGGTCAGAGCTCTGAGGAGGGAGAATTGGAGGCAAAAGCTTCGGAAGGTTCCCGAAATTTTTGTGAAGGCTTCGAATTGACAATTAAGGTATGGGGAGTATAGTCTTTCATGATTTTCCATGTGTAAAATTCAATGTATTTAAGGTCGATTTAAGGGTTTAAGAGTTTTAAGGCGAATAATGAGAAAAAAAGGATTTTTGGCCTTCGTGGCCTAAATCGATTATTGAGAATTTTAACCGTAGGGATTTAATTGGGGAAAGGGGAAACTAGGCCTTCATGGCCAAGAACTATGATTTGACATTGGTCTAACCCTGTAGGAAAATTTGATAGTGAGAACTCTGATGATTGTGGTGTAGTGATAAGTATTCCTGAGAGTTAGAGCATGGATATGAGAAATAGTGATCTTTGGCCTTCGTGGCCTAAACCTATTATTGGTGAATCTAACCGTGAGTTTAATGGGGAAAAAGGAAACATAGGCCTTCGTGGCTAAAACCTTGAATTGTTATATGTCTGGCCCTGAAGGGATAGGAATATTGGATAGTGAGTAATCCTAATGAGTAGGGTGTAATTGAAGAAAAAATTGTGATTTAAGGTGTGAATATGATACGAGATTGGCCTAATAAACCATAGATTTTGTGCCTTTATCACCGTAAGACCTTAGAGATGATTTAGGGATGTTTTGGGGGCATTGGGGAAGTGAATCGTGTGGACTTTTGGGTTGATTTAGGTTCTGGTACGTAACAATGTTTTGTTGTTCGTCACGACAGTTCATGTTTTCGGGTGAGATCGTTTTGGACGTAACTTTTGATCCGTAAGTCCGTTTTGCCGCCCGTTCGAAGCGTTGGTAAGCTAATGAACAGGGCTATAACATAGTATATATAATGGAATTGTTTTCCCAATATTTTTATATCTAATTATATTTGAGAAGTCAATTGTGTATAAGTTCTATTAATGAATCATGTTCTGGTTTAGTGATGTCTTGATGTTTTGATGCTGCGATTTTCCTGATTAATTACCATGAGGGTAACTGTGATTTCTAGGTGATTAATTTAATGTGTGATGAATTACTATAAGTATAGTTGGGAATTCTATGTGATTAATATGCGATAATATGATGATTACCATGAGTATAATTATGAATTCTATGTGATTAATATGTGATAATATGATTAATTAACATGAGTATGACTGTGAGTTCTATGTGACGTGTACATGGTTATATGATGATTCCTATGATGTAATGATTGAAGAACTATGATTTTGATGATGAGCTATGATGATATGATTTTGATAATGATGAAGTTGATGATGAGCTATGATGATATGATTTTGATGATGATGATTTTGATGATGAGCTATGATGATATGATTGTGATGATGATGATTATGATGAATGATGATGCAACTATGATATTATTATAAGGATGATTATTGACGTGTGCATCATGCATTTATGTGCATCCGGACTTCGGTTCAGGACCTCGATTACTTTGCCTTCAATCCCATTGTGTGGATGTGAAGTATTTTGATGTGCTCCGATTCTCTAGTAGAACCGATTCTATTAATGGGGATCTATGGAGGGTTGATGGCCCAGTGTCTATCAAACTGTGATGATTGGTACTATATGCATTGAGTCTTGTTGCATTTGCATTTATGAGATGATTGTGAGCAAATTATGATGTTGTGGCCTTTGATGTCCTTTGAGGAATATGAATGTGTTGAATATGAAAATGATGTCATTTATATGTTGATTTCATACATTGATTATTATAAACCGTTTTACTCACCTTGCCTGTTTGAATGTTACCTCCACGTGGGTAACGTGCAGATGACCAAGTTTAGCCGTGGATGCCGTTGAGGACTTTTGAAGTTTTGAGTTATTGGCCTTTGGTCAACTTAGAGGGTCTTGCTTTGATAGTGTAACATCGGGTTGGGGTCTTTGAGTTGAGCTATGTTTTTATTTGAGTTATTTTGATTATCTTCTCGTATAAGGAAAAGTTTGGATTATGACTTTGAGTTCCGCTGCCTGTGAGCAGTTTTTGATATCTTTTGGGAAAACCCGTTGTACACGGGGCATTGACTTATTTTGATTTATTGAGAAATGTACGCCCTTTTAGGTGATTTTTATTGAGTTAAATATTTTACTCTGATATATGTGAAAAATGTGTTTTTTAATTGTGGGGTAGAAAAGGATGTTATAGTGAGAACTCTGATGATTGTGGTGTAGTGGTAAGTATTCCTGAGAGTTAGAGCGTGGATATGAGAAATAGTGATCTTTGGCATTTGTGGCCTAAACATATTATTGGTGAATCTAATTGTGAGTTCAATAGGGAAAAAGGAAACCGCGGCCTTCGTGGCCAAAACCTTGAATTGTTATTTGTCTAACCTTGAAGGGATATGAATATTGGATAGTGAGTAACTCTGATGCCTTTGGGGAAATTGTAGGAAAATTTGTGATTTAGGGTGTGAATTTGATACGAGATTGGCCCAATAAACCGTGGGTTTTGTGCCTTTATCGCTGTAAGACCTTAGGGATGATTTAGGGATGTTTTGGGGGCATTGGAGAAGTGAATCGTGTAGACATTTGGGTGGATTTAGGTTCTGGTGCATAGTAGAATTGTTGTCATCGCACTGCTCTAGCGAAAAATCCTTCGCACGGTGAAGAAACTCGCCTCAGACTCGCCTAGCAAACATGCCAGCGAACGTAGCAGAGTTTCACGAATATTGATCGTGTATAGCGATGCTTTGATGTTTGATTCTTTGATTTCTTTGACGAATTAACATGAGTAGGACTGTGAAGTTTATGTGATTAATAGGCGATAGTATGAGGATTACCGCGAGTATATTTATGAATTAATATGTGATAATATGATGAATTAATATGAGTATGACTGTGAGCGCTATGTGATTTGTACATGATTATATGATGATTTCTATGATGTATGATGATGATTATTATGATGAGCTATGATTTCTATGATGTATGATGATGATTATTATAATGAGCCATGATTTCTATGATGTATGATGATGATTATTATAATGAGCTATGATGATATAATGTATGATGATGATTATTATGATGAGCTATGATGACATGATGTATGATGATGATTATTATGATGAGCTATGATGACATGATGTATGATGATGATTATTATGATGAGCTATGATGACATGATGTATGATGATGATTATGATGATGAGCTATGACGTTTGATGATGATGAATATGATGAATGATTATGCAACTATGATGTTATTATGAGGATGATTTGTGACGTGTGCATCATACATTCATGTGCATCCAGACTTCGGTTCAGGATCTCGATTACTTTGGCTTCAATTCCATTGTGTGGATGTGAAGTATTTTGATGTGCTCCGATTTTCTAGTAGAATCGATCCTATTGACAGGGATCTATGGAGGGTTGATGGCCCAGTGTTCATCGTGTTATGATGATTGGTATCACATGCATTGAGTCTTGTTGCATTTGCATTTATGAGATGATTGTGAGTAAATTATGATGTTGTGGCTTTTGATTTCCTTTGAGGAATATGAATGTGTTGAATATGAAAATGACACCATTTATATGTTGATTTTATACATTGATTATTATGAATCATTTTACTTACCCTGCCTGTTTGAATGTCACCTCTACGTGGGTAACATGCAGATGACCAGGTTTAGCCGTGGACGTTGTTGAGGACTTTTAAAGTTTTGAATTGTTAGCCTTTTGGTTAACTTAGAGGGTCTTGCTCTGATAGTGTAACATCGGGACGAGGTCTATATTTTATTTGAGTTATTTTGATTATCTTTTTGTATAAGGAAAACTTTGGATTATGCCTTTGAGTTCCGCTGCCTGTGAGCAATTTTTGATATCTTTTGGGAAAACCCGTTGTACACGGAGCATTGACTTATTTTGAGTTATTTAGAAGTGTACACCCTTTGAGGTGATTTTTATTGAGTTAAATATTTTACTCTGATATATATGAAAAATGTGCATTTTAATTGCGGGGTAGAAAAAGGTGTTACATTAGTGGTGTCAGAGAGAGGTCGGTCCGTCTGGCCAAGTTGTCTAATGTTATTTGTTCCCTTGTGTGCGACATGTGTGTGAAAACACTGTCGATACATGTTTGTTTTCTAACCTTTGTCTGCAGAAGGGGGAATGAAACAAGTGGGGGAGAAAATGTGCTTCTCCAAGATGCTGCAAGTGTGGAGTGGTGGCTCAGTGTGCCAATGAATGCTCTCATAGTTTGGTGAAGATGGTTTATGCCGCATCATGATTTTTGACTGTCTATTGACAACTTGAGGAACTGATCACCCTTAATCTCTTGTTGATAGTGGACGGAGTCATGTTGGATGGGATAGACGTGTCTTGTAAGCTTAGATGGCATGTGCAGTAAATTGTTTTGAGTTAAGCTAAGTGCTTACAAAATGCTTTCGTGAGTCGGTGCAGGATGGTGCTAAGATGTTTATTTTGATGGAAACTTTGTGTGGTAATGAAAGTGGAGAAGTTGGTGGTGTGCCAATTATTTGTGATTGTCTGGAAGTTTTTCCTGATGAGATAAGTGACTTACCGCCGGAACGTGAAGTGGAGTTTGCGATCAACTTAGTTCCTGGAACTAGTCCGATATTAATGGCCCCATATCTTATGTTTACATTGGGATTGAAAGAGTTGAAGAGTTAACTCAAAGATTTGCTTGAGAAGAGATTCATTTGTTCGAGAGTGTCACCGTGGGGTACACCAATTTTGTTGATTATGAAGAACGAAGGTTCTGTGAGGCTTTGGGTGGATTATAGATAAGTGAACAAGGTAACTATCGAGAATAAGTGTTCACTTCTAAGGACTGATGATTTGATGGATCAATTGGTTGTTGCAAGTGTGTTTAGTAAGATAGATTCCTTTTTTACCACACTTATACTTGTCTTGATGTTGAGACAGTTGTTCTAACATCCTTGGCTCTTTCACCCTTTCAGTTGGAATGAGTTTTATAGCCTTAGGGTCTCCTCTCAGGATTTGATTATTAAACCTTATGCCTCTTAAGTTACCAGCTCTTTGTCCAACTTGAAGAATTTTGTCTAACACGTTAGAACCATTATTCAACATTCTTATAGACTTGGTCATATTTTCAAGTTTGGAGGTCAGCATTGTCACCTCATCCTGCAGACTATAGATGTTGCATAAATACTCTTCCTTCTCACACTGGAGTTGCGAGATAATTTCCTGTTGTTTTTCACTTTTAATGCACATGTCTTTGTAGGAAACAACTAGTTTAGCATAAGGAATATCTTCATCACAAGACTCTACATCAGATGCCCATCTTCCAGTAAGAAGTTACACATTTTGCTGTCTCATTATCATTTTCACTTTCCTCTTCAGCCCACAAGGTAGCCAACCCCTTAGATTTTTTCTTCAGATAAGTGGGACATTCTGCTTTAATGTGTCCAAATCCTTCACATTCATAAAATTGAACCTTTCTATTCTGATTGGTCCTTTCTTCAATTCTTTCTCTTCTTTGAGAGTCATAATTCCTGTTGGAGTTAGAATTGATGTTTTGGACATTAGGTATTGACTTCCTCTCCATCCTCTTCAACACTTAATTGAACTGCCTTCCTAGTAACACAATGGCATTGCACATCCCTTCATTTGTATCAAGCTCACTTTCTTCCTCTTCATCTCCTGAGTTGAAGAAAAAAAAAGCAATGCTTTTTTTCTTCTTTTCAATAATGTTTTTAATGATCAATTCAAAGGTTTGAAGTGATCCCACAAGCTCATCAACTCTCATATTGTTGATGTTTTGAGCTTCTTCAATGGTTGTGACCTTCATGTCAAATTTCTTAGGAAGAGACCTAAGAATCTTACTAACAAGCTTTTCTTTTGATATCTTTTCTCCCAAGGCACTGAAGGCATTAGCTATTTCAAGAGCATTCATGTGAAAGTCATGGATACTTTCATCTTCCCTCATATTAAGATTTTTAAATTTGGTAGTGAGCAGCTGAAGTCTAGTCATCTTTACTTTAGATGTGCCTTTATGAGTTGTCTTGAGAATTTCCCAAGCATCCTTAGCCACAATACATGTGTTAATCAACCTAAACATGTTCTTGCCGACTCCATTGAATAAAGCATTAAAGGCTTTGGAGTTTCTAAGAGAAACCTCATCTTCTTCCTTGGTCCAGTCCTTTTCAGGTTTCAGAGATTCCTTCCCATCTTTATCTTTGATCACAAGATGTTCCCAACCCTTGATGATAACTTTCCAAGTTTTTATATCCATGGATTTTAAGAAAGCCACCATGATTGTTTTCCAATAGTTATAGTTGGTTGTGTCGCTACTCGAAAAAATGCGTCGTGCAACGACGGGGAGGCGAAGAGAAAGGACAGAAGAGTCGCCACCGAACTTTATTTATCCCATGAGGGGAAAGGAAAATATCGAGAAAACCTTAAGAAAATAAAGGATAAGATGGTCTCGCAACCAAGAACGGGTTCGGAAGCCGGTTATGCGAGGGGAAGGTATTAGCACCCCTCGCATCCATCGTACTCGATGGGAACCTTTTGTTTGTCGATGTGTGAATTTATTTGCTTAAACATTATGCTATAAAAGTGTGTTCCAAAGGGAGAGAGAGAGAGAGAGAGAGAGAGAGAGAGAGAGAGAGAGAGAGAGAGAGAGAGAGAGAGAGAGAGAGAGAGAGAGAGAGAGAGAAGGGTTAGAAACAGGGAAAGAGAGGTAACGGGGAAGAAGAGAGAAAGAACAGACTCGATAGGACTTCGCGGTCCTAGGCCTACGTATTCTCAATAGGTATGAGAAAGTCAGAGTCGACGTAGTTCGGGGCTACGGATATGGGGTGAATATGCTCGGCAAGGATTGTTGCCCTTGTGCCTACGTATCTTTACTTGAAAAAGTAAAGAATCAGAGCAGCCGTAGTTCGGCCTACGGTGTGTTGATGTTTTTTATGGATGATGTTATCGTGCGCATTCTAGCAGTTAGGTGTATTGCTGCTCGCTTGTTGGAGACTTAGGCATTACCTGTTTGCGGTAGAACGGACGTAACATATCCTTTTGAAAGATTGATTAGTTTTCGCCACACGGGGCAAGGAGTCACGTTTGATTGATCGGATTGTTTTTTTAGGGGGGCGAGACAGGTCCTCGGATAGTAACCCCTACGGGTAGTACCCAATTCTTTATCTCAAAGTTTTTGTTATAAAAAGGGTGTGGCGAACGAGGCGTCTTCATATTGAAAGACGAGCGTCGAAACCACCCTCACTACAGTGGGCATCCCTATGCTCGGAGAAGAAGAGGTCTACACCCAATCCTCTCTCTTTAATTCAATGCAAAGAGAACTTCGTTCTCTTATTAAAGATGTTTTTGGTTTTGAATGGTAAGTGCCTTGCGACAGAGAACCCTACGGTAAACGTCAGCACTCGGGATAGGAGAAGGCCTACGCCTAACCACTCCACGACCATTCAAGTTTTTGTTATGAAAAGATTTGAAAATGCACTTGGTACAGGACCAAGGTTTTAGGTGTGAAAATTGTGGAAGGAGGTTGTGAAAGGAGAGGTGGTGGAAGAAGTCGCGTCTTCATATCGAAAGACGAGTATCGAGACCACCCTCACTACAGTGGGCATCCCATCACTCGGAGAAGAAGAGGTCTACACCCAATCTTCTCTCTTTAATTCGATACAAAGAGAAATCAAATTATTATTGAAAGTATACTCAATACGAGACCGAGGTTTTATGAGGAAATGTTGGAAGCGTCTTTGTGTTGACAGATGAGCATCGAGACCACCCTCACTACAGTGGGCATCCTTACGCTCGAAGAAGAAGAGGTCTACACCCAATCCTCTTTTTAACTCAACACAAAGAAATGATTTTAAGGAGATGAGATTTGAAAATGGACGGGAAACGTCTTCGTATTGAAAAACGAGTGTCAGAACCACCCTCACTACAGTGGGCATCCCAACACTCGGAGAGGAAGAAAGTCTACACTTAATCCCCTCTTTTTAATTCAATACAAAGATAATTTGATTGTGAAAATTGTTTGACAAAGTTTTTGAATCAAGTCGGGACAAGTAATGAAGAGAGAAAAGAGGTGGTCTCAGATCCAACATTACTTATCAATAATTTGACTGGTAATGAATTACGGAGGTCTCGTCATCGACCAAAAACAGAAAATGGGACAAAGTGACCAATAACAAACGCGAAATAAAATGCTATAAACTTCTAAATGTAAATTGAAATAAAATTCTAAAAAAACTATAACATAAAATATGATATAACAACTTTAATATAAACTAGAAAGTAATATAAAGTTCTAGCAACATATATAATATTAAAATATATATATAAAATAAACAAAACAGTTTTTTTTTTTTTAGAAAAAGATAATTTACAAAATAAATATACAAAATAATAATAATAATAATAATGTATAATGAAAATAAAAATGAAAAGAAAGGGGCGATGCGTGTTGGTGTGGATAGGATGAGCCACTTGAATCAAAAGCTCATCATCAACCTCCCCGTTTTTTTTAGGAAAATCGTAACGAACAAAATAATTGTGAAAAGGGGAAAAAAAATTTGCAACACGGATCCCCAATTTCACCTCCTTCTGTTCATCTCTCTCTCGCTCGCTCTACCTTCTCTCTCAACAAAACTCATCGTTTCAATTTTCTGCTCACAAAAATCAATCTCTTCTGTCTAAATCTCGACCACTTACTCTTTCAACCTTCTCTGATCTGGACTTGGAAGTGTTGGTTGTTGATGATGGAAGTCTGTTTAGAGATTTTCTGCGGTGAAGGGTTTATATTTTGTGGGTTTTGTGTTGCGGTTGTGTTTGGGTTGCGAGCGGTTTCGAGGTTGAAATTAAAGATGGGTTGCGTCTGAGTTTCCTCCTCGAAGATGATTTTCTGAAGTTATTGCTGGGATGTGGAAGGAGTTTCTAGTTCGATAATGGAGTCTGAAGTTGGATTGACGCAAAGCTGACGGTAAGTCGAAGGTTGAAGGGGCGTTTCTGCGTTTGACGGAAATCTGGGAGTTGAAGTCGTTGGTGAAGGAGACAATTGAGGATGAATTGAAGGTTTTGGTTTGGCTGAAGAATAGAAGATTTTTCACGTTCTAGGTGTGGTTCTACAGATATTATTTATTGTTTGGAGATGAGAGAATTGGAAAAGATTGATGAAGAAGGTGAGATTTTTGAACTGGGTTCGTTTCAGTGAGGAGAACGCAAAAGTTTGAGGTACCCCTTTTTCTTCTTTTTTCTTTCCTTTGATTATCCGATATCTTGTGGTCTTATGCACAGGATGTTGCCTCCTTTTTCTTACTTCTGTTATCCCCCTTTTTTTTATGCAGAACTTGCTGTACCTTTTTTATGAAAAAAATGGCTTGTACTATTGTTGACAGGTTTTGTTTGGTTGTGGTAGGGCTTGTCTGGCGTGAAGAAATGTTTTTAGATGTAGTAAGCTTGGTATTTTGGTCTTGTTGTATGGTTTTGCAGTTGTTGTAGCAAGGTAGTGTGTGTGCAGAGTATTGTCTAGTGTGGACTTGGTGCAGCAGGCTGGTTGTCTGAGTGCAGCAGGGACGGCTTGCAGCAGGCTGTTGGTTGGCATGTTGTGGTTATTGGAAAAGTTTGTGGTATCGTGAAGGCTTGCTTTGCATTGTTGTACCAGTCCATAATTTCTAATTTTCCTCCTTTTGTTTTTGCTGTTAGTGAATTGATGGTGGCTCATGACCCCGCGTAATGGATTTCCTCTCTTGTGATTTTGCAGGTGCCATTTTGGAACGTTGTGGGTATGTCGGTAATTGCGGTTTTTTCGGTAGTACAAGTTGTCTTGCTAGCAGCTTGGTAAAAGAAACTAATTGACATTTTTGTCCATAAAAGCTGAGAACAAGATGGCTCATTCGACACGAGCTGCCCGCGTGCTGTACTAGAAAAGAAGATGTCCATTGTAATTTGTCTTGGAATCTTGAAGTGGTTGTACAAGAGGCTGTGACTCGTGAAATTATGGTGATGGTCGTTGGTATTGTCCCATTCTTTTATTCTGTGGTGGTGTGTAATATCATATGCCATGAAGGACCTTTCCTTTGTCATGAAGCTGGAAAATAATAAACTCAAATAATTTTGATTGATGACTTTCTTCCTATTGCAGATTTTTCGTGTGTCTCCTGTTGTAACAATTGGTGTCAATTTGGGGTCGGCGGAACATGGTGCATAGGATTTTGTACGTTGATCTTCACGCTGTGCTTTGAACCATCTCGGTATATACGCATTTCGCATTTTCTGTCTATTTTTTCATGGCTGGAAATTCGATGAAACATTGGAATTATGTTTGTTGTAATATCTCATGATGCATTGTGAACATTTTGCAGGTTGTTGGTTAGGTTCCACTATGAAATTATGCAGGATAATTGACTTGATGCTGCAAAAGTATTGTTGTGAATATCAGTGGTGGGAAAAATCTGTTTGAAATTGGTTGTCATTTTCACGTTTCATGTCCGTATGGATGTCATGGGGTAGTGGCTAGGACAATATTTTTCTTTCCTTTACGGCATGGTACAACCTGTTTGTATTATGAAAGCTGGTGTGCTTTTGTACGGGAAAATTAGCAGAAATGTTGCAGGTTTGCTTGGCTGTTATGAAACGGCGAACGGGAGTGTACGGTTGTAGGACGTCACAAGTTGGAGGCTGCAGAATTTGTTACAACATGATGGTGGTGATCATTTTTCACAGCTGGTGAATTGTTCTACCTTTCTGTTTTGTGATAACGGTGAATGTACGGTTTTGAATTGTGTTATGTAGCAGGGTTTCGGTGCAGGTAGTACAATTATGTCGCAGCTAGGCGTGATGGTATGGTTTCAAATGCTGTTTTTTCTTTCATGAATACGTGGCCTTGTGGTTTTTGTTACTGGCGCTGCTGTGAATGTTGGGTTGCTTGCAGAAAATGAAAACAATTCTGCTGCTGCTAATTTTTCAAATTGTGAGATCGTACGAGCTTTGTGAGCGCGGCTTTGTTATCCGTCGTTTTTGCATAATTTCTATTTTGCAGATGGTATTGTGGTGTCTTGTGAATTTGTCTGCTGTGAAATTCGTTTCCGTAAAAACTTACGGTTCTGTCCTGTGGGTATTGTTGCAGGTAGGCGGTGAAGCTTGCGTAGGAATTGCCGTAGTTTTGTAGAAGAAGCTGAGGGTATTATATGCACCGCAAATTGAAGAGACAGGATCGTGTAAGGACGTGCTCATCATCATTTTTCACATTCTGCAATTTTGGATTTGTGATTTATGAAAAGTATGAAAGTGGGCTTTTTACTGCAGGTACCGGCGGTGGCAACGACAACCCTTCTGCACCACTCAGCACTCGAGGACTTCGTGATAACAAGCAGTGGCGTCAAAGCTTAGACTCTTGATCCTTTGCTCTCGAATCTATTCATATTGCAATGAAGAAGACAAAACGACAACAGCGTCACCTTCTGTTTTCGCCACTTTGGTGATGGAGTCATGTTCACTACCAGAAGAAGATGAATTTTTTTTGTTTCTCCTTCTACGAGTCCCCATTTTCACACTGTTTTGTGCCTTTAGTTTTGAAACTAATCAATTTGTATTTATAATGTCTCTTTTCTCTTGGATATACCCTGCAGTGCAAGGCCTGCAGATTGTACATCAGACTATACATCTTGTATCACCTTCTTATGCATATGTTAAAATCACTGTCAAAGTAAATATGAATTATGGCCATTGTATTTGCTGGCTGTTAATACTTGGGAACTTCACCTATTGCAATTTTCATGACTAATAAGAATTATGTCTCGTATGGAATTTGGGTACTCTTGTGGCAGTTGTTTATGACATAGAGTTGGAAAGAAACTTACACTCTGCCACAACTTAGACATAACCTGAAGTAGGCTTCACATAGTTTTGCTTAGTGCAAACAAATTAGCCTTAAAACGTCTTAGGAGTGATTTATTCATTTTTGCAATCCTCCTTGAGAACTTGTCTACCTGGCTTAGGGCGGTTTAAACATGGAAGGTGAGCTAAAATATGCACCTAGCCGGTTCTGTCTTGGAAAAAGATTCCCATGAAACTTAACTAATCACCATCTTACAGTTTGAAGGAGAAAGACAATCCATTTTGAAACACATTCCATACAACCCGCAAATCTTCCAAGCATTTCAAAAATTAGACACGCGTCTTGTGCATATGCCGGTTAAAGCGAAGAATCACTCAAAATGCAACTCAAGATCATTTTGGAATAAAAATTGAATGAAGACTTGGAACTAGTTAAATCCAAGATTGAAAGAAAATGGCATAGAATTCACTTGAAGTAATGAAATCTTGAAATCCTCCTAAAATCAACTATCTTCTTCAAAATATCAAATCCCACGGCCTAACATCATCCTGCAACATACTAGGTCAATTCTTGGATTTAATCAACCACTCATCCTGGCTTATGGATGGAGAGTAACTGATATTGTCTTGAATAATCACCCCTCAGAAAGAGCACATATTTTTCTTTTATCTCCGCAAGAATCATCTACAACTTACTAGGGGTCATACTCACTAAAGGCACACTCGGGGTCTTTCTGAGAAAAGCATTCGAACATCTTATCCAAAAACCAAATGATCACTGGTAACAAAAACACATCCCCACAGATACCTAGTGGGATAGAATGAAAAGGGTAGGACAAATTTGGGGTATGACAGATGCCCCTATCTAATTGGCTTTGACCGAGTAAGATGAATTGCTGCAGCGTTCACTTTGCAAGGTAAAAGTCAAGTAGATACAAAGAAGACTCTGAATTTGTCCAAAAAAGAAAGTAAATGCTTGGGAATGAAATACTAGATACCTCGCAGAGGTTGCTAACACCAAAAGGATGTTAACAGAGAGAAACTTGACACCAAAAGGATGACCAGCCTATCACCAAAAGGATGATAGTACACTCACACACACTGCTCTGACATCAAAAGAAAACAAGGGAGTCCATTACCAAAAGGATAATGGAAAATACGCTAGTCATGACACCAAAAGGATGCCAGACCCATCACCAAAAGGATGATGGAGCGGAAGAAAATCAACCCTAACACCAAAAGGATGTAGGGATCCATTACCAAAAGAATAATGGAAAATACGCTAGTCATGACACCAAAAGGATGCCAGACTCATCACCAAAAGGATGATGGAGCGGAAGAAAATCAACCTAACACCAAAAGGATGTAGGGATCCATTATCAAAAGGATAATGGAAAATACGCTGGTCATGACACCAAAAGGATGCCAGACCCATCACCAAAAGGATGATGGAGCGGAAGAAAATCAACCCTAACACCAAAAGGATGTAGGGATCCATTATCAAAAGGATAATGGAAAATACGCTGGTCATGACACCAAAAGGATGCCAGACCCATCACCAAAAGGATGATGGAGCGGAGACGCTAGTCATAACACCAAAAGGATGCTAGACCCATCACCGAAAGGATGATGGAGCGAAACAAAATCAACCCTGACACCAAAAGGATGTAGGGAAGATAAGCTTCTCTGAAGAGATTGCCACTTATCGCTGAAGATGGATAAGCTTCTCTGAAGAGATTGCCACTTATCGCTGAAGATGGATAAGCTTCTCTGAAGAGATTGCCACTTATCGATGAAGATGGATAAGCTTCTCCCAAGAGATTGCCACTTATCGTTGATGAAGGATAAGCTTCTCTGAAGAGATTGCCACTTATCGCTGAAGATGGATAAGCTTCTCTGAAGAGATTGCCACTTATCGCTGAAGATGGATAAGCTTCTCTGAAGAGATTGCCACTTATCGCTGAAGATGGATAAGCTTCTCTGAAGAGATTGCCACTTATCGATGAAGATGGATAAGCTTCTCTGAAGAGATTGCCACTTATCGATGAAGATGGATAAGCTTCTCTGAAGAGATTGCCACTTATCGCTGAAGATGGATAAGCTTCTCTGAAGAGATTGCCACTTATCGCTGAAGATGGATAAGCTTCTCTGAAGAGATTGCCACTTATCGATGAAGATGGATAAGCTTCTCTGAAGAGATTGCCACTTATCGCTGAAGATGGATAAGCTTCTCTGAAGAGATTGCCACTTATCGATGAAGATGGATAAGCTTCTCTGAAGAGATTGCCACTTATCACTGAAGATGGATAAGCTTCTCTGAAGAGATTGCCACTTATCGCTGAAGATGGATAAGCTTCTCTGAAGAGATTGCCACTTATCGATGAAGATGGATAAGCTTCTCTGAAGAGATTGCCACTTATCGATGAAGATGGATAAGCTTCTCTGAAGAGATTGCCACTTATCACTGAAGATGGATAAGCTTCTCTGAAGAGATTGCCACTTATCGCTGAAGATGGATAAGCTTCTCTGAAGAGATTGCCACTTATCGATGAAGATGGATAAGCTTCTCTGAAGAGATTGCCACTTATCACTGAAGATGGATAAGCTTCTCTGAAGAGATTGCCACTTATCGTTGATGAAGGATAAGCTTCTCTGAAGAGATTGACACTTATCACTGATGATGGATAAGCTTCTCCCAAGAGATTGCCACTTATCGCTGCAGATAAATAGTCAAGTCTGCTGGAGACAAAGCACTGGGGATCGCCCGTGGCTTTACTGAAGACTTCCCTGTCTGGGCTGATTGTTGATTTGAAGATCTGATTAACCACGAGGTTGCAATACATCATGCAATACACCCATGGTCTTGAAAAGATGCCCCTGGTTTGGGCTGAATTTTGCTTTGATAATCTTGAATTCCATGGGAGGACCCATGGCTTTTGCAGATAATGCCCCTGACTGGGCTGCTAATTGCCTTGAAGCTCAATAAGTTGCAAAACTTCGTGGGGAACACCCACGGTCTTGTGGAAGAATGCCCCTGATTGGGCTCAATCTTGTCTTGATATCTTCTGACTCTGGTAAGAGAAACCCACAGTCTTGCAAGAGGTGCCCCTGTCTGGGCTGATGATCTTGGAAATCTTCGTGATTGATCCTGGATCTGATCTCGCGTATGTGAATGCTTGATGATAATGATGTTCCATAACGAATGCAAATGCAAATGCTAACACGCGGTGATGCAAGAGCTGAGGAAAGTATGATGTAATTCTGGGTATGCATACGGTACAAGATGCTTATGAAATCGAATGCGGTGCGTATGATGCATATGATGCAGTCGAGTAATTGGGAATGCAAGTGCCAACGTGGCGGACTTTCGGTGGTTGCCAATGCAGATTGGGCTCTGGGTTATGTGGGAGAGTAGAGGGCAAGCCTGACTTCCTGACATCGTTTTAAACTTAACAGTTGTTGACGGGAATGAACTTGCTTGAGCAGCTTGCCATGAGATGAACTCGAGATGGTCTGCCCCAGAGTTCGTACCACAAATGGATTCATCATTGATTAGCCGATTCTTGTGGTAGTTGGCTCCAATGTACTCTTGGAGTAGTTTTCCCCTGAAAGAGCGTGGAAGCGACTTAACTTACCTCGATTGAACATCGGAGGGACCTATTCTTAAGTCAAAGAAACTCTGGGTGGCCTGCCCCTGATCAGTATTCTCAAGATGATTCTCTTCTGATCAACCGCTTCATGAATGATTTGCCCCCTGGTCGACCGACGCCTAGGGATTTTCCTAAGACTGACTGATTTCCTGCTCTCGGATGTCAATGCCCCAAGTTTAATAGGTTATATGGTATACTTGGTTCTGGTCCAGACCGCTGAATAATCCAGTCACGCTTGATTGCTTTGTGTTGGAATTTCTTTAATGCCAACTACTAACCTGTAAACAAAATTGTTTGTTCACGAATGATAATCTTAGTGCAAAGTTCATGCACGTTTTTGAAAGAATTGTCTTTTATTACGTGTCGTGAGAGTGAAACGAATGGACCATTTAGTCTAAACGTTGTGCTAACTGGATTGGCGTGAAAGATATAGCAAGGATACCGACACCAATGTTGATGATTAGCAAAATTGTAAGGAGTCAGGTTACGCAACCTCGCAATAGTATGCTTTCAGAATAAACCCCGCCTCAATTAGGTCTTTCGAGGGTTGTAACGTGGTCTGGTTCGCGGTTATAGAACAAAGGATATTAGGCTCAAACTTAATTTGTACCCACCCCTTCTTCTTGATGATCTCCATACCTACGTTCAGTTAATTCCATGCATGTTTACCTTGACGGTGTAAGCTTAATGGTTCAGGGTTTGCCTGAGATGGCAGTCACCTTATTTTGATGGATGTCAGTAGCCCCTTGATTTGGGTGACCACTGAATCTCATTTTGTTTTTGTTGAGGGTTTGGGGACCTCTTTTGCTTTTGTTTATTGATCCCTAACTTTTGCATGAACTGATTGTGCTTGTCAGATCCATCGGGATTGCCTTAATTTTGCCTAAGTCCCCTTTTGAGGTGCTTGACTTAGCAGGCTTTTGATTTATTTTATTTTGTTGTGACTACCATGCCAAAGGTCATTGATGAACAACCGTCATGTCTTTGGATTTTTCTTTGTTGATTTGAATGCGGGATTGGGTTAACTGAACAACTACCCTGCCCCAGGTTGAGTGTAAGGGTTTGAATATTCGAAGAAACTCCTACTTCTAGGCTCGAAGTGGTTGACTAGGGATTAACTCCTTATATCTCCGGTGTTTAGGGGATTTGAAACAATGCCTGTACATCATTGACGAGATTTTGTCTGAAAGCATACGATTTGCAATTATGGGTACTTCGTTTTCGTCATCCCCCCTCCAATATTGCTAAACAACAGTGAAAAAGTGGAGTGGATAAAAATATATGTGTCTGTGATTGTGATAAGTGGGAATAATGAGCGAATGCGACATAATTAATTCGGAAAATGCATAATCATTTCATTAATGTTACCATTCAACATAACAATGTTTAAATAACAAGTAGCAATTGACAGAAAATAAATTACAAATGCAAATGAGAAAAGCATCTAAGGACCGCTAATGTTGAAGAGGTCTGCCAGCTTGGACCACTGGATTTTGGAGATGACCACAGGATTCTTCAATCATATTTGTTGAGTGATGAGCTGACATTGGATTAGTTTTGATGTTTGTGGGTGTTTCGGGTAAAGTTTATCGCCTTCGAATCGAGGAGATCTTGTACAAGGTGCTTCAGAGTCTTGCAATTTTCAATGTCATGGCCTGGGGAGCCAGAATGGAATTCACATTTGGCATTGACATCAAATCCAAAAGGAAGAACCTCCGGAGGATCCCTCATCTCCCTAAGCTGAACAAGACCTCCCTTCAATAGGAATGGCAATAACTTGGCGTATGTAGACGGGATTGGATCAAATATTCTTTCTGGTCTCCTCTGTCTTTGTAGACCCTGGTATTGATTTTGTCTTGGTTGATAGGATTGTTGTTGCCTGTTTGGTTGAAACACGGGTTGATTTGCTGGAATGGACAACGGCTGTTGTGGAGCGACAGCAGCAACATGGTGATAACCCTGATGAGTTCTTCCTCTGTTGGTGAACACTGCACTAGCTTCGCCTTCCCTTTTCTTAACGAAACCCTGATAAGGCTTCTTGACCCCGCTTGCAGATTCGCCTGCATTCTGAATTTTTCCCGTCTTCATGAAATTCTATAATCTTTCTCCAGCCATGACAAGTTCAGAAAACACTGTGGATGTTGAGGATGTTAACCGCTCAAAGATCGGTCCTTGTAGCGTGCCCATGAATAGGTCTGTCAGTTCTTTCTCCATCAGTGGAGGTTGTACCCTTGCAGCTACTCCCCTCCATCTTTGCGCGAAGTCCTTAAAACACTCATTCGGCTTCTGAGTCAAATTCTGAAGCTGCATACGATTCGGAGCCATGTCAGTATTATACTGATAATGCTTCACGAAAGCGTCTGCTAACTCCTTCCAGCTTCTTACGTTGGATCGTTCAAGGTGCATATACCATTCTAGGGATGCCTCTGTTAAGCTATCTTGAAAGAAATGGATTAGTAGCTTCTCGTCATCAGAATAGGCGGCCATCTTCCTACAGTAAGACCTTATGTGGGTCTTAGGACAACTGTTACCCTTGTACTTCTCAAAGGTTGGAATTACAAACTTTGGAGGTATCTTAACTCCGGGTACAAGACATATTTCAGCGGCATCCAGTCCCAAAACATCGGGGCCTTGCAATGTCTTCACCATCTCCTGTAAAGCATTAAATTTCTTCTCTAATTCGGCGGTATGTGGTCCATATGCTTCACCTGAATTCTCATAGAAACCTTCATGATCGTCGTACTGGACTTGTGTTGGGATCGTAGTACCGTGAGGATGAGTTGTACCGACTGGTGGATGGACGGTGTTGGCAGGTATGGCACCCGCAGAAGTAGGAATTGCCCCAACAGGGGTTGGGGTGGCATCAACAGGAATTGGAATTGCACCACTTGCATTGGGAATTGCACCAGCCAAAGTCTGATTAGCGCTCCTCTCCGCTGCTTGTCTCATCTCCTCTTGACTCCTGGCCATATTCTGAATCACCTCCATGAGTTGATTCATCTGCGTTTTCATGCCTAGCATCTCGCTCCTTATAGTAGCCTGGTCTTGTTCTATCTGATCCATGATTCTCTTCTGATTATTCCTTGTATTATACCGATGTCGTGAAGTCAGCTTGCTTTACTCTTTCTGAAAGGGTAAGCGGCGTGTAAGATCGGGTTGTAAGGAATGCAAGAAATGATGCAGAGATGCTTATGCAAATGTAATGTAATGAGCACATGATGAAAGAACAATAGCGAGATCAAAGTCATAGGTCCTGCAAAACAACAAAAAAACATCTCTCCCATCGGGTAGGTTATCTATTGGTTTATAAGAGGGTATCCCAAAGGCTTTTAAACAAAGTCCTATGTACTAACCCTCGAAAGTTTCCCATCATAACGACTACTCGTAAGACGGTAATCCCTTCAAAGGATGAACACAGAGTCATGTCTTAGCAACCTTTGGAATAAGGTTCTACAAAGGTCCTCAGAGTCGCGGACTCCCACGTCGGAAATAAAGACGTCGTTACGACTACACGTAAGACATAATCATCCCAAAGGGGTCTATCTGAGCGGTGGGATTCGATCCAACTCAACGAGTCCTAAGTCTCGCAAATCAGAAAGAAACCACCTCCTAATCTTAGTGTATACTCGAAAGCTCGGGTAGAAAGCTTTATCTCACAAACCATCCAATAAACCCAACAGGTTAGAGAATCAAAGCATAAACAAATAAAGCAAATAAAACACAAATACGATAAACAAAATAGGCTTGGCTTGCTAGGTGTCCCCAGCAGAGTCGCCAGCTGTCGCTACTCGAAAAAATGCGTCGTGCAACGACGGGGAGGCGAAGAGAAAGGACAGAAGAGTCGCCACCGAACTTTATTTATCCCATGAGGGGAAAGGAAAATATCGAGAAAACCTTAAGAAAATAAAGGATAAGATGGTCTCGCAACCAAGAACGGGTTCGGAAGCCGGTTATGCGAGGGGAAGGTATTAGCACCCCTCGCATCCATCGTACTCGATGGGAACCTTTTGTTTGTCGATGTGTGAATTTATTTGCTTAAACATTATGCTATAAAAGTGTGTTCCAAAGGGAGAGAGAGAGAGAGAGAGAGAGAGAGAGAGAGAGAGAGAGAGAGAGAGAGAGAGAGAGAGAGAGAGAGAGAGAAAGGGTTAGAAACAGGGAAAGAGAGGTAACGGGGAAGAAGAGAGAAAGAACAGACTCGATAGGACTTCGCGGTCCTAGGCCTACGTATTCTCAATAGGTATGAGAAAGTCAGAGTCGACGTAGTTCGGGGCTACGGATATGGGGTGAATATGCTCGGCAAGGATTGTGGCCCTTGTGCCTACGTATCTTTACTTGAAAAAGTAAAGAATCAGAGCAGCCGTAGTTCGGCCTACGGTGTGTTGATGTTTTTTATGGATGATGTTATCGTGCGCATTCTAGCAGTTAGGTGTATTGCTGCTCACTTGTTGGAGACTTAGGCATTACCTGTTTGCGGTAGAACGGACGTAACATATCCTTTTGAAAGATTGATTAGTTTTCGCCACACGGGGCAAGGAGTCACGTTTGATTGATCGGATTGTTTTTTTTAGGGGGGCGAGACAGGTCCTCGGATAGTAACCCCTACGGGTAGTACCCAATTCTTTATCTCAAAGTTTTTGTTATAAAAAGGGTGTGGCGAACGAGGCGTCTTCATATTGAAAGACGAGCGTCGAAACCACCCTCACTACAGTGGGCATCCCTACGCTCGGAGAAGAAGAGGTCTACACCCAATCCTCTCTCTTTAATTCAATGCAAAGAGAACTTCGTTCTCTTATTAAAGATGTTTTTGGTTTTGAATGGTAAGTGCCTTGCGACAGAGAACCCTACGGTAAACGTCAGCACTCGGGATAGGAGAAGGCCTACGCCTAACCACTCCACGACCATTCAAGTTTTTGTTATGAAAAGATTTGAAAATGCACTTGGTACAGGACCAAGGTTTTAGGTGTGAAAATTGTGGAAGGAGGTTGTGAAAGGAGAGGTGGTGGAAGAAGTCGCGTCTTCATATCGAAAGACGAGTATCGAGACCACCCTCACTACAGTGGGCATCCCATCACTCGGAGAAGAAGAGGTCTACACCCAATCTTCTCTCTTTAATTCGATACAAAGAGAAATCAAATTATTATTGAAAGTATACTCAATACGAGACCGAGGTTTTATGAGGAAATGTTGGAAGCGTCTTTGTGTTGACAGATAAGCATCGAGACCACCCTCACTACAGTGGGCATCCTTACGCTCGAAGAAGAAGAGGTCTACACCCAATCCTCTTTTTAACTCAACACAAAGAAATGATTTTAAGGAGATGAGATTTGAAAATGGACGGGAAACGTCTTCGTATTGAAAAACGAGTGTCAGAACCACCCTCACTACAGTGGGCATCCCAACACTCGGAGAGGAAGAAAGTCTACACTTAATCCCCTCTTTTTAATTCAATACAAAGATAATTTGATTGTGAAAATTGTTTGACAAAGTTTTTGAATCAAGTCGGGACAAGTAATGAAGAGAGAAAAGAGGTGGTCTCAGATCCAACATTACTTATCAATAATTTGACTGGTAATGAATTACGGAGGTCTCGTCATCGACCAAAAACAGAAAATGGGACAAAGTGACCAATAACAAACGCGAAATAAAATGCTATAAACTTCTAAATGTAAATTGAAATAAAATTCTAAAAAAACTATAACATAAAATATGATATAACAACTTTAATATAAACTAGAAAGTAATATAAAGTTCTAGCAACATATATAATATTAAAATATATATATAAAATAAACAAAACAGTTTTTTTTTTAGAAAAAGATAATTTACAAAATAAATATACAAAATAATAATAATAATAATAATAATGTATAATGAAAATAAAAATGAAAAGAAAGGGGCGATGCGTGTTGGTGTGGATAGGATGAGCCACTTGAATCAAAAGCTCATCATCAACCTCCCCGTTTTTTTTAGGAAAATCGTAACGAACAAAATAATTGTGAAAAGGGGAAAAAAAATTTGCAACACGGATCCCCAATTTCACCTCCTTCTGTTCATCTCTCTCTCGCTCGCTCTACCTTCTCTCTCAACAAAACTCATCGTTTCAATTTTCTGCTCACAAAAATCAATCTCTTCTGTCTAAATCTCGACCACTTACTCTTTCAACCTTCTCTGATCTGGACTTGGAAGTGTTGGTTGTTGATGATGGAAGTCTGTTTAGAGATTTTCTGCGGTGAAGGGTTTATATTTTGTGGGTTTTGTGTTGCGGTTGTGTTTGGGTTGCGAGCGGTTTCGAGGTTGAAATTAAAGATGGGTTGCGTCTGAGTTTCCTCCTCGAAGATGATTTTCTGAAGTTATTGCTGGGATGTGGAAGGAGTTTCTAGTTCGATAATGGAGTCTGAAGTTGGATTGACGGAAAGCTGACGGTAAGTCGAAGGTTGAAGGGGCGTTTCTGCGTTTGACGGAAATCTGGGAGTTGAAGTCGTTGGTGAAGGAGACAATTGAGGATGAATTGAAGGTTTTGGTTTGGCTGAAGAATAGAAGATTTTTCACGTTCTAGGTGTGGTTCTACAGATATTATTTATTGTTTGGAGATGAGAGAATTGGAAAAGATTGATGAAGAAGGTGAGATTTTTGAACTGGGTTCGTTTCAGTGAGGAGAACGCAAAAGTTTGAGGTACCCCTTTTTCTTCTTTTTTCTTTCCTTTGATTATCCGATATCTTGTGGTCTTATGCACAGGATGTTGCCTCCTTTTTCTTACTTCTGTTATCCCCCTTTTTTTTATGCAGAACTTGCTGTACCTTTTTTATGAAAAAAATGGCTTGTACTATTGTTGACAGGTTTTGTTTGGTTGTGGTAGGGCTTGTCTGGCGTGAAGAAATGTTTTTAGATGTAGTAAGCTTGGTATTTTGGTCTTGTTGTATGGTTTTGCAGTTGTTGTAGCAAGGTAGTGTGTGTGCAGAGTATTGTCTAGTGTGGACTTGGTGCAGCAGGCTGGTTGTCTGAGTGCAGCAGAGACGGCTTGCAGCAGGCTGTTGGTTGGCATGTTGTGGTTATTGGAAAAGTTTGTGGTATCGTGAAGGCTTGCTTTGCATTGTTGTACCAGTCCATAATTTCTAATTTTCCTCCTTTTGTTTTTGCTGTTAGTGAATTGATGGTGGCTCATGACCCCGCGTAATGGATTTCCTCTCTTGTGATTTTGCAGGTGCCATTTTGGAACGTTGTGGGTATGTCGGTAATTGCGGTTTTTTCGGTAGTACAAGTTGTCTTGCTAGCAGCTTGGTAAAAGAAACTAATTGACATTTTTGTCCATAAAAGCTGAGAACAAGATGGCTCATTCGACACGAGCTGCCCGCGTGCTGTACTAGAAAAGAAGATGTCCATTGTAATTTGTCTTGGAATCTTGAAGTGGTTGTACAAGAGGCTGTGACTCGTGAAATTACGGTGATGGTCGTTGGTATTGTCCCATTCTTTTATTCTGTGGTGGTGTGTAATATCATATGCCATGAAGGACCTTTCCTTTGTCATGAAGCTGGAAAATAATAAACTCAAATAATTTTGATTGATGACTTTCTTCCTATTGCAGATTTTTCGTGTGTCTCCTGTTGTAACAATTGGTGTCAATTTGGGGTCGGCGGAACATGGTGCATAGGATTTTGTACGTTGATCTTCACGCTGTGCTTTGAACCATCTCGGTATATACGCATTTCGCATTTTCTGTCTATTTTTTCATGGCTGGAAATTCGATGAAACATTGGAATTATGTTTGTTGTAATATCTCATGATGCATTGTGAACATTTTGCAGGTTGTTGGTTAGGTTCCACTATGAAATTATGCAGGATAATTGACTTGATGCTGCAAAAGTATTGTTGTGAATATCAGTGGTGGGAAAAATCTGTTTGAAATTGGTTGTCATTTTCACGTTTCATGTCCGTATGGATGTCATGGGGTAGTGGCTAGGACAGTATTTTTCTTTCCTTTACGGCATGGTACAACCTGTTTGTATTATGAAAGCTGGTGTGCTTTTGTACGGGAAAATTAGCAGAAATGTTGCAGGTTTGCTTGGCTGTTATGAAACGGCGAACGGGAGTGTACGGTTGTAGGACGTCACAAGTTGGAGGCTGCAGAATTTGTTACAACATGATGGTGGTGATCATTTTTCACAGCTGGTGAATTGTTCTACCTTTCTGTTTTGTGATAACGGTGAATGTACGGTTTTGAATTGTGTTATGTAGCAGGGTTTCGGTGCAGGTAGTACAATTATGTCGCAGCTAGGCGTGATGGTATGGTTTCAAATGCTGTTTTTTCTTTCATGAATACGTGGCCTTGTGGTTTTTGTTACTGGCGCTGCTGTGAATGTTGGGTTGCTTGCAGAAAATGAAAACAATTCTGCTGCTGCTAATTTTTCAAATTGTGAGATCGTACGAGCTTTGTGAGCGCGGCTTTGTTATCCGTCGTTTTTGCATAATTTCTATTTTGCAGATGGTATTGTGGTGTCTTGTGAATTTGTCTGCTGTGAAATTCGTTTCCGTAAAAACTTACGGTTCTGTCCTGTGGGTATTGTTGCAGGTAGGCGGTGAAGCTTGCGTAGGAATTGCCGTAGTTTTGTAGAAGAAGCTGAGGGTATTATATGCACCGCAAATTGAAGAGACAGGATCGTGTAAGGACGTGCTCATCATCATTTTTCACATTCTGCAATTTTGGATTTGTGATTTATGAAAAGTATGAAAGTGGGCTTTTTACTGCAGGTACCGGCGGTGGCAACGACAACCCTTCTGCACCACTCAGCACTCGAGGACTTCGTGATAACAAGCAGTGGCGTCAAAGCTTAGACTCTTGATCCTTTGCTCTCGAATCTATTCATATTGCAATGAAGAAGACAAAACGATAACAGCGTCACCTTCTGTTTTCGCCACTTTGGTGATGGAGTCATGTTCACTACCAGAAGAAGATGAATTTTTTTTTGTTTCTCCTTCTACGAGTCCCCATTTTCACACTGTTTTGTGCCTTTATTTTTGAAACTAATCAATTTGTATTTGTAATGTCTCTTTTCTCTTGGATATACCCTGCAGTGCAAGGCCTGCAGATTGTACATCAGACTATACATCTTGTATCACCTTCTTATGCATATGTTAAAATCACTGTCAAAGTAAATATGAATTATGGCCATTGTATTTGCTGGCTGTTAATACTTGGGAACTTCACCTATTGCAATTTTCATGACTAATAAGAATTATGTCTCGTATGGAATTTGGGTACTCTTGTGGCAGTTGTTTATGACATAGAGTTGGAAAGAAACTTACACTCTGCCACAACTTAGACATAACCTGAAGTAGGCTTCACATAGTTTTGCTTAGTGCAAACAAATTAGCCTTAAAACGTCTTAGGAGTGATTTATTCATTTTTGCAATCCTCCTTGAGAACTTGTCTACCTGGCTTAGGGCGGTTTAAACATGGAAGGTGAGCTAAAATATGCACCTAGCCGGTTCTGTCTTGGAAAAAGATTCCCATGAAACTTAACTAATCACCATCTTACAGTTTGAAGGAGAAAGACAATCCATTTTGAAACACATTCCATACAACCCGCAAATCTTCCAAGCATTTCAAAAATTAGACACGCGTCTTGTGCATATGCCGGTTAAAGCGAAGAATCACTCAAAATGCAACTCAAGATCATTTTGGAATAAAAATTGAATGAAGACTTGGAACTAGTTAAATCCAAGATTGAAAGAAAATGGCATAGAATTCACTTGAAGTAATGAAATCTTGAAATCCTCCTAAAATCAACTATCTTCTTCAAAATATCAAATCCCACGGCCTAACATCATCCTGCAACATACTAGGTCAAGTCTTGGATTTAATCAACCACTCATCCTGGCTTATGGATGGAGAGTAACTGATATTGTCTTGAATAATCACCCCTCAGAAAGAGCACATATTTTTCTTTTATCTCCGCAAGAATCATCTACAACTTACTAGGGGTCATACTCACTAAAGCCACACTCGGGGTCTTTCTGAGAAAAGCATTCGAACATCTTATCCAAAAACCAAATGATCACTGGTAACAAAAACACATCCCCACAGATACCTAGTGGGATAGAATGAAAAGGGTAGGACAAATTTGGGGTATGACAGGTTGCATCCAAGATAGGTGGTCTACTCACATTACCTCCTCCTTCCTTATCCATAGTGCCAGGAAAAAAAAACCTGGAGCTCACCCAAAACTAGAACAGGGTGACCTGCTCTGATGCCAATTGAAATTATAACAAGCAGATACCAGATGTCGAGATAGATGTCATAACACTAGGATCAAGATAGTTTGATCACACAAGTAAATATGCAAAAACGTAAATGGCAGAAAGGTAAATAACACCAGTAGTTGTTAATCCTGTTTGGTGCAACGTCACCTACATCTGGGGGCTACCAAGCCAAGAAGAAAATTCACTATGATAGTATTAGTTCAATTCTAAACTCCTCTCTTACAACTTCTTTCCTAATCACTATCTTGTGTAACGTCTACCTAGAAACCCTTTAGATATGAGATCCCCCTCTCACTTTCTACCAGTCAAAAACCCGTGACAATTCTACAACAACCAAAAATAGAAGTATCAACTCTTCCAAGTACAATACTTAGTTTTACTTAAAAGCTTCAACCAAGAACAATACTCTCTTGCTTAAAAGCTTTAGAGTAAACAATTAACAATCAGTCAACTCAATGCATCAAACCTAATACAAGAGTGACATACAAAGAAAAATACACTAAACCTTAATGAGACTTAAATGCGCGACTAATCCTTATTCTTCAAATTACATGTCTTCTTTAGGTTTAGAAACCCCTTTAAATAAGCATCACATCTGCATGGGCTTGGGCTCTCAACACAAATAACCAGGAATAAGCTTAAATCAATTACAATATCTTGCACAAAAATAGGATCAAAATACAAAATATTCTAAAATGCCTCAATGATCCTTTTTAAGAAAACCAACATAATCTGCCAAGACAGAAGTCCCCAAAATATCCCTCATTGGATAATGCAAACTTGTGAATTAAAACACACTCAAAACTCACACTAAAATACCAAAATAGTCTAGCCTTACACTACTGGTATAACATGTCCCGACACATGTTACAACATCGTGCTGAACATGATGTATGATTGTCATGACAAAACATATAGCTTAACATCTTGCTAACAATATTTTTTACTAAAATATTGTCAATCCAAAAACCATAGAACTTACAATCGTGTTTCACAAGCTAGATCTTTATCTGACATGGTGAAGTGTTTGATAAGCAATTACTACCAAAATTGAAGCTGAAGAGAAACACAAGAAAGGGAGGGGGGTTGAATTGGCTTTGTAAAAATGAAATATTTTTCAACCCAACACAACAAATAGAGAACAAAGAATAAAACTAATGAAACCATTATTTTTATACTGGTTCAACACAAGCTACCTCCAGTCCATCCACCAAGGTGATTTTGCCTTATCAACAGGGACTCAATACACTTTTATCAATCTTGATTACAACATAAAGACCAATATTTAATGTTTTTTTTAGTATACATACTAAACCCTAGTCACTCAAGGAACAAAAATACAATCAAACAGATTGATACAAGATGTGTTTACAAAATGCTTCTAAGAAAGCAAAATACACAAATGAAATACAAGTATGACACAAAGGATTTACATTGAAGAGTATGAGCAAAAGTTCTTGTGTGTGTTTCTTTTCTCTCAAAGTATTCACAAATATCATTATTCACGCATGATAATAGTGTAGTAGAATTCGTTCTTTTCCATTCTTCAAAGTCTTCTTTATATAGGCAACGAAGAGATCCGTTGGATGGTAGAATTGGAATACCAAAATATAGTTGTATCTTTGCATAACGATTTATGAAAATGGGATACAAAATGGTACAATAGTACAATCTTTAGCCCAAACAATCAGTGTATTGGAAGAAATATTTGATCTTGTATTGTGTATTATTTTTCTCACGCAAAACCTTTTGATCTTATCTTCAATATTCAGAGGTTTCTGATAGGTAGGCGATGAAGCATGCATAAGAGAAAAGTAATAATTTGGTTGAAAGAATCTTCAGAAAATTGATCTTTAGAGTCTTGATCCAGTTCCTCAGAAACTCGATCTTCAGAGTTGAGTTAAGCGCAGGGTTTTAGAGCAAAATAGCTTCAGAAGCTTCAGAGTATCAAAGCCTTGGATATGTAGATGTCAGAAGCGTCGAGTACGAAATCCAGAGTTTGATCAACTTTGTTTACACATAATTCAGAGTTATAGTATACTAGTTTCAGAGTTTGATGATGTCACACATCCTATAAGCAAAGTCATAACTTGTATATAAAAGTTGCACACTGAATAAAATTATTAGGATACAAAATTGTTCTCTAAAACACTATATATTGTTATCATTAGAACATAAGGGCAGATGCAGAACCAAATATTGTTCTAACATAAACAATATGTTTATGCGATTACAACCATCAGGACAATTTACTATGAAATATGCATCATAATACGACAATCACTATCATCTAAGATATGACTTTCTCCATTGTTGTTGTATACCGTAACAAGTCTTTGAATTCTTCTGATCTTTTCACCGTCTACAATGTCTCCATCTATCTAACAAATCAAACTCCTCTGAAGATACTCGAAAGTATCCATGTTTCAGGGTCGGATCTTCATCAGAAGCTTTACTGTCGAATAAATCAAATTGACATTTCTTTTAATAATATAACACGATATTTTGAAGAAAAATTAAAGAAAATAATTAGAAGATGGGAGAAAAATGATGGGGAGGAAATAAACTATATATAAAAAATTCAAAACAATGTGTTAGTCATTGGCTACTGTGCATGCTCCTGTATGACGCCTCAGTTCAAAAAAATCAATTTTTTGTTTGAAACATAATTACTTTAATATTTTTTTTCTTCTGAAAATATGATTATTTTAGAAATTTAATTAAAAAACATAGTTATTTTTAAAAAAATTGATCACTGTTGATCTTTGGTGATGATATAATAACATCTCAAAAAATATAAATTATAAAATTTGTTGTTATAATTTTGTGATTGAAATTAACCGGTATTTTTTTTAAAAATTATTTTGTTTTTTTTATATTTTTTTTAGTTAAAAATTTTGTTTTTATGTTTAACTTAAACTAAAAAATAAAAAAATCTTGATGATAAAATCTATTTTTCTTACACACGCCAACTTTGTTTCCTTCTCTCTGTGTTAGATCTGAACCACTTTGGTTTTGACTATCCTGTTTTATTCCACGGTCAATTTGTCTTTCGGAAATGGCAAAAAGCTTCAACCCAAGTTCTTCTGTAACCCAAATCGCTCTGGTTTCGTTGTTATGCTTCATCTCTCTTTTTAACCTCCCTCAAACTAAGGCCCTTTGGTTAACTCTCCCTAGTTCAGGAACTAAGTGTGTTTCCCAGGAAATCCAAACACATGTTGTCGTTTTAGCCGATTACTATGTTGTTGCTGATAATATCAAGGGTCATCCACTTCCTACTATTTCTGTCAAGGTATGTTGTTTTAGCTTATGTAATTTTTTTTTATTTTTTATTTTTATTATTATCATTTTTTTTTTTAGAATTCATGTTTGGACTTTATGTTTTATTTGATTTAAATATGCACTTAGTTTCGCATAATCTAACTAATTGCAAGTTTCGGATTAAGGATACAGACTGAAAATTCATGGTAATCTGCTCAATTTAGCCAAATTTAAACCACTTATGCGATTACATTTTAATGGTTGACGCACTGTAAATATCTTGCTAATTAAATTAAGTAGATGGATAATAGATATATAGTGTTCAGTCTCATTAATCAAGAATTTGGACATGGTTAGCCATAACTTTTTCCAGTATTCAACGACTAAATGTCTATTGAATATCTAAAAGTTATGGTTAATCACATTTAAATCTGTAGTTAATGAAGTTACATTGATAGTTAATGGATTCCACGTAAAATATGAACATCATTTATAAAATATTACATTTTAGAATTGAGTTAGACCTAACTCCAATTGTAATCATTTTCACATTGATTGAGATATGGACCGAACATATAATATATATTTCTTTGATTTCTTTGACATGTTCCCTACAACTGTTAGAAATAGACGCGTGTTTGACACGGCTAATCTCAGGAGTGTTTGTATTAGATATCAACTCGTTACCAGCTGAAAAACTAGTGATTAGTATAGTTGTTGTAATACATGTCTGCCCTTTTCCTCTAGTTAACATCCCCATATGGAAATAATCTTCACCACAATGAAAATGTCACCCAAGGCCAATTTGCATTTACAACTGCTGAGAGTGGAAGCTACGTGGCATGCTTTTGGATGGATAGTAAAAATGTAGATGGTACCTCAATCAGCCTTGATTGGAAAACTGGAATCTCTGCTAAAGATTGGGACTCTGTTGCAAAAAAAGAAAAAATTGAGGTAACAAATAGTTAAATTCACTCATTCTCTCTATCAGTAATATTGAAGTGTTTAATGAGATTTGTTTTGAACAATGGCTTAAGGGAGTTGAACTTGAGCTAAGGAAGCTTGATGGAGCAGTGGAAGCCATCCATCAAAATCTGATATATTTAAAGAATAGGTAAAATCTCTTTATGTTCATTATGTTTCAGTTTATTTATTGACATCAACACTTGAAATCGTGTTGGTATAGGGAATCGGACATGAGAGAAGTTAGTGAAGCAACTAATGGCAGAGTTGCTTGGCTGAGTATAATGTCTCTAGGTGTCTGTGTTTCGGTTTCGGTGTTGCAACTGTGGTATCTGAGACGCTACTTTCAGAAGAAGAAGCTCATATAGATTTTGCTTTTTTGTGACTTACTCTGTCAAAATTAGATTGCTGTCTTTAAGTTTTGGAGAATCAGTGATGTGTTGTACATTTTATTTTTTGTGGATTTGGTTTTACTGTATCATTGGAGGATAGTACAAGGGGTATAGCGGAAGTTACATATATATACTGAATTTTTGGAGCCAAATTGTTGGTTGTGTTTGTGATTGGTTTTGATAAATCACATTCGTAATAAAGACCGTATTTGAGGGTGTGCAAGATGGACTACTGCACATAGGTGCTTTAAATTTATCAGGGTTAAATTATAACTAAATAATTCTCATAAAATATCCATGATTAAGTGAAATCTCTATTTCTTTTATCATAGTTAAACTATTACTATCTTATATGGGGTTTCAAATACTTGAGACTGCTGCGAGCTCCTTCGTCATGTTGCTTAAAAGTTGTGCATGTCACTGCTTCTAGAAAAGAAAAAGGAAAAGCAATGAAAGTTGAATAGGTTAGCTGTAATTGTTTTTATTATAAGAGTTTTTACAAATAACTATATATCATTATATTATAATAATAATAATTTGTATTTGTTTACTAAAAACTCTAACTAAAATCATACTTAAATAAAATAATTTTTTTTAAAGTTGATATTCCGGTCTTAATTTTTAAATAGTAAAATACACTAAATTTTCATGTACAATTTTTAATCATAGCAATTTTGGAATGAAATAGTAGGTAATGGAATGGAATAGAATAGTATATAATTAAAGATTTTTACTGTTTTATTAAATCGTGTGTCATTAAGAGAAAAAACATTATTAAAATTTTCTTTTTAATTTTAATTTTTTTTATTTAAATCTGATAATTCTTATTCATTCTCATATAACTTATTCATTCTCACTAGATATGTCATATATATATATATATATATATATATATATATATATATATATATATATATATATATATATATATATATATATATATATATATATATATATATATATATATATATATATATATATATATATATATATATATATATATATATATATATATATATATATATATATATTAAAAACAACTTATTAAAAAAGTTTATAAAGCCTTATAAAACGACCTATATACTCATGTATATCTATAACAATATATAAAGGCAATACATTCTTTTGGTGTACTCTATTTTCTTTCCTCTTTTACCCTTTAAAACTACTTAGAAGTTACACAAATAAAAATTAAATACTCCCTCCATTTTATATTTGAATATTGTACAAAGCATGGGCGGTTTACTGGCCCCAAAATTTTGCCTTCTTTTACAAAAGAATATGAAAATTGTGGCGCTTAATAAGTGCTGTTATGGCGGTTAAAACCGCCACAATTAACGAAAATGCAGAAAAATAGTACTTTTGACTAAAATTTCTCATGTCATAATATATATTAAATAAAAAGGCGGTTTTTTGTCGTTGATAATGGCAGTTTTAACCGCCGTAATTTAAACATTTTTCACAAATAAAACATTTTTTTTCCCTTTTTTATGCAATTAAGCATACATTATATTAATTTTTTTATATGATAATATTTAGATTCAACTACATTACAAAAAGTGCAAAATTAAAATAAAGTTGCTATTTATGACCAAATTAACCAAAAACAAAAAATGAATACTTGAAAAAATAAAATTTAACATAAAAGTAGCAGCTACTAAAATTATAAAAAAACATGTATTGTGTTGTAAAAAAGAAGAAGAAAAGAATAAATTTTATTCTCAAATAATATAAAAAATATATTAGGTCCAATTCTTCAATTTATGTTCACTCTAAATTATATGGTTCAAGTGATGTAAACTAAAAATTTGTATTTTAAATTTAGTTTGTAGTTACAGTAGTTAGTAAATAAAATTATGTTGTTAACTTGTTACTAATTTCAAGAATTATTATGAATCACATGAAATGATATTCCATATTAGTATCAGCCTCAAATTGAATATGGCTATGTTAGTTTTAAAATTCTGCCGAAATCAATTAAATTAAAATCTTTTATTTTGATTAATAACTATTTATATATATACAATATGAATTTATTGTCTTTAAATTTTTGCCCAGGCTTCAAAAACTTTCTGGCTCCGCCACTGGTACAAAGTAATTAGTTATTTGAAAAGAAAACTCATTTTAACTTCTAATTAAAAACTATATTTAAATAACTTCTCCTTATAAGTTATGTCTTTCATTTCTAACTCATTGGGACCATAAAAATGGAGAAGAAGAAAGACTGCATGAGGAAAATTGGAATCCAGACAATATTCATGATAATGGTAGAAAAGAGAAAGTTACAATTTGCAGATGTCATAATATGGATTGTGAATCACACTATGATTTCTATTAGAGTTAATTATTAGGGCATTTAGATTCTTCAATCTAATTTTTTGATTTGGTTTTTTATTTATTTTCATTTACTATTTTGTTCTTTTTATATAAACAAATTCATATGTGAAATTGGGGTTTGAAAATTGAGATTATTGGATTTTTTTAATGTCTAAGTAAGATCATTATATTTTTATTTTTTTTATAATTTTTCCTAAGTAATATTATTTTTAATGGAATATATGTCAAAAACACCATTAAAAAAATTGCACGTGTTAACGCAATAAAAAAAGCGGACAAACGGGCACGGAATGCCCGTTTGAACGCCAGTAGTAATAATAGTAATAATAATAGTAATCTATAACATATATAAAAGCAAAACATGGTATTTTGGTGTAGCCTATTTTTTTTAACCAATTTTATCCTTACTTTACAAAATAACTTCTATGAAACTACTACTACCATCTTTCACATAACTTCTCACTATTAACTTCCTATCCAACTTTCTATTATTAACTTTCTACGTAACTTCTTTTAAAATTAATACTATATAAAAAAAATATCATTTAAATTTTTACGTGTGCGCATTTAAAAAATGGACAAACGGGCACTCGAGTGCCCTCCTGAACGCTAGTTAAAAATAAGTTAAATATGTTGGTGTATATATATATATATATATATATATATATATATATATATATATATATATATATATATATATATATATATATATATATATATATATATATATATATATATATATATATATATATATATATATATATATATATATATATATATATATATTGAAAATTAGGCTAAATAAACAGATCTATATATGTATATATAGATCAACCTATAAGGCTTCATAGGTAAAATAAATTATTTGAAAGAGTTAATGTGAAACAGACTTTTAAATAGGCTTTTAAGACAAATCTAAAAATATTAGGTCAAACAAAAAAACTGATAATAAACTATAGGTTAGACTCAAATCTTTTAAGTTTATCGTTGATCAGACTTAAACCTTTTAAGTTCTGAATCGGTCTGACCTATTTCCACTATTACTTACAATTTTAAAATTAAGAGAGTATCTTATTGCACCCTATATACTTCTAACACACCATGTGAATTTCCTTATATGCACCCTGATTTCGGAGATACATCTTCAGACGCACCCTATTTCTGAATAATCGTTGACATATTTCGTAGATACATCTCCTGAACCATTTTAAACATTCATAACATGTCATCCAAAAGTCATTTACATTTGAATTATTCCAGAGATGCATCTCCAGTAATATTCCTGAGATACATCTCCAAATTGTATCAGATAAGATGTTTTTTTTACTATAAATTGTGTATTTGTTTTCAGATGAAGTATGAAGCACGATCTCGAATAAAAAATCGACGTGCAAAATAGTAAAAGATTAATACTGGGTCTGTCGAAAATAATATAGCAATATAACAGAAACATGTTGTACTAAAAGAGATCCAAAATGTAGTAACAATGTAAGAAATAAAGTACAAACTATAATACTACAATAAAATAATAACAGACAACTTCTGGGTGTGTCTAACAACCTCCCATCGACCTCATCTTCCTTCTCTGCCTCATCGGCCATTAATCCCCATCATCGGACGACATCACCGCTACAACAGTGCCCCATGTGCCTCCTCCACCATGGCATCCAAGACTCACCTGACAGCAGGCCCCTTAGGAAAGACACCATCGTCAATGTCTGCCTGCGTAATCTCCACTATGTGATGATACTAAGGCAAGACATCCTCAGTATGATCTAGCTAAGCCTGTTTCTCCTCTAAAATCTTCTGATGAGCTGGTCTCGACGAATCTCCTAGAGTAGTTTGCACCATGTACGAATGTGAGACCCTGAAGAACCACCTGATATACCCATCGACGTAGCTCCATTCGTTTGAAGTTATTGTAGCTCGAGCCTCCTTTAGTACTAGGTGACTCTCATAATCAGCAAACATCTCATCTATATGTCTACGAGACAAGGAAGAGGGAGTAGAGACAACAAGGTGTCTTGGGATGGTTTTGGTGTACCCGAACTGCCACATGACGCGCTCAGAAATATGAGGAGAAAGAATATGCGATCCGCAGGCCAACCACCCGGAGTATAGTGATATGTCATCAAATGACCGCGTCTGGCGGTGATCCACGTAACCATTGAAGTGGATATCCTTAGCAACCAAATAGTCAAGATAGACTTTAAAAGGCTAGACCGCCTGGTTCCCTTTCAGCAGGATAAAAGCACGGCATGTGGCATATCCTCAGTGTACTCATCCACACTCACCCATCCAGAGAAGCGCGAGAAATTCTAGAGGATTCAAGCCTGAAATGAAAAAAAAAGTATTCAGGGATCACGAATTATCGACAATGATTTTGCAAATATGAAATGAAAAAGATAAAAAAAAATATTCAAGGATCAAGAATTATTACCACCAGTAGTGTCAAGCTTCCTTTGACCTGCTTTTTCTTCCACATACATCCTTCCCTCAACTTCAAATACAGATAGTCCAGGCAAGTCACCCACGAGTTGTACTCATGGATCTGAGTGAGATCCAAGAAGTACCGGAGGTAGACGATGTCAGTGTAGGTGGCACTTGTGTTCACAAAAATACAAGTTCCAACAAAAAAAATGTATGCTCTCAAAGCATGCATCCTCTGTACCTCCTGCTGCTCAACATCACCATGTTCCTATTGTGCCATACTGATCTCGTTCACATACAACTTTCTCAGGAACTCAAATCTAACACGAGCACCCCTGGTCGTATCCACCTCCTTCACCGCCTTCTCTGGATCTACCCCTAAATGTTCTACCATAATCTCAACAACCTCGTATATGGTAATCCTCCCATGATCGAGGAACTTCCTCATAATCGGAAGATGTAACAAACACAAGACATCGTCTAGTGTGATAGACATCTCACCATGTGGAAGATGAAAGAAAGAGGTCTCAAAGTGCCATCTCTCCATGAATGCATTAAGCATCCCGTGGTTGACCAGAGTGTAACCGGTCATGCATAGGTCCTTCAGACCAGATAAAGATAGAACACTCTAAAACCAATCCTCCTCCCGCTGAGGCAATGCAACAATCTTCCTCCTATGGTTCAGAAACTTCTAGGGATCACGCTTTTGAAATTTTTCAAAAATAAAGGATGTCAGTAATAATCATTGTTAGAAATTAAAATTAAAATTAATGCACAAAAAAAACAAAGAACCCAAATAATGCTACCTCTTTGTCCCAAATATGTATGGAAGTGTGGTCTAGATACAGAGGAAGTAACGACATATCATATGGTCTTCCTCCAAAACCCTTTGGCTTGGGATTCACATCATCTTTACCCTCTAGATGTGGCACAAGATGAATAAGATCATTAGCGGGAGGTGGCACTAGACCCGTAAGAGGTGGCACTGATGAATCTTGACGCCTGCAGGAGGATGGAGGAAATGACGCGTCAGATAGTGAATCTCGTCTTCTATGGGAAGAAGACAAAGAAGGTGGAGTAACCTGAGATGAATGTGGTGTGGTCTGAGATGAAAGTGGAATGGCCTGAGATGAAGTGACATGAGGTGAAAGACGAGTCTCAGGAGTAAATTGTGCCTCAGAAGTCGACGCCTTTGCCTGACCAGATGTACTTGTTGCCTCTGGAACCTGCTGGCTCCGCTCCTACTAAACAGATGCATGTTGGGTAACCCATCCATGTCTTAGTCTGTCGACTATGTCAGCCACAATGCGTGTAAGGTATAGTAAGACGTGTCATTAGTGCATGCAGACAAAACACACAAACAAGAAAATAAAAAAAATAGACTGCAGGAAATTCTAGAGATGCATCTCCAGAAACATCATAAAACAATAGCGTTGAACAATTCCAGAAATGCATCTTCAGAAACACCATAAAATTATTTAATTTGAATAATTTCGAAGATACATCTTTGGAATGTTCTAGAGGATATGAAATGTTGAACAATTTCGGAGATGTATCTCTAGAATATTCTATAACTCAGAGGTCGCGACAATGACGTAATGTACCTCTTGCAATGTAAAAAAATGATTTGGTCGCCATTTTAAGCCAACAAACAAGTCATACACTAAGTCTAAACTATGTTACTTGTGATTTCTACACATTTCTATCCCTAATCACTGATTTCTACATATTTACACTAAAACTCGAATGTTTACCGAAAACTCGAAAAATTTACGTGAAATTGATGATTCATATGTTATTTCTGATATTAGAGATAATGGTTAATGCTCTCTTGAGTTCCTCTGACGGCTTGCTTGATGAAATTTTATGCTTGATGTACGAAAGCGTATTGAGAGAGTTTGGTGTTTTGTGTTGAAGAAACTGTGAAATGAGGGAGGAAAAAAGTCTAACGCGAGTTAAGCTCTAAATTGTTTCAGAAATATATCTCTAGAATATTTTAATATTCAATGAACTTAGAGTGCGTATGAAGATGTATTTTCGAAAACAGGAGACATATGTAAAAATTCACATGATACATTAGAAATATATATGGTGCATTAAAAAATTCTCTAAAATTAAAATTAAAATGTGGAGATGACAATAGCATTTGCCAAAATAATTAATTGGGCCAGAGAGATAAGTATTTCCAGGCCCATTGAAGAGATTTTAGGTTTTTTTTTTCTTCTAATTTTAATTAACGGATTCAGATTGGGCATGATATGATTAGTGTAGCTGAGACAGAAGAATGGCGATGGTGGCACGTGCGGTGGCAGTGTTAGCCGTAGCAAGACCGTCGGCGGTGTTAACCGGTTACGGAAAAACTCAAAGGCTTCTAAAATTCAAACCTTTATGTAGTTCATCTACACCTTCTTCTAGAAAACTGGTCCTTTACTCAAAACCTGGTTGCTGTTTGTGCGATGGTCTCAAAGAGAAGCTCCAAGCTGCATTCTTGCTCTCTGGTCCTCAATCCCTTACCGACGTCGATTTACAGGCATCTCTCTCTACCTCTTGAAGCTTTTACGCGTGAGTTTGAATTTGAAGTTTTTGATTTGATCATATGTTGTTTTATCAGATAAGAGATATAACCAGCAATCCGGAGTGGGAAAAAGCTTATCAATACGAGATACCCGTGTTGGCTAAAGTGCTCTCTGATGGCACCGAGGTTTGTCATTTCATTAGCTGATTTTTCACATTGCTCCTATTATTGTTTCTTATGTTTCTGTTTTTTTTAATGTGTGGTTGTGCCATTATACAATAGTCCATTTCCGTCGTAATGATCTATGCAAGACCTTGTTTCTATCTAATTCGTTAATCTTGAGATCTTTATTAATAACTTCTCTTATTGAATAATATATCTTTACCTGATTCTGTTTGGCGGGTTTTATCATCTGTTTATTGAGAATAACAAGTGTGAGTAGTGTAGGGAGGTCCTACATTGGTTAGAAATGTGGAGACTTGATCATTTATAAGTGAGAGAATCCGGACAATTATCATCTTAAGGTTTTGGGTTGAGATGTGGCGTCTCACTCTCTTGTAGTCCTGGAGCATTAGTCCCATTGGTACTCCTGACTCTCCCAGACTTCTAAACATTGTTTAATTCCAGAACTAACACTTCGTGATCTAGAATCTAGTCTTTATAATTGGCTTTTTAAACTGACTGGCAAGCACACCGACTATGCACAAGGCTAAGGCTCTGTAAATGCCACAAAGACAAGGAAAGGGTCAAACACAGTGCTTGGTTAAGGAATACTGAAAATTGCTTTATTTTTTGCCAAAGGTCCAGAGAATGCTGAGAAATGGTTAATTTTGACTTACATTTTGACTTATGAAACTGGTTTTGTTAATGCTGTTTTCAAATGTTGACTATGCAGCATGTGTAATAATAACGGGATTAAGTGAAACAGGCAAGGAAAGGCATTGAAACAATATGACACTGAGCCTTCAATGTTGGAAGAGTGTAACTAGGGGTTCCTTAGAATCCTTATAGATAAAATCCACATCTTATTTTATTCACCTTGGGTTTGAAATTAAGAAATCTTAGGTTATTTCTCGTTACCCTCTATTTTATAGCATGCCACAATGGCATAATTTATTTTCGAATCCTGTATTCTCAGGGGCTTTTGATTGAAATACAATGAAACCCAGTCATGTATGTCATTCATTCTGCAATATGCATCATCTATCCATTGAACGGTTTCGTTTAAATCTTTATGTTGGTTTATATTGAGCTGAGTTTAATCAAGATGACGTTTCAAAGTCGCTAGGTGCTGCAGCTAAACATATTGGTTGCTGTTTGTTCATGATTGAACTAATTTGTAGTCAAGGCTTTGGTTCAGGAGTTAATTTAACGGAAAATAGTTCTGAACACACTTAGGTTTTATGGTTCTTTTTATTTCATAGTGAGAAACATTATGGCTTAAGGATTACCCATAGGCACTGTCTCTGGTGAGAAACATTGCAACTCAGTTTTTTTTTCCCAGCTTGTGAGGCCTGTTACCCCACTGGCTGATCCATGACCGTATTTATAATCCAGATGCGAGTTTATGATAAGTGTTGAAAAATGAAAGACTCAAAGTATTGAAGACAAAATATCAGTCTCTTATGTTGACACTTTTTTGTTTTTCAGGAAACTTTACCGCGTTTGTCTCCTCGTTTAGGAGTGGAGCTCCTACAGAAGAAGATAGCTGCTGCCCTGGGAGAGCAATAGAGGCTTTTCAGCTCATGACTCCTGAGGCATAAGACATGTTTGTTCTATACCTTTATCATTTAACATCATTTTTAAATTATATATAATTAAAGGATTAGTTCCTTTATGCTAAGAAGTTAAATTCAGAGAGAACAATGAACAGAAAAGGTATAGTATTTCATTGAAAATTCAAGTTGAGATTATGATCATAGGTAAACACATTATTAAGTTACTTAAAACTGGAGAATTTTTTTAATCAATTGTTATAAGTATTTTCTCTATAAAATGAAACATTTTAGTTTATAACTATCAAGTGTTTTTGACTTAACAATTTTCTCTACAAATCAACATGTGTCATTTCAACACGCTCCATTCGCGTTCACTTGCATCCTAGGATTGCTCCATGTTAAACAATCTTAATCTGGAGCTCCTTTGTTTTTTGAAACTGGGTATGCATTGTGTTGGTGTAGATACTACTGATTAATTATAATTTTTTTCTCATTTGTATAGTTCCATATCTAAGCAGTCCTAGAATACCTCAATGTGCATTCATAGGATTCTTTTTCTCCAATGTTTATGTGTCATATGACAGTTGTCTAGACTCTAGGCAAAGAGACAAATGTAGGATCCAAATTTATATTGAAATTGGAAGGATGTTGAAAGTATGAAATCATATAGTTGAGTGATTCCGAAACTGTGTAGGCATCACTAGGATTTTTTTACCAATATTGCCACAATCTGAAATCAAAAGTACCAAATATGTCACAAGTTAGAAAAAAATTAACCAATATGCTACGATGGGAGAAAGAGTTTGTCTTTCCATTGGACGATCCTATGAAGGACATAATTGACTTTAGGGGCTCGGTCAACCATTGGCCAAACTTTTGAAGGTTTTTTTTTTGTTTTTTTAATTTTAAATATAAATATAAAATATTTATTATAATTATATATTTTTATATGATTTAAAATATAAAAATTTATATAATATAATAGATATTATTATTTAAATATTAAAAATTCATTACATGATTTAACATATTACTATCTTATATAATAGACATTACAATTTAAGAAATATTTTTAAAAATAATTTAAAAAACAAATAAAGTAATTTAGACGGGCCGATTTGACGGGCTTGCTACATTCAAACATTTTCTACGCATATGGTCAATTTCTCAACATATTCCACATTTTCTCTTTTCTTTCTCAAGATCGTCCATTTCTGTTCTAATTTTTGTACTATTTGGACGCCCTTTCTTATTCCTTTGCATTGTCTCGTCATGGCAAAGAGTGAATCTTTCATATGTTGGCCAATTTTGGTGGTGTGGAAGTCCAAGGAAGCTTTCGCTGTAGACTTTGTGTTGCACCCCAAATTTGTCCTACCTTTACATAGTTTCTAGTGCCACTTTATTTTGAATGAATAAAATGGCACAATTGGCCAGAGATCGTGTGTAAGGAGTTGTGAGTGTGAGAGGTCGAGAGTTCAAATCCCACCTTCTTCACTTTTTGTTTTTCTTTTATTTTTATTCTAACTTTTCTATTTTTATAAAAAAAAATAACAAAATAGTTTTTTTTTTATTATTTAATTATTATTTTCGTATTTTATTTAAATTATTTTTTAAAAAATATTATTTTTTCACTTTTTTCCATATTACTCATAAAAACATCAAAAAATCATAAAATTAAAAATATTAGAAAAGATTTTATTCTTTTAAGTTTGTTTTAGTTTGTTTTTTTAGTTTTGACTAATTATTTAAGTTGGGCTTTAAAATAGGCATTAGGTTAGAGTTAACCCTAATTTGTTACCTATATAAACATGAGTTGCATTTGATAAAAGGAGAAGGAGACAAAAGAGAAAAACGGCGGCCGTTCTCACGATTTATCAGAAGAAGGAATTTTTTTGGAAGAACCCTAACAAGTTTGAATTCATCATCGGCCAAGCGCTACCGGCGAGCAAAAAGTCCCAACGGCGGAGGCTCAGTTCGTTCAACATCATCGTCGTTACCGTAAGCTTTCTCTTTCCTTTGATTTACGGTATTTTATGATTTGTGTGTTGTTTTGTTCATTGATTGTAGATTAATGGGAAGAATAAATAGAAGATGACATGCAAGGATTGAAGGAGAGGAAAAGCTTCGATAGTCATCCAGGGAGAAAACGGCAGAAGCCTTTTTATTTACGTTTCATTTTTTTATTTTATTATTCAATTGTTTATTTTTTCATTTATATTAACTATGTAGTTTGTAATTAATAATGCAATTAAGTTTAGGTAAGCTATTTCAACAACAAAAAAAAACATAACGTAATTAGTTTTTTAAAAATTAAGATCTTTCTAAAAAGTTTTTTTCAAAAATTAAATCATTTTTTATTTAAAAACATATTTCTAAATAAAACAGTTTTTCTTAATTAAAGCTTTTTTCCAATTAAAACCATTTTTCATTAAGTTAACACAAAAATTAAAAAATGACCTTTCTTTCACTAAAACAAAAATTAAAACCTTTTTCGTTGAATTTAAATCAAATTTTTTCATTAAAATTTAAAATATTTTTTTAATTAAAATTTAAAACATTTATTTTCGATAACATTAAAACATTTTTTTTCAAGACATTTTTTCATTAAAATTAAAACCAGTTTCTTTATTAAAATTTTTAGTAAATAATTAGAATAGTTTCTCCATTTAAGCATGAAATTAATTCTCCTCTCCTCTTCTCAATAAAAACTCAAAAAGAAATAAGTTGTGATTTAGCCGTTTCATTTTTGTCTAACCCTCGTTAATTTGTTTGTTTCAACTCGTTATTATTTCATTTGTTCGTTTTTGTTCCATGGATGTAATTTACGCGAGGCCATGGTCGCAGTTATTTTATTTTGTATTTTTTGGGAATTTGTAATTTACGCGAGTGATCGTCGCGATGTTTTTTTTACTGCTTTCTTTATTTTTCCGCACTTTAATTCTGCTGAATAGTAATTTGTCATATTTTGCATGTTTTTACCGTTAGAATCCCTCAGAAGGAATTAGGTCTAGCTGTTTGACCGCCGAGTCAATAACCCTAGTTTTAGCCGTCTCAAATCCTAATTAACCTAGGCGTCCCGCCGTGGACAAAAATACCCTTTACCCTAGTTTTAGGTCAAAGAGTCGCCGTACTTTGTTTTAGGGTTTCCCGCCGTGGAATCCCTAATTTCAACCCTAAAGTTTTAATTAACAAATTCAACGTAGAAATAGGAGTTTCAAAGACTCCACATAAGCGTGTCCTTAAGATACGTTTATTCCCCACTGAAACCTTGACCACAATCAAGACGTTTCTAACCTCCCTTTCGAGAGGAACTACAATTACTCTGATTCCATTCCCGTCAGGATATGTAGGCACAAGATGCGACGTCTTGCCGAGTAAACTTAGGACTAACCCTTAGGTCTTTAGGTCACTTTTTCCCTTAGTTCAGTATATACAGATAATAATAAATAAAATAAGAAAATCATACAATAAACAAAAGGTTCCTGTAGAGTACTACAGAAGTTTAGGATGCTAGTACCTTCCCTAAGCTTAACCAACCCCTTACCTAGATCTCTCCCCGCATTGTCTTTACGATGCAAAATTAGGTTTTCCTCTTTTGACCTTTTCCTTCGGATAAATCAAAGAGCGGTTGTGAACTAAAGATGCGATTCAAATTAATTAATAATTTGATATCATATTCTAACCGCAACACTTTGAATACATTTAGAATCTTGAAAACATTTGGTATGTGCATGTTGTGGTCATGTCATATACTGACACATGCTGCGATTACATGAAAGCAAGGTAAATGAAATGCTTGAAACCTCCCACAATCGCACCACCCTCTCCTGAGATCAACGCTAAAAGTTCCTAATGGTTGGCCATTATGTTGATTAATGCTTTTGGCAACCATAAAACAGAATCTCTCGCGATCAAATTGAATGACATTATGGCGGCTAGATTTACTTGCTTCATCGGTCATTCCCTTATTACAGTTTTTCGTGAAAGTTTGACCAGATGCCAACATTTTTGTTCAATTGTGTCCTTGTTTTCCAAACAGCGATCCCAAACGATAGAACGTTGACTTGACCAATGCTGTAATATGAAGGTTTCTGGTAGCCTTAAGTACCGAGTTCATAACATCGCCCAAATTTGATGTCATGTGTCCCCATCGATGTCCTCCGTCGAACGCCCTCGACCACTTCTCTCTGGGAATACTGTCTATCCACTCCAAAGCTGCTCTATTTGTTCTTCGTATTTCGCCCTTGTAGTAGTTAACTGTTGCCTCTGTTAGTGCATATCCTGTAGATGAAAATGTTTAAACAAAATGTTCAGTAAAACATATGAAAACCAATTAGTCAATAAATAAAAATTGAAACATCAACTCGTGAAGATGTAGGCATACCCATGTTGACAACTGTTTTCCGTAGTTCTTTGTCTCTGAACTCACACATGAAGTTTTGCCCAATGTGTCTGATACAATAAATATGTGAAGATGGAGGATATTGCCACCCATTTTCAGGATCATCGTAAGCACTCTTGATTGATGGATGTCAGTCGGATATTAGACAAAGATTGGCCTAGGGGTCACATTCATTCTCAAATTCCTGAGAAGGAAACTCCAAGTATCCTTTGTCTCACCTTCAACCAATGCGAATGCTATCGGGAAAATGTTACCATTTCCATCTTGTGCCATAACCATCAACAAGTCCCTTTGTACTTGCCGTACAACTAGGTTCCGTCAATTTGCACAATAGGTTTACAGTAAGTAAAACCACGAACGGTTCAAATGCCCAAAAAAGTCGGTGAACCAGTAAAGGTGGTTTTTTTCGAGATTAGGAAGGCGTGAACCAAATGCACCGAAACTAACACAATGAGATAATACATCTTTTAGTCGGAGCATTAATGTGTAAGAACATCGATTCAAAGATAACATCCTTTATTCATAATTGGTTGACAACATATCTCGGGCGGTATTGAATTTTATTTTCACGAAATTAGGCGAGCATGTAAAACAGGTTCAAATAGCTAAAAGTGTGGTTGTACACTTAGGACTACGTACGGTCTTCCATGTGCTTGTTTAATTTCAAAGAATATGAAGCTTGAAAAACTGATAGGAATGATCCAAGAGAGATTCATGAAAGCTGATGACACCATGAAATTACACATCAAAGAGCAACTAAGGAAGATTGTCTATCTAGAAACAATGGATTTGAAACCACCTTCGGAATCGGTTAAAACAAAGGTTGCCTATAAAAAGGTCAAACTGACACAAAGTGACAACTCCACGAGACGACCTCCTTAATACTATGAACATGTTGACTCACATTTTACGGATTCTTCGACCCTAAAATCTCCAAAAAAATGTTTTCAAGGGTGTTCACATTAGAAAACCATCTCCTCCACCGCCTTTACCAAAAATAAAACACATTAAAGAGCTGGCACTCTTTATGCACAAAAACATTGAGTGGATTCTAAATGTTGAAGGTTTAACCAATTGTGGTTTTTGAGCAGTTTCGAGTTTGCTCAGTAAAGGAGAGGACGACTACCAATTTTGTTGTCTTCATCTTATATAAGAGATGACGACGCATATGGAATCATACACAAAACTATATAGGAACAAAGAAAATTATGATGCAATTGTCAATGCTCTTTGTCTTAGTGGTCCAGCACCGTTTGAAAAAAAGGATGCGCTCCCCGAAAATGAGACATCTTATAGCAAGTGCTTATGATAGAGTGTGTATTGATTAAACATGATATGGTTTCTCGAAAACATTCTTTCAACTCCTGAGTAAGCCACCTTAAAATCCATCAAAATACATCATGTGTATTGATTGACTATAAAAAAAAATATTTTGTTCAGATTTATTTGAATTTGGGGTGTCATATACCAAACACATCACCAGAATGGACGACACATTTCACACAAGATGTTGAAACTTGACTGAATCACTTTTTAGAAAGGATGGAAGAGTTCACCAAGTTGAGGGATATTGAGAGAGAAACAAATAAGGAAAGGTCAACGAAGGAACCACCAATAAATTTAGGCAGTGATATATCTTTTAATGCATTTTAGTTTTAATCTAACAATGTAACTCATTATTTGTATGCAACGCACCGCATAATGTTATAAAATTTGGTGGTAGTTTTAGGACAATTTTTGTGCTTCTAATTTTTATATTGCATAGTACATTGATTATGTGTGAGTAGTGGGTTGGGTAGGTCTGGAGATGCATCTCCGAACATACCTTTTACTTATAAAAAAACAATACAGGAGACTTTACGGATGTACATCTCAGTAAATCCCTTTATTTCTGAAAAAATAGGGCGTATCTGGAAATGCATCTCTGAACGCACCTTTAAATTAAAAAAACGAAGCAGAGGGCTATAAGGATGTGCATATCCGTAAAACCTCATGATGATATGATAGGGTTTATAAGGTCCTTATTTATCTATAACATCTATAAATAGGGTCGCTTATTCCATTTTCTTTATACAAACCATAGTGAATACATATCTCTATTTTGCATTTGTGTATTTCAATGGTGCAAAACCCTACTTCAATTTCAGGTTTCTGAGGACATACTTCTTGTTGATCTGAAATCCAAAATGAACACTCATTTGCGATATCCATAAAATTGGAGAGTTGTCAAGTTTGAGTACTGTTCACCCTTGATTGACAACGAAGGGAAAATACACTTCATCATGCTTGAACTGAAGACAAGTGATGATTTAAAGGTTATATGGAGTACTTTTTACCGTTACTCAACAAAAGATCCGAGTGAAGTAGATGCAAACAATTGCAAGATCGACTGAAGATATTCTAAGGATGTTGCAACGTCTTGAACCACCAGTTTATAATTAAGTGTAATGTTAAATTTATGTTAACGTTAACTTTTATCTATGTAATATTTATTTTGAAGTTAATTTATGTTGTTGTTGTTCCATTATTTTGACATTGTTCCTAGTTGTTTCTGATTTGAATTAACAGGGCATATTTCAGAGATGCATTTTCGGGAAAAAAAAACCCAGTGAATATTCAACTAAAGGACATTACAAATATGCATATCCGGATTCACCTTTATGCATACATAAATGCATATGTGGGTTAAATTTTAATAAAATAAGGGTTTCTTAGCAATTTCATCTAAGACATGTGTGAGAAAGGTGTGTCCAGAGATGCATCTCTAGACGCTAGGAACACTTGTAACTTTTCACAATGGTGGGGAGTACATATAAGGGTGGAAACAACACTTCCCTTATTTTAACCTTACAAAATTATCTCGCAAGGTGAATGATTTCTTTCACTAATAAATATATTTTCAAGCCATATTACACATGATTAGAGACTATTAACACGCCTTCTTAATAATAATTAGACATTTAAAGTGTAACATAAATGACCCAATTATCATGAATCAAGTCTTGATATCTTCTTAAATTTAAGGTGTTGTTTACTATACCCATGTAATGATCACACATCTTATGAAAATTCTAAAATGTCATTTCTATTCTATGGATTCCAATCTCCGGTTGTACATTCTTAAAAAAAACGACTTCATGACCAATGCATCCCAACTGTGTCACAAAATTAGTTTGAATTTCAATCTTCATATCATAGGTTTAGATTCCAATCTTCAGATTTATTATCTGATATTGTTTTTCACCTTTTGACAATATATTAGATGAAATTTGAGACTTTTTTATAAACTTAAATTATAAGTAATTTATAAATCAATTCTAGTAAGATAGATCAAAATAAAATAACTAATACACACACACACACATATATATATATATATATATATATATATATATATATATATATATATATATATATATATATATATATATATATATATATATATATATATATATATATATATATATATATATATATATATATATATATATATATATATATATATATATATATATATATATATATATATATATATATATATATACACACATATATTCTTTTGCTAAGATACACCCACTTATTTTTATGAAGGTGTGTTTTAGCAAGTTTTAACTAAAAATAATTAAATGCATCTTAAGGTATATGTTACTAAAATACTCATTCTAAAAAATAAGTTGGTGTAAGTTAGCCTCTCCTATATATATTTTTTAAAATACACATATTTATTTTTTAGAAGGAGTGTGTTAACAATTAATAATTAAAAAATCATTAAATTCATCTTAAGGGGCATGTTGGTAAAATACACCTTCATACAAGTAAGTGGGTGTATTCTAGCAAAACCCATATATATATATATATATATATATATATATATATATATATATATATATATATATATATATATATATATATATATATATATATATATATATATATATATATATATATATATATATATATATATATATATATATATCTTAAGGTGCATGTATGAAGCGTAAGTACATGATGTTATCTATGTTAATTTCTGATCCTAAACAACCAGGGAATGACATAGACGTATACTTGACACCTCTAATCGAAGACTTAAGGTCTGTTTGGTTGGGGGTTTTGGAGGGTAGGGGAGAGGAGATAATATTTTAAAATAGTTGTGTTTGGTTCAATTTTTTATAAGGGGAGGGGAGGGGATTAGAGGTAATAAAAAATTGTTTGGTTCAATTTTTTAAAATGTTAATTTAACTTTTTTTTTCCATGTGTTTTATTCTATCCATTTTTAATTAATATTTTGCTTGTAATAACTTAATTATTTTATAATTTATTGTATTATATTACATATCAATATATAATTGTAGTATGAGTTATATATTATGTAGAATTTAATCTTATAAACATGTTATAGGATTAAATGGATTATCAAGATGAAAAAATGGTTCATATGATCATTGATCATATAATTTGATTTTATGACGTTTATCAATATTTTATTTTCATTTTAAGATATTTTAGAGTATTTTAAATATTAAATATTTTGTGTTTAATTATCTATGTTTTTTTATGAATACTTAAAAAAAAATTATTTAGCATGATTTTTATAATATTTTAAGGGTAAAAAGGTAAATTAGTTTTAAAACTCCTCCCCTCCCCTTGTGAACCAAACATATATTTGAATAAAACTTCTCCCTCCCCTCCCCTCCCCCTCTTATGAACCAAACATACGTTTAATTAAAATACATCCCTTCACCTCCCCTCACCTCCCCCCCTTTATTAAAATCCCTCCCCTCCCCTCCCCTCCCCTCACTTGCATCCTAGGATTGCTCCATGTTAAACAATCTTAATCTGGAGCTCCTTTGTTTTTTGAAACTGGGTATGCATTGTGTTGGTGTAGATACTACTGATTAATTATAATTTTTTTCTCATTTGTATAGTTCCATATCTAAGCAGTCCTAGAATACCTCAATGTGCATTCATAGGATTCTTTTTCTCCAATGTTTATGTGTCATATGACAGTTGTCTAGACTCTAGGCAAAGAGACAAATGTAGGATCCAAATTTATATTGAAATTGGAAGGATGTTGAAAGTATGAAATCATATAGTTGAGTGATTCCGAAACTGTGTAGGCATCACTAGGATTTTTTTACCAATATTGCCACAATCTGAAATCAAAAGTACCAAATATGTCACAAGTTAGAAAAAAATTAACCAATATGCTACGATGGGAGAAAGAGTTTGTCTTTCCATTGGACGATCCTATGAAGGACATAATTGACTTTAGGGGCTCGGTCAACCATTGGCCAAACTTTTGAAGGTTTTTTTTTTGTTTTTTTAATTTTAAATATAAATATAAAATATTTATTATAATTATATATTTTTATATGATTTAAAATATAAAAATTTATATAATATAATAGATATTATTATTTAAATATTAAAAATTCATTACATGATTTAACATATTACTATCTTATATAATAGACATTACAATTTAAGAAATATTTTTAAAAATAATTTAAAAAACAAATAAAGTAATTTAGACGGGCCGATTTGACGGGCTTGCTACATTCAAACATTTTCTACGCATATGGTCAATTTCTCAACATATTCCACATTTTCTCTTTTCTTTCTCAAGATCGTCCATTTCTGTTCTAATTTTTGTACTATTTGGACGCCCTTTCTTATTCCTTTGCATTGTCTCGTCATGGCAAAGAGTGAATCTTTCATATGTTGGCCAATTTTGGTGGTGTGGAAGTCCAAGGAAGCTTTCGCTGTAGACTTTGTGTTGCACCCCAAATTTGTCCTACCTTTACATAGTTTCTAGTGCCACTTTATTTTGAATGAATAAAATGGCACAATTGGCAAGAGATCGTGTGTAAGGAGTTGTGAGTGTGAGAGGTCGAGAGTTCAAATCCCACCTTCTTCACTTTTTGTTTTTCTTTTATTTTTATTCTAACTTTTCTATTTTTATAAAAAAAAATAACAAAATAGTTTTTTTTTTATTATTTAATTATTATTTTCGTATTTTATTTAAATTATTTTTTAAAAAATATTATTTTTTCACTTTTTTCCATATTACTCATAAAAACATCAAAAAATCATAAAATTAAAAATATTAGAAAAGATTTTATTCTTTTAAGTTTGTTTTAGTTTGTTTTTTTAGTTTTGACTAATTATTTAAGTTGGGCTTTAAAATAGGCATTAGGTTAGAGTTAACCCTAATTTGTTACCTATATAAACATGAGTTGCATTTGATAAAAGGAGAAGGAGACAAAAGAGAAAAACGGCGGCCGTTCTCACGATTTATCAGAAGAAGGAATTTTTTTGGAAGAACCCTAACAAGTTTGAATTCATCATCGGCCAAGCGCTACCGGCGAGCAAAAAGTCCCAACGGCGGAGGCTCAGTTCGTTCAACATCATCGTCGTTACCGTAAGCTTTCTCTTTCCTTTGATTTACGGTATTTTATGATTTTTGTGTGTTGTTTTGTTCATTGATTGTAGATTAATGGGAAGAATAAATAGAAGATGACATGCAAGGATTGAAGGAGAGGAAAAGCTTCGATAGTCATCCAGGGAGAAAACGGCAGAAGCCTTTTTATTTACGTTTCATTTTTTTATTTTATTATTCAATTGTTTATTTTTTCATTTATATTAACTATGTAGTTTGTAATTAATAATGCAATTAAGTTTAGGTAAGCTATTTCAACAACAAAAAAAAACATAACGTAATTAGTTTTTTAAAAATTAAGATCTTTCTAAAAAGTTTTTTTCAAAAATTAAATCATTTTTTATTTAAAAACATATTTCTAAATAAAACAGTTTTTCTTAATTAAAGCTTTTTTCCAATTAAAACCATTTTTCATTAAGTTAACACAAAAATTAAAAAATGACCTTTCTTTCACTAAAACAAAAATTAAAACCTTTTTCGTTGAATTTAAATCAAATTTTTTCATTAAAATTTAAAATATTTTTTTAATTAAAATTTAAAACATTTATTTTCGATAACATTAAAACATTTTTTTTCAAGACATTTTTTCATTAAAATTAAAACCAGTTTCTTTATTAAAATTTTTAGTAAATAATTAGAATAGTTTCTCCATTTAAGCATGAAATTAATTCTCCTCTCCTCTTCTCAATAAAAACTCAAAAAGAAATAAGTTGTGATTTAGCCGTTTCATTTTTGTCTAACCCTCGTTAATTTGTTTGTTTCAACTCGTTATTATTTCATTTGTTCGTTTTTGTTCCATGGATGTAATTTACGCGAGGCCATGGTCGCAGTTATTTTATTTTGTATTTTTTGGGAATTTGTAATTTACGCGAGTGATCGTCGCGATGTTTTTTTTACTGCTTTCTTTATTTTTCCGCACTTTAATTCTGCTGAATAGTAATTTGTCATATTTTGCATGTTTTTACCGTTAGAATCCCTCAGAAGGAATTAGGTCTAGCTGTTTGACCGCCGAGTCAATAACCCTAGTTTTAGCCGTCTCAAATCCTAATTAACCTAGGCGTCCCGCCGTGGACAAAAATACCCTTTACCCTAGTTTTAGGTCAAAGAGTCGCCGTACTTTGTTTTAGGGTTTCCCGCCGTGGAATCCCTAATTTCAACCCTAAAGTTTTAATTAACAAATTCAACGTAGAAATAGGAGTTTCAAAGACTCCACATAAGCGTGTCCTTAAGATACGTTTATTCCCCACTGAAACCTTGACCACAGTCAAGACGTTTCTAACCTCCCTTTCGAGAGGAACTACAATTACTCTGATTCCATTCCCGTCAGGATATGTAGGCACAAGATGCGACGTCTTGCCGAGTAAACTTAGGACTAACCCTTAGGTCTTTAGGTCACTTTTTCCCTTAGTTCAGTATATACAGATAATAATAAATAAAATAAGAAAATCATACAATAAACAAAAGGTTCCTGTAGAGTACTACAGAAGTTTAGGGTGCTAGTACCTTCCCTAAGCTTAACCAACCCCTTACCTAGATCTCTCCCCGCATTGTCTTTACGATGCAAAATTAGGTTTTCCTCTTTTGACCTTTTCCTTCGGATAAATCAAAGAGCGGTTGTGAACTAAAGATGCGATTCAAATTAATTAATAATTTGATATCATATTCTAACCGCAACAGAAAATGGCGACTTCACTGGGGACCCTCCTAATTTTTAAGGGTTATCCCTATTTTGTTTATTGTGTGATATTTTATTAATTATTTTTATATATCATTGTACCTTGTGGGGATACCTGTTATTGTGAGATAAGTCCTAACCCGGACTTGAGTGACCTTATTATAGGAAGGTGAGATATTCGACGAGGCTTGCCGGGAGTGAGTCCCGACCAAGTCAACTCGAGAATCACCGCTCAGTTGAGACCCTTTCGAAAATGGTTCGGTTGATCGAGTGCAGTCGTGAAAACTTTTACTATTTTCAATTGGAGTCTGTGATACTGGGGACCGTAGTACCTTAACACCACATTGGCCTTATATAGGACGTAGTGCGGGAACTATGTGGGAGTAGTCCTACAATAGTTGCTACGCGATACTACACTCAAATGAGGTTCTCTTGAGAATATTATCGACCCCCGAGTCAGTCGGAAAGTTGATAATATCCGAAAGATGAATTGATGACTTTGGGCACCGCTTTAGAACCTTGTTCTGCAGGTACAATTAACCTATAGTACTTACCTTTTGGGAAGGGTAGACCTTAACTCCATTCGCTGTCCTCTAACCTAGGACCTTTGTGTGTGTATTTGTGCTTTGCATCCATAAAGCATCATATCATTTCCAGTTTCAAGGAATTCAACAGTCTTTTGCAAACTCAAAAAGGTCCTACATTTTAGAGTCAAAAAAAAATTTCTTTCCAACTGTCCTAAAAGGGAATATTTGCAATCGACCGTTGAAATTCTTGGAACCATTACATGGCATTAGCATCACATTTTTGCATTGCATTTTTCCCCCGGTTTCTCATTCTCGGTTCTCTCGTCTTCCAGTGTACCTTTGAGTCGTCAAGCTGATTCCTCGACACAGATATCAGACTAGAGCTAACTATAGACGCCAAATGTCAGAACAAGAGGAACATAATGCGGAGGTTCGAATGGAGATTGATGAGTTGAAAGCAGGCATGACCAGGCTTACCGAGATGCTTCAAGTGTTGATTGCTAGAGGAGAGCCACCTCAGAGGACTGTCATTCAGGAAGTTTCAAGTGTTGATCCACCTCTTGTTTCAGTGCCGCCCTCTAGTTGGCCTGAGTTTGGTTTACCTCCTAACTACTCTCCACCTATTGCATCTGCTGCTATGATTGGTCAGGCTGTCAGACCGGTTTTTCAAGCTCCTATCCTTACCGAGGCCCAACCTGTGGTCCACACGGTTAATCAAACTATCCAAGCTCCCGTTGAGAATCCTCCCTATGAGTACAATGTTGCCGATGTTCAAGAAGATTTTGTTGAGCCTGAGATCACCCGGGAACAGTTTCAGATCATAAACAAGAGACTCCAAGCTGTCGAGGGTACTGATTTCTTCAATGTTGATGCCGATAATATGTGCCTAGTTTCTGGTCTTGTTTTGCCTGCCAAGTTCAAGACTCCTGAGTTCGTGAAGTATCAAGGTCATTCATGTCCAAGAGCCCATCTAGTCATGTACTTCCGAAAGATGGCAGCTTACACCAACAATCAGAAGTTGCTCATTCATTGCTTTCAGGATAGTTTGAGTGGTGCTTCTCTTAAATGGTATATGAACTTAAAGCATAACAGTGTCCACTGCTTCTAAGATCTCGTCAATGCTTTTATGAAGCAATACAAATACAATTTGGATATGGCTCCCGATCGTCGTCAGCTTCAAAGTATGTCTCAGAAGGAAAAAGAGTCGTTCAAGGAGTATGCTTAGCGTTGGAGGGAGTTAGCTTCCCAAGTCGAACCCCCTATAGCAGAGAAGGAACTGACACAAATATTCATGGATACTTTGTCTCCTTTCTATTGGGAAAAGATGATTGGGAGTGTCTCTTCAAGCTTTACAGATCTGGTTACTATTGGCCAAAGGTTAGAAGAAGGTTTGAAAATTGGGAAGGTATCCAAAGCTGCCGAATCTTCTAATGGTGCAAAGAAATTCTATGGGAATTTCCATAAGAGGAAGGACGAGCAGACCAATGCTGTCATGACTGAATCAAGAAAGCCTCGCCAGGGATCTCAACCTGTTGTTGCTCCACAGCCAGCTCAGAATCCTCAACGTCCAGTTATTAGACAAGACCAGTATCGAAATAGGAATCAATTTGATCCTATTCCCATGACTTACACAGAACTTTATCCTTACCTGGTTCAACGAGGGCTGATCACTACAAGGGCTTTACCACCTCCTCCTAATCCTCCTCCAGCTGGATTTAGGGCTGATTTCCAGTGCGCTTTTCATGAGGGTGCCTTAGGCCACGACTTGGAGCATTGTTTTGCACTGAAAGCCAGAGTGCGTGAGCTGATGAGAGCAGGGATACTTGATTTTCCAGACAATCCTCCAAACATCCAGAAGAATCCTTTGCCAAGGCATCAGAAGTGAAGCTTCAGGCTGACCTCAGTAGGCTATTTATTTGTTTTAGACATGACAGTTTATCTTTGTATTGTTTTAATCACAGACCTTTGTTTCTCATTGTTTGTATTTTCCTTATTTTATTAGCTGTTTTCTTTCGAACTATGTTTGTACTTTTATATCGGTGAACTGAGCATTGCAACTTTTGATTTAATTAATTTTATCTATTATTTTTATCTCTATGCTTTATCTTTCAAATATTTACCTTTGTCCGAATTTTTGGTATGCAAAGATTGGAGGGAGGATGACGAAAACGTTATACCCATAACTGCTGTCAGTATGCTTTCAATCAATCCTTGTTGACGATGTGAGGCATTGTTTCAACTCCCAAACACTGGAGAAATAAGGAAGTTATCCCCTTGTCACCCCCTTCGAGCCTAGAAGTTGGAGTTTCTTTCTTTACAAAAAAACCCGCAATCTTAGCCTGGGGATGGGTAGTTCTCAGTTAACTCGGTTGTGCTTTCATGCAATACACCTTTCATATAAAGGTTGAATTCACAAGTTTTCCTTCGTACACAGCAAGCAAGTGTCGAAGATGTTTTCCAATTCAAAAGCCGATGATGGTTCATCGTGATCATTAAGCTAGGCAGTCACTTTCTTTCAAAAAAAAAGTCTGCTAAGTCAAAACCTATAAAGGAGACTTAGGCAAAACTGGGGCATCCCGCTGACTGTAATCTTCACAAGAAACAGCTCAGGCAAAATTTAGGGATAATGCAGAGAGGAGTTTTAAATCCTTACCCTAAAAATCCTAAATGTCAAAACAACCAAATGTTATAGGAAAGTAGTGACGACCATCTCAAGAGTCCCTTGACTTTCGAACCATCATTACTACCATCAGTGCAATTCCTAACCTATAGGAACCTGAATGCATAATATGAGTTAACTGAGCATAGGATTCAAGATTATCACGTAGATTGGGTGGGAACAAACAAATTTTGAGCCTTTATCCTTTGTTTCATAAACCGTGAACCAGGCCACGTTACAATCCTCAAAAGACCTAATTGAAACAAGGATATTTTGAAAGCATGCTACATCAAGGTTGCGTAAGCTGACTCCTAAAGATCTTTGTGAATCATTTATTTTGGCCGTATACCTGTATTAAACTTTGAGCGTCCTGGACCGCCGCGTTCTAATCGATGACTCATTTATTTTTCATCTTTCAAAAATAATTTTGATTTCAAAATTTGCATGAACTTTGCATTACCATGTTTGTATGAATATTTTTGTTTGCAAACTGGCTTTCCTCTAAGGAAATTTTAAACAATCGAGAAACTTGGTCAAGTGATCCTATCAGGGGCAAAGTCTTCTCAGATCTGGTTTATCCATGAGATTTTCAATACTCAGACTGGGGCAAAACTTCCGAGGGTACAGTAAAACAGTCATTTTCAGAATTAGACAAGCTGAAGCAATTATCAGTTCATCTGTAATGGACAATTTAATCTGGGGCAGTTTACTTGAAAGATCTCCAAGCGCCTTTCCATCCTTCCTACGAGGATCATCAACCTGATTACAATTTAGCAAGTGACAGTGATCTCCGAGTTGAGGAATCAGTTTTCCAGTTTTGTCATCTCACCAACAGAGTCGAGCCTTGTCATTGACATCTGCATTTGCATGTGATCATATATCATAGCATAATTCTTATACATGTGCATATCATGGGTGTTTTATCCCTATTTGCTTTTTCTCCCGAGGTCGTGTTTTACTCGCGTATTACCTCGTGGATGAAGTCCAATTTACCTGGCATCATGGGTGTTTTATCCCCATTTGCTTCTTCTCCCGAGGTCGTGTTTTACCCGCGTATTACCTCGTGGACGAAGTCCAATTTACCTGGCATCATGGGTGTTTTATCCCCATTTGCTTTTTCTCCCGAGGTCGTGTTTTACCCGCGTCTTACCTTGTGGACGAATTTATTTACTTGGCATCATGGGTGCTTTATCCCCATTTGCATTTTTCTCCCTGAGGTCGTGTTTTACCCGCGTCTTACCTTGTGGACGAATTTATTTACTTGGCATCATGGGTGCTTTATCCCCATTTGCATTTTTCTCCCCGAGGTCGTGTTTTACCCGCGTATTACCTCGTGGACGAATTTATTTACTTGGCATCATGGGTGCTTTATCCCCATTTGCATTTTTCTCCCCGAGGTCGTGTTTTATCCGCGTCTTACCTTGTGGACGAATTTAGTTACTTGGCAGCATGGGTGTTTTATCCCCATTCGCATTTTTCTCCCCGAGGTCGTGTTTTATCCGCGTCTTACCTTGTGGACAAAGTCCAGTTTACTTGGCACCCATCGACTATTTCGTGTCATGTCTATCTGACGTTCTTCCAGATACGACGTGTCTCCTTTTCGATGTTCTTCCGAAATGTTCTGATGTTGTCTCTCCCTATATGTTTTCTGGTGAGTCCTGAAGATCCCGCTCGATCTCTTCAAGGAATGTCCCGAAAACTCTAGCGTCTGTCGTTTACCTGGTCCTGCCTCCGTGTGGATCATATGTTACCTTGTCACCACCGCGTGTCTTCTTCCCCAGTGCATTTCCTCGTTGCGCCGTCCCCTGTGACGTTGTTTCGTCTGCATCCGTGCATTTTTTTCATTTTCATCATACGCATCATATTAGATTCATGGCATTGTCAGAATTATAGTTCGTGTTATTTTGTCCATATCATTGCATATCACTACATCTAGGGGCCAAATTTCCGGTTATCTGTATTTAAATCCCTTTTACCGCGATTTCTCGAGTCTCCGCTGCTCAAATCATCCGGTGAAGCTATTTAAATAGGGGCATCTGTTGCACCCCAAATTTGTCCTACCTTTACATAGTTTCTAGTGCCACTTTATTTTGAATGAATAAAATGGCACAATTGGCAAGAGATCGTGTGTAAGGATTTGTGAGTGTGAGAGGTCGAGAGTTCAAATCCCACCTTCTTCACTTTTTGTTTTTCTTTTATTTTTATTCTAACTTTTCTATTTTTATAAAAAAAAATAACAAAATAGTTTTTTTTTTATTATTTAATTATTATTTTCGTATTTTATTTAAATTATTTTTTAAAAAATATTATTTTTTCACTTTTTTCCATATTACTCATAAAAACATCAAAAAATCAAAAAATTAAAAATATTAGAAAATATTTTATTCTTTTAAGTTTGTTTTAGTTTGTTTTTTTAGTTTTGACTAATTATTTAAGTTGGGCTTTAAAATAGGCATTAGGTTAGAGTTAACCCTAATTTGTTACCTATATAAACATGAGTTGCATTTGATAAAAGGAGAAGGAGACAAAAGAGAAAAACGGCGGCCGTTCTCACGATTTATCAGAAGAAGGAATTTTTTTGGAAGAACCCTAACAAGTTTGAATTCATCATCGGCCAAGCGCTACCGGCGAGCAAAAAGTCCCAACGGCGGAGGCTCAGTTCGTTCAACATCATCGTCGTTACCGTAAGCTTTCTCTTTCCTTTGATTTACGGCATTTTATGATTTTTGTGTGTTGTTTTGTTCATTGATTGTAGATTAATGGGAAGAATAAATAGAAGATGACATGCAAGGATTGAAGGAGAGGAAAAGCTTCGATAGTCATCCAGGGAGAAAACGGCAGAAGCCTTTTTATTTACGTTTCATTTTTTTATTTTATTATTCAATTGTTTATTTTTTCATTTATATTAACTATGTAGTTTGTAATTAATAATGCAATTAAGTTTAGGTAAGCTATTTCAACAACAAAAAAAAACATAACGTAATTAGTTTTTTAAAAATTAAGATCTTTCTAAAAAGTTTTTTTCAAAAATTAAATCATTTTTTATTTAAAAACATATTTCTAAATAAAACAGTTTTTCTTAATTAAAGCTTTTTTCCAATTAAAACCATTTTTCATTAAGTTAACACAAAAATTAAAAAATGACCTTTCTTTCACTAAAACAAAAATTAAAACCTTTTTCGTTGAATTTAAATCAAATTTTTTCATTAAAATTTAAAACATTTTTTTAATTAAAATTTAAAACATTTATTTTCGATAACATTAAAACATTTTTTTTCAAGACATTTTTTCATTAAAATTAAAACCAGTTTCTTTATTAAAATTTTTAGTAAATAATTAGAATAGTTTCTCCATTTAAGCATGAAATTAATTCTCCTCTCCTCTTCTCAATAAAAACTCAAAAAGAAATAAGTTGTGATTTAGCCGTTTCATTTTTGTCTAACCCTCGTTAATTTGTTTGTTTCAACTCGTTATTATTTCATTTGTTCGTTTTTGTTCCATGGATGTAATTTACGCGAGGCCATGGTCGCAGTTATTTTATTTTGCATTTTTTGGGAATTTGTAATTTACGCGAGTGATCGTCGCGATGTTTTTTTTACCGCTTTCTTTATTTTTCCGCACTTTAATTCTGCTGAATAGTAATTTGTCGTATTTTGCATGTTTTTACCGTTAGAATCCCTCAGAAGGAATTAGGTCTAGCTGTTTGACCGCCGAGTCAATAACCCTAGTTTTAGCCGTCTCAAATCCTAATTAACCTAGGCGTCCCGCCGTGGACAAAAATACCCTTTACCCTAGTTTTAGGTCAAAGAGTCGCCGTACTTTGTTTTAGGGTTTCCCGCCGTGGAATCCCTAATTTCAACCCTAAATTTTTAATTAACAAATTCAACGTAGAAATAGGAGTTTCAAAGACTCCACATAAGCGTGTCCTTAAGATACGTTTATTCCCCACTGAAACCTTGACCACAGTCAAGACGTTTCTAACCTCCCTTTCGAGAGGAACTACAATTACTCTGATTCCATTCCCGTCAGGATATGTAGGCACAAGATGCGACGTCTTGCCGAGTAAACTTAGGACTAACCCTTAGGTCTTTAGGTCACTTTTTCCCTTAGTTCAGTATATACAGATAATAATAAATAAAATAAGAAAATCATACAATAAACAAAAGGTTCCTGTAGAGTACTACAGAAGTTTAGGATGCTAGTACCTTCCCTAAGCTTAACCAACCCCTTACCTAGATCTCTCCCCGCATTGTCTTTACGATGCAAAATTAGGTTTTCCTCTTTTGACCTTTTCCTTCGGATAAATCAAAGAGCGGTTGTGAACTAAAGATGCGATTCAAATTAATTAATAATTTGATATCATATTCTAACCGCAACACTTTGAATACATTTAGAATCTTGAAAACATTTGGTATGTGCATGTTGTGGTCATGTCATATACTGACACATGCTGCGATTACATGAAAGCAAGGTAAATGAAATGCTTGAAACCTCCCACAATCGCACCACCCTCTCCTGAGATCAACGCTAAAAGTTCCTAATGGTTGGCCATTATGTTGATTAATGCTTTTGGCAACCATAAAACAGAATCTCTCGCGATCAAATTGAATGACATTATGGCGGCTAGATTTACTTGCTTCATCGGTCATTCCCTTATTACAGTTTTTCGTGAAAGTTTGACCAGATGCCAACATTTTTGTTCAATTGTGTCCTTGTTTTCCAAACAGCGATCCCAAACGATAGAACGTTGACTTGACCAATGCTGTAATATGAAGGTTTCTGGTAGCCTTAAGTACCGAGTTCATAACATCGCCCAAATTTGATGTCATGTGTCCCCATCGATGTCCTCCGTCGAACGCCCTCGACCACTTCTCTCTGGGAATACTGTCTATCCACTCCAAAGCTGCTCTATTTGTTCTTCGTATTTCGCCCTTGTAGTAGTTAACTGTTGCCTCTGTTAGTGCATATCCTGTAGATGAAAATGTTTAAACAAAATGTTCAGTAAAACATATGAAAACCAATTAGTCAATAAATAAAAATTGAAACATCAACTCGTGAAGATGTAGGCATACCCATGTTGACAACTGTTTTCCGTAGTTCTTTGTCTCTGAACTCACACATGAAGTTTTGCCCAATGTGTCTGATACAATAAATATGTGAAGATGGAGGATATTGCCACCCATTTTCAGGATCATCGTAAGCACTCTTGATTGATGGATGTCAGTCGGATATTAGACAAAGATTGGCCTAGGGGTCACATTCATTCTCAAATTCCTGAGAAGGAAACTCCAAGTATCCTTTGTCTCACCTTCAACCAATGCGAATGCTATCGGGAAAATGTTACCATTTCCATCTTGTGCCATAACCATCAACAAGTCCCTTTGTACTTGCCGTACAACTAGGTTCCGTCAATTTGCACAATAGGTTTACAGTAAGTAAAACCACGAACGGTTCAAATGCCCAAAAAAGTCGGTGAACCAGTAAAGGTGGTTTTTTTCGAGATTAGGAAGGCGTGAACCAAATGCACCGAAACTAACACAATGAGATAATACATCTTTTAGTCGGAGCATTAATGTGTAAGAACATCGATTCAAAGATAACATCCTTTATTCATAATTGGTTGACAACATATCTCGGGCGGTATTGAATTTTATTTTCACGAAATTAGGCGAGCATGTAAAACAGGTTCAAATAGCTAAAAGTGTGGTTGTACACTTAGGACTACGTACGGTCTTCCATGTGCTTGTTTAATTTCAAAGAATATGAAGCTTGAAAAACTGATAGGAATGATCCAAGAGAGATTCATGAAAGCTGATGACACCATGAAATTACACATCAAAGAGCAACTAAGGAAGATTGTCTATCTAGAAACAATGGATTTGAAACCACCTTCGGAATCGGTTAAAACAAAGGTTGCCTATAAAAAGGTCAAACTGACACAAAGTGACAACTCCACGAGACGACCTCCTTAATACTATGAACATGTTGACTCACATTTTACGGATTCTTCGACCCTAAAATCTCCAAAAAAATGTTTTCAAGGGTGTTCACATTAGAAAACCATCTCCTCCACCGCCTTTACCAAAAATAAAACACATTAAAGAGCTGGCACTCTTTATGCACAAAAACATTGAGTGGATTCTAAATGTTGAAGGTTTAACCAATTGTGGTTTTTGAGCAGTTTCGAGTTTGCTCAGTAAAGGAGAGGACGACTACCAATTTTGTTGTCTTCATCTTATATAAGAGATGACGACGCATATGGAATCATACACAAAACTATATAGGAACAAAGAAAATTATGATGCAATTGTCAATGCTCTTTGTCTTAGTGGTCCAGCACCGTTTGAAAAAAAGGATGCGCTCCCCGAAAATGAGACATCTTATAGCAAGTGCTTATGATAGAGTGTGTATTGATTAAACATGATATGGTTTCTCGAAAACATTCTTTCAACTCCTGAGTAAGCCACCTTAAAATCCATCAAAATACATCATGTGTATTGATTGACTATAAAAAAAAATATTTTGTTCAGATTTATTTGAATTTGGGGTGTCATATACCAAACACATCACCAGAATGGACGACACATTTCACACAAGATGTTGAAACTTGACTGAATCACTTTTTAGAAAGGATGGAAGAGTTCACCAAGTTGAGGGATATTGAGAGAGAAACAAATAAGGAAAGGTCAACGAAGGAACCACCAATAAATTTAGGCAGTGATATATCTTTTAATGCATTTTAGTTTTAATCTAACAATGTAACTCATTATTTGTATGCAACGCACCGCATAATGTTATAAAATTTGGTGGTAGTTTTAGGACAATTTTTGTGCTTCTAATTTTTATATTGCATAGTACATTGATTATGTGTGAGTAGTGGGTTGGGTAGGTCTGGAGATGCATCTCCGAACATACCTTTTACTTATAAAAAAACAATACAGGAGACTTTACGGATGTACATCTCAGTAAATCCCTTTATTTCTGAAAAAATAGGGCGTATCTGGAAATGCATCTCTGAACGCACCTTTAAATTAAAAAAACGAAGCAGAGGGCTATAAGGATGTGCATATCCGTAAAACCTCATGATGATATGATAGGGTTTATAAGGTCCTTATTTATCTATAACATCTATAAATAGGGTCGCTTATTCCATTTTCTTTATACAAACCATAGTGAATACATATCTCTATTTTGCATTTGTGTATTTCAATGGTGCAAAACCCTACTTCAATTTCAGGTTTCTGAGGACATACTTCTTGTTGATCTGAAATCCAAAATGAACACTCATTTGCGATATCCATAAAATTGGAGAGTTGTCAAGTTTGAGTACTGTTCACCCTTGATTGACAACGAAGGGAAAATACACTTCATCATGCTTGAACTGAAGACAAGTGATGATTTAAAGGTTATATGGAGTACTTTTTACCGTTACTCAACAAAAGATCCGAGTGAAGTAGATGCAAACAATTGCAAGATCGACTGAAGATATTCTAAGGATGTTGCAACGTCTTGAACCACCAGTTTATAATTAAGTGTAATGTTAAATTTATGTTAACGTTAACTTTTATCTATGTAATATTTATTTTGAAGTTAATTTATGTTGTTGTTGTTCCATTATTTTGACATTGTTCCTAGTTGTTTCTGATTTGAATTAACAGGGCATATTTCAGAGATGCATTTTCGGGAAAAAAAAACCCAGTGAATATTCAACTAAAGGACATTACAAATATGCATATCCGGATTCACCTTTATGCATACATAAATGCATATGTGGGTTAAATTTTAATAAAATAAGGGTTTCTTAGCAATTTCATCTAAGACATGTGTGAGAAAGGTGTGTCCAGAGATGCATCTCTAGACGCTAGGAACACTTGTAACTTTTCACAATGGTGGGGAGTACATATAAGGGTGGAAACAACACTTCCCTTATTTTAACCTTACAAAATTATCTCGCAAGGTGAATGATTTCTTTCACTAATAAATATATTTTCAAGCCATATTACACATGATTAGAGACTATTAACACGCCTTCTTAATAATAATTAGACATTTAAAGTGTAACATAAATGACCCAATTATCATGAATCAAGTCTTGATATCTTCTTAAATTTAAGGTGTTGTTTACTATACCCATGTAATGATCACACATCTTATGAAAATTCTAAAATGTCATTTCTATTCTATGGATTCCAATCTCCGGTTGTACATTCTTAAAAAAAACGACTTCATGACCAATGCATCCCAACTGTGTCACAAAATTAGTTTGAATTTCAATCTTCATATCATAGGTTTAGATTCCAATCTTCAGATTTATTATCTGATATTGTTTTTCACCTTTTGACAATATATTAGATGAAATTTGAGACTTTTTTATAAACTTAAATTATAAGTAATTTATAAATCAATTCTAGTAAGATAGATCAAAATAAAATAACTAATACACACACACACATATATATATATATATATATATATATATATATATATATATATATATATATATATATATATATATATATATATATATATATATATATATATATATATATATATATATATATATATATATATATATATATATATATATATATATATATATATATATATATATATATATATATATATATATATATATATATATATATATATATATATATATATATATATATATATACACACATATATTCTTTTGCTAAGATACACCCACTTATTTTTATGAAGGTGTGTTTTAGCAAGTTTTAACTAAAAATAATTAAATGCATCTTAAGGTATATGTTACTAAAATACTCATTCTAAAAAATAAGTTGGTGTAAGTTAGCCTCTCCTATATATATTTTTTAAAATACACATATTTATTTTTTAGAAGGAGTGTGTTAACAATTAATAATTAAAAAATCATTAAATTCATCTTAAGGGGCATGTTGGTAAAATACACCTTCATACAAGTAAGTGGGTGTATTCTAGCAAAACCCATATATATATATATATATATATATATATATATATATATATATATATATATATATATATATATATATATATATATATATATATATATATATATATATATATATATATATATATATATATATATATATATATATATATATATATATATATATATATATATATATATATATATATATATATATATATATATATATATATATATATATATATATATATATATATATATATATATATATATATATATATATATATATATATATATATATATATATATATATATCTTAAGGTGCATGTATGAAGCGTAAGTACATGATGTTATCTATGTTAATTTCTGATCCTAAACAACCAGGGAATGACATAGACGTATACTTGACACCTCTAATCGAAGACTTAAGGTCTGTTTGGTTGGGGGTTTTGGAGGGTAGGGGAGAGGAGATAATATTTTAAAATAGTTGTGTTTGGTTCAATTTTTTATAAGGGGAGGGGAGGGGATTAGAGGTAATAAAAAATTGTTTGGTTCAATTTTTTAAAATGTTAATTTAACTTTTTTTTTCCATGTGTTTTATTCTATCCATTTTTAATTAATATTTTGCTTGTAATAACTTAATTATTTTATAATTTATTGTATTATATTACATATCAATATATAATTGTAGTATGAGTTATATATTATGTAGAATTTAATCTTATAAACATGTTATAGGATTAAATGGATTATCAAGATGAAAAAATGGTTCATATGATCATTGATCATATAATTTGATTTTATGACGTTTATCAATATTTTATTTTCATTTTAAGATATTTTAGAGTATTTTAAATATTAAATATTTTGTGTTTAATTATCTATGTTTTTTTATGAATACTTAAAAAAAAATTATTTAGCATGATTTTTATAATATTTTAAGGGTAAAAAGGTAAATTAGTTTTAAAACTCCTCCCCTCCCCTTGTGAACCAAACATATATTTGAATAAAACTTCTCCCTCCCCTCCCCTCCCCCTCTTATGAACCAAACATACGTTTAATTAAAATACATCCCTTCACCTCCCCTCACCTCCCCCCCTTTATTAAAATCCCTCCCCTCCCCTCCCCTCCCCTCCCCTCCCCTCCGTTGAACCAAACGGACCCTTAAAGATTTTGTGGGAGAACGGTGTGGAGGTTTATGATGGATACAGGAAAGAAAGTTTCAATTTGAGGGCGATGTTGTTTGGCACAATTAATGATTTTCCAACATACGAAAACCTATCAAGGTATAACATTAAAGGTCAATGTGCGTGTCCTATTTGCGAAGAAAACACATATTAGACGCGATTAGAATTTTGTCAGAAGAATGTCTTTCTCGTTCATCGTAGATTCTTAAATTCCAATCATCACTACCGTGGATGGAGAAAAGCATTAATTAGAAATCTAGAACAAGGTAGAGCTCCACCTACATTGACAGGTGACCAAATTTTTGAAAAGGTGAAAGATGTGAGTACTCAGTTTGGCAAGCCTTTTGCATATACTATTGTCACACGTGGGTGGAAGAAGAGGTCAATTGTTTTTTGAATTGTCATATTGGAAGTCGTTGTATGTAAGACATTTTTTTGATGTTATGCATATAGGAAAAAGAATGTATTTGAAAGTGTTATTGATACGTTACTCAATATACAAGAAAAGTGTAAGGATGACCTTAAAGCAAGAAAGGACTTGATAGCGATGGGAATAAGAAATGGATTAGGACCCTTGAAGAAAGGAAAACTAACATATCTACCACCTGCTGCTTATACTCTATCTAAAAAGGAGAAAAATATATTGTGTAAGTTTCTAAGTGAAATTAAAGTTCCAGAAAGATAGTCTTCAGATATTAGAAGACTTGTGTCTATGAAAGACCTCAAGTTAAAGAGTTTAAAGACACATGATTGTCATGTTATAATGGAACATTTTCTACCAATAGGTATACGTTCAATTTTTCCAGAAAAAGTAAGAAGCGCGTTAACTAAATTGTGTTTTTTCTTCAGGTCTATTTGCAGTAAGGTGATCGATCCTGTGATCTTACCATCATTGCAAAAAGAAATAGTTATTACTCTGTGTCAGCTTGAAATGTATTTTCCTCCCTCATTTTTTGACATAATGATTCATCTAGTTGTTCATCTTGTGAAAGAGACACAATTGTGTGGACCAACTTATATGAGATGAATGTACCCTATTGAACGTTATATCAAAATAATAAAAAGGTATGTGAAAAACCAAAGTCGACCAGAGGGATGTATTGTTGAACGATACATTATTAAAGAAGCGATTGAGTTTTGTACTAAATATTTGTCCAAGTTCAATCCATTGGACTCCCGAAATCTCATGTTGTCGAAAAAAAAAGAAGGAAAACAGTTAATTGGAAATGAAATTGTGACAATATCAAGGGCTGAACGGGAGCAAGTGCATTTGTATGTTCTGCACAATGACAACAAGGTTGAGCCGTATGTTGAATTGCACAAGGATGAACTCAGAGGTTTGAATCTGAATAGAAACAAAAACTAGATAGTACGAGAGCACAATCGAAGTTTTATACTATGGGTCAAGGATCATATTTATTCAAAGTTTTATTCAGATTCCGCTTCAATAACATAAAGGTTGAAATGTTTAGCATATGATCCAAGTTTGCATGTGTTGTCTTATAGCGCATACACAATTAATGGATACACATTTTATACTAAATAACAAGATGATAAAAGTACTATGCAAAATAGTGGTGTCACCGTGGTAGCTGAAGCAATGCATGTTTCAAGTGTGAAGGACTTAAACTCAAAATATGCAAATATGTCATATTTTGGGGTTATCGAGCGCATTTGGGTGTTTGATTATGAGAAGTTTCAGATTCCTATATTTGGTTGCAGGTGGATTGAAAATAATAGTGGCATACAGATGGATAAGTCAGAATTTTTGCAAGTGGATCTTAATAAGGTGAGGTACAAAGATGAGCCTTTTATTCTAGCCACACAAGCTAAACATGTGTTCTATGTCACTGATCCAACAAGTACAAAATGGTCTATCATGCTTTTATCTAACAAAGTAATTGATAATAACGTTGGAGATCAAGGTGATATTGATGTTGAGAATGAATCATATATTATAAATGATCAAGATGAGAATACTAGAGCAAATGAATCATATATTAGAAATGATCATAACGAGGGAATTTGGATCAATCCATCCGTCCGTGTTGTTAAGAGACAATTAGACCATATTCTAACTAAGAAAAGAAAGAGATGTTAATGAAAAAGGTACTATTAAAAATAAATATATTATGTTATTTAATTAATTTTTATATATTTGTCATTCAATAAAATTATATATTTGTCATTTTATATATTCAATGGATTATGGATTATGGATGTTGGTATTTGTCATTTCATATTTATGTTTTTCTCTATTACAGGTTAAATGGCTAGCAACGAGGAAAATGCACATGATACTTCTAAAAATGATGGAAACGAATCAGTACATGATATGGAAGGAGATATTAAACGAGGAATAACGATTATGAAGGGAATAATTCGTGCGAGAGACAAAAGTATAAAATATGACGTACATTGGAATGAAACAGGCCAATTAGTTGAGCCTAACGGTGCAATGTTGACAAGTTACATTGGGGCACTTCTTCATTCGCAAATTCCAATCACTTGTGATAATTGGAGAACTCTATCGTTGAAACCCGCTAAAGAAAAAATATGGAGTGAGATACATGTATCATATGCGAAGTTATTTATTTTTGTCGACGATTATGTCTTTTAATTACTTATACTAACACACTTTATGTATGTGAATTTGTTCGCAAAGGTCTTTTAACATTGGTGACGAGCAAAAAAAATATTGTCTTCAATTGGTCGGAAAAAGACTCAGAGGGTTTCGAGCAGTTTTAACAAACAAATTTCTTAAGAATTCTGATGAAAATTTTGTTGAATCAGAACTTTCAAAGAAGTATGCAGATTTGATTTCACCTAAAGAATGAGAAACTTTTGTTTCCAAACGAAGAACACAAGAATTCCATGTAATTTTTATTTATCATGAACATTGTATAATATATATTCTTGTTACACATGTGTTCTGATATGACTTAAACTTGTTTATCCAGGATGTGAATGACATAAATCACCAACGAGTATCAAAACCTGCGTATCCATATAAAAAGGGCATTTGGGATATGCACGCTTACAACAAAGAATAGTAAGTATATATAAATGCTTTACAATGATATAGTTAGAAGAGGAGAAAAGTGCACTTATCTTCCGGAACAAATACGTTATAATTGATCTTAATATTTGTCTTAATGAGTAGTTAGAAGAGGAGAAAAGTGAAGAAAAATCTCTTCTGGAACATGTTTTGTGGAAGGCTGCTCGCGTGGGTAAGGATGAAGTTGTTTTGGAAGAAGTTAAACAAGTTTTTGAGTAATGTGTAAGTATAACATTAATAAAATCAAAAGTTCATTAACATATAATATTTATGCTTTTTAATCCACACTAATATTTTTCTATATACATATGAATTTCAGGAGAATCTATCTCAGTCCTTAACTCCAGATGAAGACCTTGATTATAGGAGCGTACTAAGTCACGTATTAAATGTTCCTAAGTATTCTGGTCGTGTGAGGGGTAAGGGATTCAGGGTCACTCCAACATCATTGTATAAGCATCTAAAGAGTAAAAGTTCTAGCAATAAACAAGTGATGGAATCGTTGGAAGAATTAAAAGCTCAAATTCGTGAATTGCAAAAGGATAAAGAAAGATATATGTCAGAAAGACGCGGTTCAAAATTTAAAGATACTAGTGACAAAGAAATATAAGTTAGGGTCAAATATAGATTCCAAACACGGTATGGATTTATAAGTTAGGATTTATTTTAATATTTAGCGGATATATATTTCATCTAATATTAATTAGTTTTAACTAAATCATGCATATTATGTTATATTATGTAGTACTTTGATGAATTCAAGTGTGCTACTTACTCGAAAGATAAACTGGAAGAAATTAAGGAGGATTGATGTCAATACATTCTTGAGACGAGAATTATATAAGGTATATATTGTATTTCTTTATTTTGTGTGAAGTTTATGGTCTTTAGAGATTTTAGTTGTTGTGATGTTTTGTACTACTGAATAGGAATAGTTCTGGAAGTTGTTGTATAGTTTTGTAAGTTGTTGTATATATACTTCTAGAAGTTGTTGTGAGTTGATGGAACTTGTAATTATGAATAATGAATATTTAGAAGTTAAAGGTTTTGGAAGTGGATATGTTTTATTAAAATTATGGAAGTTTGTGTTAAATTATAATGGTTATGAGGTTTCTGTTGAATTAAACAGGTTTATGTGTTGAATTATAATGATTATGAGGTTTGTGTTGAATTAAGCAGATTTATGTGTTGAATTATAATGGTATATAGCCTATGTGTTGAAATAAAGGCTTGTGTTGAATTATAATGGTTATAAACAGGTTTATATGTTGAATTATAAAGGTATATAAGACCTATATGGTTTGTGGTTCCATTTTATAAGTAAAAAATAAGACTTATGCCAGCGACTTTAACAAAAGACGCTTCTTAAAAAAATTCACAATAGACAGCGCTTCTAACAAAAAACGCTTCCACAAAAAGTGCTTTTGAAAACATCCATAATCGTGAATAAAAGAAAGCGCTTTCTAAGAAAAGCGCTGCCAAAAGTGGATCTAAGGCAACGCTTTTACAGAAAAGCGCTAGTAAAACCTAAACAAAATATACATTCGAAAACGCTTTTGAAAAGCGCTAGTAAAACCTAAACAAAATATATATTAGAAAACGCTTTTGAAAAGCGCTGCTAAAGTGGGAAAAAAGAAAGTGTTTTTCATTTAAAAGCGCTGCTAAAACCAAACATAAGAAAGTGTTGCTATAGGGGGTGGGGGGAAAGTGAGCGCTTTTCATTAAAAGCGCTGATAAAAGGTAGTTTGAGATAGAAACAACAAACATTTCTATTGCATTTAAGTCTAAACTATCATACACGTGTTCTATTTTAGTAATACATGAATGAGAAATCAAAAGACAAAAGAGAATGAGCAATCTATCCATGCAATGGAGATAAACTTCAAATAAGTGCAATGCAGTGGGATAGAGTTTCAACATAATGGATAAAAGCTATGAGAAAACTTGAAAATGATGAAAACTTACTCTCTAATAGCTTTTGAATACTATCTCTTCGTATTCTCTATGTTTACTCTTTTGCAAAAATAAAAATGTTAAGGGAGATGGAAAGACGCTAGTTACTTAAACATAAATATTCAAATTCCAATCTCCAAATTAAATTCAAATTTTGAGATTCATATTAATTTGAAAATTATGTGATCCAAATTTTATATTAAATCATATCTTATAAATGCGTCTGGATTCTAGTCTTAAGAGTTTTTTAACAACATATTTTGAAATTTTTTCTAATCTCTATAATTTTTGTATTTTAAATGTGTTTGGATTTTAAAATCCAGAATTGAGAAATATTTTAAAGTTTTCTATAGATTACGTGAGTGACACATGAGATGCCTTGAGTAACCCCTAAATTTAAGTTGAATCACTCTGCCCACAAATTCAGTTTGCAACTACTCACCACTTAGAGATATATTTTTGAATTACATCTTATCAAATGTTTTTCCTTCTCAACACCCATTCGCTTAAATTAGAATTGAACAATAAGAGTTTGTTGATCCATTAGCAGGTAGCTCAAAAAATTTTAAAAATTGAATAGGATTGAACTCAACCTTAAAAATATTTTTAAGATAAAAACTACCCACCAGAATAAATGTTAATAATATACTTCATTCAATGTGTGACTTCATCACCACCCAGATCACACATATCTACATACTTAGTATATAACTATATATGACCTAAGTGACCAGATAACAATTAATTCAATTGATCATCCAGACTATATAATATCATATAAAATATAAGGTGAACGTTACCACAACTAAATATATATTTTAAGTCATATCTTATTAAATATATGAGTATGGTGTCTCTATCTTTCTTTTTGATCTTATATGTCCGAGTTTAGGTAGTAAAATAGGTTCAATCCATTAGATATATTAGTATTGTCAGCAATTTAGTGCGGAGCTACCAAATATTTAAGTCTGCATTTTCTAATATATCTGTTATGCTCTGCGTTTTTTTTTTCTGGGCATATTAACATAATTTTTTTTCTTTCACTTTTTACATATAAAAATATAGATTTTAGGTTCACAATCTTAATTATCTTTGTTCCGTCCATCCTATTTTTTTTGTTAGCTTTTGTTATACGGGACAAACTTGTAGTTTGCCACCTTTAATTGAGTTGTGTCGCACACTATTTTTCTAACTCAGCTATTTCAAACTACTTCCTCCGTTTTAAATTATAAGATATTTAAAAAAAAATTATCTCAAATTATAAATCACTTTACAAACATTAGTATTTTTTTTCATACATTATAGTATTTATTACTATTTATTCCCTCAACAAATTTAATTTTTTTTATGTGTAATTAATAAAGAATATTATTATAAAATTATGATTATTATATAAAATTAATTAATTAATTTTAATTTATATGAAATTCCGAAACGTCTTGTAATTTGGAATTTGGAACGTAGCAGATACTTTTTTATTAACTTGTATCCGACTACAATATGAAATATATTATCAAACCACACGTGGTTTCCATAACTTACACGAAAAACTCCATCTAATAAACAAGTTAAAGATGGGTTGGATATTTCAATTTCAATATTCAACTTTCTTTATACTTTTTAATTATGAAACAGTTGTTCTAAATGTTCATTTAAACTAAAGCATTTACAAGATGTTTAAGAAAACATTATTACCCTTTTCAATGAAAAAAAGTTTAACCAATTTTTCCAAAATTTGAGCCGGAAATAAATCAGCTTTTCACCAAAGTATGATCATATTTATCCATACTTGAAACGAAATTAATAGCAATCCTAATGGAAGTTTCTTTCAAGTCCTTGACAGTAAAGTTAGTATCTTTAAGAGTTTCACCATTGGACACAATCTAAGTGGTAGATTCATGAAATGAAAGATACTCTCAACAGTTTTATGAAATAATGAGAAAGTCTTTTTGATATTTTCTCTTATTCTTTTTAAAAAGATATATGAGTCAACAAAAATTGAAGTATTTGATATATATAGAAAATCAAATATATTAATTTTTGTTGAACTAAGGATCTATTTATTTTATCTTTGAAAAAATAGATTTTTGTTTTTTATTTTCTAAAATAATTTTTATAAAACATTTATTAAAATATAAAAAAGTTTTTAAATTCATTTTTAATAAATCAAATGATTAATTTTGACATATGCTAGAAATATATATATATATATATATATATATATATATATATATATATATATATATATATATATATATATATATATATATATATATATATATATATATATATATATATATATATATATATATATATATATATATATATATATTTATTGAAAATTAAAACATAATCGAAATTACAATATTTTTTAAAATAATATATCTCAAAAATAATTTTTACGAAAAATTATTTAAAATATTTTCAAATTTAAGTGATATTTTAAAATTTTGATATTAAAAAAAAGTTATCCTAAAAGAATGATATACCTAAAATAATTATTTGAATTAACTTTTTATTTGAAGTTTTTTAATTTAAATTTTGTATTTTTAAAAATAAAAATATATATAAAACTATCAAAATTATTAAAAGATGCTGAACATAAATGTATTTAATAAAATAAATAGGAAACGTATGTGATAGATTGTCAAACTCATTAGAGTTCTTAAAAGTTGCATAATTGCTTCAAAGTTATGTCTCCTATTAAATCCACTTAAACTACTTATAATGGGTGCATTATTAGAAGTCCTTTAGAATTGTTTGTTTCTCAAAATAAACCACCATTACCATCACCTCTTTATAATCATGCATGCCACTTGGCACACTATCTGAAGAGTATTCCAAAAGTCTGATGTGCACCTCAATGCAGCTCTTTGTTCAATTTGAAAAATTGATCAATACCTATGCAAAATAAATAAAACTATTGCTCAATCTGCTCTGCACTATGACTATATACAAGCATCATATACATAAAAAAAAAGGATGTTAAAAATATTCCAATAATATTTTTTTTTTTATTTTCTCTAAAAGTGAAAAACCAATTTTAGGCTATACAGTTTTTTTAAGACCCAATTTAATGATTATTTAAAACATAGGTTCTTTAATTTTTTTTCAGTTGGTGAAAGCAAGATAAAGGAAAAGAAAATAAAGTAAAGAGAAAAGATGATTAAATGATTATGAAACACTTTTCTATGAAAAAAACAAAAAGAAAGTGATGATAGGAAACAAGTTTGTATTAACAAAATGACTTAATTTTTTAAAGAAAAATTAAATATCATCGAGAGTAAAATTAAATAAAAAAATAGTATTTTATTATTGATCTCACCTGATCAAAAAGAATCAATGACCTGTCACGCGTCGTTGGATTGTTGTTTTCACCGGAGTTGTGGAGAAAGTGAGAGTGTACCTGCAAGGCACTCTGATGCTTAAGTGAGTAAAGGATCAGAGAGAAAGCAAACACAAAGATTAGGGGTAGAGAAGAAGTTACCTGACCCTCTAGTGAAAGAGGGTATTTATAGTGTGCCCCTAGCGCATGGCCAACTGTTACATTATATTGGGCCAGACTGCCAGACCCAACCTAAGTAACTGCCAGGGCTTACGTGGCGTAGTGAAGACCGATATTCACATTGAAATTTCTTGGACAATAATATGGACCTGATGAACATGTCCTGAAAGTAAAGAACCATAATGCACTGCACAAAACCCTAACTCACCATGATTTGGTCCTTGATGATCCTCAAACATGAAACATTTGAAATTATATCACATCCCGATTCTTTAATCCTAAAACAAACTCTTGTTTGATCAATATTAGGTCAAAACTAAATGAGCCTCAATCAATACTGCACATACACATGACCTGAAAACCTTGCCTGAACCTCGATTCACCCTTGCAACAATTGGACTTAAGTAACAAGAAAAATGAAAGCAACTTCATATTTTTTTGGGATTTTTGAATAATGGTCTGTAAACAGAAACACAAATGAGGGTAATATTATACAGGTAGGACAAATTTGAAGTATGACACAGCTAAGAAGAATATTCTAGGAGATGCTCAAAATGCAGTTCAGAAGGAGGAAGAAATAAGTATTCAAAAAATTGGGATGTAAAAGGATCCATATAGCTCCAACAAGGCTCTACAACATGAAGTTGAAGAACTCTTTGAAACTACTTAGGTTTTTCATTCTAAGACTAGAGGAGAAGGATCTAGCTGCAATCCAAATGTTGGCAATGAAGTTATTGTTATCCAAGGGAGGATATTATGAGAACGTCTGGTGTGACAGATTTGATTGTTTTTCATAAAAAAGGATATTCCAGCCTTTTTAGGAAACTTTCAATTTAGTTCCTATTTTTGTGTAGAAGATTATGCAGAATATTTGAAGCTACTATTTTTTGAGCTGTTGCGGTTTTTAAGCCTAAGCTCATGCTTCTCAAAGGCTATTTATAAAAAATGCTTTAAACCTAGAAAGGATGTGTATGTCCTATTTTTGTGTGAGAATTTTTCTTGGGTTTTTGTGTTGTTCTTTGTATTCCTCTCTTATGTCTTTTGACATTTGAGTAGGATTGTGTTAATTATCAATTGTTCACTCGTGAGCTTTTAAGCAAGAGTGTATTGCCCTTAGTTTAAAGTTTTTAAGAAAAACTAAGTATTATTCTTGGTAGTGATTAGGTAATAAGTTGTAAACGGGGGAGTTTAGCTTTGAACTAATACTGTCATAGTGAATTTCCTTCCTTGCTTGGTAGCCCCCAGATTTAGGTGATGTTGCACCGAAATGGGTCAACAACTACTGCATATCATTTAAATTCCATCAATTTTTCTTTAAGTTGTTCTTGTGTTAATTATGCTGTTACGACGTCCTGACATCATATCCGACATTAAGAACCAACTTGGAATGAAGTAAAACCTTGAACCAATCCAAAAATGAATGGACCTTGAACAAATATCCCTATGAATCTTGATGAACCAAGGTATTCACATTGAAACTTCTTGGACATTAATATTGACCTGACGAACATGTGCTGAAAGTAAAGAACCACAATGCACTACACAAAAACCTAACTGACCATGACTTGGTCCTTGATGATCCTCAATCATGAAGCATTCGAAATTATATCACATCATGATTCTTTGATCCTAAAAGAAACTCTTGTTTTATCAATATTAGGTCAAAACCAAATGAACCTCAATTAATACTGCACATACACATGATGTTAAAACCTTGCCTGAACCTTGATTCACCCTTGTAATATTTGGACTTAAGTAACAGGAAAAATTAAAGAAACTTCATATTTTTTGGGATTTTTGAATAATGGTCTGTAAACAGAAACGCAGATGAGGGTAATATTATACAGGTAGGACAAATTTGAAGTATGACACGACTAAGAAGAATATGCTAGAATATGCTTAAAATGCAATTCAGAGGGAGGAAGAAATAAGTATTCAAAAAACTGGGAAGTAAAAGGATCCATATAGCTCCAACAAGTCTTTACAACAAGAAGTTGAAGAACTCTTTGAAACTACTTAGATTTTTCATACTAAGACTAGAGGAGAAGGATCTAGCTGCAATCCAAATGTTGACAATGATGTTATTGTTATCAAAGGGAGGATATTATAAGAACGTCTGTTGTGACAGATTTGATTGTTTTTCGTAAAAAGGATCTTCCAGCTTTTTTAGGAAACTTTCAATTTAGTTCCTATTTTTGTGCAGAAGATTATGCAGAATATTTGTAGCTGTTATTTTTCGATCTGTTACGACTTTTAAGCCTAAGCTCATGCTTCTCAAAGGCTATTTATAAAAAATGCTTTAAACCTAGAAAGGGTGTGTATGTCCTATTTTTGTGTGAGATTTTTTCTTGGGTTTTTGTGTTGTTCTTTGTATTCCTCTCTTATGTCTTTTGACATCTGAGTAGGATTGTGTTAATTGCCAATTATTCACTCATGAGATTTTAAGCAAGAGTGTGTTGTGCTTAGTTAAAAGCTTTTAAGAAAAATTAAGTATTGCTTTTGGTAGTGATTAGGTAATAAGTTGTAAACGGGGGAGTTTATCTTTGAACTAATACTGTCATAGTGAATTTCCTTCCTGGCTTGGTAGTCCCTAGATGAAGGTGACGTTGCACCGAACTTGGTTAATAACTACTTTTTTGTGTCATTTAAATTACTACAATTTTTCTTTAAACTACTCTTGTGTTGATTCTTTCGTTACGACGTCTAGACATCATATTTGACATTAAGGACCAACTTGGAATGAAGTAAAACCTTAAACCAATCCAAAAATGAATGGACCTTGAACAAATAGCCCTATGAATCTTGACGAACCAAGGTATTCACATTGAACCTTCTTGGACAATAATATGGACCTGATTAACATGTCCTTAAAGTAAAGAACCACAATGCACTATACAAAAATCTAACTGACCATGGTTTGGTCCTTGATGATCCTCAATCATGAAGAATTTGAAATTATATCACAACATGATTCTTTGATCCTAAAACAAACTCTTGTTTGATCAATATTAGCTCAAAACTAAATGAACCTCAATCAATACCGCTCACACACATGACATGAAAACCTTGCCTGAATCTTGATTCACCCTTGCAACATTTGGACTTAAGTAACAAGAAAAATTAAAGGAACTTCATATTTTTAGGGATTTTTGAATAATGGTCTATAAACAGAAACACAAATGAGGGTAATATTATACACATATGACAAATTTGAAGTATGACATGGCTAAGAAGAATATGCTACGAGATGCTCAAAATGCAGTTCAGAAGGAGGAAGAAATAAGTATTCAAAAAACTGGGAAGTAAAAGGATCCATATAGCTCCAACAAGGCTCTATAAAATGAAGTTGAAGAACTCTTTGAAACTACATAGATTTGTCCTACTAAGACCAGAGGAGATGGATCTAGCAGCAATCCAAATGTTGACAATGAGGTTTCTGCATCAAAGAAAACAAGTAAAGTTAAGTTAGCTAGAAAAAGAAAAGTGTAAGTTCTGTAGTTTTGGGATTAACAGAAATTTTGGTAAAACATATTGTTAGCAAAATGTTAAGACAGATGTTCTGCCATGAAAGTTAGACATCATGTTCAACATGATATTGTGTCATGTGTTAGGATTTGTTATACATGAAGTCAAAGGCATGAGTGTTTTGGTATTATAAGTGTGTGTTTTGAATGTGTTTTAAATCAGACGTTATTGCTACCCAAGGCAGGATATTTTGGAAACGTTTGTTGTGACAGATTTAGTTGTTTTTCATAAAACGGACCTTCCAGCCTTTTTAGGAAAATTTTAATTTAGTTCCTAGTTTTGTGAAGAAGATTATGCAGAATATTTGTAGCTGCTTTTTTTGGATCTGTTGTGGTTTTTAAGCCTAAGCCCATGATTCTCAAAGGCTATTTATAAAAAATGATTTTAACCTAGAAAGGGTGTGTGTGTCGTATTTTTGTGTTAGAATTTTTCTAGGGTTTTTGTGTTGTTTTTTGTATTCCTCTCTTATGTCTTTTGAAATCTAAGTAGGATTGTGTTAATTGTCAATTGTTCACTCATGAGCTTTTAAGAAAGAGTGTATTGTCCTTAGTTTAAAGCTTTTAAGCAAAACTAAGTATTGTTCTTGGTAGTGATTAGGGGATAAGTTGTAAACGGGGGAGTTTAGCATTGAACTAATACTGTCATAGTGAATTTCCTTCCTGGCTTAGTAGCCCCCAGATTTAGGTGATGTTGCACCGAAATGGGTCAACAACTACTGCATATCATTTAAATTCCATCAATTTTTCTTTAAGTTGTTCTTGTGTTAATTCTGCTGTTACAATGTCCTGACATCATATCCGACATTAAGAACCAACTTGGAATGAAGTAAAACCTTGAACCAATCCAAAAATGAATGGACCTTGAACAAATATCCCTATGAATCTTGATGAACCAAGGTATTCACATTGAAACTTCTTGGACATTAATATTGACCTGACGAACATGTGCTGAAAGTAAAGAACCACAATGCACTACACAAAAACCTAACTGACCATGATTTGGTCCTTGATGATCCTCAATCATGAAGCATTTGATACTATATCACATCCTGATGGCTTGATCCTAAAAAAACTCTTGTTTGATCAATATTATGTCAAAACCAAATGAACCTCTATCAATACTGCACATACACATAACCTGAAAATCTTTACTGAACCTTGATTCACCCTTGCAACATTTGGACTTAAGTAATAAGAAAAATTAAAGGAACTTCATATTTTTTGGGATTTCTGAATAATGGTCTGTAAACAGAAACACAAATGAGGGTAATATTATACAGGTAGGACAAATTTGGAGTATGACACGTCTAAGAAGAAGCTGCTAGGAAATGCTCAAAAAGCAGTTCAGAAGGAGGAAGAAATAACTATTCAAAAAACTGAGAAGTAAAAGGATCCATATAGCTCCTACAAGGCTCTACAACATGAAGTTGAAGAACTCTTTAAAACTACTAAGATTTTTCATACTAAGACTAGAGGAGAAAGATCTAGCTACAATTCAAATGTTGACAATGACGTTATTATTATCCCAGGGAGGATATTTTGGGAACGTCTGTTGTGACAGATTTGATTGTTTTTCATAAAAATGATCTTCCAACCTTTTTAGGAAACTTTCAATTTAGTTCCTATTTTTTTGCAGAAGATTATGCAGAATATTTATGCCTGCTTTTTTGGATTTGTTGCGGTTTTTAAGCCTAAGCCCATGCTTCTCAAAGTCTATTTATAAAAAATTATTTTAACCTAGAAAGGGTGTGTGTGTCGTATTTATGTGTGATGATTTTTCTAGGGTTTTGTGTTGTTTTTTGTATTCCTCTCTTATGTATTTTGACATCTGAGTAGGATTGTGTTATTTGTCAATTGTTCATGCATGAGCTTTTAAGAAAGAGTGTGTTGTCCTTAGTTTAAAGCTTTTAAGCCAAACTAAGTATTGTTCTTGGTAATGATTAGGTGATAAGTTGTAAACGGAGGAGTTTAGCTTTGAACTAATATTGTCATAGTGAATTTCATTCTTGGCTTGGTAGCCCCCAGATGTACGTGACATTGCACCTAACTGGGTTAACAACTACTGTGTGTTATTTAAACCAAACAAACGTCAATCAATACTGCACATACACATGACCTGAAAACCTTGTCTGAACCTCGATTCACCCTTGCAACATTTGGACTTAAGTGACAAGAAAAATGAAAGCAACTTCATATTTTTTTGGGATTTTTGAATAATGGTCTGTAAACAGAAACACGAATGAGGGTAATATTATACAGGTAGGACAATTATGAGGTATGACACTACTAAGAAGAATCTGCTTGGAGGTGCTCAAAAAGCAGGTTAGAAGGAGGAAGAAATATCTATTCAAAAAACTGGGAAGTAAAAGGATACATATAAATCCAAGAATGCTCTACACCATGAAGTTGAAGAACTCTTTGAAACTACTTAGATTTTTCATAATAAGACTAGAGGAGAAGGATCTAGCAGCAACCCAAATGTTGATAAGAAATTATTGTTATCCAAGGGAGGATATTTTGGGAACGTCTGTTGTGACATATTTGATTGTTTTTCATAAAAAGGATCTTCCAGCCTTTTTAGGAAACTTTCAATTTAGTTCCTACTTTTGTAAAGAAGATAATGCAGAATATTTGTAGTTGCTTTTTTTTGAATCTGTTGTGGTTTTTAAGCCTAAGCCCATGCTTCTCAAAGGCTATTTATAAAAAAGGGATTTTAACCTAGAAAGGGTGTGTGTGTCGTATTTTTGTGTGAGATATTTCTAGGGCTTTTTTGTTATTTTTTGTATTCCTCTCTTACGTATTTTGACATCTTAGTAGGGTTGTGTTAATTGTCAATTGTTTACTCATGAGCTTTTAAGCAAGAGTGTGTTGTCCTAAGTTTAAATATTTTAAGCAAAACTAAGTATTGTTCTTGGTAGTTATTAGGTGATAAGTTGTAAACGGGGGAGTTTAGCTTTGAACTAATACTATCATAGTGAATTTCCTTCCTGGCTTGGTAGCCCCCAGATGTAGGTGACGCTGCATCGAACTGGGTTAACAACTACTGTGTGTTATTTAAATTCCTGCAATTTTTCTTTAAATTTTTCTTGAATTAATTCTACTGTTACGACGTCCTGACATCATATCTGACAATAACAACCAACTTGGAATGAAGTAAAACTTGAACCAATCCAAAAATAAATGGACCTTAAACAAATAGCCCTATGAATCTTGATGAACCAAAGTATTCACATTGAATCTTCTTGGACAATAATATGGACCTGATGAACATGAATTGAAAGTAAAGAACCACAATGCAATGCACAAAAACCTAACATACCCTGACTTGGTCGTTGATGATCCTCAATCATTAAGCATTTGAAATTATATCACATCCTGATGCTTTGATCCTAAAACAACTCTTGTTTGATCAATATTAGATTAAAACCAAACAAACCTCAATCAATACTGCACATACACATGACCTGGAAACCTTTCCTGAACCTCGATTCACCCTTGCAACATTTAGACTTAAGTGACAAGAAAAATGAAATCAACTTCATATTTTTTTGGGATTTTTGAATTATGGTCTGTAAACCGAAATGCAAATGAGGGTAATATTATACAGGTAGGAAAATTTTGGGGTATGACAAAGCTAAGTAGAATTTGCTAGGAGATTCTCAAAAAGCAATTTAGAAGGAGGAAGAAATAACTATTCAAAAAATTGGGAAGTAAAAGGATACATATAACTCCAAGAAGGCTCTACAACATGAAGTTGAAGAACTCTTTGAAACTACTTTGATTTTTCATAATAAGACTAGAGGAAAAGGATCTAGCAGCAACCCAAATGTTGACAAAACATTATTGTTATCTAAGGGAGAATATTTTGGGAACGTTTGTTGTGACAGATTTGATTGTTTTTCATAAAAAGGATCTTCCAGCCTTTTTAGGAAACTTTCAATTTAGTTCCTATTTTTGTGAAGAAGATTATGCAGAATATTTGTGCCTGCTTTTTTGGATTTGTTGCGGTTTTTAAGCCTAAGCCCATGCTTCTCAAAGTCTATTTATAAAAAATGATTTTAACCTAGAAAGGGTGTGTGTGTCATATTTATGTGTGAGAATTTGTCTAGGGTTTTTGTGTTGTTTTTTGTATTCCTCTCTTATGTATTTTGACATCTGAGTAGGATTGTGTTAATTGTCAATTGTTCACGCATGAGCTTTTAAGCAAGAGTGTGTTGTCCTTAGTTTAAAGCCTTTAAGCAAACTTAAGTATTGTTCTTGGTAGTGATTAGGTGATAAGTTGTAAACGGGGGAGTTTAGCTTTGAACTAATACATTCATAGTGAATTTCCTTCCTGGCTTGGTAGCCCCCAGATGTAGGTGACGTTGCACAGAACTGGGTTAACAACTACTGTGTGTTATTTAAATTCCTGCAATTTTTCTTTAAATTCGTCTTATGTTAATTCTGCTGTTACGACGTCCTGACATCATATCCGACAATAATAACCAACTTGGAACGAAGTAAAACTTGAACCAATCCAAAAAAGAATGGACCTTGAACAAATAGCCCTATGAATCTTGATGAACCAAAGTATTCACATTGAACCTTCTTGGACAATAATATAGACCTGATGAACATGTCCTAAAAGTAAAGAACCACAATGCAATGCAGAAAAACCTAACTTACCATGACTTGGTCCTTGATGATCCTCAATCATGAAGCATTTGAAATTATATCACATCCTGATGCTTTGATCCTAAAGCAAACTCTTGTTTGATTAATATTAGTCAAAACCAAATGAACGTCAATCAATACTGCACATGCACAAGACCTGAAAACCTTTCCTGAACCTCGATTCACCCTTGCAACATTTGGACTTAAGTGACAAGAAAAATGAAAGCCACTTCATATTTGTTTTGGGATTTTTGATCCATAAATGATCACTTTCTGATTACGAGACAATTTAGCGCTATGTTAAGCAATCCTAATTGGGTTTATGTAGAAACCACGACTATCTATGGCTGGTCAATAAAAATGTTAGTGCTAATGTGTCACACCCTCATTTTCACCTTTAGCCTTTCATATCCTACATTCATAATATCATGCATCGTTCTAGTGCGTATCGAGCACATGGGTTCACAAGGTAAGGATTGAGTCGGTTCGTTATTTTCCATTTCAAATAAGATAAGTTGCCTATCTTGGCCTAAACTAGATACAAGCGAAAGCAAGTAGAAGGCGTATGGCCTCGAGTCGGGAAACCGGCGCATAAGTTTCCTCATAGTCGATGCCTTCCTCTTGGTTATACCCTTGCGCGACTAAACACGCTTTGTTGCGAGTTATTAATCCGTTCTCGTCCAGTTTATTTCTAAACATCCATCGGGTGCTGATTACTCGATGACCTCGTGGAGGAGGGACAAGGTCCCAAACCTCATTTCTAGTAAACTGATTCAGTTCCTCCTACATTGACAAATACCAATGTTCATCGAGTAGGGCTTCCTTAGGGTTTTTAGGTTCCATCTGTGACACAAAAGCGAAGTAATAACAGAAATTACTTAGCTTAGCTCGAGTTGTTACACCCTTTGTGATGTCTCCAATAATGTTTTCAATTGTATGGTCTTTAGATGACTTCCATTCTTGAGGAAGATCGTCGTTTGAAGGCGGATGAACTTCCTTTGTTGCATCACGGTGTGCATCCTTATCCTCCTCAATTTTGGCTTTGTCAGGTTGATCAATCCCCATCTCGCCACTTTTGAGTATGTCTTCAGTGGATGTACCTGCACCATGAACAACACTATCCTTTCCGACATTTCTCGGGTAGGACTCATCAAAGGCAACATGCACAGACTCTTCTACATCAAGTAATCGTTTATTATATATTCTATATGCTTTACTCGAGTGAGAGTATCCGAGAAAGATACCTTCATCGGCTTTGGAATCAAATTTTCCTAAGTTTTCCTTTCCATTGTTTAATACAAAACATTTACATCCAAACACGTGCAAGTGAGAAACATTTGGCTTTCGCCCTTTTAAGAGTTCGTACGGTGTTTTGTTTAGAATGGGGCGAATAAGTACCCTATTCAAAACATAGCACGCCGTACTAATGGCGTCGACCCAAAAATATTTAGGTAAACCACTTTCGTTAATCATTGTTCTTCTCAATTCTTCTAAAATACGGTTTTTGCGCTCCACAACCCCGTTTTGTTGAGGAGTGCGTGGAGCGGAGAAGTTATGATCAATACCATGGTTACCGCAATATTCTTCAAATAAGTGATTTTCAAACTCACCTCCATGGTCGCTCCTAATGGACACTATGTTTGTATTTAACTTATTTTGGGAAAGCTTAGCAAACTTTTCAAAAGCGGCGAATGTATCACTTTTACTTACTAAGAAGATGGTCCAACAAAACCTAGAAAAGTCGTCCACTATTATAAACCCGTAATAGTTTCCTCCTAGACTTTTGATCCTAGACGGCCCAAACAAGTCCATGTGTAGAAGTTCAAGAGGTCTCGTAGTTGAAATTATCTTTTTGGATTTAAATGAGATCCTCGTTTGCTTCCCTTTTTGACAAGCATCACAAAGGTGATCCTTGGTGAACTTTATTTTGGGAAGTCCTAAGACTAGGTCTTTTGAGACTACCTTATTGAGTAAGTCAAAATTAACATGCGCTAAACGCCTATGCCATAGCCATGAGTCTTCACTCATAGTTATGAGGCATTTGTCGCTTGTTAATGATACTTCATTTAAGTCAAGCATATATACATTGTTTACTCTAAAACCATTAAACATATTCTTCTTATCATTTTCATGCACAATTTTGCAACAATCTTTTGAAAAGGATACATTGTATCCTTTGTCGCACAATTGGCTAATGCTAAGCAGGTTATGTTTAAGGTTTTCGACAAGCAATACGTTGGAAATCATAGTAGAGGCGGGATTACCTACACTACCTTTACCTAGTATTGCTCCGCGGTTGTTATCACCATAAGTTACATACCCTTTCTTCTTAGCCACAAAGTCTATGAATAAGGATATGTCTCCAGACATGTGTCTTGAGCACCCACTATCGAGAACCCATCTTCTCTCGGTGGTCTCGACACATTTCACCTGTCAAAACATAATTAGCACAAGGAGGTACCCAATGGCATATTGGGTCCTAATAGGTTAGCGAAAAAATGGTTGCTTTTGGGCAACCATTGGTAGATGCCTTTAGGAATAAGAAATCTCCTAAACCGACATTTACCAATGGAGTGGCCTTTCTTGCAACAATATAAGCAAGCAAAATCAACTTTAGAGATACTTTTACTTGCTTGATCCCTAATTACATATGCATATTTTTGGTATGGGTTAATCATACTTTTTCTAAAATCTTTTTTATCAATAGCAAATGTAACTTTAGGTTCAAGTGCCTTGTTTAATTTGGCCTTGAGGTTTCTAACCTCACCTTGCCAAATATGACAAGTATCACACCCGAAATTGAAAGAATTTCTATCGTCTTTACAATCCGATTTATTTCCTTTCACAATGGAAGCCTTAAGGTCCTCTAATTTCTTTTCGGACTCTTTAACTTTATGCTCTAAATACGTAAAGATTTTCCTATTAGAAGCAAGTTTCTTGAAGGCTTCAAATGCTTCATTATGTAAGGCATGAAATGCGGTTTGTAATTCTGAATGCGACATATTTGAGGACTTATCATATTTAGAGTGACGTACCTGTTTTTTCTTATTTTTCTGATTGGCGGAGAGACATAGATTCACAGACTCTTCTTCATCACTAGAGCTTTCATCAGAGGAGGAAGAGTCGCTGTCACTTTCCCATGCTATGTACGCTCTCCTAGGATTTGATGATTTCTTGTGTGATTTTGATGATTCCTTGTCCTTTCCCTTTTTATTCATTGGACAGTCCGGTTTGTAGTGACCGGGCTTTCCACACTTGTAGCACGTCCCTCTAGTCTTTTTACCTTTCGAGTCATCATCCTTGGAGTGTCTCGATTGTTTCCGGAAGTTTACCAAGTTTTTCTCGGAATGTTGGATGTCGTTCTTTCTCACGTAACGATTATACCGTTTAACAAACAACCCCATATCTTCATTTGTGTCCTCTTCTTCTTCGTCGCTCGAGGAATAATTATGTTGCTCATTTGCTTGAGACTTCGAGGAGGAAGTCTTGAGAGCTATCAATTTCTTTTCACTCACCTTCGTTTTGTCTTTCTTTTCCATCTTTTCGCGTTGGTCTAAGCTCAAGAGTACCTGTTCAAGCTCTTGTAACTTGCCAAACAATGTTGTTAAATCTAATAAGGTAAGATCATGAGCTTCTTTGATGGCGGTCACTTTTGGTTGCCATTCCCTATTAAGACATCTTAAGATCTTATTAGTAGCAATATCATTGGAAACAGGCCTACCTAATGAATGTAAACGATTGATGAGATGAGTAAATCTCTTTTGCATGTCAGCAATGGTTTCCCCTTGCTCCATGAAAAAGAGATCGAACTCTTGAGTTAATGTATTGATTCTAGCCAACTTAACATCATTTGTCCCCTCATGGGCTATTTGTAGTGAATCCCACATGGCCTTAGCAGTAGGACAATGGGATACACGGTAGTATTCTTCTACACCTAATGAGGAGATTAAGATGTTTTTAGCTTTTCAATCATAATTGTATTTTTTCTCATCGTCATCGGTCCATTGTGCTTTAGGCTTTGGCACAACTACATTATCCGCATTGGTCATAGTAATTTCTATTGGACCATTGAGGATAACGTTCCATATTTTTCTGTCTATGGAGTTTATATGCACACGCATACAGTCTTTCCAATAACTATAATTTTCACCGTTGAAAACAGGATCCCTATTGTACGCCCCTTTAGGTTCGTTTGCTATTTTCTATCTCGTTGTATTTGAAGCACCGAATAACCGGAGCTCTAGATACCACTTGTTAGACTATGGCACGGATCTAGAAGGGGGGGTTGAATAGATCCCCAATTAAAATTTGAATCGGCGCTACCAATTTAAAATTGGTTTTAAAAATGTTTTAAGTGCGGAAGCGGCCGAGGAAAAATATAGTCTAAAACGAACGGTTATTGGAAAACCGGATATACGTAAGCCTATGGATTAATGAAAATTCGGAAAAATAGAATCACAACACAAACTATGCTTATCAATTATTTACTTCAGTTGTAAGGTCACCTAGTTCCAATGATTCAAAATCAAACCAAAACTAGATACACGAGTAAGATAATTTTGGTTCAAGCAATATGTCAAACACTTGGTGTGCAAAGACACTCCAAGTGATGTTTATGTTGAGTAAGTGATTTCAACCAGCCTAGTACAATGTATTGTTGTACTTTAGAGTTAAAAACAAAGTTTTAATCTCTTACTCAATTGATATCACAATTTTGACAATAGAGCTTACACAAAAATTACTTATTTGAGTTGTAACGAAAATGCTGAAAATAAAGAAGACAAGTAATTTGGTGAGGCAGTTCCCCTGTCGTCCTCGCTTCGGGGTACGTCTGCCCTCAATTCTAAAACTAGAATTGAGATATATTGTATAGATATCACCTGTTTGAATGAACAGTTTATACAAGGATTGAGCAGCAAAATTACAACAAAAAATCTCAATGTGTTGAAAGTTGCCTTCACTCCTTGCCCCTTGATTCAAGATGAATCAAGTTCTTCGATTTATGTTGATGGACCTCCGGCTCCAGCCACCTTATTGAAGAACACGTTGTTGTTCAAACCTTTGGCTCCGGCTGATCTCAACAGCACCAAATCGAACCCGAGAACTTCCCTTCAAAATCACCGGAACCGCTACTAGACTTGTGAAGACCACCTCTTCACAATCACCTTCGCTCGATTGATCGTTGATGAAGAATCTCGTCCAAAAACCCCCAAAATTCAAACCAATCTTGGAGGGCAAAACCCCAATGGTTTTATTCAAGAAAGAACCTGTCGCAATCTTCAACCCGAGCTTGATTCTCCAATCTAAGCCTCGAACCTTATCACCTTGAATCTCTCACAAATGCATTTCAAAAATGATTGTGTGTAATTGAAATGTTGTGATATGTTGAGGATGAAGATGATGAATCTTGGACACCTATTTCACTCTTTCTTGTTTTTGAGCACATGAATCAAAAGAATATCAAATGTTGGTAGACACAAGTGTTTAAGCAAGTATATATAGTGCTAAAAAAATTCAGGATATAACAGTATTTCAAATATGAGAGGGAACAATTTTAAAACAGTTTTTCCGCGCAAACGGTCGACCATAACAGGTCTGTGCGTCAACGCATGGCCTGTGCTATTTTGAATTTCTGGAAATTTCATCAGTGTGCGTCGACCATACAGTCGGCGTGCGCTGACCCGTTGAAATTCATTTCCTTTGTGCGCCGACCCTATGGTCGACCAATGCTTTTATGCGTTGACCCGCTGGAATATCATTCCTTCATGCGTTGACCCTATGGTCGACGCATGCTTTGTGTGTCGACTGAGTTTCCCCTTTTTTATTTATGGATACGCCGACCCTATGGTCGACCCATGTCCTGCAAGCCTGCAAAATTTCATTAGTTTGAAGTTTTTCATGCCTTTAGTCATGATTGCATTTTGTCAACTCAAAGTATATTCATTTTAGAAATTTTAAGACAAGCAAAAGAAGAATATGGTGGGTGATATGTTGCATCTGGTTTAGTGGATCTGGAATTCATACTTTCCAGTCTATCTTGGGAATTTGTCATCATCGAAACCTGCATTTACCAATGTCTTGCAGATTTGTATGATATGTGGCGATTTGCCTCCACAATATTTTGTGACAACACCAGTGCTATAAATCTTACCAAGAATCCAGTGTTACACTCGCGTGCTAAACACATAGAAATTCGACACCATTTTCTTAGGGACCATGTAGAGAAGGGTGACATTGTCTTTGAGCACGTCGATACTAAAAACCAACTAGCGGACATTTTCACAAAGCCGCTAGCCAATGAGCCCTTCTTTCATATCCGTCGAGAGCTTGGTATTCTCGATATTTCTGATCGGGTTTAACAATTGCTACGTTTTTGTACCATTAACAACTATGTTTGTACCACTAACAATCACTTTGAGTTTGTTGCAAGTACAAATCTGTGGTTGACTAGGGTAGTTCGTATAGAGGTGATATTGCTCCTTTCTCCTTCTTTTTCTTCTCTCTCTTAGCATTCATGACTTGAAAACAACTATATCGTTCTACAAATCATGGTACTTATATATGTATATGGTTGTTGCTGGTTGATACTATGTGTGTTGAATGCATGTCATATTGTGAAAAGATGAATAGGCATGATAAATAGGCAAGTGTGACATTCTGCATAACTTAAAATTGAAAATTTTGAGTTTTTTGAAGGTTTGAGTCGACCTAAACAGGACAATGGTCGACGCATGCTGTAAATCTTTCAAAATTATCAAAAACTGAACAGTATGCGTCGATGCATGCAGGGCTATGGTCGACGGCTCGCTTCAAAACCCAGAAATTTTCTCGTTTGAAAACCGTTCCACTTTCCCTCTTCCCTACATTAAATGTGTTGTGATGTTTTGACATGACATTCATCTTGTGGATTGCATCTAGACACCTAAATTGTCTCCTTGTCTCCTCCCTCTTCCCAAAAACCCTAACATCTCCTTCTATTAAAAACCCAAGCATTCTTCTTCTCCAACATTATTCCCATATCATTCTCTTCAAAGTTCCTCTTCAAACTACTCCAAAACTCTTCATAAATGGCTTCCTCTCTCCGCAAAACTACCGGTAAGAGATCAAAAGCATCCTCATCCTCTGCTTCAGTTCCGGTTACTGTTGTTTCTCTTGTTCATCCTCCTGCGGTTGAAAACTTCAACAAAAGTCTCAGCAAAAGGGCCATAGTTCCACAACATGCTTTCTACCATGCAACAAGTGAGCGCTTGCATCTCACTCGGCTTCTGTCCCTATTGGACTTTCAAGGGTTCGTCAATTTCCTGGAATGTAATACAAAGTACTGTGAAGATTTGGTCAGAGTGTTTTACACAAATATGCGAGGTAACTTTCAAGACCAGCACTTTCACACATCTGTAGGAAATAGACTGGTTAATATCAATTCTGAAGTATGGAACAAATATTTTGATATGACTGTTGATGCTGATGCACCACCTCTCCATGAGGTAACTGACACTCGTACGGTGCCGGGTTATGAATATAAGAGGGCTCTGAATGGAATGCTCAAACGACCTTATCCAGAGGCAATTGTCAATAGCGATGCTTTTCCTCGATCGGTCACAGCCGGGAAACTCAATACAAGGGAGCGCATCCTTCAGTGGATTGCCGCTCGTATTCTACGACTGAAGAAGGGTGGTCTGTCGCGTGTAGAATAAGCTGAGGTACATCTTATCTACATTCTGCAAAACAGGATCAAAATAAATTGGCCTTACTATATTGCTAGCAGGATGTTTGCTCTGAGAGACTCAAGTAGAGGCACTGCTTTAGCCTATGGGTCGTTCATCTCAGAAATTCTTGCTGCTGCGAATATTGTGTATCCACCATTTCCATGTGTATCAGTTTCCCCAGATAAAGAATTTAGCACCAAAACCCTTGCAATGATGGGGTATTTTTGGTGTGCTGAACGCCGTTCATACAGATTTGTCCGACGGGCTAATATTCCTCCGGTTCCTGATAACGATTCTGATGAAGAAGAAAGTGAAGAGCAGGGTGAAGAAGAAAGCGACGAACAAGGTGAAGAAGAAAGTGCAGAGGAAGGTGAAGAAGACGATGCAGAAGACAACACAGATGCAGAGATACCAGAACCTATCTATGGGACTCAAGATTATCATCAATCTCCAGTCCATGATACGACTATAAATATCGATTGGGTCCAGTACTCATATCAATCAGAAGAACAAGAAGGCGATTCTACAAATCAAGGCTGGGGTGATTGGCAATATACAAGTTAGACTACCTTGGGTAGATTCTATGACCCATATCACGGCTACCCTCAAGACTACCAACCCTCTGAGCACTCATCACCTCCTCCGCCTTCGGATAACTCTGAATTCATTACTATGATGCAGTCAATGCAATTAGAACAACAAAACTTCATAAGGCATCAAGACACTCATATGGAGCAGCTTAGAACTGAGCTCCATGCCCAAAATGAAAGGTTCAATTCTTTTTCTACTCAGATGGACGCCCGTATTGACTCTCTGGTTGAATCACATGAGCGGCAAGATTGGGAAATCACCAACGCTCTTAGTCATCTCAACATGTCCGTCGAAGCCTTTTTGGACTTCTCGGATCCATACCACAATCCATATGTTGCATACCGAGGGAGAGGACGAGGACGAGGACGGGGTCGTGGTTATTAGATTCATAGTTGCATATTTCATATTTGCTTATATGTTTTCGTCTGTGTACTTTTCATATTATTTTGTATTATGTGTGCCTGAACTTTCATTACATGTGTTCGTCATTATCTATTAATTCAAGATTTTTGTTCATTATCATGCTTGTGTGTGAAGTTTGGTAATTAACTATCACCTTTTGTCTGTACTCTGTTATTTGATGCGTTCCTCTTCTCTTTTTGATGGTGTCAAAGGGGGAGAAGACAATGTAGCAAGCAAACACCAAAGCCAAGTCAGGATATTGACAACATTTGATGGCAACATTTGATGGCTGTTGTTCTACAGCCTTATAGTGCAAAAGAAAGGGGGAGCTTGTGTATACTTGTGTGTATACGTTGCATATTTGGTGTTTTAACTGTATACAGGTTGTCATCATCAAAAAGGGGGAGATTATGGAGGCAAATCACCACATATCACACAAATCTGCAAGACATTGGTAAATGCAGGTTTCGATGATGACAAATTCCCAGGATAGACTGGAAAGTATGAATTCCAGATCCACTAAACCAGATGCAACATATCACCCACCATATTCTTCTTTTGCTTGTCTTAAAATTTCTAAAATGAATATACTTTGAGTTGACAAAATGCAATCATGACTAAAGGCATGAAAAACTTCAAACTAATGAAATTTTGCAGGCTTGCAGGACATGGGTCGACCATAGGGTCGGCGTATCCATAAAAACAAAAGGGGAAATTCAGTAAGCGCACAAAGCATGCGTCGACCATAGGGTCAGCGCATGAAGGAATGATATTCCAGCGGGTCAACGCATAAAAGCATTAGTCGACCATAGGGTCGGCGCACAAAGGAAATGAATTTCAACGGGTCAGCGCACGCCGACTGTATGGTCGACGCACACTGATGAAATTTCCAGAAATTCAAAATAGCACAGGCCATGCGTCGACGCACAGACCTGTTATGGTCGACCGTTCGCGCGGAAAAACTGTTTTAAAATTCTTCCCTCTCATATTTGAAATACTGTTATATCCTGAATTTTGTTAGCACTATATATACTTGCTTAAACACTTGTGTCTACCAACATTTGATATTCTTTTGATTCATGTGTTCAAAAACAAGAAAGAGTGTAATAGGTGTCCAAGATTCATCATCTCTTCAACATCTCACAACATTTCAATTACACACAATCATTTTTGAAATGCATTTGTGAGAGATTCAAGGTGATAAGGTTCGAGGCTTAGATTGGAGAATCAAGCTCGGGTTGAAGATTGCGACAGGTTCTTTCTTGAATAAAACCATTGGGGTTTTGCCCTCCAAGATTGGTTCGAATTTTGGGGGTTTTTGGACGAGATTCTTCATCAACGATCAATCGAGCGAAGGTGATTGTGAAGAGGTGGTCTTCACAAGTCTAGTAGCGGTTCCGGTGATTTTGAAGGGAAGTTCTCGGGTTCGATTTGGTGCTGTTGAGATCAGTCGGAGCCAAAGGTTTGAACAACAACGTGTTCTTCAATAAGGTGGCTGGAGTCGGAGGTCCATCAACACAAATCGAAGAACTTGATTCATCTTGAATCAAGGGGCAAGGAGTGAAGGCAACTTTCAACACATTGAGATTTTTTGTTGTAATTTTGCTGCTCAATCCTTGTATAAACTGTTCATTCAAACAGGTGATATCTATACAATATATCTCAATTCTAGTTTTAGAATTGAGGGCAGACGTACCCCGAAGCGAGGACGACGGGGGAACTGCCTCACCAAATTACTTGTCTTCTTTATTTTCAGCATTTTCGTTATAGCTCAAATAAGTAATTTTTGTGTAAGCTCTATTGTCAAAATTGTGATATCAATTGAGTAAGAGATTAAAACTTTGTTTTTAACTCTAAAGTACAACAATACATTGTACTAGGCTGGTTGAAATCACTTACTCAACATAAACATCACTTGGAGTGTCTTTGCACACCAAGTGTTTGACATATTGCTTGAACCAAAATTATCTTACTTGTGTATCTAGTTTTGGTTTGATTTTGAATCATTGGAACTAGGTGACCTTACAACTAAAGTAAATAATTGATAAGCATAGTTTGTGTTGTGATTCTATTTTTCCGAATTGTCATTAATCCATAGGCTTACGTATATCCGGTTTTCCAATAACCGTTCGTTTTAGACTATATTTTTCCTTGGCTGCTTCCGCACTTAAAACATTTTTAAAACCAATTTTAAATTGGTAGCGCCGATTCAAATTTTAATTGGGGATCTATTCAACCCCCCTTCTAGATCCGTGCCATAGTCTAACAGAAGAAAGGTTCATCATCTAAGGTGTGATTCAAGTTGGAAAGTCTACTCATGTAGGTTTCTTCAAGGAGAAGTTACTTGAAAAATATTAAAGTATTCAAAGTCAATGTTCCTAATGAACATGAAATGCAAGTCCAAATTCAAGATTTCTTCATCCAATTTTGTTTCAAATTCTTGATTAAGTGGAGTTCAAATTTGCAAGGCATGAGTCAAGATCACAAGTTCATAATTCAAGACTTCATCCATTTCAAATAATGGTATAAGGGAAATCCATCATTCAAAATTCAAGATTCATGAATTCAAGACTAGAATATTACAAAGGGAATTTCATGACATTACAAGAATGTCACATTTATTATAAAGTTTCCAACTCTAAGTAATGCTTAAAAATTAAGCTATTTCTAATCTTAATTCAAGTTTCTAATCAAATTCATGCCATGGTACCCTTCATGCCCTAACAAGTCTACATGTTCCACATTATGCCCACAAATATCCAAGGAAAATAATCAAGGTTAATTCAACATTGGAACCTTTCAAAAGCAAGACCATTTATGCTTATTCATGGGCAACTTCAAATTAATCCAAAACAACCCCATGAACAACTAACTCACAACTAAACAAACCATGTCACAAACTTAAGGAACTAGTTCATGTTGGTTCACATACATACCAAAATTCAGATTTTTAAAATTCTGTCAATGGGAGAAGCATGAACCACAAGGACAACCCAAGAACAAGTGAATAAAGGAGAGCAATGCAAAAGGGCAGCAGAAAAACAGGCCTAAGCAAAGTGCATCAGCTAGTGCAGAAAAGTAGAATTCATGAAAATGGAAATAAAGAGAGTAACATCAAGAAAGTGGTAAAAGGTATTCCCCAATGAAGAAATCTGAAGTTTTGAAACAAGTGAAAAACCTAATATTTTGAGCATAAAAAGAGAGGGAGCAGCAACAAATAGGGAGAGGAGGGGATTAAGAGAAATCAAACGAGTCACATAGAAACATTGAGAGAAACCATTGAAAAGCAGATCCTTCAAAGCATAGAGTGGAGAGTGAAGAGAACACCCAACCCAAATCAGTGGAGGTTTGCAGGAAAGATAACAACTTTTGGGTATCCATTTCTTCAAACTCTTCTTTCTTTATATATTCCATTGCATGCTTGTCTATTTTCTAGCTAAAGTATCATTTATGAATGCATCTTGTAATGAGGTCCCAAAGTTGGTTTATGTTGTAAAAGAAGCAAAAAGAAAAGAAAGAACATAGATTGATTATCATAATGAAATGAGTTGAAAAATACCCATTTTTACTGTCATGTTTGCACTGCGAAGCTTTCTTCGCCTCACGAATACGATTTTATGGTACTCAAAGTGCCACTGGACATCCAGTTTTCCCTTATTTTGAGCCAGCGAGCCATTCGCTGGCACCTTCTCACATCGAACTTTGGCACCTTTTGCCTCTGTTTTGTGAATAGTGCGTGTTTTATGGTTTTCCCCAGCAAGTTCGCACAGCGAACTTATGGGTGTTTTTTGTGGGCAGCTTCGCACGGCGAACTTCAATACCTTTCGCCCCTGTTTGTGAATAGTATACTGATCTGGGAAAATCCTTAGGAAGTTCGCACAACAAGCTTTTCATACTCTTCATGCTGTTTTTTTCATTTCTTGTTTTTATTCGTATTTTCAAGCCGATTATAACCCGATATGGTTGTACGGCCATTGTATGTGGATAATATTACGGTCATTTTTGACTTTTGGTTCCAAAAACTATTTTAAAAAACAAACTCTCGATTTTATCGAGCCATTTTCAACCTTGTAAGTTGATTTCCTTGTGCGTCACCATCGACCTTGTTCGCATCACTTCAAACATTTTTACAAGCAATGAAACCCTTGATCCAACATCAAGTGGTATTTTTCTCATAAAAAATCCAAAAAAACAATAAAGATACGATTGGGGTTATACACCATGAGCTTTAAAGTGGTGGAGTAGGAATGAGAATGGAATCCCTCCTACACTCATTCTGAATATTTTGAATACAAGGCGCTCGACTTTGTTATTTGAAACATTCATCTCTATCCAAAGCTTTAGTGTGATCCTAATCAAGAATAATTTCTTCTCAAAAATCCTAAAAAAACATCAACTCATCAAACTTATCTTCACCTTAGGGCATCAATCCGAAAACCCTTTTTTCAAGGTATAAAATCAACCGACAAACAACCATTTCACAAGCCTCTGAACTACGGAGCTCCGATTCTTCACTTATTTTAAGTGAGGATACGTAGGCACAAGGGCCCCAATCTTTGGCGAGCACTCTAATAAAAAAACCAACCTCTCTTTTCTTTTAAGCAAGCAAACTTTTAGATTAAAAACACTCATTCAAGCTAAACAACTTAGAAGGTTCCCATCAAATACAATGAATGTGAGGGGTGCTAATACCTTCACCTCGCATAACCGACTCTCGAACCCTAAAACTTGGTTGCAATGACCATGCTCTTTTCCTAAAGGTTTTATCGTTATTTCCCTTTCCCTCCGTGGGATAAATAAAATCTGGTGGCGACTCTGTGTCATTTTTTGCGTAGCGACATAATGCATGCTAGAGAAGTGATATGTAGATCACTCTCTGAAAGAAATACCACATGAAAAGAAAATAGGTAACAATCTCATCTTCATCAAGAACTTGAAATAAGTTCAAACGATATCGAATATTTTCATCGATAAAAAGAAAAAAGAGAAAAGGAAAGGGAATGTCAAATTGGATTACAAGTTCAAGGTGATTCCGTCTTTAAGTTCATCCACTCATCTTGGTAGATTAAAGCACTAAACAAATTATTAACTCAAAGCACCTAAAATGAATTGAACAATTCATTTTAAAGATATATTTGAATTAGTGAATGTTTATCCAACTTCATCTAGACCCTAAGTCCAATGAATTTAAAGAGGAAAAGGACCTTTAAAAGTGCATTCCAAGGCAAAAACCAAAAGGAAATGGAAGAAGAAGTAGAAAGAACCAAAACAGAGCCAAAAACTTAAAATGGACACTGGGTAATCGATTACCACCAGGAGATAATCGATTGCCACTGCTAAAACAACAACAAATCAGCTTAAAAAAAGTTCAGAAACTTGATCAATCATTTCTTCAAACACCTCATGATCAAGGATGCAATTGAGCACGAAAATTCAAGTAAAATAACAACAATCAACACCAATAGAACACAATTTCAAGATCCAAAGATCAAGCAACAAGAATCAACAATAGATCACATTGTGGAAGATGTATCAAGAATAACAACGGTGGATCAAGAAATTACCACTCCAAATCTTGAAATTCTTTAAATGAGCTCTACAAACCACACTTCAAAGTCTTGATCTACTGGAATTGATGATGAAAAAGTGAATGGATGAAGGTTTAGCTCAAAGATTAGTAAGTTCTAATGATAAACTTACTAACTTTCAAAGGAAGAAAGAGCTTTGGTGAATTTGGTAACTAGAGAAAATTTTAGAGTCAAGAAAGAATTTGACAAGGTGAATTTGACTATCAAAAGCTTGTGAAATGAGAGAAATGAGGCCTCTATTTATAGGATTTAGGCTTGAAAAATTTGGTGGATTAAAGTTTGGTTTGGAATTAAAATTAGGCATGAGATTTGAATTTGGAGGGAAATTAATGATCAAGTGGTGATTAGTGAAGGTGTATGGTGGGAATTAATTATGATGAGGTAGGGGAATTAAAATGAAGTGATATAGAATATTATCATGTTGCAATATTTGAATTTGGTGCCAAAAATGCTGCAGAATTTGAATTTGCCCAATTTTCACAAAATTCGCACAGGGTAATCGATTACCCAATACTGGTAATCGATTACCATAAGCAAAAATGGTGAAAAATTGCCTTTTTGATGTGTTGGCTTGGCTTTGGCTCGATTCTTTTGCTTGTCAAAGAAGACATAGAAATAAACACATGAACCTTGGAGTCTCTTGAATAAAAGTCAATCAAATCTTGGAAACCCTTGATCAGATGATTTTGAATTGTTTGCATATCAACTTTGACTTTGTTCAGATGAAATTCATTCGAGCTGAGGGACTGGTATTTGATATCCTTGATCCAAATTCTTCCTGGAAAAGTTAGTAAAGGAAAAACAAACATTTTTTGGATTTTCAATAATGGTTAGTAAACATAAACATAAACAAATATCAAACAAACAAGAAAACAAAGGTGCCCGGTGATCTCTCAAGAACACACCTGCAAAGGAAGGCAAGAGAGCCAAAGCTTGAAATCTTGTTTGTGGGATGAGATGCAAATGACATGTGGGATGTTAAGGATAAAAATTAGAATATTACAGTGATTTGGAGTTTCTGAGGCCGAGATTGATTCAATAAACTTACTTCTCAAGGGGCAATTCATTCATAGCCATACCAATTTAGTCCACTTAATCCATTTCGGTCCATTTTTTTTCTTATTATTATCCATATTCTATCCAAAATCCATTTTCCACACGTCCATTTAAATATCTATAACCCATAAATATTCATTCTCCATTCGTTTTTTTATCCAATTTTAATCCAGTAGTCTACCTTTACTTTCCAAAAGTCCATTTCAATTTCATGACCATTTTATTTTTTAAAGCCCACCATTCCTTACAAAAAAAAAGAGTTTCTATAAAAATTAGAAACCATTATAAAAAATCTATAAAAAAACAAAAACTTCACAAAAATAGAAGAGCCCATGATTCAATTTTTTTAGAGCCCATTATCATTCTAAAAAGCCATAAATCCCATAACAATGTTTTACAAATACAAAAAGTAAGGAAATTGAGCAACAATACACATGTTACTAGCACACATCAGTACTATACATGAACCATACTACATCATCACAAATTTCATGAATTACATACATTACAATACACACAGCATGACCCCACATGCACAACACGACAAAATAAAAAAAGAAATCAAATATTTCTTCTCTCTAAGGAATCGCGACGTCAGCTCACACAAAACCTTACAAAACGATATCCTGCAGAATCATGAGGCACAATAGGTCACGCACCACCTGCGAAAATTATGTGCCTCAGCGTAAAACTTCCTCAACGTCACAAGATTTGACGAGAACGACAACAAACTTTTTCACCCAATTCTTTCCACCACTCCCCTATAAATAAGCTGCAGTCTCACCCTCAGTTGAAAAAAATCTCAAGCAGACTGGGTGTGTCTTCTCCTTCCAAGTAGAATTGTCATCCCTAGGCAGAAAAAGCACAATACTTCTATTCCCCCACAAAGTTCAATCCTCGTGGAAGACAGTTGTTTTAGTCAAATCCCATTTGAGTTCACACCTCGATGGTCGAGTCTTGCTTGACAGTTTCTTTTCAGCTATTTCCTGAATTGAACTTCGGTCCTTGACAATCACATTGTGGACATCTCCAACTTTCAAATATGGATTAAGTGTGCATTCATTTCGCACTTAACTCCCCAGGAAGGTTTTTTTTATGAAGATAACTATTGAAGACGGATATTTCTCTAACAGCGTTATCAGAAGCTTCTCAACAATTTACGTCTGGACTGCAAGCACTCTCTTTATTTGAGCAACTCGTTTTGATCAGGATCTTGTTCAAAACGACAAATAACAGTTTCCCCAAGACAATTTGTCCATCCCCAGTGGATTTATCAAGATTATCAAGTCATCAAAAAGGCATTCCTCTGGAAATCTGTCAGAGAAATGCATCGAAGACATTACAAATATTTCTCTTTATTTGAAGACTTACAAGGATACATATTTTACAGCTACAACAAGAGACACTCCTCAGGAACGCATTCTCTAGTGAGTTCATCACACAAGTTTATTTCCATCAAATGGCATCTCTCCCGAGAAGTTTGATGAAGTCTACCACATTTGGTCTCTCCTTATTTGAGAAGACAATTTTTGCTAGTCAACCGGTCTACGTGACTACGTCTCTTCCGGAGATCACCGTCGAATCTCTACAATCTCTAGTACATTTTGATTTTTGGTTATTACCTTTTTCTTAGGCTATCATATGTTTGATAGTAGGTAATACACCTTGTTTTGGCTATTACCTTTGCTTAGGCTATCATGTGTTTGATAGTAGGTAATACGCCTTTCTTGTGGTCAGACACCTTTTCTTAGGCTGCCATATGTTTGGTAGTAGGTGATCTCGACATCTTTTGGTTATTACCTTTTTCTTAGGCTATCATATGTTTGATAGTAGGTAATACACCTTGTTTTAGCTATTACCTTTGCTTAGGCTATCATATGTTTGATAGTAGGTAATACGCCTTTCTTGTGGTCAGACACCTTTTCTTAGGCTGCCATATGTTTGGTAGTAGGTGATCTCGACATCATTTGGTTATTACCTTTTCTTAGGCTATCATACATTTGATAGTAGGTAATATACCATATCCTTTGGGTCAGACACCTTTTCTTAGGTTGCCATATATTTGGTAGTAGGTGATCTTTCCTTTTGTTTATCACCTTCTCTTAGGCTATCATATGTTTGATAGTAGGTAATACACCTTTCTTGTGGTCAGACACCTTTCCTTAGGCTGCCATATGTTTGGTAGTAGGTGATCTCTCCTTTTGGTTATTACCTTTTCTTAGGCTATCATACATTTGATAGTAGGTAACACACCTTTCTTTTGACCGGATACCTTTGCTTAGGCTATCATATACTTGATAGTAGGTAACATGTGTCTCTTTGCTTCAACCGGATATCTTTGTTTAGGCTGCCACACGCTGGTTGTGGGCTACCATTCACTTTCAAGATCTCGTATCACTGTTCAAGCTACTGTATTCCTGGTGGTATTACTAGATCTTATCTTCATTTTGGAGAACCCAAAATTCCGATTGTTGTCTCTTCTCGTGGTGTCTCGTGTCGTTGAGTTTGATCTCCGTGTGTTATGTCCAGTTATTCCCCTGTGACATATTTTCCTCACAGGACCCCCTGTCTTGCATCTGATATAATTACATATCATCTATATTCGGTGGCTTCTTAGGGCCAAAAATTCGTGCAATATTTGTATTTAAGTCCCTCCTATCTCGTCGAGACGAAGATTTCTATCTCCATATCTCCGGATAGAAGTAACTTAAATAGGGGCATCTGTCACACCCTAATTTTTGACCTTAAGATTCCACCTCCTTGCGTGTTTTCTCGATTTTTATCTTTATATCCTTGCGTGCATGCTTATTATCACTAACGAGTGTGTGCAGATTTATTTTTGCTTTAAGAACGCCTCTAGGAGTTTTTATGATTACATCCCCTCAAATCAAGACTCTGGCCCATTTTAAGTTTTTCTCTTTATCAAAGAAAGTTTGCCAAGACAGGGTTCATACAGGATCTAAGATCACAGGCTCATGGTATTTGAGACATTCGTACTGCAAGATAATTTAGTTTCAAGACTTTTGTTCTCCAACAAACTTGGTTTAATTTGATTGGTTTAGAGTTGCCTAACTAGAGACTCCTCAATTTGCAAGTTCAATCTTTGTGAAGATATATGAATTCAAGTCAAGACCAAGTATACGGTTCTCCACCATAAGATTTAAGACACGCGAGTTACAACACCATTTCTATTTGATCAAGGATCTACAACGCCATTTTACAAGAGCATTCTTTATTTTAAGAAATTCAAGATCTTAAGGTACCGTCTGGGTTGCGAGATTCATATCATTTAAAGGTGGTCCTGAGGGTCAATTTTTCGAACTCAGAGCATCATTCAAACTTTTCAATTTTAAGAAGTATGGAAGTTCTGTCACCAAGCTAAGTCCCATGATTAGATCATGAACACAAATCATGTTTGAACTTTTACCATTCAAAGAATAAATAAGGAAGCGCGAAAGACTCATTTCATAAGTATGTTTCCATTGTGTTTATTACAAGGGATATATGTTTTCAAGCAACAAACTTAAGTACTGTCACACAAGCTTACAATCAGTGATCAATCTCTTTTTACAAGAACACAAGAATATCCTAAATCAAACATCATGGTTGTAAACCCTACGAAATAGATCTGTGATCAACACAAAGGGGAGGATGACTCCCGCCGCTGAGTGATTTGACACTACTAAAGTTTGGATAAGGGAAGAAAGTTTCGCATGTCTCCTTGGAAATTGGTAGAATGGAGACTATGGCCGTGCTCATGCAGACTAAGTTTCTCTCCAACGGTATCCTGCGGCTGCAATACAATTTGAGGTTGCCGTAAGAATAATTCTCCCTACCTTCAACTTAATAAATTCAAGAGATGCAGTAAAGAATTCATACCAGACACACGCTTCTCTAGAAATCTTGCCAAAGACAATGCGCTACGATTATAACAAGGAGTTTGTGGTGAACTATCCATCCTTGACCGCCTTAGGATCTTAGCACTAAGAAGTCCCCAGCGCAGGATATGTTGCCTCGCAGACTAAAACGGTAGCAGGCCTTAGCCTGCCGCCGCCAGAACCAGGAGCCACTTCGAGCATCCTGTAAACCAAACCTACATACGCGATTAAGTAACCTATGAATAGAATAAGAAAAGTACGAGCATCAACTACAACCGTGTTTGCCGATAATTAAACACAATCTCAATGTAATTGTTTACCTGGTAGAATACAAAAAGAAACCTTACACAAGTTATCCGTTGTTTAACCCGCCTTCTGTTGATGCCATACCTTGCTACAATAAGGTCCTCCGCATTAATCACTTGGTAGCTGTTGGTCCTGTAAACAGAAGCAATACATATAAAGAGATTGGAAGAATTAATGATGTCATCCAGAATTATGTACGCGCAATTACGGTCAGGCCTGCCACGGTTGAAGCTCATGCTAATTCGGGCTTCTGCCTATAAAGATAGTGGACATGTAGAGGAAGCTGTAACAGAGCTATAGACAGGCATTGGTTCTCCGCAAAGACTTTCCCGAAGCAACTCGCAATCTTCTACACACACTTCAGTGTGTCTGCTGTTGGGAGGACCGTGACCAATTGTTCAAGGAAGTAGAAGGGATTATCAGAAGGCAAATTAATATGTCAGTTCTTCCTAGTGTCCAGCCATTCCATGCAATAGCATACCCACTTGACCCAATGCTTGCTTTGGAAATTAGCCGCAGATATGCTGCACACGGCTCTGTAATTGCACCTCGTTTCTCTCTACCACCATTTGGCAATCCCACTACTATTCCTATCAAGCAGGAGGGAGGTTATAAAAGACTAACGATTGGGTATGTGGGTAACGACTTTGGTAATAACCACTTGTCACATCTAACAGGATCTGTTTTCGGTATGCATAATAGTAAGAATGTAGAGGAACCCTGCTATGCTTTGAGTCCAAACAACGGTACTGAATGGAGGCAACATATTCAATCTGGAGTAGAGCATTTTGTGGATGTATCTGCGATGACGTCAATTATGATAACCACCTGCAACAACGAGAATGAGATTCAGATTCTTATCAACCTCAATGGTTATGCAAAGGGTGCCAGAAATGAGATATTCACCATAAAACCTGCGCCAATTCAAGTTTCATATAGGGGATTTCCTGGCACATCAGAATCTACTTGTTTCCGTAAGCCACCTGAAGAGACTAAAACTGAGGGATTATTCTCGAATCTTGCAAAAGCTCCAATCAATAATCAGGACACAATATTGATAAGTGCTAAGGAAAATGGCCTGGAAACTTAAGCATGTCAAATTAGCATATCTTCCAAGTCTCACTGATACCCTTGGTAGCCTATACATGTTGGAAACAATTCATTTACATCAAGTGTCTTGTTACAATGGTGCTACACGGATTCCATTGAAGAGGGAAGACTCGGCCCTATTTATCTTCACCAAGAATGAAATTGACGGAGTCTCATATACCATCAACTCTTCACTGTGTCGATAAGAAATCGGAGTTAACAAAGCACCACCACTTTTTTCTCCAACCCCGTCAAAGCAAAACCAACGGCAGTAAACTGGAAATTCAAGGAGAAATTAATTGGACAGAGAAATATGTTGGGTCGTGCTGTAATTAAAAGGAGAGAATCAAGGATTTAGAACAAAAATGATTACCAAACATAATCAATGCATTCCTTAAAACATGTTCCAGAAATAAACAGAAACAATTTCAACCTGCCAAGTCAATAGAATCCGAGTTAATTATCGCCAAGCCAAAACAACAAGACATCAGGGCATTCAAAGTATTTCTAAAATAAGGGTTAGACAGGATCAGCCGAAGATGGAAGGTTTTCAATTCCTCTTCATTTTGTTTAGAAATTTAGGCTATAAAAAGAGAGCCAACCCGGATCGAACAAGAGGAGATACACACGAGAAATCCACAAAAAACCAAACACCCGAAGAAATCCTAAATCGAAAAAACCTAAAAAGTAATTTTGCAGAAAGAGATTAAGGAACTCATCTGATAGAACCTCCATCGCGAGCCTCAGATTGCCGTCCGCCGTGAAATCTTTCACACTTCACAGAAATCCCCGTCAACCACCGCGAGGTCACCGAGGAAGTCATCGTCACCACCATATTGGGTAACGCCTTTCTCACAAGCTCTTTTTCATTTTATGATTAATGTTTGTTTGTTGTTAGGTTTTTAAAGAAGAACGGAAATAGCGGAAGTTGAGGACGGAGGAGAAGCAGAAGCCGGCGAGAGGAGATGATAGATCGAAGAAGCGAATCGGCGGCCAAAAGGGGGAAAAAGAGATTTAGGGTTTTCTGTATTTTTTCAGTTCCTATGTTGTAATATAATCGCACACGACACGCCCCATACACATATGATGCACCATTCATTCACGGCCACTTGATCTGCTTTAGGTCATGATCGTACGCACTACAGCGCGTTCCTACGATAAACCCTCTCCTGCGCCACACATACGATCCACGTTTGCCCCACTAATCTTTTAATTAACCCTTAGTCTGCCACTTAGCAGTTAACATTCCGTCAAACCCCTAATTAATTTAATAATTAATATTTAACTCAATTCCTAATTAATCTTTTTTTTTCCCAACTAGTTTTCATTTAAATTGGATTAACAGAAGTTTTATTAATTAACCTGTAACTAAACTTTAATCTTTTTTTTTTAGAATTAAATTAATAACTTTTTCTAATTATCTTTTTATAATTTGTTCAATAAAAATCAAGTTCACTCAATTCATAATTTACATTTATGTTATAATAATAACTAAAACTTATTTCAAACTTAATTATTTATTTAAATAACCAATTGTATTTATCTAATACTTTTTTTTCTCTTTTCTTTCTTTTATAATATTAAAACCCATTTCATAACTAAAATAATAATAATAATCATTAAAAAAATACCTATTCAACAAACCTTTTTATCTTTTTAATAAACCTTTGTGTTATAAAATCAATTTTCCCTTTAAAACAATTTTCATTAAAAATCTCTTATTTTTATTTATCTAAAATTACTTCTATCCAAATTTAAACCACTTCTAATCTAAGCTAATATCACTAAAAATAAATAAATACTTTTCTCAAATTAATCTATTATCTAACCTTTATTAGAACTAATAAAATCGATTCACATAAGTTAATACAGCATTTTCGTAAAAATCAATTAACCTCACCAATTCAAACATTTTCTTAAATAATCAACTCAATCTCCTCTCTTAAAATCAATTCAATTCGCCTAAAATTAATTAATCGTGCGCGCTTCAATTCCACTCACATACGCACATCTCACACACCTTAGCGCTTTCATGTGTGTGTATGTTTACTTTATCGCCTTTACCTTCCGCAATTTATTTACAGCAATTTATCTTTTCGCATTGCATTCCGTCCAAAGGAAAAACCTACACATGATTCAACACTTGTGTGTAGTGCACATCATTTGCATCATTCTTCCCTTACGATCCTTGATCCCATTCAAGTCGATCTTTTAGGACAGATCCTACCCCATAGGAGGACCTTTGTCTTTACTTTACAACATAGGAAAAAAACAATAAACTCAATATAACAATATTCAAACACAATAGAGAAATAGATTTTAATCATCTTAAGCGAGATAGAATCTCCACCCACATCAATACAATCAATTCGCAGGAACTTTTCCTTAAGAGAGATAGAGGCGTATTCGTCGATCTATATCCGAGTACTTGATTCATTCTCTTAAGACGATGCAAAGACTATTTTCCTACAATTTATGGCGGTTAAATCTCCCTTAAGATGACAACTCATATTTTCTCCTAAACTCAATCAATCAACTACCCTAAACCCGTAGGAACTTTGACCACAGTCAAAGAACTCCTCAAACCCTTTAGGGGAACTACAAATACTCTGATTCCACTCTGGTAAGGATATGTAGGCATAAGATGCGACATCTTATCGAGTATACTTAGATATAAACCCCTAGGTCTTTTTTTACCTTAAGCAGATAAACTCTTAGCAATAAACAAACATAAAACAAGAGGTTCCTGTAGAGTACTACCGAAACTTAGGATGCTAGCACCTTCCCTAAGTTTAACCAACCCCCGAACCTAAAACTCTCTAGCTTGCATTTGCATTGCATTGTGGGTATTTCGATCTTTTTCCCTTCCTTTGGACAAATCAAAGTTTGGTTGCAAATGAATTAGATTCAAACTAATTAATAGTTTGGTATCCAAATTTCACCGCGACAAATTTCCTTGAAGTGTGATTTTGGTGATATTAAAAAAACCTAATGTGGATGGAGTATTGGGCCTATGGCCCGTATGGATTTAATCCACCATTCTTTCTCTAATCTGCTTGTTTTCCCTTTTCCAGGTGTGGTTGAATGGGCCTCAAGCCCATAATGACTACACACTCTTCACACCCCCAAATCTGCAACGTCCCCTGTTCTTGTTTTATTTTTTTTAGTTCTTTCCTTTTTTTTTTTTTTTGCATTTTCTCTTTTTTATTTTTATTTTCTCAAAAGGTTTTTTATATAAAAAAACAGGTATTTTAATAACTTGATAATTTATTTTTGGTTTCATGGTTTATCATTTCCCTTTTGGTTTTTTTATTATTTTATTTCATTTTCATTTACAATTTTATTTTGATCTTGGTCGATGAAGTCTTTTTATTCGTAGATGTTGGTTGATCGAGGTTGTTTAACCTTCATGGTTTTAAATCTACGAAGGTTTAGCATTACATTTCGTCCCGATTTAATTCAAATCGACTAACAACAAACTTTAGTTTTCTTCCAGACACTCTTGTTTATTTTTCAGTCATTATATCTTGATTATATTATCATTGTTCATATACTTGTTAATATTATCTTGATTATACTATTGTGGATATTATCTTGATTATATTGTTATATATCTTTTCAGATTATTCACATCGTTCATTATTCATATTCATATTGTTCATATCTTGTTCATACTTTTCAAAAACATGTTAATAATATCGAAACTCTAAAACCTAAATTGGTGGACTGTTGGTTAGTTTTCCGAACAACTGATTATTGGACTTTGTCATAAACCTTAACTTGGAGCTTTTGTCCGAATCTTGTTCAAGGCATAGTTTAGGACACTTCGCACACACACGGCTTCCTTTAGGGCTACCTTGCAATGAACCTTTTTATTTTGTGCAATCCTGTGTAACTTACATGTACCCCTCTCCCACTTCGATGTATGCATTCATATTTCTTTGATTATGGTTTATCTTCTAGGAGCACCCAAAAGGACTAGCGTAGACTAAACCATTTTCATACTAATTTTCAAGTTGTTATCGAGCCATTTTCAAACACCCTTCGTAAGTGCAGTACTCGTACGCACTCACCATCAACCTATTGCACACACTTTCACATTTCATAGTGGTTTCATTATTAGGGGAACCCTCAGGGACTAGTATCGTTTCTCACAACCTAACCCTAATTCGTTGTCGAGCCGGTTCCATTTTTAACCAAACCCTCGACTCGTCTTCGATCCATTTCAAACCAACCTCCTTCCCAATATGTCTTTGCCCGCAAATAAAATCAAACCCTTGATCCAACGTTAAGTGGTATTTTTAAACTTATAAGTCGTGTGCCTTATGCCTTGCAGTCCACCTCTTTTTTGCAACTTATTCAATTCAATCGTTTCAATTGCTTTTCTCAACAAATAACGAAAGAAGAAGATTATTGGAGTCTAACATTCCTTGGATCTTCAAATGAATGGCTCTTGAGGCGCACACTTTGGGTTGGCGTTCATTCACCCTTTCGTCTTAAGACAGCTAATTCTTTATTCAAATATTTTCGCAATCAAACTTACAAAAGAAGGAGATTCTTGGAGTCTAGCATTCCTTGAACCTTCGAATGAATAGCTCTCGAGGCACGCCCCTTGAATTGTTGTTCATACAATCTTTCGACTTCAAAACATTCAACTTTTTCTCTTCAACCCTTTTTAATCAATTCCCGAAAGAACTAAGTTCTTGGAATCTCGCATTCCTTGGATTCTTGAGTGACAACTCTCGAGGAACGCCCTTTGGGTTACTTGTCAGTCAATCTTTCGTTTCTCAACCAAACCTTAAATCAATTCAACCTATCTTTTTTCATGGTCGTCTCCACGAACTACGGACACTCTGAATCTTCATTCTCGTCTAAATGTAAGATACGTAAGCACAAGATTGGGATGATCTTGGGGAGCTACATTCTATCTATCTTTTGTTTCCCTCCATCCTTCCCCGTTGTTGAACTACGAGAGCTCTGATTTCTCATTCTCGTTTGAATGAGTATACGTAGGCATAAAGGCCCCAATCCTTGGCGAGCACCCTATCCTATAACCACCCATTTCCCCTAGTATTGTTGTCCTTTTATCATACCGTTTCATATTTACCATTGAGAAGAAAACAAGCAAGCTTAGATAACGCCCATCACAAATCGTACTAAGAGGTTCCAGTTGAGTACAACAAACATAAGGGGTGATAATACCTTCCCCTTATATAACCGACTCCCGAACCCAGAACATTGGTTGCGACGACCATCATTCTTATCCGTCTTTTAAAATGTTTTCTCGACATTTTCCTTTCCCATCTCTTTGGGATGAATAAAGCTAGGTGGCGACTTTGTCGAACCGCATTCCTTGCTGTAGCACAAGGGTCGTATGTTCGAAATATTATTATTTTTCAAGGTGCGACAGCTGGAGAATCTGCTGGGGAACTTTTCTCCATGCAAGAGAGAGTCGAGCCTAACTTAGGGATTTGCGAAGAGCGTTATCTTCGTTTGCTTGTTTTCTTCGCGTTTATGTATTTGTTCTCTTACAGCTTTTATATATGCTTGTTATCTTTCTTGCCTGTTGGTTCTTGGGATGACATCATGAGTAAGGCTTTGTGCCCTAGCTTTGGTAAAAGCATAGAGAAAAAATAGTTTAGAATTGCTAGTCGAGTAGTGTTAGTCCCCAAGGACTCACTCCTTGTGTGCCTATCATGAAAGCTCTCATAGAGGAAACCTATTTGTAGATGTTGTTATAACACAGCTAGCCTGTTGCACGACTTGATTCATACAAGGTCCATGATTATCGGAACCCTTTTTAGAACATGTTCTATATTGGTGGTCGTATAGTGTTAGTTTCCAAGGACTCGCTCCTTATGTGCCTAACATGAGGGCTTTGCTCAGGAGAGACGTTGTCATCATTATCATCATAATACAGCTAGCCTGTTGTGTGACATTGGTGTGATTAGTGTTCATGATCCTGGGAACCATATCCATCAATGTAGAAACTATCCCGTGAGTGGGTTTATGGGTAAAGAATCTAGATCTTCCTGTATAGGGTCTACCTGTAAGGTTTCTTTGATAAGAGATTGTGGTTATCTACCTGTTACAGTGACCAGCTTCAGAATGGATTGAACCTGTGATCCTGCGAACCTGGATCTTGCATCTTGCATACATATCATTGTATTTCATCTGTTGTGCATATCTGCATTTCATTTCATCAGCAGAATCTCATTTCTCCTTTCTTTCTCTCCAATAAATCAAGTTGATTCCTAGACACCAGTATGCAATTAGAGCTAACACTAGACGCATGATGGAGCAAATTCAGCAAGAGCAAGCTGCCATCAGAGAGGAGTTGGAATCCCTCAAAGGAAAGATTGATCATATTCTTGAAGTTATTACCACAGCCAGAAAGGAAGAAGAACAGCGAGCTGCTCAACGACAGCGTCAGCCTAATCAACAAAGGATGAGGAAGCCATGTAGAGTCTTTGATCGTCTACCAACAACGTATGCTAATATTTTTCTCAATTGCTGGAAAAAGGGCCATTACTCTAAGAGACCTAACTCTTCAAACTGTCATTCCTCCTGACTATGATGCTAACACTCATTGTGAGTTTCTTAAGGGCACTCCAGGGCATACAATTTAGAATTGCAGAGCCTTCAAACACAAAGTTCAAGAGCTAGTTGATAAGGAAGCTCTTACATTCAATGGGGAGACTCCAAATGTCATCAAAAATCCTATGCCGCCGCCAAGCTAGTGCCAGCATCAGGTTAAATCAAGTCAAGTCAAGTTCATCTCCCCGAAGAAGGCAGTCATGTTTCCATTTCATTATTTGCATTCTTGTATTTTTTTTCTTTGTTCGTATAAGTATTTTACGCTTTAAACATTTTCCATTCGTATTTGGTTTTATTAATGTAATGATTATGCATGCTTTGAATTTGTTATGTCGTATTCACTCATTTATTCTGCTTACCACGAAGCACCGACACATTTGTCCACTTCACACTCTTTATCAACTGTTGTTTAGCATAATTGGAGGGAGGATGATGAAAATGAAATATCCATAATTGCAAACCGTATGCTTTCAGATAGAATCTTGTCGGTGATGTATAGGCATTGTTTCAAATCCCCAAACATTAGAGAGACAAGGAGTTAATCCCTAGTTAACCACTTCGAGCCTAGAAGTAGCAGTTTCCTTCGGATATTCAAACCTTACACTCAACCTAGGGCAGGGTAGTGTTTAGTTAAATCCAATCCCGCACTCGAATCATAAAGCAAAAATCCAAAAGACATGATGTTTGTTCGTCGATAACCCGTGACTTGGAAGTCACAATCCTCCAACAAAAATAAAATAAAAATAAAAAAGGCTGCTAAGTCGAGCACCTCAAAGAAGACTAAGGTAAAAATCAAGGCAATCCCGATGGATATGACAAACAAAATCACTTCATGCAAAAGTTAGGGATCAAAAACAAAATCAAAAGAGGCCCTCAAACCCTCAGCAAAAATAAAATAAGATCCAACGGCCACCATGTCAAAATCAAAAGGGTAATTGACACCCATCAAAAGAAGAATAAGGTGTCTGCCATATCTAGCATACCTTGAACCTTCAAGCATACACTGTAAACTCTTTTGGAAGATAAATGCGTGCAAAATTAACTGAACATAGGACTGGAGATCATCGCGAAGAAAGGGCGGGTACAAATCATACTTTGAGCCTAATATCCTTTGTTTTATATACCATGAACCTGACCATGTTACAACCCTCGAAAGACCTAATTGAGATGAGGTTTATTTTGAAAGCATACTATTGCGAGGTTGCGTAAACTGACTCCTCACATATTTTCTAATCATTAGCATTAGTGTCTTTATCCTTGCTATATCTTTCACACCAACAAATCAGCACAACGTCTGGACTAATGGTTCATTCGTATCACTATCACGATACTTTAATAAACGACTCTTTTTTAAAACTTGCATGAACTTTGCATTAAGATTACCATTTGTGAATGTGATATTTTAATTGCAAATCAATGCTAAACATCTAAGACACTCCAACAAGGAGCAATCAAAGAGGAACTTGAACTTTTTGTGGCTGACACAAAGCAAGGCTACTTTAAGACCCACAGGTTGGGGCAACTCCTTCAAAAGCTCAATCAGGGGAAAGTCATCACAGAGTATATCCAAGTTCAACTTCTACAGATCAGGACTGGTTAATTAGGGGCAGACCATTACCATGTTCAGACTAGGGCAAGACTAGGTCATCTCGACCATCAAGCAGAATTGTGACCTTCTCTAAAGCAAGTTTACAATAAACCACCAAGTGACCAGACTTGGGGCATCAAGAGCATCTTCGTCTGCTTCAATCATGGCGTTGTCAATAGAATGCGTGTCGAGGAAACCAATCCCTCCCACCATCCAAAGTCCAATCCGCATTGGCAACTACCAGAAGTCCATCATGCTGGCATACTCACCAAATATATTAAATCACTCATGTGAATCATAAGCATCATGTGCATCGCATTAGATATCATAAGCATCATCTTGCATCATATGCATACCAAAACCAGTCATACTTCCCCAGCAAATGCATCTTCGTGCGTCAGCATTTGCATTTGCATTTCCATTTGTTATGGAATGTCATTACCATATCAAGCATTCATATATGCAAGTTAAGGTCCACGATCAATCTCGATATTTCCAAGATAATATTCAGCCCAGTCAGGGGCATCTTATTCAAGACCATAGGCGTTCCCCACGAAGTTATTTCAACCTTTTGGTTGATCATATTGCAAGATGATCTTCAGGCCAACCGGGGGCATCTTCTTCAAAGACCATGGGCATTCCCCATGAAGTTGTTCAATCTTTTGTTGTTCAAAAGTTTCAAAACAACATTCATTCCATCCAGGGGCATCTCTTTCAAATTCATGGGCGTCCCTCACGAAGTTGCTAAACCTTTTTGTTGATCAAGACAAGATATCAAGCAAACATTAGCCCTGCTAGGGGAATTTTCTTCAAGTTCATAGGCGTTCCTCATGAAATTACTCCAACCTTTTGTTAATAAGGTTGTGATTTCCAAGAAAGTCAGTGGGTGTTCCTCATTGAGTTGTGTTCCTCAACCCTTTGTTGTTGAAGTTGGCATCCCCAGCTCAACCAACAGTTGTTCTCCGAGTCAGTATGTGTTCCTCATTGATTTGTTGAATTCAAACTTCCTCTTGGGCATTCCTTAGTGAGTTGGATCCTTTCAACCTTTTGTTGACAAGGATGGTCGTCCTCAGTGACTTCTTTGCTTCAACATTTTGTTGATGTCTCAAATAAGCCTCACTTATCATATCTCCAGCAAACCTGACCTTTTGTCAATTGCCTAACTATCATCCTTTTGGTGATAGCCAAACCTTATCAATCCAACCTAACCCGCCATCCTTTTGGTGTCGGGATTGTATGCGTATGTTCTCTATCATCCTTTTAGTGATAGACCCGCCATCCTTTTGGTGTCGGGATTGTGTGCATGAGTAAATATCATCCTTTTGGTGATAGGTCTGTCATCCTTTTGGTGTCAGATATGTGTGTGTCACTCTATCATCCTTTTGGTGCCAGATATGTGTGTGTTGTTCTATCATCCTTTTGGTGATAGACTTTGCATCCTTTTGGTTTTGGGATTGTGTGTATGAGTAACTATCATCCTTTTGATGATATGTCTGTCATCCTTATGGTGTCAGATATGTGTGTGCCACTCTATCATCCTTTTGGTGATATGTCTGTCATCCTTTTGGTGCCAGATTATGCGAGTGTTAACTATCATCCTTTTGGTGATAGGTCTGTCATCCTTTTGGTTCCAGATATGCGTGTGTTCTCTATCATTCTTTTGGTGATAGACCCGCCATCCTTTTGGTGACGGGATTGGTTGCGAGTGGTAACTATCATCCTTTTGGTTATAGGTCTGTCATCCTTTTGGTGTTAGATATGTGTGTATGTGTACGTTCTCTATAATCCTTTTGGTGATATAGTCTGCATCCTTTTGGTGTCGAGATTGTATGCGTGAGTAACTATCATTCTTTTGGCGATAGGTATGTCAAACTTTTGGGGCTAGATATATGTGTGTGTGTGTGTGTGTGTGTGTGTGTTCTCTATCATCATTTTGGTAATAGACCCGCCATCCTTTTGGTGTCGGGATTGTGTGGGTGAGTAACTATCATCCTTTTGGTGATAGGTCTGTCATTCTTTTGGTGTCAGATTGTGCGATTGTTAACTATCATCTTTTTGGTGATAGATTCGTCATCCTTTTGGTGTCGAGATTGTGTGCGTGAGTAACTATCATCATTTTGGTGACAGGTCTGTCATCCTATTGGTGCCAGATATGCGTGTGTCCTCTATCATCCTTTTGGAAATAGACCTGCCATCTTTTTGGTGTAGGTATTGGGTGCGTGTGTTGTTCTATCATCCTTTTGGTGATAGATTCATCATCCTTTTGATGTTGGAGGAGTGTATGAGTTAACAATCATCCTTTGATGATAGGTTTGTCATCCTTTTGGTGCCAGATTGTGCGAGTGTTTTCTATCAATCTTTTGGTGATAGGTTTGTCATCCTTTTGGTGTCAGATATTAGAGTCGTATGTCTACTATCATCTTTTTAGTGATAGGTCTAGAATCCTTTTAGTGTCAGATTGTTTGAGTTAGCATCCTTTTGGTGATGACGAATTTTGTAATTTATTCAGTGTCTACTCGAGGGTTGACATCGATTCGTTATTTCACCTCTCAAGTAATTTTCATTCTTTTTGGAAAAATTTAGGGTCTTCTTCATTATCTAATTGACTTCTACCTCGAAAGAATGAATGTCATATCAGTTCATCTTACTAGGTTTAAGCCAATTAGATAGGGGCATTTGTTATACCCCAAATTTGTCCTACTTGTATATACTTTCACTTGTACATCCTTCCACCAACCATTATTCAAAAAATCCAAAAATATATTGTTTTCCTGTTGTCGCTACTGCAAAAAAAGGGTCGGCGGAAGACAAAAGAGTCGTCACCATTTGTTATTTATCCCAAAGAGAGGGAAAGGAAACGAGCAAAGAAAACCTACGAAAACGGGAGAAGACAGGTCATCGCAACCAAATCTTGGGTTCGGGAGTCGGTTACGCAAAGGGAAGGTATGAGCACCCCTCACGTCCATTGTACTCAATGGGATCCGCACTTGTTGTCTATCTAAAGGGTGTTAAACTATCTAAGCTACAGGCCACAGGACAAAAAAAATAAAAGAGACTCGATAGAGCATCACCGCTCCATGCCTACGTACTCCCTCGTGCAATGGGAAAGTCAGAGTCAATGCAGTTCGGTAAATTACGAGTGAAAGGTGGGGGAAAGTTGCTCGCCAAGACATCGTCGTCTTGTGCCTACTTATCCTCATTAGGTATGAGAAATCAGAGCAAACATAGTTTGGGCTAACAAGACCACATGTTGGTTCAAGTGGTTTACCCGAGTAGGGTTAAACCTTAGTTCTAACAGTTAGGTGTATGCAGCTCGACCATTGGAGACTTAGGCGTTACCTGTTTGCGGTAGAACCAAGAGTTAACAAAACTCTCTTTATGAAAAGATTTTCCATTAATCCCAATAGATAAAAAGGTTTGACGTTTGTTTTAGAGTCTTTTATGGAGAAGAAGTGAATTGAATTGGTTTGTAATTCATGTTGCACTAAAGACTATGACTTAGGAGCGAATGCGTCGCATATCGTCCAAAGGACATACGCTAAACACTCTAGACAATTGAGAGGAGGCCTCCCAATCATCATTTCCCAAATACTTAAGGCTCTTAGTGTATAAAACTTATTATCCTTTATTAAATGGCTTGAAGAAGTTTGAAGATGAGAAGAGAGAGACACAACTTTAAAGGGAGACTAAACTCAACCTAATGTTCTCATGCAAAGTACACCTATGATTGAGATAAAAAGGGAAAGCTACCCTAATGTTATCATGCTTAGATTCAAACCTAACGTCTATCATAATCCATCTTGAATGAGAAGGATTATAAGCCCTAAGGGAACATGGCAAAGGAAGACAAAAGAAGAAGAAGAAGAAGAAAGCATAAGTGAAAGAAGAAAGAAGATGCAAACATGCAATGCAAAACAAAGATGAAGAAAGAGGGAGGAACAAAGTGTGGGGAAGTAGCCACCATAAGAACATCTCAACCTCATAAATGCAAACAAGAATATGCAAAACAAAAAGGAATGTAAACCAAAGAACTTAAACACCTTCACACAAATGTGAGATGAAGTGGGAGAAATGCGATTCCTACAACCACTTGTACATCAATCACTAACCAACAAAGAAGAAAGGGATGAGGACATGATCAAGGTGAGGATGGGAAAATAGGCTTGGACAACAAGCAACATCAAATGAAAGCTCAACCAAAAGCATCACCATGATCATGCAAGAAAGAAAGCAAAAGAGGTTCTCAAAATGGCCTCTCATCCAAATCAAACTCAAAGTGCAACCAAGAGACACCAAATCAACTTGGATGAGTCACCAAAATCCTAGGACAGAAGTGAGAACAAGATAAGAGGATAGGAAAATTCAAGGAGGAAGCAACCGAACACAAGTTGCAAGATAATGCATGGTAAAGAACCTAAGTTCCAAACACTTTCAACATTCAACATCAAATGGAAAGCCTTAAACAAATGCAACTTGTAGCATGAACCAGGCAAGTGTGTGACCTAAATATTTGCAACCAACCACTTCAATATGTTATAAATGTGAATCAAGAGGATTTGGAAGCATATGGGATCCACAAGGGTCATCCCCCATCAAAACTAGGTCAAGTGTGTATGTGAACAATCCTTAGGGGTAGCTTGACTTGCAAGGTACTCCAAAAATAGGAAAATAGTTCAAATAAATCCAAATAAAATACCCAAAGCTCATAAAGATGTTGGAAACCAGATATCAAAGCAACAAGATCACAATCCAATCAAAACTTCACCAAAGGAATTGATCCACTAGAGTGCTCCATTTTGAAAGGCATTCATCGAGGGTCAAACAAATGGACTTGAAAGTCAACCAAAAAAAATCAAACCAGGGCCAAAAACATCCTCTAAGACCCTTCAACTCATTATTTAAATGAGGAAGAAGTCTCACTCATTGGAGGTATCAATTGGTCAACAAAATCAAACAAGATCAAAGATGAACCAATGGAAACCATTTAAAAACCCTTCCAATCATTTAATTCCAATTTAATTGAAAAATAAATGGAAAATGAAATTAAAAATTATCAAAAATTAAATAACACATTAAAGTTTCAGAAAATATTTTTGGTGGAATTTTTAATTGATTCGAAGTATTTTTAAACCATTAAAATCAAAACAGAAAACAAATTAAAATTAAAATAAAACAAAAACAAGAAACGGTTTGAATAGCAATAATCAGCGTTGAAAACATTGTGCTCAACAAGAAAGGGGGTGCGCATAGCATCCAAGGCCCAAACAAAAACCAATTTAGTTCATTAATCAAAATGCGTCGTTTAACTAAATGAGGTGGCATTCAACTCAGCCACGCACGCGGGTCAAACAGATTTGAAGCGTTCATCTCAGCCAGTCAACAAGTCAAATGAAAAACACATCAGCATGCCTGAGTTTGGACCAGACGCCGGAGCCCTAGATCCGGCCGTCTTCTCTGGCGAGGTGGCCGGAGTTCAGGTCTGCAAACTCCACCAAATCATGCAAAATATTATATCAAATTGAAGACCTGCTCACACACAATCCAAATCCAGTGCCCATTTGTATTAATCATGCATATACAGTGAGAATTGAACAATGAAAGTTTGAAGTGCACAATTGTAAACATCATCAAACATAGCAATTAAGTATGAAAACATTGCCTACTAGGCGTAGGGCTTCAGATGCATCCACAATGACCTAGGTTCAATGCCTATAATGAGAGAAATTTGAAAGAGAAGATTACCTAATGGAGACACTCTGTTGGTGCTTCTATAACTCACTTGCTTGCTTCAAAAGATGCAATCCACTCCACTAAGCTTAAGGAAGAAGAAGATTGCTTCAATTTGAGTTGAAACGGCTTGGATCTTGATTCACGATTTTCAAATTTGCTCTCACTTTCCAAAATTGAAATCTGAGCTCCCTCCACCAAAATGAACTTTTGAGCTCTCTATTTTGATTTGGAGCTTTTATATTATGGATATGTTAAGCAATTGGAGGCCCATGAAGCTCCAATTTTCTGAAATTTGAAAATGCCCAATTCATGGATGCTTGCCATGTGCATGTGAAAACTGCATGCTAAACACTTGAATTTTATTTGAATTTGCAACTGACAACTTGGATTTTACATGTGGATTGGATTTAGGCTTGATTGTGATCCATTTATCAAGTTTGGATGACAAACTTCTTTGTGAAGAAAGCTTCATTTGCTCGTGATTTTGCTAGCATGAACCATAATAAACTTGTGCTTTTTGACATGAACACAATGTGAAGCAAATTTGATCAAAAGGAAGCATTTAAATGGCCTATAATCAATTCAATTTGAATCACCTTTTAAAGTCCACATTTCACTTGAATTTCTTCACCAATGTCCACAACCATGCATAATTCATGCCAATATTGAGTTTCATGATGCAATTGAAGTCACTTGGAGCAAATTTCATGTTGGTTGAAGTTCCATTTGAAGTACTTAAAGGATTGAGAATGACTTATAACCAAAATGACCTATAATCAAAGTTTCCCAAAATACCCCTGCCTTGTAAGTTCCATAACTTGAGTTCTACAAATGATATGAAATACTTCTAGGACTTTTTGGAAAGCTAAGATCATAAGGAAAAACTTTCATGTTCATAAAAAGTTGAGTAAAAACATGATTCTTGGTCAAAAGTGTCTTGGAAGTGAGTTGACTTTTGTTGACTGAAAAATATGTTCATCTGAGACCTATAACTTGATGGCATCATAACTTGAGTTCCACAAACCCAATGGATGAATTCTAGTACTCAAGAGAAAGCTTAGGACATGCCTTACAAGTCTTATGTTTGCATCAAAATAATATTGAACTTTTATCTTGAGGTAAAGTGTCCTTGAAGTTAGGCACTAAATATGGGATTTTACACTAACATCCATTGAAACCCTAATTAGTAACTTCTCAAACTCTTGATTCTTCTTGATTTGAAATTGAAATAATATCCTAGATGTATCAACATGACTTCCCATGACTCCAATAACTTAGAGCTAAGTCTCAAGCTCCTTCAAATCCACAATGGACTTTGCACCAACCAGATGAAACCCTAGGTGCACAACCCTTGACTGTGACCTCTTGCAAATGATATGACAACTTAGGTAAGCTCTACAATGGCTTCACAAGCACTCAATGAGCTCTTCAACATATCTTATCCATAACCATGGACTTGTGATCCCCTGATGATCCTCAGTTGACCTCCAAGATAGGAGGTAAACCACACATCAATCCTCTTTCTCAAAGAGCCTTGACTACTTCCTGATGATTGTGAGCACTTGATGACTTTAGTAAGCAATATTGCTTGGACTTGAAACTCTTGACAACCTTCTCTTGAGATGAACAACTCTCTTGATCCTCTGAAAAGGATAATGCTATGCAAATGCAAGATGCTAAAATGGAATGAAACATAAGCCAAGTAGAGAAAAAAGGTTGGGCAAATTTTGGGGTACAACAGCTGGCCCTATTCAAATGACTTGAACCTGAATGAGTGAAAAGCGGACGACTTTCAGGCAATCAAGGTAAAATACGGTTGAATACCAAAGAACCCGGAAATTTGCCAACCGTAGAAATAGAACTGCAAACTGGTTGTCTGGAACAAAACCTCTGGAAATAACTGAAACTGGTAGTTACAATGGCTACAAAATGACTAATTGCCAATCAAAAACATCGACACGCAGTTGGAAGAACATCTGCTAACGCGCAGGCAACGACAATAAGTCGAACAAATCATCTGATTTCACCATCAGGCATCTGTACGATAATACAAGCATCGAACCCGAAGGCCGGCTCAACACGCAGCTGAGAAGAAACATCTGACCTCGCCGCCAGACATCTGTTAGATAAAAACAGGCATCGAACCCAAAGGCCAGATCAACCCGAAGTTGATAAACTTCTGCTAACCAGCAAGCATTGGCTAAATAAAAGCGAGCATCAAACCCGAAGGCCGGATCAACAAGCAGTTGATAAACTTCTACTAACCAGCAGGCATTCGCTAAATAAAAGCGAGCATCGAACCCGAAGGCCGGATCAACACACAGTTGATAAACTTCTACTAACCAACGGGCATTTGCTAAATAAAAGCGAGCATCGAAACCGAAGGCCGGATCAACATGAAGTTGATAACATCTAATGATAAATCATAAGAAAACTCCGCTGGGGGAAAGAGAAACTTAATCAAGCAACTACGTTGAGAAGCACATGATAAGATGAACACATCTATCAAAGATCTTTTGCCAAGGTCTGGATACCTGTACAGGCTCACAAATTTCCATGGTATGAATACCATACGGGCAAAGGAAAATAATGACATTTGCCGGGGTCTGGATACCGCACTAGCAAAGTAAATCACATACAATCTGCCGTGGTCTGAATACCATACGGGTAATACAAATCCACCATCTACTAGAGATACACCTGAAAACAAAGAGGTAACAACCTGGCTTATGTTTCAAATGTATATGTTTGAATATGGCGTAACGCTCCATACGAAATGGAAATGCTACGCGTTTTTGAGAATGCTATGCACGAATGCAAATGCACCGGAACCGAATCAGCAACATAAATGCTGAAGAGACAAAGCCAAGCTCCGCCAAGGAGAGATGGAACATGCAAATTACAATTGGACTTAAGCTGGGAAAATAAGCCCTGGATGGATTCCTGGAAAATAAATTTCCTGAGTAACAGATGACCCTGTTGGGGAGCTAGAACAACCTGCTAGACGGTAATTCTACTCTACTGGGGATTGAATCAAATCCTGCTGAGGAAAATGCCTTGAACGACCTTCCAGAGTACAACTCCTATGGGGAACAAATGTCTCGGCTGAGGAAAGTGAACTAGACGTTGGAAACAAGTCCACCCTACTGGGGAAATCAATAATTCTGCAGGGGATAATAATCAACCTCTGAGATTAAACTCACCTACCGGGAAGATTAGCCCTGAACGACCTTCTAGAATACAACTCCGGGGGAACAGACGACTCTACTGGGGAGTCAAAGTTTACTATTAAGGAATAGCTTCATTCTTCCGGATATTCCGCTCTGCTGGAGATAAAAATCCACCCTGCCAGGGATACTCAGCTGGGGAAGAGAACTTTCCCTTCAGACTCCACTAGGGATTAGGCAACAACATTGACCTCTGCTTGGGGACTGAATCACCGCTTTTAAACTCTGAGGGGAGCACAAAGTCACATGTCTGGACTTTGTGGGGAAACAAAATCCTAAACTTGCTCCGTTGTTGGGAAAACAGTTCCACTCCTGCTTGGAGGAGAGAAATCCAATCTCGACTCGCTAGGGGGTAAGTGTGTACCTACAACCTGCTGGGGATACAGACACATACCTGACCTGCATGGGGGATATCAATCTCGACCCTCTAGGGTATGACCTTACTCTGTTGGAGATTTCAGTCTAAACTACTGAGGAATGAGTGCATACAGACAATCTGCTGGGGACAAGAGTACACACTCAACCTGCACATCTTTTCCTGTAGAATAGACTCTGGCTAGGGAGAAAAATGAGTCTCCACTATACATCTTTCTATGGGGATGGTGATCCTACCAGGGATACACCTCTGACAAAATTGTCCCCAAGGGTAACGACCCTGTAAAAATGAACAAACAAACAAGATATCATGTACAAAGGGATCTATCTCGGTCATCATCCGTGACATTGTTCAAATAAATCAAAGTTTTAATGATTATCGGCCAAAGCCTGCAAGTTTATGTATGTGCAGTTTTATCAAAAACATCGGGCGTTTTTTCGCAAACAAAATAGTGGAGGTTAAAGCAAAACAAACAATTTACTGAATAATATATGTTTTATTGACAAATGGCCTGTAAATAGGCAGATTTTACAACAGATGCAACCCCTGAAAAGAGGAAGTTGCGCAAAAATTTACAGAAATGCACAGAAATATACAAAATGTCAGCAATGTGGCACAGACAAACACCATGAGTTGATCCATCTATGACTCGCCTGACTTCGATGATTCCTCGACGCTTCGTCCTCTGCAGAGAATGGTTCGGATAAACGGCCCTCAGGTCCTCCCTCAATCCACTATACTCTGAAAGTCAATACGCAGACCGCAGTCATTTGTTTTTCAAATCCCTAACTTTTGCCTGAATTGCCCTTGCGGGTTTTCAATTCACCGGGATACCCATTTTTGCCAAATTCGCCTTTTCAGGTTTTCAACTTTGCGGGTTTACATATTTTTCTTTTTATCCCTAATTTTTGCCCGAACCCATTCTTTTTATGGTTCGTCGGGATGCCTCATTTTTGCCTGGATATTCTTTCTCTTTCCAGCGGGTCTCTTTAAGCAAAGTATTTTTTAACTGCGTCTACGTTCACGGGGGATGTGAAATCTTCACCATCCATGGTGGATAGCAGCAAGGCTCCTCCGGAGAAAACCTTTCACACGACATATGGACCTTCGTAATTAGGAGTCCACTTGCCCCTGTGTTCTGTTTGTGGAGAGAGAATCGTTTTCAGCACTAGATTGCCCGTCTGAAAGCTTCAAGGGCGCACCTTCTTGTCAAAAGCTTTCTTCAACCGGCTCTGATACAACCGACCATATGCAATGGATGCTAGTCTCTTCTCATCCATCAGGCTGAGCTGATTCAATCTATTTCTTATTCATTCTACCTCATCAAGCTTGACGTCAACCAGAACTCTCAAAGAAGGAATCTCAACCTCTAATGGTAGGACAACTTCCATACCATATACCAACGAGAAAGGAGTTGCCCCAGTTGAAGTGTGTACCGTAGTACGATATCCATGCAAAGCAAAGGGCTATATCTCATGCCAATCCTTATATGTTAAAACCATCTTTTGTACTATCTTTTTGATATTCTTATTGGCCGCTTCAACAACATCGTTCATCTTCGGACGATAGGGAGATGAGTTGTGATGCTCAATTTTGAAATTTTGGCACAATTCCTTCATCATCTTGTTATTCTAATTAGAACTATTATCAGTAATGATTCTCTCGGGCACTCCGTAATGACAGATGATGTCCTTCTTGATGAACCGGGCTACCACTTGTTTGGTGACATTAGCATAGGAAGATGCTTCCACCCACTTGGTAAAGTAATCAATGGCGACCAAGATGAAACGATGTTCGTTGGATGCGGTGGGCTCAATCTTGCCAATTATGTCAATGCCCCACATGGAAAAGGGCCAAGGAGATGCCATAACATTCAACAGACTCGGCGACACATGAATCTTATCGGCATAAATCTGGCATTTATGGCACTTATTTGCATACTTGAAGCAGTCAGAATCCATAGTCAACCAATAATACCCTGCTCGTAACAGCTTCCGAGACATGGCATGCCCGCCGACATGTGTATCAAAGGCACCTTCGTGGACTTCTTCCATAAGCAAACTTGCTTCCTTTTCATCCGCACACCTTAGTAATACCAAGTCACAATTCCTCCTGTAGAGTACACCATCTTGGTTCAGATAAAAGTTCCCAGACAACCTCATCAGAGTCTTCTTATCCTGAGTCGACGCCCCTGGCGGATACTCTTGGTTCTTGAGAAAGTTATGGATATCATAATACCATGGCTTGCCATCAGAAGCTTCCTCTATTGCGAATATGAATGTTGGCCTTTCAAGGCGAGATATGACGATTCTCAGAGCATCATTCCAGAAGTTCACTTTGTACATAGAGGATAACGTTGCCAGAGCGTCTGCCATCTGATTATCCGCTCTTAGCACGTGATGAAACTCTACCCGATCAAAGAAAGGTAGCAACCTCCTGGCATAATTCATGTAAGGTATCAGATTAGGCTGCCGAGTCTCCCATTCTCCCTTGATCTGATTGACCACTAGTGCTGAATCGCCGTACACATCCATATTCTTGATCCTTAGATCAATAGCTTCTTCCAACCCCATAATGCACGCTTTGTATTCGGCTTTATTATTGGTGCAGGAAAATGTTAACCTTGCGGTGAATGGGATATGAGAACCATGAGGAGTCGTGATAATTGCCCCAATTCCACTACCGTAGGAGTTAACAACGCCGTCAAAAATCATTTGCCATTGAGAACCCTTCATCGGGTAATGTCTCATCACAATCCTTCATCTTTAAGAACATGATGTCTTCATCGGGAAATTCAAACTTCATTGGCTGGTAATCATCAATCGGTTGTTCAACAAGATATTCTGACAGAACACTCCCCTTGATAGCCTTCTGGGAAACGTATTGAATGTCATATTATGTCAAGACCATCTGCCACCTGGAAATCCTCCCCGAAAGTGCTTGCTTTTCAAAGACGTACTTAATTAGATCTATCTTCGAAATCAGCATGGTTGTATGATTTAGCCTATACTGCCCCAGGCGTTTGGCAGCCCACGCGAGTGCGCAACACGTTTTCTCCAACATTAAGTACCTGGACTCACAATCTGTGAACTTTTTACTCAAGTAGTATATGGCGTGCTCTTTTCTTCCAGCCGCGTCGTGTTGACCGAGAATAGAACCCATGTTGTTCTCAAGAACCGTTAGGTACATTATCAATGGTCTTCCAGCTACTAGAGGTATCAGTATTGGGGGCTCTTGCAAATACACTTTTATTTTATCAAATTCCCTTTGGCAATTTTCGTTCCATACGACCGCCTGATCTTTCTTTAACAATTTGAACATGGGTTCACACGTGGCTGTGAGATAAGATATGAACCTAGCAATGTAGTCAATCTACCCAAGAAACCACGAACCTCTTTCTCCGTTTTTGGCACTGGCATATTTTGTATAGCTTTTATTTTTGCAGGATCGACCTCAATTCCTTTTTTACTGACTATAAACCCCAGTAACTTTCCTGACCGTACACCAAAAGTGCATTTATTCGGGTTCAACCTTAGTCCAAACTTTCTTAACCTCTCAAACAGTTTCAGCAGGTTCACCAAATGCTCTTCCTCCATTTGTGACTTCGCGATCATGTCATCAACATAGACCTCGATCTCATGATGAATCATATCATGAAAGAGAGTCACCATTGCCCGCTGATAGGTTGCCCCTGCATTTTTCAACCCAAAAGGCATCACCTTATAGCAAAACGTTCCCCACGGTGTGATAAACATTTGATGGGCTAAAGACGTGTCTACTTATGCGTCTAGCGGTATCTTACTGCAAGTGCACAGCCTATCGAAGTAATATTTAAGATTATCGATCCACAGGGATTCTATCGTTACCTAGTGCTAGATGAGCTTCTAGTTTAGCTAAGGCGAATAGTTGTCACGATTGTTGTTGGTTTCCTAAGACTATTGAAGGCGGAGTTAAATTCAAGTTTTTAATAAAATAATACTAAAACGGTCGGTATGTAGTTATACTAACGTAGGTGGGTCAATCTAACCTAGGCTTATAAAGATGTTCACTTAATCTATTCGGTAGAGATTACTAGTTTGAATACCCTCAACTCACACTCTCGTGGTCTTGAATCAAATCTTATCCCTAAAGCCCTATGCCTGCTCTCGCTAGCCCATAAGTGTTTAGAGATAATTTTTGGAAACTAAATAATTCTAATTTATCTTAAAGCGCTCTCGCTGTATTTAATTTAAATGCCTAACTTTAGCTATCTGGTTAAAATCTCACACTCTCGTGGTCTTGACCCAACCTAATACCCTTTTCTTACTCTCGTAACGAAAAGGTCGAATTTAATTAAAAAGCATCAGCCAGAATGTTAAGCGATTAATTATTTTAGCCCATGGTTATATTTTACCGGTTAAGTTAGTTATAACTACATACCGCCCTAAGGTATTTAGCTACTCATCGAGGTTAAATCAGACTCAGAGTTATTTATTAGCTTACTAATGGCAGAAAAATAATTAGACATTATAAATAAATTAAATAAATTAAATTGCAATAACTGAAAAACCTGATTAACAAATATCTGAGTAGACTCCTTCTTCCACAGACCGGAAGGCTTGGAGTAGGCGGAAATAAAAATTAAAACGAAATGCTGAAGGCTGGAAACAAATAAAGGTATAACAATTTCCCAATGTTGGAAATTGTTACACGGTTGGTTTGGATACAAATAAAATAAGACAGAAAATAAAATGCTGGAATAATAAATCTGATGGTAAGGTAATTCGGCAGAGCTTCCGCAGGAAATTTGGATACTGAAGTCTCTCCCTCAATCCTCCTGAGTGGTCCTATTTATAGAGCTTCCAATGGGCTGGTCCTGGGTCTTTTTCTTCTTGGGCTTTGCTGAAGTGGTTGAGAAAATGTTGGAAAGTGGCAGCAGAAAGTGGGAGAGGTCTCCCTCACGTGAGAATTACTAGGAGGAGTGGCTTCACTGGTGGCTTTGACGTAGTCTGAGTCAAAAGAATCAAGTTATATCCTTGTCACGGGCGTGACAAGGTCTTCACGCTCGTTGTCTTATGTTTTCAAGTGTCACGGTCGTGACTACTTCCTCACGGTCGTGAGGTCCCAAAGTAAGGTGTCACGGTCGTGACACCCTTGTAACGACCGTGGTCGTAACAAATTATGCAGAGTTTTATGCAGGCTTCTGTCTTGCTTCATTTCTTGTGGTTTCTTTGTTCTTTTCTTCTTAATTCTTGATTTGGCCTCACATATCGATGTACCTGCAAAATAGTATGAAAAACTCGAGGAATCGAGCGTTAAAACGGTGAATGCGCGGTAAAAGTCAATGAAATCTAGCGATATAACCGATGCGTTTTCTCGTCATCAAACTTCCCCAAACTTAAACCTTTGCTTGTCCTCAAGCAAATAGTCGGTTGAAAATCGGCGGACAAGATTTTATTCGCGCATACTCATAGCAAACCGTCCGGTGGATCGTTCTGTCGGATAGTCCGGTACTTTGATAGAGCACTACCGATACACTAATGACATAAGCAACAGGCTATGTCGTCTACTTCCCGCCAAGCGAAACAATCGACAATCACATTGCGATTTCACCTAGAGTTTTTCGATCGTATTTCACCCGGTTCGTTCTAGCGCAGTCACATTAAGCCCTTTGCCTTCGCACGCACGTAGTGGAGTAGCCGGTTAGCGATTTTGATCCTTTTTTAGCACGGGGTCTGGTACACGAGTGTGGTAACCCTTCATGTTTTATCCGATGCGGAGGTTGTGGGGGATCGAGCCGTAGCACGCCCTACCGAGTTCAGAACCAGTACCTCTGAACCAACCCGGAACGGAGTCCTTCTCATATTTCTCGTTTATTATCTGCGACCGTGTACTTTGGTGCAATCTCTTTTCATTTTGCATTGAGATACGAAGGATCATTTTTGATTAGGTATCAAACGCTTATATTCATCGGCTCCCCACGTGGTTTGTGTTTAGGCGGTGCTGACTGCTAGTATAAACTACTGGGGTTACTTTTGAACTGAAACTAAAGGTGCACTCGCAATGGTGATCGGATGGAATTTCTTAAGCAGGGGGTCGAAGATGTCAAGATTGTATTGGTCTTGTTTAATCGTTCCCGGCTTCGTAATTACGAACCATTCGGTGGTCAGTCGGGTAATGCGAGTAATTTAAGGATTTTTCTAGTATGGCTTAATAATCGGGGAAAGCTCGATATTCAAGAAAATAACGCACAGAATTGCTCATTTCATTGATTTTCTAAAAGGAATACAACAGGACTGAAAGTACATTGAAATGAAAAGTACCTCTCCCACACTATATCAGACATTGTCCTCAATGTTGTGATATAATAGCGGTATAGATACAGTACAAGACTAAAACTGAAAAACAACATAAAAGCAAACTACTGCTGCTGGTGATCGCGGGCTCGGCCTCTGGTGCGAGAGCGGCGTCTGGAGGGAGTCGCGTCGGGGTCAGAGCCGGTGCCGGAGGTAGCAGTAATGCTGATGCGGAGCGCCTCGAGCTCGCCGCGGACTTCGCCAAAGAGTTCGCTAACCCGCTCATTAGTGGCCGCATGGTTGGCAGCAATAGTGCCGAGCAGAGCGTCGTACTGGGCCTTCTGCTGACGCTCTAGTGCTGCGTTCATCAGGTTCTGCTGGTGGATCGCAAATAGGACGTCCTCCAGTGTGGCAGCGGGGGCTGCCTGCTGTCGGGTGGAAGTCTCGGGGATGTCCTGGGCATGCTCAGCGGCATCCATGGCGTCCTGCATCTCGTCCACTGCGGCGTTTTGCTGATCATCATGTACCGGCACGTGATCCGCAGCAGCTGGTAAGGCAAAGAGCCAGTTGGCTCGGTTTGCTGGGTCGATGCGTGTGCGGGACGGCAAAGTGATATGGTGGAAGACGGTGCCATTGACGACAGGGCTGTACCTGCCATCCTCTCGCTGCGCGATCAGGTGGGCGGACCGGCAGTAGCTCATGGTCAGGAAATCGGCGGCGAGGTGCGGCAGATCAGCGAGCGCGTCACCAAGCCCCAGCTGAATGGCGAGGGTGGTGACAATGCCTCCAATGAAGAACGGGGATGAGCCGCGGTGCGCAATGGCCTGGATGTGGTAGAGCATAAAGGGGGCAGCGTTGATTGGCTCGTCATGCAGGGCACAGTACAGAAACAGGAGCTCCTTTGAGTTGAGCTTGTGGTTGCTCTCTCGAGCAAAGATGGTGTTGCAGAGGACCCGGTGAAAGTAGCGGATAGCCGGGTTGTGGATGTGAGTGGCGTTGAGGCTCTGGAAAGTGGTCGCTTGGGTGTTGGTGAGGTCGCGCCACAGTGTGAAGGCTTGTTCACTGAAGTTGTCGGGCACGCGACGGTGGGCTTCGGTGCCGTGGTCGAAACCTAACAGCTCTGCAATCCTGGTTTGTGTGAGGTTGAACTCCCGGCCAAGCAGTCTGAATGTTACGTTGCCGGTAAGCTGACTCTGAGAACCATGAGGGGTGATGTAGCAGTAGGAACTGAGGAACTCCAGCGTCAGAAGTTCGAAAGTAGGCTGTGGCTGGTGACAGAGGTCCCACAGGCCAACCTTCTGCAATAGGTTTTGGACGCTGGACAGCATACCGAGTTCTTGCAGACAGTCGGTGGAAATGTACCGGGTGGGTTGCAGACCGCGGTTCTCGAAGCGGACGAAACGGTCTCGCTGGGTTTCTCCTGCTTCTCCTTCTCTGTAAACGATAGAATCCATAACATGCAAATGTGAAGAGAGAGGGTGGAAGGAGTTTTGGTGAAGTTTTTGGAAGAAGAGTGGTAGAATGAGGGAGGTTGGTGTTCGGGTTAAATACGGGACAGTGGAATTGGAATGGTTACTGGTAATGGTGGATTAATGGGGTAGTGGAAAGGTTTTGACGGTTTGGGAGTGAGTGGGGGAAGTTTTAGATAGGGTATGGAGGGAGAAGAGGAGTGGACACGATGAAGAAACAGTTCTGTTTCTCACGACCTCTGTAATAGAGGTCGTCACGGTCGTGACAGGATCGTGACGGTCGTGACGCGCTAAATGGGCACGTCACGATCGTAAGTGGGCGTGACGACCGTGAGGCTGTGTGGTGCTGAGTAATTTCGGAAGAGCATATTGTCTCACGTTATTTTTAATTTAATAATAATGTATTATATTTAGTAGCACTATAGTAACACACACCATAATATATAGCAATTTCAAAACAGTAGTATACGAACCTAAGATAGAATATTGCAGTCATACCGTATATGGTCACACAGTGTATAGAAAAGAAATAAAAAAAAAATTATTTAAGCTGCTAAAATGAAGAATCAATTGAAATAAAAAGTGCATGGCATAAAAACTGAAATTACATAAACTCAAATTATGTTATGAAATCGTTGCGAAAGATAAATTTAACTGGAAATGAAAATAAGGATAAAAAATAATGAGAAAAGAATTAGTAAACTAAATCACTGATAGCCGGTTCAAAGGCGTTTCTTCAGATCTTCGATGGCGGAGTCCAGATGATAGAACTGTTCGCAGGCCATGTCAGTCAATCCCACGATGTCCAATCGCATACTCTTAATGTCTTCTCTGAATAGGTTAATGTCGGCTTGATAGGCATTGAGAGTGTGCATGATATTCTGCAAGTTGTTAGCGTACTCTCCGTGATTCGCTCCAGGGGTTTCATGAACTTTGTCAGTTGGGTCAATGTCATGGTATCCAGGAGGTGTCTCGGGGTCAGTTTCAACAGCGGTCATTACATCATCTGTTATCCTGTGAGACTGAGGTGTTTCAGGAGTGGCTGGATAATCAGGTGGATTTAACTCATAAAGCCAATTATCCTTATTATGAACACTTACTTTCGCATGATTGGGCAATGTGAACAGGGTGACTACTGTGTTCCGGATCAGGTACTCAAAAGGTGGGCGTCCTAAATTCCTAATAATATGTCTATTGAAACAGAAATTAAGGTTCATCAGGCGTACGGTTCCCAGACGGGTGCACCTGTCCAGTTGGTACCTAAGTCCTAAGGCATCAGCAATCATGGTTACAAGACCTCCTACCACTATAGGTAATTCAGGTTCATCTTGGATGCGGGTGAAGGTTTGCATCATGAAAGGGACACCATTGACACACTGTCCAGTATTGAAACATGACATAATAAACAATTCATCCTTAGAGACTCCGGTAATGTTTTCTTCTTTTCCAAAGAAGGTATGGGCGAGGAATTTGTGGAAGTAACGAAGAGCAGGGTTATGGATCTCATCATTGTTCATATCATTTGGTTCAGGGTGGTAGTTTCCGGTCAGAGTTCCCCAAAAGAAATCTAGCTCCACATCCATCAGTTCTACCTGTGTGGTAGTAAAGGCAAAAGGTCCACTAGGGAATCCTAATAGGTCAGCTAGTTCTTTGTGGTTAAAGTCGTATTCTATTCCGAATAGACGGAAACTAATGAATCCTTTCCTAGAACCAAAACCGCGCTCAGGTAGGTAAAGTAGGGAACTAAGGAACTCAAGGGTGAGCTCTCGGTAAGTCGCAAACTTGTGTTGGATCATTGCATTCTCCCATCCGAGTCGGTTGAACAGGTATATCATGCTATCATGTATACCTAAGGTTTCCATAGTCTTTTCATTTGGGTACAGGGTCAAATCCATTTGCCTCTGTGATAACTCTTCGAACTTTATTCTTTGGTTTCTACCTCTAAATTGGGTTTCCATATAGTTAATAGGTTGGTTAGCCATAGTCAGTGAAAATACGGTGGAAACAATTCAGTGGAAAAGACTTTAGAAAATCTGTAAAAAGTGATTTAGGATAAAAATAAGAAAAATGAAATGCTAAAATGTAATGGCTATAATAGTAATGTAAAATAAAACTAACAAAACAATTTAAACAAATAGTAATAACGATAATTAAAAATGCTCAAAAAGAAAAGAATAGTTTAAAATAGGTAAATAAGTAAATGGGTTGCCTCCCACTAAGCGCTGTTTTTATTGTCAAAAGCCTGACGTAACGCTGAGGTTTAGACTAATCAGGGGAATTATCGGACAATTTCAAAAGTTTTAGATCATTCGTATAGTCTCTATTTTCGACTTTATGATAATGTTTTAGGCGTTGTCCGTTTACAATGAATGGTTCATTGTTCCTACCCTTGATTTCTATTGCTCCACTTGGGAATACTTTAGTTATATCAAAGGGTCCCGACCATCTAGACTTTAGTTTTCCAGGAAAGAGCCTAAGTCTTGAATTAAAGAGGAGTACAACGTCTCCCACACTGAATTCTTTCTTAGATAGGCGTTTATCATGCCATCGCTTGGTTCTTTCCTTATATAGCTTAGCATTTTCATATGCATCTAACCTTAGTTCTTCTAATTCGTTAATGTCTAGGATTCGCTTTTCTCCTGCAGCACTATAGTTCATATTGAGAGTTTTGATCGCCCAATAAGCTTTGTGTTCTAGTTCTACTGGGAGGTGACAAGACTTTCCATAAACTAGTTTGAAAGGTGTAGTACCTATGGGAGTCTTGTAAGCGGTCCTATAAGCCCATAGAGCTTCATTAAGTTTAGATGACCAATCTTTCCGAGATATGGCGACAGTCTTTTCTAAGATTTGTTTAATCTCTCGGTTTGAGACTTCGACCTGTCCACTTGTTTGTGGGTGATATGGTGTAGCCACACGGTGTCTCACTCCATATTTAGATAGTAATTTGTCAAAGATTTTTGAAATGAAGTGTGAGCCACCGTCACTTATGACGAGTCGAGGTACACCAAATCTGGGAAAGATTATGTTTTTGAAAAGCTTTATTACTACTCGTGCATCATTTGTAGGAGAAGCTATGGCTTCGATCCATTTTGAGACATAGTCAACAGCTACGAGTATGTAATTATTACCGAAAGATGATGGGAATGGTCCCATGAAATCTATTCCCCAGACGTCGAAGATTTCTACTTCCAAAATTCCCTTTTGGGGCATTTCATCTCTTCTTGAAATATTGCCAGTGCGTTGACACCGATCGCAACTTATAACAGCGATGTGGACATCCTTCCATAGATTAGGCCAGTATAAGCCGGCTTGCAAGATTTTTGCACAAGTCTTGGAAGTGCTCGCATGTCCACCATAAGGAGACGAATGACATTGGGCAATGACATCTTCTATTTCTTCTTCGGGAATACATCGGCGAAAGATTCCATCCGGTCCTCGTTTAAACAATAATGGTTCATCCCAATAGTACTGTTTCAGGTTATGAAAGAACTTCTTTTTCTGCTGATAGGTTAGATCTGGTGGAAGAGCTCCTGCGGCTAGGTAGTTGACAATGTCAGCGTACCATGGCAGTCCTACAGTTGTCTGTATTATTTCCACGGGTTCTGGTTCATTTATATCTAACTGCGCCAGGTCGCTTCCTATTTGTGCTATCAGCTGTTCATACGGAAAATCATCGTTAATCGGCACTTGTTCGGGTTTAATACCTTCTATTCTAGATAAATGGTCCGCTACGACGTTTTCAGTACCTTTTTTGTCTTTTATTTCTAGATCAAACTCTTGTAAGAGTAAAATCCATCTCAAGAGTCTTGGCTTAGCATCCTTTTTAGTTAACAGATATCGGATAGCAGCGTGGTCTGTGTAAATGATTATTTTCGCTCCAACTAGGTAAGAGCGGAATTTGTCAAGCGCAAAGACAACTGCTAGCAATTCTTTTTCTGTAGTGGCGTAGTTCATCTGGGCAGAATCCAAGGTTCTACTCGCATAGTAAATCGCATGGAGTTTCTTTTCTTTTCTCTGACCCAGGACTGCGCCCACAACATAGTCACTCGCATCGCACATGATTTCAAAAGGTAATCTCCAGTCAGGGGGCTGCATGATTGGTGCGGTGATGAGGGCTGTTTTTAGAGTTTCGAATGCCTTAAGACAATCTTCATTGAATATGAACTCAGCGTCTTTCATTAATAAACCAGTAAGAGGTTTAGTGATTTTCGAGAAATCTTTAATGAATCGTCGGTAGAAACCGGCGTGTCCTAAAAAGCTTCGTATTTCTCGAACGGTTTTAGGAGGTTGAAGATCTTTTATTACTTCAATCTTAGCTTTATCGACTTCAATTCCCTTATCTGATATCACATGACCTAATACTATTCCTTCGTTGACCATAAAATGACATTTCTCCCAGTTAAGCACGAGGTTCACTTTTACACATCTTTCTAACACCATTTCTAAGTTTGATAGACATCCTTCAAAGCTTTGCCCGCATACAGAGAAGTCGTCCATGAACACTTCCATGATGTTGTCTATAAAATCTGCGAAGATTGACATCATGCATCTTTGAAAGGTTGCAGGGGCGTTGCACAATCCAAAGGGCATTCGCCTATAAGCGAACATTCCATAAGGACATGTGAATGTGGTCTTCTCTTGGTCATCAGGATGGATAGGGATTTGGAAAAATCCTGAGTAACCATCAAGGTAACAGAAGTAAGAATGCTTGGCTAATCGTTCTAACATTTGATCTATGAAAGGTAGTGGGAAATGATCTTTTCGAGTGGCTTTGTTTAGTTTACGATAATCTATGCACACTCTATATCCCGTCACTACTCTTTGCGATATCGATTCGCCTTGAGCGTTTTTCACAACAGTGATACCTCCTTTCTTTGGCACTACATGTATTGGACTAACCCATTCACTATCAGAGATTGGATATATTATCCCGGCATCTAATAATTTCTTGACTTCTTCCTTTACTACAGTGCTAAGGGTTGGGTTTATTCTTCTTTGAGCTTCTCTGGAGGTTCTGCAATCTTCTTCTAGCAGAATGCGATGCATGCAAACTGAAGGACATATTCCTTTGAGATCAGATATGTTATATCCTAATGCAGTTGGATATTTCTTCAAGACATCTAAAAGTTTCTTTGTCTCTATAGTTCCTAAACTGGAATTCACTATAACTGGTCTTTTACATTCAACGTCTAAGAATTCGTACCTTAGGTTTTTAGGTAGAGTTTTTAATCCTAATGTAGGTTTATCTTTACTTGGCATGGGATCCGGTGTAAGTGCTAAGCTTTCGCTCAGACTATTATCCTGATACGGTTTTTGCCAATTATCATCTTCGAGAATTGGAGGGATTTGAATTTTCATTATTTCAGAATAAGTGGTCTCCTCCAGTTCCATTTCTCTTACACATTCGTCAATTACGTCCATTAGATAACATGTATCCTCTATAGCTGGTGATTGTAAGAATTGTGTTAAAACAAATTCAACTTTCTCTTCACCTACTTCAAAGGTTAGCTTTCCTCTTTTTACGTCTATTATAGCTCCGGCGGTAGCTAAGAATGGTCTTCCTAGTATGATAGGTGTAGTGGAGTCTTCAGAGATGTCCATGATTATAAAATCAGTAGGAATGTAGAATTGTCCTATACGTACTGGGACGTTTTCTAGTATGCCTACAGGATATTTAACAGAGCGATCGGCTAGTTGAACAGACATTTTAGTTGGTCTTAGTTCTCCCATGTCTAGCCTTTTGCAAATCGTTAAGGGCATAACACTGATACTGGCTCCTAAATCGCATAGAGCTTTGTCAATGACGAATTTTCCTATTACACAGGGTATAGAGAAACTTCCTGGATCTTTTAGCTTAGGAGGCATGTTATTCTGAATTATGGCGCTACACTCGGCAGTAAGTGTAACTGTTCCGTTATCCTCTATCTTTTTCTTATTGGATAGGATCTCTTTTAAAAACTTGGCATACGAGGGTATTTGGGTAATTGCTTCTGTAAACGGAATAGTAATATTCAACTGTTTCAGAAGTTCGACAAATTTCTTAAATTGACCCGTCGTCTTGGAACTTATTAGTCTTTGAGGGTACGGAATTGGTGGTTTATAGGGTGGTGGAGGCACATAAGGTCGTTCTTTCTCCACTACCTCTTGACTTTCATCTTCCTTTTCTTCTGGATCATTCACCACTTCAGTCGGTTTATCCGGTTTTTGGTACATGGCTGGATTGTCAAGTCTTGGATCGGTAGGTCCGTCAAGTTCCTTGCCACTTCTTAATATTACAGCGTTAGCAGTTCCTTTCGGATTAGGTTGAGGTTGTCCAGGGAATACTCCAGCTGGTGCAGCAGTAGGTGCTTGTTGTTGAGCTACTTGTGAAATCTGAGTTTCAAGCATTTTGTTATGTGTAGCTAATGCATCTACTTTGCTCACTAATTGTTTAATCTGCTCGCTAGTGTGAATGTTTTGGTTTAAGAAGTCCTTGTTTGTCTGAGATTGGCTAGCTATAAAGCTCTCCATCATCAATTCAAGGTTCGATTTTCTAGGGATATTAGGAGCAGTCTTTTGATATCCTGGTGATGTAGCTGGTGCTTGACCTGGTGCGTAATAAGCATTGTTACTCTTATAGGAGAAATTCGGATGATTCTTCCAACCTGGGTTGTATGTGTTTGAGTAAGGGTTTCCTTGAGCATAATTCACTTGATCAGTGGGAGTTCCTGTCAATAGTTGACAATCAGAGACTTCGTGTCCTGGGACTCCACATAACTCACAGTTGGGTGTTACTGCAGCCACGGTGGCTGCAGGTGTTATGGCCAAGCTGTCGATCTTTTGGCTTAGTTGGTCAAACTTCGCATTGACTTGGTCCATACTACTTACTTCGTACATACCTCCCTTTGTTGGTTTCTCAGTTGCGACTCTCTCGCTTCCCCAAAGGTAATGATTTTGAGCCATACTTTCGATAAGTGCATAGGCATCACTATATTCTTTGTCCATCAATGCACCACCCGCGGCAGCGTCAATTGTCATTCTTGTATTGTACAAGAGTCCATTATAGAAGGTATGGATGACCATCCATTCTACTAATCCATGATGTGGACAAAGCCTAAGTAGATCCTTATAGCGTTCCCAAGCTTCGAATAATGATTCACTTTCTCTTTGCTTAAATCCGTTGATCTGAGCTCTCAGCATAGCTGTCTTGCTAGGTGGAAAATACCTGTTCAAGAAAACTTTCTTAAGCTGTTCCCACGTAGTTACTGAGTTTGAAGGCAGAGATTGAAGCCATGCTCTTGCTCTGTCTCGAAGCGAAAAAGGAAATAAACGTAGTCTGATAGCTTCTTGGGTAACTCCATTGGATTTTACGGTATCTGCATATTGCACAAAAATCGAAAGATGAAGATTCGGATCCTCGGTAGGATTTCCGGTGAATTGGTTTTGTTGCACGGCTGATATCAATGATGGTTTTAGTTCGAAATCGTTTCGGTTGATAGCCGGTGCTGCAATGCTTGAATGCGGTTCACCTTGCGAAGGATTAGCGTAATACTTGAGTGGATGAGTTTGTTCTTCAGCCATTCCTGCGTTTTCTGATTTTACGACTGGTTCAGGCGGATCTAATTGAAGATCTGGAATGTTGGAATTATTTTCGAAATCGAGTATACGTCTTCTTACGTGTAAGAAGCGTTCCGATTCAGGGATTAGAGGTTGCAAGTCTTCGCTTTTAGAGCGAGTACGTGGCATACACTCGGAGATTAGATTAAATTAAATTGTTGATACCTTAGTCTAGACAATGCTACCTAAGTGCACTAGTAACTAAATTAAGGAATCCCCGGCAACGGCGCCAAAAACTTGATGGGCTAAAGACGTGTCTACTTATGCGTCTAGCGGTATCTTACTGCAAGTGCACAGCCTATCGAAGTAATATTTAAGATTATCGATCCACAGGGATTCTATCGTTACCTAGTGCTAGATGAGCTTCTAGTTTAGCTAAGGCGAATAGTTGTCACGATTGTTGTTGGTTTCCTAAGACTATTGAAGGCGGAGTTAAATTCAAGTTTTTAATAAAATAATACTAAAACGGTCGGTATGTAGTTATACTAACGTAGGTGGGTCAATCTAACCTAGGCTTATAAAGATGTTCACTTAATCTATTCGGTAGAGATTACTAGTTTGAATACCCTCAACTCACACTCTCGTGGTCTTGAATCAGATCTTATCCCTAAAGCCCTATGCCTGCTCTCGCTAGCCCATAAGTGTTTAGAGATAATTTTTGGAAACTAAATAATTCTAATTTATCTTAAAGCGCTCTCGCTGTATTTAATTTAAATGCCTAACTTTAGCTATCTGGTTAAAATCTCACACTCTCGTGGTCTTGACCCAACCTAATACCCTTTTCTTACTCTCGTAACGAAAAGGTCGAATTTAATTAAAAAGCATCAGCCAGAATGTTAAGCGATTAATTATTTTAGCCCATGGTTATATTTTACCGGTTAAGTTAGTTATAACTACATACCGCCCTAAGGTATTTAGCTACTCATCGAGGTTAAATCAGACTCAGAGTTATTTATTAGCTTACTAATGGCAGAAAAATAATTAGACATTATAAATAAATTAAATAAATTAAATTGCAATAACTGAAAAACCTGATTAACAAATATCTGAGTAGACTCCTTCTTCCACAGACCGGAAGGCTTGGAGTAGGCGGAAATAAAAATTAAAACGAAATGCTGAAGGCTGGAAACAAATAAAGGTATAACAATTTCCCAATGTTGGAAATTGTTACACGGTTGGTTTGGATACAAATAAAATAAGGCAGAAAATAAAATGCTGGAATAATAAATCTGATGGTAAGGTAATTCGGCAGAGCTTCCGCAGGAAATTTGGATACTGAAGTCTCTCCCTCAATCATCCTGAGTGGTCCTATTTATAGAGCTTCCAATGGGCTGGTCCTGGGTCTTTTTCTTCTTGGGCTTTGCTGAAGTGGTTGAGAAAATGTTGGAAAGTGGCAGCAGAAAGTGGGAGAGGTCTCCCTCACGTGAGAATTACTAGGAGGAGTGGCTTCACTGGTGGCTTTGACGTAGTCTGAGTCAAAAGAATCAAGTTATATCCTTGTCACGGGCGTGACAAGGTCTTCACGCTCGTTGTCTTATGTTTTCAAGTGTCACGGTCGTGACTACTTCCTCACGGTCGTGAGGTCCCAAAGTAAGGTGTCACGGTCGTGACACCCTTGTAACGACCGTGGTCGTAACAAATTATGCAGAGTTTTATGCAGGCTTCTGTCTTGCTTCATTTCTTGTGGTTTCTTTGTTCTTTTCTTCTTAATTCTTGATTTGGCCTCACATATCGATGTACCTGCAAAATAGTATGAAAAACTCGAGGAATCGAGCGTTAAAACGGTGAATGCGCGGTAAAAGTCAATGAAATCTAGCGATATAACCGATGCGTTTTCTCGTCATCAACATTGTTTTCTCCATGTCCTCTGGCTCCATTTTAATCTGATTATATCTGGAGAAACCGTCTATGAAGGAAAACACTGAATACTGCGCGGTATTGTCAACAAGTGCATCAATGTGGGGGAGCAGGAAATCATCTTTCAGGCTTGCTTTGTTTAGATCATGGTAATCTACACACATCCGTACCTTACCTTCATTCTTTGGTACATGTACGATGTTAGCGACCCACGGAGGGTAAGTTGTTACGGTGAGAAATCCTGCGTCCAACTGCTTCTGGACTTCATCTTTGATTTTCACAGCCATATCTGGTCTAGTCCTTCTAAGCTTCTACTTGACTGGCGGGAACTCTTCATGCAAAGGCAAGCGATGAACCACGATGTTTATGCCAAGCCCGGGCATATCTTCATATGACCAAGAAAAGATATCACTATACTCACGGAGCATTTCAACCAATCTTTGCTTGATGTCACTCTGTAATGCAGCCCCTATCCAGGCATCTCTTCTAGCTTCCTCGGTACCCAAGTTGATGATCTCAATTTCTTCCTGATGAGGAAGAATGATTTTCTCTTCCTGTTTCAAAAGCCTGACTAGCTCTTCTGGTAAGTCTTCGTCTTCATCAATCTCTTTTTCGGCTTGAAATATCAGATTATCAAAGTCAAAGCGAGTCATAGACGGTTCTGGAGCGGTATCATCTGTAATGTGAAACCTGCAATGATGATGATTAAATGCTTAAAATGATATACAAACAAGCACAAACCATATTTCCATTTTATTGTTAAAAACAAAACATGAAAGGCAAGGATCATAATATTTGAATGCAGAAAAAACGCCCTTTGATTGATTGATAAAATGATTTTTCAAACATAAACAAATAGGCCCTGAAGACAAAGACCGTTATGCTCCGGGTAGAACATAGGGCTATATAATAATCAGGAAAACAAATCATTACTCTTCTATTGTTACTTGGATGATTTCTTTGACAGACCAGTTATTTAGGCTTTGTCCTGAAGTATATGGCCGAATACATGCATCCATGTCGCAATCGCTATACCCTTCTTCATTTGATATGGCATTAATCTGCTCAAAGATTACCCGATCGCTGGTAAATTGGACAGGCCCCTTATAGCGTGGCACGCTCTGGGATGAGGAGGATGGGATGTATCCCAGTCCGAATTTGTCTTGTTTGTTGGGTATATTCAACACTTGGCCCCAACCTTGCGATGCCCCAGCCTTCACCACAACCCGTGCTTCTTTGAAGGACGACATGGCAACTTCAGGTGCTCTGCTTACATCTAGCACTTTATCCTTGACCTGTACAATCTCGAAAGCCTGACACAACGTCTCATGGATTTCGCCATCAACCTCGACGTATTTGAATGAAGATAAATGACTAATGATTATATCCTCTTCTCCGCACACAGTAACAACACTGCCACACACCATGTATTTCAACTTCTGGTGCAGCGTTGATGTCACGGCACCTGCCGAATGTATCCAGGGACGTCCCAACAAACAACTATAAGCTGGCTGAGTATCCTGAATAGGTAACGTCAACTCACCGAACACGGACCTTCGAGTCCCATTAAAAGCTCGTACCACCAAGTCACTCGGGGTGCATATACTTCCTCGGGTATCTAGTTTCATCAGCGCCTTCTTGGGAAGTACATTCAGGGATGACCCGGTATCAACCAGCACGTGTGACAGAACGGCTCCTCGACATTCAATAGATATGTGTAACGCACAGTTATGATTCCTCCCCTTGGGCGTCAAATCCAAATTAGTAAGTCTCAACCCATTACCTGCATTTACGTGTGCCACAACCCCCTCGAGTTGATTCACATATATCTCCTGTGGCACATAAGCTGTATTCAGGATTCTTAACAAAGCATTCCTGTGCGCTTCCGAACACAATAACAATGACAGAATAGAGATTTTGGACGGAGTCTACTGTAAGTGATCCACAATCTTGTAATCAATCTTTCTTATCAGGCGCATGAACTCCTCCGCATCCTTCAACAAGGACTCCTTCTCACCAGCCTGAGAAGTCTCTTCAACCACTGCTTTACCCTTCCCCTTATCGTGGCTTACTTCAGGTGACGAAAACACTCTCCCACTCCGAGTAATTCCACCAACTCCAACTAATTTATCCACAGAATCCACCGGAAAACTTTTCAACTCCTGTTTCTTCCCGTTGCAATATACTTCAGCTCCGTAATTCCACGAAATCGCCTTAGTACTTTCATATGGTACAGGACCAGCTTTGGTAATGATGATGGTTGGTGGCCTCAGAGGCGCAGAAATAGTAATAGTCTTGTACGGAATTAAAATTGTAGCAACTTAATTCCTTTCTTCAGCTACTATTTCTTTAGTCTTCTTCTTAACAACCCTGTCAAATTGCAAGACACCATCATTCATCAACTTCTGAATATGGTTCTTCAGCTTCTCATATCCCTCAGGCTGGATCAAACATTCAGCACAGGCTTCGTCACACCCTAGGAATACCCCTCCTTTTAACAACTTGTCTTTTACAAAACTCAACGGTGTCTTCAACTCATCGGCATCTGAAACCAAGTTCAAGCTCTCATCTTCGATGATAACACTAACCCCAACTGTCCCATGATTAGGCATGGGGTTCTGCACGACATTGGGCGCGTCGTGAGAAATGTTTATAGCCTTACTATCTATGAGATCCTGAACTTTATGCTTAAACGCCTTACAATTGTCAATATTGTGACCAGGTGCACCCGAATGAAACTCACAACGAGCATTGGCATCATATCCGGGAGGTGGTGCGCCTGTCAAAGGAGCCAAAGTCCTTTTCTGTATCAACTGTAGCTGTATCAGATGTTGAAGCAATTGAGAATATGGCATCGAACGCGCGTCAAATTGCCTATTTACCGCCCTGCCCCGGTCCTGAAATCTACGAGAAGCATAGTTCTGTTGCTGTTGTGGTTGTTGTTATTGAGGTGGTACTGCAGGAATTGTAATACTTGCAACCTGGGGTTGCTGTTGACGGTATTGAGATGGACGGTGATTTCTATTCCTACCACGGGAGCTAGATACTGTGTTGGTTTCACCTTCTCGGTTTTTATTCCCAAAAACCTTTCTCCCTCCGCTAGATGTGGATCCTTCACCGACTTGAATCTTCCCCAGTGATAATCAGATTAGAAAAACTACCTGACATGTTACCGATCAACTTCTTATAGTATACACCCAGTAACGTGGCAACAAACATATCAATTAACTCCCTTTCCACCATGTGGGGCTGCGCTCTAGCTGCCAGCTCACGCCACCTCTGGGCGTACTCTTTGAAGCATTCACCATTCTTCTGAGAAAGATTTTGCAATTGGACCTTGTTGGGAGCAAGGTCGCTATTGTACTGGTAGTGCTTAACAAAGGCCTCGGCTAAATCCCTCCAGATGTGAATGTTAATTGGCTCTAAGCTCATATACCACTCAAGAGAAGGACCAGAGAGACTGTCCTAGAAAAAAATGCATAAGTAGCTTTTTGTCATCTGAATATGCGGACATCTTATGATAATAGGAGCGAAGATGAACCCTCGGGCAAGTAGTACCATTGTACTTATCAAAGTATGGGACTTTGAACTTCAGAGGCACCTTCAAATCTGGGATCAGCCCTGAATTTGCCATGTCTAAGCCCATAGAATTCTGGCTCTCGTAGCTTTTCATCTTATCTTCCAGCATCTTAAATTTCTTATCTGCCTCAGATGGCAGCCCGACACCAACATCTCTCAGAGAGAACATATCCTCTTGCTGATCCTCGTCCCACTGAGGAACATTATTACCATGCACAGCACACGCCAACTCAGGTATAGGGATTCCTCTTACATTACCTCCGCCCGGAGGGATAACAACTATAGGAACAATATTAGCATGTGGCGTACCACCATCATTACGAGGAGGAATAGCAGCAGTCCCCTCGTGAAGCACACCATTACTGTCAACCCGAGCGATTAATGGCTGCACCAAAGTCCTCAATTGTTCTTGGCCATTTGCCACACCTTGCATCAAATCCATAAACTGGGTCATTCTGTCCTGAAGTTCCTACATCTCAGCTTGCATCTGCTCCATGAACTTGCTTTGATTCCCTCTAGTGGTGTAACGGTGAATTGTCTGGTTGTCAATCTTGAAAGAAACTAACAAACCACAGAGATAAGGTCAACGATTCTGGAGCACCTGCGATGCAAAAATGAAAAATGATGTAGTATGCAAACATGTACATATGTGCTAGGGAAATTTCCCCCTCGATTCTAGTTCTAAGAGAACAACATGACAATGGAGAACCCATAGACAAGCATAGAGCAAAACTCCTCATATACAAAACAAGAGCCTAAAAGGAAATGTACAGGCACAACACTGAGTACAATGGAATCAAAAGAATGACCTCAGCCAACAAATTTGGTGATGGTCAGCATGCATCAATATAGCGACAAACTACAAAGAAAAGAAATACAATCAAGTACGGTGACGAGACTGGAAATCCTCTAGCAGCTCCTTTGTCCCTGGATGAGTGAATTTCTCCGACTGATAGTGGTCTGTAAACCCTGAGCAAAATCCTCCCAGGAGCTTTCACCAAAGACCTCCTTAAGCTTGCATCTCTTCGTATCAGCTATAGACTTGTAATCATCCAACGTTGCAAGCGCTTCATTCAATATGCAATCACTATCACGTCGGAGTGAGGCTTCAACTGCAATCTTCTCATCTCTCCCTTGGAGTTGAGCTTTCAACTTAGCAATCTGCTGCTTAATTCCATCCTCTCGCTCCTTGTTGTTGGTTAAGATGGCATTCCATTGGTCGTTAAACTTGGAAATCTCTAGGTATGCTCTATCCAAATCCTTCTTCTTAGAAGTAAGAACATCACTGACGGCCTTCAGATCTAAACCCAAACGCTCTCAGGCGCGAATCTCTTTGGTCAAATATGTACCTAACTTGTTTACCAACTCAGTTTGCCTCTTGCAGGAGTAAGTAGCTTCAATCCTTTCACCTCGGAGCTGAACAATCTCTTTCTCCAACTCTTCATTTGCGCTACACAACTCTTCTTTTTCAGACCACAACTGATTATACCTCTGGATATCAACTTTAGTAGGCTCCTCAATTATCAAACGGTATAAAGGCTCACGAGATGGAAAAGGCATCAACACCCTCTTAGCTCTTTCCTGAATCCAAGTTACATAAGGGTCATAGGCTCGACTGTTACTCTTACCCAAAGAAGCTTTCCCTTTCTGGTGGATCTTGTTCCAGGCTTTCTCGACTCTAGCCAAGATATCATTCTCCAACAAGCCAGTGAAATACAGAGATTCCTGTATTTCCTCTTCTCTCGGAGGATCCCTCAAAGCATACCCAAACTGTCTCACTGCAAGGGATGGGTTGTAGTTAATGGATCTTTTCCTTCTAACCAACGGGACATTAGGAAAACCACCACAATTGTAAATGATCTCTGTACCCAGCATGTCTCTATCAAACCCGATGATATTCTCATAAGTCAATCCCATCAATCTCTCTGACCATTCTAAGGTACCTGCAGTATCAATAAAAGGACCGAATTTGGGAAGGTGACTCACAAACCACCTGTATAGCAAAGGCACGCAACAAGACACGTTCTTCCGTCTCTGATTCTCATTCTTGTAATGCACAAAATGATAAATGAAATTCTGGTATGCAGATCTCATATGTCCCAAGAACATTGATCTCTACTCAACAAGGACGAGGACAGACCATGAACAATTTAAATTTCTTTAAATTGTCCCAATGTCATGACCTCTGTTGTGACATCTGCATGCTGATAGACTATTTATCTAAACATTTAAATTGTGCAGAATTATAAATGCTGGAAGATAAGTAACACAGTAATTGTTTACCCAGTTCGGTGTGTCGCTACTTCAAAAAAACGAGGTCGGCAAGAGAAAAGAGTTGCCACCTTTCGTTATTTATCCCTCAGAGCGGGAAAGGAAATGATCGGGAAAAACCTCACGCAAAAGGTATAAGACAATGTCATTGCAACCATTGTCTGGGTTCGGGAGTCGGTTACGCAAGGGGAAGGTATTAGCACCCCTCACGTCCATCGTACTCGACGGGATTTATGCTTGTTGTGTTTGTCTATGGGTGAAAAAACAATCTATCTACGGCTAAAGGTCTGGTCTGAAAAGGAAAGAAAATGACTCGATAGAGCATCGCACTCTATGCCTACGTATTCCCTCGTGCAATGGGAAAGTCAGAGTCAACGTAGTTCGGGAAACTACGGGGGGAGATTGCTCGCCGAGATATCACATCTCGTGCCTACGTACTTTCACACGGCGTGAAAGATCAGAGCTTATATAGTTCGGGCTAACTACGGCTAACCAGGGTATTCTCGATCACACGGGGTAAGAGAAGGGATTGACAATACTAGCGTACGCATTCTAGCAGTTAGGTATATGTTGCTCGACCATTGGAGACTTAGGCGTTACCTTTTTGCTGTATAACGGACGTAGTATGTCGGGTTTAAAGGTATGGGAACCTACGAGACTTAGAACTACAGTCTAACCTCAATAGCGCTAGGGCAAGAGAAAGGGAACCTTAGTCGTCAACGGGAAAGTCTCGATCGCACGGCAGCGAGAGAACAGAGAGGTTAGTTGTTAGTGTGCTCGCTAAGATATCGCATCCTATGCCTACATATTCTTGTCTAGTACGAGAAATCAGAGCAGCTATAGTTCAGCCAACTACAGCAAACGGGGAAAAGAGAAAAGGGAAAAAGGTAGCTCGCTAGGATCATCGCAATCCTATGCCTATGTATCCTCGTCTGGTACGAGAGATCAGAGCAAACTTAGTTCGGCGCACGCAGAAAACAAGTCTCGATTGCACAGGGGCAAGAGAAGGGGTCTCAATCGCCTAGATGCGAGAGAAAAGGGTTTCGATCGCGCAGGGCGAAAACAAAGAGGAAGCAGGCCTAACACGCCTAAACGGGAAGGAACTCGGGATACACACGCAAGACCCTAAGGCATAGGAGCGAATGCGTCGCATGTCACCCAAGGGGTGCCACACTAAACACTCTAGACGATTGAGAGGAAACCCCTCAACTGTCATTTCGTATGTATCTAACGATACAGCTCACAACACTCGACGGTTGAATGAAGACTTGAATAAGAAAGATGATAATCGAACGAAGCGGCTTCGTTGGCTCCTGACATGTGCGCAAGCTCCATTCCAATATTCTCCTCTATGGATCCTTGATGAGGACGCTCGAATCAGTACCAATGTAACGCTTAGACCGTCATGGTTCGACTTATACGAGAAATCGAACTCTAAGAGGTAGAGTATTGATATCCGTGTCAAAGACAAGATAGAGAAATGATATCGAAAATCATTCTCCAAATGAATCGTGTCACACGGCCAGCCAAGAATAAAATCGAAGATAAAATCGGATAAGAAAAGAAACGAGGAGAGAAAATAGGAGAGAAATCCACTAACGAATGAAAATAAAACTCTACTCATAAAATACGGCAATTAATTTCTACTAGAAAATATTCTAAAGAAATATAAGGAAATGCATACAGAAAATAGAATGAAATCCTATGCACAATATTCTATAATTTGCTATAAAGAAAAACAGAATGAAAAATTCTATACTAAAATCTCTATAATATCCTAAAGAAAATAGAATGAAAATTTTATATTAAAATCTATATATCCTATAATACTATAATTTCCTAAAAAGAAAAATAGCAAAATAAAGAAAATAAAACTAATACTATTACAATCAAACATTCAATACAAGGGAAATTAAAAATTGTAAGGGGAGGAGGTACAGCCTAAAAACTGGGGTGTAAGGCAGCAAAAACAGGGCCCAGCCCACAATACAAAAATCAAAAACATAAAAAATAAAGAAACTGGAGGGTGCGAATGGGAAACTGGAGTGTGGCCAGCAAAATGGTAAATGGGCTCAGGTTTGTAGGCCCACGATTACAAAACAACAGGGACGGGGGGGTGTTTGCAAACGGAGGGGTATGGATCCAAAATTGAAACAGATTGGGCCCAAGATTCAGCCCACCGACCCTTCCTCTCCTTCCTTCTCTCAATCTCCTCACTCAGAAACCCTAGTTTCTTCTCCCCTCACACTCCGCCGCCGTCGTTTTCAATCCCTCCGTCTCACCTCCGTTCTTGTTCATCTTTCAATGAAACCATCTCCAACAAACATTTCTCCAACCTCCCAAACAAACTCGCAAATCACCTCTCCAGCTCTCAAATTTCTCCCCGATCTCATGCGCTCCTCCTTCTTCTTCTGTTACGAAACTCAACCAGATGGAAAATAAACAAACTTGACCGAAACCGGGATGCTATGTCGATTGTTATTCGTGGTGACTTTGAATCTTGATGATACGAGTTCAGATATGGAAAAACAGTTCGAAGATTATGAAAGAACGAACGTGGATCTGGATTTGGTTCATGTTTCTGACGAATCTCGATCTTGATTCAGATTTGGAGATTGGAGTTCGTGGTGACGATGGTGATTCCTGGATGTTTGAAGTTCAGATCCAGATTTAGTTGAAGTTTCATATGAAGGTTGTTGAAGATTTATGAATGTGTGGATCAAGATCTGGCGAAACGAAGGAGGTACGATGAACGCTTGGTGAAGATTTGTGATAAACATGGAGAAACAGATGGAGATCTTGAAGCTTTGAGTATTGATCTTGTGATGATTTCTGGAAAATAGTATGCAAAACATGATGAACACTAAGAACGACTGATCGGCTTCTGGAGAATTGCACGAACGCGGATGACAAATTGGTGAAGATTGATGAGAAGTCTGGAAAAATGCAAGAACAGATGATGAACATGATGAATCCGGTGACAGTTACGAATTCCGGTGGGACTTTGGCCGCGTGAACCACCGTGATGATTTCTCCGGTGAGATTCCGGCGAGTTTGCATGCGAGGCGTATGGGAGTGACACCTCGTGGGGCTACGTGGCGATGTCTGGGAGAGAGAGAGGATTAGTAGGACGCGTGGAGGCTGGAGGGAAGAGTGAGGTGGCATGCATTGGGAGAGTGGAGAGTGATGTGTCAAGCTCTGAGAGAGAGAAAGTGAGTGGAAAATGAGGTGGCTGCCAGCGAGAGAAAACGTGTGGCCTACTTTATATGGTGACATGTGGCAGCGCGGACTGGGCCCCCAGAATGGCCACATGGCCCACTAGACTTGATTCAATGATTCAAATTAACTCCACTAAGACTCAATTAAACTCTGACTAAACCAACTAAACTCTAATTAAAAACTGATGTAATTTATTCTGCTAATTAAATGCAACTAAGATGACTACTGATGATTAAAAACTCAATTAATGGAAAACGAAAATTAAGACTAGTCTGGACCTAATTAAAGTTAATCAATCCAATTAAAATGAATTAAAACCCTAATTAACATCTAATTAATTCTAAAAAGGAAATTATCCATTAATAAAACTATTATACACTAGCAATTCAATTAATATCTATCAAGAGATTTAAATCTACTAAATTCTAAACCTATTAAAAATAGAAAAATCTATTAGACCTATTTAATATCTAGAAAAAACAATTAATCTATTAAAATCATTAAAAAACATATTTAATATCTATTTAAAATCTAGACAAAACAATTAATCTATTAAAATCTATTTAAAAATCCTAAAAAAATAAGGGAAAAAATCTGAAAATGCAATAAAGTCAATTAAATCGATTAGAAAAAAGATGCGCGAATATAGCGAAATAAACGGTAAAAACCGAACACCGAAATGCCCTAAAAAAAAACAACGAGAGCTGAAAACACCGGGACAAGCACCAATTCCCAAAACAAATCCTCGTATTCGAACTAGCCTGAAATGCCTGAAACACCAGGGAAGGGCTGTAATCCCGATAAAATCAATATGACTGCAAAAAATGCAATGTATACGGTATGCAAATGCAAATGCAAAATGAGTTGAAACATAAGCCAAAGGCGATAATTGGTTGGTCAAATTTTGGGGTGCAACAGCTGCCCCTATTCAAACGGCTTGGACCTGAAGGGTTGAGAAGCAAACGGCTTTCAAACATTCAAAGGTAGAAGACGGTTGAATACTAAAGAAACCCAGAAATTTGCCAACCTGCAGAAATAAATTGCACAAACTGCTTGGGGAACAAATATCCAGAAAAATGAACCCAGTTGTCACGACAACACACCGATCAATCATCTGATAAAGAAACTGACTTTAGCACCAGTTACCTGTGTGACGCCACATATGACAAACCCGAAGGTTGGATCAACATGCACTTGATCCTCTCACGTCGTCTAATGATAGACAGGAAGAGAAATACTCACATCGTCTAAAGGTAGACGGAAAGACACCATCCCGAAGGAGAACAATATCCATACTCGCATCGTCTAATGATAGACGAGAGGAAAATCAATCCAAATCTCGCATCGTCTAATGATAGATGAGAGGAAAATCACATAGCCAAATCTCGTATCGTCTAATGATAGACGAGAGGAAAATCCTATTCAAATCTCGCATCATCTAATGATAGACGAGAGGAAAACCTTGTCCGAAGAACCACATCGTCAGTGAGAACTAGCGGGAAGAAAACCATATAAACTTCAACACCACCCATCAAATTTCAGAATCCTTTCGTCCATAGGAGTGGATGGAAAGAACAATATCCTCAAAGGGGCCACATCATCAATAAGGATTGACAGGAAGAAAACCACCTTCAAATAGCCATGTCATCAATAAGAATCAACAACTAGGAAAATCGAACATTCCTCAAAGAGCTTCGACGTCAATAAGAATCAACGGTCCATAAAACACCTCTTGAAATGTCATCTCATCCAATAAGCAGAAAGAAAGCCAATATCTGAAAGATCGCCTTGAAACCTGTCGACGTCTAAAGATAGACGGAGAGAACACCATACCCAAACTCGCAACATCTAAAGATAGACGGAGAAAACTCGCTGGAGAGACACATCATCAATATGAACTGACGGTAAGAAACTTGCTGAAACTTCACGTCGTCTAAAGATAGACGGAAAGAAAACCATACTCGAACTGACGACGTCTAATGATAGACGGAGAAAACATCTGCTGAAGAAACACATCGTCAATATGAATTGACGGGAAGAAGAGTCTGTCGATATCAGATGACTGATGAACAAAGCATAACCATCGTATGATCTGAAAATCCAATAAACCAATGAGCTATCCGAACAAAGCTGCTGGATAAATGCCCCTGAACTAATTACAGAGTGATTCATGTTGCCACGGAAGGCTGATAGAAAAACTGGCTTATGCTTCGTATGCCTATGCGTATGTTTGAATTTTTCTATGGCGTAATGCTCCATATAAGATGGAATGCTACGCATTTGATGATGAAATGCAAATATGATGATATATGCAAGATGCAAATGCAGGCTCTGGCTGCCGGAGAAACTGGATACAGAAGGACCATTCCAGCAAAATAAATGTTGGAAAGGTGAAGCCAACTCCACTGCTGGAGAAACTGGATACGGAACCGATTCAGCAAAATAAATGCTGAAGACAACGCCAACTCCGCTGGGGATAACTGGGTATCACAGAATTATTTCGGCAAAATAAATGCTGGAAAGGTGAACTGACTCCGCTGGGGGTAACCAAATGTGCTACGTATGATTGGACTTCCCTGGGAATAGCTTACACGTGCCAATGACCATTGGACTTTTGCTGGGGAAAAAAGACGGAGTCTTCATGCGTATTAATGAAGATTGGATTTTGAGACTGATGCGCCAACACGGATTGGGCCTCACGGTGGTTGCCAATATGGATTGGGCTTTAGGAATGGCGCGCCAATAAGGATCGGGCTTCCCTGAAAATTGCCAATAGGAATTGGGCTTTTAAGCTATCCGTGATGGGTCAGGTACGACTGACGCTGGCAAACATCCTGTCTGAATTCACGGTTTCTAATTGAAGGGTCAAGGGATAATAACACGACTTCCTGACATTCGTCTCACACTTGAAGATTGGCTGAACCTGCCTGAGTAGCTCTGATGACATGGGGAGGAACAATTCCTTTGCTTCTGATATGCCCCAGTCTGTGGGATCTCTGTGGGGATATTCCTCGAATGGAAATCTGAAAATTTGTACCCTGATGGTCTGACATGAACTGCCCCAGCACTCTGAACCTCGGAGAGATGCTTCGAATCAAATGCCCCTCAAGCAAGAAACAACTTCTGCGCTTTTCTTAGAGTGGCTTGCCCCTGTCTGCAACGACTTTGCCCCTGATGGGCTAATCTGTGAGGAAATACCTCTGATTGTCCTCGAGAGATTCACGGAATCTCAACCTGACTGCCCCGGGATAACTGACCTGGGATGGCTGACATCACTAGGGATTACTTGATATAGCTTGCCCCGGTTCACGGAGTATTCAGGCGTTTCGCATTCTATCCTGATCAGACTTTCCACTGTAGGAAACTTTCCTGCTGTCAAGCGCTTACTCGAAAGTAAAACAAGTTGTTCTGCATAAAAGATATATTAATGCAACGCATATGACAGTTTTGACATCCAATCTGTTCACTGGAAAAGGAAAAAATAGTTTATGGCATATAATGAACAAATCATTTATCAGAATATCAACATCAATACCAACATGGTAAGAAGAACCCTTTTAGGAGTCAGTTTCGACGCGATCTTTACCGAAGTATGCCTTCGAAACAAACCTGCTTTAATTAGGACTTTTCTGGTTGTAACGTGGTCAGGTTCATGGTTTTGAAGGAAAGGATAAAGGCTCAAAATTTATTTTAACCCACCCGTTTTCTGTGATGTTCTCCAATCCTAAGTTTAGCTAATTCGACCTTAGCGCTCACTTCTCAGAGGTTGAAAGATAGGAGTGATAGTTCGAGAAACTATGAGTTTTTGGAGTGACAGTCACTCGCTCTTCGTCTTTGACACTTGGGGTCACACGACTCGTATTTCGTTTGAGGATTTTTCTTTTGTAATCCTTTTCATTTTTTCAGTTTTTCGCTTTCCCTAATTTTTGCCTGGACTGACTCTTTTGAGCTTCTTTTGATTATTAAGTCCAGCGGGATGCCCTCATTTTTTCCTAAGTCATTTGTTTTCAAGTTTTGACTTAGCGGGCTTTTGATTCTTTTTCCCGTTTTTTTTGAACAAGTCGTGTGACACTGGTTATCTGACTCTTTGGGGAATAACATGACTGTTTCACTCTTGACGTTTAACCACTGTGGTTTTTTTTAGACACGACCTCTAGAGGTGCGATTAATCCTCAAACGGGCACTCCTTTCTGCATTTTGGACGCTCGATCAAATTAGCTAACACCTACCCTGCCCCGGGTTAAGATTGAGGGTTTTTTCATTTTTTTCCGAAAGAAACTCCTACTACTAGGCTCAAAGGAGTTGACAAGGGATTATCTTCCTTATATCTCTGGTGTTTAGGGATTTGAAACAATGCCTGTACATCATCAGCAGGTTTTATTTTCAAAAGCATACAATCGGAAGCTTGCGTGTCTTTAAACTTCGTCATCCTCCCCAGATTCCGCTTAACCAAGCGTTGGATATCTGTAAAAATTGAGTGAACACGACTAGATTGAATCAAAACATGCATATTCATTTTATTATCACTATCAATTGAAAACAATACAAATTTTACGAATGCAATTTGCGCTTTAACAGAAAAGAATCTACAAATGCAAAGAAATGACATGATAAAACAAGGATTGCCAGCTTCTGGGAACCGGGCTTTTCGAACTTGATTTGCTGCTGAGCCAGCCATCTTCAGAATTACTCGTTGGAATCATCCTGATACTCTTCTAAACATCTGCTCTCAGTGAACTCTCCTATAACCTGGGCAGATACACCCACTTGGCTGGACGAAGGAAGGTCGACACCCTGAGGCGTGACAGATATCCTGTAGGAATCCAGCAAGGCTTGAATCTGGCTTCGAAGCACCTTACAATCATCTGTTGAATGCCCCTGTGCCCCAACATGGTACTCACAATGGGCGTTGGCATCAAAACCTAGAGGGTAAGGCGGGATTATTGGATCGGTCTCTTTCGGCACTACCAGCCCACTTTTGACCAAATCCGGCAACAACTGACTGTATGACACCAGTAGCGGAGTAAACTGCCTTTCAGGTTTTCTTGGTCTTCGTCGGGCGTGCTGATGCGGCTGACGATGATATGACTGTTGACTCTGGCGGGTAACAGATATCTGACAGTCAGACGCAACAGGTTGCTGGTTCTGAGCACTCGAAGTGTCAGGATACTGAATCTGAGGTATGGGAGATTCTGGGACGACCTCACTTTCTTTCTCCCATTCTTCTTGAGAACTGAAAATTAATTCATCTTCATAAACTGCGGTATAAGGAATATCTTGAATCTTTCTGCTCTTGATTCCGCTCTCAACACGTTCTCCTACTCTTATTAAGTCCTCAAAGCTTGTCATTTCACAACTAAACATTATGTCATAATAACAGCCCTTCAAAGTACCCAAGAAGAGGTCAACCATTTCTCTCTCCACAAGCGGTGGTTGAACACGAGCAGCCAATTCTCTCCATCTCTGCACATACCCTCTAAAGGATTCATTCTCCGCCTGAGATAATTCTTGCAAATGCACGCGACTAGGAGCCATATCCAGGTTATAGTTGTACTGCTTCACGAAGGCGTTGGCTAAATCAGACCATGATTTGATATTGTCACTCTTCAACTGCATGTACCAATCCAAAGATGCTCCGAGCAAACTATCTTGGAAACTATGAATCATAAGCTTGTCATTGGTAACATGTGAAGTCATTCTTCTGCAAAACATAACCAAATGTAGCTTCAGACAACTATCCCCTTTGTACTTCTCAAAATTGAGCATCTTGAATTTCGGAGGCATCACAAGGCCTGGCATCAGGCACATGCTCGCAGCATTCAGATCAAGAGTATTCTTATTCATCAGGGTAGCAATATGATCTTCAAACATCTGGAATCTTCTCATATCCTCAATAGCCCTCGGGTTCTCAGCATTAACCTTCGGAGCAGCTCTCTGACAATCTGGCACAGGGAAAGTGAAACACTGATAGTCGGTGTCATGAAGAGAAGACGCATCTTGGTCTCTGACAGGAATACGCACAGGCTGGGCTTGAGCAACATTGTTCACCTGAGTCCTCTGAACATTGCCCTCTCCTCTAGTCATAGCTGTTATGACTTCCATGAACTGACTCAGCTGGTTCTTCAACAATTCGAACTCGGCCCTGGTAACAAACTGATTCTGCTCTGTCCAGAAACTAACTCAAGTCCAATGCGAATGCCGGGAAGTCAACTGCGAGTTGGAAAAAAAAAGGGTAAGCTCTTTGATCCAACCGAGGATGGACATGCAAGCATGAGATGCACATGAAATGCAATGCAAAATGCTAATGCAGCAAACACGGGATCACAGCCCCCACAAAGCTCTGAATACTGCTGCGCTGCTGATGGGATAAGTTCGCTCTGACGAGAGAAAACCAAAATACCGGGTAGGCTGGAAGTCAAGTTTCCTGTAAAAACCCTCCCACTCACGGGTATGACCTAAACTGACACAGGTTAGGCATCCTATGCAGTCATTAGCATCATAGACTTTTAAGAACAATGATACGATACCCAGAAGGTGTCGCATCATCATCTCTTGGAGCGGCCTCACTCGGATGAATCACAAGTGATCGGTCCCCAGAGTCGACAATCCTCCAAACCAACAACCCCTCAAGCCCAAAGGGCTGGAAAAGAAGTCAACCGGGAGAACCTCGTTTGAGCGTGGATTTCATGAGACACTAGTGCCTGCAAAGCAAGCACGCGCCCACTACTTTCCATAACTAATGCTAGGTACACTAAAGCCTGGGTCTGGCTTTTCACTCATCAGAGCTCCCCTCCCACAACAACACAATAGCAACAAATAATAAGTGCGGGAAATGTAAAAACGGTAATTTACAACATAAAACACAAAAATAAACATCCACAGACAAGCAAACAAGCGCTAGGATTGACTCTCGAAGGGACGTTGGATCCCTAGGAAACCATCGCATTTCCCCAGCAGAGTCGCCAGCTGTCGTTACTGCGAAAAACGAGGCCGGCAAGACAGAAGAGTTGCCACCTTTCGTTATTTATCCCTCAGAGCGAGAAAGGAAACTATCGGGAAAAACCTGACGCAAAAGGTATAAGACAATGTCATTGTAACCATTGTCTGGGTTTGGGAGTCGGTTACGCAAGGGGAAGGTATTAGCACCCCTCACGTCCATCGTACTCGATGGGATCCATGCTTGTTGTGTTTGTCTACGGGTCTGAAAAGGAAAGAAAATGACTCGATAGAGCATCGCACTCTATGCCTACGTATTCCCTCGTGCAATGGGAAAGTCAGAGTCAACGTAGTTCGGGAAACTACGGGGGGAGATTGCTCACCGAGATATCGCATCTCGTGCCTACGTACTTTCACACGACGTGAAAGATCAGAGCTTACGTAGTTCGGGCTAACTACGGCTAACCAGGGTATTCTCGATCACACGGGGGTGAGAGAAGGGATTGATGATACTAGCGTATGCATTCTAGCAGTTAGGTGTATGCTGCTCGACCATTGGAGACTTAGGCGTTACCTTTTTGCGGTAGATAGACGTAGTATGTCGGGTTTAAAGGTATGGGAACCTATGGGACTTAGAACTACGGTCTGGCCTCAATTGCGCTAGGGCAAGAGAAAGGGAACCTTAGTCGTTAGCGGGAAAGTCTCGATCGCACGGCAGCGAGAGAACAGAGAGGTTAGTTGTTAGTGTGCTCGCTAGGATATCGCATCCTATACCTACATATTCTCGTCTGGTACGAGAAATCAGAGCAGTTGTAGTTTACCCAACTACAACAAACAGGGAAAAGAGAAAAGGGAAAAAGGTAGCTCGCTAGGATCATCGCAATCATATGCCTACGTACCCTCGTCTGGTACGAGAGATCAGAGAAAACGTAGTTCGACGCACGTGGAAAACAAGTCTCGATTACACAGGGGCAAGAGAAGGGGTCTCAATCGCCTAGATGCGAGAGAAAAGGGTTTCGACCGCGCGGGGCGAAAACAAAGAGGAAGCAGGCCTAACACGCCTAAACAGGAAGGAAGTCGGGACACACACGCATGACCCTAAGGAATAGGAGCGAATGCGTCGCATGTCACCCAAGGGGTGCCACACTAAACACTCTAGACGATTGAGAGGAAACCCCTCAATTGTCATTTCCTATGTATCTAACGATATAGCTCACAACACTCGACGGTTGCATGAAGACTTGAATAAGAAAGATGATAATCGAACGAACCGACTTCGTTGGCTCCTGACATGTGCGCAAGCTCCATTCCAATCTTCTCCTCTCTGGATCCTTGATGAGGACGCTCGAATCAGTACCAATGTAACGCTTAGACCGTCATGGTTCGACTTATATGAGAAATCGAACTCTAAGAGGTAGCGTATTGATATCCGTGTCAAAGACAAGATAGAGAAATGATATCTAAAATCATTCTCCAATTGAATCGTGTCACACGGCCAGCCAAGAATAAAATCAAAGATACAATCGGATAAGAAAAGAAACGAGGAGAGAAAATAGGAGAGAAATCCACTAACGAATGGAAATAAAACTCTACTCCTAAAATACAACAATTAATTTCTACTAGAAAATAGTCTAAAGAAATATAAGGAAATGCGTACAGAAAATAGAATGAAATCATATGCACAATATTCTATAATTTGCTATAAAGAAAAACAGAATGAAAAAATCTATACTAAAATCTCTATAATATCCTAAAGAAAATAGAATGAAAATTCTATATTAAAATCTATATATCCTATAATTCTATAATCTCCTAAAAAGAAAAATAGCAAAATAAAGAAAATAAAACTAATACTATTACAATCAAACATCCAATACAAGGGAAATTAAAAATTGTAAGGGGAGGAGGTACAGCCTAAAAACTGGGGTGTAAGGCAGTAAAAACAGGGCCCAGCCCACAATACAAAAATCAAAAACATAAAAAATAAAGAAACTGGAGGGTGCGAATGGGAAACTGGAGTGTGGCCAGCAAAATGGTAAATGGGCTCAGGTTTGTAGGCCCACGATCACAAAACAACAGGGACGGGGGTGTGTTTGCAAACGGACGGGTATGGATCCAAAATTGAAACAAATTGGGCCCAAGATTCAGCCCACTGACCCTTCCTCTCCTTCCTTCTCTCAATCTACTAACTCCGAAACCCTAGTTTCTTCTCCCCTCACACTCCGCCGCCGCCGTTCTCAATCCCTCCGTCTCACCTCCGTTCTTGTTCATCTTTCAACGAAACCATCTCCAACAAACATTTCTCTAACCTCCCAAACAAACTCGCAAATCACCTCTCCAGCTCTCAAATTTCTCCCCAATCTCATGCGCTCCTCCTTCTTCTTCCGTTACGAAACTCAACCAGATGGAAAATAAACAAACTTGACCAAAACCAGGATGCTATGTCGATTGTTATTCGTGGTGACTTTGAATCTTGATGATACGAGTTCAGACCTGGAAAAACAGTTCGAAGATTATGAAAGAACGAACGTGGATCTGGATTTGGTTCATGTTTCTGACGAATCTCGATCTTGATTCAGATTTGGAGATTGGAGTTTGTAGTGACGATGGTGATTCCTGGATGTTTGAAGTTCAAATCCAGATTTAGTTGAAGTTGCATATGAAGGTTGTTGAAGATTTATGAACGTGTGGATCAAGATCTGGCGAAACGAAGGAGGTACGATGAACGCTTGGTGAAGATTCGTGATAAACATGGAGAAACAGATGAAGATCTTGAAGCTTTGAGTATTGATCTTGTGATGATTTCTGGAAAATAGTATGTAAAACATGATGAACACCAAGAACGGTTGATCGACTTCTGGAAAATTGCACGAACGCGGATGACAAATTGGTGAAGATTGATGAGAAGTCTGGAAAAAATACAAGAACAAATGATGAACATAATGAATCCGGTGATGGTTACAAACTCCGGTGGGATTTTGGCCGCGTGAACCACCGTGATGATTTCTCCGGCGAGTTTGCATGCGAGGCGTATGGGAGTGACACCTCGTGGGGCTACGTGGCGATGTCTGGGAGAGAGAGAGAGAGAGAGGATTATTGGGACGCGTGGAGGCTGGAGGGAAGAGTGAGGTGGCGTGCATTGGGAGAGTGGAGACTGATGTGTCAAGCTCTGAGAGAGAGAGAGAGAGAGAGAGAGAGAGAGAGAGAGAGAGAGAGAGAGAGAGAGAGTGAGTGGAAAATGAGGTGGCTGCCAACGAGAGAAAACGTGTGGCCTACTTTATATGGTGACATGTGGCAGTGTGGACTGGGCCCCCAGAATGGCCACCTGGCCCACTAGACTTGATTCAATGACTCAAATTAACTCCACTAAGACTCAATTAAACTCTGACTAAACCAACTAAACTCTAATTAAAAACTGATGTAATTAATTCTGCTAATTAAATGCAACTAAGATGACTACTGATGATTAAAAACTCAATTAATGGAAAACAAAAATTAAGACTAGTCTGGACCTAATTAAAGCTAATCAATCCAATTAAAATGAATTAAAACCCTAATTAACATCTAATTAATTCTAAAAAGGAAATTATCCATTAATAAAACTATTATACTCTAGCAATTCAATTAATATCTATCAAGAGATTTAAATCTACTAAATTCTAAACCTATTAAAAATAGAAAAATCTATTAGACCTATTTAATATATAGAAAAAAAATTAATCTATTAAAATCATTAAAAAACATATTTAATATCTATTTAAAATCTAGACAAAACAATTAATCTATTAAAATCTATTTAAAACTCCTAAAAAAATAAGGGAAAAAATCTAAAAATGCAATAAAGCCAATTAAATCGATTAGAAAAAAGATGCGCGAATATAACGAAATAAACGGTAAAAATCGGACACCGAAATGTCCTAAAAAACAATAGCGAGAGCTGAAAACACCATGACGAGCACCAATTTCCAAAACAAATCCTCGTATTCGAACTGGCCTGAAATGCCTGAAACACCAGGGGAGGGCTGTAATCCCGATAAAATCAATCTGACTGCAAAAAATGCAATGTATACGGTATGCAAATGCAAATGCAAAATGAGTCGAAACATAAGCCAAAGGCGATAATTGGTTGGTCAAATTTTCGGGTGCAACATCACCTACATCTGGGGGCTACCAAGCCAAGGAGGAAATTCACTATTAGAAGAATCAATTCAAAGTCAAATAACTAGTTTGCACTTCTCACTTAATCTCTACCCAACGCAATTTCAGCCTATAGACACTCTAGTACCTGAGTATACCCACTCATTCCCCCTCAATCACACAACAGTGATTTCAATACACAATTACAAAATTCAATATGAAGAGACACTTCATACACACCTTGATCTTGCTTCACAGCTTTGATCAAGGTACTCACACACTCTTGCTTCACAGCTTTGAGTGAGACACAGCCTAGAATCTACCTATCCAATGCAAATCTTCCACCAGACAATTTCTTGGAGTACAAGTATTCCTAGACAAAATTCACACGTGAAGACTAGCCTTCTTCACTTACAAATATGTCTACCACAATGTTTCCAAAGATACAAAGGTAGACTTACACACACAAGGGACTCTCAACCCTAGACATTTTTACACTCTGGTTTTTCTTTATCTGAGTGCTTGCTTTCTTCTGCTTCTGCTCCTCCTTTTATAGCTGTGCAGACTGGGCTTGGGCTGGTCAGAAGTAACAAACATTAGTTTTAACAAAGTAAAACTAATTTCCACAATTCAAGGTGCTGTCAAATTAGGTCATGACTTTTCACGATATGGTCACCACTGCCTAGAATCTTTCTTGAGATATCTAGGAACCCTAATAAGCCTCCTAAAGTCTAGCCTGAGCTATCTCACGCATTATACTAGAAAACCAACATGCCTGTTGTGCATGTCAACTACCTGATGTCATACGATCAATGTCATAACATTGGTCATGACATTCAGCTTCACTTAAACTTGCTTTCCAGCTTGCCCTGCTGAACACTTCTACAAAATCTTCTTCATGACAGTCATGGCTTCTCCCAATCTTCTGCAGACTAATAATAGGAACAAATATATTACAGTTTCCTAAACGGTCTCTAAGATCCTTTTATGAATCTCAATACACTTTGTACTTGTTCCTAATCAATCTCCTTGACCTGTACTTACTGATGAGGTATATCCAACACAGTCTCATCAAACTAAACCAACTTTGTCAAGAGACATACACTAGCAGCTCCTTTTGTTGTCATGCAGCGATGTCCTGCTTAAAACATATGACATCACACCTCACTCACCACCTGTGAGGAACTTCATTACAACTTAACCTGTTGTGGCTACTGCTAACACATATTAGCTACTGTTGTACTAGACATTGATGAAAGTAGTCATGTCATTAGCTTCTGCTAGCTCCTTCTGCATCCATGACATCCATGACAATAGTTCTGTCATCAGCTCCTGCTAGCTCATCAGTAGCGATGTCATGAGTCATCAGCCACTGCTACACCACTACTCCTGCTGTTTCACACACATGACAGTAGTTCTGTCATGACAGCATATGGATGTTGTGATGGATGTCACGATATTCAGCATGACATTCACATTAGAACACTCCACAGCAGATGGAGATATTATAACATCATGCTTATCATTAGTGCAGGGTCATGTTTTACCAAAATTTAGCCAATCATAGAACCATGGAACTAACAATCTCCCCTTTTTTTTGGCAAATTTTGGCTAAAACAATCAAACACCTTATCGGGGCAGCAACAATAGTTTTTCCAGCCTCACACACTATCATGCTCCCCTTGATAGTTGCAACAGATAACAACCCTTAACAACACTTAACTCCCCCTTGGTTTAGTAAAAAATTGACAAAAAAATGGAGTAAGTGTACATACTGCACATGGTGTCCAAGTCTGCCATTTCTTGATCTCTAAAGGCTGCACCAACAATCATGGACAATGACTTAAACTTCTTGCTGAACTCACTCAACCAGGTCAAGTCAGCTCTAAACCAAAGTTCCTTGAGAGTACACCTTGAATCAGTCTTGACTCTTGGGTTCTTGTCTTGTCTGAAGTTGCACCTTCAGGAATGACACTTTTGACATCACCAATTAAAAGATAATCAATTAACTACTTGCCATAAGTAACAATTGATCTTAAATCCCCAATTTGAGACACACAAATCTTTTGTAGAGAAAAATAAATTCTCCTAGACAGTAACCGATAACCATGTTGCCAAGGCATAACCATACATCAGCCAACACAATATCAAGACATCTTGACATTACACCCTCATAAGCTTACTTGAGAATCAACACCCTTTGCATACAACTCCATATTAGCACACAACTCCCCCTGTCATGCATACTCAGTACTCCCCCTGAAAGAGAATGCAACTTTACATTCCTACAACCCATACTGAAACAGATAGCAGAATAGTTGTAGAATAACTATCTGTAAGATCTCCAACAAGTCAGGGTAACTTCCATGTTTCCTTGACTTTTACCGAACCAGAGCTGATGATGTCTTGATATTCACCTTTGTGCAATCTAATTTGGTCCATTGGCACCTAATGATAGACCTAAAAGGAATACCATGTCATCTTCACCATGAGCTTGGAGCAGTAACCCAATGTCACAACATCTGGTCTGACATTCTACCTTCATCAAGTCCCAGATTTGTTTGAAACCACAAACAATCTTGACACATAACTGCACTTCTTGCAGCAACCCATCCTAGACAGAAGTATATCTCCCCATATCAAGGGTAACCAGTGCACATGAATGGAAAACATAAGACGCATCTTCATGTCTTCAAGAACTCCTTCTCTGTTCAACACACATGTTGCACGCATTCACTTACTGCTTGAACAATAAGCAAGTAGTACACCCATCAACCAGAAGCTCTCCCCATATCTTTGATAACAGCTGCTCCAAGATCACCACATTATTTCTCATGACCAACTCCAGGCTCATACAGTGAGAAGGCACCAAACTGATCCACCTCTTCCTAGAGTTACTTGTAGCAGAAGAGACCACTTCTCCACAAGTATTCTGACCTTAGGTTGAGTACAAGATAGACACCTCATACTCCAAGACATTCTTTCCTCATCATTCTCCCATATGATAAGTTAGAACACTTATGATTCGCCTAGTGACTTGATTACTTCCATATGCCACATCAGGATGCAATCAACCAAAGATCCACTCCAGTCTTGTATAATGTCTTCACATCACCCTCTAAGACAGTCCTTTTACCTCATCATTCTCCCGTATGACAAGATAGAATGCTTCTTAGTCACTATGTGAATCACAAGTTCCACAACAGATCATCACAACCCAGATAGTTCATACCATCCCATGGTTCTTTATGTGGACTTACTAGTGCCTAGTAATCCAACTGAAGATCTTCACAGCTCCACCAGCTTGATCAAATATATCTCCAAAAGAAGGTAATCTTCCATACATAACTTAGGGCTTCTACCACAAGCTCCAATATATGAATAGAACCAAAACCTCCTTTGGTCCTCAACCAACTACCCTTCTGCACAAGAGTAATTAGTTCCAAGCATGAACAGTTCTAGAACCTTCTATGGTCTTCAAATGACTACCCTTCTGCACAAGAATAGTTTTCTAAAGGCACACTGCTTGAATAAACAAATGCCACTGTTTGGTTATTCAACATCTTTATGCTATTCCACCAGGCCACTTTGATCTTCAAGTCACCCATTCTACATGCTCCAAGGCAAGGCATCTATTCCTTCACACATCTCCCGCAACATGCATGAGGTGAAGCATTAATTCCATTCATCCCTGAGAAGATCAACTTATCAATGAAGGCCTTGAAGTTACTGCTTGATGTCACAACTTTGGTTAAGACATCCTGCTGGAGAGTTCAGGCTTTCATTCTGCCACTTAGAATAACCTTATCACTCAATCAGAAAGGGCACACAGACTTGAGTTTGAGTAGACAACCTCCATCTTGCTTTATTGGACCACAACAATTACCTTGAAGTGCATTTGCTTCATGAACTCCTCTTAAGAGAAACCAACCGTGCCAAGGCTTGACTCTTTAATGAGGAAGGGTCACAAAAGAAATCTTTACACAAGGATTCCCGCTTTCCTTAAGTAGATACTTCTTTGGAAAGTCAGAGATAACTGCCACTTATCCTTGACCTCCAATATGACTAAGGTCATATGCTCCTATGCACTTAGATCATAAATAAACTGACCCAAGCAATGCTATCACCAACACCATCTTTTAGACAAGTTTCTTGCCAGGAAACTCTCTAGCTAATAGATCAGGTGCTTCTAGTAGAAACTAGAACACAACTGTTGCACTCCAATACTCTTATAGAGCATATTGTCTTCATCTTCATTCCCATCAGCACTCCATTCTAGCCTTAGTTTCTTTCCAAGAATCTTACTAGAATGAGTACAGATCCAGCTATATCTCCTTTGATCTATGGATCAACAAAATTCTGCATAATCTCTTCTGATTGAATGTCTCAACATCTGGTTGAACATCAGATCCTTGAAGTAAACCAAGCACATCAGGGCCTGATACTTGTGCAACCACTGATGAGACAACTTGATCATCAACTAAGGATAATTCATTAAATATTTAAGAATATCTCACATGGCAATGAATCTTAAATCCTTATTAGGATCCCTTCTTTCAGAAGCCAATCTTGGATCATCCATTTGTTGAGAAGACCATCTGATAAATACTTCACTAATACCAAAAGTATTATTTAGTAAAAGTATCTTTAATGTTTAAACATCAAGGATGACACCCTTGACTCAGCCTGCATATGAGTGGTGAAAATAAATCACCTCCCACTATCTTGTCTAAGGTAGCCTTTAGCAATCTGCCACAGTCATACATCAACATGTATATGGGCTAGTCTTCTTCCAGGGGCATCATAGTTCTTTTGTCAGAGAAATATGCAACGGAACCACCAAAAGAACATGCTCTAAAGAAGATGTCTGATCATTCAACACGCCATAGGATAGAAGTAGCCACTCCTCCTTTGGCATAACATATAACTGGTCATAAAAGCTCCTATATCAGAGGGCACATCAGCAAATACAAGCTTCTCTTTAGCTCCCTAAGCAGTAGCTCAACCATTCAGCAAGATCATCAAATCAGCTACAACTTCTCCTTGTTCAAAACACCAGAAAGTATCTCCCAAGATCTCATCCAGAACAGACAGGATGCCTTCTCTAATACCAATTGAAATTCTGGTATGCAGATCTCATATGTCCCAAGAACATTGATCTCTGCTCAACAAGGACGAGGACGGACCATGACCAATTTAAATTTCTTTCAATTGTCTCAATATCATGACCAACGTCATGAACTCTGTTGTGACATTTGTATGTTGACAGAATATTTATCTAAATAAGCAGAATTGTAAATGCTGAAAGATAAATAACACAGTAATTGTTTACCAAGTTCGGTGCAACATCACCTACATCTGGGGGCTACCAAGCCAGGGAGGAAATTCACTATTAGCAGAATCAATTCAAAGTCAAACAACCAGTTTGCACTTCTCACTTAATCTCTACCCAATGCAATTTCAGCCTAGAGACACTCTAGTACTTGAGTATACCCACTCACTCCCCATCAATCACACAACAACAATTTCAATACACAATTACAAAATTCAATATGAAGAGACACTTCATACACACCTTGATCTTGCTTCACAGCTTTGATCAAGGTACTCACACACTCTTGCTTCACAGCTTTGAGTGAGACACATCCTAGAATCTACCTATCCAATGCAAATCATCCACCAGACAATTGCATGGAGTACAAGTATTCCTAGACAGAATTCACACGTGAAGAATAGCCTTCTTCACTTACAAATATGTCTACCACAATGTTTCCAAAGATACAGAGGGTGACTTACACACACAAGGGACTCTCAACCCTAGACCTTTATTTTACACTCTGGTTTTTCTTGATCTGAGTGCTTGCTTTCTTCTGCTTCTACTCCTTCTTTTATAGCTGTGCAGACTGGGCTTGGGCTGGTCACAAGTAACAAACATCAGTTTTAACAAAGTAAAACTAATTTCCACAATTCAAGGTGTTGTAAAATTAGGTCATGGCTTTTCACGATATGGTCAGCACTGTCTAGAATCTTTCCTGAGATATCTAGGAACCCTAATAAGCCTCCTAAAATCTAGCCTGAGCTATCTCACGCATTATACCAGAAAACAAACATGCCTATTGTGCACGTCAGATACCTGATGTCATACGATCAATGTCATAACATTTGTCATGACAGTCAGCTTCACTTAAACTGGCTTTCTAGCTTGCCCTGCTGAACACTTCTGCAGAATCTTCTTCATGACAGTCATGGCTTCTCCCAATCTTCTGCAGGCTAATAGTAGGAACAAATATATTACAGTTTCCTAAAAGGTCTCCAAGATCCTTTTATGAATCTCAATACACTTTGTACTTGTTCCTAATCAATCTCCTTGACCTGTACTTACTGATGAGGTATATCCAACACAGTCTCATCAAACCAAACCAACTCTGTCAAGAGATATACACTAGCAGCTCCTTCTGTTGTCATGCAGCGATGTCCTGCTTAAAACATATGATAGCACACCTCACTCACCACCTGTGAGGAACTTCATCACAACTCAACCTGTTGTGGCTACTGCTAACACATAGCAGCTACTGCTGTACTAGACATTGATGACAACAGTTATGTCATTAGCTTCTTCTAGCTCCTTCTGCATCCATGACATCCATGGCAACAGTTCTGTCATTAGCTCCTGCTAGCTCATCAGTAGCAATGTCATGAGTCATCAGCCCTTGCTACACCACTACTCCTGCTGTTTCACACACATGACAGTAGTTCTATCATGACAGCAGATGGATGTTGTGATGGATGTCATGATATTCAGCATGACATTCACATTAAAACACTCCACAACAGTTCTATCACCACAGCAGATGGAGATATTATAACATCCTGCTTATCATCAGTGCAGGATCATGTTTTACCAAAATTTAACCAATCATAGAACCATGGACAATTCTATATCATAGAACCATAGAACTAACAATAAACATCGCCCAAAAGCGTAGGTACAGGATTCCTTGAAGCAAAGATGAGGAAGGCGTCCAAATCCACAAAATATGGAATATTAGGAAAAAGCATGATACCATAGATGCACAGTGCTAAGATGGCATTAAACACAACCCAACAACCATCTTTCGCAAACTGTTGAGCCTTACCCACCAGAAAGGATAATGGAAATCCAAGCATTCCATTTCTCTTAACCAACTTCCCCTGTAGCTCAGAAACATCAAGATGAAGAGTAGAAGCAAGCTTAACCATATCAGGTTCAACATCAGTGTGATAGAAAGGCATTTGATCCAAGATAGGTACTCCCAACAACATAGAGAACTCCTCCAAAGTAGGCGCCAACACATAAACCGGAAACGTGAAACACCTCAGCTGTGAATCATAGAACTGAAGCAGAGTATGGAGACCACTCAACTCATATACTGAGGGCTTGCAGACACAACTCAAGAGCTTCCCATATGATTGCTTGAAATCTTCCGTCACCATCCTATTAGCCACAGAAATCAAACTGAGTAGAGATCCAATGTCAGGAGTAGGGAACTTGTACACCACTGTCTTCTTCAAGTTAGACTCCATGTCAGAAAAGGAACAAGATCACTAGAATCGAGAAGAAAATATACACTTGCAACATAAATACATGTCAATGAAAATGAAAAATGAAAATGCAAATGCAAATGCAACAGGGGATCAAGATTGTTGTGTTGTTGATTGAGAAGAACCAGCGTTTCGCTTTGACAAGAACACAACACCAATACAAGGAACCATTGTATCAAGATCAAAAGTTCACACTAACGAGAAAACCGGGTAAGTTAGAGGTCAAGTTTCCTGCATAACCCTCCCGCTCACAGGTATAAACCTATCACTGATAAGGTCTGGCATCCTATGCGGTCGTCAGTGTCACAGACTTTCGAGAAACAATGATACATTCACCATTTCTGGTTTGGCATCATAGTCTAACGAAGCGACCTCACTTAGCTGACTTCCAAATGATCGGTCCCCAGAGTTGACAAACCTCAGATCCAACATCCTCTCAACTGTCCGAGACAGACTGGAAAGGAAGTCATCAAAGAGAATCTCGTCTGAGCGCGAATTTCGTGGGAACTAGTGCATGCCAAACATACAAGTTCACCACTACTTTCCACTTCTAATGTTATGGTTGTACTCAAGCCTGGGTTTTGGCTTATCTCACAGTGGAACATTCCCACCCAACAGCACAGTACAATGATATATACAATGCTGAAAGTAAAATGCAAACGCAAATAAAGTACAACACATATATACACACCCAGAGATAAACACACAAGCTCTAGGATAGACTCGCATAGGGAACCAGGATCCTCAGCAGAGTCGCCAACTGTCGCTACTACGAAAAAGGGTTGTCGGAAGACATAAGAGTTGCCATTGTTCGTTATTTATCCCAAAGAGAGGGAAAGAAAACGAGCAAAGAAAACCTTTGAAAACAGGAGAACACAGGTCATCGCAACCAAATCTTGGGTTCAGGAGTCGGTTACACAAGGGGAAGGTATGAGCACCCCTCACGTCTGTTGTACTTAACGGGATCCGCGTTTGTTGTCTATCTAAAGGGTGTTAAACTATATAAGCTACAGGCCACAGGACAAAACGAAAGAAAAGAGACTCGATAGAGCATCGTCTCTCCATACCTACGTACTCCCTCGTGTAATGGGAAAGTCAGATTCAACGTAGTTCGGAAAACTACGGATGAAAGGTGGGGGAAAGTTTCTCGCCAAGAAATCGCCGACTTGTGCCTACGTATCCTCATCGGGTATGAGAAATTAGAGCAAACGTAGTTCGGGCTAACAAGACCACAAGTTGGTTCAAGTGTTTTACCCGAGTAGGGTTAAACCTTAGTTCTAGAAGTTAGGTGTATGCAACTCGACCATTGGAAACTTAGGCGTTACCTGTTTGCAGTAGAACTAAGAGTTAACAAAACTCTCTTTATGAAAAGATTTTCTATTAATCCCAAAGGATAAAAAGGTTTGATCTTTATTTTTGAGTCTTTTATGGAGAAGAAGTGAATTGAATTGGTTTATAATTCATGTTGAACTAAAGACTATGACTTACGAGTGAATGTGTCACATATCGTCCAAAGGACATACGCTAAACACTCTAGACAATTGAGAGGAGGCCCCACAATCATCATTTCCCAAATGCTTAAGGCTCGTAGCGTACAACACTCATTATCCTTTGTTAAATGTCTTGAAGAAGTTTGAAGATGAGAAGAGAGAGAGACACAACTCTAAAGGGAGACTAAACGCAACCTAATGTTCTCATGCAAACTACATCTATGATTGAGATGAAAAGGGAAAGCTACCCTAATGTTATCATGCTTGGATTCAAACCTAATGTCTATCATAATCTATCTTGAACAAGAAGGATTAGAAGCCCTAAGGGAGCATGGCAAAGGAAGACAATAGAAGAAGAAGAAGAAGAAGAAAGCATAAGTGAAAGAAGAAAGAAGATGCAAACATGCAATGCAAAGCAAATATAAAGAAAAAGGGAGGAACAAAGTGTGGGGCAGCAGCCACCACAAGCACATCTCAACCTCATAAATGCAAACAAGAATATGCAAAACAAAAAGGAATGTAAACCAAAGAACTTAAACAAGTTCACACAAATGTGAGATGAAGTGGGAGAAATGGGATTCCTACAACCACTTGTACATCAATCACTAACCAACAAAGAAGAAAGGGATGAGGACATGATCAAGGTGAGGATGGGAGAATAGGCTTGGACAACAAGCAACATCAAAGGAAAGCTCAACCAAAAGCATCACCATAATCATGCAAGAAAGAAAGTAAAAGAGGTTCTCAAAATGGCCTCTCATCCAAGTCAAACTCAAAGTGAAACCAAGATGCACCAAATCAACTTGGATGAGTCCCCAAAGTCCTAGGACATAAGTGAGAACAAGAGAATAGGATACGCAAATGCAAGGAGGAACCAAGCCAACACAATTTGCAAGATAAGGCATGGTAAAGAACCTAAGTTCCAAACACTTTCAACATTTAACATCAAATGGAAAGCCTTAAACAAATGCAAATTGTAGCATGAACCAAGAAAGTGTGTGACCTAAAATTTTTCAACCAACCACTTCAATATGTTGTAAATGTGAATCAAGAGGAATTGGAAGCATATGAAATCCACAAGGGTCATCCCCCATCAAAACTAGGTCAAGTGTGTATGTGAACCATCCTTAGGGGTAGCTTGACTTGTAAGGTACACCAAATATAGGAAAATCGTTCAAATAAATCCAAATAAAATACCAAAATCTCATAAAGATGTTGGCAACCAGAGGCCAAAGCAACAAGATCACAATCCTATCAAAACATCACCAAAGGAATTAATCCACTAGGGTGCTCCATTTTGAAGAGCATTCATCGAGGGTCAAACAAATGGACTTGAAAGTCAACCAAAAAGAAATCAAACTAGAGCCAAAACCATCCTCTAATACCCTTCAACTCATCATTTAAATGAGGAAGAAGTCTCACTCATTGGAGGTATCAACTGGTCAACAAAATCAAACAAGATCAAAGATGAACCAATGGAAACCATTTAAGAACCCTTCCAATCATTTAATTCCAATTTAACTGAAAAATAAAAGGAAAATGAAATTAAAAATTATCAAAAATTAAATAACACATTAAAGTGTCAGAAAATATTTTTGGTGGAATTTTTAATTGATTGGAAGTATTTTTAAACCATTAAAATCAAAATAGAAAACAAATAAAAATAAAAATAAAACCAAAACAAGAAACGGTGTGAATAGCAAGAATCAGCGTTGAAAACATTGGGCTCAACAAGAAAGGGGGTGTGCATATCATCCAAGGCCCAAACAAAAACCAATTCAGTTCATTAATCAAAACGTGTCGTTTAACTAAATGAGGTGTCATTCAACTCAGCCACACATGCAGGTCAAACAGATTTGAAGCGTTCATCTCAGCCAGTCAACAAGTTAAATGAAAAACACATCAGCACGCCTGAGTTTGGACCAGACGCCGGAGCCCTAGCTCTGGTCGTCTTCTCCGGTGAGGTGGCCGGAGTTCAGGTATGCAAACTCCACCAAATCATGCAAAATTTTATATCAAATTGAAGCTTTGCTCTCACACAATCCAAATCCAGTGCTCATTTGTATTAATCATGCATATACAGTGAGAATCAAACGGCGAAAGTTTGAAGTGCACAACTGTAAACATCATCAAACATAGACATTAAGTATGCAAACATTGCCTACCAGATTTAGGGCTTTAGATGCAGCCACAATCACCTAGGTTCAGTGCCTATCATGAGAGAAATTTGGAAGAGAAGATAACCTAACGGAGACACTCTGTTGGTGCTTCTACATATCATTTGCTTGCTTCAAAAGATGAAGATCCACTCCACTAAGCTCAAGGAAGAAGAAGATTGCTTCAATTTGAGTTGAAATGACTTGGATCTTGATTCACAATTTTCAAATTTGCTCTCACTTTCCAAAATTGAAATCTTAACTCCCTCCACTAAAATGAACTTCTGAGTTCTCTATTTTGATTTAGAGCTTTTATATTATGGATATGTGAAGAAATTGGAGGCCCATGAAGCTCCAATTTGATGAAATTTGAAAATGCCCAATTCTTGGATGCTTGCCCATGAAAACTCCATGCTACACACTTGAATTTTATTTGAATTTGCAACTGCCAACTTGGATTTTACATGTGGATTGAATTTGGGCTTGATTGTGATCCATTTATCAAGTTTGGATGATAAACTTCTTTGTGAAGCAAGTTCCATTTGCCCGTGATTTTGCTAGCATGAACCATAATAAACTTGTTCCATTTGTACATGAACACAATGTGAAGCAAATTGGATCAAAAGGAAGCATGTAAATGGCCTATAACAAATTCAATTTGAATCACCTTTTAAAGTCCACATTTCACTCGAACTTCTTTACCAATGTCTACAACCATGCATAATTCATGCTAATCTGGAGCAACTTTGATGTTGGTTGAAGTTCCATTTGAAGTACTTAAAGGCATGAGAATGACCTATAACCAAAATGACCTATAATCAAAGTTTTCCAAAATACCCCTGCCTTGCAAGCTCCATAACTTGCGTTCTACAAATGATATGAAGGACTTCTAGGACTTTTTGGAAATCTAAGATCATAAGGAAAAACTTTCATGTTCATCAAAAGTTGAGGAGAAACATTATTCTAAGTCAAAAGTGTCTTGGAAGTGAGTTAACTTTTGTTGACTGAAAAATATGTTCATCTGAGACCTATAACTTGATGGCATCATAACTTGAGTTCCACAAACCCAATGGATGAGTTCTAGTACTCAAAATAAAACTTAGAGAATTCCCTACAAGTCTTATGTTTGCGTCAAAATGATATTGAACTTGTATATTGAGGTAAAGTGTCCTTGAAGTTAGGCACTAAATAGGGGATTTTACACTGACATCCTTTGAAACCCTAATTTAGTAACTTCTCAAACTCTTGATTTTTCTTGATTTGAACTTGAAATAACATCCTATATGTCTCAACATGAATTCCCATGACTCCAATGACTTAGAGCTAAGTCTCAAGCTCCTTCAAATCCACAGTGGACTTTGCACCAACCATATGAAACCCTAGGTGCACAACCCTTGACTGTGACCTCTTGAAAATGATATGACAACTTAGGTAAGCTCTACAATGGCTTAACAAGCACTCCATGAGCTCTTCAACATCTCATATCCATAAACATGGAATTGTGATCCCCTGATGATCCTTAGTTGACCTCCAAGATAGGAGGTAAACCACACACATCAATCATCTTTGTCAAAGAGCCTTGACTACTTCCTGATGATTGTGAGCACTTGATGACTTGAGTAAGCACTCTTGCTTGGACTTGAAACTCTTGACAACCTTCTCTTGAGATGTACACCTCTCTTGATCCCCTGAAAAGGACAATGCTATAAAAATGCAAGATGCTAAAATAGAATGAAACATAAGCCAAGTAGAGAAAAAAGGTTGGGCAAAGTTTGGGGTACAACACCTGTTGCCTAAGTCTGTGCTTCATTTGAGGGTGTCCAGTCAGGAATGTGTGCAGTATGGATTGAGAATCGTCTTGGTTTGACCTAATCTTAGTCAAGTAGGATTTTGTCTCATGACCAAGGTCGGGGTACATTAACTCAGGTGGTGAGTTTGATGTTCAATTAGGGATTTGTGCTGATCCAAGGCATTTGTGAATTGACCAAATTACTAGTCTGTGTCAAGTCAAGTATTTCATGGAGGAGGTTCATCAAAGGCTAACTCTTCAAATTAGGGTTTTGTGCAGTGGAGTTTATATTTCAAGTCCTGATCTTCTGATTTTCAAGGCTCGGACCAAGAGGGTTCATAGTGAAGTTTATCAGGGTTGATTGGTGATTTGGAGTTTCTGAGGCCTAGATTTATTCAAAAAAATTCTCAATGGGCAATTCATTCATAACCATACCAATTTAGTCCACTTAATCCATTTCGGTCCTTTTTTTTATTATCATCCATATTATATCCAAAATCCATTTTCCACATGTCCATTTTAATATCCATCTTGCACAAAACCCTTCAAAAGGATATCCTGCATAATCATGAAGCACAACAGGTCACACGCCCACCTGCGAAAATTTTGTGCCTCAGCACGAACCTTCCTCAACGACACAAGATTTGACGAGAACGACAACAAAAGTTTTCACCCAATTCTTTCCCCCATTCCCCTATAAATAAGCTGCAGTCTCACCCTCATTTGAAAAAAAGCTCAAGCAAACCTCAAAACCTCTGCTGAAATTCCTCCACATCCCTCCTCAACAAACAACTTAAACATCATTAATTTCAACTTCGAATCCATTATCTTCAACCACACAAAAAAAACCAAATCTTCGCTAAACCTTCAATGATTCTTCAAATACCATATTCAAATCCCACTCCGCATCAAAAAACCTTTAATCTATTTCTTCCAAATCGCTCTTCAACCATTTTCTAAAATCAAAACCATAAATCAAAAACATAGGAACAACCAAACCTAAGTTAAATCTGAATCAACCATAGAACCCCAAATCTAGATCGAGAAAGAGAAGAAGGAGAGTGAGAACAAAATTGAAACAAGAACGAGGGGGAGAAATTCAAACCTAAGACAAATCTGAAGCAAACCCACGGACCTGAGGCTGGAAGAGAGATCGTGCGTGAACAAGGTTGGGAACAAAATCATTTTTTGATATGGATCTATTCGTTGCTGTTGATATGTTACGCAATGATTAAGAGGAAATAATTTCCTTCTTTTGAGCATGGTAGGCCGTGTGCCATCGTTGACCCGCCGCAAGTTGTTCCTACTTTTCCAAATTGTTTTCATTTCAAAAGTGTACGGGATGTGCTATTTTGTTTTTAACTTGGTTATATTTGAGATAACATGGAAGTTTTGTTGTTATTATGACAATAATTTTGTGGTTTTTGTTTTAAATTAAACATTGATGTTGTTGTTGTTCTTCAATCCAATCGGTTTTCCTTGAAGTGTGATTTTGGTGATATTAAAAAAAACCTAATACAGATGGAGTATTGGGCATATGGCTCGTGTGGTTATAATCCACCATTCATTCTCTAATCTCTCTGTTTTCCCTTTTTCAGGTGTGGATGAGTAGGCTTCAAGCCCATAATGACTCCACACTCTTCACACCCCCAAATATGCAACGCCCCCTGTTCTTGTTTTATTTTTTTTAGTTCTTTCCCTTTTTTTGCATTTTCTATTTTTCATTTTTATTTTCTAAAAATGTTTTTTTAAAAAAACACTTATTTCAATAGCGTGATAATTTATTTTCAGTTTCATGGTTTATCATTTCCCTTTTGGTTTTTTTATTATTTTATTTCATTTTCATTTACGATTTAATTTCGATCTTGATCGATGAAGTCTTTTTATTCATAGATGTTGGTTGATCGAGGTTGTTTAAACTTCATGGTTTCAAATCTGTATAGAATGATCATCGAGATCATTTTCTATACTTTGGTATCATGATAGGTTACCCTCGATTAACTAACACAAGTTTGTGATTAAGATGAGACCATCACCTTTTCTGCCTGTGTGACACGATTACATTGGAAAATGATCCGCAATGTCATTCTTCCATCGTGTTTTTAGCACGGATATCAACTTGCGCAACCTCATATAGTTTGATCTTCGTCATAGATCGAGCTACGAAGATTTAACGCTACATTTCGTCCCGATTCAATTCAAATCGACTAACAACTAACTTTACTTTCCGTCAATATACTCTTGTTTATTTTTCAGTCATTATATCTTGATTATATTATCATTTTTCATATACTTGTTAATATTATCTTGATTATACTATTGTGGAAATTATCTTGATTATATTGTTATATATCTTTTCATATTATTCACATCGTTCATTATTCATATTCATATTCATATTGTTCATATCGTGTTCATACTTTTCTAAAACACGTTAATAGTATCGAAACCCTAAAAGCTTAAATTGGTGGATTGTTGGTTACTTTTCTGAACAACGCATTATTGGACTTTGTCAGAAATCCTAACTTGGAGATTTTGTCTGACTCTTATTCAAGGCATAGTTTAGGACACTTCACGCACACACGACTTCCTCTTGGACTACCTTACAATGAACCCTTTTATTTTGTGCAATCTCGTGTTACTTACATATACCCCTCTCCAATATTGATGTACACATTCGTATTTCTTTGATTGTGTTTTATCTTCTAGGAGCACCCTCAGGGATTAGTGTAGACTAAACCATTTTCAAACTAATTCTTGAGTCTTCATCAAGCCATTTTCAAACACCCTCCGTAAGTCGAGTGCTCGTACGCATTCGGCATCAACCTATTTCACACACTTTCACATTTCATCGTGGTTTCATTATTAGGAGCACTCTCAGGGACTATTATTATTTCTCACAACCTAACACTCGATTCGTCATCGAGTCGGTTCCTTTTTTAACCAAACCCTCGACTCGTCATCGAGCCATTTTCAAACCAACCTCCTTTCCAACACGTATTTGTCCGCAAATAAAATCAAACCCTTGATCCAACGTCAAGTGGTATTTTCAAACTTATAAGTCGAGTGTCTTATGCCTTGCAATCCACCTCTTTTTTGCAACTTATTTAATTCAATCGTTTTCAATTGCTTTTCTTAACAAATAATAAAAGAAGAAGATTCTTGAAGTATAGAATTCCTTGGATCTTCGAATGAATGGCTCTTGAGGCGCAGGCTTTGGGTTGTTATTCATTCATCCTTTCGTCTTAAGACACCTAATTCTTTATTCAAATATTTTCATAATCAAACTTACGAAAGAAGGAAATTCTTGGAGTCTAGCGTTCTTTGAACCTTCGAATGAATAGATCTCGAGGCACGCCTCTTGAGTTGTTGTTCATTCAATCTTTCAACTTCAAAACATTCAACTCTTTCTCTTCAACCCTTTTCAATCAATTCCCGAAAGAACTGAGTTCTTGGAATCTCGCATTTCTTGGATTCTTGAGTGACAACTCTCGAGGCACGCCCCTTGGGTTGCTTGTCAGTCAATCTTCTGTTTCTCAATCAAACCTCAAATTAATTCAACCTATCATTTGTCGTGGTCGTCTCCACGAACTACGGATTCTCTGATTCTTCATTCTCGTCTGAATGTAAGATACGTAGGCACAAGATTGCGATGATCTTGGCGAACTACCTTCTATCCATCTTTTGTTTCCCCCTCATCCTTCCCCGTAGTCGAACTACGAGAGCTTTGATGTCTCATTCTCGTCCAAATGAGCATACATAGGCATAAGGGCCCCAATCCTTGGCGAGCAACCTATTCTATAACCACCCATTTCCCCTAGTATTGTTGTTCTTTTATCATACTGTTTCACATTTACCATTGAGAAGAAAACAAGCAAGCTTAGATAACGCCTATCGCAAATTATACTAAGAGGTTCCCATTGAGTACAACGGACGTAAAGGGTTCTAATACCTTTCCCTTACGTAACCGACTTCCGAACCCGGAACATTGGTTGCGACGACCATCACTCTCATTAGTTTTTTAAAAGGTTTTCTCGATATTTTCCTTTCCCATCTCTTTGGGATAAATAAAGTTTGGTGGCGACTCTGTCGAACCGTATTCCACGCCTTTAGCGCGAGGGTCGTATGTTCGAAATATTATTATTTTTAGAGGTGCAACACTAGGGTTTCAGATCTCAACAACAACAACAACAACAACAAGATGAGTAACGAGGTTTGATGAACCAAACCTCTGAAGAAGAAATGAAAAAAAAATGAATTATATAGCTAAAGAAGATATGAGAGTCCTATACACATATCATCTTGGTATAGAATATGATATGTGTTTATGCCTCTAATTGTTTATGGTCTCTTGTTGGCTCTCTTGTTAAAGGATCTTCATTAGGGTTCCATTTGTACTGTTTAGAGAAGTGAAACTGAATGCTACTAGGTAAAGCTATAGAATACATACATACATACATACATACATACATACATACATACATACATACATACATACATACATACATACATACATACATACATATATATATATATATATATATATATATATATATATATATATATATATATATATATATATATATATATATATATATATATATATATATATATATATATATATATATATATATATATATAAATCAAGTGTAAAGCAAAAACTTATCATCATAAAAAATAGGGATATTGTAAAGAGGATGTGTTCATCCTTCTTAGCTTGATTTTGGTGAAGACAAAAACTTATCTTAGAAGAAAGATCAAATAACTAAAAGATGGAATCAAAGTATCAAGTGCATAAAGTTCTGGGTTTCAATCGAATTAGATCATATGTCAAGATACAACATGAAAATTAGTTGTTATAAAGTTTATGTGCTCAAGAAACAATCATAAACTTTTAGGCATTCAGAAATTTCAATATTTCTTTTTAACTACGCAAAAATTGCATGATTTTCAAGAAGCAATCGATTGACCTGGAACATCAATCGATTATCAAAAATCTCTGCCAAGTAAATTTTAAAGAATTTCACTTGAACAATCGATTGTCATCCTTAGGAAATCGATTGTTGGCTCCAAATTTGAGCTAAAGCAATCGATTGACCATTCAAAGAAATTGATTGTCATAGTGAAAATTTAGCATTTTCGAATGTTGGAACATTAGCAATCGATTATCATGCCTATACAATCGATTGTCAAATGCAAAACTTTGAAAAACTATGAATCAATGCTAAACCTTTTCATGGCACATATTCATAGCACACTTTCCAAACCATTGCAAGTTTTTTTCTGAATTTTCTAAACTTTGTCATTGCTTGCAAGAGGTTTCTTATGCTATATAAATAGTTGAATTTTTTATTGTTCAAATTACCTTTTTCATGAACAATTTTTGTATGTTTCATGTGTCAGTAAAATATTAATAGAGAAACTTTTTCTTACATAATTTTCATTCATATGTACAATTTTTTAGTGAAAACACTTGAGTACTTAAATGTTTATATCATATTGATTTGTTCATTGAAGGAGAAGATTGAATTGTCAATATATCAGAAAAGTAAAAAAAATTTTTGAATTTTATCAAATTTGCTGCAAAGTCTGTAGGTACTAAATTTTATTTGTTTTTTGTATTTTACACCAAGTGAGTGGTGATTTTTGTATGTAAGAAAGTAGTTATTCTTTTTACATGTGTTTACAAATAGGAAGGGTTGTCTTTCGATTTGTTGGAAAAAAATCCTTTCAATCGTGGTGATTCAAAGTCCATCATAGTTGTTGGTGTTTGAAAATCAAAGAAGTGGTGTACTTCTTTGTTATTGTTAGAAGATTGTAGGAGAAATTTTAATGTGAAACTTGTAAAAAGGTCTAACAATATTAAAAATATCTCACGGGGTATGAGAAAATAGATGTACATTTGATTGAAAAGGAGAAGTAGTATACATCGTTATATTCTATATTTTCATGTCTAATCATTCATATTCATACATTATCATAAAAAAATTATAATTGTCAAAATAAATTTATAATTTGATGCATAAATATGAATTACATCTTACAATTTTATCTTTTGTCTAAAGGATAATGTACATAAAATTGCATCATAAATAAATTTAAAATACCATATTGTATACTTATAAACAAGACCATGCATGTGATTATACTAGCCTTATAACACTAATTTTTTTTTATTTATATATAAAAAATTTAAAATTAACCTAAATTAAATTGTTTCTTTTAATCTTATCCTTATTAATGTCAACAAATATAAATTTTAAACAAAAACACATATAACAATTTTATTTCAACTTAAAATAATATTATTTATTAATAAATAATATTTTGTTTTTTATTGATATGTAAATTAAAATAAATATTATACAAAAAAATATAATAAAATATGTACATAGTATTGTTGGTTTATCTATAAAATTAAAAAAAAACAAAATAATAATATAAAGATTTCGTAATATAATGCGATTTACTTTGTTTTACAAAATATAAACCGCAAATTAAATCAAAGAGTATGATTTTGTTAGAAAATAATTTAAACATAGCCAAACTAAATGTGATTTTTTTTTTTTAATTTTATTCAATTCAATTTATAATTTTCTATTACATCGGCTCAATTTTAAATACTTATTTAAATTCACACCGATTAGATTTAAAGCTCATAAATTTCATCCAATATTAAATACGTATATTTATTTACAAGTGGTTTGAATCTAGTTTTCCACTATTTGGTTCTTTTATACTAATTTTTGCTAAACAATTGATCGAAGATTATTACTGATTTTAGTGGATTAGAGGATAAGAATGATGCGTATGAATTATACCAACATTATTTTTTAAAAATATCTTAAAAGCAAATCCACTCAGCATGCACAGTATTAATATTGCATCACACGCACCTCCTAAGCTTTTCTTTCATATTTTTATATTTCATAAACTTTGCCTTTTATTTAGGGAGTCATAGTTTTGCTCTTTTTCCTATAGGGTCCACTTTGGTATGGATTTATAAGAAAACAAGTAATCTTTTATTAATAATTATTGGATACGCAAACATTTTGTAAAAGTAATTGAATATATTTTCTTAATAATTAAAACATGTATATAACATGTAAAAAAATATCCTAAAATATTTATATAAAGTAAAAGAAGACTAATTATTGAAAGTGTTGTACGTAGGAAAGCATAATTGATTATATGGGGGTATGTTTTGTTTGGCAACATCATTCTAATACTGGAAGAAACAGAGAACGATTTATTCAAGAGGTTTCTTATGTCACAAACACGGACAAAAGTAATTAAAGAAAAGTAACTTTAATAAGCTGAAAAGCGTCAATAATGATATATCTCTTGACCAGATTTGTTGACCATCGTAACACAAGACATTACTAATACTACTACTACAGTACTTGTTTATCCACCACCTTAGCATATTAAGAATAGATATAGCTTGTCTTTTGGGTGGGCAGTGTGGTTACCCTCCCTCCTTTATGCATGCATATGTTGGAAAGTCTAATGGGCATAAATAAAATTCTTTTTATTGCCAATGATATTAATAGAACATAAGGGGTATTTATTTATTTTTTAAAAATATAAATTGGTCGACCTTCCTGATGCAAGTTAGCGAAGGTTATAAATGTGAGGTGAATACCCTGTACCTCTGATAATCGTATCAAATACATCTTGTTCTCTATTCTGCTAAACATGTTGTTTAATAATTTAGATAAAGTCTCTTGCTGAGAAATTTGAGCAAAGTAAGCCTCCTGTTATGTGCTATAGCATTCAAAGTCTATAGCATTCAAAGTCTCAATCAATTGTTGATTGAGCAGAAGTTTTGAATCCGTGGGATTTAAGTAAGGAAGTCTTGGACTGTGAGTCTGAGCAAGGAAGTCTTGGCCTTAGGGGCTTGAGCAGAAGTCTTGAGTTCGTGGAACCTGAGCAAGGAAGTCTTGAGTTCGTGGAACTTGAGCAAGAAAGTCTTGGGTCTGAGGGGCTTGAACATAAGTCTTGGATTCGAGTAATCTAAGCAGGGAAGTCTTGGACTGATGGTCTGAGAAGAAGTCTTGAGTCTGAGGGACTTAAGCAGGGAAGTCTTAGGTTCATGGAACCTTAGCAGAAGTCTTGAACGTGAGTGGTTTAATCACGAAGTCTATGGCTAATGGTCTAAGTAAGGAAAAGTCTTATGCTTAATTGCGTAAGCAATTGTAATCATGTTTTGATTATAGTGAAACTCTCTTGTGTTGCAAGGGGACTGGACTACTCTCATTTAGGAGGAACCATTATAAATCTATGTGTGTTCTATTATTGTTTATTTGCTTCTGCTAACATCCGCTGCAATGAATAATCATAATCTGAACACCAGTTTAAATTTTGAACTCTGATCAGTCGCAAATTAAGTAAATGAAAAACACAATTAACCCCCTCCCTTCTTGTGTATTTTTCTCATCTTCAAAAGCATTGAAACCTCCGTGTAGTGAAACAGTTTATGTGAAAACTTGTTATTGTTGGTTGTTTGGACTTACCTGATATTGTTAAGCTTGTGAAGCATCAAAAGATTTGACTATTTCCTACAGCTTTCTCGGGATTACAATGAGGATCTTATTCACATTTTCTACTTAGAGCTACATGACTATCAAGGCTCTTGTTTCAAGTTTTCAATATGTAACAAATCCTATTAGTTTACTAACGAGTTATGGAAAACCTTATTTGGTATTGATGTGGGTGATGTTGATGAGGTTGATCCTTTGGTAATCGAGGGTCACACTCATGTAAATTTTGACTGGGATCTTCAAGTGAATGAGATACTCAAAGTTCCTCGTCCAAAGGAATCTTATGATCCAATTTTGACTGGCCAATTAAAGATGGTACCAAGAATTCTGCTGTGGATTGTGTCTCACATCTTGCGCTCGAAGAATGGTAGATTATCGAGAATTAATTTTGCAGAGATTCATTTGGTGTATATTCTTCTGCATAAGGTCAAAATAAATTGGGCTCATTACTTTGTGTTTCACATGTTCTCTGTCAAGACATGCAACCGGGGGACATCTTTATGTTATCCGTCGATGATTGCTAAGATTCTGAACTATTTTGACATTGGTATGTCAAATCTTATCTACAAATCTCCTGGCTTATCTCGAGAATTTTCACAACGTACTCTTACGAACATGAACTATTTTTGGGATATCAAGTGTCAGGTTTACTATCTTCATTAAGGAAAGCATGGCAGAAAAAGCTATACCTTTGATGATCCTACGGAGTTTGGTGATGATCTAGAGGAAGACCACATGGATGATGAGAAGCCCATGGTTGCTCATGAAGTTAATGAGGGTGATACTACTATGCAAGATGCTCATCATGGAGTTGATCATAGTGTTGGTTTTGGTACTAGTTCTATCGATACCTCTTCTATCATGACAATGCTTTAGAATACGAAAATGAAGCAAGACGAGAGGTATGTGGAGGAGTGTAAATGGAGAGAGACTTTTCAAGCTGCACAAATGGAGTAGTTATGTGTGGTGCATCAACATATGTCTACTCAAGATTCCAACTTTGAAGCCTTTGCTTCATTTATGACAGAGAGTTTGGTGTCTTTGCGAACTAACATAAATGAAGATTATACTGCTATCATGGCTAAGATTAACCATATGATTACAGCTCAAGAAGAGAATTCTGGTCATTATGATCGGTTTTACCGTGAGATATGTGATTTCTTGGACTCTCACTATCAGAATGAAGGACAATTATGGTATAGAGGAGAAAAAACAATGCCTAGAGGTCATGGAAAATGTTGAAGGATTATGGTGTTGTGATGTGCGTCATTGGGTCTTGAGTCGTGGTTTGCTTTGTCTCTTGAGTCTTGTTTGGAGTCTTCATGCATTTTCCTTTTGTTTGGTTTGTTGTTTGCATGTGGCTATGTATGAACACTATTTTTAATATGTTTGAATAGTTGTATTATGTGTTTGACTTAGATAACTATTATGAATGTTTTCGTGTTTATTAAGCTTGTGTAGTTACATATATGATAATTTTATGTGAGTGCATAATTTATCTTTGCAAATTTCCTATGTGTATTATATTGTATTTGTGTAATGTGTATCTATGTGATACTACTAACAAATTTCTTGTCTCTTTTTGATGTTGCCAAAGAGGGAGCAGATTATGAATTATATAATACACACATTCAGGGGGAGCTATTCATGTATCAAGAAAATGCATTGTCTAATATCTCAAGTTTTGTCATCATCAAAAAAGGGGAGTATGTGTGTGAATCTTTCCATTTATTTACGTTTTGAATGATGTCAAAACCAAGAGCAATTTTAGCGTTATTTTACATTGGACGGTATCAATCAAATTCTATATGTGCATCATTCATCTTAGCATTAGGGTGCATATAAAAAGTTTAGAAATGATTGCAAATGACTTAGGTAAGATCCATGCATCCAAAATTTAGTTTCTAGTGTGAAAATCACTGCATAGGTCAACACATACGTGTTTAGGTCGACTTGTAGAAGCTTTTACTCAACATAGGTCAACACATAAGCCACTTAGGTCAACACCCATACCTCAATAATAAATCCTGTAGCCAGTTCCCATGGTCACCTTAAATAGGACGACCTGAGACCTTTATACGTCGACCTGAGACCTTCATAGGTCGACCTATAGACTAAAAATTTTGAAAACATTATTTTCCTTCCAATTCCTCATGCATGCCTTTTGTAACACCCCGTTCTCAAAATAAAATAAAACACATATCAGAGTTTCTCTCCCAACCGGGAGGTTACAATACACATCAAAATTTCCACAAATATTTTTCCAAATAATTGAACTGAATTTTTCAATAAAATTGCAGCGGAAAAAGATATGGTCTGTCATAACACAAAATATCATATATATATATATATATATATATATATATATATATATATATATATATATATATATATATATATATATATATATATATATATATATATATATATATATATATATATATATATATATATATATATATATATATATATATATATATATATATATATATATATATATATATATATATATATATATATATATATATATATATATATATATATATATATATATATATATATATATATATATATATATATATATATATATATATATATATATATATATATATATATACACATCATCCATATCCATCATCATTATATATACAATAACGGCCATCTGCCCCAAAATACATAACATCATCACCGATCAACATCAAACATCTCATAAAATATCAGATACGCCACGGGAGCACACATATCAAAAATACACAATAATACTCCCAAAAACGCTCTGGTGTTATGTACAGAGCAGTCCTACGGAGACACCACAATCCAACTAGCTAAACACCTGGATTGTCTGTACTTCCGAAGAAGCACAGACCACAACAGCAACAAAGGGGTGAGAATTACAACTAAATAATAATGGTATAGTAGTACATGAGATAAAAGGCAAAAATCAATAATAATACTATTTCATATACATATCATCCGGACTCACGATCCCACCGTCAACCATAATATACAATCACGCAACAAATGCACTCACATAACTCTTAACATACGGTACCGACTCACAATCACGATGGGCACATGGCCATCGACCCTCCTCACAGGAGCACATATCAATGATGGGCACTTGGCCATCAACCCTCCACTCAGGGAGCACACCACACTGATGGGCAACTGGCCATCAACCCTCCATAATGGGAGCACCACAACAATACCGATGGACACCTAGCCATCACCCTCCACAACGGGAGCACATCTCCGATGGACACCTGGCCATCACCCTCCACTACGGGAGCACCTTATCAACATCGATAGACACATGGCCATCACCCTCCTCGCTCGGAGCACAACACATTAACGATGGACAACTGGCCATCACCCTCCTCACAGGGAGCACACCGGCAATACCGATGGTCACTAGGCCATCACCCTCCTCACAGGGAGCACACCAATAATATCGATGGTCACTGGGCCATCACCCTCCACTACGGGAGCACACAACCATATTCACACACATCATACATCTAGCACACCAAGTGCAAACTGATCCTATTGATCCACCTCTCACACAATATATATATATATATATATATATATATATATATATATATATATATATATATATATATATATATATATATATATATATATATATATATATATATATATATATATATATATATATATATATATATATATATATATATATATATATATATATATATATATATATACACACACGACGCACAAGGCGTACCGATCCCACGGATCCATTCCCATCATAAAATACATACATAACAAGCACACAAAGTGCGTCGATCCCACGGATCCACTCACCACACAACTTATCACATATAATGCACACAAGGCATGACGGTCCTACTGACCCAAATACATCACATAACAGCACGCAAATGCAACGCGTAATAAGCGTACCGATCCCTACATCTCACACACAGCACACACACGGTGCACACACATCTCACGTACACAACCACACCGGTTCATATATAACGCATAATTCAACGATTATGCCACTTGCGATAAACATCGGCCAAACAACCCTACAACCCTACAACCATCAACATACACTCTCCTCAGCTCTCCAGCAAGCTCATCATCAAACATGCCCACCAAGGGTCCAAGTCCACAAAGGAAACAACACAAAACAGCAGCAAAAACACAAACTGCTGTCGGGCTCGCTGGCACATTCGCCCGACGAAGCCCCGCAGCGAACACTCGCTGCCATTTGCCTGGCAAAACCTCTGGCGAAGCCAGACAGAAGTTTCTGCCAGCACTCGCTGGCTCGTTCGCCCGGAGAAGCCTGGCGAAGGCTCGCCCCCCATTCGCCCAGCGAATACCTGCGTACTCAGAAAAATTCTGCGCTGCAGAGTCACCTCCCACACCGATTTCCCCCGATTAAATCGAAACCCACAACTAACCACATACTACAACTTAGTTACGGGGTCTATTCCCGCTTCTATCCGACAAAACGCATCATCTGCTCAAATTACCGACTTCCGACATAACTCCGAAACTACTCAAAAACCCCAAATTCATTCAACCCAATATTCTCAGCACATGCAAACGAATTTAACATAATCTAACAACTTAATCTCAGCAATAATCAGGTGCATTCATCATCAAATAATAATAATCAATGGGGTAGGGGATTTACCCCTGTTTCTACCGATTTCATGCGAAAACCAATTAACCGTAAAATTCTCCCCCTACCTCAAATTCATGTTGATGATGAACAAGCTCCTCAATCCACACGAAATCTGCTTGCTTAAGCTGCTGTTCTTGATCGTGTAGCTCTCTTCTTGCTCAAACCGTGTTCTTCACCGTGCGTGTGTTCTCCTCTTCTTTCCAATTCTAATTCTCACCAAAATAACAATGTGGCCCTTAGTCCCAACAATCCTCTTATTAATCCAAATAATTCATTTTAATAATAATTCCTCATAATACTTTTATTCCAAAAGTCCATTTAAATTATAATTTTACTCATAAAATTAATATTAGTAATAAAAATGATAATAGTTAATAATAATATCACATTACTATTAAATATCATATTTTTATCACTGTATACCAATATCATGAGTTCTTGATCCTTCAAAATAATTCCTCAAGCACATTCTCAAATAAAATAATCCCAAAAACCAAAAATAATTAAAATGGGCGTTACAACTCTCCCCCACTTTAATTATTTTCGTCCTCGAAAATACCTGATGGAAACAGCTCTGGATACGCTTCCCGCATCCTGCTTTCCAATTCCCAGGTCACGCTGCCACCTGCAGTACCTCCCCAAGCCACTCTCACCAACAGTATCTCTTTTCCTCTAAGTCGCTTCATCTTGCGATCCTCGATCCTCAACGGCAATGTCTCCACAGTTAGATTCTCTCTAACTTGGACTTCATCCCTCTGAATCACGTGAGACGGATCGTGTACATACTTCTGAAGTTGCGACACATGAAACACGTCATGCAAGTTCGAAATCTCTGGCGGCAACGCCACCCTATAAGCCACAGTACCAATCCGCTGCAAGATCTGGTACGGTTCGATAAACTTCGGATCCAACTTTTTGGACTTCAAAGCACGTCCAACACCCGTCACTGGGTTAACGCTCAAGAATACATGGTCACCCACACTGAATTCCAACTCTTTCCTGCGGTTATTATAATAACTCTTCTGCCGATCCTGAGATGCTTTCATCTTTTCACGGATCATCTGCACTGTCTCAGTAGTCTGCTGTACCAACTCTGGTCCCAAAACCACACTCTCACCCGACTCATACCAACACAAAGGAGTCATGCACCTCCTACCATAAAGAGCCTCAAACGGTGCCATCCCGATACTGGAATGGTAACTGTTGTTGTACGTGAACTCAATCAAAGGCAAATGAGTATCCAACGTACCACCTTTCTCCAACACACAAGCCCACAACAAATCCTCCAAAGTGTGCAGACTTCGTAAGCCGATCCACAATCACTCAAATAGCGTCAAATCCTCTCGCCGTATTCGGCAAACCTATGACAAAGTCCATAGCAATACAATCCCACTTCCACACCGGAATCTCTAACGGTTGCATCATCCAAGAAGGTCTCTGATGCTCCACCTTCGACTTCTGACAAACCAAACAAGCATAGACATAACAAGCAATATCCTTTTTCATGCCCGACCACCAAAATAACTTTTTCAAGTCCTGATACATCTTCGTAGCTCTTGGATGAACACTCAGGCTACTATGATGTCCTTCGTCCAAAATCAACTTCTTCAACTCATCATTATCCGACACGCAAATTCTGCCCCGAAACCTCAACACACCCGCATTATCCAACCTGAAATCACTACCGAAGTCACTTTCGGCCTCTCGCATCAAATCCACAAGTTTCATATACAACTTCTGATGTTCCTTAATCATGTCCAAGAAATCATTCTTCACTTGCAATTTACCCAACGTCACACCATCCGATGTAAACTCACAAACCATGCTCAAATCCCGAAACTGCTCAATAAGTTCCATCTCTTTTACCATCAATGCCGACATATGAATTGTCTTTCTGCTCAATGCATCCGCAACCACATTCGCTTTCCCGGGGTTATAACTCAAACTAAAATCATAATCCTTCAAGAATTCCAACCATCTCCTCTGCCGCATATTCAGCTCTTTCTAATCAAACAAATATTTCAAACTCTTGTGATCACTGAATACCTCAAACCTCGAACCATATAAATAATGTCGCCAACCCTTCAACACAAAGATTACCGCAGCCAATTCAAGGTCATGAGTAGGATAGTTACGCTCATGCACCCTCAATTGCCGTGAAGCATAGGCTACCACTTTTCCATTCTGCATAAGAACTCCGCCCAATCCCATTTTGGACGCATCAGAATATACCATAAAAGGCTCACACGGATTCGGTAACACCAACACCGGCGCTGAAGTCAATCTCTTTTTCAGTTCCTCAAAACTCTCTTCACAAGCAGCATCCCACACAAACACTTGATCTTTCCTTATCAACTGAGTCAACGGCAAAGCCAATCTAGAAAAGCCTTCAATGAATCTTCGGTAATACCCTGCTAAGCCCAAAAAGCTTCTAACCTCTGTTACCGTCTTTGGCGGTTCCCACTGTAACACCGCACTCACCTTAGATGGATCCATAGAAACACCATCACCAGAAATAACATGCCCTAGAAAACTCACCGTCTTCAACCAGAACTCACACTTCGATAACTTAGCAAACAACTTGTTATCCTTCAACACTTGCAAAGCAATCCTCAAATGTTCTGCATGCTCTTCCTCAGACTTAGAATAAATCAGAATATCATCAATGAATACGACAATAAATTGATCTAAATAATAATGGAAGATACAGTTCATATATTCCATAAACACACCCGGCGCATTAGACACTCCGAAAGGCATTACTGCATACTCGTAATGTCCATATCGAGTCCTAAACGCCGTCTTCTGAATATCACATTCCCTCACTCTTATCTGATGATAACCCGACCTCAAGTCAATCTTACTGAACACACGAGTTCCCACTAACTGATCCATCAAATCATCGATCCTAGGAAGAGGATACTTGTTCTTGATGGTCACTTTGTTCAACTGTCGGTAATCAATGCACAAACGCATGCTACCGTCCTTCTTCTTCACTAACAATACTGGAGCTCCTCACGGCAACACACTTGGCCTGATGAACTTTCTATCTAGCAACTCTCCAATCTAAGTCTTCAACTCGGCCAACTCCACTGTCGACATCCTGTCTAGAGCCATAGAAATAGGCCTTGTACCAGGAATAAGATCAATGCTAAACTCAACCTCTCTCTTCGGAGGCAACTCTGTAATATCATCCAGGAAGACCTCCAGAAACTCATTCACCACAGCTAACTCATCCAACAATGCCTTGTTGTCAACAGACAGTGATGCAAATAAAGCAAACACCTGCGCTTCATCTTCCAATAAGGTTCTCAATTCCTTACCAGACAAGGAATCTGCCAACGCTTCCTCTTCAGAAGTAAAAAACAATAACACTTTCCGAAAATAATCGATGTACACTCGGTTGAACTCCAACCAGTTCATACCAAGTATAACATCCAATCCACCAAGTGGCAAACAGATCAAATCCACACTGAAGTCTCGGCCAAAGATAGTCAGTGGACACTTCAAACATACCAGCGAAGTAGCCACTGAACCAATCGAGGGAGTTTCAATAGTCATCCGCCGCTCAAGAGTAGTCGTCACCAAACCTAACCTCTTCACATAATCAACAGAGATAAATGAGTGGGTCACACCCGTATCAATTAGAGCAGTCAAAGGAATGTTATTAATGAAACAAGTACCTTTGATCGAACGTTCTCCGCCTTCCGCTTGAGTTCCCACAACTGCAAATACTTTACCCGTCACCTGAGGCTCCTGAGGCCTCCTTGGCATATTAGTTCTACAATCCGCCATCACATGGTCCGACTTCCCACACTTGAAGCACTTTTTCTCATCAGGAGGACAATCATTAGCATGATGACCCATGCCACCACACCGGAAACACTTCATACCAGTCAACGCCCTACCCTCTCTGGGCTTCCCTATCAACAATACCCTTGAACTTCCCCTTACCAGTCGGAACACTGTAAGGAGTACCACCGAACCTTTGTTTACCCCTACGATCACTTGTCGCCTTGTAGTGTGCGATCCTTGCACGGTTATTGTTATCATAGATACGGATCCTAGTCACCAACTCAGGATAGCTCTTGTTTTCTGACATGCGATCCCCATCTTGATCTCTGGCCTCAGCCCATTCTCAAATTTCAGACACTTCGAAGTCATAGATTCCTCAGTATTGTAATGAGGACAATACTGAGCCAGCTCCTCAAACTTAGCCGCGTACTCAGCTACCGACATACTGCCCTGTTTCAATTCCAAAAATTCCACCTCTTTTGCACTTCTGACATCTTCTGGAAAATACTTCTCCAAAAATCTAGACCGAACCACCTCCCAAGTAATCGGAGTCCCCGAAGCTTCCATCCTCTGACGGCAATTATCCCACCAAGCCTCAGCCTCCCCCTCGAGCATGTGAGTACCAAACCTCACCTTCTGCTCGTCACTGCACCCCCATGGTTCTGAAGATCTTCTCTATTGCCTTCAGCCATTTCTGTGCAGCTACCGGATCCAGAAATTCCACCTTCAAACTTCTGTGGCTTGTTGCTCTAGAACTGCGTCAGGTCTCTAAACTGAGCTCCCGCAGCCAGATTCAGGTTGGCCACCACTTGTGCCATTGCTTGCATCGCCGTAGCCAACGCCGCGTCATTTCTACCAGCCATACTGCTCAACAACAACAATCCAGGTTAACAGAAAACAAGCAACTCTATCCTATAGACAGACTCAACACACTACACTGGCCGGACGGACCAACCTGCTCTGATAGCCACTTGTAACACCCCGTTCCCAACATAAAATAAAACGATCAAATAAAACATATATCAGAGTTTCTCTCCCAACCGGGATGTCACAATACACATCAAAATTTCCACAAATAATTTAACTGAATTTTTCAATAAAATTGCAGCGAAAAAAGATATGGTCTGTCATAACACAAAATATCATATATATATATATATATATATATATATATATATATATATATATATATATATATATATATATATATATATATATATATATATATATATATATATATATATATATATATATATATATATATATATATATATATATATATATATATATATATATATATATATATATATATATATATATATATATATATATATATATATATATATATATATATATATATATATATATATATATATATATATATATATATATATATATATATATATATATATATATATATATATATATATATATATATATATATATACATCATCCATATCCATCATCATCATCATCATATATACAGTAACGGCCATCTGCCCCAAAATACATAACGTCATCACCGATCAACATCAAACATCATACAAAATATCAGATACGCCACGGGGGAACACATATAAAAAATACACAATAATACTCCCAAAAACGCCTCGGTGTTACGTATCAGAGCAGTCCTCCGGAGACACCACAATCCAACTAGCTAAACACCTGGATTGTCTGTACTTCTGAAGAAGCACAGACCACAACAACAACAAAGAGGTGAGAATTACGACTAAATAATAATGGTATAGTAGTACATGAAATAAAAGGCAGAAATCAATAATAATACTATTTCATATACATATCATCCGGACTCACGATCCCACCGTCAACCACAATATATAATCACGCAACAAATGCACTCACACAACTCTTAACATACGGTACCGACTCACAATCACGATGGGCACCTGGCCATCAACCCTCCTCACAGAAGCACATATCAACGATGGGCACTTGGCCATCAACCCTCCACTCAGGGAGCACACCACACTGATGGACAACTGGCCTTCAACCCTCCATAATGGGAGCGCCACAACAATACTGATGGACACCTGGCCATCACCCTCCACAATGGGAGCACATCTCTGATGAACACCTGGCCATCACCCTCCACAACAGGAGCACCTCATCAACATCGTTGGACACATGGACATCACCCTCCTCGCCAGGAGCACAACACATTAACGACGGACAACTACCCATCACCCTTCTCACAGGGAGCACACCGACAATACTGATGGTCACTAGGCCATCACCCTCCTCACAAGGAGCACACCAATAATACCGATGGTCATTGGGCCATCAACCTCCACTACGGGAGCACACAACCATATTCACACACATCATACATCTAGCACACCAAGTGCAAACCGATCCTATTGATCCACCCCTCACACAATATATATATACACGACGCACAAGGCGTACCGATCCCACGGATCCATTCCCATCACAAAATACATACATAACAAGCACACAAAGTGCGTCGATCCCACGGATCCACTCACCACACAACTTATCACATATAATGCACACAAGGCATGATGGTCCTACTGACCCAAATACATCACATAACAACACACAAATGCAACACGTAATAAGCGTACCGATCCCTACATCTCACACACATCACAAACACGGTGCACACACATCTCACGTACACAACCACACCGGTTCATACATAACACATAATTCAACGATTATGCCACTTGCGATAAACGCCGGCCAAACAACCCTACAACCACCAACATACACTCGCCTCAGCTCTCCAACAAGCTCATCATCAAACATGCCCACCAAGGGTCCAAGTCCACAAAGGAAACAACACAAAACAGCAGCAAAAACACAAACTGTTGTCGGGCTCGCTGGCACATTCGCCCGGCGAAGCCCCGCAGCGAACACTCGCTGCCATTCGCCAGGCGAAACCTCTGGTGAAGCCAGACAGAAGTTTCTGCCAGCACTCGCTGGCTAGTTCGCCCGGCGAAGCCTGGCGAAGGCTCGCCCCCCATTCGTCCAACGAATACCTGCGTACTCAGAAAAATTCTGCGCTGCAGAGTCATCTCCCACACCGATTTTCCCCGATTAAACCGAAACCCACAACTAACCACATACTTCAACTTAGTTACGGGGTCTATTCCCGCTTCTATCCGATAAAACGCATCATCTGCTCAAATTACCGACTTCCGACATAACTCTGAAACTACTCAAAAACCCCAAATTCATTCAACCCAATATTCTCAGCACATGCAAACGAATTTAACAGAATCTAACAACTTAACCTCAGCAATAATCACGTGCATTCATCATCAAACAATAAAAATCAATGGGGTTGGGGATTTTCCCCCGTTTCTACCGATTTCATGTGAAAACCAATTAACCGTAAAATTCTCCCCCCTTACCTCAAATTCGTGTTGATGATGAACAAGCTCCTCAATCCACATGAAATCCGCTTGCTTAAGTTGCTGCTCTTGATCGTGTAGCTCTCTTCTTGCTCAAACCGTGTTCTTCACCGTGCGTGTGTTCTCCTCTTCTTTCCAATTCTAATTCTCATCAAAATGACAATGTGGCCCTTAGTCCCAACAATCCTCTTATTAATCTAAATAATTCATTTTAATAATAATTCCTCATAATACTTTTATTCCAAAAGTCCATTTAAATTATAATTTTACTCATAAAATTAATATTAGTAATAAAAATGATAATAATTAATAATAATATCACATTAATATTAAATATCATATTTTTATCACTATATACTAATATCATGAGTTCTTGATCCTTCAAAATAATTCCTCAAGCACATTCTCAAATAAAATAATCCCGAAAACCAAAAATAATTAAAATGGGTGTTACACCTTTTGCTTAATATCTTACATACATACATATATACTGATACAAGCACCTTCTTCTAGTAAGGTTATAGTGTAAAACCTATACGGAACCATAATTTCAAAGCAGACTCATAATCTTCAACCTCTCTTCTATGCATACACACAATCAAACTACACATAGTCATGTTTTGATTAGGTGACCATCTAGATTATGGTTGATAACATCCAATTAGGTAGGTGTACCGAGAATATTAGGTTGAGTTCTGTGAGGTTTTCAAATAAGAAAATCGAGTTGGTGTTTTCTTTAAAGATCGTTGAGAATTTAAAGGTTTTGGACAAGATTAAGCAATTCAGATATGATCGAGTGAATGCCTTGGAACAAGGTGGTTCTTTTCATGGGAGTTGCGTGAGATGATGGATCGTGTTGGTAAATTTTGGGATTCAACAATTGTGCGCATGGAATTAATTTGACCATGTGAACACATTGGGAAAAGGTGGTTCCTTAGTAGCAAGACTTGGTGAATTGAAGCGACATTGTTGGTGACTTGATCAATATTTTATCAAGGGTTTTGGAGGTGGTAAAATAAAAAACAAACCATAGGTTTTGTGGGTTAGAGTTCTTCATATCTTGCATATACACTTTTTGCAAAGTAAGGTTAATTGCAAGTATCTCAATCCGATTTTGAATTGAGGGCAAATGTACTCATAGCGAGGCCGATTGAGAAACTGCCTAAATAAATCCCCGTCTCTCTCTCTCTCTCTCTCTCTCTATCTATCTATATATATATATATATATATATATATATATATATATATATATATATATATATTGTCACACCCTAATTTTTGACCGTAAGATCACGTCTCCTGGTGCATTTTCTCGCTTGTTTTATTTTACTTTTGTATGTACGTTTATTATGGCTAACCAGCTCGTGCAGGTATTAAGGTGGGGATGATATTTACACTCCAATCCTTCCCAACATGGTTGTTTGATTCTGATTCAGGCTATGCTTACAATGATTCCATCGTTTAAGTAATCGGTGGTAGGTTCAAGGAAATCCTCGTATGGTCCATCAAATCTTGAGCCAAGTTTTATCGAAGTTTACAACAAAGCCCACAAGCTGATTTGAACTCAATGGCTTTTATCTGGCTTCGAAAATTAAAGGCAGTCTAAATTGATGTGTAAAGATTTGGGTCTTATTCTACCATGGAGAGTCCATCATATTCAAGCCCATGATTAAATTCATACTACTAAGTTGTCGCATATTTTAAAAATAAAGACTCAGGCTACGCGGAATAGAATCTTACAAAACCAAGCTCATGGTGAACTTTTGACTTGTGCAAAAATACACTTCAGGGCATTATCTTGTTTGATCCTAATTTTATTTCAATTACATTCATCTAGAAGTGGGATTTTGAAGAGGACACGCAACCCGAAGGCTTTATTGGAAACCATGCTATTGGACCTTTCGGAGATTTAATTTCACTCGTTTGATTTAATTGTGTTTGGTTAAGCTTCAAAGGTCAATCTTCAGGATGTATTGGATAAGTTTTAGTCGAATTCAACCCACCAGGTTTAAGCCTAGAAGATTCAAGTTCCTCAAGTTTATTTCCAATTTAAGACCACGTAGTAGATTGCATGACAAAACCCATACGGGATACAAGCTGCTGGAAAATGGAAAATAAGTTTAAGGCCGAATACTTGAATCCACTTTCCAGGTTTTTCATATAGCAAATCAAGTGCAACTAATTTCATTAACTCTAGAAGGATTCAAAGAGTACAATAATACAATGATTCACTATTCCCTTTACAAGACCAAGCTAACTAGACTAAGGACTAATATTACATGGAACGCAAGCCACTAGGGAAGCCTTTTTTGAATTATTTACTGATGGAGTAGAAGCAGCCGTTACTTATGTTGCCGACCTACTGGGAGTTCCTGCAAGACTTGTAAAAGTTGTGACATGTTTCATCGCCGTGATGGCAAACTAATTTTTGAAGAATTCCGGCGGAATTTAGCATCCGTAACTATCATACTAAATCCGGTTGTCAAACAGGTCATAAGTCATATTGATGGGAAGCCTATTGTAGTGTCGCTACTGCGAAAATAGAGGCCGACAATGATAGAAGAGTCGCCACCGTGCGTTATTTATCCCAAGAGAGGGAAAGGAAATGCTCAGAGAAAACCTAACGAAAAGAGGGATAAGATTGGTCATCGCAACCAAATCTCGGGTTCGGGAGTCGGTTACGCAAGGGGAAGGTATTAGCACCCCTCACGTCCGTCGTACTCGACGGGATCCACGCTTGTTGTCTATCTAAAAGGGTGATTGAAACAATCTAACTACAGGCTTGAGGACAAAAGAAAAAGAAAGTGACTCGGCAAAGCAACGGCGCTTTGTGCTTACGTATCTCATCTGGAATGAGAAATCAGAGTCAACGTAGTTCGGATGACTACAGGTGAAAGGGGGGAAGGTTGCTCGCCAAGACATCGTGTCTTGTGCCTACGTACTTTCATCTGGTATGAAATATTAGAGCAAACATAGTTCGGGCTAAAGGGGGACACAGGTTTGTTCAACTGTTTTTAGGCCCGAGTAGGGTTAACAAGTAGTTCTAGCAGTTGGTGTATGCAGCTCGACCATTGGAGACTTAGGCGTTACCGTTTGCGGTAGAACTAAGAGTTAACAACACTCTTGTTATGAAAATGATTTTCCTGATTACGATCCCGAAGGATGAAAAAGGTTGGAAGTATTTTTGTGTTTTTAGAGAAGAAGTGTTTTGAACTTGGAGTGTTTATAATGTATGTTGTACTAAAGTCTAGAACCTATGATCGAATGCGTCGCATATCACCCTAAGGACGTATACTAAACACTCTAGGCAATTGAGAGGTGGCCCCTCAATTACCATTTCCCAAGTATAAGGCTCATGGCACAACATCCATTATCTTTATTAAGTGTTTTGTGATTGTTTTGAGATGAGGAGAGAAAGGACACTAAAAGGGGGACTAAATCCAAACCTAAAGTTGTCATGCAATGATGATCCTAAGATTGAGATAAGGGAAATGCTACCTAATGTTATCATACGTGGTTAAGATCCTAATGTCTAACATAATCTCCCTTGAGATTAGAGGTCCTAAGGGAAGGGAGGCAAAGAAACAACAAGAGACAACATAAACATGCAAGGATACAAACATGGAATGCAAATGAGGGAGGAAATTGTGTGGGGTAAAGACCACCACAAGCTCATCTCAACCTTAAACAACAATATGATAAATACAAGAGATAAAGGGAACAAGAAATACATCAATAGAAACACACAAAAGCAACAAAAGTGGGATGAAATGGCCTAAACCAAACAAAATCAACCACAATGCCACAAAGCAAAACAACATGAAAAGAGAAAGGAAAAGCACCCAAACTCAAAGAGGGGTTAGAGCAAGAGAAGAAAAAAGCAAGGAAATCCCAAACATCATTCAACCAAGGCATCATCATGATTTGTGCAAAAGATGCAACAAAAGTGTCCTCATGGTTCACCATTCAATTCATGTTTCAAATACCTCCAAAGGAGGGAACTTAGATAATCCTAAATGGTGTTCCAAAGTCCTTGGACAGCAAGAGGAATGAAATAAAAGTTCTCAAAATAAAAAGCAAGTGAATTACAAGGAAAAGCAAGCAAATTCCCAAAGGAAAGCAAGCTTGTTTCACAATGAAACCCTAATTGGAAACTCAAAAGTCAACAACCAAATGAACAAGCAAAACCAAATGTTATGACCTAAAAATGAGCAAGCACCATCCTTAACATGTTAACAACATGAACCAATAGGCATTGAGAGCTCAAAGGATCCAAAATTGTCATATCCAAGTCAAACTAGGTCAAGATATATGTATGAACCTTCCTTTAGGGTAACTTGACTTACAAGTTACTCTAAAAATAGGAAAATGATTAAAAAATATCAAATAAAATGAAAGAAGCTCATAAATTTGTTGGAAACCAGAGGCCAAAATAATGCAATCAAAATCACTTCACAACATCACCATAGAAATTGATTCACAAGGGTGCTCCATTGTGAAAGAGGATTGCTTAGGGTCAACTGAAAGGCATCAAAAGTAAACTCAAAAGTCAACCAATCAGGGGCAAAATGGTCCTAAAAAATTATTCAACTCATCATTGATATGAGGATTGAATTTCATTCATTGGATCAAAATGAAATGAGAGAAATAAAATAAAGAACAAAACATGTCAAGATTTAAGTTACATAAAACACTTCCAAAGTTAAATCCCATTTCTAATTGAAAAATAAATCATAAAATAAAATAAAAATTTCTAAAAATAAGAGGGCATCTCAAAGATTCTAAAACATATTTTTTTTGGGATTTTATGACCTTTGGAAGCATTTTAAAATAATTAAAATCTAAACAGAAATGAAATAAAACAAAAAAGAAAAAGAAATAAAATAAAGGGCTAGGGGGTGCAAGAAGCAACCCAGAAGCGCTTGAAATGCAAAAGGCCCACAAGAGGGGGGGTGCTAATAGCAACCCAGCCCATCAGAAAAAAAAAAAAACAAAAAGAAATAAAACGTGGAGATTCAGTGGTACATAGTCAAAACAGGCGCATGGTGTGATCAACCTTCCAGCCATGTGATTAAGAAGTCACCAGATCAAGTGACATACAGCAACACACGTGGCAGACAGAATATATTAAATAAAAAAACTGATTCAAATTGGATCGTGTGTGGCTGTGCAAAGAGAGAACATGGTACGTCTTAACTGTGGCCATGTGATTATAAATAAAACACATCCAACGCATGCCATCGTGACACGCCATCATCTTCAACCTCAAATATGGGAGAGAAACTAG